>CM057452.1:1357877500-1360277500 GCA_016271365.2 Neoceratodus forsteri
CTGAGCAAATCCAGGTGTGGCTTTGGATTTGTTTGTGTATTTCACCAGCCACCCATTGTATGATTTGGATTAGGATCTCAATTTGGATTAAACATGGTCACTAAGGATAGACAAACGTGAAACCCTTGTTATCATGACCGTGATCCAGGTCATATTCCTAATCAGTTCTGACTGACTTTAGCTCAAATAACTGCCTTCCAGTGATCACTGTTAGACTCAAACAATCATAAAATGCACTAACATTTATTTAAAATGGTATTTTCTAACTTGATTGTGTTGTGCAAGCCATTATGTTAAACAAACTCCATTCTGTGCGTTCTGCTGCTCTGGTCCTCATTTTTTGTTTGGATGTTAGTAATTTACTTTTGCTCCTACAGTACTGCCCCTGAATACATATCCCCAACCATTTCCATCTACTGAAAGTCTCCCTACCCCATTAAGCACATCCTTCATCCCACATCCCATCTGCTGCCCTTACCCTGCACCAGTATGTGCACTGCTGCAACTCCCATCTGCTGATTCACACCTTGCCCCAGTATACACACCCCAGTCACTCTGGTCTGTTACTCCTCAAATATGAACACTGCTACTCCCTCCTATTTGCTTTACTCCACCCTGTCCCTGAATGTACACTGCTGCAACTCCCATCTGCTGATTCACACCTTGCCCCAGTATACACACCCCAGTCACTCTGGTCTGCTATTTCTCAAATATGAACACTGCTACTCCCTCCTATCTGCTTTACTCCACCCTGTCCCTGAATGAACACTGCAGTCACTCCAGTCTGCTTCTCCACACCTGCTCAAGGGTGTGCACCGTTGCATCTCTCATATCCTGAACTCCACCTTGCCCCAATATGCACATGCACCTCTTTCCCTTCTGATGCCCCCACTCTCCCTTAGTGCGGATACCCTGCCCCTCACATGTGCAGAACCCTTGCCAGTCCCAGTATTTACATCCCTTCCCCTCCCAACTTCACAACCCCAATCTGCCCCACTATGCACACTCCTGCTATAGCCCATGTGTGTGCACCACCTTGACCTAGCATGCCTACCCCTGATCCCCCCCATCAGCTAACCCCCTGCTGTCCCAGTATGTACAACTCATGCACCCCAGTTTGCTGCTTTCCACCCATGCACATCACTGCTCCCTTCCATCTGGTGAACCCTGCCATGCCCCAATATGCAAATCCCTGCCCTGCTCAAATGCACTGCCAGCACCATACTCTGTAATTTTACACCCCTCCCATTTGCTGGAAAGTGTAACTACTGTACTTAACAACCTGCACATACCCAAGGCCTACTTGTCACATCACACATCCGGTGTCAAATGGGATGCTGCCGATGCTGCCACTAGAACAATTCCTGTCCACACCTGCATCTGTGCACTTTCTCTGTCATGTTGCAGCAGTACTAAAAGCTTGCACTGTGTGCAGCACGGCAAAAGAGAGGACAGAGAATCATGAGAGAAAGACATAGTAGATACAGTTTAAACATTTTTTAAAAAGTGATATACAGAGGATGTTTTTTTTTTTTAAATCAGAGACAAACCAGGTAACTAAAGGTCAGACACAGCTTAGACTCTGCATATCTACTCCCCCCCCCAATGTTTAGAAGGGCTTGAATATTTACAAATTTGAGCCATTAAGCCCTAAATAAGACTCCCTCAAAACGAATGAAATATACAAACTGATTAAATGTTCTTTTATACTGTATTCCACTCCTTACACACATAAATTAAAAAAATAACATACTGAACTACTCACAGTTTTACTTTTTGGAGCTTATTTTATAAACCTAGACCCCATCCTGGCCGGTATATCACTGACATTTTGGCTGCATCAGATAACATTGAGTCCATGGCTTTACTGAGGCATTCCATTTTGTGTGTTTGTATGGAGACAGGTGAATTTTCAGCCATAAACTTTCTGCAGATGTTTGAATTCCTACATTCCATCATCAACAGACATTGCATTAATTGCATATTTGGCTAGACAGATGCTTGACAGCAGTAGAGAGCCTACTTTTCACTAGTTAATTTAACAAAAGAAATACTGTTTTTTAATTGTATCTGTTTACCCACTTTATAAACATAATATGAAACTTCAGGGATGGGCATTATGGTGGTTTAACTACACTTCCAGGAGCTGAAGGCACTCCATCTGTGGTGCTGTGCCTCATTTCTGCTCCACGGAACCAGAAAGAAACTCCACCTCAGTGAATAGCATAATTTTATTTCATCTGACAGCCCAGTGCAATATTTTATAGGTTTCATAGCTATATTCAAACCTGGGATAGATACAACTATCCAATTAGGCTGGCCTTCCAATATTATTGACACCTAAATTTGTTAATTCCAAAATGTACATCAACTACTTTTTTAAATTCATTCATTGTAGAACTGGATATAATCTCTGTTGGTAAGTTGTTCCATGCCCCAACCACTCTTAGGCTATACCAATTTTTCCTGAAGTTATGCACCCAAGTTTGTTGATATAATTGTTTAGTGTGTTTCCTAGTGCTGATTCTCCCATAATTATGCATAATACCTAAGTTCATTAGTAGATCTTTGTCTTTGATATTCTTATATAAGAAACAGAGATCACCCCTTAATCTTCTATAACACAGTGAATATAGATTTAGACTCTCTAATCTTTCATGATAATCTTTACTTTTTTGTCCCTTTATTTGTTTAGTTAGTCTTCTTTGTACTCCCTCCAAAGAATGTATATCCTCCGTATTATATGGGTCCCAAACTCTCGTGCATTACTCCAAGTGCGGTCTGACCAGTGCAACATACAGAGGAACCAAAACCTCACTCCTTCTAGTTGCAATGTATTTTAGAATACAATTAAGGATCTGGGTTGCTTTTTTTAATTGTTTTCTACAATGTACTCTAAATTTAAAGTCATTTGTGATAACGCCCAGATCTTTTTCCTCAGTAACAACTCCCAAATTTGTATTGTCCAATTGGTATGTTACATCCTTATTTTTCTTGCCCAAGTGCATAACCTTGCACTTAGATATGTTTAGTTGGAGTTTATTGAGGTTTGTCCATTTATTTATTAAATCTAAAGATTGTTGTAGTGCATCTATTTGTTCATTATCACTTGGAACTGCACCCAATCTACAGTCATCAGCAAACTTATGCATCCATACATTCTTATTGTTAATTTGCAGTGAGGCAATGTACAAATTACAAACTGGGTCCTAAGACCGAACCCTGGGACACACCACATAAAACTGGGGCCCAATCTGAATAATCCCCATGTATAACCACCCTCTGCTTTCTATCCTTTAACCAATCCGAGATCCATCTACAAATATTACTGGGCAGTTTAATTTTATCCAATGTTGACAATAATTCTTTATGGGGTAATTTGTCGAAAGCCTTAGCAAAGTCCAAAAACACCACATCCACAGGGTTCCCGACATCCATTTCCCTACTCACTCTATCATAAAAAGATAACAAATTTGTCTGACAGGATCTGTTCCAGCATAAAACCATGTTGGAGTGGATCTGTTATATCTAGTTGTTCCATATGTTCCATGATTATATCTTTAATTATGCCCTCCAAAAGTTTCCCCAAAATTGAGGTCAAGCTGATGGGCCTATAATTACCTGGATCAGTACTGGGCCCTTTTTTTAGGATGGGTACTATATTTGCCAATTTCCAATCCTGGGGAACAGAACCAGAGTTTATAGATAGTTGAAAAATATATGTTAAAGGATGTGTCAACTTATCTACTAATTCCCTCAGTATCCTGGGATGCATACCATCAGGGCCAGGTGACTTAATGGTATTTAAACCGATTATTTACTTATATATATTGTCTGGGTTCAAAATTATTGTCCCAGGTTCAAGGGGTCTATTTGTACTATGGGCATCTAAATTTTTGTGATTATAAACTGAACAGAAAAATTTATTCTGAATATTGGCCATCTGCTGGTTGGTCGCTGTAAACCCCTCTGCAGTGAAAAAGGGACCTATGCTATTAGAGGTTCTTCTCTGATTATTAATATAAGAGAAAAATGCTTTTTTATTGTCTTGAACTCTGTTTGCAAGATTTATCTCATATAGAGCTTTTGCTTTTTTTATGGCTATTTTAACTTTTTTTGGATATCATTATATTCAACAATTAGTTTATCGGACTTTAGAACTTTCAACTTTTTATAAAGCCTGTTTTTTTTGTTTATTAATTTTTTAATTGATGTAGTAAACCAAACCAGCTTGATAGTTCTGTTTTTATGGTATTTATTAATAGTGGGTACAAAATCTACTGTTAACTTATCTATTTTAGTTCTAAGGGAATCCCATGCATACTGTATGGGTTTATTAGCAAAATCCCGTCTCCAGTCCCAATTACCTAATTCTATTTTCATTTTATAGAAATCAGCTTTCCCCCGAAATTTAATTTAGTAGTGGTACCCAAAAGTTTACTAAATTGCGTTTCCTTAATATTAAACAATACAGTGTTATGATCACTGCTTCCTAAAGGGGTGCTTACTTCTACTGAGTTAATTGTTTGGTCAGGCTTATGACTTATTTATGCATGGCCCTCATATTTCTTCAACTTTCTACATAAAGTTCGCTTGAGAGGCATGTTGTCATGCACACAGCATGAAGAAATTACATCATGAGCTAGGTGAGTGACTGATAACCTCACAAGAACTCAGAGATCCTAGAGCTGCTATGAATGTACAGTATGTATCATAACTTTATGTGGAAGGTTAAAGAAACACAAGGACAAAATATGATTAAGTCAGGAAGCCCAGTGAATTATCACTGTGGCATGGCATGTGAAACACAATTATGCTATAGACTGGGATGGAATCTTATTCTGGTTATCTGAAGTACTGTAGTTGTGCAAATTGTAAGACTGACAGTCTCTCAGCTGAGAAGTTAAGAAGAGTGTTTCCTAGAGAAATAGGGCAAGCTTGAAATTTTCAGTCGTGTCAGGCCTTGCTAGGCTTGCTGTTCATTCAACAAAATGCACATGCTGTCCTGTCCTATTGTTACATACATGACATTTCCAGGTTAAACAATTGACACATAACCACGGTGCAGTATGTCTTTAAATAATAGCTAGTATGCATGTTGGCCCATTATTCAAGCTATGGGGATAACAGCAATGAGCAACAGTTTCACAGGTTTTGCCTGGCACAGCTGTACTGTACTGCACTGTAGAAAGTGTCAGTATATCTTGTTTTCTTAGTTTGACCAGTTTTTGCTGATCACTGATAAAAATAATTAATATTAAATACCTTTATTTATAATTCTATGACACATGGACCCTTTTCTCCAATCTCAAGCCAGAGTTACAGTTATTCCACAGCAAACTCAAAACTGTAATTTTATTATCAATAAAATGACTGCAGAGAGCTCAGAACAGTTGTTTTATTGTGAACAGAATGATAGTAGTAGTATCATCAGTATTCGACTGACAGTGGTAGCAATTAAAAAGCAGACTTCCTCTGCAGTATACCTGATGGCATTCCGAGTAATTCAGATCAAACTGAAACTGAGGACAATGGAGCTGCTGCAGCATGACTGCCTCATTTTCTGCAGAATTTCACGGCAATGGGTAACATCTGAGTTGTCATCGCCACTAAGCTTTACATTACGCTTGATTTGCAACATCTCATTTTCTCAGGGGTCCTGTTTCTACCCATTTCCTCAGCTGGTTGACTGGAGCACTGATAGATTAAGTGACTGGCTATAGCAGGATTTGAATCTATGATCTCCAGTTCCTGAGCCAATGGTTGAACCACTTAACTGCATTGCCTCAATGAGACCACACCACAAAAGCTGATAATAACCACCAGAACCTTTTCCTGCTGAGCCTCAGAAATCCCTGCTTTGTTAAGTAGAATTATTTTAGATTATTCTTAACTAATGCATCTCTTCTTTTAGATGTTGAAGTTCATTTGCCATTTTTGAACCAATTTTCAAGTCATATCCAGGTCCCTTTGCAATTCAATTTACCTCCAGCTGAGATGTAACCATCTTTCCTATTTTAGTTAATTCACAGACTTGACAAAGCAAATACTGGTGTCTGATAGAGATGGGCCAAATCGCACAAATTTGCTTTGTGAACTAATTCTGGAAGTTGCCAAAATTTGCAAAGTGCCAACTTTGTGAAGATTTCACCAGGCCAAATGGCCCTTTTTCCATGTGAATTGATCTAAATGCATCAGAAAAGCTCTCACTTCACCACAGCTTCACCTGAAAAACTCATTTTGATGTGACAAAGTGGCAAAGAAGGAATGTGCAAAAATAACTTGTGAATTTCACAGCTTCACCAGAACTTCACTTTCGGAGTAAAAGTTTGCAACATTCCGAGTGTCCACACAGGGTGCAACAACTAGACAATTGAGAACTTTGGTTTGGCTTTAAGATGAGGCCCATAAATTCACTTTGAGACTTCAGGCAAAAAAAAAAAACATTAGCTCCCAAGGCAGTGACTGGCATGAGGTAAAGCAGACTATAAAGAGTGGCATAAAAGGCAAAAAATATGAATTACTGCAGCTTAGTCATGGCCGGTTCTGTTGGTATGCATCTGTTGTTGATTACTGTTGGTGGTCTTGAGACTGAGTCTTCAGTATCCAATAAGACTGCCACTACCAGGTGTTAGCTACAGTAATGTTTACTATCCATTGCTGACCTCAATACATATACTATTCTGCACCCCCCCCCCAATAGTATGCACTTTACCTCCATGTCAATTTACTTATTCTCTCTGGCACCGCTGATTGCTGAATTGTAGAATAATACACCACCCCAAAAAAAACAAGTAATGATTTACAAAATAATAAAAAATGGAAAGGCATTAAATGTAGGGCATTACATTTCCAATAACTGGTCTTTATTAATTGATAGCAACTCTATGTGTTTTGTACTCTCAGTAGCACTCCTAGTCATATTGGGCTCAACGCTGATTGCCTGGTTAAATAAAGACTTTGATTGATTGATTGATTGATTGATTGATAGTGACAACTGTCTGAAAACTGTTGTAGCTGACATTAGGATGAGGAGTTGTACCACTACTGCTATGAGTAGTGAAACTGTGGTGATGGTGCCAGTGAGTGAACCATGGGGTACTTGCCACTAGAAAGTATGTTCGTGGGATTAGCAGTGATGTCACTTATTGAACATGTGAATAATGAAACGGGTAGTTTAATTGGTCCATGGTATGTTAAACTGGAGAGAGTTTAAGACTTGAGAGTCTTTGGAGTTAGCCTTGATGTGGAGGAGGTTGTGTATACACATTCTTGTTGGCTTCTTCAGACTGTCTGTCCTGCTCTAGCAGAAGTACATGCAATGGTTTCTTTTGATACAGTCTAAATGTTCATATCTAGATCCATTCTTGTTGCGATGCCGAACTGCATGTATAGTCTAATGCCAGCAAACCTACAAACATATGAAAATGGCCAGCAGAAAAAGGCCTTGTGGTCCCTCTAGTCTGCCTAAATTTGTGGACCTCTCAGTATCTACTGAGTGATCCACATCCCCTCCCTTCTATCCACTCCTTTGTCCACCTCAGCACCCCCACCCACACATTCTGCCCTCTCAGTGCAATTGTTCCTTTTAACTTGTCCCATTCCCTCTTGAAGCTAGCTACAGTCTTCGGGGAGACTACTTTCTTTGGTTACTCATTGCACTTTGCTACCACCTTTCAATGAAAATGTGTCTCCTCATTTCCCTTTTAAAGCACCCTCACCGGTCTGAGGCAAAGCCTCATAGTGGTCTTGCTTCCACTAAGGTTGAATTAACCTTTAGAGTTCACTTTGTTGAAACCCTTAAGATATTTGTAGATTTCAGTCATGCCACCCCATCTCCTTTGTATCTTCAGGGATTACATGTTGAGATCTCTAAGTCTCTCCTTGTAGGGCTTATCTTTTTATCTCTGGATCATCTTGGTCACCCTTTTCTGCACTGTCTCCAGTAAGCTGATGTCTTTCTTTAGGTAAGGGTTCCAGTACTGTACACTATATCCAGATACAGCCCACCCACTAACCTATACAGTGGAAGGATGTCCTCCACTTTTCTACTGGTTATATCACTGACTATGCACCCTAGCATCCTATTCACCTTGACAATGCTCTCTTGCCATGCACTGAGTGCTTTGTGCCACTCATGATGATCACACACAAGTTTTTTTTCCTCCACTGACATGGTAATCTGCACATCTCCCAGCCAATATGTGGTCTCTGGGTTCTTTGCACCTTACACGTTTTAACACTGAATCCCAGGGGATTCACAATCACATCAGCTAATTTCCCTCAGAACCCTTGGGTGTATGCCATCTAGCCCCAGGGACATATTCCCCCTACAGGGTTTTAAACACTGTCATACTCTATCAATGTCTATCTCTCCATCAGTGGCTCCTCCCTACCCATTAACAACCCTCACCCCCCATTCTCTGAGGGACTGGGCTGTCCTTCTCTTTCACGAAAATTGAACAGAAGTACTCAACAAGTATCTTTGCTTTTTCAACACTAATCTCCACCCACCCTCTCCCTTCTTCAGCCTTACTATCCCATCCTAGATAATCTTCTTCTCCCTAATGTGCTAGAAGAAGGTGTTCTCACTCATTTTAACCCCCTGAGCCAACTGCAGTTCCTTCTTGGCCTTGGCCAGTCAAACTGCTTTGCTCACATCTTGTGCCTTGCTGTTGTATCCCTCCCTGTATTTATGCCTCCCAGAGTTTTTTCACCTTTTGAAGGCAGTCATTTTGCTGTCAGCTGCTTGAGCAACCTTCCTGTTAAACCAGCTGGACTTCATGACTCTGGCTGTTTTTGTTCTTTACTTTGGTGCAACATTAGTGGCTGCCAATATCCCTTCCTTGATGGCAGCCCATTTTTGGTCCAACCCCATTCATTTCTCGATTCCAGGAAGGTTCTCTTCTAGAATATGCCCCATCTTTCCATAATCTGCCCTCCTGAATTCCAATTCTCTTTTCTTAATTCATATCTTCTCTTTGCCAGTGACCAGGTGAAACCACACCATCATGTGGTCACTTCCTGCCAGTGGTGCTTCCATCCTCACCTCCTGGACATATGCACCATTCATCAGAACCAGAAACAGTATAGCACTGTCCCTGGTGGAGTTAGGGACACATTATGACAGAAATCCACTCTGGGATGCATCCAGCAGCATCTGTGTTATGGTACAGTATGTAGCATGGATCTACCCCAGGAAGATTGAAGTCTCCCATGATCATTACTTCCCCCTTGACAGCCACCTCCACAATTCTGGACTCCAACTCCTTGTCTAGCTTCACCTCCTGGTTTGGTGGCCTATACATTACTCATATCCTTACTTTACTGCCTTTTATTGACTGCATCTGCATCCACAGCAATTCTGTCTGTCTCACTGTCCTCTCCGCCCTAGTGCAAGTGATGCCTTCCTTTACACGTTGTGTCACTCCCCCACACACACACATACAGCTACCCCCTATCCCTTCTATATTGCCTGTATTCTGGGATGAAGAGTCCCTAGTCAAGTTTAGGCATGGCCCATATCTGGGTGATAGTAGCCATGCCCACTTCGTCCTCTGCCATCAGTATATGCAAATCAGCTATTTTGTTTTTCAAGCTCCTTGCATTTAGAGACACCACCCTCCACAATGAATCATGCCCTACTCTGCCCCTGGACTGGCTGCCCCTCCCTCCCATACCTGGGCCCCCCATTCTATCATGCTCCCAATCTGCTCCTATACCCTGTTGTTCTGAATAAAGGGGGGGGCCTAATGGCCTCCTGCTCCAGGTCACAATGAGTATTATGACCACTGCTACCTTCTCATCAGTTTAAATTTAGTTTCCTGCTAATATACATGTCAAATCCATCCTTTAGCACCCTGGCTAACTGTTTATTGAGGTGAAGTCTGGTGCATATAGGTCCTTATTACCCCATATGTTCCCCCAGCCACCAATTATCCCATGACAGCTTTCTTTACACCACCACATGAGCGAGACATTGAATTACTCTAACCTGGGCTTCTTTGCTGTGTTGGACCTAGACACGGGAAGCACTTCTGAGAAGGCTACTAACTTCTCCACACTCCCTCACATCTGTGCCACTTCCTTGAACCTGACCTGATCCACTCCCATCTCACTGTCAGCCAGATTGTTCATACTTAGACAAACAATAAGGTGCGACTTCCCCCACCCTTAGTCCACAACCTCAGCTGTCCTTGACTTCATCCTTCATGCAGTTATCCCTGGAATATATTGTACTCGTCTGCAGTTCCCTTTAACCCTTGCATCTACCCACATAAGTCATTTGACTATGGAGTCTCCCAGGATCACAACCCCCCCACTCGCCTTCTGCCTGATCTCCCACCCCTTTTGCTCTTGCTTGCCTCTCTAGTACTGACCCTTGTCATCCTTCCTCCCATCCACTCCCTGAACTCACCACCTGCACCCCGTTTGCATTGACCCTCTCCCCTTTTTCCCCATTTTGCCTTCCTCCACTTGGCTATTTCTTTGTCCCCCATCCTCCCCATGTCCTCTCTTTTTTGCTCACTCAATATCCATTCCCTTTTCCATCCCCCTGTGTACACCTCCCATAGTCCTTGTATCTCTCTCCTGTTGCTCAGTCCCTCTCCCCCCATCACTCATCTTACCCATACCTTCCCTAGTAAGTGGAAGGAATCTATTCCTTAATATCATCTTTGGGGGCAGTCCCACTAGACTCTTTTCCTTATGTGCCCTCCCTGTTTCTCATATCAATGTCCATCCCTTTCCCAAAGCACCAACTTCCCTTAGTGGAAGTGGTCTACTGGGAACTTGTCTTAGCCACCCCTTCATTCCTCCCCCCCCCACCTGCCCCCTCATTAAGTCTGAGCTCAAACCCTCCAGCCCCTGTCTGCAAGTTGTGTTAGATATATCTTTGCCACTTCTTTGATGAGTATAGTAGCCTATTGCTGCTGTGATGATAGTGACTGAGATAAACTAGTGGTGTCACCCCATGCTATAGTGAATGGATAGAAGTCCTAGTTTACCATCTTTTCAATGTACAGGGAAGGAAGTAGAGTCAGCCACACATTGCAGTAATGCATGTGGAGAACAACATGAATCATTATATAGGCAGGAGGATGATGATGAAGATGTTTTCTTCAGAACCAGTCGACATTTACTGTGTTTTAATGTTATTTTTGTTATTACTTAGTAGTATTCTTTATTGTTAAAATTGGATTTATTGATATGCCGTAAATGAGTAATTTCTGATCACATGGTGGGGGGGATGTTGAAGACGGCATCTTCATTTTCAAAGACAATTGACTGCTATGGCTTTTATTGTAATGTAATTAGTTATTATGCATTTATTCTTCTTAAAAATTGCTTTATTTATATGCTGTGAAAACATAAGTTGTGATGAAGTGAGGAGGAGAATGGTGAAGAGGACTGGTTATTTCCTGAACCAGCTAACTTCTTCAATCTTTAGTTTAATGTAATCATCGTTAGTTATTATAATTCTTTTATTTTTCTAGAAAACATGATTCATGATGGAGGGATGATGATGATGTGGTGTTTTACGAAGTCAGAGTGCTTCTATGTTTATTTATTGTAATGCAGTTATTAATATTATTAGTTATTATTCTTAATTTTGGCTTTATTTATATGCCGAGAAAGCATAATTCATGGTGATAGAAAGAAGAGAATGAAGAAAAGTATGTATATTTTTCTTAAGCCATACTTAACACAAGATGTTTTTGGAATGGGTTGAGAAGCAGGAGTAAAGCTTGACAGTTTTGTGTGGTCATTTAATGATTCAGGCAGTGTACTTTGTCTTTTACAATAAATTCAGTAGCTGCTGTGGTGAATACACTGGGCCTCTCTGCCTCTTGGTTGTTGACTCTTTGTGATGCAGTGTCAGCCCAGTACCAAGGGAAGCATCAGGCTTCTTCCCTTCACGATGGCTCAATTACTTAAATAAACCCTTTCATCCTAACATGTCCCATATCTAACCCGACCAGATTATAACTGCTTCTGTTGGTCCATCTGACCTGAAGTGGGGATAGGGCGTTTACTTGGAAGGCTACAGCCTGTGGTTCAAGGGGGAGGTGCAACTGGCCATAACCTCGTTTGGCCCATTTAAGGGCTGCTCTCCTCACTTTTCACAAAAAGCATGTTTTCTTTGCAGCTGGAGGCTCTGTCCATCCTCTCTCTCGGCTCACTCTTTCCCTAAGCCCTACCCCCTTCCCTGAAGTATTTGTCTCCTCCCTTCCTTCCTGTTGCAATTTGCTGGCAGTGCTAGACTCTCTGCCTGGTTTGTACTCTTCCTGCTTCTGTGTCAGTAAATTTTGTCTTTTCCTCCTGCTTCTTGGTCTGTGTTTTTCCTATGGCTGCAGTCTGTGCTTCTGTCTCAGTTGTTTTTGTCTCCCCACTGCTCCTGTGGTCCTGTTTGCTTCGTTTGCTTTTTGGGCTTTTCTGGTATGCTAGTGCTCCTCTGTTTGCATTGTTGCATTTAGCTACATTGCTAATCAAGCTCTCACTTCATTTATCATATTTCAGCAATCTTTCTTTCTCTGTACTAGGTGCCTGTGTGCTCTCAGTTCCAATTGCTGTTTCCATGCTGTAGTCCCTGTGCTCATCACCTTAATTGTTTGCACGTACCTTTAGTACTGGCTCCCCAGAGCAGATATCACTCTGTCTCATTCCCCTGCCTGCTCCAGCAGTGTTCTGCCCTACTGCATTACTCCTCACTTCTATGTTTGTGTTATTAAAGCTCATTTATTGCCCAGTTATTGCTACTCCTACTTTTACCAGATCTTACTTTTACAAAACCCACAGCAGCCTGTTTCTGATAATAACTTAATCCTGCTTTCATGGCTGGCACATATTTAACTTATGTCATTAGCTGCTAGTTGTGGCATCCTGTTCATGGCTTCTTTGTTTTTCCTACAGTGGGGACTGAGGAGTCACAGTGGGCATCGTGGCCCCAGGCAGCAGGAGCAGCTTCCTATTTGTTGTGTATTGTATAAGCCCCTGGCTTGCCCAGTCTCCTGATGCTCTGCAAAGCCTTTTTGGCACTATGCAACCAGCTATTATAGGAAACTTTCTACCTAAGCCTTCTGGCTCTACCCACCCTTCTACTAGCTCTTACCTAAAATTAGTCACCTGGTTTACACAGTCATCCCAGCCTTCCTGTCCCTTGCACTATCAGCAACACTCATCCCCTTCTAAGTCTGGCAAGATATCATGTTTACTTGCTTCTTTTTGTTTCTTCTGTGTTAACCAGGTAAGGCCCACTAGGCACAATTGCCTGTTTTATGCTAGTGGACGTTGGGGGAGTCAAACTCAGGTCTGCTGAACCAAGCACATTCTTAGCTCGTTACTCTAACCTCTAGGCTATATTGCCAGCTTCAAGCCACACCTCCTGTACTGGTTTTGCAGCCTTCTCCTATCTAACTGACTCCACAGACTCCTCCTCACCAGCCATCAGCCCTGGACTTTGCCTGGCCTCGCCATTCTCTTACTTATAACATACAATTCAATTCACTCCCAATTTGGCTTCTTAATAGATTTGGTCAGCATGCATTCCTGTGGTTGATAAATGCTTTTCGCCTTGCCTAGACCCACAAGATGGTCCATATTGCTCAGCCTGACCTATGTACAGGTATCTGCCAGTCAGCTCTCATCCAGTCAAGACCCATGAGAGGGTCCACCATGCTCAGTCTGACTGACATACAGGTCTCCCCATGTCTGCTATCATCCATCACACAACCCATATGCTGGTCCCATCACAACTCATGCCTCCACATTTTGGAGACATGCTGCCTGTATCCATTACTTACAGGTCTCAGGGCTAGCCCTTTGGGTGATGGTCTCTCTCTGCACCCCAACATTCATATCTTGAGCCTGCAAAGCTTGGGGTGGGGTCCTTCTCACCTGGTCCATAGTTGGGAATGTTCTTGCACTGGGTGGACCTACAGTTGTCAACCATACCAATGGCATCTCTCGATGTAGCATTTAAGACTTCAGTGGTAAAGGGATGGGGCTCTCATGGGAAGGGCCCCTTTAGCTACCCCAGCAGGTTCAGAGGCACCCATTAAAGCTATTCTCCCTACAACTGCCTCTAGTTCACCTGGTTTGTTCTTAGATCTGTAGGCTAGCTGAAAGCTTCAGCAAATATTACTATCCTCCTCCCACCTTGGAGGTTGGCACTATGATGCCCCAGTGTTGCAGAGTTCACTCATAACCCTTCACAGTGTTCCTGTTAGAGGGATAGAGCAAGATTGTGCCCTGAAATTGCAGCTCCCCTGGATTGGTCTACTAAATTGCAGTAGCAGAGCTGTCATTAAGCAAAACTGTCCCAAAGCCTGGAGAGAAGGTGACCTAGGCCTTGGATCCCCAGAGGTTTCCTCCTCAAAGAGGGGTTTTCCTCTGTTCCTTGCCAATTGTCATAATACTAGGTAGGCATAGTTGTAGTCCCTATATCACTTAGTTAGGTTTCTGCTGTTGGATAGAGTTGGGTGGCAGACCAGTAATTGTCCTTTCTCCCCTTTTAGATGTTCTCTCTCTCCATAGGAAGCCAGGCCTCCATGCCTTACAGTCAGACCTTCGAGTAGATTACTATTCACCTGTTGTTTCCTGCCTACTCTACTCAAACAATATGACCAACTGACCCATGCTACCAACTGAACCCATACTACCAACCGACCTACTGTACATGCAGGTCTTCAACTCCAATAAATGTTCACCACCTTGTATGCTTTGCTCGATACTCTTTTTGGGCTTCTTCCTAAGGCACCTTTAGCCAAAGGAATCACTCCCATGGCACATCAAGGGGTGGAACCCTCTTCTAGGGCTCATTGCCTTCATACTCCTACAGGATGGTATATCCCATGGCTAGAGAGGCGAACAGCCAAAGATCTTCTATTGTACACAAGCACAAAACCTTTTGCACAGGCACACTGTATTGGAAGGCTACAGCCTGTGGTTAAAGGGGGTGGTGCAACTTGCCACACTACCATTCTGCCCATTTAAGGGCTGCTCTCCTCACTCCACACACAAGCATTTTTGTTGCCCTTCCATCCACCCCTCCTCTTCCAGTGGCATGCCTCACTCTACTGTGGACTTCTTCCTAAGGTACCTTTAGCCAAGGGAATCACTCCTGCGACACCTCAATGGGTGGACCCATCCTCTAGGGTTCCTTGCCTTCGCACCCCTACAGCATGGTATAGCCCATGGATAGAGAGGTGAACAGTCAAAGATTACATTACACAAGTGCAAAACCAGTTGCACTGGCACATTGAAATGACATTAAGGAGGATAGTGCACCACAGCTATGTTTCAAATCATAGGCCAGGAAACTGGATCCCAAAGATTGACTAGACTTCACTGACCCTGAAAAATCCTTTTGCTACACTGAATACAACATGCTTTAAGTGGATTCATGGTGTCATCTATTAAATACTCCCACTCTAAATAGGATTTATTTGCTTTTTAAGTACAGTAGTCTGGCGAGGTGAGGGCAGGGCAAGGGGCACTTTCTGAGGAACAAGGTGGAATTTGCAATAGAATTATTTTTTTCTGACCAGAGTAGAATGATGTACTGCACCTTCAGATTGCAGTGGGCAGTGGAGACAGAGCAGCTGATATGGTTTATATAAAGATATTATGATATATGTGCAGAGAAAAATTAAAACATAGACATCACAGCAATGGTCAAAAAATAAACAGTGGTCAATCCACTTTGCCTAAGTTCCCTATAAGCCCTGGAAACTCTTGTAAAGATAATATAATTTGATATTCCAGTATATGATATGACAAGATATGATGTGATTTTTTTTATTTAATAAGCTTTATTGAGTTTCAACGATCCAAGTAAAACAATACAACAGTAAAACAATATTACTAGCTGTCAAATCCATCAACACAAGTACTTAAAAACATAAATTCATTCAAATAAAGCCCATGCCCTCTGAAAAACAAAAATAAATAACTTACCACCCTCCTCCCAGACCACACACTGTTACTTACATTTAGACCATAACCCATGATGTAAACAAAACCATCAAGGCTTCCATATTGCCGAGAGAGTCTTCAAATTGCCCCATATCAATAGGAAGGCCTTCACTCTATCTTGCATAGAGGCGATATGCCTTTCCAGCTGTAATGCTAACATGACCTCCCTATACCACTCCATTGTAGATGGGAGTTTATCTTCTTCCCCGTATCTCATAATAATCAGTTTAGCTACTGCAGATATAAGTACCATGTGTGCTCTTCTAACCCTTGGGGTGCCAGGGGGGGAAATAACTTAGCAGGCACACTTCAGGGGTAAACAAGGCCTCCAAGCCCAGAATAGGGTCTAAGGTATTACTAATAGACTGCCAGAACATCTGCACTCCAGGGCAGGTCCATAGCATATAATAGAGTGAGCCAATGTCACCCTTACACTTACCAGACACTGGTGAAGCCAATCTCCCAATTTTAAACAGTTTCACCGGCATAAGATAGACATTGTGCATAATATTAAAATGGACTAACCGGAGCCTGTCTTGTTTTATGTATTTATACATTGATTGCCAAAGATTCCCCCATAAATCAGAATCCTCAGGAATTCCCAATTCCTTTGTCCAATCGTAACAAATCCCCATTGATAGTTTAGAGACCAAAACCTGCAGAGTTTTGTAAGAGTTAGAGACTGAGTGGGGCTTGGAGGCTGTCTGGAGAAGTGTGGATACATCCATACCCACTGAGTCTTTCATCGGAAGATAGGAAAGGAATGAGGTAAGGGCCTTGCTAACTTGAACGTATTTGAAGGCGCTTTTATCTGGTACCCCAGTGGATCTCTGCAAGTGATCGAAGGGGAGTGGTCTCCCATTCGACCAGATATCAGAGACCTTATAACAATTCAACTGAGGCCAAAAAGTGGGGGGTATTGGATAACCTCCAACCTTAAAATGCGGGTTACCTACAATAGGCTGTTCCGATGACTGACACCACCTCATTCCAAGATACTTCTGTATCTGAAGAGAAGCCTTAAGTGACCAACCCATTGGGTTGTTCCTGAGGGGCTTAGGAATATAAGATGGGGACACATATAAAAGAACCCATAGTGATGATGTGATATTTGATAGTATATGATATGATATGAAATAATTTGATATGTACATTTTTTCTTCATGTGTGATTGCATACATTTTTACTTATGTAACAAGAAAACATGACGCTTGAAACCAGAGTTGGGCTTTTCACTTTACTTCTTTCTTTCATGTGTTTTATTTTTAAGTTAGTGATGAGTGGGACTTTGGGAATTGGGCAATGAAAGCACAATGATTTTTTAGGGAGTGCTAAACTTTGCATTTCTGGATGGAGCTTTTCTACCCAGAGTAAGGGAACCTAGAATCATTTGAATAAGGAAGAGGGAAAATTGGTATGCTTCTGGATTGATAAAGATGGTTGCACTACCTGATGTACTTGATGTCCAACAAAGAATGTTGCTTGCACTGTAGTAGGAGTGGAACCAGATGATTTATGGAGACTAATGAGGCATGTTTTCTGTGGCTTTTTTGACTGCACTACCATGCATACAGCCTTAGTCCTCCTCTTAGGCATAGTCCCTGTCCCTTCATGATGATTCCCAGTACCCGTCCTGAATCTCCACCACCAGTTCTTGCAGATCCTGCTCTTGGTGGAAATGGCATGGTAGGACATGTCTCTGTTCCCCTGCCAACATACTTTCATAGCTTGTTCTTCTGTTCCTGTTTTCTGCAGGCATCTACAACACATGCACAACAGATGATGACATGACACAGCTGACTCCAGACAGTACAAATGAGTGTTCACAATAGTTGGCAATGTCTTCTTGGCTGCTGCAGTGACACACTCAGCTGGTTCATGCTCATGCTGCATTGTTGTATGACTCACAAGGTGACAGGAGACCACCCTCCATTAATAGACCCCAAACCACCCCACTGATAGACCTTATATCTCACTCAGCAGTCTGCTTTATCTTTCACACACTGACTGGCCAACAGGCTCACACAGAGAAAAATAAAAATATTTGTCAAATCAAATCTTCAAAATCCCCTCTTTGTCTTTCTTGGCCACTCTTGCTGTAGGGGTAAATAATAAAACAAAATAAGCATGGATTTATGTGCTGTTTGTATTGTCACTTCTCAGTAAAATGAAATCTCCCAAATACAAGCAATATTTCAAAAATACCCTGGCACTTTTGCCAGTAGCTAAATGCAGTCATCCCTGATCCTGCTGCAGTGCATGCAGTTGCCAGTGCAGGTTGACAATGTGCATTCTCCCCTGTCCTTTTCTCTGCAGAATTGTTTCACTAGTTTTATGTGCTTGAAACTTTTGTTGCATGTATTTAGCTTACTGGAATAATGATACATGCTTCTTAGACTATTTCTAGGTTTTGTGATCTAAAGTACCTGTTTGTAACAACAAAGCAGTTTCTTTCAGTAGCCATGTATTTTTTCACCTGAGAAACCTGGGAAGGGCAGTGTAATGAAACAGTGAGATCCTAATCATCACCCTCACTGGTTGGCTGCCTCAGGTTATGTGGCTTGCCAACAGCTTGGATGTGCTCTGTCTGTGCTCCATGTAAAAAGTACTATGTCATGATATTGAAGTGTGGAAGATAAGTAAACTTTATTTCTAAAGTGCCCATGCCCAGAGGCTCTAGGTGGTGAACTATGGATGACATCAATACAAAATACAGGCAACAGATATAAAATATAACAAATTTAAATTAATGAAACTAAAATACCAGAACACTATGAACTATATGTTACCAATAAGATTAGTATAAGAAAAAAGCTTTCTTAAATAGGTAGTACTTCAGACCACTCTTAAAGGCTTCAAATAAGGGTGCCTCCGTCTAAGAAACATAGAAACATAGAACATAGAAACATAGAATTTGATGTCAGATAAGGACCGCTTGGCCCACCCAGTCTGCCCATTTCCCTGCCTACTGGATAAGCTGCAGATCCTAGTTAACCAGCAGCCTACTTCTTCCTACCCCCATCCCCTAGAATTGCCTTATGACTGTCCCGTGCATGCTTGAATTCCACCACTGTTTTTGACTCCACAACCTCCTCCGGAAGGCCGTTCCATGCATCCATAACCTTCTCTGTGAAAAAATACTTCCTTAAATTACCTCTGAGCTGCCCCCTCTATCTTCAAATTGTGTCCCCTTGTTCTTGCACACCTCTTTTTTTGAAAGATGCTACCCTCTTGGACTTTGTTGATTCCCTTGAGGTACTTGAAAGTTTCTATCATGTCCCCCCTCTCCCTCCTTTCCTCGAGGCTATACATATTAAGCTCCTTTAGTCTCTCTTCATATGTCTTCCGGTGCAGACCCTGCACCATTTTAGTTGCCCTCCTCTGGACAGCTTCCATCCTGTCTATGTCTTTGCGAAGACTGGGTCTCCAGAACTGCACGCAGTACTCCAGATGGGATCTGACCAGCTGTCTGTACAGAGGGATAATAACTTCCTGTTTTCTACTGGTGATGCCTCTCCCCATGCATCCCAATATCCTCCAGCCCTCCTTGCTGCCTTCTCACATTGCTTTCCCACCTTTAGGTCATCTGATATGACTACCCCCAGGTCCCTTTCCATTTCTGTTGTCATTAGTATCTCACCCCCCATTGTGTACTCTTCCCCTGGGTTTTTGTTTCCCAGGTGCATTACCTTGCACTTCTTAGCATTAAATCTAAGCTGCCATACATTTGACCATTCCTCTAACCTTGCCAAGTCCCTTTTCATCCTTTCCACCCCACTGTGCATCAACTCTGTTGCAGATCTTTGTGTCATCTGCAAAGAGACATACTTTCCTTCCAGTCCCTCTGCAATGTCGCTTATAAAGACATTAAGAGGACTGGTCCTAATACTGAACCCTCGCGGTACCCCACTAGTAACCCCTTCATCAGAGTGGACTCCATTTACTATTACTCTCTGTGTCCTATTTTCCAGCCAATTTTTACCCAGGTTGTCATCTTGGGTCCCACTCCCAGGCTAGCTAACTTGTATATTAATCTTTGTGTGGGACTGTGTCAAATGCCTTGCTAAAGTCTAGGTAGGCCATGTCCACAGCCCTCCCTGATCTACTACTTTGGTCACCCAGTCAAAGAAATCTATCAGATTTGTCTGGCATGACCTTCCTGCTGTGAATCCATGCTGCCTTGGGTCCTGTGCCCCTCTGGCCTCTAGATACTCGACAATTCTTTCCTTCAGAAGTGATTCCATCATTTTCCCTACCACTGAGGTTAAACTAACAGGTCTGTAGTTTCCTGCTTCTGCCTTGCTCCCACTTTGTGAAGGGAATCACATCTGCCCTCCTCCAGTCCTCGGGTACCACCCCATCCTCCCATGATTTGTTAAAGAGGGTAGTCAGTGGTGTCACTAATTCTACCCTTAGTTCTTTTAGAATTCTGGGATGAATCCCATCAGGCCCCATTGCTTTGTCCACCTTCAGTTTTAACAGTTCTTTCAGAACCCTTTCTTCTGTAAATGGGCTGGTATCAACTTCTGTATTCAGTGTGTTTTTACTGTTTGTTCTAGGTACCCCCTTCCTTTGTAAATACTGAGCAAAAATATTTGTTTAGTATCTCTGCCTTTTCACAGTCTTCCTCTGCCCACCCTCCCCCTCTTTATTAAGCCTCACTATCCCTCCCTTGGTCTTCCTTCGCTCCCTGATGTACCTATAAAAGGTTTTATCCCCCTTCTTAACTGAGTTGGCTATCTTTTCCCTCGGTTTGGGCCTTTGCTGTTCTAACTGCCTTCCCAGCTTCCTTTTGCTTTAACTGATACAGTTCTCTGTCCTGCTCCTTCTGTGATTCCTTGTACTTCCTGAAAGCTTTCTTTTTCTCTTGAACCTTCACTGCCACTTCCTTTGAGAACCATAGTGGTTTCTTACCTCATTTCGTTTTATTTTTTTATTTTTATTTTATTTATATTGCAATCAGTTTACAACCTTTGAGCCAGAGGCTCATTTCCAAAGGTACCTCGGCTACAGAAGGGAAGATAATACAGATACAAAATACATCCTATAAGCGAGCATAAGCATAAAGAGACAAGCATGTTTTGTTTATTTGCTTCACACAAAGGCTTGTTGCCTCTGTGATGGCAGTTTTTATTATTCCCCATTGTTCTTCCACCCCTCCTTCCTGCCCATTTGCTAGTGCATTCCTTAGGCACTTACCCATTTTGGCAAAGTCAGCCCTCCTAAAGTCCAGTACCTTTGCCTTTGTATGGCTTGACTCTATTGCTGTGTTTATTGTGAACCATACTGTTCGATGGTCGCTAGTTCCCAGATGGCTACCCACTTCTACATCTGTGATCCTCTCTTCATCTCCATTTGAGAGAACCAGGTCTAAGATTGCTCCCTCTCGAGTGGGCTCCAATACTAATTGTCTAAGGCATGCCCCCTGTAGGGCATCTAGAATAACCCCACTCTTCGAAGTGGCTGTGGTAACTGCACTCCAGTTAACATCTGGCATATTCAGATCACCCATCAGCAATATCTCCCCTTTTTTGCCATACTAAGTATACTTTCTATCATTTTCTTGTCCATTTCCTCTCCCTGAGAAGGGGGTCTGTATACAACCCCTGTGTGGATTGTGGTGCCATTGCCAGTCTCCAAATTTACCCACAGTGTTTCTTCTCCTCCCTGTTTTCTCTTTTGTTCTGTTACTTTGATTCCTTCCCTTATGTAAAGAGCTACTCCTCCTCCTCTTTTACCCTCTCTGTCTCTCCTGTAGATAGTGTATCCTAGTATGTTTATGCCCAGTCATGGTTTTGTGCAAACCATGTTTCTGTGACTGCCACGATATCCAGATGTTCCTCCTCCATCAAGGCCACTAATTCAGGAAGCTTGTTACTCAGACTCGTGCATTGGTACTCATTGCTTTCCATTTTTGATGGCTTTACTTTCTGTTGCAGCATCCCCACTGACCTTTCTACCTCGGTCTTTTTGATTTAGTACCCTGTTTTGTAGGGTGGGGCTGGGATTTTCCTGCTGCTTATCAGTGCCTCCCCTTGACTAGTTTAAAAGCTTGCCAATTAAGCATTTAAACCGATTGCTCAAAAGACTTGTTCCTTCCTGGACAGATGCAGACCATCCTGCCAGTATAGGCTGGTGTCTCTCCAGGTGGAACCCCAGTCCCCAATGAAGCCAAACCCTTGTGCTCCACACCATTTTTTCAACCACTCATTAAACTGCATGGTGCAAAGTACCCTTGCTTCACTCATGCCATTTACAGGCAGCACCTCTGAGAAGGATACTGTGTGTGCTACTTGTCTTAGGCCCCTCCCCAGTTCTACAAAGTCGTTCTGCACTGCTCTAATCTCATGTTGAGCCAAGTCATTTGTCCCTAGGTGGACAATGACATCCAGGTCAGACTCCCGTGCAGCTGTTCTCATGATCCTGAGTATGCGCTTCCTGTCCCTACAAGACATGGCAACAGGCAGGCACTTTACTTCAGTTTTCCCAGCTCCCCCCAGTTCTAGCCCCCTAATAATTGAGTCCCCCACCAGGAGCTGCTTCCTTTCCTTGTGACATCCTCTGCCTCCTTCCTGTGGGCCTCCCTTAGGACAGGTGTCCTCAGCCTCCTTAATCTCCTCCATGGGTGCATCCATAGGGGAGCTGTGCTCCCCCAGAATGGTGTATGGATTGTGGAGTGGAACAACTGACTGGGTGTGCCTCTGTTCCACCCTCCTCACCCTCCCTGAGCCCACTGTGGTCCAACTGCTGTGCTTTCTTTGCAACCTCTGAGGTAGTGGTGGTGGCTCTGGTGCTCCCTGGATGGGGGGATCCCTTCCTACCATCCAGTCTGGCCTGGGAGAAGGTTCTCTTACTGCTGTCCAGTGTGGCCTGAAGATGGGCAACTTCCTCCCTCAGGGCAGAGAGTTGTCTGCAAATAGGGCAGCATCTCAGCTTCCAGAAAGACTCCCGGAAGATTGCTGCCCCACAGCCATTACATTGCACTACTCCCACATGACATTTTTTGTGTGTGTGTGTGTTTGTGTGTGTGTGATTGGTTTGTTATATAGAAATATATATATATTATACAATTTGTATGTGATATTTTCAGTGCTGTGTGCTAGAGAGGATATGACATTGATATGCACCTTGCACTCTTGAGGAAATGATGTCAGAACCCCAGGTATAAAGGAACTATTTCCAGGGGTGGGTGGGGTGAGGGGTGGGAAGGGGTTGGGCCTAAACTGTGCCCTCACAAAACAATCAGCTAAGAGCTCTGACCCACCGCTGCAATGAGTGCATACCTGTCTGCAAGATACTATACACAACAATTTGACAGAGAAAATAGCCTGCTAATCAAACAGAGAAAAATCCAGACATCCAAGTCAGACACAGGTAAACCTCCCCAGCCCCAAAACAGCCTGGTGGTTTGTGCTCTGAAAGCAGTCAGCCCCAAAATAAGTCAGCTGTGCTTTGAACTCTTCCTGCACTGAAAATCTTAAGAATTGTAACAAGACTGTCTTTTCCTGATAATTGTAAATTCCTTATTTCACCTTTCAGTTAGAAGCAGCCTCCACCTGCAGTATATCTGCTACAAACCAAGGACAATTGAAAGGTTCCCCTTCCTCTGTTGTGAGCACAACTCGCTTTCTTGCAAATCCTATGTTCAGTATTGCAGCTCCCAACAATTGATAGTTTGACTAGGAAAAATATTAGCTGTTCTGATGAGTTTGCTATAAACACTTGCTTATAATACTATTGTGCTCAGGTCTGTTACCAAAGCTATTGGCTGATTAAGTCTCTGTGATGTAATCACTTCCTGAGAAAGTTTGGAATTGCCTTTTAAGGCAAACAATGATAAACACAGAAAACAGTTTACTGTCTGGGTCAAATACACAACCTGTACCTGCACTTATTTTAGGATTTGTGACAAATGTTTCACCCAGAGTTTAAAATCTTCCTGCACTGAAAATCTTAAGAATTGTAACAAGACTGTCTTTTCCTGATAATTGTAAATTCCTTATTTCACCTTTCAGTTAGAAGCAGCCTCCACCTGCAGTATATCTGCTACAAACCAAGACAATTGAAAGGTTCCCTCCTCTGTTGTGAGCACAACTCGCTTTCTTGCAAATCCTATGTTCAGTATTGCAGCTCCCAACAATTGATAGTTTGACTAGGAAAAATATTAGCTGTTCTGATGAGTTTGCTATAAACACTTGCTTATAATACTATTGTGCTCAGGTCTGTTACCAAAGCTATTGGCTGATTAAGTCTATGTGATGTAATCACTTCCTGAGAAAGTTTGGAATTGCCTTTTAAGGCAAACAATGATAAACACAGAAAACAGTTTACTGTCTGGGTCAAATACACAACCTGTACCTGCACTTATTTCAGGATTTGTGACAAATGTTTCACCCAGAGTTTAAAATCTTCCTGCACTGAAAATCTTAAGAATTGTAACAAGACTGTCTTTTCCTGATAATTGTAAATTCCTTATTTCACCTTTCAGTTAGAAGCAGCCTCCACCTGCAGTATATCTACTACAAACCAAGGCAATTGAAAGGTTCCCCTTCCTCTGTTGTGAGCACAACTTGCTTTCTTGCAAATCCTATGTTCAGTATTGCAGCTCCCAACAATTGATAGTTTGACTAGGAAAAATATTAGCTGTATAAGACCCTGGGAATGAGTTCCAATGGATTGGGCTAGCTATTTAAAAAACCTGCTCCCCAAAGAAAGAAAGAAATCCCAGTTTCTTCAGACTTCCTTCACCACTGTCCAAAGCTTTAGATTTTGGAAGTTCACCAAATGGAAATTTGGTACTTTTTTGAATAGTGTCGACCCCAGTACAAAACACTCCTGGAATCAACATCTCAGATCCCTATGGCTATATTACTTAAACAATAAGGCATGACAGAGGGTGCAGTATAGTGGTATAATTGCCTTGATTGGTTGGGCTGAAGCATGAGATGATGATGATGAGTGTTTCAACCACCTGAAAAGGGCAGTTAGCTCACTGTAATGCATTATTTCAAATATGAAATAGTTTTTTTAGTAAATTGAATGCATTTTTAAATATACTTGTGTTAAGATTCTTTCCGGGGACTGTTGTGATGAGATAACAGTCAACTTAAAGTACCTCCTGGCCAATCAGGAACTAACATTCTTTCTATGCATTTTATAATATTTATCATAACCCTTTGTTTCCAGTACTGCAGCCACGTTTTAGTCAATTGTTTTCCATGCTATTTTATGCCTACTGTATTTTCTCCTTCTTGTATGTTGTCTCCTGTGCGGCAGATAGAAAATACTTTTCTGAAGACCAGGTACAAAACATGTGCAGATTTTTTCTCAACAGGCTTCTTAGTGACATCATCAAATGTGCAATATGATTGGTCTGACATGACTTCCCCTTGCAGAATCCATACTGGGCCACCAAGACTGAATTATTTTTCTATAGCTCTTTTATAGATATGTCTCTTATGAGTCTTATTAAAGCAGCTCTCCTGGTAATGATGATAAGTTGATAGTCCTATAGTTCCCAGGCTCAGTGCTTTGGCATTTTAAGTACTGATACCACATGGGCAATCCTCCTGCTATCTGACTCATAGTCAGCTCAGCAAGATATCTCTTGAGATTCTCCGAAAATACCGTGACAAAAAAAAATCTGAGACTGCCTGTACTGCCGGAAACCTTACAAAAATCTCCCCAGAGCTTTCTAGAGATTTTGGAAAGTAACTTACCAATTGAACTGCTAGTCTATGACTGCAACAGTAACTCACAAGTCCTTTACTTTTCTGTAGTTTTACACCTTTATCCCATTGACCCAGTACTTCTTATGTGGATTTTAGGGACCACATGTGCATTATTTGCATTTTTCTGCATTAAACTGTAGTTGCCAAATTCACAATCACCTTTTCAGACTATTCTCATCCCTCTACAGCTTGTTAATCTTTTCAATACTACTAAATCTCCCACTGAACTTGGTGTTATTTGCATATATACCTGCTTTCACCTGACACCCTACCCACATATCACTAATTTAAACATGGTAACAGCTGACCCAAGGCTGATCCCTGGGGTACCCTACTGTTAATTTCCTTCACCCCTGATTATTTTCCTTTGATGACTACCATATGTGTCCTTCCCGACAACCAGCTCACATACCATCTATTCATCCCTCCCCTTCCCCAGATCACCAGCATTCCTTTTTTGCCCCATTTCTCTTGAGAAGTGACTGTGCAGAGTGCCTATCCTGTCAGGACCATTAGAAGTGTGGGTGAGCCCTTCACTTCCTTTGGAACTTCCATGTTGGTCCCAGTCAGGGGAGTTACACTTCCACAACATTTGCAATGTAAGCAGATGCATGCTGATGTAAGGTCACTCTGGAAGGACCACTTGTTCCTTCCTGCTTGACATGACTTTTCCCTGGACCACAATAGCCAGCAATGCAGTGGAAGATGGTGCCCTTCCTTCCTGAGGCAGAAGACATCCAGATAGATAACAGAACCCCACCTCACCAGTCAGCATCAGATCTCTTGGACCTGAGCAGTGAATGCAGGTTGTTTGAATAGCAAGTGGTATGCTACTGCTGTGCTAGCTGGCCAGCTGTTCACATATATTCCTTTTTAGTTTCTGATGTGGTATAATGTCCGAAGGCAGTATTGCAAGTAAAGTGCACTTGGGCATTCACTGCAATAACAAATGCTCACATCAAGCAAGATGTTGTGTGAATAAGGATCTGCATCTTTTATTTGGGTGAAAGAACAATCACTGGGAGCGCTCCACAGACTGGAGCCCAAACCCCACATTTCACTCCTAAAATAGCTTTTTATGGGCACCCAGAAAAGAGCACTTATTTGCACAGTATCTTGCTTGAACTGAGCCTTTGTTATTGAGGTGAGCGCCAGAGTTTATATTGTTTGCAGTACTGTGTTTGAATTAACTCTGGTGCACCAGCTCCCTAGAGGCAGCTTTTTTTTTTGCTGTATGAGATTAGTGTGTCAATGGCTTTACTGATAACAGAAATAAAATATCAGCTGCCTGATCCCTTTCAACAGATTGTGTCACTGAGAAGGAGGGTGATGTCAGTGCCTGACTTGTCATCCTGAACACACTGGGTTGCTTCATGTTTGACAATGAGGCTTTGCTAACACTTAGATTCTACAGCTCTTTGAGTATCCTGTTTTTCTCCAGTTTCTGTACCTCAGATACATTAAATTAAATCTCACTGCTGGGTATCCTCTTTGTTTTTCTTAGATTATAAACTGGGACCTGTAGATCCCAGCTGTTATGCTGTTCTGCCACACCTCTGCAACTGTTACAATGTCCAATGTTTCCCTGCCACATTTTGCATGTAGCTCACACATTTCCCCAAGCTACAGTACTAGCATTCATAAACAATGCTTTTCATCTGCCTTTCCTTACTCCTCTGGATCCCACTATGTTGTTAATTCAAAGTGCGATTTTCACCCCAGACTAACTTTTTAACTACTCCAGTCTCTTATACATATCCTATGTGTGTGGGAGAAGAACCATTCTTACTCTCTGAATGTGTATGTTTTTCTTCCAACAATATACGCTTCTGAAATCCAAGCTAAAATACCTACTAATTGCCACATTTATCAGCTGCACAAATGTCCTGCCCTAGGCAAAGTGAGAACACAGATTCTAGATCACTGGAGACCATGTTGAACTGCAGTGGCTCCAGCACAGATCCCTGTGGGATACTGCTGAATACAACTATCTATTCAGAGAAATTCCTGTCCACCACATCCCTCTGTTTTCTGCACCCATGCATTTAGCAATCAAATATGTATGCCTTAGGCATACTACACTGTCATGCTTTACTCTAAAACTTACAACAAAATTCTGGCCTGCTCGAGCAATGAATGCTACTACACATGAAGTCTTTTTAAAGTTTGTTATTTTTATTTATAAAGTCCCAATGTTTTGTGTAGTATTAAGCTTCTTCTGGGGAACTGTAAAAAGATTTATAAACAAATATTTACTATATTTCACATTTGAAAATAATATTCAATTTTTTTAATTTTCAATTTTTAATATCTTTCCATATTAGACCATGCTAGTCAAAAATGATTGGGTGTACCATCTTTCTATTGCAGTTATTAAAGCAATATTAAAACCAAAATTATATTTTAACCACCTGGTTATCCTTTACAATCATTAACAGTCATAAAACTCTTACACATTTTGTCCAACTAGATGCCACCAATATAAATGCATGAAAAATTCATTACTCCAAAAGCTTGTCATGTGTCACAGTGTCATAAACTTTGTTGAAATCCAGCTAGTCTACAGCAATGGCCCTGCCTTGTTCATCTCCCTGGTTACTCCTTCAAAGAAGATGATTAGGTTGGTTTGTTGCTGGTTGTTTCTGTGTCTTCAAAATGCCATGCTTTAAAAGGACAAGAACCTTAGCCTCAGCCATGTGTTCAGTTATTCGGCCCTTATGATGGCTTCTGGGACCTTGCCTAGCACTAATGTGGGGCTGACCAGCTTATTGTTTTCAGCGATGGTCCTTGCTTAGCACTAATTTCAGGCTGACCAGCCTATTGTTTTCCATGTTGGTCCTTGCCTAGCACTAATGTTGGGCTGACCAGCCTATTGTTTTCCATGTTGGTCCTTGCCTAGCACTAATGTTGGGCTGACCAGCCTATTGTTTTCAGTGATGGTCCTTGCCTAGCACTAATGTTGGGCCGACCAGCCTATTGTTTTCTGTGTTGGTCCTTGCCTAGCACTAATTTTGGGCTGACCAGCCTATTGTTTTCTGTGTTGGTCCTTGCCTAGCACTAATGTTGGGCTGACCAGCCTATTGTTTTCCATGTTGGTCCTTGCCTAGCACTAATGTTGGGCTGACCAGCCTATTGTTTTCCATGTTGGTCCTTGCCTAGCACTAATGTTGGGCTGACCAGCCTATTGTTTTCCGTGTTGGTCCTTGCCTAGCATTAATGTCAGGCTGACCAGCCTATTATTTTCAGCATTGGTCCTTGCCTCTTTCCTGAAGATGTAGTCTGTGCAAAATCAAACGAAAAATAAAAAGCACAACTCATATCATGACCATTTAAAACTAACTGCATAATCACATCTAAAATGTAACAACCCTTAGGGAGAAATGGAAGAATGAAATAACAAGGAGCAAAAAGAAGACTGGAACAATCATTAGCAGCTAATGCTAGAAAGGGAAACAGTGACATATTCTATAGCTACATTAATTCATGAAAGAAATCTCATTGTGATGTTGGACCAGTTAAATATAATAACTTAGTAGTAAATAAAGCATCAGAAACTGCAGAAAGTCCAAACAACTTGTGCTGTTCCGTCTATGCAGAAAAACATGTACCTCCACCCATGATCAGTTCAGGTAGGATGGAAAGGTTAAACACATCAAAAGATAACATAAATGGGAAAAATCAAAAACTTTAAACATGATACCTCACCAGGCCCAGATAACAGTCCTACCAATGTGCTGAAAATGATGATAAATTGCATCACTGTATCCCCCCCCCAAAAAAAAACACAAAAAACAAAAGAAACAAAAAATAAATACATAAAAATAAAAACATTTTCAGGCTCTTTGGTTACAGGAAATATTCTGTATGATTGGAGACTAGCAGTTGTGGTCCTATACATAAGAAAGGTAGCAAAATTAAGGTATCAAACTACAGACCCATTAATCTAACACATGTACTATATAAAATTATAGAAAGTATTATCAGTCAGGTATAAACAGCATACATCCAGAACAGAACAGTTTCACCACAGGTCGCTCATGTACTACAGCTCTCATCTGCTTTTATTAAGACATCAGTTCACTATTAGATGATAAAATACCAAGTGCCATAACATTTTAGGATCTCAGCAAAGCTTTTGCTTTGGTCTCACATTGGACAATCATTAATAAAATGGAAAACAAACATATAGTCACACATACTCAGATGGACAAGAACATGGCTACTAAATAGACAAAAGAGGGTATAAGTTCAAGGACATTTATCAGAAATAGGAAATGTAACATGTGGAGTCCCACATGGCTGTGTGCTGGACCAATTGCGTGTCATGTCATATCTCAGACCTGTCCACAAAACTGCTTAACCATGTTTTGAAATTTGCTGACAATTCCAAATTTGGAGGATTATGCAATACACAAGAACAAGTAGATTCATTACAATCTGATTTGGATAAAGTTGCAGAATGGGTAAAAATCTGGGAAATGTATTTCAACATATATAAATGCAAGCCAGATAATGCATTTAAAAATGATAACCCAAAATCTACATACATCTTAGGGGGGCATACTGTACTCCATCTGACATGACTCTGGAGAAAGATCTAGGAGTACTAATATCACCTGACATTAGACAAGAGAAACAATGCAATTAAATTATCTGTAGAACAATTGGAAGGCTGTGCCTATGGTTCAATGGGGTATAGTAACTAACCACTCTTCCTGCTCAGGTCATAAAAGACAATGCCATCCAACAACTGTCAAAACTGTTTTTTTCATTGCAGCCGGAGGCTCTGTCTCCCACTTTGCACTGCTCTGCTCATATGTCTTGGTACTTTGCCTGTTCCTATGTCTTCCTTTCTGTTTCACCTTGGGTCTATGTTTTGTCACATCATCCTGCTTCTCTCTGTTGTTCCCCTTTCCTCCTCCCTCCTGTTTCTGTTTATTTCCCCATTCTCTCCCACTTCATTGTTGTTCCCCATCCCCCCCATGTCTGCCCCTTCCCACGCAACTCTCTGTCTGCCTCCACTTGCACCCCGTCCTTTCTCTCTGCTTCTTTTGGGGTTTTCTTATTTTACTGTTGTTGCCTAGTTTTGTTTGCTGTGTTTCTCTGTCCTCAAAGCCAACACATAAACTACAGCTTACCCCAATATGTTCAACTGCCTTCACTGATGGCTTAGCCTAAGCTGCCTCCTGTCTTCCAGGCTGGTTGCTGTGACAACACCCCAACTTAGGGCAATAGTGTTTTTCATTGTCTGATTTATCTACCATCATCTCTCTGACCTGTAGCTACCAAATGAAGTATCTTTCAACTGAATAACTTACTGTTCCACATATACTGGTTTGTTATTGACTTTCCCTCTTATTTTGTATTGTTGCCATCCACAACAACTTATCATTTGCATTTCAATGACTGGACTCCTACATAGTTTTTATCACAACTTACAATCAGTGCTGGCCCCACCATATTTTCTGTTGTTTGTGTCCTAGGACAGGTTTTGAATTTCTTGTTCTCATATTCTTTGCCTACCTATTAAATCCATGTCTGTTGGTTTGGCTTACAGCTGCTGGCATTCATTCCTATTATTTGCTGAGTCTTTTTAGTCTTTTATTGGTTGTTTGGCATCCTGGTGCCTAGCTCCTAGCTTCCGTGTTATTTCCCCTTTTGCCTGTCTCTGTTGTTGCCGCTCATCCTATGGCTGTCTGAGTTGCTGCCACTTGCCCTGCAGCTATCTGTGCTTTTGCCACTTGCACTATGGCTGTCTGTGCTGTTGCCACTCCCCCAGTGGCTATCTGTGTTGTTGCCACTCATCCTGTGGCTCTCTCCTCTGTTGTTGCTGCCCCACCACTGCCTGTATTCTTGCTGTTCTCACCAAGGTTGTGTGTACTATTGCCACTCACCCCATGGCTGCCTGTGCTGTAGCATCACACTACATCTGTCTTTGTTGTTGTGGCTCACCCTACAGCTCTTTCCTTTGTTGTCTATTGCCACTGCCTCTCCACTGTCTGTACTGTTACTGCTCACCTCATGGTTGTCTGTGTTGTTGCCATTCAATCCACGGCTATTTGTGCTTTTGCCACTCACCCCATGGCATCCACGTTGTTGCCGCTTGCCCTGCAGCCATCTGTGCATTCACCGCTTGTTCTGTGGCTATCTGTGCTGTAGCCTCACGAACATCTATCTGTGCTACTGATGCTTGCTGCACAGCCATTTGTGCTGTTGCTGCTTGTCCCATGGCTGTCTATGCTTTGCCACTCACCCTGCATCTGTCTGTGCTTCTGCCACTTACTCCACAATGCTCTCCTCTGTTGCCTCTTGCCACTGCCCTGCTGCTGTCTGTTCTGTTGCCACTCCCCCGCAGCTGTGTGTGCTGTTTCCATTAAGCCCATGACTGTGTGTGCTGTTGCTGCTCACCCTGTGGCTGTCTGTGCTGTGGCTGCTCATTTCACAGCTGTGTTCCTCCTTTCCTTGTTCCCTTATCTTTGTTTTCCTCTGCATTTTTGGGGGATTCTCCTAAGACATTGTCTTGTCAGTCTTGTCCTGTCTGATGTATTGTTAGCCATCACTAAACAAACTGTCCCAAAATCTGGAGGGAAGACGACCTAGGCCTTGGATCTCCAGAGGTTTCCTCTGCAAAGGGGTTCTTGCTCTCCTCCCTGCCAATGGTCATAATACCTTGAAAGGTTTTAGTAATACATTCCTTTGGTTATTTAGGTGTGTTTCAACTGTTGGATGGAGCCAAATGATGGCCCTCCTTTGCCATTCCCTCTTTCCTTAGGAAGTTACGCCACTTGCTACATGCAGACCTATGCAAAAGTCATAATTCACTCTTATTGTCTTCCGTTACCATACATCAAACTCCTAACTATATGATACCCTGACCTATGCACAGGTCCTCAATACTGCTATGTAATCATTCCTTTTGCAATAGTTTCTGCATTACATTCTTTTTGTGGCTCCTACCTAAGGTACCTTTAGCCAAGGGAATCATTCCCACAGCACCTCTGGAGTGGAACCTTACTCTAGGGTTTTCATTTTCATACCCCCTACAGGGTGGTATATCCTATGGAAAGAGAGGTGAATGGCCACAAAGGTTTATAACAAGTTGCCAAGCATAATACTATACTAAGTTGTATAAGCCCATTGAAATAAAATTATGTGTTCAGTCATAAAGGATATCATATATAGGGGTCAGCATTCTTGTTTCCCAATATAGTAAACATATTTAAGACCACATTTAGATTATGCAACACAGTTTTGGAACCTCTATAGACAAAAAGGCAAAACCAAATTAGAAAGAAAATAATACAGGGCAAAAAAATGTATATACAAAAGCAAAAACAAGGTTCTGCATCAGCATGTGGTCTGAAAACAAAACAAAATGGTAATAGTGAATGAATGCTGAAAATAGAACATAGAGTTAAAAATCAACATTTTGACCACAGGTCTTCTTCAGGAAATATCTAAAAGCGAATAAAGCAAAGTAAGTGTAGAGAGGAGGTAAAATAAGGGATCTGTATATATAAGGGGAAAGAAATAAGGGGGAGGCTCTGGGAGAAGAACTAATAAATGGCAAGATGAAGACAGAGTCTGGAAACAAACAAGTGATGATGGGAGTGACAAGGCATATTAGCAGTGGATGAGCTAGAGAGATACCCAGGTGGGGATTAATTGACAGATAAACAGTAATACAAAACCACTCCGAAGGAACAGTGTGTGCAGAATATAAATACTACAGAGTCAAGAAAACAAATATTCGCACCACACAGCACCGAACCACTTTTCAGCTTTATTTAGAAATATAAAAAACATAAAATATATAAAAAAAAGAGTGCCAAACGCCACAACTGCATCTGCTAAACTAAACCTCTACCAGTTTCGCAACATATGCATCATCAGGAGACATATGTAATTAACAGAGCTTAGTGAGAAGGCTGAAAGGTGACAAATGAGTGGAAAGGAGACAGAGGTAGAGTCATCTGGTGAAAATGAAAACAGGTGTGTACAGATACAAACAGACTGTAGGAAAAATAGGGGGTGACTGAAAGATGTTAGAAAATCAGTCTATCATTTAAACTGGAGGGCTACTGGGAGCCAAGTTGGATGATCAGCTTGGTTTCCATGTTTTTTCTATGATCTGAATCCTGGAAGCCCTGCTGAAGGACACAGACAGAAAGATCATTGACACTGTGGTCCCTGGAGATAAAATGGGATATAATGGGTTTATCAGTGTCTCCATTCCTTACTGCCCTGTAATATTTCCTGAAACCGTCAGCAAGGCATCTGCCAGTTTCTCTGATGTAAATAGCTGCACACTTCCTGCAAAGAATACAATATACCATATTGATAGAGGTGAATGAGAACTCCTTGGTGAAGTGAAAAACACCTGTGGGAACCCAAATTTCCATCACACTAGAAATAAATTTGCAGGTGTAGCAGCAAGTTCTGTTGCAAGGTTTGGTGCTTGATCGGGAGGGACTGTTTGGAGTAAGTAGGCTGCTTCTTAACAGGAAATTCCACAGGTTGGGTTGCCAGCGGTAGGAGGCAATAGGTGGTTCTGTAAAGGAAGCACCAATGTTGGGATCAGTTTGTAAAATAGAAAAGATACTGCTGATGATACTGTGAAGAGAAGGTATACTGTGATGGAAGGGAAGAACTAGTGGAATTCTTCATTATGCTTATGTGACAGTATCCTTCCTATGGGGGGTCAAAGTTACGGGGCATGTTACTGACCTCAGAGAGTGCTCTTTCCACTGTGCTTTTAGAGCATTCCCTGTAAATAAAGAAATGATGCATTATTTGGGCCTGCTTGCAAAATCATTTTCACTGCATAACCCGCAATGTCTAAGAAACTGTGAATACGGCAGGTCATTCAGGAAATGTTTAGGATGGAAGGAGCTGTGGAGGAGGAAACTGTGGGAGTCAGTGAGTTTTGTAATAAACTGATGTATTCAGACTAGTGTCTGCTTTGACAGTTTGATATCCAGAAAAGGCAATGTAGAGGAAGATACTTCAACAGTGTACCGAAGGGAAGGATGGGCTGTGGTAAACTTGTCCAAGAAGACTTGCAGGGTCTCCTTGGAGCAGGAGGTATCCCCCACTCTGTCATCTATGTAGCATTTGTAGAGGTTAGGCACACTCCCTGTGAATGAGACTGAAATTTGGGGTCCCACAGGTGTTTTCCACATCACCAAGGAGCTCTCATGCACCTCCACTAATGTAGTATACTGTATTCTTTTCAGGAAGTGTGCAACTATTAACATCAGAGAAACTGGCAAAAGCCTTGCTGACCATTTATGTGAACGTTACAGGGCAGTCAGGAATGGAGACAATGATAAACTCATTGTATACCACTTTATCTCCAGGGATCACAGTGTCAATTATCTTTCTGTCTGTGTACTTCAGCAGGGCTTCCGGAATTCTGATCATAAAAAAACATGGAAACCAGGCTGATCATCCAACTTGGCTCCAGCAACCCTCAGGTTTAAATGATAAACTTATTTTCTGCTAACATATTTTAACCACTCCCTGTTTTCCTACAGTCTGTATCTGTAGACATCTATTTTCATTTTCACCAGATGGTCTCCATCTCTGTCTCCTTCCCCCTTCATTTGTCACCTTTCAGCCTTCTCACTAGGCCCTGTTAATTAATCCCCACCTGAGGACTTGTATAGCTTATTCACTGCTATTATTCCTTGTCATTCCCATCATCACCTTTTTTCCAGACTATCTCTTTTTTCTTGCCATTTATCACTTCTTCTTCTTCCCGAGCCCCCACTTTTTCTTTCCCCTCATATATAAATCCCTTATTTTACCTCCTCTGTACACTGACTTTTCTTTTTTCTCATTTAGATATTTCCTCAAGAAGATCTAAGGTTAAAACATCAATGATTAACTCTATTTTCTAATTTCAGCATGCATTCATGATTACCAAAATGTATATAATGCTTAAGAAATAAATCTAATGATGAAAGACTGTATTCTTTAAATCTAATATCACTTGCAACATGGCATATGTATGGCATACAGTATGCATGTATGGCAATTTCCTCCATAATGTAAGACTTAGTAAATGAACTAAGCATCAGTTTCAACTTTGACATTAAAGTTAACAAAGTTCACACCCTATAGATAACAGGAAATTATTTTCCTACCTTAAACTGTAAATTCTATTATACACAATAATAAATAATCCATGCAATGCACTGCCAATTGAAATAGTTGTGAGCATAAACAAAAATGAATTCAAGACAAAACTTGACAAATACATCAGAAATGGTAACACAATTGTATATTATAGTGTTTAAAAAGCAGCCACCTATACGCATCAGTGCTTCTGTATTTCTAACTATCCACAGTATGAACCACAGTAAGATAAAGAACACATTTGAAATATTCCAATCCACAAGAATCAAATGTACAGAAAGTCTCATGAAAAACTACAGGAATCCAGTTGTTCCATAAGTTCCACAAAGATCCTGGAGTTTATAACTCTCTGCCCTTTGGGACTAACATTGCTTGACTTGTGCTTGCTAGCCAGCTATGGTACCCGTGACAAGTGTGATGTCTTTTGCCTCCTTCATGATTATTCATGACACCCTCTCTCACTCCCAAAGTGCCTCTTTACAGTAAGTGAATGAAGTATTCATTAAGCATTCCAGCCGTCCCACTAGGCTGTTTCATATGTTCCTCCCAAATCCACTTATTTTCAGGGTTAAAGCCACTCCTACACCTTTTTTTCTTCCATTATGTAATGAAATAAATCTTTGATGTTGTCCACAACTCCTACTGCAATCTTCACTTCAGTCTTTGCTTGGTGTTCTTAATTCTAGTATTGCACTCAGTCAGTGCTGTTCTGTATTTCTTTCTGGCCTGGAGGCAACCTGTCTCATTTTTTGGTTTGTCTGTATGTTTATTTTGCCAACCATGTAAGCTCATTGGAATATGCCCCATTTTGGGAGGTACCCAGATAAACATCACTTAAAATAAGTAACAGTCACAGTACATCATAAAAAAAAACACATGCAATCAGGATAAGCAAGAGCCAGTGACATTTCAAAGGACATTTATTTTGTTAAAGATCGGCTTTAAGCCACTTTTGAGCCAGGGTCACTGCTTGGCCTTTCCCCTTTATTAGTCCTCACCTAAAGTATCTCAATTTTATGTACTATACATTATATGTAATACAGATTTACCTTCAGTGTTTTGATTTTGCTCCTTGATATATTTATTTGTTTATTTATTACCTTTTGATGACCAGGTTGGCCCACTGGGCCCTGAAGGTCCATTTTTTCAGGGGCGACCCAGAATTATGATATACATAGCAGATATAGGCACAACAAAAGGAACAGTGGTCATGTTTTAAGACAAAGTTCAGCTTCAAGTGCACTATTGTCTTTGGGGCATGAGGGAAAGGGATAACGGATGGCATAGATCCAAATCCTCAGGTGGCAAGGCAGATCTTACTAAATACAAGGCTGCCAGAAAATTATGTACCAAGCTAATCTGAGTAGCGAAGGCAAGCTACTATAATGACCTACTAAAGAGGAGCTGGGACCGAGGTAAGGAGTTCTGAGATTCCATGAAAATGCTCACAGGAAAAGCCTTCAAAGCTCCATCAGGTTTGATCATTACCGCTTCAGAGACACTCCATGAGCCAAGTGACATTGCTAATGCATTCAACCATGCTTTCTCTGACCTAAGCACTGTGCTTCCTAGGGATTGTCTGCCCCCCTACCACTAATCAGACCAGCACTACTGTTCTACCACCCTCAACCTAGAGCATTGCTCCCCCTTTTTACTTTAGACAGCTGACCAGAAATGACAGCATCAAATATGTGAAACACGTTCTTGGTAAGACAAGAATAGGGAATGACTTTGTGGACATAAAGTTGGTTGCATTCACATTAAACAAACTAGCTGACCCACTCACTAAAGTTTTCAATGCCTCACTTAGGTTAGGTGTGTTCCCAGACAAGTGGAAGAAGGCTGTGGTCACCCCTGTCCTCAAAACAGGGGATGTCGCAAATTTAACAAACTATGGGGCCATCAATACACTACCCCCTCTGTCCAAGGCTTTGGAAAGGGTCATCTCTGACCAGCTAATGGAATACCTTACACATCACAACCTACTTTGTCTCCAACAACATGGGTTCTGGAAAGATTATTCCACCATTACCACCCTTATTGACTACACCACCCAGCTTTACAATGTCTTCGATGAGGGCCAAGCCATAGGGTCAATCTTCATAGACCTCACAAAAGTGTTTGATACCATGAACCATCAACTCCTATTGGAATATCTACACTCTATTGGCCTGTCCATAGATATGGTCACCTGATTTAAGAGCTACCAGTCCAAGTGGTCACAACAAGTCAGAATTGGAGACTCAATATCCAAACCCATGGCAGTGACTCTTGGAGTCCCTCAAGGCTCTATACTGGGTCTGATTCTGTTTTACCTTTTCATTAACTGCCTTCCTTCAGCCTGTTGTGCACACATGGTGCTTTATGTGGACGATGTTGTCATCTCCGTGAATGGGACAAATCTTCCCGTTATCTACCAGGAGCTCAAAGCTAACTTCCACAGGCTCATGGCATGGTTCCATGACAACAAATTGTTGTTTATTTACAAGAAAACAAAAAGTATGCTCTTCATCCTTCCACAAAACAGGAAGAAATTCTGGCTTTGGCAAATTCAGAGCTCTAAATGGGTTAAACTTGAGCAGATCAACACCTTTAAATATCTTGGTATCCACCTGGACAGTGCCCTCTTATTCTCAACACATGTTGATCATGTAGTGAAATCTACAAATGCAAAGCTAGGTGTTCTTTATTGACATCATCACTACATGTCACCTGAGGTGCTGAAGCTTGTAACCCATTGCTCAGTGCTATCCTCCACTGACTACTGTCTCCAAATCTATAGTGGAGGGACCAACACTGTTCTAAAACGGGTAAAAACCCTTCTTAATAAAGCTTGTCGGTTAGTTTTGAGTGCTGTTCACTGGACACATACATGTGACCTCTACAAAGCTACTGGACGGCTACCACTTCACCTCAGGGCCCAGTAGCAGGCCAACCTTTTAGGAAAGTAAGCCTTATTAGGGCTTGCCCCTGTTTCTATCTTGTGCCTTTTTAAAATAGACCAGCCAACTATTAGTACTCGGAAGTCCCCTAGGAGCTTGCCTGCTGTTCCTTTCAAAAACACCTCAACTGCTCAAAGGTACCTGTCCTTCAAAGGACCTAAGTGGATAAGCAACATACCCTCTGACCTCATTGAGTGCCAAAAGGTTGGCAGTTTCAAAGCTGGTCTCCCTGCACTTCTTGCTCTATCCTGCATGTGTGATTGCTCCTCCTAACTCAACCATACCACTAACATTTATCAACACTCCCCCTTCTCCTACACCCTCCTGTCCACCTCCATCTGTTTCTCCCCATCCCTCTCCCATCTTCCCTCCACCCTCCTGTCCACCCTCACCCTCCTCCTCCTTTTACTACTACTCCTCTATAATTTTTGAGCCTCTAACTCCTTTAAGAATGCCTCCTCAGGCTGCCATTGCTCCTGCTATCCTCCCACTTCCCTATCTTGCTGCCTCCTTTACTCTGGCTTGGTCTTACTCCATCTTTGAGCTGCCTACCCCACCCTACAGTCCTGTCTTACTAGTCTATCATTGAAATGATGCAGAAATCTCCCTGAGACCTCTAAGCCTCCTGGAACCAAATGTGTATTCTCTGACTTTGAAAATAATTCTGTATATGTAACTAGTGTAACCCTGAACCCATTGAATCGTTTTCTTTGAAATAATTTTTTAGTCTACATATGTATTTGTATTGTTCTTAAGTTACTGCTGATAAAATGTCTGTCTTGTATCTGTCTGTCTTGGAACCTTTGTAAATGAGCCCTTGGCTCAAAGGTATTTAAACCCAAACTGAAATAAATAAATAAATAAAAATAAATATTTGCTATATATGACTTACCACATCCCCTTACCTCCAGGTCGCATCTGGAAATAAGCCGTTAGAAACTCAGAACATCTTTTCTGGTGAAACTGTTGAAATAAATAATTGTTTACAGTGATGCAGACACTTGGTCTGCAGATGATTGTTCTGAGCACCATCTTCAACACACCATGCATGTAGTCTGCAGTGCTTTTCTCTTCTTATTGATAATCTTCCTCCAGTGTCAGCCTATTGGTTCCTCTTACTGTGTGCAAAACCTTACTGTTTATTTTAATTCTAATAGTGTTACTTCTAATAATGTAACCAAAATAAATGCTAATAAGTTAAACTTGATTTTCTTAATGTACAGACCTAACTCATGAACAACAAACTGATCTTTAAATTGGCCATAAACAAATCACCAGATCTGTCGCATACTCCACCTTTCCTGGCTGTGGTGTACTTTGTACATGGCCATATTGTACATACACAATGCTTTAAACACACTTCTGTTCACAGATCAGATTTAAAATCAAAGTCCATCTGTGAAAACCCAACTTTTATTCTTCAATGGCTGCACTAAAACTAAATCCATCAGCACAAAATACTACCTTCACAAATAACCAAATTCCATATATAGAAACTCAACTGTTGTAGTGTGGCAACTGAAAAAACTATCCATTTGCAAAACTGCATTAAGTATCAACCCAGAGTGATGCTTTAATGCATTGTTTTAATGAGTGCCTTTTTTTTTAAAGCAGTTTGAAAGCAGAGGCACAATTCATTGTACTGGCATTGCCGCCCTGCATTTCTGTAGATGCAACATTTAAAAAACTCCATTATGGTATACGGTCTTTGTTACTGGTTAGTGTTAAAGTGCCTCTCCAATAAGGCACATGTTCTGCAACTACATGATTTTATGTTGTTGCATGAACTGACCGGCTGTTTTTTACAATTTTATAATTATTTTATTCTTCCTTGTAACAAGATCCACTAAGCACAATTATTGGTCACTTGATCCTCTGTGAGAATACATACTGTATGCAATTCATGACATTCTGTCTTGGAAAGGCCAAGATATAAGCAGCTGAAATCATGACTAAACACTAAAGTGCTTTCTCAACCCTAACTGTGGTGGTGCTACCAAGTCATTATAAACCTTGTATTTGTTGGCACTGAACTTTAGCTGCCATGTTCCTACTACTGTGTTACTCGACTCCCTGTGCATCTTTCATCATGTTACTCCTCCTTTCTTCTTGGTCCACCCAAGCACACTGTTTTATTTCAACTTCAACTAGGCTCCATCCAAACACACTTTTATTCCGGCTTCAAACAGGTTCCCTTTGATATCATTCTCATTCCCTGTATCGCTGATACAGGGAACAAAGCTAACAGCACATGTCTGATGACTGACACCAACTGAACCCTGCGTTCAACATTCACAGTGTTAACTACTTTGGAATCATATCAAATGACCTGTTACTGATTCACCTTTCTAGTTTCTCACTTAGGCTCACTTGTCCTATTTTCTGGATGTTGTGCAGGGAACTACATTGCCAAAGTAAAGCTACAGCAGAGGGTAACTATACAAGGATGAGAATCATGGGCTTTAGAAGGGCAGATTTTAAAGAATTATGAAACTGCCTCAGATACTGCTTCTATAGGGGATTGCAAGAGTGGGCTAGAGGGACCGGGGGGGGGGTAGTGAATTAAGACAGCATTATTAAGGCATCTAGCCACTGCATGAAAGAAGTGAGCAAAAGTACAAGGAAAATACACAGTTATGGTACTCCAGGGAAGTGGCCAAGATAGCAAAGAAGAAATGGATTGAATTCAGGAGGTATAAGAAAATTTGGAGGGAGGAGAATAGGGAGGCGTACCAAGTAAAATAAAGGGAAGCTGGAAAGACAGTGAGGGGAGCAAAGGTGCAGGGAGAAGAAAGTGTATCCAAATGGGTACCTAAAGGGGACAAGACTTTCTTCAGGTACATTAGTGAGAAGAGGAAAGCAAGGGCAAGGACAGTGAAAATTAGCAGGGTGGCAGGGAGAGACTGTACATAACAGGCCCAAGAAAAAGCTGTTGTCCTGAACAGGTACATCCCCTCAGTCTTTACAGTGGATGGAGTGGGGCAGACCAGTAGGGAGTAGTACGAACAAAGGAAGGGAGGTGGACACAAGTTCATTTTCAGAGGAAAGAGTCGTGAATGTATTTGCAACTCTGAAGGCAGGCAGGCTAAGGGACCAGACAGGATACACCCAATGGTACTAAAGGACCTCAAGGAGGTGCTAGCTGTCCCACTCATGGCCTTATTTAACTGTTTACTTAAAGCAGACATGGTTCTAGAGCAATGGAGGAGAGCAGATGTGGTCCTTCTAGATAGAAGCAGCAGTGAGGAGGTGGCTAAGAGCTCTAGGCTGGTCAATCTCTCTTCATTGATGAGGAAATTAATGGAAACACTGCTAAAAGAAAACAGGCAGAGTATCCTGAATTCAGTAGGCCTCAGGACCACAGGCAGTATTGATTAATGGGATGGAGGAAGGTCACGCCAGAATAATCTAATTGATTTCTTTGACTTGGTGACCAGGGAAATAGATCAGAGGAGGGCTGTGGATGTGTCCTGTCTGTACTTTAGCAAGACCTTAAATACTGTGCCACACAGAAGACTGATAAAGAAATTGAGCAGCATAGGAGTGATATCCAAACTGGTGAACTGGGTTAGAAACTGGTTAACAGATAAGTGTCAGAGAATGGTGGTTAATGCAACTCATTCTAATGATGGGAGCATGACCAGCAGGGTGCCATAAGGCTCAGTACTGAGACCAGTCATTTTTAATGTCCTCATAAGTGACTCAGCAGAAGTACTTAAGGGTAAGTATTTTTTTTTTTTTTAGATGATACCAAGATCTGTAATAGGGCGGACACTTGGGGGTGGGGAGAATATGCGCGGATCTTGGAAACTTCAGAGAGTGGTCAAGAGCATGGCAGTCATGGTTCAATAATAAAATGAGCAAAATCATGGACTTAGGCAAGGACATATGAACCTAGGAGCTGAGTATAGGATGAGGCAGCAGGTACTAACAGTCACTAAGCAGGAAAGGGACCTTTGGATTATCATAACTGATGACCTTAAAGTGGCAGGGCAGTGTAATAAAGCAGTGGTCAGGCTAATAATATGCTGGAGTGCATACAGAATAGAATCTCAAGCAGTGAGAGGGAGGTTTTCTTACCACTGTAGTTCAAACTTCTACGACCCCACCTGAAGTACTGTGCCCAGTTCTGTTGACTGCATCTCAGGAAGAACATAGACAGGTTGGTGGCAGTCTTCTCCCTCCCTCAGGATGAGGCTGAAAATAGGCAGAATTGCCTAGTCCTCCTTTCCTGGTCAACAAAAATGAAATAAATAAGCAAGAATAGACATGACAGATACCTAAATGTACCTCACAGGGTAAACAAGGTGCAGAAGGTGAGTCTCTATCAAATTAGAAAGAGCACCAGGACCAAGCTGCAAGTGATGAAGCTGGAGAGGGAGGGATTTAAGAGGGAGGTGAGGAAATACTATTTCACTGAAAGGGTGGTAGTCACCCAGGAACAGACTGCCTGTGGAAGTGGGGGGCTTTGAAGATGCATGGGATAGATGTAGGTGAATATTAACAAGTAGGCAGGGAGGATGGTAGGTCATCGGAGACTAGTTAGACTCTGCAGAAACTGACTAGGTGGGGAACATCGGGCCAGGCTGGGTGGGCCAACTGATCCATTTCTACCAACAAATTTGATGCTCTTAACTTTGTATGTTATGGTGGTGCAAAGTTGGGTGCAATGGAATACTTGATAGTAAATTAAATGTCACAAAATACTGCATGACAAAAAGGCTTAATTCCTTTGAATTGCAGTTTCCTGCAGTATACTGTAGCATTTTGCAGTAACACTACAAAGTATTGCATTGCATCCTGGCTGGCCGTGCTGTATTTGATGTCCATTGCTTGTTTTTTGTTAACCAGCTATGTCACCATGATAAAGAAGTCTAGAAGGTTAAATTTGACACCATCTTCCTGTTGAAAACCCAGGCAGATTTTCATCCATAAGCCTGTTACTGTCCAAGATGTCTGTCTTTTCATAGATGTTTGTTTCCAGTCATTTTCTTTCAAACTGTGTTAAACCTGCTTACTGCAAGTTGCTCAGATTTTCATTGTCACTACACTTATGAAGGTGGACAGCATTTACACTCTCCAGTATGCCTGCACTTCCCCAGTATTCACTGACTCAGTAACCAAGTGTGCCAAAGGTGCTGCCAGCATCCCATGCATATTCAGTGAAGACCGCCAGGATGAAGCGCAGTGTCACAGGTTTACTGTATGACCAAAGGGATTAACTCCCATTGAAACTGCATTGTTTGCTGCAGTAACTCTACTGCAGAATTCTGCAGTGCTGTGCTTCATCCTGGTGGGCTTCACTGTATTTCAATACCACCAGATGCATCTTGTTGTGTCCTAACAATGTAATTACATTTGTTCTTTAGTTCCTGTAGGCTCTTTCCTCCATTTTTCTTCTGTTCTCTATACCATGGTACCTATTTTTAGGGCTGCAGTGGGCGGAACCCTGCAGGCCTTTTAGGATGAGAAAAGGTCTACATATATTTCTTCATTTTCCACCCACTGTTCCACCCACTGTGCCTGACTGCTTTGCTTGCAACCTTTTAACGTCTGCCTATATTTCTTAAGTTTCCACCCACTGTGTCTGACTGCCTTGCTTGAAATGTGACTATTTTCCATTCATTTCAATTGGCACTGAATAAGCAGAAAGGGGAAAAGCACAGAATCAAGTCTTGTTTCTTTGAAGTAAGTCCTCCAACAAGTACACTGCTCATAAAACAACTGCTGTGCATTTCTTTGTGATATGTGCATGTGGGGCAGGGGCTTGAATTATCAGCAGGCAGCTTGGCTTGGGGCTTGACCACTGAAGTGGTAGATGGAAGAACTAAAGGGAATAACATCAGCCTGATCTGACCTCTGTCCTGAAATGATTTATACTACTCAATTAGTTTTCTTCCAAATACCCTTCCAAAATAAGATGCACTGCATGCTGATAATGCACTCCAGATCCCTGCACTTAATCAAGACACAGTAGCTTGGGTTCATTTCTCTTCTGCTGTTTTTTTTTTTGCTTTACTCCTTTTTGTTTGTCTCACTCTGGTGGTCAGATCAAATTGCATCTGGTGCCATTTGTAGAAATGCTAGTAAGAGACAATGGCAGGTAAACAGGTTGGCTAGCATGACCCTGCCTTAATCTTACAATGAATACAGGGTTGAAAATAATCTGATTTATAGTTAGAAAGGAGTGGAATTTAATTGCATGCTTCAGTCTTAAAACTCCCAAATCCTCCCACTCACTCATTACATTTAACCCTTCCCGCATCATCCTATGTTGGGCAGCCAGACAAGAACAGCCCTGACCCTTTCCTACCTGGCTGCCTTACTTGAAATCTGACATTTTCCCATTCATTTCAATTAAAAAGTTCAATAAAATTCTAAGTCCAAAAAGTTGTTCTTTTCTGATCACTCATTATATTTTCTCTCTCTCTCTCTCTCTCTCTCTCTCTCTCTATATATATATATATATATATATATATATATATATATACAATAGGGGTGAGTGGTAAATGAGTGACAAAACAGTGTATCATCCACTGCAGTGTGATATTTTTATCCTCTGCTCTACTGTGATGATATCAGCCATTTACACACACAGGTAACAAAAGGTCATCACTCTAGGCAGCTTTCCCCTCAGCATGCAAGAAACACCTATGCTGTTACCATAGACACAAATGCAGAACTACTTCAGAGGTCTCACTGCTGCCTACAGCTAACTCAGTGAGCATTACAAAATGCACGTATCCCCCCAACCAACTTCCAGCTCATTAATGTGACTGCAGCCAGAATTCTAAACAGCACAGCTTCACAGAACAGTCTAAACTACTACCTGCAGCTAACTCAACTACCACTGAAACACACTCACTTGTTCCTCAAACTCTGATTCTCACCCATTACAATTACAGTGATACTATCAGCTTGACTACCGCTAGAATCCTAAAGAGCAAAATTTCACAGAACACTTTGCACTCTGCCTGCAGCTAACTCAATTACCACTGAAAACAGTATCAGCTGTTCTGACACTCTGCCTCTCAGCTCACTACAATTACTGTGATACTCTCAGCTTCACTGCAGCCAGACTTCTAAACAATACAGCCTCAGAAAAGTATGTTTCTCACTCCTACCTAAAACTAACTCATTTAGCATTGCTAAAAACACTCATGTGTCTCCCAGAGTTTATAACACTGCCAGCCCATTCAGAAAAGCTCACACACAGAATGGGCAAACACATAAAAAGGAACAGAACACAAGACAGCATAACAAAACTTCTAAAACTCTTGGCCCTACTGTATATATCAAATACATGATGGGCAGATCGTGTGCTATGGCATATATTGTCACTCCTGCATCGTGAGCTCTGGATATCTCACTCTGCAGGAGTAACAATATTTGCCATATCACACTCATGCCCATCATGTATCCCCCATATATATATATATATACATATATATATATATATATAATATAATCACATTTACTCCCTCTTGAGTGCTTTTCTCCCTTTCACACTCAAGAACCCTATGGGTATTACCTTTCAGGTCAACACCAAAATGGAAGGTTCAATCAATTAATCATTTATTTTTTGTACAGCACAATTCAAAATTATCAAAGCACTTTACAAATATCATTACCATAAAACACATCACACACAGTATTAAAAACATATCAGTTCAGCTATTTAAAACATGTCAAAACAGTATTAAATATAAACAACAGAGACATCAGGCTCCACTAAAGGCTAACCCAAAGAGATGGGTTTCTAAAGCGGATTTGAACATCTCAGGGGTTGGGCACTCTCTCAACCTATGAGGTAAAGAATTCCGCAGGATTGGGGCTGTAAAAGTAAAATATCTAGCTCCCGAGATCTTCAAACAGTCCCTGGGAACCTCTAGCAATCCCTCTTCAGCAGAACCAGGCATGCAGAGGGGGTTGTGGGACAGAGGAGATCTAGCAAATAACACAGTCCCTGTTTGTGTAAGGCTTATAGGTCATTATACCATGGGCCACAGATACTGACCAATCAGATAGGCAGGCTGGCACCTTACCTGCTTTGATTATCTACCAGTAATCACTGCAAAAGTTGCCAGCCAGCCACATGTTTAAAAAAAAAACAGTCCGACGCCAAAATCTCTGAACTCCAACCACCATCTTGTTTCCCCGCTAAGTGGGATCATGAAACAACACCTCCATACATCAGAAAAATATAAACAAAATACTGTGTAAGCCTGAATCTTGAACCATAAACAGGCTTTCTAACTGTTTCCCCACAACCACTTCCACCCAGCTCACCTCAAAATATTTTTTTTTTCAGTTCAGCTGTGCTCCATTCCCTGTACAGTCCCTCTCTCTCCCGTACAGTCCCTGTCTCATTTTGAACTCCCCGCTTTTGCTGTATCAATGACTGTATGAAAAAAACAACAGTAAACAAATTCCAGTGACTGCAACAAATTCCCCTGATTCCATTTTCAGCACGTTAACAGTAACCTGGAAGCTGTATGACAGCAACACAATGGGTGAAAATATGCTGCACATTCAAGAAGGAAAAATTTTTTTTAGCATGCTACAAAACAGTAAAATTAAAATGAAAACCCTAAAAATAAACACTTTTATTGTATCTAAAAAAAAAAAAAAAAAAAAGAGTACCATGAAATCCTAGTATAATCACAATAACCCACTCGGGGGATGTGGGTTATCAGGGGATTTACAATGGCTGGCAAGGATTTATCCACTCAGCTGCGCCTCGTGGGTAAACCACTCCAGACATGGTAAATCCCCCAATAACCCACACCCCCTCATGGCTTATTGCTTAAATAACCCAACATTGAAGGTGTTCCTTCACTGAACTGGCAGCCAATGTAGGCTGCAGAGCATAAGGGTGACATGGCAAGATCTCAATAAGCCAATCAAAAACCTAGCAGATGCATTCTGCACTAGCTGGAGGTGGTAGAGGTCCACACCTGGTAACCCTAGGTGGAGGGTATTGCAATAATCAAGCCACGAGGTCACAAAGGTGTGGACGAACATTGGAAGATCATAAGGCAGGACCAGTTGCTTAATCTTGGTGATATTCTTAAAATGGAAAAATGAGGTCTTGATGATGGCCAACACCTGAGACTGAAGTGTCAGCCAACCATCAAAGATAATGCCTAGATTTTGCACCCACTCAGAGGTCACTAACTGGCTGCTCCTCAGCCAAAGCCCAGATGGCTGCCCAGTAGATGACCCCCCTACCTAATGACCTGGGTCTGCAACCAACACCTCAGTCTTATCAGGGCTCAACCTCAACCAGTTGGCACTCATCCAGTCCTGAATCTCAGATAGGCAGTTATTAAACACTGAGATAGCATCATCCTGCTTGGGCACAAAAGACATGTACAGCTGAGTATCGTCTGCATAGCAATTAAAACCTAACCCATACCACCTTATAATGTCCCCTAACAGCAGCATATATGCTGCAAACAACATGTGTGAAAGTAGAGAGCCCTTTGGCACCCCACAGGACAAGGGGAAAAAGGCAGAAAAAAAAAACAACTGACTCAACTCTCTGTATCCTGCCTGTGAGGAAAGAATGGAACTCAGCTGCTGTTTTTTTTTTATTTTACTGGGTTTTTTTTGTCTCACTCTGGTGGCCAGATCAACAAACATCTGATGCCAGTTGTAGAAATGCTAATAAGATACAATGGCAGATAAACAGGCTGGCTAGCATGACCCTGCCTTAATAATCTCACAACAAATACAGGGCTGAAAATAATTTGACTTATAGTTAGAAAGGAGTGGACCTTATGGGCACTCTTCATTTTTAAAACTGCCAAATCCTCCAATCCACTCTTACCTTCAACCCTCCCCCCATCATCCCACGTTGGGCAGCCGGGTAACAACAGCCCTGACTCTTTCCTACCTGGCTGCCTTGCTTGAAATCTGACTTTTTTCTCATTCATTTCAATTGAAAAGTTCAATAACATTCTAAGTCCACCGTTGTTCTTTCCAAACATTCATTATATTTTTATGTGTGTATATATATATATATACATATATACTATATATATATATATATATATATATATATATATATATATATATATATATAAATATGGATATATAAGAGAGAGAGGTGGGTGAAGTGACAAAATTCACTACGCACAGTAATCAACAAATTTTGCCCTTTTCACATAGATAAATGTGAAATTTCACTGCAAAATTGCGGCTGCAGAATGGCCAGATTTCACCTTGTAAGGTAAAATTTCACTTTCCAAGGTGAAATTTGGCTTTTTGAGGTAAACATTCACCTTCCAAGATGAAATTTCACTTTTCCCGCAGGTGAAATTTTGCCTTGGCTAAATCAGACTAAAATGAGACAAATTCACAGATTATTCTGTGCAGCAAAATCGGCCACTTTTTTCTATTTATTTAGTTTTTGTTGACTGGGTAAGTGCACTAGGCAGATTCTGCCTATTTTCAGGCACAACCCGGGGAGGGGATTACAGATAAATGCCAATTGGCCTTGAACCAGATTAAGCTATTGGTGGTATTTTAGTGAATGAGGGAAATTTGGCCAGGGCACCGGGGAAATTCCCCATCTCTTTTCAAGAAGTGCCACGGGATCCTTAACATCCACCTGAACCACCACCAGAACAGGCAGATGGGACCTTCATTTAATGTCTCATCCGAAAGATGGCACCTCAGGAGTGCAGCACCCCCTTCATGCTGCTCTGTAGTGTTAGTATTGGGACATGAACCCAAGTGCCTGGTGTGGGGATAGAACCCACAGACTTCTGATCTCCTGGCCTTAGCGGCGAGTGTGCTACCTGCTGAGCCACTGACACTTTGCCACAACTTCGTTGTCAAATTTTAAATTTGCTGCATCTCTATCTCTCTCTCTCTGTCTCTTGCTCTCTCTCTCTCTCTCTCTCTCTATATATATATATATATATATACTGTATATATATATATAAAATTATCATATTTATTTCCTCTTGAGTGTTTTTTTTCCCTTTCACACTCACAAACCCTATGGGTATTAACTTTCAGATTGTCACTGAAAAGGGAGTTTTGTTTAATCAATCATTTATTTTTTGTATAGCTCAATTCAAAATTACCAAAGCTTTACATGTATTAGTACCACAAAACACCTCCACACTGTATTAAAAACATATCAATTCATCAATTTAAAACATATCCAAGCAGTATTAAATATAAAACAACAGATACATCAGTCTTCACTAAAGGCTAACACAAAGAGATGGGGTTTTAAAACAGATTTAAATATCTCAGTGGTCAGGCACTCTCTAACCTGATGAGGTAGAGCATTCCACAGGGTTGGGGCTGCAAAAGCAAAAGATCTAACTCCCGAGGTCATCAAACAGATCCTGGGAACCTCTAGCAATCCTTCTTCAGCAGAACAGTGTGGGAAGAGGGGCCCATGGGGCAGAGGAGATCTTGCAAATAATGCTGTCCCTGTCCATATAGGGCCTTATACAGTAGGTCAGTAACCTAACCTTGAAGGTGATTCTCCACTGAACCAGCAGACATTGCAGGCCATGGAGCACAGATGTGACAAGGCAAGATCTTGATAAGCCAGTCAACAACCTGGCAGCCACATTCTGCACTAGCTGGAGGTGGCAGAGGTCCACCCTCAGTAACCCTAAGTATAGGGCATTGCAATAATCAAGGTGTAAGGTCACAAATGTGATGACCAGTGTTGGAAGATCATCAGACAGGACCAGGCACTTAATCTTGGCACTATTCCTCTGATAAAAAATTAGGTCTTGTTGACAACTGAAATCTGAGACTGAATCATCAGCCAATCAACCTCAGCCAGTTGGCACTCATCTAGTACAGAATCTCAGATAGGCAGTTATTAAACACATGAGATCACATCTCCCTGCACAGGCACAAAGGATATGTACAGCTGAGTATTGTCTGCATAGCAGTTAAAACTTAGCCCGTTATAATGTCCCATAACAGCAGCATATACACCACAAACAATGTGGGTGAAAGTACAGAGCCCTGTGGCACCCGACAGGACAGGGGGAAAGGGGCCAAGAGAAAAACCCTGACTCCACTCTCTTATCTTGCCTGTGAGGAAAGAATGGAACCATCTGAGAACTGTCCCAGACAGATCACAGATCAGCTTCAGGTGCTCCAACAGCACATTATGATCTACAGTAGCAAATGCCACAGAGAGATGGAGGAGGACCAAGATCAAATGGTTCCTCCAATCTTTCCCTATTAGGTGATCATTAAGTACTCAAACCAGTGTCTTCTTGGTGCTATGCCTCTTTCTAAAACCAGAATGGAGAGGATCATAGATATCATGGGTGGTAAGATGGTCTTTGAGCTGCAGCATGACTGACTTCTCAATAACCTTGCCCACGAAGGGCAGGTTAAAGACAGGTCTGTAATCTGTGAGACAGTCAGGGTTGAGAGGTGATGTTTTCAGAAGGGGCAGACAACCACCTCCTTCAGAGTCTGGAAACACCCCAGTCTCCAACAAACACCCAACAATCTCAGCCAGGACTGGTCAGATAACCTCTACACACCCTACAAGAAGGCACGTTGTACCCTGGTCCAAACTATAGTAAGTCAGCCGCAAGCCAAGGACAATCTTCATGATGTCCACAACTGCCAAAACAGGACCAGACAAATTGGGAATCTGCAACCACACACTGGTCATTGTGCTACCATTTGAATGAGCTGTACAGATCCCTGATTTGATGTTGGCAAACTTATCTTCAAAAAAGCAAGCAAACTAATAACATTTATCTTGTGAAAAGGCTTCCTGATGATGGAGACAGACTGGATTACACAGTCTCTCCATAGTATAGAAGGGCTGAACTGGTCAGTTTTGTGCAGCGGCGATCTTCCAGTACATGAACTCTACATTCTTAGGTGAGATAGCCAATTAATAGCTCCTATATTGATCCATCAAACTAAGCTTGTCCTCCACCAGGCCAGATTTCCTCCAGCAGTGATCCAACCTTTGACCCACTTGTCTGAACTCCCTCAATTGCCCATCAAACCAGGGGGACTGAGGACAGAGAGTGAGGGGGAAAATGTGGACAGGAGCTATGGAATCCAGGGCAGCTGTCACCACCTTATTATAGCTTAGAAGCAGCTCCCCTGTATCTGCGCTTACATTCGATCAGCTTGATACTGTAGGTCCAGCACTGCTCTAAGACTATCAGGGGTCAAACCATATAAAGGGTGGTACCAGACCATCTCCATGGTGGCAGGTATATTAAGGGGGCCTCAAAACTGAACCCTATCGTGTGATGATTGGACCATCCAATGGGTTCCACTACCATGCCAGAGATCTCCATCCCCAGATGGAATGCCAGATCCAATGAATGACATTGTATGTGGGACTCAGCAGTAATCTCATCTGTGAAGCCCAGCAAAATCATCAGCTGGAGGAAGTCCTGAGCCAAATGTGAGAGTTCATCATCAATCCAGGTGTTGAATTCCCCCAGAACCAATCATATGGGAGACTCCAACAACATGTCAATGATGAAGTCTGTGACTTCCTGCAGGGAATTCTTCTCGGCCCTTGGTGGATGGTAGATGGTAGATGAGTAGTGTCCTACAAACCACACCTGTGCCCACAATACACTCAAAGGATCTAGCAAGCCAGACTGGCACATCTATAAGGCCTAGTTCAGTTTTAAAACAAATGGCTACACCCCTGCCCCTACAATAGAATCTCAGGTGGTGTATCACCAAGAACCCGACTGGAACTGCTGACTCCAATATGGGACCTGAATTTTCATCCAGCCAGGTCTCAGTGATGCATGCCAGGTCGGATGTTCCAAAAAGATTAGCAATCAATGCTGTCTTGTTTTTTAATCAACCTGGCATTGCATAACACCATCCAAGTTGGATGGGCAGTTGAGGTTGAACATGCTATTTGCCCACCAAAAGTGAAGCCCTTGGGTATGAATGTCAGGCAGGGTGAACCCCTCTCCTTGCTCCATTTCACCACAGGGCATCTCCTTGATACCATCACCCCAATCCCCCAACCAAGCCCGTGCCCCCCTCCAACACCCCCTTGCTATACCCAAGGCACAGCAGCACCTATATACTTCCACAGATAGTAGGGGGCAATCAAAAGTGCAGAGGTCCCAGAGCTTAGCGGGGGAGTAGTACCTAACCACTGAAGTCTTCTGCCAGCACATACTGCCGTCCAGACCCAGCCACCAAGGTTATATAAAATTCTACACACCCACTCTCTCAATCACATGATCCCTCTCTCTCTCACTCAGACACTCTCTTTCTCACAATTTAAATAAACTATACACAAATTCTCCCCAAAACAAAAATAAAAAAAGAAAACTACCCCAAAATCAAACCCCACAATAGCAGCTAGTAATACAGAACAGCAATAACACCAAATTACAACTACTAGCCACAGTTTTGGAAGATTGTCCAAATAATGTTCAAGTGGTGGAGAAGGGGCTCTCACTACCCCTGCTTCCACAAATATCAAATTTGTCCACCACAGTGGCCCACTCACTGCCACTGTCACAGTTTATTACACTTAATGCTGGTGCAGTTTTACAAATATAAAGAGCCCTTCTCACTGCCTCTCCTAGTCAATTTTCTACCGTAAGAGCATCTCCTCTCTAAAACCTGCTGTGACTGCTCTTAGTGCTACCTTTCACCTTTAACCAATTTGGGTCCTCCATATACTCTTCTTGCTATTTACATCCCCTCTCTACCTTTGATCTGGCTCTCCTCCTTCCCCTTCCTACCTCCCTCCCCCTGTCCCTCTACCTCCATACCCCCACCACCCCATCACCCCTCCCTCCCTTCCTTTCTCCCTTCCTCCTTCCTTTTTTTCCCTTTAGGACTTTTCCTCTCGCCTTTTGCATTTCACCCCTAGCTCAGGCTCTCTGACAATGTCCTATTTGACTACCTACTCTACTCAGATACTGCAGCAACAGAGCCGATCCCCAGTCTATGTCTCAGGCCCCCCCATGCCCAATCTTTATTCTCACTCTCCTCCAACTCTACCTTCTGCTCCATCTTATTCTAATCTACTGTATGTATTTTACATCCTTTCAGAATCTCTCTTCTGTTTTATAACATTACTTCTGTATTTCCTTATTTAATTTCTTGCATTAGTTATGTTTCATCATATTGTTTGTTTGTATCTTAATTTGTACTGATGCACTGTTGTATTTTTACCATAATGATTGTAACTTAATCCTATTTCTTTATTGTATTTTGTTATTGCCTGCACTGTTTTTGATGAGGAGCATTTGTAAAAGAGTCCCTGACTCAAAGGTTTGTAATTCTGTGATTTTCAATAAATAAATAGATTAATTAAAATAAGTATACAGTTACCATAGTTCAAGGTTATGATGTCTCTGTTTACTAGTCCTCACTGTAATAATGTGCAAGATTTTACCAGTCCTCCTCAGTCTTCTGTTCTGGGATCCACAGAGAGCACTTCCTGGGAAAATGAACTTGTTGCAGCAGCCCTCTTACTGCCACTGCCACAGACTACAGAGACAGTCAGGCTTCCCTCGATGTAGAGTACTTCACTTTGGTGCTCCCCCCTACTCAGCCACCAGTATTACAACCTCCATCCAGTAACACCAGCGGCCCAAAAGCAGCTCAAAAAGTGCCAACCCTCCAGCCAGCACAGTTTGAACCCCCCCCCAGAGGAAAACCTCCAACCAAGCACCCCACACCAGGTGATCTTCCTGACCTCTGAATACTGATAGTTGGTTCCTGTGAGATACCCCTTGGGAAGTGCCTGAGATATTGGTCCCCGGTTCTGCCCCTGGTGCTGTACCTGTGTAACTGGTTCCTATGGGCTACCCCTGGACCAGTGAATGTGTAATTGGTTCCCATTCAGTGCCCCTGGGGCAGTGCCTGTGTAGTTGATGCCTGCTGCCTACCTCTGGGGTAGTGCACAGGAACAAATACCCAAACACTGTCCCAGGTGCAGCCAGTAGGAACCAACTAAACAGCTGCTGCCTCAGAGGCAGACCACGGTAACCAATTACACAGGCATTGCCCCAGGGGCAGCTCATGAGAACCAGTTACACAAGTGCCACCCTAGGGGCAGTGAGGAACACTGCCCCAGGGGCAGCCCATGGGAACCAGTTACAAAGGTCCTGCCCCAAGGGCAGACCCAGAGACCAACTACCCAGACATCTCCCCAAGGGCAGCCCACGGGCACCAAATACACAGGTACTGTTCCAGGGGCAGCCCATGGGAACCAATTACACAGACACTGCCCCAGGGGCAGTGAGGACACTGCCCCAGGTTCATCTCATGGGAACCAATTACACAGGCACTGTCCCAGGGGCAGCAAGGACACTGCCCCAGAGGCAGCCCACAGAAACCAATTACACAGGTGCTGTCCAAGGGCAGCAAGAGTACTGCCACAGGGCAGCCAACAGAAACCAACCATAATGGCACTGCCCCAGGGGCAGTGCCAGTAACCAATCATCATGGCACTGACCCATTTATTACAATTTATAGATAAAATATATTCTCTCATCTACATCTGTCTGAATTTAGCAATATTAAAAAATGTAACAATGTGTGACACCTATATGATTAAATGCTCATAACTGAGTTTGACACAAAGCACAAAAAAAGTTCCTGTTTAAGGTTTGAACCCTTGAAGTCTGTCTCTTTTGGATGCAGACAGACATACACATTGAACCACCAAAATATACTGTTATTATTAGTTTTCCCAAGTTTTGTCTCTACTCAGAATAAAGTGACAGATAAAAAAAAATATCCCTGCTTGAACCCTTGACTTCCGGTTCTTTTGCATGCTGACGTACATATTATGCCACAGAATCACAGTGAATTTACATAGGATTTCAAAATGTAGTCACTACATCATATCTATGCTTTAGAAAAAGAAAATGTTTCCATAGTGAAGGTCTGAATCCTGGAACCATGGATCTGTAGCATGCTGACATACCTACTGAGCCACTGAAGGACACTGAAGTTGTATAGGATTTTCAAGTCTAGTCATACTACTCTGTATCTCTCCTTCAGAAAAAGCAAATTAATAAAGTTGGTCACACTAACATCAGAACAGTAACACTGTCCTGTGAAATGTTCAAGCTTTTGTCAGGTTTATATGCCATGACCCTCCCCCCCAACAAAACTGGTTCTATAACTGTAAATCTTTATCTGCCCTTGGAAATATGGTTGTAGCGGTGGGGGGGGGGTACATTCAAAGACAAGCAGTACACATTGTTGGGTGAGCATTTTCATAACATTCTCATGTACACTTAAAACCCTCAAGTCCTCAGACTTGCAACAATCAGATTTGTGGGAAATAATAGCTACATGTTGCTGCCCTGGGGGAAGGGTATGAAATCCACCAATAGGGATAGGTGGGAGGTGGAGCGAGAAGGTTCTGATCTGGAGGCAGCGCTGCCCCGAGAACAGCATTATGGAAACAAATCACACTCGAGCTAATAATGTTTTCAAAAACATTCTAAACCTCACAGTTCTCCATCAACCCAGCTGTTGAAATGGATAAAAGCAGGCCGGGGAATTAGATGCTGTTTCTCAGATGGGCTATACTGGGTAAAGAAAATGTAAAAAAAAAAAAAAAGGTTTTATCTGTTCTTAATGACACACAGTTTAACAGTGCCTCCTTTTAAAATAAAAATTACAACATTTTAGAGTACAAGATCTGTATCCGATATCTGATTTATGAAGTTGTTTAAAAGTGCAGACAGCCAATCAAAGTAATGAACCAGTGTTTATGCCCAAAGTTAGCTATCTCTAAAAAGTACTGTATAATTCCACTATTATAGGTTAGGCAGGGAAACATTCTATGGCATGTTGTACATTTTCTCGATCATAGAGGTTTAGTGGTTTAATTATTTATTTGTCTATTCATTTATTGATTTATTTATGTGTTTATTTACTGAGATCTAGGATTACAAATACCTTTGAACCAGAGGTTCTTTTACAAAGACATCAGCATTGTGGTTGTTGTACATTTTCATACTGTTGTTGTACATTTTCTCCAGTGTACAACTTTAGTGGTCTAGAGGGGTGGGATATCAATTTACATAAAATTATACTGTACCTTGCATTGTGGGAATGCCACAGCTGATATTCAGAAAAGTTGGTATCATCACAATGAAATACTGAACTTTTCAGAAAGCAGCTTTCGCTTAACAATAGCCATGTGCAACAACACAGCCAACAGATGAAATCAAAGAGAAACAGTTAAATCTTCATACAAACAAAATATTTAAAATGTATTCTAAACCCCACACTGCTCCATCAACCCTGCTGTGGAAATGGATAAAAGCAGGACCCCCTTGGAAATCAGATGCTGCTTCTCAGTTGGGCTATGCTGGGTAAAGAAAATTGGAAAAAAAAGTAAGCACATGTTATATGTTTTTTAATGATACACTGTTTAACTATGCCTCTTTTTAAAATAAAAATTGCAAAATGTTACTGGTTATTGTAGCACAGTAGATTGCATCAATCTAATTTTCCTTAGTTCTAGGTTGGCACCTTCTGTTACTACAAATTTCAGAAACCCCTGCAGCTGACATCAGAACATTAGGTAGCAGTGGGAGATTTAACAGCCCATAGTGCACGATAGAGCTTTTGTTTAATCACCAGTTAGATCAGCCCAATGTGACTGTACATAGCCCATGGAGGATGACAGAACAAGCAAACAAAATATCAGAACTTACATAAACTCTGAAATACAATGCAGCCTACTGAATCTCTTACTACAGCAGACTGTTCTAAGGCAGGCTGTAGGAGGTTCTAGGATTTATAATAACAGAAGATGTAAAAAGTGTTTATAACCATGTTTGTCCTGATGGTGATTGCTATGATTTACTACAGCTTGCAAATTACAGTGCCACATTAAAACAGCTAATTCAGTTGAAGGGAAAATACACACCAACTATCACTAGTATAACTAGAATAAAACCATTTGATTTGGCATTAATATAGTCAAGAGACATATTGCATTAAAGAACTGCAGGGGAGTACTGGGGAGAGAGACAGGCAGCTATAGCCACGATCAGATTGGGAGCAGGGGAGCAACAGGGAGAGAGAGACCACCCAAAGTAGCAGCTGTAGAACAGGCCACCAGGGTTGGTGGAGAGTGGGTTGTTTGAAGCAAAACAGCCTGAGCTAGGTCCTGGAGGAGCCAATCGGGCAAGGGGACCCAGCACCATTCCACTGAAATAGCTGTGATTACGTGGTTCCTGGAGGAGTCAATCCAAAGGAGATGCAGCAGATTTGAGAGTGCAGCTGGCTTTATGAGGACCGCCGGCTGCCACTCTCAGTAAAGAACTGCAGGGCAGCATCAGGGAGAGAGACCGGCTGCTGTAGCCATGATTAGATCAGGAGCAAGAGACCACTAGGGAGAGAGACCACCCAGAGCACTGGCTGTGGAAGAGGCCAGTACAGCTTGCAAATTACAGAGCCACATTAAAGCACAGCTAATTTAGTTAAAGGGAACATACACACCAAATATCACTAGTTTTTCTTGTTATTGACAATAAAGCAACACAATGGTGATGATAGGAGTAATTCATGTGATTTGCATCTTTTGCAATTACCTGCAGTCAGCCATTTTTACCATTTGTACTGGTTCCTGAGTGGCTAGAGTTCCAGCCTTGGGTTCTGTCTGACAAAGTTCTCCATGCTGTTGAGGCCTCTCAAAAGGAGTCAACTTGTCAGTGCTATGCCTTTAAAGTGGAGTGCTTTTTCCATTTGGTGCAAGGGCAGGGAGCTAGACCTCCTCTCTTGCCCTGTGGCTAGCATCCTGGATTACTGGTGGTTCATCTCTCAATCGAGCCTAAGGTTGACTGTCCTCAAGGTGAACCTAGCATGCTAACCCAGTGGCTTGGAGGGCTGAGGCACTGGGCACCTTCCTCCTACCACACTGACAACCCGGGGTCAGAAATGGACTCAGGTTGCTCAGGGGATGTCAGAGAGAGGGAGGATCAAAGATCCATGTTCAAGAAGCTTGCAGCAAGTAGCTACCACTCACCAGCCTGTAGCCACCACCAGCTGCTTTACAGTCAGATACATCCAGCTGCCCAGAGTCTGGTACCAGCATTTAATCTTTTATTGGAGATATTATCACCACTAGTGGTTGAGAGGGTCATTTGTACTCAATGGCCATTCAATGCTTTGGTGCTGTCAATCTGATCTTTCATAGACATTAAATTCATAATAAAATCAAGAAAATACACATTTTAGACACTAATTTGAGGTGGATTCAAATCATAGCTCTGAAACACAATGCCAGACCGCAGTGCCTCTACTCCTCCATTTCCTTTCATAGCTATGATCAAGACCTTTAATGGAGGAACAATGAAACTGCTCTTTTGTAACTTGAATTTATTTCTTGCTCTGGAGTGAAAGATTAATAGTCATTGCTCTCACCTATGCAGAGATAATGAGCAATGGCTTTGGATTACTGAAAGGGGTGGGCTTTGAGGGACCATATAGTCCTCATCAATATCCAATTCTGTGTTTCTGTGAACATGTTATATATTTAGCGCTATTGACTTAATAGGTTACATGCTTGCCTCTGAGGCTGGAATGCTAGAAGGACATAGGCTGGTGCCCCACACCAGGAACTTGGGCTAATACCCAGTACTGATACTGTAGTATAGCACCTGGATATGGGATGTACTACATTGATGTTGAGGTGCTAGCCTTTATATGAGATGTTAAACCAAGGTCCCTTCTGTTCATCTTTTCTGGTTGTCCAGATAGAAGTTAAAGATCCCATGGAACTGAATGCGCAAGTCAAAGACCTTTTCATTTTAAAATCAGTTAGCAAATTATAATACAATATTCATAAATATATCATATCATGTCATTATTCCCTACCTCTTGGACCCACCCCTTTATTATATGCACTTTTTTTTTACACAATTTCTGCTACACAATATTTCTAGTGACATCATTATGGGGGTATCCAAAGATTTTCACATTAGTTATGGAAAGTTTCAGTCTCCATTATTAGCAATTCCTCCTACTATAGCAACCAAATTAAGACTTAAAATTGTCAACCATGATTTCATGTGCCACCTCCAGGTTAGTATAAGAGATTCTTGGCAATGTGCTTGCCATAAAAAATATCTGAAAATGCTGAACACCAACTGATGCATTCCCACCTCACACTTCCCTTGTGGAAGGGCGTTAAGGCTGTAAACAATCCATCCATCCATCCTGAGGATTGTGCAAAAGAGGCTCCTTTAAGACCCTTAAAAACATAGCCCCAATGTTGTGAGTAAAAGAGCATTCTGAGAATAAGTCCTTTATTATTTTGCTCTCCTTTACAAATGAGGTTCTTGGATAGTAGTGTCTAATCAAGGTTTTATGCATTAAGTTTGCTTTCAATTATAGTCACACAAGCAGACTAAGTCATGATTGCATCTCACTTTTTTATCAGGATCCTTGCATTTTGCATATCAAAAGAGCCACATTTTAAAAAATTAAATTTATGGCAGATAAGGACCGCTAGGCCCACTCAGTCTGCCAATTTTCTCTACCTGCTGCAGAAACTGCAGACCCTCCTTGATCTCTGGCTTTGTTCTCTTTCCTATCACTCGGATTTGGTAACTTGCTTGTTGTGGTGCTTCACCAGGGACCACCATCCTACACTGGAACCAATTGGGCCCAAATTCCTCACCTGCAGCCCTTTCAGCTCTGGCCAGAGTTTGTTACTTATAGGTATATGACCTGTCCCTTTCTGCTGAGTCAAAATAGTCATAAGAAAATACAAAATCACACATGCCCCCCACAATGCAAAGCATCATGGGCTGCATATGCAAATCACCACAGAATGTTATGCTGGTCCAACTTTAAGCAGAATTGCATGGTGCCGAAAGGCCTCTCACACAGTTTTGCAAAGGGTGCTAACAGATGACATAGACACGTGTTTCGTCCTACCAGGACTCATCAGTATGCCTTGTCTGTTTGACACCCCAGTGGAATGGACCAGCTACCCCTAAGTCATGCTGTAATATGAATTTCTCTGTCATTTTCAAAGTATTGCTCATTATTTTTGAGCTTCGCTACATTCTCTTTCTTTATTCTTTCCCCCCATATGTACATATAGAAGGTCTTGTCATTGTTTTCCATTGTTTTGGACTGCTACAGTACTCAGTTCTGTGTCTGTTTAAGCCTTTTTTATGGTACCCTTGCTAATGGACGTGTTCTCCTTGTGTTTGGGCCTATTTTCCTTTGTTTATGTGTGGGCCTATTTTCTTTTGCTTGATTTTTCCTCATACTCCTTGAATGCATTTTTTTTTTAACATTTACTGGCTACAGAACTTGATTATTAAAAAAAATAATAGCTTCTTGAGCTGGACCAGTGGCATGGAGGGTTTAGGTACTTAAAGGAATGTCATGCATTTGTCCCTCTATGCTTATGCTTGATGTATTATGGCAGGGGTAGTAGAAAACCATGAAATAGGAAGTCTAGGGATTAATAAAGCTTTGTCCACTCATCCCTGAGTCTGCACCATCACCCACTGAACTCCCCAAAGGTGTGCTCTAGATATTGGGGGAGGGGATGGCTCTACCCTTTCCAACTCCATCATGAAGGGGAATTTATGGGGAAACTACAGACCATGGTGTGTCCTGGGAGACAGATGCCAGCTTTGGGTACTAGGGACAAGGCTGATTTACTATCCCTGCACTAAGTCAACATTAATACAATGTTTTTCAGGTAGGGCAAATTCTTATTTCTTATTGGTTAATGCCACCAAGTAGCTGGTCAGGTATCAGGCAACAGACTGTGAAATAATGAGTCCCAGTCTCTGACTGCTTGATTACTTTCTATTACCACAGTGGCAATAGAATTTTCAGTTTGAAAGTTCCATCTGTGTTACCTTTCCCTTCCCCTTGTTCTTTAAATTTTATACTGGGAATTTATACTGGCAACCAAAGCATTATTTAATTTTGTTTCACTAAACAACACACTGAGGTTGCATGTTTTCCTTAGTGCTGGTGTGACACTCGTGCTAAGTTTACAACTGCCAGATCAGTATTCCATTTGATCTCACCCACTTCACAGTTACCTGCCTTGTAATCTACAGTTTCGTCATTGCAGCACCATTGCACTTGCGCTCAACTGCACTCTCTGCCATTTCGGTCCCATGATCACCACTGCCCCTCCAGCTTCCAAATTCACTCACAGCCTAGTACAAACAGTACAAAGGAGCACAAGTGGGTATTGTTTGTGTGTGTGTGTTGGGGGGGGATGATAGTTCAGTAAAGGAAAGTTACAGAAAAAGAAAATTGCCTGGTTAGTAGTAGCAGAGCCACCACTCACACATATGTGACTGTGAGCTATCTGTGAGCCACAATGTCTGATCGCACTGCAGCCTGAGACCGTTGTGACTGCAAATACTGTGCAAACAGAACAACAGAACAGTGGTTAGTGTGTGTGTATTTTGTGGGGGAGGGTTCTTCTGTTTTGTTGGAACTTCCATTCTGCAAAACTTCAGAAAATCCAAAATCCTTTAAATATTGTGCTACAGAAAGTTGGAATAAATTGCCTGATGATTTAAGAAATGTCGAACGGTTAAACCCTTTTAAAATATTATTAAAAAGATACCTATACTCAGCAGCGATTTATAAATGTACTTAAAGGTATATTTACAGGTATCATATTTATATAGCATAATCTGTTTTAGGATTATAGCATAGAAATAGTATAGTATTGTATGTAAAATTGTGGTGTTTTGTTTTAATGTGCCTGCCTGTATGAAATATGAAATGTAATTCGGTTTGTGAGTATTGTTTTTTCCCAGGTCAAGCCTGTAAAAGGGCCATGTGGCACAGTGTTTTTTTTTTTTTAATCTGGTTAACAAAGTTTAAAAAAAAATTAAAATAAAATAAACACAAGAGTAAAGGAAACTCACACACACAAAATGGCTCTGAAACATAGCAGTGCCCTCTACTGGTGAATAGTCGTGTAGAGCAATTACTTTACAAACACAATCAAGTTTAAATATACTTTTCTTTTTAATGTGTCTTTCTTATTTTGTTTAAATCTATTAGTCCCCCCACCAGCGGCATCAAACCTCATTATTCCCCTGGCGGTCCGATATAGGCCGATACCACCCACCCTGTTGGGAATTACTGTTTACGTACCTTACAAACTGTTGAGTGGCCTTCATTATTGTTTCTTTTTTTACTGCAGTTCATTTATTTCTTGTACCTTCAAGCCTGTGAAGGTCCTTTACTAATTTCTCTAGCATATTCCTCATTTTGCTAGTCTGACTATTTTCCTATAGTCTTTGCACCTCTCTACTGGTTTTATTTTGTGCACTTTCAGGCACTATTGTAAATGTAATGCTGTTGTGGTCACTTTGTGAAAATGCAGCTTCACATTTGAAGATTGTTATTGTGTCTTTATCATGACAGATTAGGTTGGATATTGCCTCTCCTCTTGTTCAGTTGTTTATACAGTGAACAAAAAAACATCATGCACTATTTCAAAGAAATTCTCACTTTTTCAGATTCTTCCTGCAACCCTTCTCTAGTCTAAATCTAGACAGCTCTATGGTTGGTCAGTCATCTGTTCAACCTCTGTGGAGGCCTGCCCTGACCTACGTTTCACCACTACACAAGTGACTGGGTTTGGGCCAGCAATGGGAGCATGGCCATGCGTCCATGCAATTCAGGAGTTTACTTTCACATTAGGAATAAGGTACAGAGGGCAGCAGCATTACACTACCAAGGAATCAGCAGTAACAGTTGGACTCCTCCTGCCAAAGTGCCCCCACTAGCTGCACAGATTCTCTTATGGCTTGATGTGGGCCTCTGCCAGTTCCCCAGCCCTGTGAGCTGGCATGGAGGGCTGGGGGCTATGTCCTGATGTTTCTTTTGTTCAATATATAATGTTTTCTTTAAAGACATTCCTTGCTCCTCACAGAGCCTGGTTCCACTCTAGTGTCAGATCAGGTATCTGATTGGATATCCACTGTCTGGTCCCACTCTACTCCTGGCTCCACTGCACTCCTTTCCATAAACATAATAAGGAGGATATTGGCTGCGTATGTGGGCTCTTGTTCTGCAGTCTGCAGTTGCAGAGCCTTTCATGTACAGTATATCTACAGAAAGTCACTAAGATAAAATACAACCACAGAATCAAAATAAAGCAACTAGAGCTTCTAGCATCACAAAGGAACTTTGAGAAATCTAATAGGTTCACTGCATGCTACAGTGGTGATCGTACAAATCTTTATCAGTACTGAGGCATGTCACAAATGCACTCAGCAGGTCAGGCCCAGTGCTACCACAGTGCCAAACTCTGAGCACAGTATTGTGAACAGGTAACAGAACAAGGTAACCCTCCTGTCTGCCTGTGGGTCCAAATCACCTTTAGTCACAAGTTCAGGGGGGATTCAAAGTGTGAACCTTATGTTAGCATACCCAAATGTACAGGATCAAATAATCTGCTCTTCGGGGGGATGCCAGATATCTTTCGCCTAAGGGCACCTAACCAGGTATCCAAAAATGAACCCTTAAAACTCTATAAAAAACCTTAAGTATATTCTTACCTTTTCCCAGTTTGATAACACCTTCAAGCACTGAACAGTTTTTGTCAGTCTTAACCCTCTATACATCACATGCAAAAAGAACTTTGAAGACACACCCAGGCAATCTTTGGAAAAAAAGGTTTACTTAAAAATGGATAAAAATATGTAAAATGTAAATACAGAACAATATATCACAAAACATACAATCACTTAAAAGATAAGAAAAGAAAACTACAGAAAAACTCCTACCAACATGCAGTTAGACTTGTTCTATCTAATGTATTACCTCTAAGTGCCTAAGTTGGAGATTTCTTAAGAATCCAAAAAGACATGTCACACAGATCAGACACAGTATTCAGTTTAAACTGTGTCTTTCTTGCTCACCCCTTCCATGATGTCATCTAGCTCCTCATTTCAGAATATAACAAATATACAAAACAGGATGTCCTATCAGGAGGTATATTAAATACTGTGACTTCAGCAAAAAATAATTTCCCAAATTATGACAGTCTTTAAATCAAGCCCTTTCCTTTGAACTAGAGGCTGGCTTCCTATTTTCCCAAGAACATCACAGGTTTTATACAACTCTGCCATATCTCACTTGGGTGCACTATAGCTTTTTAATACCAGTTGATATTAAATGTTCTTCCTCTTAAGACATCATAAAAGTTTATAATCACCATCCTCTGGCAGACTCATAAAGTCCCATTTCATTTCCACTTCAAAGAGCCAAGGTATATCATAAAAAGGCAATAAAATGCCACTCTGAAATGTCAGTTAATTAAATGGTTCCTGCGTCACTGAAACCTGGGGGAGTTGTAACCCAGGAACACAGGATATCTCATGTGAGACACCTCACATACCACATTCTATATTACAAATATCATAGAGCAATCATAACCAGCTGGCCAAATGTCATAATCCTCCCCAGCTAGACTGAATTTGGGGGCTCTGTCCCCTGCATGGGATGAGCTTTCCAAATCAGTTCACTCCTCATAAAGACGCGACAGACCATCAGCGTTCTGATTAGTCACCTCAGCCCTATGTAAGATTGTCATGTCATACCCTTGCATGGTAACACTCCATCTTAATAGTCTACCATTAGTTTTTCCCATTTGGATCAGCCAAATCAGGGGTTGTGGTCAGTTTGTATCTCAAAATGCTGCCCATATAAGTATGTGTTTAACTTCTTTAGGGTCCACACTATGGCAAGACACTATTTTTCCACAGTAGAGTGTGCCTGCTTCCTGAGAAGTAACTTTTTACTCAGGTATACTACCAGGTGATCTTTTTCTTGGCTGGATGTCTGACTCAGTACTGCCCCAAAACCCACATCTGAGGTGTCAGTCTGAACTATAAAGGGTCTGCTATAGTCAGGACTTATCAATACAGGAGTACTGCACATTGCCTCCTTCAGTCTGGTAAAGGCTTTTTCACAGGCTGGTTCCCAGGTAATTTTCTTAGGCATCCTTTTGTTTACCAGGTCAGATAGGGAGCAGCCAGGGCACTGTAGTTGGGTACAAATTTGCTATACTGCCCTGTTGTCCCTAGAAAACTCCTGACCTACTTCAGCATTTCTAGTCTGGGTCATGTCTTGATCACCTCTATTTTTACTTGGTTAGGACAAAGCTGTCCCCGGTCTACAACTTGCCTGAGGTGTGCCTCTTCAGCCATGGCCACCTGGCATTTTTCAGCTTTGACAGTGAGCCCGGCCCTCTGTGTCTTGTCCAGCACTCCCCTAAGATGGGACAGGTGTTCCTCCAGGCTGGCACTGAAGATGGCAATGTCATCCAGGTACACCACGGCATACTCCTCAGCATCATTTAACACCTGGTTCACCACCTTTGGAAAGTGGCCAGGGCATTCTTTATTCTGAAAGGTATTACTTTAAATTCAAATAAGCCTATCAGAGTGGTGAAGGCTGACCTCTCCCTAGCTCTGTCAGTTAACTCTACCTGCCAATAGCCCTTTGTCAGGTCAATAGTCATAAAGTAGGTCACCCTTCCAAACTTGTCCAGGAGTTCATCTGTTTGGGGCATCAGGTGGGTTTCTAACTTTGTGACTGCATTCAGTCCATGATAGTCCACTCAGAAATGAGTAGAGCCATCAGCTTGGGCACAAGGACTACAGGTGAGGCCCAGGGGCTGTGAGATCTCTGAAATTCCCCTAAATCCAGCATTTCCTCCACCTCCCTCCTAATGTCCTTCTGGACAGCCTCTGACACCTGATATGCTGTCCACTGTATGGGCATCTGTGTCCCTATCTCCACATCATGTGTCGCTAAAGGGGTTAGTCCAGGCTTGGTGCTAAACAGGGGAGCAAAGTCTGCTAAAACCTCCCTTACTTCCTGGATCTTGTCCGGGGCCAGCTGGGGAGACAATTTTACTGCCTCTTCAGAAGACTCCCAGTTGCTTTATTCCAGCAAGTCCAGAAGGGGGTCTCCTTTGTCCATCCCCGCCCCAGGACTACATACTGCAAACACAAAGTCATCCCTATTAGCATATGGCTTCATCATGTTGACATGATACATTCTTTCTGTCTGTCTTCTGTCTGTTCTCACCCCCTCTTCTCTGTGGCTCACTGAAGCTCATGCTTTTCAAGGTCAGCCTCTTGCTGTTCTCACTTCGTCTTCTCCTGGAACTCCAGTTCCATTCTGCGTAACTCAATATGCAGCCTGAGTGCTTCTGGCTCCAGAATGCTGGTGGCCTTCCCCTGCTGATGTGGCCCTTCACTGGCACTGGCCCTGCTGTCATCCTCACTGGATCTGGACACTACACTGGCCGCTAGCTTCTCAATGCTCAAGGTTTGGTCCCTTACAGTCACAGTCAGTGACTCAATGATTTTGGCCTCTGCTGCCATCAGGGCATCCATGAGGTTCTGCTTGGTGGCTCTCCCCTCATACAGGACTCCTATGACCTGGCATAACTGCCTCAAGTAGTCTACAGTGTGCCCGCTGTAGTTGGAAGCCATCTTCTTCCCTAACTATGGCTACTCTAACTTGCAATTTAGAAAAACAATAAAACAGGTAGGAACTTGACTATAAGCAAAATGATATAGTTCTGTTTCCTTTTTAAAAATAAATCACTGTCTTTTTTTGCAAGTGAACTGTACAGTATTAAGCTGGCGCAGTGAACAGTTAAAGCTTGTGTTACCAAATTTATTGCATTGCTGCCAACCAATCTGTCACAAACACACTCAGCAGGTCAGGCTCTCTGCTACCACAGTGCCAACCTCCAAGTGCAGTATTGTGAACAGGTAACAGAACAGAGTACCCCTCCTATCTGCTTGTGGGTTCAAATCACCTTTAGTCTCAAGTTCTGGAGGGATTCAAACTGTGAACCTTATGCTAGCGTACCCAAATGTACAGGCTCAGATAATATGCTCTTTGGGGGTGTGCCAGATGTCTTTCACCTAAGGGCACCTAACCAGGTATCCCAAATGAACCCTTAAAACTCTTTAAAAGACCTTAGGTATATTCTTACCTTTTCCCAGTTTGATAACACCATTAAGCTTGAACAGTTTTTGTCAGTCTTAACCCTCTATACGTCACATGCAAAAAGACCTTCAAAGACACACCCAGGCAGTTTTTGGAATAAAAGGTTTACTTAAAAATGGATAAAAATATATAAAATGTAAATACAGAACAATGTATCGCAAAGCATACAATCACTTAAAAGAAAAGCAAAGACACTACAGACAAACTCCTACCAACATACAGTTAGACTTTTTCTATCTAATGTATTACCTCTAAGTGCCTAAGTTAGAAATCTTGTTTCTTAAGAGTCCAAAAAGATATGTCACACAGGTCAGACACAGTATTCAGTTTAAACAGTGTCATTCTCACACACCCCTTCCATGATGTCATGTAGCTCCTCCTTTCAGAATATGACAAATATACAAAACTGTATGTCCTATCAGGAGGTATATTAAATACTGTGACTTCAGCAAAAACTAATTTCCCATATTATGACAGTCCTTAAATCAAGCCCTTTCCTTTGAACTGGAGGATGGCTTCCTATTTTCCCAAGGACATCAAAGGTTTTTTACAACTCTGCCATATCTCACTTAGGTGCAGTATAGCTTTTTAGCACCAGATGGTATAAAATGTTTTTCCTCTTAAGACGTCATAAAAGTTTGTGATCTCCATCCTCTGGCAGACTCATAAAGTCCCATTTCATTTCCACTTCAAGGAGCCTAGACATATAAAAAGGTATTAAAATTTCACTCTGAAGTAAGTCAGTTAATTAAATAGTTCCTGCTTCACTGAAACCTTGGGGGGTTGTCACCCAGGAGCACAGGATGTCTCATGTGAGACACCTCAAGTACCACATTCTATATTTCAACTGTCATAGAACAATCATAACCAGCTGGCCAGGCATCACAAGGTATACCTTGAGATATATCTCAGTGGTACTGAGGCAGGATCACATTACAGTCAATGCAAATTGCCTTGAGTATCTCAGTGGTACCCTGAGGTAACTCTAGGTATACCTCAGTACTGATAAACTTTCGTATGATCACCACTATATTCATAATTCTAATACATAGAGCATAATGTATGATCATTCGTTAATAACCATGCTGTAAACACTTCAAAATATTGCCATGACATCATGTAAACCTCGAGAGGATATTTTGAGAGGTTTTCAGATGTCATGCAACCTCAAGAAGTTTTTTCATAATGGTTTTTAACCAATGACCATACAGTGATTGTTATAGAAAAGTTTCCTGGTACTGTGGTATTTTCCAGCAACCGCGGAAAAATACTGTGGATTTACCATTACCACCATAAAAAAAAAATGTTATTCAATGGGCTCTTTACCACTGTAGTGGTAAATCCACGATATGTTTTACTGCAGTTGCTGGAAAATACCACGGTACCAGGAAACTTTTCTATAACAACCACTGTACATTATATTTTATAGTGTATGGGCTACCAAGATTGTGCAATCATGGATTGAATTACTTTTCTGAGTAATTCTTACCTTAGGCCATGGTAAATCATGCAGGAAGATTCCTCAACAATGTTTATTGTGTGTTCTTTGCAACACTATTCATCAATACTGCATGGCACAAATCAAATAATGTAATATCAACATTTAAACATTTTTCTCAAAGTGGAACATTTAACTTTAGGAGCCTTCCTTTTTTATAACATTGATATGACATACTCAAGAAGTTTTAACAACAGAGTGATGTCATAATGATGGCATAACAAGGTTGTAATCTGCTTGATTTCAGTTACTAATAAGGGCACCAATACATTATTTGTATATTAATCATCCCCTATTCTTTATTTCTAAGGGCATTTGCATGAAAAGAGGATTCCCTGTCCCTTGGTATTTATCTAATCAATCTTCTTGTCTAAAAGTGGTACTATATTCCTCTGTCTGTAAAATTGTAATAGCTTCTCAAACAACCAGTTCTGATGTCACATGCAGATAAGTATAATATAATAACTAGTTAGTGATGATTGTCAGCTGTGGGCAGAAGCTGTCAAACTCTGTTATACATGGCTGTGTATAATCACCCATGTATAATGGAGTTTGATTACACATGGATGTGTATAATCACCCATGTAAAATGGAGTTTGATTAAGCACCTTTTGGAAAAATTCTAGAATCGCTATTGTACTAGCACTATTGGCTCTTCACACTGTTAGTTCACTCTGTCAGTTTGACTGCATTAACCTCACTGAAACAACAGAGCAGGAATCTGACTTAAGTGTGGATGAAGAAAGATACATTCCTCAAAGAAATGAAAAATAACTAATGGTTTACTAATATCCGCCTATCCACCTAAAAAAAATGGCACATTCATCAGCATTTCAGCAACCCAGTGACCTAGAAAGACAAAAATTCATAGAGCAGCAAGAAAACAGAAGCTTGCTAAAAAAAATCCAAGACTGACGTTAGGCTGCTCAAAAAGTACCTGCCTGACAAAAAAAAATTAAAGGAACCATTTATTATAAAAAATAAAACATGGGGAAGTGTGTGTCAGCTTGGATTTTATGCACATTCCCAGTGTGTGTTTCCTTGATAAACCCCTTAAGATTCGCTCTCGGGGGGAGGGTTGAGTCATTGCACACCTTGGGTGTGCATAAAATCCTCATTACATACACTTCCTCATGAATTATTCTATATGTCACTTGCAGATAAGCAGCCAGATTAGATGAAAACTGAGAGAGAGAGAGTTCATGTTTTTGTGAAAGTTTCATATGTAATAAAGTATGGCAGAAAGATAGGCATATAAAATACAAATGCAGCTGTACTGTAGATACTTAAATTTTCTTCAGAGTTCTTCTTATGATGGTAGAGGCTCTCTATCACTTGGCTTAAAAAGCTGATGATGCTTCAAAGAAAACTTTGAAAAACATAACAATTAGCTACATATTAGCTTACATTCCATACAGATTCTATACATTTCTCCCCTTGATTATTTACTACTGGGGAAATTTGCATGAATACATGGGGCCCAATTCTCAAATCTCCCAGAATGGTATAAGATATGCTGGGATCGATTTTCATATGCAACCCATGTCAACAGCAGGCTACGTGCACCAAAGGGGACTTATACTGTCCTTGCAGTACAAAATGAGCTGTGGCATGGTGCTAGAGGACATGCAGCAGCCAGCAGCTGCCACATCCCATCATTTGGTATTCTCTAATCCCTCCCCAGAGGGCAAAATTCTAAGTACCCATAGACCAACAAGGATGGGGGAGTCACATGATGAACTTTCTGGAGTGATTGCATCCTAATATAGCTCTGGGCAGTCATCAATTTAAAGTATTTTCCTCCTGCTAGTGTGTAATTTCAGATGTTCTGTTATCTTCTTTTTAACTTTTAGAGTTGATTGTTTTGGGCTGGTGTTTTATTTTACTTTTTGGATGCCTGAAACATGGAGACTGATCCACCTGCATCACAGCTGCCCTGCCTGCTGAGTCAGTCTTAGGGGATCAGACATTAGCAGAGTGGCAGAAGGCACCTAAGCACCATAAGCTAATTATATGCTCATCTGGAATTGAGTGGTACCCTGCTCAGTATGCCTTCCTGGTAAAACTCTTAAATAAATAAATAACTATGCAGCCTTAACATGCAATCTTCTTGTTGGACATCTTAACAAGGGAATGCTTTTTGCATGACTTCATTCACATATTTGTGACTGTCTAGTACAGTATGCCCTGTGAGCCCATACTGTAAGCTGTCATTTGGTGGGCAGCTAGGTAGTACGGGTGGGTTGCAGCCACCTGCTGATGATGGGGAGCAGGGTGGGCAAGAGATCCTGTGTGGGGTGGGGGGTGCCACTGGACCGTCAGGGAATCTATTGATGTCATTTTACAGGCAGCCAGGGCTTGGGTGGGAGGGGGGACCTCTAGACCACCAGGGAATGTATTAATGTAATTTTACCAGTGATTGTGGCTATGGGATAAAAGGGGGTACAACTAGACTACCAGGGATTGTGTTTCTACCATGTTACCAGTGATCGCAGCTATGGGTGGGAGGGGGACCACTGGATCACCAGGGATTGTAGTCATTACAGCTTACCAGTGATCGTGGCTATGGGGGGAAGGGGAACCACTAGACTACCAGGGACCATATGGATGCTTGTGGATGGTGTTTGGGGGTGCTGGTGGCCACACACTGCTGGCGGCTGCTGTGTTGCACCCTGCAATACAGCAGCCCACTTGTGGGAGGCCAGCAGTTGTTCCTGTTTTTCCCTGGAACAACTTTGTGCCCAGGTTTGTGGTGCATCTTGGGTTTGTGCCAGCATATGCACTGCACATCCCAGGCTGAATATCAGGATGTACCAAATATGCATGGGCACACCCCCTTCAGATATGCCTCATACAATTGCAGTGTGCCCCAGTGCATTGGGATTTGAGCTGCACAAATGCCCATCTTGAATATCACACCAGGGTGCATTGTGGGCTTGCCCCTCATGCAACTGAGATGTGCCGGGGGTACCCCTTTGAATATCAGGGTACTTCAACATAAAATATACACTAAAGAAGATCCAGACAAAAAGTCCATCCAAAGAGCTCTAGCCCTTTCAAAGTGGTCCCCTCTAAACAACACATCAATAAGTATGATGGTGGGTAAGATTTCCAAACTAAGACAAGTTTAAAAGAATATCCAACTTTTGCCACCTTGTTTTATAAGATGTTTTCTTCTTTAACTCTGCATCAGGTTAACTTCTGGATTTGGGCACTTGATTTGTTCTATTTTTATATGGTTCTTTACAAGGACTGACTTGTTCTGTTATTTGATCCTCACACCACCAGGCATGACTGCCAGCTGAGCTGTCAAGGAGGAGTGTGTACTGTATACAGTGCTCACTCATTGATTGACAGCTCACTTGAGCTGTTAATCAGTGAGTGCATACTGTGTATCCTATAGTGGCCAGATGTGATGGTGTAAGGAGGGCTGTGCTGGTCACCTGCTCTGTTTTAGGATGTGGGGAGTGGGGTGGTGAGCACTACCTGCCGGGGGGGTCCACTAGACCACCGTCACCAGGGATATATATCTGTATTTTACATGGGCACAACAGGGATAGGGAGGTGGGTCCATTAGACCAGCAGGAAATGATTTGTTTTTAAAATATTTTAATATACAGACATATTGTGGTTGGGGGTCACTAGACCACTAGAGACTTTTATTTTATAGGAAGATGGTGTGCTAGACCACCAGGGACTAGCACACAGCCCCCCCCCCACAGCTTGTGGCACCCCATCCAGATGCACCACTGTTTGGGTGTGTACACATTCAGGTGTGCACTGATTCAAGTGATGCTTGTTGCTGCAAGCTACTGGACTTTGCCACCAGGACACTATCAGATACAGAATTAGGTGCAGTTTCCCTGGTGCATCAGCAGTCGATGCAAACTGCCGTTGGCACAGCTTTCTTCCGAATTTTGAGAATCGAGCCCATAATCTTTAATCCTTAGAGTGCATCTGCCTCTATAGCTAATTCCCTACTTCAAGTCAAAATCTAGTGTTGGGATATCATGATCTGTTACTATAGGAGTAACTGTGATGTCCTAAGCAATGCATTATGACCTCAAGTAGGGAGAAAGCAAGAAGAATAGATGAAATCACAAGGAGCCGGTATCCTGTTTTCATGCAGATGACCTTAGTAATAAATAATGAAGAGAAATACTGAACTACAGTGAAATACAAGTCTGACTGTGTCTAAACATTATATTTTGTTAATGTTCACCAGAAGGTGTCAGTTGCTCTTTAAAGTGTCTGATGATAGTGGTTAATAAAAACAATTGTCTTTATGTTTTCTTTAGAGTGTAACATCCAAGACAATGATTCATTCTGCACATGTTGGGAAGGCTATGTGTGGCATCCATCAGTATGTTACTTGTACCCTCTGTGCAATGCTTCAGATGCAGCACCCAGCTGTTCATGTATCAATCCAGGAAGTGACAACAATGTTACCTATTGCAAGCCACCACCACCAGATTCTGGTATCAACGGTATGGACTTTTTATAATTTACTTTTATAGGTATTGTTAAAGAATTGAACTTGTTCTAAAATTGCTGCTAAGAAATATGCCACATACATGACTAACAACTAGACTAGTACACTCTAGCCTTTAATGTGCACAATGATAAAAAGTAAGGGTGTAGGCCAGCATACTCAAGGTACACATTTGTGTACAGTTGCATTGGTACCTGTCATAAGCCATGTGTTTGTTCTGACTTTTAATATTCTAAATTGCTGAAATTTCAGTAATGCAAGGAAACATGCTAGTGATATATCTGAAAGCCACCAATTTGTTTAAAATAAATATTGCTTATTTAATAGGATATTAGTATATAGTATAAAAAAATATCTTGTGCACCACATGACCACATCAACTATTATTCTTATCATGGGGGAGGCAGAGCCTATTCTAAAATCTTTTGAATGACACCTAAATCCCTAAAAAGAACATGAGCATCTCTTGTTTAGATCAATCAATCAAGTCAATCAATCAATCACTTTATTTAACCAGGCATAAACACCATTGAGCAAGCTCATTTTCAAGGTGGTCCTGGGCATAAATACAATACAGTACACTTCATAAGATTACAATTACGGTGGACAATGATGCCTTCAACATTTCTTTTTATGCCTGTGTTTCTTTCTCAGCATTCTTCATTCTTTTCTTTTTGTTTTGCCAACTACTAGTTAAAACAAATCCAACAATTGCCTTGTAAGTCAAACAAATACTTAGAAGCAAGGTAAGAAGTATATTTCTGAGGAAAGCTACACATCTGTGTGTTTCTTTCACTGAAAAATAACATTTTTCCTTTAATAAAGTATGGATTTTATAGAAACATATTATTCTTGATAATGTGCTGTTTGCTCAGAATGTCAATAGTGGTTTGTTTGTATTGCAGTATAATATTAAAAGAAGAGTCTATTTCTCATGAACAAGAAAATAATGTGCATTTTTTCAGTGAAATGCTTAAGATTCCTTGGTAGCTGGGACACTGTGTCATTGAATAACTGAGATCAAGTTTGTTTTATTTTATTTATTTATTTTTTTTGCTATTGGCAGAATGACAAGTATAGCAACCCCCTACTAGTCCCTTGCACAAACAATGACATATTTTTAAAAGTAGAAAGTCTTTTACTAAACTATATAGAAAAATAATAAACAAAACAGCCCATTACCTACTTGCTTAAAGTAAATAACTAATGCTAAATGTTAAAGGTATCTGTCAGATGCTTATGCTGTACAGTATGCTTGCCCAGAAGTGTGCACTGTTCACTCACATTCTGTTCTTTTTCAATTACATTTGTTTATGTCAACTTTGTTTATGTTAACTCAGAATGGCATACTGTATGGTAAGGTGTGTCACTTGTCAGATGCAAAGTTAATTTGCATCTGATTTGAGACACAAATCCTGGCAGGCAGGTGGGTGGCAGACAGACTGTCTAAAACATAGACTAGCATTTCCAGAGGACAGAGGTGGAACACACTTTTTGTAAATAGTTGCAGTCAACTAGGCTGTAGAAATCCAGATCCTACCCTTTAAATATGCAGATGCCTTATTTTCTAAAACTGCCCATCTTCACTAAGTAGGGAATACAAAATAGTTTGACTCAGAATATGCCATTTATCTTCAAGAGTGAGGGGTCAGGACCATAGCTCAAGAGTGCAGAAGTTACAACTGAGATTTTAAGAGCTTGCCCCCTCACAAATGCCAGCAACTAGTTTTAGCAATGCTGATGACATCATAGTAGAATAGACATGTGCAGCACTGACTCCAGTAGCTGAAACCAAACAGAAGTAGTTAAACCTTCATGTAAACAGCAGATTTAAAAGTGACAACTAGTAAGCCAATGTTGTATAAATTGAATATTCATTGAGCAGACTCAAAATATACAGTTTATCAACTCTTGAGATGGAGCAGGACTTTCATAACTCATTCCTTTCTCCAACATTCATTAGTTATGGTTTTGCCAACTAACATGTGACAAGCAGGATTCATGGGTGCATAGGGAAGGGAATATCTAGCAGGATATAGGAGGTCGTGTTGCCTTTCTATGACTAACTTGTGGGACCCCAACTAAAGTAATATATCCAATTCTGGTGATCACCCCTCCAATAGGACATAAACAAGGTGGAAAAAGTCCAAAGGAGGGCTACCAAAATTGTGTGTGTGCAGGGGGGTTGCATGTGAAATCATATGAGGAGCAGCTGTTAGGACTCAACATATACTTTCTGGAGGAGAGGAAAGTGAGAAAAGACATACTTGAGACCTGCAAGGGCATCATAGGAGTGACAGGATGCAGAAGGGGAGTCTTGTTCACATGAGTAATATCCAAGAAAATGGGGGGATGCTAAAAAGCTTGACGGTAAGCAGGTGTAAGAGGGATGTCAGGAAATATTTCTTCACAGAAAAGAGTGGTGGACACCTGGAGCAGCCTGCCAAAAGAGGTGGTAGTGGCAAAGACAGTGGTTTAAACAGGTGTGGGATAGATAAATGGGTGTAAGAAATAGAGGTACAGGAGGAGGGAGGGACACCAGTGACCACATAGAGTCTAAGGTGTAGTATTAAGCAGGGAAAATAGGGCAGACTAGCTGAGTCAACCATTTTTTTCCTAGTGATACATTCTGTGATTATATGATAGTAGAAAAAGACATAGGATCTAAATACTAGAGTGGGCTCATCTTGCTACAGTGGAGGAGACAATGGCCATAATAGGCAAGGGCTAAAGCATTGCAACCATTGCTGTCATGAAGGTTGGACACATTATAGGGAACATTACAGTTGGGGTGACTAGCAGAAAAAGAGAAGTAATCCTATCACTTAATAAGGCCCTCGTCAGCCCCATCTGGATTACTGTGTGTAGTTCTAAGCTCCCTATTATAAACAGGCCATTGAGGCAATAGAAGGATGCAATGCAGGTCCATCAAAATGAACAGAGGAATAGAAGATAAAAACTGTGGGAAATGACTGGAGGTCCTTCCCATATTCATGTTGGGTTGAGGAAGGCTGAAGGGGACATGATATCGTCTTCCACATACTGAAAGTGTATCAAGAAGGTTGAACTGTCAGAAATGTTTGATTTGGTATGCTCCAGCAGGACATGCATCAGGGCCCTAAAATGGTAACTTTGAGGTTAATATTAGTGAGCATGTCTTTCTCAGAGGGTGGCTTATTTTAGTGTTTTTGTTGACCAGGAAAGGAGGGCTAAACAATTTTGCCAAGTTTCAGTCTAATCTCAGAGGAGGGGAGGGAGATACAGATGGTAACCAACTGAAATTGAATCAAATCAAGCTGTTGGTAGTGCTTTAGCGAACTGGGGAAATTTGCCCAGGACAGCAAGGAAAGTCCCTACTCTTCCTGTAGGGGTGCTGTTACTTTATGTAGGCAGGATGGAGAAGCCCAGTTTGATGGCAGACTTTGTATCTGAGGAGACTTTTCACCCAGCTACAGAAAATGAAAAGGAGCTAAAACTGCAGAAATGCGAGTGAAAGGAAAATGGCACAGTGTTAGAAATGGAAACAGAAGTGGAAGGTATTAAAATTCCAGAATTTTCTAAAAAAGAAAAACATGTCCTTAAAGTGCTTGAAGAAGAGCACATGCACAAAAGTGAATATAAGAAATTGCAAGCAGCTTTGAATGAATGTGGCAAAAGAGTTAAAATGGTGATTGCATCTAAGGAAACCAAAACAGAGCAAGCAGACAACACCCAAGCCTTGATGTAAAAGACTGCTGACATGAAAGCATCAAAGCATTCCCTAGCTGTCAAGAATGGTGAGTCATCAACAGTTAATGTGGGGGAAGATTACGTGATGCAGCTCACCAGATAGCAGCTCTCCTTCACTGCTCCAGTCACCCGACTCTACTAATCTTCAAGTTTCTTCAGTAACGTCTGTTGAATTAATAGCAAACACTTCCTAAAGAACTTAATAAGGAGTCTAAATCTATGTTCTGTCAAAAGTTGGCTCTATGGAGGCGGCAATGCGGAAAGCTCCGTCTAAACATACTCCCCCGGCTACTCCAGAAAAGACCCTAAAAAAAGCCAGGACCTCCAATAGCACAGAGGGGCCAGCTTCAGAGTCTATTATGCCTGAGCAACAGCCTCTTACCTTGCAATGATTCCTTCAGGAATTTACACCTTTTAGAGAAGAATTGTGCTCTATCACATCGGAAATCAAGAATCTAGCTCAGGCAATGGAAGATCTGTACCAGCGGACTGTGGACAACAAAGCCCATCTTTGTTCAGTAGAAAAATTAATTGATAAGCTAGACACAGAGATAATTGCTGCCCATCAGAAAATGACACACTTGGAGTCCAAAATTGAAGACCTGGAGGGCCACAGCCACAGGAATAACAAGGTCCTCATTGGTCTTCCTGAAAAGGAAGAAGTTCTCTATACTATTCTGTTTGTTCAAAAAGTTGTGGAAAAGCTGGCTGGCCCCTCACCCTTGGGGCTACATTATGTCATCGATTGGGTGCATCGATCCCTTTGCCCGATGCCACCAGCTGGGGTACCTTCTCGCCCTCTAATCTTTCATTTTTTTAACTATTTAGAGCATCAGCACTTTATCCCTAAGGTCAAGGAGCTGCATGAAGTGTGATAGGAGGGCATCAAAAATAGGGTGGCACAAGATTTACTGGCCTCCATGAGGCAAAAAAGAGCCATGTTCCACCCCCTGGTCTCAAAGCTTATTGCTGCCATAATTAAATTCAGAATGAGCTACCCCGCTAAACTGGGAGTTCTGATAGCCGGCACCTGGACATCGTATGATGACCCTGAAACAGCAGCTAAAGGTCTTAAAAATGCTCTCTCTGATTTATTTAAGGATCTCTGATGTGTTTAACTGAGCTTCTTGCTTGCTACCGAGTGAGGTAATAAAATAAAATAAAAAGATGATGAGAGATCAGCATCTTATTTGAGTCAGGAAATGCAGAAGGATGCCATAAATTAGCCAGTTTAAGTGGATGCTCCACTTGAGAAGTCCACTGTGGGGAGCTCCTGCAAATTGGGCTCCTTTTTCTTTTAAGCCAGTGTGGTTTTACTTTTAAATGGTGGAGATTTGGCTTTGAAGTCTATAATCGGGTGAATAGGACTTTTATTTGGACCTCACCCTAATGGTAATATGCCGTAGATTTGTCTCAGCTCATTGAAAAGTTGATAACTCATAAAGGAATGTAGCCAGGTTGGTTCACTTTGCTTTGCCAATGAGCAGTGAAATTACTGAGATTCGCAGCTGTCAACACTAGAGGGAGCATGGAGTTTTGGTTTTGTTAGAAAGGACTGCAATTTCCACGTGGCCAGAACTGTCCCATGTATTTTGGATTAAAGGAGTTTCAAGCCTGGAAAGTGTGTAACAGAACGGCCGAACTTGGTTTCATCTATGGATTTTCTCATTCAGTCATGCTATTTGAGCGTTTTATGGGCAGTCATATTGCAGTAAGGTTGGATCGAGTTATAGAGCTGGGTATTTATTTTAAGGTGAGTCACATATTGTTATAATCAGTGTTATAGGAGAAGGTTTCTTTTTTCCTTTTGCCCAGAAAAGTTTCTAAGTAAATTTTATTAGTAGAAGTATATCGAACACTAATAATATCTGTTACAATCAGCATGCTTTTATTTTAGTGGGGAACAGGATTTGGAATTAGTCTTTGCTCCTGTATTTTAAAAGTGAATTTAGTGAGAAAGAGGAGATTGATTTAAGTTGTTAAGGTCTGCAGTGTTGTAAGTTATAAATAGAGCCTTACAAGTCAGATAACAGGATTATAACTTCTGTAATAAGGGGCTAAAACTGCAGAATGCAATTTTTTCTTTAAGGACCTTCTTTCTGCCTGTTCATATGTATTTGATTTGAGCAACTTGTGGAAAACTATTTTGTTTTAACATTGTGTTGTATCACAGAACCTGATGTATGTTTGTGATTGAACCATCTGCATAATAGCAACAAAGTTGTTAACATCTTATTAAAATTATTGTTCAGTGATGCCAAGTTTAATTTTATCAATACAGTTATGCAGATTTTATATAAAAAGTGTTTACTCTAGCCTGTTTCTACTTTATAAAGAATAAGATGGGAACTGTTTATTTTCCCAAGTTTCTTTAGATATTTAGACCTTGCATTATTGTCATACTAGTTTTTAAACTTGATTAGTTAACAGTTTGTAACCACTGATTTTGGTCAGAAATATGGGACATTTATGGGTAGGCAGGGATAACAGCAAATATAGGTCTGTTTAATCTCTTCTATGTTTTTGATTTTTTTTTTATTCAACAAGATTACTTTTTATTAACAGTCGAGTTGGGATGACTGGAGTGTGGGTGAGCGGAGCAAGGTGCACTGTTGACCGTAGTTCGTAACAATAAGGTAAGGAAGGAGGGCTGGAAGAATGCTATTACTAGGGTTTTTTTTTTCATTCCAATTGTTTGCTGTGGGAATTTGGGAAAGGGGGAAGGAGGTGGGCAGGGCATGGGGATGGGTTTGCATGGTTATCTTAATCTTTTCACTGATGAAGGCAGACTATTTTGGCAAAGTATCCAAGGGCTCTTTCAAATATCTAGCCCCAGATTCATGGCTAGGGACTTAGTGTTTACTACTTGGAATGTTAAGGGAGCTTGGCAGAAATTAAAACAATATCAAATCCTGAAACATTTTCAGTTATTAAAAACTAACATCACCTTTATACAAGAATCCCATTTATTGATCTCGGAAGAACTCAAGCTGAGGAGACAGCAAATAAGTCAAGTGTTTTCCACTGAAGGAAATACCCAAAGTTGTGGGGTAATGATTTTATTGAAGCAAAATATCCCATTCTCTCCAATTAATGTTATTAGGGACACCCAAGGCAGATTCCTATTTGTCCACGGGAAATTACACACTACTGAGATTTTATTAGGTAGTAGATATGGGCTGAACAGTGACTCTCCAGGGTTCTTTATGAATTTGGTCAATATTTTAATCCCCCTTCTTATACATTCTAATGATTCTACATGGGGACCTAAATTTAACATTTGACCCAAATATTGACCAAACAGGTAACAAGTTTAAAGGTCTCTCCCTAGCCCAAAGGGCATTAAGGTATATGATACACCGGGTGAGCTTATGTGATGTTTGGCGAGTTCTTCACCCCTCAGATAGATGTTATACTTTCACTTCCCCAGTCCATAAAATGTCTTCTAGAATTGATTATATCATGATTTCACAGGGACTACTTTCTGGGGTTTTAGACTCTTCTATTCATCCAGGACCCCCCTCTGACCATTCTCTTGTTACTTGTCAGCTTTCTTTTTCCTCCCTTCCAAAAACGGGAGGGCATTGGAAAATCAGTAATCAACTATTAAAAAACCCAGATACAGTGAAATATATTATAAATCATATAATTCAGTTTGTGTTAGTCAACTCTAATTCCACAGGTAAACCTGATATAGAATGGTGTGTCTTAAAGGCTTAACTATGGGGCCTGCTAATTGGGGCTGCTTCCCAAAGAAAAAAAATGAGAGAACAACAGATGGTGCACCTTCTTTCACAGATTAGAGCTATTGAAATAAATCTGTCCCCTAAAACATCTGAATAAGTCCAATTGGAACTCATAAAATTAAGGGATTCCTATTTGGATCTTCTGAGGGAGAAGGCAGAATTTATGATTCTAAAATCTAACACCACGTATACTGATCAGGGTGAGAAAGCGGGTCATCTTTTAGCTTTAAGAGTTAACAAGAAGAATCTTCAAGGTTTATTGCTTCAATCTGGTCAGCTGATAGCGTGTTGAAAAATAATCAGGCTGATATCACAGCTGAGTTTTATAAATACTATCAACTATTATATAATCCCATGACAAATTCTCCTTCCTTAGAAGACTTGGATCAGCATTTAGCTGAATCTCAGCTTCCTTCCCTCTCAGAAGTACAACAAACCTCATTATGTGTCCCCATAACTGAAGCGGAAATTTTTAAAGTTATTAAAGATCTCCCCATGGATAAAACCCCGGGACTGGATGGTTTCTAGCCTAATTTTTATAAAGTTTTCACAAAACAATTAGTCCCTTTGCTTCTCCCTTTATACCAACAGATTATTTCTGGTAATAGCAACGACAAAACATGATTTGAAGCTTTGATTATCTTACTGCCTAAACCTAGTAAAGCTCCCGAAATCATGAGAAGTTACAGGCCTATATCTTTATTAAGCCAAGATATTAAAATTCTGAGGAAATTGATAGCTGAACGCATTAATATAATTCTTCCAGCTCTTATAGGGTCAGAGTAGGTTGGCTTTATGAGGGGTAGGTCATCAAGTGACCATCTACTTACTCTAGCCCATGTCTTCTCAATGTCCAGGGATGCAAAATTTCCTGCCGTTCTGGTATCCCTGAATGCTGAGAAGGCATTCAATAGAGTTGATTGGAATTTTATTTTCTGTACTTTACATGCCTTTGTTTTTCCTTTAGAGTTTCAAAAATGGATACAGGCAATTTATAAGGCTCCTTCAGCCCGGGTATTAAGTAATGGACTCATTTCAAATTTATTTTCTTTATATTCTGGTACTAGGCAAGGTTGTTCCTTATCTCCTTTGCATTCTAATTTATACTTAGAACCCCTCATCTGTAGGTTGGTCGCTTGCCCCAGGATTCAAAGTATTATTATACAAGAGCTTGAAGTTAAAGTCTCAGTATATGCTGATAATTTACTACTCCAATTATCCCATGCTGCCTTATCCATTCCATCTGTGCTGGATATTATTAAGGAATATAATTCCTTTTCCAATTATAAATTGAATGTCGATAAGACTTCGGTATTTCCTCCTCAATTAGAGCGTACTAAAACACAAAATTATGGCTTTAGGATTGTCTTGGGAAAAAGAATCATTGAGATACCTAGGTATCATTCTTATGAGAAGTTCAGCTCTTTTTAAAAAGAAAAATTTGGATTCTTTACTACTCACTATCACAGAGGATTTAAAAAGGTGGTTCCTCCTCTCATTTTCTTTATGGGGCAAAATTAATCTTATTAAGATGAATATTTTTCCCCGGCTTTTTTACCCACTCAGTCTCCTGAACTTATGGCTACCTTTGTCATGGTTCAAGAAAGTACATAGTATTATTATTAACTTTATTGGGCTGGAAAGCTAAAGCAACCTCGTCTTGCTTTTCATAAACTAGCTGCCCCCAAAATCAGAGGAGGCCTTCGTCTTCCACATTTTGGTCTTTACTACTGGGCTAGCCATGCTAGTAAATATCTTAAGTGACTTATACAAGAAGACCCACAACATCCCTCTTCTTATAGACCCCTCTGGCTCAAAATGGAATTAGCTCAAATTCAATGTTATAATCTTTCCCCTTTAGCACTTTTACATACGAAACTAAAATGCCTTCTAATACAACTTCACTCAACACCAATTGCACAATCTGTCAGAGTGCATTCCCAATTTTGTAGTTTCATAAAATACAACCACTGCATAGATCTGGAACAACATTTACTAGGCAATCCTAATATCAAAATAGATGGGAGGGTCCTTTCTTCTCTCTGGCTTCCACAGGCAAAGAAGTGTAGTCTCTCATATTTTTGGAATGAAACATGAAAGATGTGGTTCTCGTCTCCAGAGATCTTAGCTAAGATGGGTATTCAGACTTCTAATATTTTTATCATTTTTCAATTGTGTCATTTGCTAGTGAAAGCCATAGGGGTAGCTCCCCCGCCATCTCAGAGTCCAGCTTTCAGATCAGAATTAGTCCAACTGGCTGGTCTCCCACATATCATTTCTAAAATATTTAATGCCCTATATGAATGGATTTATCCAGAGTATTTTGGGCCTTCTGCTTATTGGGCCTTTCTCCTTCCTGAGATATCTATTAATTGGTCCACTCTCTGGCAAGGGTGTCACAAATTTATTACACAAGAGAGGCTCTGCCTTATGCAATTCCAGATATTACACAATTTATATTACACACCTCAAAAACTGGCTAAATTTGGGATTGCCTCTTCTTCTATTTGCACAAGATGCACCCAGGGTGAGGGTAACTTAATGCATATTTTCTGACTTTGCCCCAAGATAACTTCTTTATGGTCACACATTAAACAAAGAGTGGACCTCCTGGTTTGTCTTAATGACCTGTTCTCAGCAAAAATTTGCCTCTTAGGGAGATTTTTCTGAAATTCCAGTAATTACTTGCAAGTATCACATGGCTTTAATATCCATGTCAGTTAAAAAGTTAATACTTAGACATTGGAAAGATAGTGAGGAGATATCATATACTGAATGGTTGAGGGAACTCCTAGCTAATCTCTGATCTGAGAAAATTATTGCAAGTCTTTGGAACAAAATGAACAGATTTAATCAAACCTGGGCTCCTTTACAAACCCTTTACTCTCTTCAAACTGCCTAAATTAAGAGCATCATGGGGAAGCCATACTGTTAAGGCTACTTTTTACCCATGTTAATCTGGAAGAGTGGGGAGGGGAGGGGAGGTTGGGGGAGGGGTGAGGATACACCCCATATTTTCTCTATTTAGGTTTTGCTCTATGCCTGGGGGAAGGGGGAGGGGAGGGGGAGAAGACACATGTTATATTCCGTTTATAATTGTATCTATTCTGTGTCAGTTGTGATGTGTTGTCTTCTGTATGTTGAAAATTTTAATAAACTTTGAATGGAAAAAAACAGTTAATGTGGGGAAAAATGTGCATTGTGAAGGGAAAAGGAAGGAGAAAAAGAAAGAATTAGTTAAAGGGAAAAGCACCCTGAAAGGAATGGCACAAACAGGCTTTAAATGGCTTGTCCTAAAAAGGGTGCAAAAAATAGAGGGAACATGGCATTAAAAAGTAGAAAATCAAGAAAAAGAACATTTAATAGCAGAAAATCTGTGTTTGACAAATTAAACAAATAGAAATGGGGAAGATGTAACTGCTAAAGATTTAGAACCAATACCGTTTCCAGACACCCCCGAGAGGGTTAAGGAGGCCTTAAAAAGAGCAGGTTGGGTAAAGACAGATAAAGGTTGGGACCCAAATAATCAGGAAAAAGTGGAATACAAGAGCCAGATACAAAGGGGAGAAGATGAGATGCTAGAAATGGAAAATAACAAGCAAATCACAGTGAACCAGGCCAGTCACATAATGAAAACCTTGAGGAAAATACTATATACATTGACAAAAAGGAAAATGAAGAGGGGGGGATACAAGAGGAAGAAGAGGAAAATGAAAAAATAGAGTCTTCCTTTGAAATGGAGGAACAAAATATGCAGATAGAGAAAAGTGGGAGTGAAAATGAACAAGAGAAACAAAAAGCAAACACAGAAACTGCATGGAGTCCTAATGCCTAAGCAAAACTGTTCCCAGAGCGTTTAAAGCTATCCAATGAGTCAGCAAAAAGAAGGAACACAGTCAGGCTCAAATGTAGAGGACAAATAACTAAAGCTCCATACAGACTGTTTGTGGAAACAAATCTAATTAAAGACAGCATGCACTTTTATGCATATGAGATCTATGATCTAATGCACATGTCAGGAGACACTGTATATGACTTAAGTTTTAAACAGCCCTCTGGGTTAGAACAATTTTGGAAACAATATCACCAGTTAAAACATAACACTATTATGGAGATCTTTCTTTGCCATACTGCTAACAAAACCAGTGCACAAAATAGTGACTGTCCTTTTTAAAAATAAAGAAGTCAATGTAGCCGATATATCCTTCTTGTTAAAACAAAAATGTGAACTAAACAGTGCTCTTGAGCCAATACTTGATGCACAGTATTTACGCACAGGTGGCTGGAGATTTAAAATGACACTAAGACAAGAAAATGGAGAAATGCAGCATCTGCCAAATTGTTTCCTTCTGGGCAGAGATAGAAGTGTAATTTTCTATGGGGACAGCCAAGGGCATGCTACAGATATGGAGATAGGTGGCACTTAAGCAATGTATGTGACAAAATGAAGTGTGGCGTATGTGGTGAAATAGGTCATTTTGGAGCATCATGCAGGAACAAAATCAAATGTAGTCTTTGTGAAGAAAATGGTCACAACTTTACAAACTGTCCATGGGCTACACACAATAGTCCAGACCCTACAGAAAAAGCAGAACAGGATGCATATGTAGCTTTGGTGTAAAGGGAAAGATTGGCTAAAGAAAAACAAGAGAAAGAGGAAGGAACAATGCCCAAAACTAAATAGAACACAAAGAGTTCTCCACCCCCCCCAAAAAAAGAGGAAACCAAAATGGAAACTAACCATGAGCTACTACCTGAGGGAGAACAAAGAGAAGATAAAGAAGCAAACCCTGATTCAGAATTACTATGAAATGAAAGGCAAGCTATGCCACCACCAAGTGCACCACCAGGGCCTCTATTTCAGATGGTTACAAGATCAAAAAAATTGCATAAGCCACCAAAAACAAACAAACAAAAAAAACCAAGATGATGTGACACTAATATTACAAAACAAGTACCGAATCTTTCAAGAAAAATAATCAGTAGATCAAGAAGAGGAATCAGACTCCTCCTCAAAAGCATCATCAATACAGGACCTGTCTTCTGAGCATGACTCAACAGACACTCAGCTTTCCAAAAAATGGAAAGTGAAGATAAAACATGTGTAAACGTTTGTTTGTGTATATCTGTCTCTTTGTTTTTATCAGCATGGCAGAACTACAGTGTATTACATGTAATATAAACAGTATTAAAAATAGAAAATAAGGGGCTAACCACCTTTTCAATACTAAAAGAATTAAAAGGGGATATAATCTATATTCAAGACACTAGGTTGCAAACTCTGCTAGAAATACAACAGATGCAAATGGAATGGAGGGTGGGACCACCATTATGATCAATAGGAGAAGAACAATGTACAGGGGTAGGCATATTGTTTTCCAGTTCAGAATATAGTATAGGGAAAGTGATAGACCTATGCCCAGGAAGAGCATTTATAGTGGATGTGCATTATACAAATGCATGTCTAAGGCTGATTAATATATACAACCCACAAGTGAAAACTGAAAGAAAAAGTCTCATGCAGAAAATAGAAACTTCTTAAATACCTCCAAAATAGTATTATGGGGTGGTGGTAACAGTGGACTAGCAGCAAAGGACTGGAATAGGAAAACAAATACATTTTTTATGACTCAAATAAATTAAATGAAATACTTAAAAGAACTAATTTGGAGGAAGCATATGAAATAAAAAGAAAAGACTCACAACATACATACTATAAAGGGAAGATTTCCACACAGACAGATTTCTGTTTTTTACCAAATGATACAAATATACAATCAATAAACATAATTCCTCTAGAAGTATCAGAATATGTAGCGATTGAACTCAGTATAAATCTGGAAACAGCAAAAAATGGGGCCAGGATACTGGAAAAAGAATCTATCACTCTTACAGGAGGAAATTACACATAAAGAAATTAAAAATTTGTTATCAGCAAGAAAATCAATATATTTTATGTATGATAATGTAAAGGAATGGTGGGAAGACACAAAAATAGATACAAAACAATTACTGATAGGGAAATCCAAAAAAAGAGAGGAACCAATTATACAAACTACCAAAGTTTAAGAGCAAAATATATGAAACTGTTAACTCTGCAAGTAACAGAGACAATTGATGCTGCTGCAAAAATAAAAGTTGTCAAAGAGGAAATGTACAGATCTCAATATTATAGGGCTAAATCCCTTATTCTGGAACAGAAATGGGGTATGGAAGGTACTAAATTCCAAGTAAACCCTTACCACATTAACAATGAAAGGATACATAACAGAGTAATGTCAGAATTAACTGACAAGACCAGGAGAAAAACAAACAGATCTTGGAGGAATTAAGCTGATTGTGCAACAACATATGGAAAAAAAAACTTTTCAAAAGGGAGAGACAATAGAGGATGCATCCTTCTTTGAGGAAATAAAAATACCAAAAATTCCAGAAACAGAAAAACAAATCTTACAAGAACATATAATAGAAGCAGAAATTAGAGAAGCAATTCATACTCTATCTAATAAAACTGCCCCGGGTATAGAAGGACTACCCAATGAATTTTATAAAAAATATGAAGAAGACATAACACCTATGTTAAAAGAAGTGTACATCTATGTATCCATGACAGGGAAATAGGGAACAGCATGAAACACAGAATAAAAATATTTCTATATATATAGGGGGGATAAAGCATATATTAAAAATTGGAGACCTATCACATTATAAACCATTGACTATAAAATACTAGCAAAATTTATTAATAAAAGAATGACAATAGCAGCAAAGAATATTATACTAGATGCCAAGACATGTGCTATACCAGGCAGAGATATTAAGCAAAATTTAATATATAGAAAGGTAATGGACATGGGGCAAAAAGAGCAGTTAGATGGGTATACAGTACATATACATTAGACCAAGAAACAGCCTCTGATGCAGTAAAACATAATTACATGTGGGAAGTGTTACAGGAATATGGTATTCCAAAGAACATGTTAGTAAGGAGTAAAATATTACATAAGGAAGTGCAACAGTTGCCTATGGTAAATAATAGTATGGGTATACCAATGCTCATTCAAAATGGTATGAGGCAGGGGTGTCCCTTAAGCTCCCTTTTGTATATATTATGTCTAGACCCTAATGAGAGGGAAAATAGAAGGAAATAAAGGCATAAAGCCAATGGAAACTAAGAAAGGAGTTAAGATTCAAGAAACAAGTGCCTTTGCAGATGATTGTGTCCTTTTAATGACAAATAGGCAGTTGGGTGTTAATGCAATTAAAATATTTGAAAATAATTCTAGGTATGCTGGAATCAAGATTAACAAAGGAAAAAGCATGATTTTACCAGTAGGACAAGATAGAGTAGAGAATCCAGGAATAATAGCTATAGCTACTGGAAGTGTAAAAATATTAGGTATAAAATTGGGTACGCAAAATGCATAAAAGAGAACTGGGAGGAAAAAAAAGGTATAGCACAAAAAAAGTTACAAAATGGAAAGGATGGAATATGTCCAAACACAATATAATATATTAATTAAGAATTATCTGCTTCCAATCTTTTTATATTTGGCATACATATTTCCGGTACCTTAGAATATGCAAACAAGAATTTTAGGAATCTTCTTTGAACTACTGTGGGGAAGTAGACTAAATACGATTAAGAGAAACCACAGTCATAGACCAGTCAAAGAAAAAGGATTGAATATGATCCAACCAATAGTCTTTTTTCCAAAAATTTTCTTAAACACAAATATTAAGCCCCTTTTGAGTAAAGAAGAAAATATTTGGACCACTTTAACCATAGACTTGAGGATGGAAACTCCAAGATACTTAGGGAACTACAAAAAAAATAATAAAGAAGTGCAATTTCCAGAATATGTAGAAACTAGTAGAACGTATGTCAAACAATGGAATGTAACAAAAACATCACTAGGCAATCTAACCAGGAAACAGCTATATAAAGAAATTATGGAACAAAAGTATTATGAAAATCCAGTTTTTAAGGCACCACATCATATAAAGGAAAATACAATCCTAGAAATAACACTAGAAAATAGAATCCCGCCAAAAATGAAAGAAACCATATGGCTATGTAGGCATGGAAAACTGAATGTATGGAGCAACCATAAACATAATAAGATGGAAGAAAAAATGTGTTTGCATGAAGATTGTGTAGTAAAGTTAGAGACAATGGAACACCTTTTCTTTGAATATTCTTTTATAAATATGCTACAGAAGAAATTATTCAGGATAAGGAATGTTAAATGCTTTACAGACATATCACGTGAACAACTGGTATATGGACAACTTTCAAGAGAATGGAGAAAATGGGGGAAAAACAATATATGTAATTTTTGTATGTATAAAATAGACAATATGGCAAGCAAAGTGTCAAAAACTATTACAAAGATGAACATTTATCCTGGAATATGTGATTTTCAAGATACAAGCAGAATTAGATGCCATTTCTAACTATGAACTAAAAGCATTTGGAGAAGCTCATAAAGAGAAATGTGGAAAAACTTAGATTGGGTAGGGTAAGGAGGAAAGTAAAGGAAAAAGGTAAAGGTTTTTGCATGAAGTAAAGAAATACTGGGCCAGATATTCAAAACTTTGCGCTGGGCAAAAACCATTTGCGCAGGTTTAGCGCGGGATTAGCGCGGGTCTGCCATATTCAAAAGGCCAAATAGCGCGGGCAAACTGCTTTAGCACCGGGCAAAATTATAATGTATGCAAGGGGCAAACTGACATGAATACAGGCGCAATGCTATATTCAGCGACCAGCGCCGCGCTAAGTGGTTTTGCGCGACTTAGCGTGACACTTAGCGTGGTGCACATTACCGCCCAGGAAAAGGTGGTCTTAATCCTGGGCAATCAGCTCTGCGCGACATTATGGCTTTGCGCGGCATTTGCGCGGGTTTAGCGCGGGTTTTGCACGACCCTAACAAATAAATATGACACATAGATAAGCCAAACATAGAGGAAGCATGCTGTTAACTGATGGCATCACAATGATGCCATCATCTGTCACCAGTCCCAGCCATGCCAGGCAGTAAGTGGTGACCCTGCCACCAGTGAACAACGCCGGCAGTGTGGCCGCACAGCACACACCTGTGGACCACAGTTCCGTGGACACCAACAGATGCAGCACACACATGCAGCACTGTGGGCATGGAGGATGTTGAGGGAGCATGTATGGGTGGCGAGGCTGTGCTACAGACCAGGTGTGGCCACAAGGCTGGGACACATCATGCAGTGTACATGGGTCAGTATTGGGAATACCCCAACACCAGTGTGCCTTTTGGATAATATATGCCCCCCCGGCCACATACCTCACAGCTGTACAACTGCCATAGCACACAAAGCCAGGAATGTACATGTCACTGTGAGCATCCATGCCACAGGTGCAGCATCTGTGGGTCACACAACAACGTAACAGTAATGTCCAGTGTCAGAAAACATCTGCAGGTTGGGCCGCTCACTGTGTATAGTGCAGACATCATCACTGCCCTACACACCATAGGCATTGCTGTGTCCACACTATTCTGGCCTGCTACTGTAGTTTCTGCTGTGCACTGTAGCATGCCCTACAATGTGACAGTTGCATGCAGCACCACCACCACCTGTGCCTATGGTGTCCTGTCCCCTGGGGTATAATATGCTATGCTATGCTGTACTGTTTACATGTAGCCTGCAGCTATCATCATGCACTGCCAGACTGACCTACAGGTGGAGCTGCGGTTGGACCTGGTCAGCCCCTGTACTTCCAGACTGACCTACAGGTGGCTCTGTGGGACTCTGCAGTAAAGCTGGGCAAACTGCATGCAAATCAGGGTATAATGAGATACTAATCCGGTTGTTTGCCCAGAGACTATGTAAGTAGGCTCATGTGCATAGCACTTTTGAATATAGGCATTTTAGCCCTGGGCAAACGTGTTTTGCTCCGGGTAACTGTTTAGCTCGCCGCTTAATGCCATTAATGTGTTAGCACGCGCTAACAGCACGGGGAATATTATACAGTTTTGATCACTGTTCTTTCACATCTGCTTTCCTGCAGCTGTACTGAATCCATGCATTTGCTGGCGACACATTGGCCACGTAGTTCATCTGTACCTGCCCTCATGTTTGCTGTGTACTGTGTTGTTGTTTGGGTTGCACTTCCTGGTTGCTTTATTCAGTGCTGTCTTATTCCAGGACTATTTTTGCCCTGCACTCCCAACCAGTTTGTATGGCCTCATTACCATGCCATATTCGGAAGCTGTTTGCCCTGGGCTATTCCTTTTGAATATAGCGTGCTCTGTGCTCCGGGCTAAGTTTGCCCGCTGGGCAGTGCTAATTTTGCCCCGGGGCAAAGTTTTTAATATCTGGCCCACTATGTTTAATATTTTCTCTATTTTTGTTCAGGAAAATGTATATATACAGATATGTAATATGTAACAAAAATGTGTATGTATAATGTGGAAAAATGTTTGGTTTTGGTTTTAACTAAAAAAAAAAACTCTACTCTGCCTGATGTGGAGCTGCTGTCTACCAAGATGGTGGACTCTACAGAGCAGAGTGAGGATGTAGACATGGATGCCAGGAAGGGGGTTTGAACCCCCCGAATAGATGACAGACCTACTGAACACCAAGATGGAATCTGCTGATATTGACAGACTGGAAATATTACAGGAAACCAAAATACTGCATTGCCTGCATGACAGAGCACCAGCCAAGGATTTTTTTTTGCATAGACTGTGGCACCAGATGTAACAGAGGATATCTGGAGGTCTCAGAACAAAAGGACACTTTTACTTACCCTGCTATGGAAAGAAGGACAAAACCTTGGAGAGGCACAGGAGCAACTTCAGAACAGTGGCCTGACATGGCCTGTTGTTGCTATGGCACCTGTAGAGCAGTTTTCAGGTACGTTCCTTGTGGCTGCATCAGAAAAAGAACAACATAGCACAGCTAAGACACTCAGATCAGGAAAACCTGGGAAACTGGGGAAACCGCAAACGAACACAAAAGACCAACCCTGTACAAAGAGGGGTTAGGCAAGAGTTAGGCAAGGGTGCCCACTCATCCCTCTTTTATATATCTTTGAACTGGACCCTTTGTTAAGAAGCGTACACTCAAACTCCAGGATAGAAGGTATGCCTTTAACACCCAGCTCACCACCAATAAAAATACTGGCATACATGAATGATATAGTACTGGTACTAGCATGAGACATTTAGGCAGCCAATCAAGCGTACTTTTAATGACTTTGCACTAGTGTTAACTTCTAGAATCAACTGTGAAAAAGTTCAAGCTTCCCTTTAGAAGTCTTGGTTCTGAATCATTCCCAGCACATTGCATCTATCTCTATCTCACAAACTGCTATTAAAATATTGGGAATCACTTTCAGCACTGATAATATGATGGAGTATAAGTGGAAGCTCTGTACGAGTACTGCAGTATCTAAGATGAACTCTTGGATGGGAATAAAGTTTCTAAACTGAAAAGGATTTTATTAATTAAAACTTTACTTTTACAAATTGTTTTATGTCAGTTACATATTTCTGCCTCTGCCTAGTTTCAAGGTGAGACTCTATAGTGTTTTTCACACCCTGTTGGGTAATCATTTGCACCCTGTTAAGAGGAACATTATCTATAAATTGAGAAAGTAGGAAGGTTTGGGGATGATTAATCCAGTGGTATTTTACTGTTTTCCCTCCTCACTAACATCTCCACTTGCCTTAACAAACAGAGCTCCTGGTGGCTAGTAGCTACAGTATGTAGGAATGGTTGTCACATTACACCATTGACTGAAAAGCCCACAAGTTACAGAACATTAAAAAAAAAGTTTTCATTCCAGATTTTATTCTTAGTACTTTTACCAAAATAAAAACATTGAAAGTATATCAAACTATCATGCAGATGTGCACTAGAAAGCAGTTGTATGAAGAGATCATGGCTAGAGATTTTGACAGTGAGATCTGCATTCCACAGTGTCCCCCTACACAATAGAGCAGTGTCTTGAGACATCTTAGTAATACTGGAAACCCATCTTTTCTTTGGGATGTCTTGTGGCTAAGTATTTGCAGGAGACTAGAGGTGAGAAATGCCCATAATCCCAAACAGATTAGTGAAAGGTATTGCCTATGGCATGGTTGTCTCACTGTTTTAGAAACTCATGAACACTTGCTTTTCCAGTGTCCCTATATTGTTAATTTTTGGGCCTATGCAGCAACACATTGGAAAGAGCCTTACTTTATACACCCTACTTACCAGGAATTGATCCTTGGGATTTACTCTATTAAATGGAAAAAGTATAACCTGGGGACATTACAGCTCATAGGAACAGTATTAGTGTTCTATATATGGCAAGTACAATGCTCTTGGGTACTGCAACAAAAATATATTTTTTATCATCAGTTGTTGCAAAATGTTGGTAGAGCTTTTCTAATGATTTACAACCATGATTGTAAGAAATGTTCCATTTCCATAGTAAAGGAAATATGGAAAAACTGAGAGTTTTATTTTCTAAATTACTATGCATCAAATTTTGCATTATAGTTTTTTTCATAATATTTCTGTGTTTTTTGTGGGAAAGATGGATTTTTTTCCCTCCTTTTGTGGCTGTCATGCACATTATTTTTGCTTTCTTTATTTGATGTTGGGAGTCATGGTATGACCTTTTTTGTATGTGTTATGGTTTTAATTTAATTTATTGCATATTGTATGTTTTGTTTCCTTTCAATAAAATCTCCCTACTCTGTGGGTAGGGGAAGCTGTTGCTTATTTCACTGGTGGTTAGTAAAGATGGCTGACGTGGAGGAGGAGGAAGAAGGTGCCTTTATGTATTCATTGATCCCTGGTTTGATTCCTACTTCGACTGTGGCTACTGATGTGGAAATGAATGAAAGTATGGAAAATGTTCAACTGACTGCTCAGAATGAAGTGCCCTTATCAGAATCTGATATGGAGACTGGAGTTTTGGGACTAGCTTATGACAATGTTGCCTTGCCACAAACAAGTAAAAATATTGACATCACTACCTTGCCAACCGAAGCTATGAATTTGCCAAGTACAGAGTTGGTGAGTTTAGCTGAAACTGTACATTGCCAAGCTCTGACAGACAAAAAGCAACAATTGCTGCAGCAAATTGCAGAAGAAGAAGAAAAATACCAAAAGGCAACAGAACTTTTGCAACACCTGCATGAAACTTCAAATCCAGCTGCTGCAGATGAGGACACACCCCTACAGATACATGCTACTGAGCAGGAGTGCCCAAAACTTCGGCATTCACTCAGGATGAGGAAAACTGGTAGAAGCACTTCTACTGAGAGAAATAAGACTTTGACTGCTTCTACTTCTGAAAAATTATGACATTTAACAATGGAGTTTGCCCTTTAAAGGGCAGACCAGGTTGTCCTGGTGCACCCCTTCCCGTTTCATCAAGATGGTGTGCTCAGAAGGGGAGGGGGGATGGGAGGGGAGGGCCAGGGGATAGAACAATGGCCAAGTAACAGGAATGGGAGGGTCAAGTGGAGGTACATACAGTAATAGGCAACACAAGAGTGGTTCAGCCACTTTTGCTGGAGTTTTGATTTACAAAAAACTGCAGCACATCGGATTGGCATATTGTTTGGAAGGTTTGTGCAACAGCATACAGCAGGTAAGAAACTAACAGCTACAACAGGTTAGACAAGTAAAAAAAAATGCTATGATGTTGTTTTAATGATATTTGGTGGAGATGGTTTGTTGGGAGCAGTGTGTGAAGATTCTCCATGAGATTAGTTTTCTTTTTAAATGCAGATTGTCTAGGAAGCTCTATTAAATAGGCCTCCACTGGCCTTTAGCATTGCTGGCTTGAGTAAATGTGAGGTTAGTTAGTTGGAGCAGAATTTGGAAACTTTACTGTGTTTGTTTGCTTTGGCTTTTAAATCTTGAGGCGAATTGGTTTAAGTGAGCGAGGTTTGCTGAAAAAAGTGCTTTAGGCCAAGAGAAGGGCCATTCAGCTAAAAAGCTGAGCTTATTTTATGGTGAAAGCCTGATTGTTTAAAAAGCTAGTTGACTAGGACTCCACGGGGGCCTTTTAAATTGATTGTTGAGTAGAGCTTGTGCTAGTTGATGGGAACAGGATTTTTTGAAACCTTACAGTGTTGGTAGGCTCTTACTCTAAATTGTTTGGGGGATTTCAGCTGTTTGGGCACCAGGAATTTAATGGAAAAGAGCCCCCTGGTCTGCAGGTCCAAGGGAGCATCACTCGCTCCTTATAACAGAGCCTTTTGTACTCATTTTCCCTAAAGAAGTCCCAAAGTGGCCAAGTCTGGGGATAATCTCTTCCTTGATGCTTCCAGTTGTGTGGGCTGAGCAGCTCTCATGGAGCTTTACACATGCCAGCTTACCGAGTGGCTTGAAAACGGACCCCTTCCCCCTCCCCAACCTCCCTGCTACCTCCTCGTGTCCCCAGGTGAAGATTACATCCTCCCCTTTTCTCTGGGGGATTTCAAGGCTTCCTTACCAAGTAGGCTACTCGGGTGCCAGCAGCAGTCCCGCTGCCCCATAGGGCGACGCGGCAGGATCCATGCTGCCTGAAAGGGCCTATGCGTATGGCTAGGTGGAACTGTACAGGGACTAGCAATTCAGAAGGGGACAGTAAAACACTGCAGAGCATTTCAGAAGGGGACATTCAAATGCTGTAGAGCCAGTAGGGCAAGGACAGGCCTACGACAAGGCCTAGCAGGTGGGGGTGATGAGCGGGCCACATGGCATGACGTCACATGCCAAGGGCGTAGGCTGAAAGTGAGCAGCTGGCCAATTCCTGAGGCAGGGGAAGGTTTGCATGATGACAATGGGATGAGGGTTTGGTCAGGATACAGGACAGTGTGTCTTGTGGAAAAGAAAGAAGCACGTGGGAGCCACGAGGCAAGGATGAGCAGGAGCAGGCCAGAGGGCTGGTAATGAGAGGCCTGGCCATGTGGCATGATGTCACACACCAGGAGGGCCTAGTGACTGAAGGAGGCCCAGAAAAAGGATTTTTTAGGGATTGTGGCTTTGGAGGGGTAACAGTTTTTGGGGACAACCACCACCTGGTAGGAGGGCTGAGGGCAGAGGAACCCAGGACATGAGGGGGCACAAGACAGTTAGGCCTGAAAAGGCCATGAAAAAGGGTCGGAGGCTCAAAGGTGGAGTAGGAGGTTTATGCAGTGGCAAGAGGTGGGGAGGAACAAAGAGGGTTGGTCACACGCTCACAGCATCGCTACAAGCATGGGAAAGAGAAGGCGTAGTATTTAGAGGAGAAGTGTGAACGACAGCATTAGATGGCTGGGTATGAATAATCTGATGTTCAGGAGTAACGGCAGGGTTAAAAAGGCACATTTCATCACCATTAGTCAACTGTCTATTGGAGAAGCGGGCCTGGCCATTTTCAGGCACAACCGCAAGCATAGGTTTAATAATGGAATTATTTTATTTTCTTCAGTTGTCTTCACAGTTGCAAGAAGCAAGGGGCATGGCACCAAAGAAAAGCAAGCCTTCAAAGGAAGACACCTACAGGGCTATAATGGAGCTGGCAAAAAAAGCCAATAGAATGTGGGAGCTGGTGGAAGGGGAGGAACTAGGGAGATCTGGGGAAAAAAGGGAAGTGGAGAAGGGTAAAGTGGGCAGAGGAAAATGGCTGGCTGAGGGCTTAATCAGCCCAGCTAGGATACAGCCACTGATAGTGGGACCTAACAAGGTGGGTAGTCCAGTACCCCTGCACCCTGTTGACCTGGTGCCACCAGTACCTCCCCAGGACCAGTTGGGGTTTCCTCCCAGGGGAACCCAGACCAGATCACCAGCTTATAGTGGTTTCTCCACAGCCACTAGTAGAGCTACCATCCCTTCAACCACAGAGCACCATACTTTGGTGCCAAGAGGATGGCAGGCAACAAGGAGTGGACAAGGCCACAGGTAACACACCTGGCGCTGTGGGTGACAGCATCAAAGAGTATATAAACCAAATTGTTTTGGCACTAGGGACAGGGGGTTTAGGGCAGATGGAGTCAGCACTAGCAGAGATTAGGTCAGAAAGGAAGTGCTGAAAGAAAAAGAAGGAGGGGTGGAGAAAGAAGAAAAAGGAACAAGGGAGATAGGAGCTCCTGGGATGAGGGTAGGTGAACACGTACCATTGGCCACGAAAGAGAAAATATGGAAGGGAGAGTATGTGTATATCTTTGCCTTGGTAAGCTAGGAAGCAGCAGCAAAATATGAGAAGGCAGAGAATATAGGGAAGAGTGAAATGGCAGCAGCGGTAGTTTTGTTAGGCAAGAAGGAGGAGAAGGACAAATTCACTAAAGGGAGGACCTGGGAAGGGTGGTTTGTGAGTTTCACCCCATTCTCAGCCATAGTATTGGAAAAGAGGCCTGAGCTGGGCATCCCACTCATCACATACTCCTTGATGATAAGGAGAGCAAAAGCAAAAGGGGGTGTGGGTTGGATATACTAGGATGAATTCTTTCGGCAGAGAATGGCGACATATGGGGATGTAAGATGTGACATGAAACAACTAGACTTAAGGACAGATTACGTAACCAATCAGTCCACGCCAGAAGGAGAGTTTGGGAAGAAAGGTGCCATGCCACAGAGATGTTGCTGGGCCTACAATAGGGCCCTATTGCTACTGGCCACAATGCTGTTTATGGCATGCATGTTCGAAATGTGGGGGATCACATCCAGTGAGCAGACACAGGACAACATGGGTCCAGGGAGCCCAAGGATCTGGGGGGCAAGGGTCAGGTCAATAGATTTTTCATGAAGGCCAGGGATATAAAGGGCAGACATGGAATAGAGGGGGAAGGGGCAGGGGACATGCAAATAGAGGGAATCAGAATCATTTATTAGCAAGGCCAGACATCAATCAGAGGGGAAGACCTTGGCGGAGAAAAAGAAAAGAAGTCAAGGGAGCAATTTAAAGAAGCTAGAATCCCATCAATATAGAGGCAAGGCAAGAATGGTTAGACAGATACCTGAGTAGGAAAATAGCAGAGATGATTAAAAAAGGTTTTTTGCACAGGTTTTTCGTTGCAGTATGAGGACCCAAGGCAAGCCAGAGAGGCAAACAATCTGGGTTAAGTAATAAGGAAGGGAAGAAATGTTAAGACAAAAGATAGAGAAGGAAAAGGCAGCAGGGAGAGTGGAGGGCCCATATGATACCCCCCCCCATTGCAGAATATGAGGATTTCTCCATTGGGTTTGGTCCCCAAAAAACAGGAAGGGGAATACAGGGTGATTCATCACCTATCCTTTCTGACAGGTGATTCATGGAACGATTTTATCAGGGAGGAATATAGTAAAGTGAAATATTCTACTTTGTAAGATGCAGTCCGGATCATCCAGGCAACCATGGATGCATGGATGGCAAAGACAGACATAGAGTCTGATTTCAGATTACTTCTGGTTAGGAAAGAGGACTGGGACCTGTTGGGGTTTTAAATTGGGGGACAGTACTATTTTGACAGAGCCATGCCCATGGGTTGTTCCATAGCATGTGTGACATTTGAAGCTTTCAGCACATGTTTGCAATGGATATTTCAAGAAAGAACTGGTTATAAAACAGTGATTCATTATTTGGATGATTTCCTTTTTATAGGAAGTGGGAAAAGAAAAAAAAATGTTAGCCAGCTTCCAGGAGCTGTGTAAAGAACTGGGGGTTTCATTGGCACCTGAAAAAACAGAAGGGCCCAGTAAGGTGTTAGAATTTCTGGGTAATGAGATAGATGCTCCAAGGGAAATATTTCAGCTGCCAGACAAAATAAAGTGGAAAAACTGAAGGACCTGATTCAGATACATACCAGTAGAAGAAGAGTGCAACTAAAATAGGTACAACAAGTACTGGGACATCTGAACTTCACATGCAAGGCTATTGGGCCAGGGAGGGCTTTCACCAAAAGGTTAGCAAGGGCTACAACCAGAGTGACCAGGCCACACCACTGGGTAGACATGACAAAAGGAGTCAAGGAGGATTTTAAAGTATGAGAGGAATTCCTCAGGGAATATAATGGCTGCTCCTTCTGGCAGGAGGCATGGGTGTATAACACAGACCTTGATCTCTACACAGACACAGCCGGGGGCCTAGGCATGGGGGTCTATCTGAGGGGCAGATGGTTTGCAGAACAGTGGCCATCAGACTGGGTGAGGGGCAGTAAGGTAAAAGATATAACATTGCTAGAGATGATGCCCATCTAGGCATGCACACTGATTTGGGGGGCAAGAATTATGGAATCAGAAAGTGACATTCTGGTGTGACAATAGAGCAGTGGTAGAGATCCTAAACAACAGGGAAGCCAGGTCAGAAACGATCATGAAAATCTGCAATTTTTGGGGCTAAGGGCCTTGCAGTTGAACATGTCATTCAGAGTGAAACACATAGAAGGGGTACACAATACCCTGGCTGACAGCCTTTCCCGTCTGCAGCTGGATCATTTCCGGCAGCTGGCAGCAACAGCGGAGGAACAAAAATGCCCATACCAATGAACATCAGGGACATTGGAAAGAAGGAGCAGAACTGTTGTTTCACAGTTCATGGGCACCACGGACTCTGAAGGCCTACGATGGGGCCTTGCAAGCGTTTCAAACATTCAGGGCAACACACCATATGGAGGTAAGTAGACCACTCACAGAAGAATAACTGGGGAAGTTCACCATTGAGCAATGGCAAAAAGGAACAGCCCTCACCACAATGGGGGTCTATTTGGCAGGGATTAGTGTTAGTTGCAGTTTAAAAGGATGGAAGGACCCGACAAAATCAATGTTCATTAGAAGAATGATGTAGGGCTGGGGTAGATTAAAACAAGGGACGGCGGATAAGAGAAGACCAATAGGGGAATAGTGGCTGGCGAAACAAAAAGATGTGTTACCAGCAATATGCAGATCAAAGGCCGAGGCCCAGCTATTTCACACGATATATGTTATAATGTTTGCAGAGGCCATGTGAGTGAGTGAGGTGGTAGGCCATGGCAGGAAAGACAAGGAAGGGGGATTAGGATGGGAAGATATAAACTGGGGGATGAAGGAGATACAGATCTTGATTAAGAGGTCAAAGATGGATCAAAGGGGACAGGGTTGCATGGTAACACTAAAGAAACATGTAGAGGGCGCAGTGTGCCCAGTGCAGGCTTTGTGGGCTTTCGCCACAGAGCATGGGAATAGGACAGGGAGATTATTTATGCATGGTAATGGTAAAAGGGTCATGAGTTATCAAGTCACAGCATTACTCAGAAAAGGCATGCAATTCCTGGGGGAGGATCCAATTAACTATTCATCCCACTCCTTATAGATAGGGGCTGCCTCACAGTGGGCAGTGGCAGGTGAGACTGTGAATAATATTGTGGAAAAGGGGTGCTGGCGGTCTGCCAGTTATAAGAGATACATTCGAACACTGCAGTGTGGAGACTAACATATCACCTATGTTTGTAACAGATCTGGAGCCACATGGGGGAGGGATGGGGAGAGGTGATAGTATGGTAAAGAAACTAAGACCATATATAAGACATTTATTTGGTTTAAACCCTATAGGAAGAGGGAGGATCACGGGAGTCTGGATCTGCGGCCACTCTTATATTTATTGGGCAGAAAGGAGAGCTGAGAAAAAGGCTGGGGGAAAGCAGCTTTATCAAGATGTGAAAAAATGTACATTGGTGAGGCATGGCATATGGGGGATGAGATGGGTGCAACTGCTCCTTACCTTGAAAGAGCTGAAGAAGAGGTGACCCATTCCAGACTTAATAATTATACATTTAGAGGGTAATGACCTTGGGGGTAAGCCATGGGTGGACACATACTGTACATGCAGGTAAAAAGGGACCTAGAGACAATACAACAATGGTGGCCTAGGGTATGCTTTGCCTGGTCGGATATGGTGCCAAGGAGGGTTTGAAGACATGAGCACAGCCATAGAGCTGTGGATAGGGCAAGGAGAAAGATGAACAGAAAGGTAGGGACACTGATAAGGAAAATGGGAGGACAGGCAATACTGCGGAGTGTGGAAGAGTGGGTAGAAGATTTCTACAGGCCGGATGGCGTGCATCTTTCAGATCTAGCCGTAGGCATGTTCAATACAGAAATTATGGGTTTTATAGAAGCATGGAGGAGGCATGCAAAAAATGGAGTAAAAAAAAAAAGGACTGGGAAGGAGGTTCCCTGAGGTATGGGGAATAATACCCCAAGTGAGGGAAAGCCAGTTGTCAATGCAAGCTGGAGATCGCGGCTAATGGAAAAAGGGGGGGGAAGGAGGAGGGGAAGAAAAAGAATTAGGCAGATAGAGGAAGAAGATGAAGGAGAAAAGCGGTCTCGGTTTTCACCGTTACCTAACAGAAAAGGAGAAGAAGAAGAAGAAGGCACCCCGGTTTTCACCTGGGGGGAGCAAAAAGAGGAAGAAAGAGATTGATATATGGATGATCAGAGATTGATATATGGATGGAAATAAATGAAATTGTGAGAGATGTAACAATGAAAAATGATGAAATGGAACATGGAATTACGATATATAAATAAATGAATTGCCAATCTGAGCACAACAACAAATAATGGTCTCTGTCTTTTTGTGAGGGAAAAGGGGGGACAATGGATACTCCATGATCAGTCACAGCAGCTCTTCGGGGGCAGGCTGGATCCAACCGAAGATAGAATGTGGAAACTGAAATCCTCAGACCCAGCGGTTCCTAGATACCAGGACAGTATAAAATCTTCTGAACAGATCACTGCAGAGTCCTTGCAACTGATCACAGAATTAGAAGAAATAGCAGAGGAAAATACTACAAATGAATACTGCAAAGATTCTCATAGCGTGAGCAACTCTGTTCCTATTAAGACTATTCCACGACCAGTCTATTTCTAATACATTGATCATTTTAGAAATTGCCTGTGAACAGGAAGGCTTAGCAAACACTGTTGTTTTGGAGACCCCATATTCTCCTCTAGAAGGAACTTCTGTTTCTACTTCTCATAAGCAAAGCACCACTGTGACAGATACAGAAGATAATATTACTTTGCGGGTTAGCGAACAAACTTTAAGAGATTCAGAAAAGGGGCATTTTTAAAACCCTTATTTCTTTTATTAGACTTGTTCAAAAACAGAGGAGAACCAGCACCTAGAGAAAATGCTGTTAGACTCTTATACCAAAGTGGACTGGAAACACGCCATGATCATGTATATACAGCCAGAACTCCACTTAAAGATTCTTTGAAATTTTATGCTTCAGAAGAGTTTGCTTTAATTCTTACAGATGACCATAGCTGTGGCATAAGCTTTAAAATTGTTACAGGGTTGGATAGGTTTGGGGCAAAATATAACACTTTAAAAGATACCTCTCTCTGGTCACTTTCTAGCAGTTCACATCACAAAACATTTTGTATGTACAATCATGGTGATTTTTAAAAACAAAGAGGAAAGCGTATCTGACATCATTTTCTGTGAAGTTCTTGAAAATTCAGTACAAGTCATTGATTCAGAACAGTTTTGGACAGGAGGGGGAGAATTAAAGTTAGGTTAATAATGTCCAACAATGGTATTATACATCTCCGTAGTTGCTTATTTTGGATGTGACTCTGTTTTACACCGGGCAACCAAAATCTTACCACAAATGTGGCTCTCGTGTGCATCTGAGCAATGTGTATAATAACACCACGCTGTACACGTTGTTTAGAATTTGGGCATCAAGCTGCAGTTTCTGTTAAGTTCTTTAGTTGGAATTTCTGTGAGAAAAAGGGACATTCCTATGTCTAAAGCCCATGGGCTTCACATAATAATGATAGTATCTGAGACATGCCATTAATCACACACGCACAGAAATCCAGTGCGGCACGTGCCTCTGAAGTAAGACTTGCTGCACTGAGAAAAGAACAAGCTCAGTAACAAGAGGTAAACTCCTCTGCCATTGGAACCCATCTAGAAAATGATGCCCAATGCTCTGAGTCTCCTGTCTCCCAGTCTAATACCTCAGAGTGTATACAACAGGAAGAGGCAGTTGCTACAGTGCCAGAAAATGACAATACCCCCCTCCTCCCAGAAGAAATCCCTTTTAAAGTAGAGGAACAAAAGAAAAGACCTTGAAATAAATCAGGGAAAGAGAAGGAACCAAAAAGGAAAGAAAGAAAATGTTGTCAGAGAACTATCTACTGAAAATAGATATCAGGCATTGAGATCTAAGAAACAGTGGGAAAACAAAGGAAGAAGATGAAGATTCTGACACCTTTTGGTATCACGTGAGGTGGGCGCATGGGGAAGGGTGCCGACCCTAATGGTGACTCCTTCCCAGCGCCAATACCTCATGACAATGGGAGAGTAGGGCGACCGGATGAGGGGGTGGGTGAACTGGGTGACAGGATGTGGATATGTGTACACAAGCATGGGGTGGGGAATGAGCACAGCGAGCATAGGCTTGAAGGAGGTAGGGGGCAGCAGCGGGTGACGCTGCAGTGGATGGGAGAACTGCGTCATGGCACCGGGGTTGGCTAGTGGTTGGGGTGGGTGAGGTACCAGGTTTGAGTCCGGGCGCTGGTGCAAATATATTCCGCTCGGCCCAAACCTTTATTTTTTAATGCTTTCCACCCCCAGCATGCACCCCTGGAGCTGAGAATCCTTAAGTAAGGGGGTGTGGTGGGGTTCACAAGCATTAAAAAAACTCTCTTGGTGCTAATTTCGCTTGCGCCAAAAATGTGTTTGGCACTCTTGACTGTGCGATAATGGTGATCACCTTTAGGAGTTCACCGTTATCACATAGAACCACATCTCTTCCATTGCATCATCTACAAAAGACTTATCTTTATGGCATGGGGATGTGGGAGGTGGGGAAACTTTAAAGAAAAAATGGGGCATTAGATCAAACATTACTTAATGTATGCTTTTTCATCATTTCATATAAATGGCATCTTTAAAGGTGTCAATTATAAATGTGACTAGCATAAAAAGCAGTAAGAAATGACTGACTGCTTTGACAGAATTACAATAGTTCAAATGTGGTATTACAGTATTTGCCTACAGGATACTAGACTTAAGACCCAATATGAAATTTCACAGGCCACAAAACTATGGTATAATGGAGTCATTTTCTGGTCAGTAGGAGGTAACCACATTTGATGGTATAGGAATTTTGCTTACAAATGAAAACCTCAAAGTCACCAGACTGGTAAAAATTGATCCAGGGAGGGCTCTTCTCTTAGCTAGTCTGTTTGGAATGGTAAGAATATGGTTAATGTCCATATAAGCTTCACAAACTAAGTCTCAAAGGATAGGATTATTTAAATCTATCCAATCATGTCTTCATACTTCCATACTTTTAAAATAGGGAGAAGGTTTTATTGCGAGATACATCAAACAGATCAAGGTTTTAAAACACAGAAAATATTTTGTGATGCCAACACTTTAAAAGACATTGGGCCTGATTCTCAAAGCACAGAGAGTGATGCAAGGTGCCTGTGCCAAACTTAAATGGTGCAAGTGGTACCTTGTGTCCAATATTGCCCCTGGAACTATTCTTAAAGGCAGCCTGTGTCAACTGCAGGCTGACTGCCCCAAACAGGACTTGTGCTGCCTGTGCACCCACAAATGGGTTGCAACAGGGTGCAAGGGGGCATGTGGCAAATGCAAGCTGTCACATCCCCGAATTCAGGATTCTCAGAACTCACCCAGAAGGGGAAATTCTAACTACCCTTAGACCAGCAGGGTACTTTGAAAATCTCCCCCTAGGTGAATTAACCCATTTGTGGCATTGTGACTCAGACCCCTTTTCCCAACTCTGATTGTGCCATGATCCTTATAGCATAAATGTTTCATGCCCCCTCCTATATCCCCGATTCTGCCATGTTCTTTACGGAACAAATGTTTCATGACCCCTCCCAGATTCCCAACTGTACCATGATCTGAAGAGACTAAATGATACATGCTACCTTTCCCAATTGTGCCAGGATGGTTAGTGCATAATAATATTCATGCCCCTCCTCCCCGATCCCTGCTGCCACCATTATCACAACAGACCCCATTATCCTGGTGACCTAGTGGCCCTTCACCAAACCAATTCAGCAGCTAGTGTCCACCACCCAGCTCCCCCAATCCCATAATAGCGCTGGCACTGGCACAGCCCTTCTCTCACCTCCATGGCTAGCGCTGACCGCATTGTCATTTTGTGTGCTGGACTGTACAGTGTATGCAATGCATGTACACTATACAGTCTAACAACTAAACTGACAGTGCAGTCGGTGGTGGCTGCAGAGGTGAGAGGAGGGCTGTGTCAGTGAAATTTCTACTATGGGATGGGGAGCTGGATACTGGGCACTACCTGCTGGGGTGGTGGGGTGGGGGCCACTAAATCACCAGGATAATAGGTCTGTTGTGATAATGGCAGCATCAGGGATTGGGGAGGGCGGTATGAATATTATTGTGCACTAACCATCATGGCACGAGTGGCTGGACAAGGTGAGTCAGAGCACAGGGAGCTAGCAGCATATACAGTCAGCTGAAAGAGGGACACACACAGTTGGGAGAGGGACACGGTAACCCCCCTGGAGCCTGTCCTCAATTCCTTATATCTGTCCCATGCATTCTTGAATTCTCAGTGAAAGAATACTTCCTCACATGGCCCCTGAACCGCCTCCTCTTCCATCTTCAAATTGTGTCCCCTTGTTCTTGCACATCTCTTTTTCTGAAAGATGCTACCCTCTTGGACTTTGTTGATTCCACTGAGGTACTTACAAGTTTCTATCATATCCTCCCCCCTCCCTCCTTTCCTCAAGGGTATACACATTAAGCTCCTTTAGTCGCTCCTTGTATGGCTTCTCTTGCAGACCCTGTACCATTTTAATTCCCTCCTCTGAACTGCCTCTATCCTGTCTATGTCCTTCCAGAGGTGGGGTCTCTTGAAATAGTATTATGGCAGGCCCGCTGTAATAGATTTTGCCACAAGAATTAGTAACACTTACTGATATGCTAAAAAATGTACCATATCCATAGTGAAAAAGATGGAAAAAGATATTCTGGAGCACAATTAGAAGCTCTTTGGCGATACTGCCAAACATATCACAATACTTGATTTAATGAAGAAATGTAAATATATTGGCCCAGATATTCAGACTGTGCTGGGCAGTGGCGCAAGTCTGGACGCAGTGCAACTGTGATACGCTGGGGCCAGGACCAGGTGATATTCAACAGTGATGCGCCATGGCAGAACACCATTGAATATGGCAAGATCGGTGCACAGACTGCCCATGGTGCAGTGGCACTAAGCTGGCACAAGCCACAGACAGGGAACGCGGGGATGCACCAGTGCAAGTGCAGTTGTGCTAGGTGCAGCACCTGTGATATTCAGCCAGGGGCATACAAAAGAGGCCATAAAATATGCAAAGTGCAACTGGGGCCATTTTATGTCATTATGGCCCCATTTGCATGCCTGGTGCAGGGCAGCCTGGTGACTTGCGCCTGGCTGCACTGCATAGCAAGATGTGTGCAGTGGGGATCCTGGGGCATCTCCCACCCGTAGCCATGATCGAGCAGTATATGGTGACAGGGAAATGTCTGGTAGTCTAGTGCCCCCAGTCCCTGATTCCCTGATAAATATAAGTCGTGACTATCCCTGGTGGGCTAGTGGTCCCTCCCACCCACCCGGTTCCCGATTCCCGATATATGTCAGACTGACCATCCCTGGTTTTCTAGTGGACCCCACCACCTGATGCTGCGATTGCAGTAAACCTGTGATGAACTGCCCTGGTGGTCCAGTGGAACCCCCATCCTCCCACCACACAGAACCCCTTGCCCACCCTGCTCCCCACCGTCATCGGCGGTGGCAGCATCTTACCAAGATACTACCTGGCCACCCACTGAATGCACAGGTACAGTATAGATAAGTCCATTGGTCCTCAGTGTGACCAATGGGCTTATAGGCATAACAGATTAGACAGCCCCAAACATGTGAATGAAGTCATTCACATATTTGGAACTGTCTGATACAGTATGTTCTGCAAGCCCATACTATTCATGTAATGGTCGGTTGGGCAGGTGGTATGCAGGCAGGATGCTGCCACCTGCTGATGATGGGCGGAGAATGGTTTGGGGTTCTGTGTGGCGGAGGTGGGGGTGCCACTGGACCACCAGGGCAGTTCATAATGGAAGTTTACCATGATTGCAGCATCGGGCAGGGGGTTACACTAGACCACCAGGGATGGACAATCTGACATATATTGGGGAATCGGGGACTCAGGTGGGTGAGGGGACCACTAGACCACCAGGGATGGTCATGTCTTATATTACTCAGGGAATCAGGGACATGGGGGGGGCACTAGACTACCAGTCCTTGATTTCTTAACATATACTGCACGATCATGGCTACAGGTGGGGGAATTTCACTAGACCACCCGGGTTGTGTGTGCTTGGGGACGGTGTTCTGGGATGGGTGGGTGGCCACCCACAGTGGGTGGCTACTGTGTTGCACCCTGTAATACAGCAGGCCACCTGTGGGTGGCCAGGATTTGTTCCTACTTTTCCAGGACTCAACTTTGAGCCCCTCTATGCAGCGCAATGCATGGTTGTACCATCATATGCACCTCACATCCTGCACATCCTGGGCTAAATATTAGAATGTGTTGCATATGCATGGGCACGCCCCCTGCATCTGCTCCACATATGATTCCATTGCTCCCTGGTTCATCAGGATTTGCGCTGAGCTGGGCAGCCCTTTCAATATCCCACCAGGGTGCAATGATGGGTTGCGCTGGTGCAACTTTGTGCACCAGGTGCAACCCTTTTGAATATCCATGCCATTCTGTACAGAAGATATGAATTTGTTTAAAAAAAATGGAATGAAAAAGTTTATAATTGAGATAACATATTATAGGTGAATGTAACCTCTGCTTGTATATACAATAGGTTAAGATTGATGTCTTTCTTGTACCTGTAATATTTTGTTTTGAATTTTATTTTCCTTCTTTCCCAATAAAATTCCCTAACTCTTGCTGCCAGAGGTGCTGTTGCCTTGTTAGCAGGATGGAAGCTTCCAGTTTGGAGGAGAAGGTGGACAGAGGGGTTGCCCCTCCATTGTCTACTGCTCTACCAGTCCATATGATTGTTCCTGACTTTTCTGTAGTTTCAGATCAAGTTCTTTTCAATGTAGACTGTAAATTGCAAGCAGAGCTGCACAACAAGAAAAAAATATTTGCTGGACCTGATGAATGATGTTGAACAAACCTTTTTGACTGAAAGAAACAAATTTGGGGAGAAAAACTAATGACAGAGAAGTTTACAGAAAGTTATTTCCATACAGTTGGGACACACATTCACCTGCCCAGCCCTTTTTTTGTCTTTGGGGCTAAGACTGAGTCTCTGATGCAGCAGTCTACTATGAACTCCTGCTCTCCTGCTGCTCCTGAACAGCCCTTATCTCCTGACTACACATTGAGCACTGCTGGCTGGAAACATACTAATGCTGGTACCTGGATTCCTTATTCTGATATCCCTATTCCTTGCTGTCTTGGGAAGACTAGGTTTGCTGACAAAGGCACCTAGCTTCACCTGAGCTCTTTTCTCCTAGGTTGCTTGAAAGGACAGAGCAAAGAACCTTACCAGAGCAAGGAAAATGATTAAGGCTTATTTTGGCTAGGCAGATTTACTGTGTGTTGTTATTTTTATTTTGCACTTACAGGGATTGTTACTGTTTGCTACTAACATTTTATTGCTTTATTTTTCTCTGATACAAATTGTTGTTGCTGGGTATACCTTCTGATGGATTATTACAGGGTCTGCCTATAGGTGTGTGCTTACAGATTACCACTGTAATCTTCTGATTCAAATTGTCTTTTGCAAGTTATCTTCTGTTACTGCTTTATTTTTCTCTGCAGCAAGGTGTTTCTTACAGGGTATATCTTCTGTGAAATTATTATATAGAATCATAGAAACATAGAAACATAGAATTTGACAGCAGATAAGGACTGCTTGGCCCACTTAGTCTGCCCATTTTTCTACCTAACAGATAAGCTGCAGATTCTAGTTAACCAACAGCTTACTTCCTCCTACGCCCCACTAGGACTGCCTTATGCCTGTCCCATGCATTCTTGAAGTCCCCCACTGTTCTTGATTCCATGACCTCCTCAGGGAGGCTGTTCCATGCATCCACAACCCTCTCAGTGAAAAAATACTTCCTCACATTACTCCTGAGCCATCCCCCCTCTATCTTCAAATTGTGCCCCCTTGTTCTTGCACATCTCAAGGCATCAGGTAAAGCAAATAGGATGCTGGGATGTATAGGCAGGGGCATCACCAGCAGGAAAAGGGAGGTCATAATTCCGCTATACAAGACACTAGTGAGGCCCCACCTGGAGTACAGTGTACAGTTCTGGAGACCATACCTACGTAAGGACATAGACAGGGTAGAGAAGGTTCAGAGGAGGGCAACAAAGATGGTGCATGGGTTGCATCACAAATCCTATGAAGACAGGTTGAAGGAACTGAACATGTACTCCCTGGAGGAGAGGAGGAGAGGGGATATGATAGAGACATACAAGTATCTCACAGGGAGGAACAGGGTGCAGGAAAACACTATTTTTAAGCGAAAAGATGTTTCAGGACTAGAGGGCATGGGATGAAGTTGGAGGAGGACGATTCAGAGGAAACATGAGAAAGATTTCTTCACTGAACGGGTGGTGGACAAGTGGAACACCCTGCCAGAGGAAGTGGTGGGGGCTGAAACAATCACGAGTTTAGAATGCATGGGATAGACATAAAGGAATTCTAGAGGTCAGGGGTAAGGGGAAATAGACTTCTAGGAAAACAAACTGAACTTACAAGCTCAAATGGGCAGACTAGGTGGGCCATAGGCCCTTATCTGCCGACACTGTCTATGTATCTATGTATGTATCTCTTTTTCTGGAAGATGCTAACCTCTTGGACTTTGTTAATTCCCTTGAGGTACTTGAAGTTTCTATCATGTCCCCTCTCTCCCTTCTTTCCTCAAGAGTATACATATTAAGCTCCTTTAGTCTTTCTTCGTATGTCTTCTGGTGCAGACCCTGCACCATTTTGGTTGCCCTCCTCTGGACAGCCTCCACTCTGTCTATGTCTTTGCGGAGATGGGGACTCCAGAACTGCACACAGTACTCCAGATGGGGTCTCACCAAATGTCTTTACAGAGGGATAACAACTTCCTGTTTTCTACTATTGTTGCCTCTTCCTATGCATCCCAGTATCCCCCCAGCCTTCCTTACTGCCTTCTCACATTGCTTGCCCACCTTTAGGTCATCTGATATAATTACCCCCAGGTTCCTTTCTATTTTTACTGTTGTCAGCATCTCACCCCCCATTGTGTACGCTTCCCCTGGGTTTTTGTTTCCCATGTGCATTACCTTGCACTTCTTTGCATTGAATCTGAGCTGCCATATGTTTGACCATTCCTCCAACCTTGCCAAGTCTCTTCTCATCCTTTCCACTCCATCTTGTGTATCAACCCTGTGGTGGTGCTTTACAGGCTTTACAATTTTATCTATCATTAGGATAAGCTTTCAGAGCTACTGCATTTGTTGCTGGCTGATTGTTTCTACTCTTACCTCCTTGTTTCTTTCATCCATGGTTCTTCTTTTTTGGCAGAGGAAGGGCCCAGCCACCCACCCCCATCTCCAACCACTCTGCACTACACTCCTTTTATAGGGTAGCACAGTCATGACATTTTCTGTAGCAAAGCAGAAAGGGGCAGATCAGAGGGGGATCCACACAGTGACCTCATTTACAGGGGCACAAGTAATTTAACTTTTTATAACAAGTTATACAAAAACAAACAAACAAAACACAAACTCAAATTTTTGTTTTCATTTTCCTCCTTCTAATTACTCTGACCAGGTTATAAACCCAGCAACTTATTTGGAATGGATATCATTAACTGCAGGTGCTGCAGAACACTTTTCAAAAGACAAGTTTTACAGGATTTAGAATGCTGTCCTACTTGCTGGGCAACTGGCGATCTAAGAGCTCAGCTCCAGGCAGCATGGGCAGAGATTGAACACCTCAAGTTGCATATTCAAGAGGAAATATATTATAAGAACCTTGCGCCATTTCCCCAACATCCAACAGAAGCACCTCGACCGCTGAGGGTAGTTGGTCTGGGAGGTTGGCAGGTGGTTAGGAAGGGCAAATTAAGTGCCCTATCACTTGGTGCTCTCCAACATATCACCTCCACAAACCATATAAAAACTAGAAACAGGTATCTGCCTCTGTCTCCGAAATCAAACAAAGGGGTAGAGGACACTGCATATCAGGACACTGCAGCACAGGAGCTAGCACAACAAAACTCACCCAAAACAGGAACCTGTTGGGTCCTACAAGAGCTTGCTAAGCTCAGGGTGGATAAGGCAATGGGACCGGATGGCATACATCCCAGGGTACTTAAGGAGCTAAAGGAGGAACTAGCAGAGCCATTAGCAGAATTGTTTAGTGAGTCTCTGAGCACAGGAGAGGTCCCAGAAGACTGGAGAAGGGCTCATGTGATCCCACTCCACAAGAGTGGTAGCAGGGAGGAGGCGGGGAACTACAGACGTCAGTCTTACCTCAGTAGTGGGCAAGATTATGGAAGCCTCCTTAAGGAAAGGATAGTGCAACACCTGGAATCCATAGGGCTACGGATCCAAGACAGCATGGGTTTACAAAGGAAGGTCCTGTCAAACTAATCTCATAGATTTCTTTGACTGGGTAACCAGAGTGGTGGACCAAGGGGAGCAGTTGATGTCGCCTACCTTGACTTCAGCAAAGCGTTTGACACTGTTCCACATAGAAGATTGATAAATAAGCTAGGTAGGCTCGGGTGGGTCAGAAGTTGGTCAACTGGGTGGCAAACTGGTTGACTGGCAGAAAACAGAGAGTGGTGGTAAATGGTATACAGTCAGAAGAGATGCAAGTCACAAGTGGGGTACCTCAGGGATCAGTCCTGGGGCCAGTCCTATTCAACATCTTCATTAGTGACCTAGCAGATGGACTAGAGGTAAGGCTTGTCTGTTTGCAGATGACACCAAGATCTGCAACAGAGTAGATGATCCAGATGGGGTGGGCAGAATGAGAAGAGATCTGGATAAACTAGCAGAATGGTCAGAAGAGTGGCAACTGGGATTTAATGCAAAGAAGTGCAAAATCATGCACATAGGGAAGAGAAACCTGAAGCCACTTATAGGCTGGGAGGAGTTGCTAGCAGTCACAAAGGAAGAAAGAGACTTGGGCATCATCATCACTGATGACCTGAAATCATCCAAGCAGACCTCTAAAGCAGTAGTAAGGCTAGGGGGTGTTAGGGTGTATTAGTAGGGGTATCACAAGTCGTAAGAGGAGGTAATAATCCCTCTGTACAAGACATTGGTTAGGCCCATCTGGAGTACGTGCAGTATTGGAGGCCACACTTCACAAGGACATTAACCAAATTGAGGCAGTCCAGAGAAGGGCAACCAAAATGGTGCAGGGACTGCATCAGAAGACATATGAGGACAGATTAACGGAGCTCAATATGTATACCCTTGAGCAAAGGAGGGAGAGAGGTATATGATCGAGACATTTAAACACCTTAAGGGCATAAACAAGGTGAAAGAGTCTAACATGTTTAAATATAAGAAAATAGCAGGACAAGAGGACACAGCATGAGATTAGAGGGAGGCCGATTAAGGGGAATGTGAGGAAATTCTTTTCACAGAAAGGGTGGTAGATGCATGGAATGGCTACCACAAGAAGTAGTGGCTATGAATACAGTGCAGGGCTTCAAACAGGCATGGGATAGGCATAAGGGAGCAATACAAATGACTATGAATAGATAGGTCACTGACATCGCAAAGGCCGATGGCACATTTATAAGGTAGAAAAAGAAATGGGCAGACTGGATGGGCCTTGCGGTCCTTATCTGCCGTCAACTTCTATGTTTCTATGTTTCTATCAGCATGGAGAGACACTGACCACATTGCTAAAATTGTTCAGGAAGCAGGCGAAAACATTGACATCCTGGTACACATAAGGTCTAACGATCTTGCCAGCTGGTCAGTTGTGGAGACTAAGGAACACTTGACCAGGCTGGGTGACAGGCTATTATCCATTTCATCCAGATTTGTTTTCTCCTCTGAGATTCTGCCAGTCTGGGAGAGGGGAGCAGATGGACGGAAGGTCAGAGAAGGGGAGATAGGGGAGCTAAACATCTGGCTCAAGGGCTGGTGCCAGGAAAAAGGACACAAATTTGTAGGGAACTGGCAACAGTTTTGGGAGCAAAAGTTCTTTAAATTTGATGGACTGCACCTGACTAAGGATGGAGTTAGTGCATTGGGACATAAGTTTGGTGTCTTTGCAGAATATTTAAACTATCAAATGGGGAGAGGGGTACAGCACCTGATATGTTGAATGGGAAGAACACCCCTTCCCCTCAGCTAGTGGTCAAACAGGAGTTCAGCATGTTTGTAGTTCATTTGCATCACCAGGTAAGGAAAAAGTTTTGGATCGTCATACGATGAACAGGGGAAACGCCAGACCTCACCAAATAACTAATGCACTGACATCTGGCCAATGGAAAATCATGTACACAAATGTTCATAGTCTGGGAAACAAGATCCCTGACCTGCAGGCAATAATGACAGAGGCTAAACTGGACAAAGTAGCCATTAGGGAGACATGGTTTACAAGTAACCACATTTGGGAGACTTCAGTATCTGGCTATGTACTGTTCAGAAGAGACTGAGGTGCAAAAGGGGGGTGGAGTGGCCCTTTATGTCAATGAAAATTTCAAAACGACAGAAATTCAGAATACACAATAGGAGCCAGAAGAACTGTGGGTCACCCTGGAACAGGAAATGGGACAGCCATAAGAACTGGGGTAGTCTTCAAGCCCCCCAGACCAGGGGGAGTGCATAGACACATTACTTTTAGAAGATATACAAAACATGACAGCTAAAGGGGAGGTTCTGATAATGGGAGACTTTAACATGCTAGATACAGATTGGTCAATACCAGCAGGAACATCTGCCAGAACTAGACACATAGTGGATTCCCTGTAGGGGGAGGGCCTCACACAACTGCTACAACAACCAACAAGAGTCAGGGCTAGCCTAGATCTAGTACTGACTAACAGGGAAAGGATCACAGATCTCCAGGTAGAAGGTCACCTGGGGCCAGTAACCATCACATGGTATGGTTAAATTTGGCCACTAAAAGTAAATCATCCCATTCCAAGGCAAAAATATGGGACTTCAGAGGAGCTGACTTTGATAAGATGGCCAACAGAGTTAAACCGGTGCTGGCAAAAAGAAATACAGGTGAGAGGGTACAGGCAAAGAGGGCAAGCATTAAGGATGCAATACTTGAAGCAACATCCCATTGTGTTATAGAGAAAAGGAAGTGCAAAGAAGAAGAAAACCACTTTGGTTCTCAAAAACAGTAGCGGAAAAGGTCAAAGCCAAAAGGCTGGCCTTCAGGAAATATAAGGGAATGCAATGACATGAATATAGGGAGGCATACCAAACATCCCTAAGGGAAGCAGGGAAGGCAGTAAGGCAGGCAAAGGCCTAAACTGAGGAAACACTAGCACAAACAGTAAAAGAACGTGGCAAGACTTTCTAGAGATACATTAGTGAAAGGAGAAAGTCCAGAAGTGATATTGCTAAGATCAAAGGGGATAAGGGGGCATGAGAGGAGGAGGACCATGTAAAAGCATCTATCCTAAACAGATACTTCTGCTCAGTATTTACTAAAGAGAAGGTAGGGCAGGGCCCACAGCTCCACACCATGAAGATAAGGGGGAAGGAGGTGTGCACTAGTCCCTTCACAAAAGAAAGGGTCCTACAAGAGCTCAATAAGCTCCAGGGTGGACAAGGCAATGGAACCTGATAGCATACATCCCAGGGTACTAAAGTAGATAAGGGTGGAACTAGCAGATCCATTATCAAAACTGTTTAGTAAGTCTCTGAGCACAAGAGAGGTCCATGGAGACTGGAGAAGGGCTCATGTTTTCCTCCTCCACAAGAGTGGTAGCAGGGAGGAGGCAGGGAACTACAAACCAGTCAGTCTTACCTCAGTAGTGGACAAGATTAGGGAGGCACTCCTTAAGGAAAAGACAGTGCAACACCTGGAATCCAGAGGAGCACAGGATCCAATACAGCATGGGTTTACAACAGGAATGTCCTGTTAAACTAATCTCATAGATTTCTTTGATGGGGTAACCAGAGTGGTGGACCAAGGGGCAGCAGTTGATGTCACCTACCTTGACTTCAGCAAAGCTTTCGATACTGTTCCACATACAAGATTGATTAATAAGCTGGGTAGGCTCGGGATGGGTCAGACGTTGGTCAGCTGGGTGGCAAACTGGTTGATGGGCAGAAAACAGAGAGGGGTGGTAAGTGGTATACAGTCAGAAGAGATGCAAGTCACAAGTGGGGTACCTCAGGGATTAGTCCTGGGCCAGTCCTCTTCAATATCTTCATCAGTGACATTGCAGATGGTCTGCAGGGTAAGGTTTGTCTGTTTGCAGATGACACAAAGTTCTGCAACAGAGTAGATGATCCAGATGTGGTGGTCAGAATGAGAAGAGGTCTGGATAAACTGGCAAAATGGTCATAAAAGTGGCAACTGGGTTTTAATGCAAAGAAGTGCAAGATCATGCACATAGGGAAGAGAAACCCTGAAGCCACCTATAGGCTGGGAGGGGAGTTGCTGGCAGTCACAAGGGAAGAAACAGACTTGGGCATCTTCATCACAGATGACCTGAAATCATCCAAGCAGACCACTAAAGCAGTAGGTAAGGATAGGGGGGTGTTGGGGTGTATTAGTAGGAGTATCACAAGTCATAAGAGGTAATAATCCCACTTTACAAGAGACAGGTTAGGCCCCATCTGGAGTAGTGCAGTACTGGAGCCCACACTTTCACAAGTAAATTAACCAGACTGAGGCAGTCCAGAGAATGGCAACCAAAATGGTGCAGGGACTGCATCAGAAAACATATGAGGACAGATTAATGGAGCTCAATATGTATACTCTAGAGCATAGGAGGGAGAGAGGTGATATGATCAAAACATTCAAACACCTTAAGGGCATTAACAAGGTGAAAGAGTCTAACATGTTTCAATATAAGAAAAATAGCAGGGCAAGAGGACACAGCATGATATTAGAGGGAGGCTCATTAAGGGGTAATGTGAGGAAGTTCTTTTTCATAGAAAGGGTGGCGGACGCATGGAATGGCCTAACACAGGAAGTGGTGGATATGAATACAGTGCAGGACTTGAAACAGGCATGGGATAGGCATAAGGGAGAAATACAGATGAGTATGAATAGATAGGCCATTGGCAGAACTAAGGCAGATGGCACATTTATAAGGTAGAAAAAGAAATGGGCAGACTGGATGGGCCTTGCGGTCCTTGTCTGCCGTCAACGTCTATGTTTCTATGTTTCCATGTTTCTGTTTCTGCTGACACAGACACTGTGACCTGTTCTGTTGACCCACCATAGCAACAAGCTTTTTTGTGACCAGTTGCACCTGTACCCACTCTTGAGGTTGATGGGATGACAACATATCTTACAGATATTCCTCTGTCTTCTCCTATATTGCTGTACCTATATCTGCTACTTCAGAACTGCTAGTTCATAACACTGCTGGTTCACATGCTGACTCCCTTTCCAGTATGGTTCTGTCCTTTGCTGAGATGAGTTTTCCTGATGGGTCTACTTTCAAGGATACTGCTGCTACCCGAAAGCCCTTCAGTTATGTTTGTCTGTTCCACCCCTTGCTGGAACACTCAAAGTGGTGGCATGCAGTCAGGTTGCGTTACACAGGTGGCTTAGAAGCTCTTCCAGATAGACACAATCTGGACACATTTTTGATAGTACACTCTTTGCAGTTCACTCTCTTGGATGTTTTTGCCTTAATTCATGCTTCTGGGGATCATAATTTCGACATAAGCTTTCACACCTCTGCATTGCTGGATAGATTTTTGAATCATTATCACCTTCTTAAAGACACCCTACTTTAGACTCCCTTTCTTGCAGTTTCTTGTCCTGACCTGCTTTTATAACAGTCACTGTGCTATTTTGTAATGAAGGGGTCAATGTCCCAGATATTGTATACTGGTAAGAACAGAGATGTGATTTAAAAGACTCATTGCACCCTATTCTGGATGATGAAACGTTCTGAATGGGGGGGATGGAGTTTTCGTGTCCAGCTCAGACATGCTAGTTCTGGGATGCAGCACTTACCAAGCTGTTTCTTTTTGGGCAAAGATAGGGGTCTTCTATTTTACCCTGGACAGTCAAAAACTTGTCATTGCTGTGGCTCCATGTCTCATCTCAATATGTGCATGAAACAAAATTCGATATCTTCTGTACAGTGAATTTGTACCTTCCCTCTGAACTGCAACCACTGAACTTGAACACGCCTTTCAATCCTGAACCTGGGCTGACCATAACACTGGAACATCTGAATTTCTGGAATGGGACATTCTTTTGCCTACTATTTTTATGACACCAGCACAGCCTGTGTATTCTAACTTGTAGCAGAGATGGTTCTTTCCTCTTCTTAGATACAGCACTCCATTTCATCTGTGACTTCTGATCTCCCAACATAGCCAACTATTCTAGTACTTCCACTGGGAACTACTCCATTGACTACTGATGCATTTGCTGGTTCTCTATATTCCTCATCTTCACAACCTATCAAAGTATATATTACTATTGAATATGACTCTGCTATGCCCCACCCCCCATTGTAGAAGATCATTTTCAGCAAGTAAATTCTGGGAAAAGAAAAAGCGCACACATCTTTCTATGCCTGACCTGCTCCCTTTGGATAATAGATATTATTCCTTTCAGAAATGGGGTGATGCTGTGGAAGAAGCAGATTCTGATGGTTCTTCTGCTGCATCCAGCCTTCTCTCTCTTCTAGGAAAGGGGGTGGTTCCGATCTGGAGGAAGAGGGCCCTCCCTATACCACAATTCAAAAAAAGAAATGGAGTGTTAGATCCCACACAAAAGCTTTGACTGATCCTTGGTTTTCTCTATGTCACATCCATGTTTTGGATGCCCCTTTATTGAACAATTCCAGAATCTACTCTTTCCCCCGTGGGGGTCCACAATTTCTTTCACAGACCAATCCTAACATTTTATTTTTGGGTAAATTCCCTGCTTATTGGACTTGCTATCTTGCTGGTAGCTTGTGAGTAAAGTTGTTTATCTATGGTATTGCGTCTGGCTATTTCGCTGCTGATTGGTTTTAGAGCTGCAACACATTACACCAACTTGTTTAGTTTGATTTTGTGAGACGTCTCTTGCATTCATGACAAAGAACATACTATTATTCCTTCACAGCATTTTGTTGATTGGTGGGTTCCATTTCTTGGCTTAGTTGACCTTTACATTATTGTGATTCTATGTTTGTATGCTTAGTTTTCTTTCTTTCTTTCACCAATATATTTTTCTGTATTGACTTCTTTTTATATCACATCTAGGAATTATTGTCATTCTTTTTAGATTTGCTCAATCATGTATCTTCTGTCATTGTCAGTTAATTGTTTCTTTATTCTTGTTTTATTGGTTTAATTCATTATGCCGTGTATCAATTTGTTTTGCTTTGCTTAATGCAATAACAAATTCCCTTACTTAATTCGAGAAGTGCCATTGGATTTTTAATTTCCACCTGCACAACCACCAGAGCAGGCAGATGGGACCTCAGTTATTTAACATCTCATACAAAAGACTGTACCTACAAAGTGCAACATCATCCATGATGCACTACACTGTCAGTATTGGGATTTACCCAATGTGTCTGGTGTGGGTCTTGAACCCACAATCTTCTGTTCTCAGAGTCAAATGTACAACCTACTGATCCACTGACACTGACACCTATGGAACAGCCTACCAACAGGAACAGTGAACATCAAGTCAGTTCAGGCCTTCATGGTAAGCATGGATACATTTCTGCTTTCCATAAGAATCACAGGGTGTACTGAGATTAAGGGTAGTTGGTAATCTATATAACTTAGAAGAAGGATCAGCATTTTTATAGCACTTTTCAGACACATTGAATCCCAGAGTGTTTTCAAACAATGAGAGACTGGTAGTGAAGTTACTGTAAATGTGTATTTTCAGTCGTTTTGCAAATAAACACCCATACAAGGCTTCCAGAAAGATAAAAGGGGTTGTGTTCTGTGAAAAGTTAAAGGGACTGCTACACCAATAAAGAGCCAAGCTAGAATATAAAACAATGGACTTGGGTAGGTCTGTCTACTTATATGTGTTTTATTCATTCTTATATGGAACAAATATTTTTAAATGAAGTATCAGAAGTTCTGACTCCTCAGTCTATCCTAGCAAAAATGCTTTGCTTTACTGACCTTACTCTATTGCTTACCTTTCACTTGTGTACACAAAAGGTGTGGTAAACACCTACACAAGGCCTTGGTTAATTGTATGATCTGGTTTTATGGGAATGAACTGTTGGCCAGGACACCAGGTGAATTCCACAACTCTTGGCATGGTGTGCTGTAGGCTCACTGACAAAGATGGTGAACCCCGGAGAGGTTGAGATGGAGGAAGGAATGCTGCAGGCTTGGGAAATGTCCTTGACCTTAGCTGGTATTATGCAAGAGGATAGAAACATAGAAACATAGAAACATAGAATTTGATGGCAGATAAGGACTACTTGGCCCACCCAGTCTGCCCATTTCCCTACCTAATAGATAAGCTGCAGATCCTAGTTAACCAGCAGCCTACTTCTTCCTACCCCCACCCCCTAGAATTGCCTTATGTCTGTCCCATGCATGTTTGGATTCCACCACTGTTTTTGACTCCACGACCTCCTCCGGAAGGCCGTTCCATGCATCCACAACCCTCTCTGTGAAAAAATACTTCCTTAAATTACCTCTGAGCCCCCCCCCCATCTTGGAAAAATTCTGCCGGCTGTAGAAGAAGAATCAATGGATGTAGAGGAATCTTCACTTCTTCAGCAAGGAGTGACTATGGTACATGACCAGGATAACAGTACTCAACATTGTGACAAACAACCACATGGAATTAAATATCAACAAGCGAATAAATCAAATATACCATAGCAGAGGAAGAGAACACCTTTTCTGATGTCATGGCAGAGGCTAATAGTAGCCCACATTTTGGGACTGTTCGAAACAAACTGGACACTGAGGAAAAGGTGCCAAAGCTACCAGCAACTTTTGACATATAGCTGCACCACTCTGACAATACGTTGAGTTGCCCCAGACAGATGTAATCAGCAAGAAGGCAAATACAAGAGGCCTTTTTCTTACCTTCTTCAGACTCTTCTCAAGACATTTCCCAGGACTGGACTCCAGCACAAGTGCTCTGGACTTAAGGGATATTTTTGAGAGTAGTAGGCAAGACAATACATATTGTTTTGTACTTTCTTTAAACCAGGCCAAAGTCTTTGACAATGCAGCTGACAGCTTTCTATTTATGGTTTAAAAAACCTATGGGATCCCAGGTCAAATAGTCACTCAGATTAAATGCCTTTATAAAGAAGTAATGCTGTTACCCTATTTTCATGGTCAATTCAAAACTGCTTTACCCTTAAAAGCAGGGGTATGACAGGGTTGCCCATGATGCCACTTACTATAAACTTTTGTTTTAGACCCATGAATAAGGCAAATAATTTGGTCTAAAACATTACAGGGATTACACCACATAAGGAAATCATACCACAAAAAATAGCTGCATATGCAGCTGACATATGTCATCTAATACAGTATGCTACCTCAGGAGAAGAAGCCATGAAAATAATGACCAAACATTCTACTTTATCTGGAACCCAAATCAACACAGATAAAAGTGTAGGACTAAACTTAGAACCTACAAATAATGGACCACAGAACATTTCAGAAATAAACATATCTTTGGTCCCCATGCAAATACTGCGAGTATGGTTCATACAGGGATACAATTTGCCTTTATTAAACTGGGAGAAAAATATGTAATCTGTGAAAAGAAGGTATAACAATGAAAGTCATGGAAATTTCAAAAAATGGGAAGTGCCTTAATAGTAAAAATCATTTTACCAATTTTTACATATTTTAGTTTGTCTACCCTCCCCCACCCTTCTAGAGGAAGCAATAATTTATAGTAACTTCTTTCAAATGGTATGGGTCAGCCACCTTAATCCAGTCAAAGAGAAATCACATATCTATCACAAAAACTAGAAGGATTAAACATATAGACCCAGTTTTTTTTTTCACTCCTTTTTTATCTTCTCAACAACATGTTTGAAGGGCAAGATATAACACTGGCAAGAATGGGCACATTATTTATTAGCCTCATACATAAAGAAATAAGAAATAGATTTTCCCATACACTAAAAAAAATGAAAGTCTGGAATCTCCCCAAAACAAGTGATTAACACTTTCACTAGAAAAAAAACCCTATATTCATATACGATGGAATAGGCACACTTAAGCGAAACATATTTCCCTTTCTGTTTCCCATCAAAAACAAATTTTGTTTTATCCATATTAAATTACACAAGAATTCCCCCTCAAAGTTAACCCAGCTCCTGTTAGTTCAGGTTTGCCACCAGGGCACCCTCCTTTCCATTTTAAAGAAATCCCAGAAAGCCTAGCTAAAAAACATATTCTTAAAGTGCTTGGAAAGGCTAGAGTCAGTGGTGATTCACTGGATATGAAACTTCTTGCCCTCACCATTGACAAAGTCTTGCTCCCACTAACCAAAATCCTCAACCGTTCCTTCATGCTCTCCCAGTTCCCCCAAAAGTGGAAATTGGCAGTGGTGACTCCAGTCCATAAAAATGGTGACAAGACTCTCACGAACAACTACAGGCCTATATCCATCCTCCCTCCTCTATCCAAAGTCTTGGAACGCATAGTGGCTGATCAGTTCACGGAGTACATTGTAAAATACAGCCTGCAATCTTCCCAGCAGCATGACTTCCACAAAGGGCACAACACTATCATGGCACTTTTCGAATTCACCACACATATCCTTCATGCACTTGATCAGGGCCAGTTGTTAGGCGCCTGTTTTATTGACCTGACTAAGGCATTTGACACTGTCAATAACTCCATTTTTCCTCAAACAATTATCCCTCCTTGGTCTTTTAAGTGAAACTACCCTCTGGTTTCAAAGCTACATCAGTTACCAGACCCAACAGGTCAGGATTGGTGAATTCCTCTCATCATCCCTACCAATCCACTCTGGAGTACCCCAAGGTTCTATCCCGGGTCCCTTGTTATTCAGCATATTCCTGAACAATCTTCCTTCCTCCTGCCATGACAGAATGTTACTATATGCAGATGATGCATTAATCTTCACTTGCCACACTGACCCCACCTCACTTCAGTCTCAACTACAGAAAAGTTTCACAGATGTGGAAGACTGGTTTTGCTCACATAAACTCCTCCTTAACCACAAAAAAACTAAAACAATGTTGTTCCATGGAACCCACAACAAGTACAAGAACCATGAGCTCATAATTAACAACCACGAAGGCGTCACTCTTGAGCAGGTGTATATGTTTAAATATCTGGGCCTGACCCTTGACTGCTCCCCTCTTGTATACCAAACACATTGACAATATCGCTAAAACTGTGAACTCCCGTATAGGGCTACTATACAAGCATAAACATTGCCTAATGGCTGAAGCTTTGAACCTCGCTATCCAGAGCTCTGTTATCTCATCTATTGACTCCGGGCTTGTTATCTATGGATCCGCTACTGATACTGCACTCTGGTGCACAGCTGTAGCCCTTAATAAGGCATGTAGACTCCTTATTTCAGCTGCCCACTTTTCTCAAACCTGTGACATTTATGAGCAGGCTAACTGGCACCAGCTAATTGGCAGGCTAAAGTACCAGACCTGCATCCTAGCTAAGAAGACATCTCTGGGCCTTATGCCCCCTGGTGTCCAATCAATATTGACCCTGCAGCATGTCCGCCACCTAACTAGAAGATCAGACAGTCTAACCTTTACAATATCTCACTGTCGGACCTCGCAAGCTCAATGTTCTAACCTTGTCAGAGCCTCCACCTGGTTGAACTTGCTACCTACAGAAATCTCCAACATTGCCACGATTGGTGCTTTTAAGTGTAAACTGCGTTAACACCTCGTGGCTAGTGCCTTCTGTGATTGCTTCTTATAATCCCCTCCAGGCATACTACCCTTAAGCATCCCTTCTCACTGCCTCAGCTCCTCCTCCTCTCCTACCCCCCCCATTACTGGGTATAGGATGAATCTGTCTCCTTTTCTTTTTCATTCCCCTTTCCTCCTTCCTTGCTGTTTCCCATCTATTACATACCCAACGCAATGCCCTCCCCATTCTTCCCTCCTCCCTCTCTCTGTCCCCATACCACCACCTCACCACCACTCTTCTTTCTCTTTTCCCACTAACCTACTCCTAACAAAGCGTCACTGAACCACCTTTGACTTGTACTGTATAATTAACTCGCAACAGAATTCCTTGACAATGACTTTGGCTGCTATTATTGTAACCTTATTTGTCTTTTTTTTTTGTAAGTTCCATTGTAATGATCATGTTATGTTTTGTACCTTATTGTCCATATTGCCTTGATGCGAACCTTTGTAAAAGAGCCCTCGGCTCAAAGGTGTCATCCGAAATACAAATAAATAAAATAAAAAAAATAACAATATGGGATGTACTATGGTTCTGCTGTAATGGTAGGTTGGGACTTAGGGGGAATATGAAACATAAATCTCTAGCTGAACGACTTTGTCCAAGATGTAAATGTGCAAATTTAGAAGAAACAGAGGAGCACTTATTTTTAAAATGTGATTGCACTGTAAGATTTTGGAATTTTTTAGCTATAAGGTGGAATTGGACATTCATGTTGAGATTATCATATAAATCCTGAATACTAGAATACTCTAATGATATTCTAAAGCAATACCATGCAAATAATCTAAATATTACCTTTGCAAGTATTACATTTTACTTCTGGCAAGCAAGATGCCAATATCTCTTACAACAATTATGATCCTCATATATATCAATAGCAATTATAATAGAAAATAGCCTACCACTTGTAAAAAATGTATGATTTTCAGTCCTATCCTAAAGAAAAGTGGAAAGGCTATGGAATAAGATTGCATGGATATAAGAAATTAGATAAATGCCTTTAGTTTTTCATTTCTTATTTTGGAATGTTATAAATCCTGTATAAAACCTGTTTGTTTTTCACTTTTTTATGTAAACAAAGAAAAATATTTTAAGTGGATTGTAGTATGGAATTAACACTTTAGATAATATGTATTGTTCCTTCTGTATGATTTTGTTTTGGATTTCTTTTGAATAAAATTTCCCTACTCTTGCAGTAGGGGGTAACTCTGGCAGTTTGGCAAATATTGATGACCAGATGGATGAAGCATCTCCGAGTGTGGGGTGGATGGCTTGGATCCCCTCTACTTTACTCACTGAGGCTTTGTATGTGCACACCATACCTGTTCCCGTGCATAGAATGTCAGACCATGACTTGGTTGTGGTTTCGGATGAAATAACTTGGACGCTGGAGTTCCACCACACTGTTGCTCAGCAAGTCATGGAAGCTGAAGACAGACTGCAAACAGATTTGGATTGGATTAAATTATATTTATTGTCCCTGATTGCAAATGAAGAGGGGTCTTTCCTCAGTGAATGAGAGATATTCCTCAGGCAGCACAGAACACAAAGCTTGCTGAAGGAATCTATACTCCCACCTGACATTTGCTTGAATGCTGAGGCCCGATGTTGCAGTATCATCAAAAGACCCAATACTGTCCTCTTAAGCTGGATGACTGCCCTGCTATTCCACCATTAGTAAGTGCTGCAGTGCTTTTACAACATGAGAATGTTCATGAGTTTTCCCCTACTTCTGATAACTTTAGTCCCACACTGAGCACAACGGTCTTGGGGGAACCTTTGAGCACTGTTTAAATGTGTCCTTCAGAATTAGCCTTTGCTAATAGCGATGCCCAGTTTGTCAACTCAAACTGTAATTCAGAAAAAGAACAGCATGAGGCAAACATTCAGCCATGCCTACTACCAAAGCCCAGTTTCAAAAATCCCTTGGAATTCACAGAGTTATCAACAGATCTTTTTCTGTGCCATACCCCCTGACTGGTTGGTCTCCAGTTTTGGCTCTGAATGGAGAGGGCTGGAGCAGAGACACAACTGGTCAGTGGTATCTGAAGTCCTCTCTTTTTCAAACAAGCACAGTGTCCTCAGATAATGAGCCACCTTTAGATTACCATAAATTAGACAGCTTATTTGATAGTGCATTGACTGAAATACTACCTCATGTGCCCTTACTTTTACTGTTCCCCCTGCTATGCCTGCTCACCCCCCTCTACCCCAATGGAACATCAGCCACACTGCCTTTTACCTCCTGCACATCTTTTCATGCATTTTATCACCTCTTCTGTTGCCATTGCTGGCACTATCCAAACTGACAGTGAGGCACCTATGCACTTAAGTAGTGCACTCAGTACAGCACAGGCATTAAAAATGGATGATGGACTGCAATTACTCTTACTACAATTACCACTACCACTACTACTCCTGTGTCTGAACCCATTATAGCAGCAGTTTATATTGATCATGCCTTGGCCAATGAAGACACCAATACCTCCTGGACAGACAGAACTGAACAAACTGTTGTAGCAACCACAGCTCAGGACATCACTGTGCCAGAAGAGGTGCTCAAGTACAACTCGACAGAGCAATGGTGAACTTTCAGAAAAATGGATGCCTTTTTCAACTCTCTTACACAATTGCACAGAAGAAATGCAGTGCAATTGATGTAAAAAGGTGGACTTGACCTGCCCTCAGATAGGTCTTATGTACAGAAAACACTGCTGAAAGACTCTTTGCACTTTGCTTTAGAATGAAATCTGTGCCATCATTCATACACCCAGTGAAATGTACTTTGATGTCAGTTTCAAAACTACAGCGAACCTGGATAGTTTCTGGTTACAATATAACACTCTCAAAAACACCCTATTATGGGCACCATTTCATGTTATTCCACTAACTGAACAAGCCATATGTGTAGTAACAATTGTCTTGAGGAATGAAGGGGACAATGTGCATGATGTGAAGTACTGGCTGGCCCAAAGCTATGTCATCAAAGCGGACCCTAACTGACTGGACTGTAACTGGAAGTTCACGTCAAATTATGGCATGGACTGGCTGGTCTTTAACATCTTCCAAGTGATTTTTTATCTAGGAAGGGATGGGGTAGTGTTTTTATCCAGAGCAGCCAAAAACATGTTTTTAATGTGGCTCTGACAATCATCTGAGCAATGTTTGCAGTAAAATCCACTGTAACCTGTGTTTGTACTTTGGACATGTGGGTTCTCACTGTAACAACACCGTTAGGTGCAACCCTTGTGAAGACATGGACATTCCTATTGTACCTGTAAATGAGCAGTGGAAAATAAATCTGATAGGTTTCCCCAAAACTCCATTCTTAATTACAGACAGAAATCTCTAATTATAACAAGCATTTGTCAGTGCCGAATGTTGTCTTGTTGCCATTGGCAGTGCAGGAGTTAGAAAGATGTGGCATAGGAGTAGCAGTCAAGTATTGAACTGATGCCAACCCACCCCCATCCTGCAGAGAGTGAGAGGCATTAGGGTGTCCCTGTGGGTGTTTGTTAGTGCAGTGCAGGAAAACATGCTGGGCAGGATGTGAAAAATGACAGCTGCACAGTTCATAAGGAGGTGTAATAAAATGCCAGTGATGAAAATGTGGCATACAAATACACAGAATTTGTGGAGTTGCAAGGGTGCATGAGAAATATGCAAGGCACACTTGCAGCACTGCCAGCTTATGGGCATTCAACACCAAATTTTCAACATAGGCATTTTAGCACCTCTGCTCATGTACAGTGTCACTGACATTTCCTCAAAGTTTCCCAAGAAGTGATTTCGCACAGCGATCACGCTATTCTGGGCCGGAAGTGCAGAAACACATTTTGGGCAGGATATGTGAAGTGACAGCTGAACTGTTCATCAAGAGGTGTGGAAAAATGGCAATGGTGAAAATCCTGAGTGAAAATATCACAAATGCACAATGGTATGAGCATGCATGCAATCTGCCAACGCACGCTTATAACACAGTCATTTTATGGAGTATCAGCTCCACATTTTCAACATAGGCATTCTTGGAGCTCTGCTCATGACCTGTGTCACTATCATTTTCATAATCTGGCTTAAACACTGATTTCCCACAGCAACTGCACAATTGTGCACCAGAAGTGCGGAAACAAATTTCGGGCAGGGATGTGGAAAATGACAGCTGTACTTTTCACAAGGAGGTGCAAAAATGCCAATGCTGAAAATCCGGACATTAAAATATTATTGGCACGCGTTAGTTAACAGTTCGCGTGAAGTAACCGCACAACGGCATGTCAGAAACAGGCATTTGATGGATTTTTCCACCAAATTTGAAACATAGGCTTTTTGAGAGGCTACCATGAACACTGGCACTGACATTTCATTAATGGTTCCGAAGGTGATTTCATGCAGTGACTGCAAAATCACCTTTTGAGGCTGATTAACACCATGACAGTGATAGAATTCATGAGGAGGGGCCCCAAAAACCCCATGTTGAAAATTTTGTGCCAAAATTCCAAGAAATGCCTAAGATGTGCAGCAAAGTAGAAAAAAACATATTCATTGCATTATACAGCTTACCTGCATTTCCTCAGTTCGCGGTCAACTTTGAAGAGTGCAGACGTGTTCCTGATCCACAGAAGATCATTGCACCAGAGTCCAGAGGTAAATATGGGGTGGGGGGTGAGGGAGGTAAGGTGAACAGTGGGTGGGCGTGGGTGGGGAGGGGCATCTAGACTATGAGGGACAGTTTCCATTTTGCAGGGTAAAGAAAAAAAGGAAAACCATCATGGGACAGTTTTCATTTACAGGGCATCTGGCATGCTGGGGTGGGCTCCCAGTGTGCCACCTAAGTGGGTTTTTGGGGGGTGTCAGTAGCCAACGGGGAATTGGGCACCCTCATCAGCACACAACATGGGGGGGTAATGCTGATGGGGATTGGGCACCCCCGCCGGCAAACAAAGAAAGAGGGGAGCGCGAGCCGAGGGGGATTGGGCACCCCACTCGGCATTCAACATTTAGGGGGTATGCCGATGGGGACTGGGCTCCCCCATCAGCACACAAACATGGGGTTGCCGACGGGATTGGGCACCCCTGATGTCGGCAAGCGTTAGACGGCTGCCCGCTCGCCGACCATGATCATAATGGCGGCGAACACGGCAAGCAAAGTAGTAGTAGTAGTAAAAAGCTCATTTTCAAGGAAGTTCCAAGTATCTAATTTCAAAAGAGAACTCAGCATAAAACAATGTCACAAACGAGACAAAAGGTTACCACAATACAACAACAATACAAAACAAAAACATAAACATATAAACATTAAAAAGTGGAACAACCATTGCACAATATGCTCTTATTTAGTGCAGACAAATACCATTTCTTTAATTCATTTGCATTGTATCTAGTTTTTATACATCTGAGAGTTGGCGGGGATCGATTCCATAAACTGATACCTCTGGCAATAGCCGATGCACTTCCTACCTTTAAATTACAAGTAAGCGGGACATATTGAGTTCCAGTAGAGGCCCTTAGGCCTCCCATGGTCTTCCTAATCTCAAATAAATCAGAGATATAACTCGGCACTTTCATATGCCAGACTTTAATCATGAACTGAATCAGGTGTAATTCTCTTCTTACTTTAGGATTAATCCAATCTAATTCTTTAAAAAGTAAGCACCTATGAGTTCTGTAAGGGGCATCTAAGACAAAAAGGGCCAATCTATGGAAAACCAAATCTACACTTCTTATATATTTTTTAAGGGCTCCTGCATAAAGTATGTCACCGTAATCTAACACTGGAATTATCAAAGAATTAACTACAGTCAGGCGAACATCCCTAGGCATAAATTTTCTATGTCTATACAATACACCTATTTTCCAGTTAATATTCTTTATGAAGGAATTTATGTAGACATCCCACCCCAAATTGGCATCTAACCAAACCCCAAGATATTTATAAGAATCCACTTGCAAGATGGCAATGCCATCAACAGTATGAATATCCAGATACAAATCTCTTTTATTGTTATATTTTTTGAACAATAATTGTGTTTTATTAGTATTTAAAATAAGATGACTCATTTTGAAAAATCCCCGAATTTCATCAAAAGCCAATAGCAACTTGTCATTTATGGATTCCACAGTAAGTCCCTCAACATAAAGCACAGTGTCATCAGCGTACATATGACACCGCGCTGATGTAGATGTAACCTTACAATCATTCTTGTAGACATTAAACAGTAAGGGCCCCAAAATAGATCCCTTTGGTACTCCATTATTTATTTCCAAAATCTTAGATTTATAGGGACCCATTTCCACAAATTATCTACGGTCCATCAAATAAGAATCAAGCCATTTAACTGATCTAGGTGACAAGCCGATCTCACTGAGTCTGGACAGGAGAACCCCATGATTAAGGGTATCAAATGCTTTTGAAAGATCTATAAATAAAGCTCCTACCATTAACCTCCTGTCCAAGCTCAGTTGCAGATCACTTACCACCTTCATCAAAGCTGTTTGTGTACTATAATTTGCCCTAAAACCTGAATGAAAAGGTGCCAGCTTATTATTATCAAGAAAACCTTTCAGCTGACATGATATAATCTTTTCAAAAATGTAGAAATCTGAGACAAGAGTGAGATGGGCCGATAATTGCCCAGCTCGCACTTGTCCCCAGCCTTATAGATTGGTCTAATCTTAGCAATCTTCCATCCCTCTGGAAATTCCCCACTTACAATAGATAGGTTAAAAATATAGGCCAACGGATAGGCCACACAAGGTGCTGCATATTTTAACAATAAAGTGGGAATCTCATCTGGTCCTTTCGCCCTAGAAATATCCAATTTAAGAAGTTCAGATCTTATAGTTTCCGGGAAAATATAATCAAAATCAAAACCACCATTTACACTATCTCCTCCACCATTTGTCCTTTAATCAGACTCCAATGTTTCATTTTGAACACTATGAGCCCTATCCAAGGTACCTGATGAAACCACTTTTGAAAAATATTAATTAAAAACATCTACCATTCCTTTACCCAAGGGCAAAGAAACACCATCTTTTTCTATTTTATTAACACTATTTTGTTTATTTTTCCCCACCAGATTTGAAACCATTCCCCAAAATCTCCTCAGATTCTTTTTTATGATTATCCTGTAAATTGGATTGTACATACTGTTTTTTTTTTATTCCCTAATTTTAGAAATATAAAAATTTCGAGCCTGTCTATAGGATACCCAATCCTGATCCAACATTGTTTGTTTTGCTTTCTTCCATTTTTTATTCCTATCTTTACTAAACTTATATAATTCAGGAGAAAACTATACATTACCACCATTTTTTATCATTCTTGATTTCAGAGGGGGCATGTATATTACAGATAGCCATAAATTCACTTAGGAAAAATTCCCAAGCATCTGAAGAAGTGGGAATCAGTTCTACTCTATTCCAATTTATGTTCCCAACATCATTCATACAACTAAGATAGTCAAAGTTTTTAAAGCATCTCCAAAATATTTTTGAATTGGCACGTATTTTAACCACGTTATTTCTAATTGAATAGATAACTTGATGATCCGAAAAGGAATCAGGAAGAACACCAGCCTTAGGAAAAACCTGTGGAAAATTAGTAAACATCATAACCAAAGTAGTAGATTTATTTGGATCTCTGTGTTTAATTCTGGTTGGTTCCAAGATCAACTGGGTCAAACCCAGTCCAACCTGAAGCTCAACCAGATCATGATTCCCATCTACAGTCAACCAGTCCACATTAAAGTTTCCAGTTATTAATAATTCATGCGTATCTCGATAATCTAACAAAAACTCATGTAAATCAGCAAAAACATTCACAGAAACCTTGGGCGGCTTATAGAGCCCAACTAGCAATAAAGATTTTTGAAAAGGTACCTCTACTTCCAGGATCAATAATTCCAAACCATTATCCAGAAAAGGAAAATGTATTTCATGGGAAGTTAAGTTACAATCTGTATAAACAATAATACCCCCCTTTTGGTTCTATCCCTTCTAAATAATTGGAAATTTTCCAGGTCAATAGATGAGTTTACTATTCTCTCATCCAACCAGGTTTCTGTTAGAACCAGAACCCTGGTTTAACCTCATTAACCCAGTCCCTCAGCTCATCAAATTTATTTCTCAAACTCCTGATATTCAAATGAGTAATAATCATAGATGCATGTTTCATGGAGGTCCCTTCCTCATCATGAAACATATTAGGAGTGCCAGGGTTTGGATGTATATCACCACAAATTAACAAGCAGCACACAAAAAGCCTAGTAAATATGCCCTTCTTCCATACTCCCTTGAGAAAAAGGCCTTTATGAGGCCCACCTCCCAAGAGAAACATAGACTGAGGCACTGTCTGCACCAAATATGCTCTAAGAATTGTATCAAAACATACATTAGATAATATCTCAGATGAAATATGTACATTCTTATGTACATTCAATGTCCCTTCACTAAAAAAAGAATGGTACTGGAGATCAGTCAAAGATCCTGTATATCCATGTGCAAACTGAAAAACACTAAATACATTAACTACAAACAAACACATTAAAATGTTTAAAACAAACATCTTGAAGAATCCCCTGATCTATAAAAAGTATGTCTAAGTGTTGATCATTTTAATCTAACAGCATACAACAATCAAACTCATAAAACTAATAAAGTGTAATATCAAAATAAAACTTAAAATTCTTCAAAAGCAACCGTACCCCAAGGCATATATATTAAACAAAACAGTTCCTAATTTAAAATAAATTTGTACCAAGGCAAAACTCCCCCAAATCCTTTAAATCCCCCAAATAATCTAAACTAAATCCCAAAACTATTTTCTTCTGCCGAGTGGCGCTCTCACCACTCACGCTCACGCCACGCGCTCACACTTGTGAGTGAGCAGGGATTTAAGCGTAGCGCCAACTCCTCCCCTTAGCTGACGCACTGCAGCTGGACCTCCTCCAACCCCCTCACAGCTGATTCAAAGTCCCGATACAAGCAGAGGGAAAACAGTGAAAAAAAAAGCAAACATGTGCCCAGATTGTTACACAGTACTTGAAATCAGGCTGCAGATTAAATGAAGTTAAGCCCCGACCTTCTGGCATACAGTCTCAGGCATGAAAAGTGCTCATGCCTGTGGGCGAGCAGGGATTTAAGCGTAGAGCCAACTCCTCCCCTTAGCTGATGCACTGCAGCTGGACCTCCTCCAACCCCCTCACAGCTGATTCAAAGTCCCGATACAAGCAAAGGGAAAACGGTGCAAAAAAGCAAACTTGTGCCCAGATTGTTACACAGTACTTGAAATCAGGCTGCAGATTAAATGAAGTTAAGCCCCGACCTTCTGGCATACAGTCGCAGGCATGAAAAGCGCTCATGCTTGTGGGTGAGCAGGGATTTAAGAGTAGCACCAACTCCCAAGGACCACTGCGTATAACGAGCTTTGCTCGGATTGCAGCGGACCTTTGCTTTGATGTGCTCACCCCATTATGAATGAATGGTGTGGCAGTGGCATGCAGGCTGATTGGGGAATGAGGGACACACCTACTGATGCATGCCCTGCATTCGCCCAACAGCAGCCGTACCAAGACCCGCACTAGCGCAAGATGTTTCTTGCGCATGTGCACAAGACAACATAAAAAGACACCAGGAAGTATGTCAAAATTCATTGTTGTTTTTTTAAACTTTTAATCTTAATGGGACCCAAAGAACCTTATTAAATGATGCTCCAAAATTCCAAATGAGCTCAATCAGAATTATTTTAACTAGATAATACAGTACAAGCTAAAGTAAAAAAAAAAGTAAATTACTGCTACTATACTTATTTTTTCTTTAAGAATGGGTTCAAATACCACTCACCATTAAGCCCAATGGGTTTCATACTGCAGAGTATAAAAATCCATTGACTCTCTTTTTGTAGCAGCATGTTGGTATGCTTGCCTCCAAATTTTGGAATTGGCACACGATCAATGCCCATGAACCTAATGCATTTGGGGCCAGAATTATGATTATTCAAAAAGTGTGGACCAACAGGTTTATCTGAGCATTGATTTATGATAGATCTGATGTGATCCTAAATATAAGTTTTTAAACTCCTGACAGTGCACACTATATATAAAGTATTACAGGAGCACCACAACACATAAAACATGAAGGGGGTGTCTCATATAATAACATCTCTGATCTCAGTTTTACAGTTGGATCATTCGGGTTTGTAAATTTTTTTCCGGGTACACAATATTCACTGATGTTAAATGTTTTACATTTGTGCATCCCTCTGGTTGCCTAGAAAGCCAGTTCTGTTGTATAGTTTTTTCCAGATCTGAGGGCAGCCTACTATGAAGAAGTTTGTCCTATAAGTTGGCTGCCCTGCTGAAACTAACTCTCAGTTTGGGTCTGAGTGTATCATCTAGGTGGGAGTCACTCATTAAAATATGTACATTTTTACAGAAGATGTTGCCCACCCTCACAGACCAACAATTAAATTCTGTGAAAAAAAATAATAGATTCCTTCTGTGTGTTATACCTCTTGTAATTTTTCAATAATTGGGTTACCCTATCCTGAGCAAAGGCCCTATCCAGTGAATCATTTGGATGTTCCAATGTGTACACCACATCCAGAAACCCACTTTTCAATTCCACTACCAGTCGCAAAAAAATTTAATCTGATAAACAATTCCACCTAAGCCTTAACCCTTGTTCTGCTGTGGACAGATATATCTGTCAAATTTCCTAAATGTTCAAATTCTGTTGGCAGCCTAAGGGTTAAGAGTTGGCCATAGAAAATTGAATGTTTCAGTTTCTGGGGGGGGGGTGCACTTCTGGCCAGTAAGACTGAGTTGGTGGCCTTGCTTTTCTATAACATTTAGATTCTACCGGTGATTTCGCACCAACGGGTTTGGAGAATGTTATGACCAGAAAGTCAATACCGTCAGGGCTCGAGGTGTGGATGAAATGTAAATTCAGTTCATTATTATTCAGCCAGGATATAAACTGCTCAATTTCATGACTGTCTCCTGTCCTGATGCTGATGATGTCAATATTACAATAACATCTTGCAATACTGGTCCTAAAGCAGTTAAAATCAGACAAGATATAAGTCTCTTCCCACAGCTGGAGAAATAGATTAGCATAAGAGGGGACCGTGGAGGCCCCCATCACAGTCCTGCAAATGGGAAGGTAATGGGATCTGTTGAACTTGAATGAGCTGTGGGTCAGAATAAAGTTGAGAGCTTCTAAAATAAAATCAACAGGTATTTCATCCTTATTAAATTGCCTTTCAAGAAAATTCTTGCATACTTTAATATCTTGATCATGTTCTATCAATGTGTTAAGTGCTTCCACATTAATAGTAAGCCATGTAGCATTATTCCCCCCATTCCAAATCTCTGAATTTCCCCAAGATGTCTGAGGTATCCTTAATGTGTCATGGCAACTCAACCACACATTTGTGCAAAAAATAGTCAATAAATTTGCCTAAATTCTGGGACAGAGAGTTAACCCCTAATATAATAAGTCTCCCTTGGGGAGTTCTTTCTCTGTTACAGCCCCTTGTGAAACAGCATCTTGCAAAAGTCCATATAGTTCTTTTTTATAAAAGTGCAAAAAGTTATGTGGGAGTTTTCTGTAGTTGTGTTCATTATTCAGTAATGACATGACATTGTTAACATAATGTGTCCAGTCCATAACAACCGCATTACCTCCTTTGTCAGAAGGTTTTATTACTGGCCCACTACTGTTACATAGTTCATTAGGAGGTTGTTGTTCTTCAACTGTTAAATCATTATCTTTGCATGCCTGAGCAGTCTTTAAAGTCTCTTTGACTTGCTTTGTAGCAATCTTCTCATAAGTTGGGATTGCAGGATGAAAGACGTTTTGGCAAAAAGTATATGTTGGTTTGAAGAATATCTTTCTTTTGGCAGAATTAAAACCATTATGGTTCCCACCATGCTTTGTGTTTCCAGTACCTAAAAGTACTATTAGATCTGCAGAGCTGAATTCATCTGACAGGTTGATGACCTGTCCTTCATTCATTTGCCCTCTAATTGTTTGCAGTCAGCTCACCTGTCGATTCATTATCATCCAGCAACAGGCCAATGTCTTCTTGTGGGGTTGGGGAAGCTCCTTGTGACATCATTGAAACCCATAGTGTTCTGCAAGTCCAAGAGGTTCCAAATGAAGAAATATTTCAACTTAATCTTTTAAATTTTTTTTAAAAAGATCAATATGCATTTTCTATTGGTTGAGCTGTGGCATTGGAATAAATGATAACCCTTTCTTTAGAATTACAATATGTACCAGGGCAGTTCAGTGTTCAAGAGGTTAATTATTTGTAACTTTTCTTCTTCGTGTTCTTTTCCCTCTGCACCCTTGTTGTTTGTGTGGTGATTTCTATTCTGGCCTCTCCTGCCTCTCCTTGTTTGTCTTTTTGATCCTGCTTTATACTCTTTCTATATAAAAACATCACCTTCCTTTGTAGTTTGCTGCTGAGTATGTTGATTTCTGACTGATGTCTGGAACCTAACCCATGACCTGCTCCTCCCCTGAATTTTACTACACTTTTTGCTCCAATTAATTGTGCAATTATAGTCATAGTCCTCTTTATCTCGAGACAATTTCTTTTGTTTTCTCTCAATTAGTTCATTCTCATACTTTACAAGTTTAGTTGTAGTTGTGTATCTAGTTCTTTAAAATCCACAGTATCTTTGAATTTGAGGACTTCGGTATTAACATGTCAGTTCATCTGATAATTTTTTACTCTTACTTATGTCCTCCTTAATGATCAACTCCACAAACTTTTTGGAGCATTCAGCAGCAGCTGTAAGCCATTTATTCTTGTGTTTAAAGCTCTCTAAGCCATTGGATGGAACAATAGCTATCTTTAGTCCTCTGGAGGCCTGATTAATTTCCAAATATTGCTTAAGGGTTAAAATGTCATATGTTAGATCCAAATTCTAGAACAGGAGCTTTTCAAGCTGCAGAAAGACCACCCTAACATCACCAGCAGTTTCTGAGGCAGATGGCTCCTCTGCCACATGTAATTTTTCTCTAGCCTTTTGCCATTTACTTGTTAAATCCTTGCAGCCACTCCAGCTATTTCTGACCCCAGAAGATGAAGTTGCAGCTGATTCTTCCTCTCTTCAGTGCTCTCTAATAAGGTGCTGGTAGGTCAATGATAAAACATAGCCTCGTGCTTGTATCATGCTGTGCTCTATTGCCTTACTCCCAACTCTTAGAAGCATGTACGTTCAGTGGAAAACAATGACAAATTATACAATGGGGTATGAAAATCCTATAACCTCATTGGTCAAAACAGATCACATGACTGTAGTAAATCTTCCAGTATACCCACTGTAGAAGTTTTATGCCACTATAAAAAAAAAAAAAAAAACAAGTTGAACATTGTATGACTACTGAAGGAGAGATTGGTGGAACATCTGGTTGTCAATGGACTACAGGACCCAAGCAGCATGGTTTCACCAGGGGCAGCTCATGTCAGACCAACCTCGTTGAATTTTTTGACTGGGTGACTAGGGAGGTGGATTGGGGGGGCAGTGGACATGGTCTATCTGGACTTTAGCAAGGCCTTTGACACTGTGCCACATAGAAGACTATTATACAAACTGGGAAATATGGGTGCGGGCAGGACAGTAGTGTGGTGGGTAGGTAACTGGCTGGGCGGCAGGACACAGAGGGTGGTGGTAAATGGCTGTCACTCCACAGAGGGAAGAGTGACCAGTGGGGTACCACAGGGATCAGTGCTGGGACTGGTCCTATTCAACATCTTCATCAGTGACATTGCACAGGACCTAGAAGGCAGAATGTCACTGTTTGCTGATGACACAAAGCTCTGTAACAGAGTAGACACACCAGAGAGTGTAGTCAGAATGAGAAGAGACCTGCAGAAACTTGAAGAATGGTCAGGGATTTGGCAGTTGAAATTCAATGCAAAGAAGTGCAAGATAATGCATATGTGGCAAAAAACCCAGGCAAAATATATCAGTTGGGGGGTGAGGATATAGCATGCACCAAGCAGGAAAGGGATCTTGGGGTTATCATCTATGATGACCTCAAGGTAAGGAAACAGTGTGACAAGGCAGCAGGTAAAGCAAATAGGATGCTGGGATGCAAAGGCAGGGGCATCACCAGCAGGAAAAGGGATGTCATAATTTCACTATACAAGACACTAGTGAGGCCCCACCTGGAGTATAGTGTACAGTTCTGGAGACCTTACTTACATAAGGACATAGACAGGGTAGAGAAGGTTAAGAGGAGGGCAACAAAGAGGGTGCATATATTGCATCACAAGTCCTATGAGGACAGGTTGAAGGAACTGAACATGTACTCCCTGGAGGAGAGGAGGGAGAGAGGGGATATGATAGAGGCACACAAGTATCTTACAGGGAGGAACAGCGTGCAGGAATACACTATTTTTAAGCGTAAAAGATGTTCCAGGACTAGAGAGCATGGGATGAAGTTGGAGGGAGGACGATTCAGAGGAAATGTGAGGAAGAATTTCTTCACAGAACAGGTGGTGGACAAGTGGAACAGCATGCCAGAGGAAGTGGTGGGGGCTGAAACAATCATGGGATTTAAGAATGCATGGGATAGACATAAAGGAATTCTGGAGGTCAGGGGTAAGGGGCAACAGACTTCTAGGAAAACATAAACTGAATTTACAAGCTCAAATGGGCAGACTGGGTGGGCCATAGGCCCTTATGAATAGATAGGCCACTGGCAGAGCAAAGGCTGATGGCACATTTATAAGGTAGAAAAAGAAATGGGCAGACTGGATGGGCCTTGGGGTCCTTATCTGCCGTCAACTTCTATGTTTCTATGTTTCTATGTATCTGCCGACACTGTCTATGTATCTATGTATCTATGTATAATAGCGATATACCATGACATGGAGTGGGAATATGAGTGGATTTACCACTTCTGGTGTGGTTAAGTCACTCAGCTGCACCTCATGACTGAACCACACCAGGCGTGGTAAATCCATCAATATACCCACTCCCTGCCATGGTATATTGCTTACTAGTGAATGGCTTCATTATACTGTGAGGGAGTTTAAAAATAACAATGAACTGGTTCTAGCCACATCCCCTGATGAAAATAGTTTTCTGAAGTGCTGGGGTAGTAGGCATTTACCTGCATTGCTCTCCATCACAATAAATGTCTATTTTTGGATGCATTTTGGATACTACCTTGTTTTCTTTGCCTAGGAGTGCTGTATTCTTCTGCAGCTCTTTCAAGAAACCTGACTGTCCTAAAATATCAGTTGTCTGGTTATCTAGAAATTAAAAGAGCAGACCACTTCTTAACCGTTTAGTCCAAGCCAAGAGTGACCATGGCCTCTTCTAGCAAAATTTATTTGATTTCTAGTGGAAGAAAAGATTCTACAACAGTCTTAGCAATACAGACCCCTAACTTGACAGGGGTACCACATTATGATTTTTAAGATTGTACTGTGGAGGTATCATCCAGGTGGAGACCATACACTTACACTTAACACAAAATGTTTATTATCAGGCTCAAATACTGTATGTACTCCAGTACCCTGACATACTATGCATATTCAGAAGTGGGACCTCACATTAGTTTGATTGTTCCACTGCCATTGCAAATTTACTACCTGTTCCTAGCTATGAAAGCACAATCCAATATAGTGGCAGGATTGTGTGAGCACTCACTCAAGACTTATATGGATAGATACCCTCCCAGAATCAAACTGTTTAATAGATTCTCCTCTTGCTCTGAATCTGGCAAACACAATTTGGTAAATGCTTCTTCCAGACTACCCTTTGCAACCAGCAGCAAATGAAAAGAAGCACTGCACCTGGAATCACTGAAAGGACAACTCACACTCACCACGTTCAGAGGCTCTAAACAACAGCTATAGAACAATTCTGCTGGGATATCTGATCACTCAGTCTCACTCTTCACTGGAAACTAGTTTGCAATTCTGCAGCATGTCAGTGACAGGCAAATGGTGGTCTATCTGACTATGCAACAGCTGACACCAATGAGAAACCTCCCAAAGCACTGACTTTTACAGCTATTGTAGAGGCGTAATCTCTCCCGATCAGTTCATCAGGAGCAGAAGAGGCCACAACTTACCTGAGCCCATCATTGCTCAATAACAAGAAAGCTGCTGGCGATTGAAATGTTTATTTAGTATAATTGATAATAGTCACTTTAATGCTGGTATAAGGTCAGGAAGCCTGTAACTCCCACCCAGTAAATTACTGACAGGATCCAAGGAACTAGGCAGCCTACTTCCCTTTTCCAGATAATGTAATGACTCACAACAAAACAGGTGGATCCTTGATAACCCCCAGCCTGTTTGCTAAAATTTTTCCTTTCAGTAAATGCCCAACAAAATATCCTTTGGACCCATCCACCAACTTCTGCGCACATGCAGGAGTATATTTAATCAGCAATACCCTTTGTATTTTCCATGCCTGATTTTAGTACTGGGAAATTCTAGGTGACTAGTACATCCTGTACAAAGTAGAAGAGGCTGGCACCTTCCCACCCCCTCCCCACACAGTCTGGGTCTTCAGTGACCTCCACTGAGCACTATCCCCTTCAGTGATCCAAATTTAAAGCAACCCAGGCAATTCTCTGTGGCACCCATCAGGGCGTGCATACTTCTGGACCCATTCTCTACTAAACTCTGTGCATCTGGCTCTTCCACAATGGGTACATAAATGTGATTAAGGCAGGGAAACAAGAAGGTTATGTGTACAGAATATTAAATTAAAGGTGGCAATGTAAACATTCTGGCATGGAAAAGGAGCACCCCCTTTCTAGGACAAACTGTACAGAATTCATCAAAAGTAAGGTACAGTTGGTGAGGATCTTTATCACATGGCCCACATTCTATCCCTCAGGCATTCACTATCGTAAAGCCTAGGTAGCACTCTATACTGACATAACCTATTGATTTTGTGGGTAGAAGGAATGTGTTGTATGCTGATTATTGTGTACAAGTTTTTTTGAGAGGATGGTAAGGGACAGGGCATCTGTTACTGTTGAAATGTCTATGTTCTGATTATAACGGCTTCTTTTACTGTACTTCCTGATGTTTTTGCAGCCAGAATTGGGGCAGATGCACAAAAATGGCCTGGGTATGCACTAAAGGTGTGTATCCAGGTTGTGTCAGCCTTTACCCATGGACAGACATGTACCACACACCACTCACTATCCCTATTAACCCAGCCCAGCCCATCCACACTTGCATGTAGCAGCATGGAGGGATCAGGTGCAGGATACAACTGGAGTGCAGAACACTGGAAAGAATCCAATCAGATACCCATCCCACTGGTGGATTGGATCTCCCACTCCATGTGCAGCAGGGGACTTTGGGTACCAGCATACACAGTCCCTTTACAGAAAGTGTAAGTAAAGGGAAAGTATTCAATGGTTCCTTCCAGCACTCACTGCATGATAGGAAGGCTGGAGCACTAAGACATAGGGTTTGCATGCGCCAGTGTGGTCAACTGCTACCTTTAGGAGGGGGCACCTAGCTGTAAAGGCATGTTCCCTGTATTTGTAGCCTGCACCCCCTTTGCTAGCACTCCATATGCAGGGATTGGACAGTGCATGGCACGTAGCCATGCCCTGCACCACTCACTCCCCCTACCTCACTCCATGCACAGTGCTGTGTTTAACCAGGTGATCTAGTGCAAAAAGGGCAGAAGATCTTTTTTTACATCCCTTCACTGTCGAATAGGATACAATGCAGGCTTTCTGATGTAGGGCTGCCTATGTGCCATGAATCTACAGCATGTAGTCATCATGCATAGGGCCAGTTTTTTGTAAATATCCATGGGTATACCAATCTTCAGTCTTTGGCAGATATAGAAGGTGTGTTGCAGCTCCTACTCTGGGATATTTGTGTTAGCAGAAGTGTATCAGACACTACCTGGAAAAATGTAAAGGTCCCTCATTTAAAGGTGATCTTTATGCTTTCCTCAAAATTTTCAATATGGCAGAAGACCTTTCCCATCTGAAGCATCATAAGACCCAAATAGCATTCCTACAGGAAACATGGTAGCAGGCCTCCTAAACAGTAAAACTTAAAAAGAATGGGTGGGCTTAGGAAAAAACACACATGGTTGCTCATTTTAAGAAAAGAGGAGAATCCATTGTCATACTTGAATCTCACCAGTAGTCCATGACTTGGACCAAGCAAGACAGAGATTGCAGGTAATTCCAGATGTGGGAGAACTTCCTGGAAGACCTTAATGTCTAGAAAAAAATTATGGACCAATTGTTGATGTCCCCACATATTTTAGCAATTGTTTTTTATCATACCTTTCTTTATTCCCCCCCCCCCATATGGCCCCATCTGACCAGCTCCTTCAGCTCCATGCCCCGGAATTACTGGCACTTACCTAATGCCTGGTCCAAGAGCGGTGCCTGCGGAGAGTCGGTTGCCATCCTGCCACCATTTTATTTCCCATTTTCTCGCCATTTTTTCCCTGAGGACCCCAGGAGAAGAACACATGCATGTGGAGGCATGCATGCACCTTACAGCCTTACAGTCTCATCTGCTGCTGCTTCTGACCACCCAGTTGTTCTCCGTTCATCCCCCTGTTTATGCCCTTGTCTCATCCCCCCCTCCTTCTAGTTACCATTCTCAATGCAACTCTCTCTCTCTGTTCTACCTTCCCAAGCTCCCTCCTGCACTGTGGCCCACCCCTCTGATGCTTCACAAAGGCCCTGATTCCTCCATCCTTACATTGCCGACCATTTGTCTTGTGCCTGTCTTTCCCCTGTCCTGTTTCCCCTTGTGTTTTCTCCCTGCTCTGTCTGCTGTGCTCTGGACAGGCACCTTATTTATTTTACTTATTTATTTGGAAAATGTTTCACAGGAAAGACAACATGAACTGTTAACAGCTCATTTCCAGATGTATCCTGGATTGGGGGAGTACAAGAATTGGGAGAACAGGCTAACACATAGCAATAACAGAGCAACACAAGTACAATTACTAAAACAAAACAGTGTAGTACAATTACAGAGCAGAAATAACCCAGACCAACCTGCCATGGTAAACAAAACCATGTTTGAATATAGCGTAACTTGCAACAACCCAAGAGCAGGTGATCCAGTAGGATAAAAGTTAGAGGATGGATATCACATTTGCAACGTTAGAAGTAGTAGGCTTAGTACATGATTCAAAGTGAAATTGTATACCCAAGGGAGGGCAGTTATAAGAAGTGGGGAAGTGGAAAGGTGAGGGGTAGAAGGTGAGGGATGGAAGAGGGAGTGAGAGGGACAGCCAAGATCTAACCCCTTCAGGATGCTGAGAACCCTGCAAGGGGGACAGGATCAGGCAGAAAGGGAGGGTAGAGAAAGGAAGTGGGGAGGTACAGAAGAGGGGGTGGAGGAATAGGAGGGGATGAGAGGGATAGGGAAGTAGGGAGGTGGGCAGGTGATGGAATTGAAAGTTGGGGGTAGGGAGAGGGGGGAAGAGAGAGAAACAATCTATATCCCTTCAGGATGCAGAAAACCCTGCAAGGTGGTCAGGATTAGAAAATGGAGGGAAAGAAAGTGGGGTAGAAGACAGTGGACCAGGATCAATACCCCTTCAGGATAACTGTGAATCCTGAAAGGTGGACAGGACCAGGCAGAAAAGGAGCAGAGAGAAGGGGGGGCAGGGAGGAAAAGTGGAATGTGGTGGGTGACCGGAGGGAAGGAGAGGGAAAAGGAATAGGGTGGCTGGAGAAAATAGGGGTAAACTAGGAATGGAAAAAGAGAGAGCATCTGTGGGGGGAAGTGGGGGTAGTTTGGGGGAAGGAGAGCAATAGAGTTTAAAAATAACACAGTAGGTTGTGGATGGTAGTAGAGTCAAAATGGCATAGTAGGTTGTGGTAGGAGTGGAAGGAGGGGGTATAATAGGTAGTAGCATGTAAGGAAGTAATCAGAGAAAGGGTTCAGTTAGAAGACAGGAGGTTAGTCAGGGATAGAGGAGTAGGGGATAGTGTACAAGGGTTGGGAGGGTTGATAAGAGGGGCTAGTAGCAAGTACAGTTCAGAGAATAGAAGTAAAGTAGGGCTAAATGATAATGCGTCAGGGCGGGGAGGGTTGAAGGGGGGCTAAGAACAAGTCTAGTTAGGGGAACAGAAATTTTGAAGGGCTAAGGAGATTGAGATGGGGAAGAGGAAAGTCTGACTGGAGGTGGCTGTGAGTTTGAAAGCTTTCGGAAGCGGCAATAGAAAGCTTCCTTGCCTATGGAGGTAGAGTGATGAGGAATAGCTAGAGTGTGTGTATCAGTGAATCTGAGAGGGTGGAAAGGGGGAGGTGGAGCAGAAAGTAAGGAGGAGAATTGAGAGAGGAGAGTCCCAAACCAGAATTTAGAAGTGAACTTGGCGAAGTGAGAGAGACGCCTTCACCCAAGGGAGGGGAAAGCTAGAGAATGATACAAGGTACAGTGATGTGTGTGGGAGGGGGAGTCAAGAGCAAAATGACTGAAAGCATTGAAGAGAGTATCCAACCTGGTAAAGGAAGACTTAGGAGCAGCACTGTAGACTATGTTGCAATAGTCAAAAATAGGGAGTATCATTTACTGAACAAGATCATACCTAATCGGTAGTGGTAAGGAACTAAGGTTCCTGTAAAGGGTGCCAAGCTTAGAGTGCAGATTTTTCAGGATAGCATTGATATGTACAGAAAAGTTAAGGCATTGGTCCAGCCAGACAGCCAGGTATTTAAAAGAGCTGTTGTCCCATCAAAGGTGCAGAAGGAGAGAAGAGAGGGCAGCCTACAGAGTCTGCCTAGTGTCAAAGGTCATGGAGACTGTCTTCTTGGCATTGAGGAAGAGTTTCTGTGAGCTTAGCCAGCGTTGAACATTATTAAAGTCAAGCTGTAGTCTGTAAATCACATCAGAGGGAGATTGGCCAGAGGTGAACAAGACCATGTCATCAGCATACATATGAATAGAATATGAGGAGCACAGCAAGTATGGAGCCTGGAGGCACACTAGTAGAGATGGGCAGTGGAGGGGATGTAGAGTCAGTTATTTTAACAGACTGAGTTGTACCTACCAGGTAGGCTCAGAACCAGTTGCAGGCAGACAGAGACAAGCCAGATGATGAGAAAATTTTGAGGAGGAGGGAGTGGGAGACTGTGTTGAAAACCTTGGCAAGGTCGACAAAGATAGCAGAAGTAATGTGACCTTTATCCATGGCAGAATGGATAGTGAGAGAGTCAAAGTAGGGAAATGGTTGTGGAGTGATTCTTCTGAAAAACAGATGGGAAGGGAGTGAAGAAGGAGGAGTCATCAAGAAAGGAGGAGAGTTGGGAGAGAACATGATGTTCCTGAAGCTTAGCCAGGGTGAGTAGAAGCTAGATGGGGTGGTAATTCCCAAGAGATGAAATATCACCTCCCTCTGGTAGGGGAGAACTGTAGCATGTTTTCAGGCTTCAGGGATAGTAGTAGTGTGGAAAGACAGGCCGAGGAGATCAGCAAGAGGGAGGGAAATAGCAGGAGCAGAGAGGTACAACAGTTTAGGATCAAGACCATTGTGGAGCTGCTCTTAGTTGGGTTGATAGAGAGCAGTGCCTTTAATATGACATTGGGAGAGATGGGTGAAAAGGCCAAACTCTCCGTTAATTGGTGGTGTTAGGTGGAATCAGAAGGGAGGGAAGAGGTAGTAGGGTGGGGTGGAGGAGGCTAACAAGGTGGAGAAGCATGAAGTAAAGTAGGAATTGAATTCCGACACTACTGTAGGATAATCGGCAATGAGTTGGTTGTTTATTTTGAGCAGCGGGGATAAGGGTTTAGCTTGGGGAGAGAAAAGTGAGTTAAATACTTTCCAAAACGTTGATGGGTTTTTTACGTCGTATTAAAGGTGGACCAGAAATGTTCTGCTTTGGCCAGGAGGATGGCTTTGGTACAGGCATTTCAGAGTGTCCATTGGACAACATAATCATGAGGGAGTTTGGAGGATTTGTGGGGTTTCCATGCTTTATCACATGCTTGTTGACAGGCCAGGAGTTCAGGGGTTACTTAGGGGAGGTGACTACCACACACTCTAACTTGCTTCAGGGGAGCATGTTTGTTCCAGACGTTGATGAAATTATCTTTGAAACAATCCAGGGCATGATCAATAGTTTGGGCTGAGGAAATAGGGGCCCAGTCAAAGTGAGTTAAGTCATGATGTAGAGGGGCAAGGTTTAATGTTTTGTAAGAGCCTATCATTATTAGTTTGTGGGGTGCCTTTGGTCTGTGTACTTTCCTAACTATGTAGCTCATATGATGATCACTAAGAACGTCAGGCAGTAGGCCAGACTGGATTACCCTGTGAGGATGGGAGGTGAGAGCGCAGTCTATGAGAGTGTGGTTATGGGATCTGTGGTTTAGGTGAGTAGGTTCTGTGATTAATTGGGTCAGGTTTAGGGCAGCTATTTCAATACGAATATTATCTAGGGTGGGTGACCACTAGTACAGGTTTAGAACCCCTAACAGGTAGAGCTCACCTGAGGAGGTAAGGGACCCAATAGCGGTAATTAGATCAGTGGCTACAGAGTGGTGCAGACCATGAAGGCAATAGGCTCCTGCAGTAAATATTGTTATGGAAAAGGGTAGAAACAGTCTAATGATGAAGGCTTCATAGGCATTGGGGTCAGTGGTAAATAGAACAGTAGTTGTTTGGAGAGAGGAGGAAGAGTGGATAGCTACACCCCCCCCCCCCACCAGTGTGGTCCTGGTGGGTAACAGAATCTTCCCTGGCTCATCTCCTTTTACCGGTGCTGCTTCCCATGCCTCTTCTCTTTCTGCTGTGTTGCCCCACTCCCCTGCCGTGAACCAACCTTGCAGCTTCTTGCTTTTGGTGCTCCCACTGTCACAGAATCATTCTTAATTTCCTTTCTGCCTTAGTCATCTGAAGCTGGACTGCCAGGTCCACTCCCCAACTGCTGCATGGGGAGTCCTTGACTCTCGCTGTGCTATCCAGCTTCTTTCACTGCTCTCTCCTGTGGAATTGATTTGTGTGGTTTTCAGGATTCCCTGTGACTCCTCCCTTGTGTTCAGTGTTTTCCCCCATTGTTTCACCCCAGCCACCTGAATGCTGCTGCTTGCTGTGAGTCATTTGTTTGCTGCCCCTTTTTTATGCTCGGCCTATCATTCACCTGTCTGCCTTCCTGCACATTGTGTGCTACTTATTGCCTGCCTGGATGCTTTGAGGGTTTCCAGCCCTACCATCTCTAGTCATTCTTCATACCATTCCAGGCTATGTATTTCTTTCAGAATGTCAGCCCTGCTACACCTGTCAGCCAGCTTCAACTACTTGTGCTTAATCAGTTTGTTTTGTCTTATGATTTCATTAGCTGTTTGGTGACATGGTGCCTCTTTGTGGCTTCTCTGTCTTGTTCATGGCAGGGGACTACATCGTCACAGTGGGCTTCCTGGCTCCAGGCAACAGGAGAAGCTTCATAATTATCACATATTTAATAGGTCACTGGCTCACCCAGCCTTCTTCTGATGCTTCACATACTGTAGCCTTCATGGCCTGGCTACCCCTGATTACCTGCCTCCATGGCTTTCACACAGCCTCCTACTGGCTCAGCTTTCTGATTCTCGGTATAGCCCTCCTCCTACCACTCACTGCAACAGATGGCACTTCCAGTAATTGTGCACTTACCAGCCTTCCTGGCATTGACACACTCAGCATGTCAAGTCTAGTCACTCTCAAGTCTCACTTCTTCACAGACTGACTTCACAACCTCCCAGTCCTAGCTTGCCCTATCCTCCGCTCGCCATAGCCCTGTCCCCCATCCATTCAACAATGCCTGTGTTTGGCTGCTAATCTAGTAACATGTTGGCACTTACAAAAAAATCCCATAGCAACAAGCATTGCACACCTGATTCTTAAGGTGTACCCTTTCAGTTGCGACCTCCTTCCCTGCTTCCTCCTCGCCTTTATTAAAATAGTTCCTATCCCTATTTCCAACCCTCCTTCCCCATCTCTGATGAAGTCTGAACGCAGACTGCTTCTCTCTTCTTTTGCTGCACTTTGAAGCAATTTTTTGTAAACTCGCGGCTATTATCCATATGAGCCTCTACCTAACCATTGTTTAAAAACTGCCTACCGTGCAATATTTGATGTTCTTATCTAACACCATTCAACTATAATGAGTAATTGATGCTTGTTGTGAATTCAGTATGTTTTTACCATATGTGTTCTGTTTTATCTGCTCTGACAATGACCCTGCTTGTTTGTACTGCTGTTTTGACATGGAACCTTTGTAAAAGAGCCTCTGGGCTCAAAGATAATAATCCAAAATGTGAAATAAATAAAAATAAGTTAATTAAATTTGTCTTAATGGACTTGGTTGGCATGCATTCTTGTGGTTACAAATTGCTGTTTGCCTCATCTAGACCCACGTCAGGGTCCCCATTGCTCTGTCTGACCTATGTCTAGGTCTGTCCATCATGATGAAATATCCCAGCATGACCCACATAAGGATCCCTGCTACATCTCAATGTACTTTCTCCATTTGGAGACTTACCAAATGTGTCCATTACCTCCATGGCTCAGGGCTAGCTGTAGCCAGTGGTCTTGCTCTGCACCCATGAAGTCTGCATCTTGAGCATGTGAAGCTCGGAGTGGGGTATGTCTCTTCTGGCCCATAGTGGGAATGTCCTCACCCTGGGTGGACCTTCAGTTGTCAGCTGTACTGACGGCACCTCTTGATGTACAATTTATGACTTCAGCAGTGAGGATGGGGCTCTCATGAGAAGGGCCCTTTTAGTTGCCCGAGCAGGTTCAGAGGCACTCTTTAAGCTATTCTCCCCATGACTTCCTATGGTTCACCTCATTTGTTCTTAAATCAATGGGTCGGCTGAGTGCCTCAGCAGTCATTTCTCCTCCCACGTTGGCGCCTTGTGCCCTATGTTACAGAGATTGCTCACAACCCTTCACACCATTCCTTTAGAGGGATACAGTGAAAACGTTCCCCTAAATTGAAAATCCATCCAGGACAGGTCTACTAAATTTCAGTAGCAGAGCTGCCACTAAATCAGACTGTCCCAAAGCCTGGATGGAAGGTGACCTAGGCTTTGGATCCCTAGAGGTTTCCTCCTCCAAGGGGGGTTTTCCTCTCCTCCATGCCAAAGGTCATAATACTTAGATAGGTGTTGTAATTTTTCCAATGGTCATATTACTTAGATAGGTGTACTAATATTCCCTGTGTTATGTAGTCAGGTTCCTGCTGTTGGATGGAGATGGGTGGTGGTCCCATAGCTATTCCTCTCTTCCCCAAGGCTGTTCCCTGTCTCCGTAGGAATTCGTGCCTCCATGCCTTGCATCAGACTTATGAGTGGGTCACTATTCATCCATTGCCTCCTGCCTACTCTACTCAATCACCTGTCCATAACACCTACCAACCTATGTACTGGTCTGTGATCCAGATAAGCATTCAGCACCTTGTATGCACTGCTCAACACTCTTTATAGGTTCCTTCCTAAGGTACCTTTAGCCAAAGGAATAATTCCCACAGCACTTCCAGGGGTGGAGCCCTCTTCTAGAGTTCCTTGCCTTCACACCCCTACAAGGTGGTACATCCCATGGATAGAGAGGCACACAGCCAAAGATTATCTACGTTACACAAGCATAACACTACACCAAGTTGCATAGGTCCATTGAATTTGAAGGTTATGTCTGTAGTTCAATGGGGCAGAGCAACTAACCAAGTACCTGCTCAGGCCATATATAAGGGCTGCTCCTCCTCAATGATCCCTCGATTGTTTTTTGTTGCCCCGCCAACTTCCCTTTATACTCCAGTGGTTCATCTCTGTCTCTCTCTCTCGTGTGCTTCTTTCTAAGGTACCTTTAGCAAAGGGAATCATTCCTGCTGCACCTCTAGGGATGGAACCCTCTTCTAGGGTTCCTTGCCTTCGCACCCCTACAGGGTAGTACATCTCAATTACAGAGAGGTGACCAGCCAAAGGTTATCTATATTGCACAAGCATAACATTATACAAAATTGTGTAGGCCCATTGAACATTGACAACATTCACCACTGATGTTACTGAATGACAACTAGTTTTACTGCTAAACCTCCCAAGACAATACAAAGCACTGTCTAATTTCTTTTCCTGTAGCTTTAAAATGTTCTATCCAGAATAAATGCACAAATATTAAACCAAGATTAATATGCGAGTTAACCTGTTCAAGTGTGTTACCCCTATAATCCATTTTTTATGATCTTGATTTTTTTCCAGCTTGGATAACCTTTGTGTGTTTTCTTTTCAAGTTGACCACTATTCTGTTCCTATTCCAGTGTACATTAAAGAGGTCCAAGAAATGTTGTAGCCCTGCCATTGACAATGGAGCAAATAAAATACTGTATTACAATTCAGACTAATACAGAGACATTAACATTTTTGATTTTTGTAGCATCAGCAGATATTTGACATGTGAATTCATGACATTTTCAATACAGCAGTTCATTAGTGGGGGGGGGGGACTAACGGACAGACTTGTCTTATCTGTTTATTACAGGTGAATTTCCAGTGGATTTACCTTCCATTGAGAATCATACCTTGGTCCAATGTATCTGAGTACAATAATATTATTATATGCAAAAGGCATGGACATGATTAAAGGGATTCAAGTTTATGCTGAAGTATATTTCTTGATAAGGAATCAAAGGCTGATGAGAGGTCAATAAATACCATATAAACTCTCTGGCCAGGAATCCTAACATATTTATGAAGTAAATGACTTATAACAAAGCAATAGCCAATTGCAGCATCCAGAACAAAAAGCTAAAGTCATTCTGTCATGGCACTGTAATAGTGAATTCCAGGAGTCCATTAGAGTGCAGACTCTTTTTGAGACATCCTCCTACTATTTACTGCCCTCCTACAATAGCAGTATGTCTGTAGCCACTCTCACAAGCTAGATGAGGTCTGAGCCATTGATGAAATTGCAATTGAACATGGCAATAACCCGCCTGGTCAACCAAGGCACTCAACCAGGAAAAAAACAATCACAGCACAAAGAAGACAGGATATGGCCTGCTTGTAAATAGTGTTGGGCTCAATTAAAAGAATTTACTCGGTGAAATATTTAGCATAATCCCGCATTATGAAACATTTTCAGGAGTGTGAAGTATGCCCCAGGAGAAATGTGGAATTTCATCTGAGAATGTAATTTCACCACCTGCGGAGAAATTCTGCATTTGAGAGAGGAGGCGGGGGACAGCTTGCGATAAAAAGAAAACAAAAGTGCTTTCCCTTCCCAAGACCCCAGATACTTGTTGTCTAGTGGTCCTACCCCCCTGGCTGATTGCCAGCCCACAGTAGGAAGAATCCCCACCCCCGCCGAGATTCAGCCCCATTCCCCATCCACATAATTTGAAATAAAAATAATTTTCCTGGTGTCTAGTGGCCCCACTCCCTAACCGATCGTCAGTCAAATGAAGCATGAGCCTCTCACCCTGAGATTCACACCCATCCCCCCTCCTCCCCATTGTCTGTAAGTGCCAACATCAGTCATCTTCTTAGACTTCATGTAATAAAAAGAAAACCTCTCCCATGTGTCTAGTGGACCACCCACTCACTACACTGTCTGGTAGTAATAACCCCTTCCCACCCTGCACCCCCCATCTAGTAGCCCCCATGGGCCACTGGCACAGTCCTTCACTCACCTCCATAGCTGGCAGCCAGACTGAACACTTTTACAAAATGAGCCTGAGTGAGCCCTTTTCAATGAGCACTTGCGCACGTTCATTCTTTGAAAAGGGCTCACCCATGCTCATTTTGTAAAAAAGCTCAGATGGAAGGTGAGAGGAGGGCTGTGCTGGTGATCCATGGGGGTACTAGATGGGGGTGCAGGGTGGAGTAGGATTATTACTACCAGACAGTGTAGTGAGTGGTGGTCCTCTAGACACATGGGAGAGGTTTCTTTTTATTACATGAAGTCAAGAAGATGACTGATGTAGGCACTGCGGACAATGGGGGGCACGGGTATGAATCTCTAGGTGGGGGGTATTCTTCATTTGGCAGGTGATTGGGCTGTGGAAGTGGGGCCACTAGATATCAGAAAAATTGCTTTTATTTCAAATTAAGTGGATGGGGACTAGGCTCAATCTTATCGGGGGATTCTTCCTATTGTGTGCTGCCAATCGGCCGGGGGTTGGTGGGACCACTATACACCAGGGATGTGAGGTCTTCAGGGGAAACATTTTTAAAAAAAAAATATAACACACAAAATTCCATATTTCACACTGGTGAAATTCTGATGAAATGTGCAAATTTTGCATAATATTTTGCAAGGCAAAATTCACTATTTTGCCGGAATTTCACTGTCGAAATAAAATTTCACTGTATCCCTACTTGTAAGACTTGTGTTACTGTTAGCTCAGTAGAAATGTCCCTAGCAGAGCTGAAGCACTACAGGATGGAAGACTTCAGGGGAGATGGCAGATTAAAGCTTCTGTGATACAGGGCACTCTTCCCATATTGTCTTCCATAATACATAGAAACATAAACACTGTCAGCAGATAAGGGCCTATGGCCCACCCAGTCTGCCCATTTGAGCTTGTATGTTCCCTTTGCATTTTTCTAGACGTCTGTTGACCCGTACCCCTGTCCTCCAAAATTCCCTTATGTATACCCAATGCATTCATAAATCCAATGATTGTTTCAGCCCCCAGCACTTCCTCTGACAGGGTGTGCCACTTGTCAACCACCCTTCCTGTGAAAAAATTATTTTTCACTTTTTCTCTGAATCGCCCTCCCACCAACTTCATCCCATGCCCTCTAGTCCTGGAACATCTTTTTTTGCTGTAAAATAGTGTATTCCTACACTGTGTTCCTCCCTTTAAGGTACTTGTATATCTCTATTGTATCCCCTCTCTCCCTTCCCTCCTCTCCACCAGGGAATTGGGTAACTTGGTAACTTAGTAATCTGGGACAAAAGAAGGTCAAAGCCCATTGATATTGTCCCCTATTGTGGAGTGGGGCAGTATTTCCTGATGTGATTATCTGTGAGCCATTTATCTAATCCTATTTTAAAGGAACCAAGTGTATTTTGGCTGATTAGTTCCTGAAGAAGCTGATTCCAGTATCTAGGGGCCCTTTATGAAAAATAGTTTAACCTTTTACTAGTCATTGCCTTGCATACTTCCAGTTGTTTGTTGTGCAGTCTAGGCACAATTTTATGAGTTACATATGATATCCAACCTTGTTGTGTAAATTAGGTAATCTCAGTAGTTTGAAAAGAAATAGGATGTGTCCTGTACAGCGACTTTGCTGTAGAGAATGTAGGCCAGTGGCTTGGAGTCTCTCCATATATTTTCTGGTACATAAATGTGGGACCATCCTAGTAGCATGCCTCTGGATGTGCTCCAACATGGCTATGTCTTTACTAAGATAAGGGCTCCAAAAGGGGGAACCAAAATCAGAATATGATCTGACATGAGTTCCGTAAAGGGGGATTACACATTTTGCTCTTTTGGAAGTGAAAGTTCCATTAATGTATTTTAATATGCCTGATGTTCTTGATTGTACCGATATACATGATGTTCTTGTATGTACCTTGTAATCTCCAGGGTCACACCTGAAAATAGGCACTTGGCTGTCTATTATGCTCACCAGTAAACAAAAGCAAATAAATAAAAATAAATAAATAATAACCGGTTCGAGCGTATAGCAATTTTAGTACAGTGTTCCGAGAACAAAAGTTTGTTATTAATAATACTACCTAAATCCTAAATCAGGAGTGAGATGAATCTATTTGCAGATGACTCAAAACTGGGGTGGTGATGGATGGGAAGGAGGGGAAGGTGGCCCTACAGGGGGACCTGATGGCTCTGAAAAGATGGTCTAGAAAGTGGAAAGCTGAGGTTCAGTGCAGGGAAATGCAATGTGCTGCACCTGGGTGCCAGAAACCCTGGCCAAGTGTACACCTGGGGGGGAATGTTACAAGTCTCGATGGCTGAGAGGGACCTGGGAGTGGTGGTAGATGTCAAGATGAACAACTCGGAGACTTGTAGGAGGGCAGCAGCCAAGGCCAACAGGATGCTGGGATGCATCGCTAGGGGGATCACCTCCAGAAGGAGGGAAGTGATACTCCCTCTGTATAACTGCTTGATGAGGCCACACCTCAAGTACTGCTTGCAGTTTTGGAGGCCGCACTTAAAGAGGGACGTCAAACTCCTGGAGAGGGTCCAGAGGAGGACAACCAAAATGATTTGGGGCTTGGGGAACAGGACCTATGGGGAGAGGCTCAAAGAGCTAAACATGTACACATTGGAAGAGAGAAGGGACCGGGGGGTCATGATAGAGGTCTTCAGGTACATGAAGGGGGTAAATAGGGGAGGAGCCATCAGGGTGCTTCGAAGGAAGGAAGGAAGAGGGAGCAACTAGAGGGCATGGGTGGAAGCTGGAGGGGTAAAGATTCAGGGGAGAAGAGAGGAGGTGCTACTTCACTGAGAGGGTGGTGGAGCCATGGAACGCCGTGCCCAGGGAGCTGGTGGAGGCAGAAACAGTGGGGGGGTTCAAGAGGGGGTAGGAAAGGTAAAGGGGAAGGGTTCTGGAAGCAAAATCCAGTGCAGCGAGAATATCTGGAACTAGAAAGGGAGAAGCCAGAGAAGGTGAGGGAGGCAGCAAGGTCAGATCCCAGGGTGGGGGCCGACCAAATGAGCAAACATGAAAGACCGTTAGGCCTGTTCTGATGGCATTTTAGTATGTTAGTAATCTCTTTCGCAGTCAGATGACTTCAGGGAGATATTGTTTAAGGTGTGTGTAGCTCTAGGATTATGTTTTCCAAAATGTAAGATGGTGCAGTTATCGATATTAAATAACATGCCATTGGCAAGTGCCCATTTTTCAATAACTAGAAGGTCTGCTGCAAATTAAATCAAATTCTGGATATTATCTACTTTGCCCCCTATCATGGTATCATCTGCAAACTTTGATAAGAAATTAGTGTGGCCAATCTGCATGTTGCTGTTGAATAAATTAAACAGTGTGGGTCCAATGACCGATCCCAGAGGGACACCACTGTTCACAAAACCTACATCAGACTGAATTCCCTGGATTTTAACCTGCTGTGTCCTATTAGTTAACTAACTGTTTATCCAGTGAACTAAATGAGGTGAAAAAGCTTGTAATATGAGTTTGTTGATAAGTTTTCCATGTGAAACTTTATCGAAGGCTTTGCTGTAGTCCAACAAGATGACATCCATAAGCACTCTAGAGTTAAGGACTTCATTAATGTGATTACAAAAAGGCAATTACATTAGAGGTACATGAATGACCATATTTAAACCCATGCTGTGTTGAATCTATGATACAAAATAATTCCATTTCTTTATCAAGTAGATGTTTGATTATTTTTTCTATGAGTTTGCAAATTACAGAGGTTAAACTGATAGGACGGTAATTTTTGGTGTTGTATCTAGAGCCCTTTTTAAAGATGGGAATTACCGAAGCTTTTAACCAGTCTTGTGGCACCACTCCTTGTGTTAGGGATTTGTTAAAGATGATTGTTAAAGGGTTGCTATCGTATTGGTTGTTTCCTTAAGGAATCTAGGGCTAATGTTGTCAGGGCCTGGAATTAATTTGGATTTCAAAGTTTTAAGGGCTTAAATGGTGTCTGCTAAAGAAATATTGTAAGGGGAAAAATGTGCAAGAGAATCTGAGAGTTGATGGGATTCGTTGGTGGAAAATACTGAGCAAAAATAATCATTAAAGGTGTTAGCAGTGTCTTAATCTGATGTGATAGTACACTTACTAACAATCGGGACCAATGTGTTTGTCGTTACCTTTTTTACTGTTAAGATATGAGAACAATGATTTGTGACAATCTTTATTATGTGCAATTCTGAACTCTAGATTGTGTTGGAGTGTTTAATTAACTGTTTGAGTTTTTTTAACTGCAAGTTTATATTTAAGCAAGGTATCTCCCTTTTTATTTATATCTTCATTTTTCAGACATAAGGATAGTTTTGCTTTTTTATTTGGGTTTTAATAGATTTGTTGAACCAAATTAGGATTTTCCCTTTTTTATTGTAGTTTATTTTGTCTGGGACATGTAACTCTTCAAGGTCGGTAATAGCAGATTTAAGGTATTTCCACTCGTCTTCAAGTGATAGGGGAGTAAGAATTGTGTACCAGTCAGTGCTATTTAATCTCTCATTGATGCATGTATAATTAGCTTTATCATAGTTCTTAAATGTAGCTTGATATTTAGAAGATGGTATTTGTGAGTTATTTCGAACATGGTAGAATTGTGATCACTGTTGCCAAGTGGGTCATAAAAGCTGACTTTGGTTAGTTTATGAGCAATGCTAGTAATTAATAGGTCTAGGATATTGCTACCTCTGGTAGGTGTTGTTATTAATTGTTCAAGTCCAGCATCAATTAGTGCAGATACAAAATATTTCTCATGGCGAATGGTGCCAGAACTTGTTGCCCCATTTATTCTGGGCAAGTTAAAATCCCCCAGGATAATAACATTGTGTAAATTGGCTAGAAATGAGATACCATCTGAAAGTGTAGTTGAGTATGCAAGATCTGCTGATGGTGGCCTGTAATGTACCAATAGTTATAAGTGGTTTACCTTTGAACTGGATGTTAACCTGTAAGTTTTCAGTATTTGTTGTATAATTACATAGATGAAATGGAATATCATCCCCGACATATATTGCTACTCCTCCACCTGCTTGATTAACTCTGTCCTTTTGGTAAAGTTTAAAACTGGAGATTTCTTTGGTGTAAATAGAGGAAGGGTCCCACCAGGTTTCTGTAACAGCTATAATATCGATGTCATGAACAGCACATTTAACTTTAAGCTTGATAGTTTTCAACAGGTTTAATGATGTAGTATTAAGTGATAATATTTTGCAAGTTCTCATACTGTTATGCAAAATGGTTCCTTGCTTAAAAGAGTACATATTCAGGGCCTTCAGCCTGTCCTCATAGGACTTGTGATGAAATCCTGTGCCATATTCGTTGCTCTCCTCTGAACCTTCTTTACCCTGTCTATGTCCTCATGTAGGTAAGGTCTCCCAAACTGTACACTGTACTCCTGGTGGGGCCTCACTAGTGTCTTGTATGGTGGAATTATGACCTCCCTTTTCCTGCTGGTGATGTCCCTGCCTATGCATCTCAGCATCCTATTTGTTTTACCTACTGCCTTGTCACACTGCTTTCCTACCTCGAGGTCATCAGAGATGATAACCCCAAGGTCCCTTTCCTGCTTGGTGCATACTATATACCCCCCACCCTAGCTGATATGTTGTTTCAGGGTTTTTGTGCCCCATATGCATTATCTTGCATGTCTTTGCATTGAATTTCAACTGCCAAACCCTTGACCATTCCTCAAGTTTCTGCAGGTCCCTTCTCATTCTGTTTACACCCTCTGGTGTATCCACTCTGTTACAGAGCTTCCTGTCATCAGCAAACAGGGAAATTCTGCCTTCTAGGTTCTGCACAATGTCACTGATGAAGACAATGAATAGGACCTCTCCCAGCACTGATACCTGTGGTACCCCACTTGTCACGCTTCCCTATGTGGGACGACAGCCATCTACCACCACCCTCTGTGCCCTGCCACCCAGCCAATTACTCACTCACTGTGCTACTGTCCAGCCCCCTCACATATTCTCCAGTCTGCTTATTAGCCTTCTATGTGACGTGGAACCTTTGTAAAAGAGCCTTGGCTCAAAAGTATTTGTAATCCTAGAACAAATAAATAAAAATAAATGTGGCACTGTGTCAAAGTCCACACATGCCTAATTATTTGTAAGATCTGCATTTGTAAGATGTGCATTTAATGTACAGTACTGAAACTGAACTGTGTTTCTTGTGACTAGAACTCCACAGCCAGCTGCTTATAATTAGTGTGTTTGTTCCCGAAGCTGTCTCCGCCCTCATACAGTATTGCACTGACAATTGTGTGCTGTGCTGTGATAATTAATGACCTGGCCACCACTGTGTTGTGCTATGCCCAATTCTGGTTTTACCCTGTTTCTTGACAGTGCTTACCAGCTAAACATCCTATAATACCATATATTGATGATCATAGCTCTACCTAGTAATATTCCATATTTGCCATTTTCTGTCAGGATATTTAATCTCCCCAATCTCCACTTCATACTGGAAGATCCATTTTTCCCTCTAACACACACTGTGATCACTGAGTGATCTAATGGGAGTGCCAAATTCACCATCCAGAATCTCCTCCGATGGTAATCTATCCTCCCTACTGGCTGACATTCACAGCACTGATTTATCCCACATGAAACAATCCACAGACAATGACTGTGCCCTTGGTACTGTTGTCTGATAAATTCATACTCTTCTCCAAAGGACCAGCATTAAAGGGTACCTAAACAAGCAGTTTTTCAAAATTGCAAACTCCGAAATCTGGTTTCAAAGCGAGGTAAAGTAGAGACTGCTGTTTACATTTATGCTAAAACTGCATTTATGTAAATAACATAAATGCAGTGTCATAGCTTTTGAAAAATGTAAACCTCAGCTTTTCACTTTCAAAAAACAGCCTTGGTTTCTCCCTAAAATATATGCCAAGTGTGTTAAGTGAGGAGTCATGATCACATAATCTGAGCCACAGACAGAGATCCACATATATTTCCATAGTGCTAACTAGTCCTTCTTTCTCTCTTAATTTTGAGTTGTTGTACCAGAATGATCAAGACTATGTATTACCTTGTGGATTATTTTATCAGTACACATATTAGGCTATGATTTTGTTAGTTTTGTTTACTTAACTTGCAGAAAATGTTTTGTAATCCAGCTGACATTTTCTTTGGCAAACTGCATTACAGCACAACACTTCAAATACCTGATGTTCTAGTGGTTACATGATGCAGTGAATTTTGTTTTTTGTTAACCAGGAGATGCACACTAAGCTGAAAGCTTGTTTACAGGAATGCCCTAGGAGCACAAGGAAGTTTAATGATTAACTCAGGGTCACACAGCAAAGTACCAGTCTTGTTCAGTTTCAAAGCTCAAGCTCTCTTGTTAATCCTCAAATAAGGCTTTATTTTTCCATGTGAACCCCCCTGCACCTAACCTGCCTTCTGTTGAACACTCTACCATCCGTACCCTGTCCTTAGTACTGCCTGGGGCTGCATATGAACTTGAAGTCTCATGAAGAGAATTATCACACCTCGGACTGTAATCTTGTACCTCAGAGAGTTGTGCACACCTATACTGATATTCATCATCAGCTGGCCCTGTTAACAAATGCCTCCCAAATCACTCTCCAGTCCACATTCTCAATGTTTGACTTCTGCTCCCACAGTAAACATTAAGTGGATCACCACCCTACTGCACAGTGAAGGTAGTATGTACAGTTCCCTGTTGTGTTTTTTTCCCCACCTCATTAACCTACAACTAGGCCTTCCGGGAAGGCCAAGCAATAAGCATCATGACCCACCAGAAAGACTGCTGTTCATGCCCTCATACAGGCTGCACTTGCAATGGATAACAATATTATTAGCAGGAGAGGCATACTAATACCTTACGCGAATCCACCTGACTTCCAGTGTCAGTCTACTCCTTCACCTGTGATCTGCAGAACCCCACAGGAAGTTCCCAGCAATTCATCTCCAGTACTTTTCTGTGCACTAATCCACAGTGCGAGTTGGCTGGCTACCACCCTTCCAAATCTTGAATGAGCTATACACAACTTCCTCAATACTCTCCTAACAAATGTCAACACCCCCCACCCCCACCCAAGGTTAATCTCCCTACACTGAATTCAAGTAACATTTTAGGTGCAGCCCTGCCACTCTGAGTATTTGTCATTGCTGGCTACTCTCATCCACAGTCAGGGAGTGATCACGATGCTGGCAACGCCACATTTCAGATCTCACAGTGATCTGCTCAGCGTCCTCCTTCATGTCTTCAACTAACCTGAATATAGCTGTACCCTGCTGGAATGGCCTCTTCAGTCCCTCTCTGGCATTCATTCTTCTCACCTGCTCCCCACACCAAAAACCGGTGCGTTCACTACCCTTCTGCATCATGAATGTGGTTAGTACAGTCTCCTATGTTATATGAACATACGAGCATATGAAATTTGTCAGCAGATAAAGGCCTAGAGGTCTTTCAAGTCTGCTGAAATGTGCAGCTAGCACCCCTTATTCTGCAACTGCCCCTCCCTTCCACCCTTCCCCTTCATTAACCCTCCCCCTTGTCCTGTCCCATCCCCTTTTGAAGCAGTCCACTGTTTTACTGGATACCACTTCTGCAGGTAATGCATTCCTTCCAGCCACCACCCTTTCTGTAAAAAAAGTGTCTCTTCATCTCCCTCCTGAACCTTCCTCCCTCTAGTCTCATATCATGGCCCCTGGTGTTCCTCCCCTCCCTTACTTTGAACAGCCCCTCTGAACCTGTCTTGTTTATTCCTTTCATGTACTTAAAGATTTCAATCATGTCCCCCAATCCCTCCTCTCCTCCAGTGAGTACATGTTCAACTTCCTCAGCCTCCTCTCGTATAAGTCCTCCAGCCCCTTGATCATCTTTGTTACCCTGAGCTGCACCTCCTCCAGTAACTTAATGTCCCTCTTCAGATACGGGTGCCAGTACTGCATGCAGTACTCCAGGTGCGGTCTAACTAATGACCTATACAGTGGCAGAATCACCTCCTCCCTCCTCGAGGATATACTCCTTGCAATACAACCCTGCATTTTGTTGGCCTTTGCAGCTGCCTTCCTACATTGTGCCGAGTTGTTCATTGACCCTGTAATGAGCACCCCCAGATCCTTCTCCTCCTATGTCTGGGCTAACTGCACTCCCCCCCAGCTGGTAACTCCTCCTTGGGGTCTTAATCTCAAAATGGAGCACCTTGCACTTTTTGGCATTAAACCCCAGTTGCCAGGTGTTTGACCAGGTTTCAAGCTTTGCCAGATCATCCTGCAACCCCTGCCACCCCCCTAGGTCATCCACCACCGCTCCTACCTTTGCATCATCAGCAAACAGACTGATCTTGCTCTTGATGTCCCAGGATATGCCTGCAATGAATATCCCAGACAACACTGGTCCCAACACCAAGCTCTGTGGAACATCGCTCATCACTACCCTTGGGTGTGAGAGCTCTCCACCCATCATCACCCTCTGTTGCCTTCCCTCAAGCTAGTTTCCTACCCATCTCACCAGCTTTGCACCCACCCCTGTGCCTACTAACTTACTTCCCAGCCTTCCATAAGGCACCGAGTCGAATGCCTTACTGAAGTCCAGATACAGGACATCCACTGCATGGCCCTGTCCAGTTGCCTAGTTACCCAGTCATAGTACTCCACCAGGTTGGTTTGCCAGGATCAGCCCCATATGAAACCATGCTGTCTGCTGTCCTGTAGTCCTTTGGCCTCTAGGAGGGCCACCAGCCTCTCCTTCAGGATAGTCTCCATTAGCTTACCCACAATGGATGTGAGGCTCACTGGTCTGTAGTTTCCCGGTTCATCCTTGGGGCCACTGTTGTGGAGGGCCACCACATGATCCATCCTCCAGTCCTGAGGTCCACCCCCCAATTGTAGTGAGGCATTAAATAGATCTACCAAAGGTCCAGCAAGGACCTCTGCCAGCTCCTTCAGTACCCTGGAGTGGATGCTATCTGGGCCTGGCACCTTGTCCACCCTCAGTGCCTTCAAACCCTCCCGAACTCTGCCCTCCATGATTTCCCCATCTGTCACCCCCCGTTTCTGCCATTTCTCCCCTTAGGTGTCACGCCTCTTCTCTTTAGTAAATACTGAGCAGAAGTACTCATTTAGCTTCTGCCTTATCGCACCCTGCTTCCACCCAACCCCCCTCCTTTATAATCCTTAATATGCGGTCCTTACAGCTCCTTTTCTCCCTGATGTACCTAAAGAAGTCCTTCTCCCCCTTCTTAATGCATTGTGCCAGCCTGAGTTCCATAGATGCTTTGGCTCCACTTACTGCCCTTGTCACCTCCTTCGATTCCGTCAAGTACTCCTCCCTGTCCTCCCCCCTCCCTGTTTTCTTGTACTTCCTAAAAGCAGCTCTTTTCCTCCTTACCTTTTCCATAGCCTTATTGCTCAACCAGCTCGGTTTCTTAGCCATAGCCTTCCTGCTCTGGGCCTTGCAGCAAGTTTTGGTTGCCTCCACTATCCCCAGCTTTATGAGCTCCCACCTCTAGTTAGTGTCAATACTAGATTGAATTCTGGCCAGGTATCCTTTTACCACTTCCCCCATCCTTCCAAAGTCAGCTATTCTGAAGTCCACCACTCTTTTGCCAGATTACACTCCTTCCTTGCCCATGTCCAATGTGAGCCATACTGAGTGGTGGTCACTCCCTGACAGCAGTTTCTCCACTGTAAGTTCTCTCACAAAGTCCCCATTTGCCAACACAAGGTCAAAGGTATTCCCTAACCTGGTTGGTTCACTGACCATTTGCTGCAGGAAGCTGTCCTGTAAGGCATCCAGCAGTACCTGCTCCCTTCTGTTCCTGGTTGTTGGGGTATTCCAGGCCACTCCTGGCATGTTGAAGTCCCACACAATCACCACACTACCCTTCTCACAGGTCCTCCTGATCTGTCCAACTAGTTCCCTATCTAACTCCTCCGTCTGAGATGGTGGTCTGTACACCACTCACATTCTAAGAATCCTACTCTTGGAATCCTGTATTTGCATCCAAAGTGACTCTGTACTACCCTCCTCCCCTTCCTCCTTTACACACTTCAGTCCTTCCTTTGCATATAGTGCCACACCCCCTCCTTTTCCAATCACCCTGTCCCTACAAAATAACCTGTACCCTGGTACAGACAGGTCCCAGTCATTGTATTGGGTGGCCCATGTTTCTGTGATGACTGCAATGTCCCCCTCTCCCTCTGCCATGAGCACCTATAACTCTGCAGTTTTCCTCCCAAGGCTCCTAGCATTAAGGGTAACCACCCTTCCACCCTTCCCCCCATCCTGCCTTCCTATACTAGTATTACCAATAGTACTTGCCATTTGCCCTTTGATGCTGTTATGGCGGGTAAGCTCATATGGTTTCCCAACCTGTGATCTCTGCATATCTCTTGCCCAATTGCTACCCCCCACTCCTAGTTTAAATTCCCAACTTCCTCTATGTACTCCTCCATCCTCTGTTTCAACACTTTATTTCCCTCTTCACTCAAGTGTAGTCTGTCCTTGGCATAGAGACTACTGTCTTACCAGGTCCCTGTCCACCCCCCCCCAACAGCCCATACTCTTTAGCACAACACCAGATGGTTAGCCATCCATTAAATTCCTCTATTCTCAGCTTTCTTGTTGTGCTTACCTTGGGCACTGGAAGTCTCTCTGAAAAAGTAACTGATCTTCCTGCCCCTTCACATAATTGTGCTAGTTCCTCAAACCTCCTCTGGACTATATTTACTGTCTTGTTAGCCAGGTCGTTTGTCCCAAGATGTATAATTAAATGAGGCATGTCCCTACCCCTTCTAGCATTTTTCAGAACAGATTGTCCCACCCTTTCCACTGTCATTCCTGGCATGGCCTCCACCCAAATGCGACTATGCCTCTCCTCCTTGCTACCCCACTAGACTCCTCTTAGTATTGAGTCCTCCAGCACTAAGATTCCACCACTCTTACTCCTTGCTTGCTTCCATTTATCTCCCTCTCTCATTTCCAGCTCCTCTTCTTTCTCCTACACATTATTTCTCCGTTTTGCCCCTGTTACAATTCTCCCAACAGAACTTTCCCCTGCTCTAGTTAGGTCCAGGCATTTATCAATTACTCCTCTAATTTCATCATTTCCCTCCTCCACCTTCTTCCTCTCTAGCATTTCAAAACTATTTTCTGAAGACCCTTCACAAATGCCCGCTCCCTCTCTCTGCATAGTAACCTGTTCTCTCCTTTCTACTCCATGACTTTTGCCACTTCTTTGCCTCCCCTCACAAGTTCCTATCTCCTCCTTCCATTTGTCTTTTGTTTCCTGATCTGGTTTCCCCTACAATCATTCTTCCTGGCCTGGGTCCCTTTGTCTCTGCTTCCCTTCTTTTGACCTTCTCCTCACCACTTTTGGCTTAAATCACCCTCCCTCATCTCCCCTTCTTCCTCCTCCCTCCAGTATTGGGCTAACCCCAACCCCAATCTTCCTTTCCTGTCTTAGTTCCTCCTGCAGACCCTCGATCTTCTTTCTAAGTTTCTCTATGTGGTTGCACACTAAACATCCTCCCACACTCCAGGCAATTTTTAGAAAGATTGGTGCACTGCAGTTGTTGCAGCTTACCACCCTACCCATTCCTGTCATTGCCCACCAGCAACCCCCCACCCTTCCAGATGCAGGATATCAAACATTCCCCCAAGTCTTCCCTCTCCCCCCTCTATCAATGCAAAACATTATTTTCTTTATTACCCCTTTTGTTGTACACATTTAGATAGATTGAGCAACTACTTTTTATATTCCTATCCTTCCTATCCACACTCAAAAAGAGACTTTAAGTAGCTATTGCACAACCTTCTTCAAACTTCTACTCCTCCTTTCCCCAATGCAACAGCAATGCAAGAAGTAACAATGAAAGCTCCTAGATTTGCAGTTACTTCCCTTCCACTGAGATAGCAGTCACCTCTTCACTTGCTGCTGTTCCTTTCCTGGATGCCTGCTTCTGCTATGACAGGTGCATATTCTTTGCCCATTTGAGGAAGTGATGTCAGAACTCCTGGTATAAAGGAAATAATGGACATGGGGTGGGTGGGAACAGCCCAAGTCTTCCAGAAACAATCAGCTAGCTGAGGCCCCTGGTCAGACCATTAGCACCCTTCTCCCACTCTGCACTAAACTTTGCAGCTAGTGAAGCCAGCAAAAATGAATCGCAATTCTACTCAAAGCCCCCCAAATAGGTTTGCTACCAAAGAAACAGGAGTCCAATTCAAAAAGCTTCACCAACAACACATCAAAATAGGCTTGAAATTAGATGATATAGGTATCCAATTCAAAGAAACAGACCCAGTTAAATCACACCAAATAGGTTTTAAATCAGAAGAAATAGGCCACTACAAATGCAGCCTGCTACACAGTGAAACATCAAACAAATAAGACCACATATAGCTTCCAAAACAGGTTTCAAAATTCCAACAGCCCCAAACAATACCCTGCTAGCCCCTTAGAAGTAGCAAGAAAGCAAGAAAGGAAATAGCCCTTCTACCAAGTAGAATCCACAAGAAACAATGTAAAAACAACAAGAAGCTACTGTACTGTAACAGATCTGATCCTGTCCCCCTTCTAGTTCCTTCTGAGAAACCAAAGCAACTAACACCACACCTGATTCAGCTCTGCCTCCCTAGCTGAGTGAGACCTGGCCAGACCATTAGCACCCTTCCCCCACTCTGCACTAAACTTTGTAGCCAGTGAAGCCAGCAAAAAATGAATCACAATTCTACTCACAGCCCCCAAAATAGGTTTGCTATTTTCATATTAATAGTAAACATGATATTCTGGTAAGCCAGACTGATAACAGCATGGTACAAGTGGAAAAATAGGCATTCCTACCCATGTAAGATCTAAGCCACTTATAATTAGGCACTATTAAATGACATGCACAATGATGTGCATACCCATCATTTAATAGTGCCTAATCAAAGGTAGCCTAGATCTCTTAAGGATGGGAAAGCCCTTCATTGCCCCTGTTCCCTGCTGCTATAAGTCTGACTTATTGGAAAGATATATTTATATTTGATATGTCAAAATAAAATGGGGACTGTACTACTTGAATTCATGATGCAGAAGGGTGATGAGCTCACCAGTTTTTGGTGCGAGGAGGGATAGTGAAGAATGAATACCAGAGGGAAACTGAGAAGGCCACTCTTGCAAGGTACTGCTATATTCAGGGAAGGGAGAAGACAGAAGGAGAGAAATATGAGCAGATTACTGTGAGAAATAAGATGTGGATCTGCCAGGACCTTGATCACTACCTGACCTCATTGTCCTGGCCAACATTCCCCTTCCCATAAAACCAGTTCATGCAGTTGTCCAAGGCTGTGTGTGGATGTTAATGTATGACAGGGCTGCCACCACATATTCAGTCACTTCACTACCAGTCTAGTATTGTTTTTAAAGCACTTTGGGATACAATGTGTATGAAAACCACTATATGAATGCTGATTCTTATTATTATTATTTCCATGGAAAAAGAAGACAAGGCAAGCATATATCTGAGTTTCAAGAAAGTATGAACTCTAACATTGGACTGCACAAGAACTTTGCTACAAAAAAGTGGTGGCTCTAGGGGGTGGTGAAGGGTGTGGTTGCAACTTCCCCCACACATAGTAACATACCTGCTTGCTGCTGCTTCTGCATTTCACTTTGTTGAAGAAGTCTGATTTACTGATTGTACAAATGTTTACATTCAAACTATGGATTACATTTGTAGGTTCTGTCAAAAACGTACTAGAAAAGAATAGTAGAAAATATAAAGGTTTAATAAAAATGTTATAAAGTGCATATTAAGCATGCACACCACCCGAGCACCCCCATTCTAGCATTTTGGATCCACCATAACCACTAGACCACCAGGTTATTCAAGATTTGTACTGCACTGTGGTTTGCCACAGAGAAAGTCAGCATATTAAAGTAAACAAAATGAACAGAACCATAGCCTAACATGTGCATTATACAAAATAATGCACATGGTTTTGACCATTTGGGTAAAACAATTCTATGCAAAGGGAAAAAGAACTAGTTAGCACTATAGAGAGACATATATCTCTCTGACTTTGACTCCAATGATGTCATCACATAACACATGTGGCGGCCATTTTAGGAAGCAGGTAATACTTTTTTTTTAATTGGAAGACTTATTTTACAATTTTCAAATGCTCTGGAACCACATTTAGGTAAATTATGTAAATTTAGTTTTAGCATTAATGAATACAGCAGCCTTTCCTTTAGTCACTTACGGAGTCAGACTTTTGAATAGTTTGTTGTCAAAATGTTGTTTAGGTATCCTTCAAACGTTTCAACCTCCCTCAGGTTCCAGCTGAGTTTATTGCATATCTCAGACCTGTAAATGTTGCTCCATGCTTTTGCAAAGCTTCTTGCTTGCATTGGAACTTATCAAGATGCAAGCAATTCCACAATGCTACAAAGAAACCCACTGGGTTTCCAAGGCAGACTAATTTGTTTTCAAGTAGTAAACAAATTTTAATGACCCATCCAAATTCTGAACACTCATCTTCTGCTAATCTGTGTACTCTCCTAGTCTTCCCTACTAGTCCTAAACCTGATAGATCCATCCTCTCTGACTCTATGTGGTTTCATTCTGCATTCAGCAACTTTTTCTTCACATGTTCTTTTCCTGCTCCACTGTCCCTCTCTTCTTGCTCCTTCCATCCTCTTTTTCCTTCTTGTGTTCCTCTCCTGCTGCAACATTTGCAGCCAAAGATATGGACAGATATTTCCTGAAATTTCTATGATATATTTAGAACAAACCCCTGCTTGCCTACATTACCACAAAAGAGCCACAAGAAATAATCTCATGTGAAATATTGGAAAATATCTGGAAATATCTAATCAAGTATTTGACTGCAACAGTACCACTCTCTGCTATCACGTCTCTCTGTCACTCTAACAGCCTTTATGGCATTGACCACAGACTCTTCCATCTCTGGGTCCCCAATATTGCTTGTTTTTCCTCTCCTTTGCACATTCCTTAATCTTTACTTCCATACCTGTAATGTACCTGATGCTCAGAAGAGGGCCAAAGTCCTTCCCATTGACAGAAGTGGAAATTATATTTTATCTGGTAACAATCAACTTATATTCCTTACTCTATCACTAACTAATCTTCAAGAACAAATTGCACTCTCCCCAAGCTCCTTAATTCTTGGTTGTGCTTTTATTGACTACACTTTTCAGTCAGACTTCAAGAAATCTAAATCCATGATCTCTACACCAAAGTTCACTGACTCTATCCTGAGGCAAATAAGTCAGGACAAAGTACTTCTATGATTTTTGTCAACATTGTCAAGGTGTTTGACAGTTGCTCACACATTGCTCTGAGACAAACATACTAGGATAGGCCTTGCTGACCTACCAGTCATATGATTTAACTATTACCTGGCTTACAGGTCCCAGTTGTTCCCTGTAGGAGATATTCTCTACACACCACTATTAGGTCAAGAGTTCCCCAAGGCTCTGTCCTGAGCTATATTTTTTTTCCTGATATTCTTCACAAGATCTGTGTCTCCTTGTTTATTCACAAGTATGTAGGTAATACTGTTACATTGATGCTCTCCTCTTGTCCCTCAACCACCATTTTGGCAGTGCAACACTAGTAGGAATTTCAAGTCAATCACTGATTCTGTATAAACCTGTTCACCCTTAATAACAAAACACTGTGTTCAAGACCTTTCTGGTTCACATTGATCATCATAGCCTTGGCAGGCTTCCAGTTAAAGGAAGTTCCTCCTTTAAATACCACTGCGTCTGGTTGTATTATTACAGTGATTTTTCATAATCATGATGCCCACAATTCAGTTTTCTAAGCCTCATACCCCCAATTGTGAAGTGGTCCTTATTGATAAAGCTGGTAGTGTACTTCCATCCTTTCTGCCTACACTGGTGGAATGGTAAATATTTCTTGTGTTACTCGTGTGCTGTACAGCAGTTTGTAGAACATTTAACTACCTGATTAGTGGTTTTATCTTTGTGGAAAGTTAAGATCTTAATCTGTAACTCTAAATCAGAGTTTTACAGCTATACCTTACATTTATACAGTTAATCCACAACAGGGTGTGGATTATGCTGGGATTTATGACAGCTGGCATGATACGGCCACTGAGCCACAGGCCGAGTGGTCAAATACTGGCCAGCTGTGGTAAAGTGCTGCAAATCCCACACCCTGGAGTGGTTTATTTTGATTATACAATGGGAAGGAAGTGAAGGATTTAAAAAATATAAAAAAAAATTATATTAAAAATTAAAAAATATATACTTTTTTTATTGATTTTAAGGTGAGGTATCCTTCCTGTATAGTAAGTAGTCCCCTGTTCCTAGGCAGAAGACATGCTGTCCAGCTCCTAATCCAGCCCCCCCCAAGTTTCAGGTGCTGCTGAGTTTCTAATCCAGCTCACCCCCCCGCAGTTGACACAGAGACACACACATGTAGTATGCTGTGATGTCCTGTCCTAGTTTATTGGTAACATTTTCTGATAGACACAGGCAGCCTGATATTAAGTAGTAACTGACAGTCTGTGTGATGCAAGCTTGTCCACTAATTGGAGCCGTCTCTGAGATGCTGCTTCCGAGTGCAAGCTTCCGGTCAGGAAAAAAAAATCGATTTGAATCATGGGATATTTTTTTCGAGTTCTTTCATGTGGGAAACTGTACTTTTGAGGAGGCTATTGGGACCTTTGTGTATCACTGACATTGTGCAGGTGGTCTGGAGGTGGAGGGTAGCCAATCATGGAAATGGAGCATTATTTGTGAGGTGAGGCAGGTAGAAGTGTCAAAGTAGTCATTTCTTGCAGTCAGTTGTTTAAAAAAAATGCTGCTTGATCTCTTGGTGACACAGTCCTTGTGTTTTCTGTGAATTCAACGTTGACAGCTACTGATTTGTTTAGTGAGAATCTTGCAGTCATACCGACTCTGACTTTGCCAGTTGTGACTTTGCCAAGGTCAGAGTGATTTCGGGGTGGGGGTCCTAATGTGTCTGACTGGCACCTTTGCTGTGGGTATATCATAGGATTTACCATGGTTAAAAGGTGCCAGTCAGCCAATGAGGTTGCTGAATTATGAGACCCCATGGTATAATTACAGTTATACTGCAAAGAATATTGCACCGAAGGGCACCTGTGCCTGATTGTGTTGGTAACTTATCAATACATACCAAGTTTATTACCTTGAGAGAAGCATTTCCTTGAGAAGGTTAAGCAACAAATAGGTTTTAACTCCCAATCCTGGGCAGATTACTATACTGACTCTCCTGCTCCAGGGGACCCCACTTCTTCATTTTTGGTTTACTTGTGTGTAACTTGAGCTACCTTTATAGCAGGATCCACTCCCGGGCAGTGCTAGGATCCCTATAGATATTAGTAGACATGTCCTTCCCCTCAAGCAACCACGTGGTCCCCCTCAGAATCGTCCAGCAGGAGGGCTGCAAGATCCTCCACCTATGCCAGGATGGCCAGTACAGATAACATTAGAGGGACTGATATAGTCTGGTGTGTCTCCTGGAATGTGAATGGTCTAGATCACCCAGTAAAAGAAATAAGATCCTGCAGCACATAAAAGGCCTAAAAGTAGAGGTAGCACTGATCCAAGAGACACACCTCACAACCAAGTGTATCCACTTGCTGTGAAAGAGTTGGGTGGGTCAGATTATATATACAGTTCTGGGCTGGCATCATCAATGACTGCTCCTCAGTACTAGGGGTAAAAATTCTACCCATCTAGCACTAGTCATTTTGGAACACAAATCACTGCTTCCACACCCCTCAACCCTGGTAACTGATTGGCTGCTCCTAGCCTTATTGGTGTCCAAAAGGGCAAAACTTAGGAAGTAGAGACAGCCCCCCCCTTCAGTCTTAGCCAGAAACATAAGCTACTCCTTAACTACAAAAAAACAAAGATTATGACTTTTGCAACCCCACAAAATAAAAACAAGTCTCACCAGCTCACCGTCTGCAACAAACTAAATGTCCGCTTAAAAATCATAAGTGCCTTTAAATACCTAAGGATCACACTTGATAGTACCTTATCATATGCAACCCACATTGATCCTTTTGCTAAGGTAGTCAGTGGCAAAATCAGGCTACTGCATAAGCATAAACATTGTATGACATCAGAGGCACCCAGACTAGCAAGACAGCTCAAGCTTATCCATTCAGATTATGGCCTGGCAGTATATGGAGCTGCCTCTGACACCACTCTGAAAAGAGTCTCCATAGCCTTAAACAAAGCCTTTCAACTACTCACTGGGGCACCCCGGTTAATGCACAAATGCTTCCTTTATGTCCAAGCCAGTCGGTTACATTTGAAAAGTAGACTGAAGTACCAGACCTGCTTATTTGCTAAAAAGACAGCTCTCGGTCTGACCCCCCAAAGAATTCAGAACCTTATGAGTCTCACAAAGAACCCACACAGTACTAGTAGTGTTAACTGTCAGCCCTATCAGGTCCCATTTTGTTGGACATCTCAAGGTCAAAGATCCTTTGACTACTTTGCCTCCAACTGGCTCAACTCTCTTGGCAGTGAACTCCAAGCAGAAACAAAGCTTTGCATCTTCAAATGGAGACTTAGGCAGCACCTCACAGAACAATGTACATGTGACTGCCCCTCTTAGATCTTTGTTCTAGCAAACTGTAAGGATTCAGGCCCTCTTGCCACCCCCTTCACCTCCTCCTTTGATAAACCTTTGACAAAGCCTTGCCCAGCCATCTTCTTCTTCAGCACTTATCCTAGCATCTTTACTCAGTTTAATGTAAATTGCACTATTGCTTAACGCTCTCTCTGCAACTAGTTCTGAAATTTGTTGTTATTTATTATTTATATGCTAACATCCAATTTTGTGCAACATGTTCCAGTTTATTGTGATATATCAGCACTAGAATCCTTGTTATTTTACATTCCTTGTATGTTTCTGTACCATATCTTGTTTGTATGTTCTCCATTTCCTCAATGTGGAGCTTTTGTAAATGAGCTACTAGTTCAAAGTTACTTTGTATTTCCAAAATGTAAAAAATTCAATAAATAAATTATCCTGGCACTCAGCCTTAGTGAAAGTAGTCATATTTCAAAGGCTAGCCTTTGCATCCAGAGGTAAACTGTCCCTCTGCAAAAAAGAAATGGGCCCCTTTCCTTCGGTCCCACCTGTGCTCATTTCTGACACTGACCCTGCTTATCTCACCCACATGACAGAGACCAGGTACAGGACAGATTTTAGGTGAATCTTGACCCCAAGATCTGACCCCAAGAACTGTTTGACTTTCCTTCAGGGAGTCTTACACGTTAAATGGGTGATAGGGCCCTCTATGGAACAGTGAGTAGCTTGGAACCTGCTCACCCAGACTTAAGCAATAAGATATGGCTGGGTGTTGGTAGTACTGAGATACCTGCACACCTAGAGGCATAGTTAGGCAGGACACCACGGATTGAGTGCCTTCAGCCTCTGGGTGTGTGGGTATCTCAGTACTACCAACACCCAGCCATGTCTTATTGCTTATATAAAACGGGCCCATAGGCAACTTTGAAAAAGAGGACATTCTAAACATTTTCAAAGTCACAAAAAAATACTAAAATGTTGCTAAATAATGTAAATTATACAATGGATTAAATTGAATGTGGCAAATGCTGCATCCTGATTGGTTGGCTGGTACCTTTCCCAGCATGGTAAATCCTCCAGTGTACCCACGGGAAAAAGTACCAGACAACTTTATCTCGTGACAGTCCAGGTCGCTTTCACTTTAATCAAAACTGTAGCCATTTGTCCTGTCACCACTTCGCTAAAACACCGCGGTAAATATGAAAAAAATGACATCCTCCATTCAACCGTACGGACCTCAGTTACTTACAAAATATCTACAAAAAATAAATAAAACAACATTTGCCATTGTATAATATAAATTTATCCCTCCAGGGTGTGGTTACACTGGAGGACTTAACACCACTGGTGTGGTAAATCCTACAGTATACCCACACCCTGGAGGGATAAATTGCTTAAATAATCCTTCCACAGATGTTTTCACCTGTCGGTTATCTATCTTTCTTCACACTCAGTACATTGTGTGATTGTTTACCACAGAATAGAAGAATTCAAAGCTCTGCATTGTTCCAGTATTAGAATGTACCCCCTCCCCCCCTACACACACATAGAATGGCAACATGAAATACATGAATTCAACATTCTTCAGAGCTCAACTGGCATACAAACAAAAACAAACACACAGGCCTGAAGTGGAGCCAGAACCTAAATTTTATCTGTTGCCAGGTAAGGAGCAGGGAGTTCTCTAACAAAGTGGTAGGGATAGGAGGGGGAATTTTCATGGTCATCAAAGAAACACCAGCAATGGAAACTCTGAAAGGTACTTGATTTTTTAAATTTGTGTATGCGTGTAAGGGAGGCTCATGAGTACAAATAACATTAAATTATTTACTTACTTTATTTAATTTAATGGACTTTTGGTTTTAGGGCCTAGTCAAAGTTTTTTATATATGAGTAAAGGCTACAGTTATGTTTTTGATAGAAACTAGGAAATAGGTGGCTTATGAATTCTGTGAGTTGCCCAGGTTGGCAGATACTTGTTTTAGCCCATGGTGGCACTCTCTTACCGCAATGGCTATAACCAAGCCTCAGCCAATCATGACACAGGGATTTATTTGTCCATTTTATATATAGAAATACAAGCAAGGATGTTTCAGTGGATCCCCTCTTAACCCTATGTGGCATTTACTGTGATTGCCTAGTGTAGGTAGACAACTAGAAGTCGAAAAGCAATATAACTATAAGCTTTACCTTTCTTAGGACATAGTTTAAGCCCATGATAGGGCACTGATATATCCCTCTGGAATTCCCACATTATATTCACTAGTTACAAATTGTTGATGTCTCCATTCAAGGCCTGTTGCATGCAGCAATCTTAGTATTGCTAGTTCAAACCTATTTTGCTAGAATATTTAAGTGATTTTACTCTTACAGGTATTACATATTAACTTTCATATGTCTGTGAGTATTGATGTTGTTGTGTGATAAAAGAAAAGTTAAATAATATAGTTCATAAAAAAACAATGATTGTTCATATTACAATGATACCATCCACGTGAACCTCCTCCCTAGGTTAGAATTTCTGCACTGGAACAAAACTTCCATATCCCCATCTCTGCATTGTGTGCACTCTACCAACAACTGCTCATGTGCCTAACTCTCCTCTCTCTCCCATCTGTCTGCTCCTTGTTATCCCTCTGTTTCACGCAGAAGCTCTTTCAGTCAATAATCTCTATAACAACACCATTTTGTCTACAGTTCTGTACCCTCACCCTCACCCTCACCCTCTCTCACTTGTTCTTGCTTGTATCACTCAACAACCATGCTTCATTTGGTCAGGTCCTCCAGTACAGCCATGTCTATGTAGGGTTTCACCATGCCGCATTGACAGAAATCCTGTCAAATGCCATTACAGCGACCACACAAAGCCAAGAGACAGCATTGTGCCATCCAGGAATACAACTGTTTTTTTTGCGGTGGGCTTTGACCCCCCCCCCCATGCAAGGGGCTCTGCCTCCTACACCCCCCACACTAAAGATTATTAACTAGAAGCCAGAGTTGTTTTGGGGATGGAGTGAACTCCCCAGAGACAGTGACATCAGTAAGACAATGGGCCAGTACAGTGAACGGTTGATTCTGTCACTGTACTGGTCTTTGCTGTCTTTCTGTTGCTATAGCAATGGTATACAGCCAGGTAGTATCCCCCTAACCCACCTCTGCTTCTCTTCAGTGCATCACTACCTTTAAATATATAAATTCTATACACTGTGCAGGCCCTTGCTCTCCCATGTGCTGTGCTGGATTCACTGGAACCCCTGATTATAATTGAAATGGATACTGTTTTTTTTCTGAATTGTCCTATGAGTAAGACACGTGATCCCTGTCTGGACATATGGCAGCTGGGTGAGGAGGGCATTGCCACTCACTGCATGCATACTGAAGATACCGCTAAGGTGACTGAAATGTGGGTGCTCGATGCCACTGTGGGGAAACTGCTTGATGCCAGGGAATAGGGCATTGTGACTAGTAGCACCATAGATTGGTACCCAGGATGCCACTGGTCACCATGGTGGGTTATGACTTTTACTACAGGCTGGTGATTAGAGGGAGGGAAGACCACTAGAACCAGAGAGAGTTTCTTATCAGTATGGGCTGGTGAACTGAGGAAGGAGGGGCTCGCTATTACCAGGGAGCATTTTTGTACTGCAAGCTAGGCAGGAAGTATAGCGCAGTGGTCTAAGGCTCTGAGCTGCAAATCTGGTGACATCCAGCAGACCAGACCTGGGTTTGAATCCCACAGCTTCCACTTGCATACTGTGTGACCCTGAGCAAGTCATTTAACCTCCTTGTGCTCCCAGATCGCTCCTGTAAAAAAACTTTCAGCTTAGTGTGCTATACCTGGTTAAACAACTAAATAAAAAAAAATAAAAAAAGCTGGCAATCAGAAGGAAGGGGGGATGACTGGCACTACAGAGAAGGGTTTTCTTTTTTAGTATGGACTGGTGGGAGCACTAGCACCAAGGACAGTTTTTTTTTCAATACGTGCTGGCAGTTGGAGGAGGGGGAACCACTAGCAGGAGGGACAGTTACATATGCCTTGGATTGCGGACAGGCAGAGCTGGGCTAACCTACCTCTGCTACCTATGCAAAAAGGCCCATTATGGGCATGTACATAGTTCCTTAGTGCCTTGCTTGCCTAATGAGATCATTTGCAGGGGTTCCTTTGAAAATTGCAGATAGTGCTCTGGCACTATCCACTATTGAGGCCCACTACGAAAGCCATGTTTGAGCAGTGCTGCTTGACTTAACACTATGCTGACATCACCCTATATTCAGCTCAACAGCACAAATGCTCTATCCAACTAATTGTAGCATTTTGGGACCCCTGGGCCATTGCAGAGCACAGCACAAACCTTTGTGCTCTGCTTTGTACTTTTCTGAATATCAGGCATGTGAGGTTTAAAAGTAATCTAACTTTAGGGAGGAGAAGATGTTTATACCAATTTATCGAGTGCTTGTTTACTATTTCAATCCATTCTTTTTTTTTTTAAAACGCCATCACATATGCATATAAAATGGGACCTGATCTCAGTGGCTCAAACCTGTCCCCGAACTCCAATAAATAAATAACACATTAATTCCCTTTTACCACAACTGTGTCAACATATTGTATACCTGTTCCATTTGTTGCATTAGGTTGAGCAAAGTACTGGCTTGATAAAAACTTTCTGAGGCATTTTAAATTGATTGGATTATTCTATTTGATTTAGATATGTTATTTATATAGATACAGTACTTACACTGTTTCTTCCAAATACCTTTCTCATAATTTTTATCAACTTTTTCCCAGCCGTCCCTTCGGCACACAGTAGCACTACCACCATAAACACAGGTGACCTGGGTTGGTGATCGAGCCTTGGTTGTCATGGTCAGTCCAGGGGGAGGAAGGAGATTTTAGCATCCCATAGGACACTCTCCTCCTTCAAGGGTGGGAGAGCTGTTATACCTTCCCATTACTACTGCCTGTGGATGCATGGACAGTGAGCGATATGGGACTTACAGAGTGGGGAAGGGAAGATACCATTTGGCACTTGGTTGAGATGTTCACTAGCATGTCTATAGTGTGGACTCTAGTCCTTGTGCTGGCATCCTGAGGGGTTGGGTTTCAGGGACCACAAAAGAAAGACAACAAATACTGTACAAATAAAGAGAGTTAAGACCCCACGGCAGCATGATCCCGAGAGGGAGGACAGAGTACGGATGGTCAGTATCACCAGTAGTGGGAGATTAAAAATTTGCAATAAAAAAAAGAACTGTTTCCCAATTAATGAGTTTTAGTTAGATATAGTAAGAAGTTATGATGCACTGCTAGTCTTTTTCTAAGGACACATTTCTATGGTCTACTTGAATTATCTTTTGTAACCATGTGTATTGGTTGAAAACCTGTTTCCTTTTTTAAATTTTTCATAGTGAATTTTGGTCTTATGATAAATAAGTTCATTTTTTTCTAATCCATATATATATATATATATATATATATATATATATATGTATATATATACACTTTATTAAATCATATTTGAATTTTTTATATTAAATGTTATATTCGAAAAAATATTTATTGTGTCCAATACTATTTCTGAAGTGCATTCATTTCTTAATTTTTATTTATTTTATTTGATGAAAGTCTGTTGTTTAATTTAAAATATTTTCCCAAATTTTGCAGTCTGACCACCATTTTCTTCTTGGTTTTCTGTTTTATTTTTAAACCATTTTGTGGCAGCATACAGAAGTAGGTGTTCATCATTTTTTTTGTAATCTGTATTTATGTTGTGTTCAGCGGGAATGTACTATACCCCTGTATCAACCCATGAGATACCCCTCCACATGGATTCCCCCTGCCTAGCCCATTCAGAGATGCCTGTGGCTTCACCACCCCATAAGGATCACCTAAGCAACAAGGGGGTGAGACTGAGATCTACTTGTATTCCTCCAATTATCTAAAGCAGGCATTCTTTTGGGTAAGGCTTTCAAGGATCTGAAGCATCATGCTAATCAAATTTAGAGGGCTTTTCCTTGTTACTACAAGCCCTGGAGGTGCACATGTGCAATGACAACCATACACATCAGGAGTGCTCCTCTTCCCAACATGCAAATATCACTTCCTATTAATCCCAGCATGATCACTGGTCACTGGCAAACCAACATCTAGCCTTTGCTAGGGGTAAGAGTGCTTCCATACTCCAGTTACCTCCTCCCAAGAGGAGGGAAGCAGTCAGTCAGATGCTCATCATCCTCCCCATGGCCATCCCTCCTAGTTTGCTTCCAATCCCAAATTGTTGGCACCATAAATGGTAGCAGATGAGCCCTAGATATTCATTTTTGTTCCATTTTTCCTGAATGCCACAAAGATCTTATATTAATATATTAGTTTATTCTTTTCAGGAATTCACTTTTCATAATCAATGAGTTTTTCTTTTCTTCAAACAGCTAGTATAATATTGGGTTTGAAGAATGTAACATAAATAAATGTTTGGACATCCAGGACCTCTTTCTTGTCTAAAGCATTAAGCCACAATAGGGTAAGCATTTCTAAAAAATTAATATTCACCCAGCTGAATTGGAAGTCATGAAACAGAAGGATGAGGTGCTATGCACCTTATCTCTTCCCATGCTGGTGACCCAAGTTTGTGAATGAGCTTGGTTTGCCATGGATCGGCCAGGTGGGAGAGCCTCAAGAGGATGACCTCTCCCAGAGTGGGAGGTGAAGTTTCCTGCTGCTTGGCTGCAACCCAGTAGGGGGTCAGTATTAGCAACACACAGATGGGGGTCTGTTGTTAGGCCAGGGAAGGGTGGATCAGGGTAGCTGGTTCCAAAGCACATGTGTATTTCCATGGGCATGCACTGCTGTGTCACTGCAGCCCCTGGTGGAAATAGGAGAAAAGTAAGGTGAAAGAAGCTGTGGAACCAAGGCACTAATGAAGATCTGCCCCAGGTGCCAAGACCCACCATGCTGGACTGCTGGAACAGCAGGGAGGAGAAGTCAATGAGGTTGGTGGCCAGCCATGAGCACCAGAGGAACAAGCTCATAGCCCACCCAGTTCTAGCCACAGGGAGGATAAAAACCTTTATTAAAAATATTTATATTTTTGAGGTCTTTATTGGATCATATACCTAAATTTTAACACCATTTAGGGATCAGACAATCAAAAAAGATCTACACTTAATATTTTTTGTTTATCGGTGCTGTCAGTTACTGCATAACTGGCCTCAATGGTAAAATTAGTGTTTGGATTTCACATTCTTTAATTTTCTTACATGTATTTACATATATCATTAATTCTTTACAGTTCTCATTCAAGGATCTTTTATCATCATACCACCCTATGGCAACAACCTTCCCTGTTCCTCTTCTGCATGTAACCAGATTCTACAGTCCAATATAACAAAAGCGGTAAGAACCAGTTGTCTATATGTAAATATCTGTGTTATGACAGTTACATATCTATATGAATGCTTCACAGCAACATTTAATGAAATTTGATTACATGAAATGTCATAGTGCTATGTGTGAGACAGGAGAAAATTGAACAATTTTATTTGCTGCTAAAGGCAGGTGTAAGGTGGAAGGCTTTTACTTTTCTGGGTAGTGTGGCCCCTTCAATAAGGAGTGTATGCTGCTTACAAAGAATGGTCAGCATCTGACCATAGATGGTGCCATTGTCTTAAGGTACACAAAAAATAGCAGGTATTTAAACTAGAGAGCAAAACAGTCATAGCTGGCAGAAAAACACACAGAGAAAATGCTAAAATAGCTCTCACCAGTGCACTTGGGGCATATATGTGGGAATAGGCCAGTTAGAGGCAGTGTGCATAAATAAAAATGCAGCTTTATTATACAACAAAAATGGATTCAGAAGGAATAGGAAACACTGTAGGTAGAAAGTTATGTATACATTTTCTAGACACCTAGGAGAAACAAAATACATGAGTTGAAGGATATTATGTCTGATGACAGAACATAGAAACATGGAATTTGACAGCAGAAGGAGACATATGGCCTATCAAATCATCCCATAGTTATTATTGCCTTACCCTCAGGCCTAGAGTCTTTGTAGGTTATCAACCTCTGCCCCTTCTGCTTCCACCATCTCCGTAGCTCCCCCAAGTGGGACTATGAGCTCTTTGCTTTTTTTCATTTAAACTTGAGCCTACTGAGAGTTCATGACTCCCATAACCTCCACTGGTAACCTATTCCAAGGCTCCACCACCCTTTTAGTGAAGAAGAACTTCCTTGCATCCTTCTTGAATTTACCACACCAGTCTTTAACCATGTCCTCTTTTGACTACATTTCTATTTCTAACAAAACAGATACCTCACTGTTTACACTATTTATACCTGTTAGGAACTATTCCATCTTTGTCACGTGCCCCCTCTCCCATCAGGCCTCCAGCAAGTAAATATTCAAGGCTTTCTATCATTCTTGCTTGGATCTGTCCAGTTTACCCTGAATCATATATGTGACCCTCAGCTGCAGTGACTTTAGCCTATCAATATTCTTGCTCAGGTGAGGACTCCAAAACTGTGCCCAGCACTCCATGTGAGGTCTCACCATTAATCAGTATGAGAGAAGTATCAGCTCCCCATGATACTGTCAAAACCCTTAGCTAAATACTACAGCATCTTTGATGGCTTGATTTAGGTCTTATTGTGGTGCCTTGCTTGAGTGAGTCACTGAAGATGACACCCAGGCCTCTCTCTTCTATTGAAGTGGCCTTCTTAATCACTCCCATCCAGTACATCTTATTTTTCTTATTACCTTCAAATTGCATTTCTTAATGTTGAGTCTCAATTGCCAAACCTTTGACCACCACTCAAGCTTTTCTTGATTCATCTTCATTTTTCTCACCTTTCCTCACTACCTTCACTGCACAGAGATTTGCGTCATCAGCAGACACAAATGTCCCTGTATACCTTCCCCTGTATCACTAATGAACATATTACACTGGACATTTCCCAAGGTTGATCCCTGTGGCACCCCACTTGTGACACAACCTCAGTCCCCAGTTTTAATCCTGTTCACTACCACCCTCAGGTTCACAGGCACAGATCCTTACAGCTTGGTGTATATGCAAGAACTGGGCTGGTTCTTTCAGTGTTTGAATTTATTATCTCAAATCAGAACATCATCCTGACATCATTTCCTGTAAATTTTACCAGCTCTGATTAGATTTTGCAAATGATGCAAGGAGTGGGTCTCCACCATTTCCAAGGACTGCCTCTCTGGTAACTTATTCAATGTTAAGTCCAGAATTATTTTTCCCATAACTTTTCAATGCAACAACACACAGTCTCCAAATAAACATTTCTGGATTTAGCATTCAACTTGGAGTCTTTTGAGGTGTCTTCCATGTCTGTGAGACAAATATTTCCTGAGATAAATTAATAATGCTTATGACCCTAAGTCTCAGCAAGGTCTTTCAAGAACAGAGTGTTACTTTTGATTTTATGTCCTAGGCTCCAAAACTAAGCAGGTATCTCTCACACCCAAGTTTAAGAAAGACCTTAAAAGCATAGATTTCCATTGTAGGCAAATTGGTCTTTGTTCTTCCAAGGAAACACATTTGTCAAGCTGTCAAATCTGTTGACTTCAAAACTCTTTAAGGCAGTTTATTTCTGTTCAGCATCAAGTTAAACACACAATTGTATCTTTGAACTTGTCATACCATCTTTGACTTAAGGTTACATTTGATATGCTTACTTTAAAGATTATTGTCCCAGGACATCCACGAAAATAACTCTGGTTCCCCATCAGTTGTATTTAAACAATTTATCCAGTTGAGAGCTTAAGATATTTTTGTATCCACTGTGTAAATTTCATGCTGGCAGCATGTTGCATTTTTCAGTTACAACCTAAAGTCTTTCTTTCATATTGAAACATAGAGCAGTTTAACTTCAGGTTCTTGGTGGTATCCACCTCAAACTGGTGTAGAACACCAGCTGCAACTTGTCAACTGTCAAGTTTCCATGGTAATTATCTCTAGGCAGGAGACAAAACTGAAACCTTTGGTTAGAAGCTCTCATTTGATCAAAAGGGTCAGTTTTAAAACATACAAACCATTTTTTTTCAAAGTCTCATCCAGGCAGTTTATGCTTGGAGGAAGTTGTTTTTTCCTTTTTGCAAGCAATGTTTCTTCTTGCATAGAGAGCTTATGTAGACAGGAATATAACACAGTTATCTTTGTATTATAGCTCAATTACCTTAAGTAATAATTAAGCATTTATAAAGAACATTAAATAGTAAGTAAAAAGTAATACAAAATAATACCATAATAAAATATTTTTTTCCATAACTAGGATTTGTTTCTACAAATGCATGCACCTTGCTGTTTTGCAATTTATTGCCTTCTGTGTAGGCTACTAGACTTTATTTCACTATGATCCCTATTCATTTGTCAATGATGGAAGAAAGGTTCATCAGTCTGTTTTCCTGGGTCCTCCTTCTCCCCCCAACCCCATGAAGTTGGACCACATGCACAGTTCTCCAATCCCTTGGTACAATCCCTGACTTCTGTGAGTCATTAAAGAACTGGGTCAAGGACTCGTCCAGTTCTGAAGCTAGTTCTCTAAATATCCTAAGCTGCAGGCCATCTGGACCCATTCCCTTATCCACCCTATGGACCACTAATTAATTCCTTAATCATTCAGCCTTGATTACCGCCCTCCATATTTCATATGCCACCATGTAGCTGCCTTGATTTTGCTTTTTAGCAGAGGTTCATCATCATTTTCTGTGAACACTGAACAGAAGTAATGGTTTAGGACACTGGTGTTCTGCTCATTGTCCTCTACCCTCTCCCCAGCTAGCCTGACAATCCCTTCTCTAGCCTTTGTTTTCTCTTGAATCATACTGTAGAAAGATAGAAACACAGCATGTGATGTCAGATGTGAACCACTTGGCCCATCCAGTCATTCCATTTTTTTCAGTACCTATGCTATCGCTGCATACCTTATTTCATCTCTGGTTCTTTCTTTCTCACTCCATTCCTTCCGTGAAGTTTCCCTTCTCCCTATCTTTTGCATTCTTCAACCCCTCCTCTGTTTTTGTCCCCATGACCACTGCTAGCAGAAGAATCCAGGCATCAACCACTCCTTCTGTGAAGATGTACACTGTATCTCCTCACATCTGTCTAAGCCTCAGTCTCTTACTTCTTTTTATTGTGTAACTATGTATTATGTTGACCTTTGTAGGTATGTATACCCCCCATTCCTTCGATGTGGAACCTTAGTAAATGAGCAGTTCATGCTCAAAGGTATTTGTAATCCTACATTTCAATAAAATAAAATAAAAATTATACCTCCACTCCTGCTTCATTGCATGTCCCTCTTCTTCTTAGGCATGTTTTTTTCTGAAAACTACTCTTCTCCTATATCATATTTACTCTTGTAAGGTAGATAAAGCTCACTAATAAATCCCCTTCTCCCTCCTTTCTTTCAGGTTGTATTTATTAAGGTCTTTTAGTCTTTCCCTTTAGGGCTTCTAATATGGACAATGCACCATTTCAGTTGCCTTTCTCTGGACAGTCTCCACCCTGTCTTTGTTCTTCGAGAGATACAGTCTCTAGAACTGGACACAGTACACTAGGTTGGGTCTAACAATTGCCCTTTACAGAGGCAACACCACCACACTCCTGGTGGTGATAACCCTTCCTGTGCTCCCCAGCATCCCACTTTCCCTTCCAATTGCCTTCTCACACTCCCTGGCCACTTTTAGGTCTACAAAATTGATAACCCCAAGGTCTCCTTCTTATTTGGTGGTCTCACTACCTCTTATCTCATTTCGTACTCTACCTCTGGGTTTTTGTACCCTAAGTGCATGATTTGCACTTTTTAACATTGAATCCCAGCTGCCATATTCTTGACCACTCCTTTAAGTTTCTCAGGTCTCTTTGTGATCTCCCCCCTGCCTGGAGTGCCCACTATATTGCAGATTTTGATGTAATCCAAAACAAGTGAACCTTCCTTTCCAGCTACTCTGCAATTCCACTTTTTAAAGACATTAAAGAGGACTGGTCCTAATACTGACACAGAGGCACCCGACTGACCACCCTCCTTTCTCCAGAGTAAACTTCATTTACCACCATTCTCTGTCCCCTCCACCTGAACCCATTTATTACCCAGTTTACCAGTTTTAGACACACACACACACACACACACACACACACACACACACACACACACACAAACTGGCCAGTTTTCTTACAATTTCTATGTGAAATGGTGTTGAAAGCCTTATTAAAATCTAGGTAGGTCACATACACTGCCCCACTCTGATCTAATCCCCTGGTTACCAAAGTCAAGAAATGCTATCAGATTCATTTAACATGACCCCCACTGAGAATCCATGCCACCTCTGTGACCAATTGTATTCAGGAAATTCCCCAGTCTTTTCCTTCAGCTGTGTCTCCATTCACTTTCCCACAATAAATGCCAAGCTTACTGGCCTTCAGTTCCCAGCCTCCTCCCTGCTGCCACTTTTGTGAAGTGGGACTGCATTTGCCCTCCTCCTCCTGCCCTATGGAACCTCTCATGTTTCCAGTGAGCTGTTAAATAGTACTGTCAGTGGTGCAGCCAGTACCTCCCTGAACTCCTTCAGTATCCTGGATGCACCAAACCTGGTTTCATCACTTTGTCGACTATTAGATTTATGAGTCCTTACAGGGCTCTTCCCCAAAAAAGGACTAGAGTCCACCTCCCTCCCTATCTCCCTCCATCCATCCATCCCTCCCTCCCTCCATCCCTACCATGCCACTGTTACTTTCTTGTGGCCCCTCCCTTTCTCTTTTCATTATAAACCCTGAACAAAAATATTTGTTTTGGAATATCTGCCTTTTCATGGTTCTCTTCTACATAGTTCTCCCCTTCCATTCTTAATTTAACAGTTCCTCATCTGGCCTTCCTCTTATCATTTGTATTCCTAAAAAAAAAGTCTTGTCCCGTTTTAGTACCCCTCAGCTATTCTCTCCTCAATTTACACCTTTTCACTCCTTACTGCTTTCCCTGTTTCCCTCTGTTTTTCCTGATAACCTTCCTATCCTTCATCTGCATCTTCTTTTAACTTCTGAATGCTATCCTTTTAGTCTTTACCTTTTCAGCCACTTCTTTTGAGAACAGTTTCATTTTCCTCTTGTGCTTGCTCACTTGCTTTGCACAGAAGTTTGTTGACTTCATAATGCCCTCCCTTAGCTTCACCCATAGTTATTCCACACCACCCTGGTCATCAATATGCCAGGTCACTCCTGAGATATTTACCCATCTTTTTAAAATCTGTCCTCCTGAAGTCCTGGAATCTTGTGCTTGTGTGGTCTGATTCCACTGCCATCTGGTGCTGAACCACACTGTCTGGTGATCACTGGTCCCTAGGTAGTCTTCCACCTTGACATCTGCAATTCTGTCCCTGTTAGTGAGAACCATGTCCAGTATTTCCCAATCATAAATGTGTCCCTGACTAGTTGCCTGAGGAATGCCACCTGTGGGGAGTCCAGGATGTCCCTGCTTCTAGATCTCCAAACTTCATCGAGAAATGTGAAGTCTCTCACCACTAGCACCTCACCCATTTTAGCCATTTTGCTAGTAGCTCTCATTAATGCCTTATCTATATCCTCGCCCTCTGGTGGAGGTCTGTAGATCATGCCAATGTGAATAGATGCTCCATTTACCATCTCCAGGGTCACCCACAGTACCTCATCCCCATAACTTCCCTGTATCTCTTATGACCTTTGTTACATAAAGAACCACTCCTCTTCTATTTCTTCCCACCCTATGTTTCCTAACAAAGTATAGCCTGGTATGGCAATGTCCTACTCAATGATTTTCAGTGCACCATGACTCAGTAATGGCAACATTATTCAGGACAGCCTTTGCCATAATGTCCTCTAGCTTTGGATTTTATTTCCTGGACTTCTTGCATTTCCATGCATGGCCTTCCATGTTTTGTTACCACTCTTCTTACTACAACCCTTCTTTCCTATTTGCCCTCCCTGTTTCTGCCTCACTTTGATCATACATTCATTCTGATCCCCCTTCATTTTTTCCACCCAGCTTCTCTTTTTAATTGGCACCCTGGGATATTCATCTCCCTTTGGGTCCTCCCTACACTCTACTTCAGTCTGTGTGGGCATTTTATGCCTCCCTGATTCCTTCAGTCACCTACCTCAGCAAATTTAAATGTTCATCAAAGTAACATTTAAACCACACGCAGACGATAGTGGTTCCACCCCAGGCAGATGATAACCATTACCCTTGTACCCTTGTATAGGCTCTTAGCTTTCCAGGTTGGTCCTCAGTCCCCAATGTCACCGAACCCCTCCTTTCTGCTCCATTCCTTCAATCATGAGTTGAAGCTCCTGGTACAGAGAACTGTTTCTTCCGCCACCATAGACAAGAGGCACCTCTGGAAAAGCCACTAAATGCACTACCTGTTTAAGTTCCCTCCCCAGCTCCCAAAAGTCTCCTGCATTAGTTCAACCCCATCCCAAGCCATTGTGGCTCACACCTGCAAAAAACTTGGCTGATCAGCTGCATGTTCTTAGTCCCCAGGTGAACAATGATATCCTGCTCTCCCTCCCATCCTGCCCCTGTAGCGATCCTCAATGCTTCATTCTCCCAGCAGCCCTGCCAGCAGTATAAGAATTATGTAGTGGTACTGACTGAGGAATGTGCCCCTGACTTACCACCCCCACCTATCCAGAGTCCACCATAGTCCCAACATTATTTCTTGCTGGCATCCTTTGAGATAATGATGCCAGACTTGGTGGCCCCTGGGTAGGGGAAGAGGTCCTGTGAGTCCCTGAAAATTCAGCCTGGAGTGTAGCAACCTCCTCCTTCAGCCCAGAGAGGTACATTCAAATGGAGGAGCACTGCAGTCTCCAGAAGTTCTATCTAAAAACTACCACCCCACAACCACTGCACAGCACCCTTTTCAACATTTCTAGTACCTATGTCAACACACATCCAAAACTCAGAAAAGAAGGTACAACACTCCTGTGTGGGTGTAGCATCAATGTTCCATTTACTCACAATACACTCCATACAAGATAGCTTCAGTACTGGTGTCAATATTCCAATATTCTGACCATTAGGTAAAATAGGAAATATGAGGTTCCAACATGCAAACAAAACACAATTTTTAATTCTGAGGATTTCATAAGGACACCAGGCTCAACCAGACCATTTACATTTCTGAGTCACAACTGATGCCTTCCTCAGAACTAGTGATCACACTGAATAGGTAGGTTTCAAAACACAAGGCTTAAAGAAACAGTTCTTTACAAAGTGCCAAAGTGAAATTAGCCAGAAGTGCCATTTAAAGTGCTAAGTGCAAAGTGCAAAACAGATGAAGAGACATTACAAACATATACACAACTGACTAAACATAAACATGGAACTTAGACACAGGGAACTAATTATTGCACAAAGTATAGGATTCATGCAGAGCGAATTCATAAATAAAGTGGCTATTTTAAATTACATAAGGAAACATAATCATTCAGTCTGTGTGGTTTGACAGTGACCAAAGTTACAATCCAGAATGATTCTCTGGCTAGCATTTGGTCCTTTAGGCTACCACCTCTTTGACTGAGTGTCACTTTCTCAATCCTGCAATATTGTAGCACTGAAGGGGATGTATGCCATGCCTCTTTAAAATGCCTGGCCATTGCATATGACTCATTTCCAGTGCAAATTGTTGTTTTATGTTCTGCCACTCTGGCCTTGAGAGCACACTTTGTCTAAGTCACACAATATAAATATATATTGGCAAGTTAAAACATCAATTACCCCCTCACTGCTGCAATTAATAAATTGATCAATTGTATATCTATTTCCTGATCAGCGGTGTACACATAATTCCATGTTCTTTATATTGCTGCAGTGGGACCAATGTCCACATTTAAAGTTGCCCCTGGGAGGTTTTGGGAGCCAGTTGTTAGCCTTTTTGACTTTTAGTAATAATGTATGTACCTGGGTGTCTTTTATATTGCTCCCCCTCCTGTTTGCTACCTTTGGTGTTATTCCACTAATGTGGTCAATTTTCTGGTCTCCTTGTAAAATATTTGAATGTTCTGTTATAATATTGAGAATCTGTGGTGCTTTAAATAAATATTGAGTGATGAAAGTGACCTCAGCATCTTTTTTCTCAGTGTCAGGGGCAGACGGGTCAGTTGTTGTATTTTTTACAATTACTTGAGAGCAATCATTATTTTGTGCAAATTTATATGCTTTTTCCACACACTGCTTTGAATAATTCCTATCATAAAATTTCATTTTTATCTCTGCACTGCAAGATTCAAAGTCTTCATTTCTAGAGTAATTTCTTCTCACTCTTAGAAATTGTCCTTTTGGTTTATTATTTACAAGGGGAAATGGATGATAGCATTCTGCTTCCAAAATGGCATTGCAGGCAATTGGTTTTCTATATCATTTGCTTTCAAGTTTGTTTTGATATTTGAACACAGTAAGATCCAGGAAATTTATTGCAAACATGTCCCACTAAGCTGTAAATTTCAGATGACTACTAGTACTGTTAATGTATTCCAAAAATAACATTAAGTCAGATTCTGACCCTCTCCATATCATAAAGCAGTCATCTATATATTGTTTCCATACAAATACATTGTTGAAGAAAGGATTATTAGCACACTGGATAAACATATGTTTCCATTGGCCAACATATATATTTGCCAAATTAGGAGCAAAAATTGTACCCATGCTGATTTCTTTATGCTGGATGTAAAATTTATTGTTGAAAATAAAGAAATTGCACTTTAGTACAGTTCTTGCACAATTTAACACAAATTCTGTTGATGGTGTAACTTCAGCTGGTCTGTCTTGCATTACTTTAGAAATAGCTTCCAGGCCTCTTCATGCAGAATGTTAGTGTAGAGATGTTCAGCGTCAATGCATACAAGCATATCATTTTCCTGTATTTCAATGCTAGTTAGCAGAATATGCATATGGTTTGTATCTTGTACATGTGATGTCAATTGTGCTACATATTTCTTAATGTGAAAATCAACAAATTTTGACATAGGCTGTGTTGCAGCACCTATTGAGGAAACGATGGGGCGACCTGGCACAGGTGTTTTATTTTTATGAATTTTAGGTAACAGATATAACGATGGTCTGCATGGTTCTTCAACTCTGAGAAACATTACTTCACTTTCAGTCACCCAAATATTTCTGACTGCTTCTGGGATAAGTGTATTAATACTTCCCTTTACTATAGGAGCGGGGTCACTATCAAGTTCTGTATAAAAAGTCTGATCATTTATTTGACAGTGGACTTTAATTACATAAACATTACTGTCCCAAATAATCACTGCCCCTCCTTTACCTGCATGGTGTATGATAATATCTGTCAAATTTTCCAGTTCATGAAGTGCTTTTCTTTCAGCCTTACTGATATTTTGGGACTCATCCCAATAATGACTCTGTAAAAGCTCATCCGTTTCACATTCTACTGCTTTAATGTAGGCTAGAAGTGCCACACTATTGGAGTGGGGGCAAAAAGATGACTTGTTTTTAAGGCCAGAATTTTCATGTGTGCCATTAGTTACTGAACTCTGGCACTGAATATCACTTGAATACAATTATTTAAGCTTCATAAGGTGAAAACTTGTTTGCAAATCAGTCTTTATGCCAAATTTATTTGGGCTATTAGTTGGGATGAATGAAAGGCCACATTTAATACTGCTTGCTGTGTATCAGTGAAACTTTTATTAGTAAGATTGTTTATTTTCACTGTTGATTCTTGAATTGTGGAGACCTCCACAGTTGGGCTCTTTGATTCCATCTGCTTCACCCCCATCCTCTCCCTCTGTTGTTTCTGTTCCCTTGCCCTCCTCTTCTTGCCCCTTCCTCTCCCAGTTTGTCTTGACCTTGCATGTGTTGCTGACCTCCCGCTTGTAAATTTTGCCCTAAAAAGGACCTGAAGACTGTGTGGAACTAGTAGAGTCATTGTCTACCTCCCCCCTCAATGGCACATAGGTATCTTTACCAGTACCTACTCTCCCTGTGTCACTTGTAAATATTTTTACACCCATATCATTGATAGGGTGTTTCCAGTTTTTCCCATTTTTTCTTGCTTCTCTTCATTGTACCCTCACCCAAAAAAGGGTGTTACCCTAACCCACTCAACAAGTAGTTCACTCTTGTATGAACTGTTTTACTCCTTCCTTTATCCCCTTAGCTTTCTCTACTTTCTCCAACTGAGGCATCAGCACTTTCACCTTCACCCAACCATTTGCTACCTAACCCTAGATAGCTTACTATTAGTGTTTCACTATACCCTCTTTTAATCTCTTTATACACCTACCTTAGATTAGAGTGTTGCACCAATTTCCCAGATGTGGCCTACTGTCTTCCCTCCACCCTTCTCTGCAGTAGGCTTTAACTACTGGAGTGACTAGGAACCTTACCTTGGTTGTTTGGCATAGCCGCCTGCTTCCCTGCTCCTCCTGCAGATGCCTGCTGTCTGCTAAGACACTAGTTACCTGCTCCCTCCTTCACTGCTCCATTCACTTACTGGGACATGAGTGTGCTGAGGACATGCTGGTGCGGTTCAGATTTACACCCCTCTAGCTGCTTCCAGGCATTCACTGATGAGTCCTGGTTGATCAGTAGACACTGCTCCTCTTTGCTCTCCTCCTGTGGATGTCCAATATGGTCACATCTCTTGTTCCTGTCTGGAAAGGAACAAAATGATAACCTATGAGTAAAACAAAATCAAGATGACACTTAAATTCTCTGAAAAAGGCTTTGCTTAGGCCCAAGGCACTCTGTGCCTTTCCTCCACCTCTCTGCATACCCACATGGTGAAAACCAGTGTTTTTGTTTCTGCAGTTGTGAGCTGACTGGTCCTTGGTATTCGTCTTACTCTACCCCCCTTTGCTCTTCTCCTGTAGTCATCCAGTATGGTCATGATTCATGTTCTTATCAGAAAAGGAACAAAATGTTACCTGTGAGTAAGTTAAATTTTAAAAAAGGTTCTGTTTAGTCCCAGCTACCCAGCACAACTTCCCCACCACTATGCACACCCTGGTTGCAAGAAACAGCCTTTATTTATTTATTTATTTATTTATATATTTATTTATCTTTTTGCAGGTGTGAGCCAATTGATCCTGACTAATCACTTGACTCTGCCCCTTTGTTCATTCTCCTGCAGCAGTTCAGTATGGCTGTGCTTCCATTTCCTGTCCGGAAAGGGAAAAAAAGAGTCCTATGAGTGAACAAAATCAAGCACTTAAATTCTCTGAAAAAAAAGTTATGTTGAGCCTGTTGCCACCCAGTGTCACTCCTCCACCTCTCTGCATGTATGAATAAAAAATAATATTCCCTTCCTTCACAGCCACAGCAATTTCCAGTGCCATGTCTGCCATTGCCCAACATACCACTATCTTCACCTCTTTCCTCATCCCATCTGGCAAACTAATACATTATGATGGTCTTGCATTGTGCCTCCATGGCCCCTCTTACCTTCTGAGAGAACCAGATAAGTTTCTCATGCTTGTTTCTGTTGCTGACATTTTTGGTAGAACAGTTGGTCACCTCTAGAAGTGCCCCATAATGCATCCCCACTTTTCTTCTTCCCTCTTCATCTGGTCTATCTCCACCAAGTTTTCCCCAGACCATTTCTCTCATCTGGAAACAATCCACTCATTTGAGGTCCAAATGATGAATACATTTGACATAGTAGCAATTACAGTAACATGGGTGAACCAAAAAAATAGTTGGGATAGTTACGTCACAGGTTAAGTTCTAGTTAGAAAGGACAGAGAGGATACTGGGACATGGGACAATTAATGTAAAACAGTCTAAAGCAGTGCTGGAGGAATAGGCAATATCTGAAGTAGAGGTAGTAGATTCACTGTACCATATGGTGACTGATGCAGATGGGAGTAGAAAACTCAGCATAGTTGCATTCTACAAGCCACCTAGTCACTCAGCAAAGATGGATAATGCACTGAAAAAGAAAACAAAGCAGCAGGTTTTAGTAGACTTAAAATTGCAGGAGAATGTAATTTTTCAGACATAGATTTGAAATTCCAGAGGCACGGAGCCAGTGGAGTTAGAGTGAGGTTTGCAAAGGATACACAAGACTGCTTTCTCAACCAATGAGTGAGGGAGGCAACAGTGGATGAGAACACCTTGCAACGCATTGTGTCCAATCAGGATATTATCAGTGACATCAAGGTGGAGGTTTCTTTAGGTCAGTGTGACCATAACTCTATGAGATTTAACACAGTGCTGGAAGTCCAACATCTTTACTCAAACATCATGGCCTCAGGCTTTAGAGAAAGGAACTATGCTAGAATGGGAGCGTTATCTACTAATACACAGAAGGACATCTACAATATAAAGGTTGCAGAAATCAGATAACGTTACAAATGACAGAAGACTAGGGACTGATGACACCCCTGGGAGAAACTGGTAGAGGTAGAGGGTTTTCTTCTGTGCTCCAGGTAAGTGGTCCTTTGCACTCTTTGAAACAAAATAATTTTTCTAGTTTGCTAACTGATTTTATTTTGGTCTGTTTCTTTATGGTGGGCTGGTGTTGGAGTTTATTCTTGACCTACTAGAGGCTTCCCAGGAGAACATTAGGTATGTTGGAAGGACAAATAAGCATAAGAAGCCATTTTGGTTTGATGGTCAGATTAAAGAAGCAATCAAGGAACAGAATAGGGCATCTAGGACCTACAAGGGGGAAAGTTCAGAGCCCAACATGGAGCTGAATAAGGAAAAGTTAGATATAAACGAATAAATCATTAAAGGTAACCTGCAAACTAATTATAGCAGCCCGCTCCCATCCCACATACATTTCTACAGTGCTGTGGGAGTCCAGCGCAGCTACGATGATGATCTGTCAAATAAAATTAATATTTAAAAAAAGCGCTGAATCATTTCGACCAATGTGGAAGTGCCTTGGGGGGCCCGATTGAGCAGGAGCAAATTACTATGGGTATTCGACCCAATTTGTGATGTGGCAAACACCACAGCTATGAATGAATAGCAGTGGCTGCAGTTTTCTATTATTTATGTTATTGCTTCTACGTGGATCTTGATGCCAAACATCATATGTACAGCAAGATCTGTCCAGGTGTTGCTGTATGTGTGATTTTAAGCATCATGACCCACATAGAAGCAATAAAATAAATAACAGTAAACTGAAGAGCAGTGGTGTTTGCCATGTCACAAACTGGGTGGGATACCAATAGTAATTTGTGCCCACTCGATGGGGACCCTAAGGCACTTCCACATTCGCCAAAAAGTTTTGGCACTTTTTTTAAATATTTATTTTATATGAAAGTTTATCATCATAGCAGCCCTGGACTCCTGCAGCACTGTAAAAAGGTATGTGGGATGGGATTGGGCTGCAAAGATTAGTCTGCAGGTCACCTTTAAGAGGGAAAACCCAGACAATGAAATAAAGGTAGTTTATGTGGTTAAGGAAAATGATAAGACTGCCAGGTGTGTCAAAGAAAGGAAACAAAGGGCAAAGTAAAAGTAATGATGACTAGTGAGAGGGAAGAGGATAACATGGCAAAGGAACTGCTTTGAGTACTTCATATTGGAGTTGGCAGTGTAGGCTTTAGGCCCAATAACCAACAGTAAAAAAAACCAAAGGTCAGTGACCCGAGGGACAGAAATTGGAAGGCCGTGAGCAGGCTATCCAAGGACAGGATGATCAATGGACTGCAGAACTTCAAAGGTTAATAAATCTTTAGAGCCAGATTTGATGCACCCCAGGGTTGTCGGGGAGCTGGATCATGCACTTACTACCTGTGGCAAACTTGTCAATGAATCAATGTCAATGGGTGAGGTGCCGATGAACTAGATGGTAGCAAATGTGGTGCCACTGCATAAAAGTAGGGACAAAACTGACCTTGGGAATCGCAGAATGGTGATTCTTACATCAATTGTGGGTAAGATCTCAGAGGCAATAATTAAGGAACAGATTGTTCAATTCCTAGAGGACAAAGGGATAGTGGATATAAACCTGTATAGGAGTCCAAGGAGTATATTGTTTTAGATAAACTTGACAGACTTTTTCTGCTCTGTGTCACATTCTGTTGACTAGGGTCAGGCAATTGGCACTGGGTCATCTCGCTGAGAAGAAAAACCATGTGGCAATGAATGCCACAAGTATAAGGGCGTGTGAAGAAATAACATTAGGTAAAACACTGATGACCACACAAAAAGCGCATGCTCTTAGAAAACATGGACTTCCTTGTTTTTTACAGGGGCCTTCACCCCATCCCCCATACCTCTTGACATGGGGGGCTTTATCCCCCTACACACACCAGAACTTAGATAACAAACTATGGGGGAGGGTGGACTTCAGGGATTGGAAAACTTCTTTTTTAAGCCACAACATGTTGTAGCACGAGGAGAGCTGGGTGTAACCGAACCATGGTCCCAGGTTTCCCATTCCACTGTGTGCTGGTGCCTTAGCCACACCATCACAGGAGTGGCTCGACCAGGCACCCAACACACTATAACTTGATTCCTCATAAGAAAAGTGTACAGTGACAGGGGTAGCAGTAATTCCCTACTGCTGTTATACCCCTATCACTGTAAATTCATGTGCTCTTTGCACAGTGTGGTTAATACTGCACTGCCTTTCTTGTGTGGTATTGACCCATTACTAGGCAGGTGATATCCTATATCTGGATCTCTGTAAAGCCTTCAACTCAGTGCCTCAGTGGAAACTAGTGAGGAAGGTTGTGGAAGAAATCACTAAGTTGACTGGGAACCTGTTATTGGGAAGGGCACAGAGAAAGATCTTTGTCTGCAAATTCTCAGGTGTAAATGATGTGACTAGCAGGATAACAAGTGCGTCCATCTTGAAGTAATTTCTTTTAAACATGTATATTAGTGACATTGTACTCAGCTTCAGTGAAAAGTGAGGTCATCTGTAGATTATACCAAACTCTACAAGGAAGTGAAAGGCAAGGAAGGGATTAAAAATATGAAGAGGGATGTGCAGAGACTAGAAAAGGGGTCTGACATTTGAAAACTAAGGTTCTAAGCCATAATATGCAAAGTGATGCATATTGGGTGCAGAAATCCACAAGTAAAATGATGGATCAATGAGTTAAAGATAAATCATTTCACATAGGAAAGCAAATTGGGGTATTAATTTGCAGCAAATTGGATGGAAAGGCTGATGGAATGCTAGACTATATCAGACAGAGCCTTCCCTGGTTATACCACACCTGGTGTGTTACCTGGTTAATATGTCACGTGGATTATAGTGCTGTATAATCTGCATGGCAAACGTACCAACCAACAATACAGTAACAGGGCTAGTATAGTGCAGGTACATTAGCACTACCTCTGTAGTTGTTGACTTTTGGAAGAAGAGGATAAAGGCTCCACTGTGTGGTGTGCTGCCAAGCAGCTGCTGTGGCACAGAGGGTAGGGCCACAGGCAGTGAAGGGTGGCAGAACATTGGTGGTTGGGCATTGAATTTCCAGTACAGCTACTTTTTCTTTTTTTTTTCTCCATGTGTCAAGTTTCATTTGTAATTTGGCTGTCCCTACACTGCACTTTTTGCCCCCACCCCTGGTTGTTCTACTTTGTTGCCCCTTACCTACTGACTTGTGCCCCCAGCAATTCCCTCTTCAGGTTTCTCCTCATCCTCAAGTTGTCTCCATCAGGAGGTGATTATATATAGTTGGGGTGTTGGTGGGGCAAAGCCCCCCATTAAAGGTGTTGCTGGAAGCAGAGCCCCCTCCCCACAAACAGTCATAGTAGCTACTTTCGGTTAGCAATGGTAGTGCTCGCTGTTTTTCCTGAGCACTACCTTTGGCTTCATTGCTTTTTCTCTGTAGTTTATGAGAGTGCTGGGTTGCAGTAGACATTATCACATACTGCCACCTGGATTATTATATGCAGATTTGTAGCCCACAGCTAGGATATTGGAAGTCAGTTAGCATGCATAAATGGGTTAGTGCTTCTCTAAAGTGGCTAGTGTCCCAAAAGTATGGAGCTCATTAAATATGCTATGCTGGAAGGCAAAGTTAGTGGGGCATGAACAATTTGCGTACGTCACTAACTGATTATAGTGTTCACTAGCATATGCAAATGCTTTGAGATCAAGATAATTTTATCTGTTTAGTGCCCAATTCTGAGGGCAGTAGGAAGCTTACAGAAGTAAAACACATGAATTCATCAATTAAAATAAACAAGGGCTGGACTGCCAGTGCAGCAGTAGTGCTACCCTTTAGTGGCGTCGATGACCAAAGTTACATAAGAACATAAGACAAAACCAGCAAAATAAGGTCTTTCAGTCTATAGAGTCTGCTTGTATTGCAGGATCCACTGCATCATCTACTGAACCTGCCCACCCCATTCCTGACCATTCCTTCCCCTCCATCCACCTCCTCTTGACCCTTATTGTTCCTTTAACTCTCCTAATCTCTTTTGAAGATCCCTACTGTTTTCATTGAAACCACCACATCAGGAGGCTATTCCAGCCAGCCACCACTCTCTCAGTGAAGAAGTACTTGCTAACCTCCCTCCTAAACTTCCCCTCTAACTTGATAATGTGGCCTCTTGTGTTTAGATTTCCAATGAGCACGAAGAGATCCTTCTTGTTCACCCCATTTATTCCTTTCAAATAGTTGATGGTCTCAAACATATCCTTTCTCTCCCTCTTCTCTCCTTCTGGGAGTACAGGTTCAGAACCTCCAGTCTCTCCTCATATATCCTACCTGATTGGCCACTGGTCATCTAGGTAGCCCTCCTCTGTACTGTCACCAAGAGGTTTATGTCCTTTTTAAGGTATAGGCACCAGTACTCAATGCTGTACTCCAGGTGTGGCCTCTCCATTGAGCTCTACAAGAGCATTATCACTGCCTCCCTCCTACTGCTGATCCTCCTGGAAATGCAGCACAATATTTTATTTGCCTTAGCTGCTACTTTTCTACCCCCAACAAAGTCTTGAGTGGTAAAGTGCTGGGCACTTTTTCCCAGATGAATGGCCATAGTCTGAGAAACAGTGTTGTTTAATCTCTGCAATAAATATTTTGTAACCAATTTTGCAGCGCTTGTGTAGTTTCTCAGAGTGGTAACACTTGGAGTGCAGTTTGTTTTGTTATTTTGGATGTCAGTGTGGGGGTTAGCTGACCCCGAACTTGCACCCCCGAGTTTTCACTGTAGCACAGTTGCCAAGCCTTGCAGCAGTTTTTTTCTACATTGCATGGAGTGATTCAGGTCAGTAGTTATCATCACCCACAAGTCCTTCTCCTCAGATGCAGACACCCAAAACCCTCTTAAGCTGTACCCAGCCTTTGTGCTCTTGGCCCCAGTATGCATAACCTTGCAACTTTTTGTACGGAAGCTAAGTTGCCAAATCCTGGATCACCTCCCCAGTTTTTCTAGATCTTTCCTTAGGTCCTGGACTCATTCTGTTGTGTCTACTCTCACACAGAGCTTGGCGTCATCAACAAATGGACACATTTTGCCCTTACTACTATACACAATATCACTGATGAAAAATTTGAAAAGCACCAGTCCAAACATTAAGCCCACTTGGACCCCACTGGTGACCTCCCTGATACTGGAGAGAGATCACCTCCCAACCATGCCTCTCAAGTGTCCCTGATTTTCAGGGATGTCCCTGATTTTACCTCAGAATTTTACTCCTTCCCTCCTAAAATTTATATTTTTGTGGCTAAACAATGGGGACTGTAAGCATAAAACAATGTCAAGCATTAAAGTTACAGACTTGTTCTTCTTTAGAAAATGCATTTTGCACTAAGCCCCATATTCTACCAACTTTCTAGGTGGATATCTCTAATTTTGAAGCTGTGTCCCTGAGTTTGGTCCTTTGTCCCTGATTTTTTTAAGCAGTGCCCCGGATTTATGAGGCAGGAGGTTGAGAGGTATGCTCCCAACACCATTCTGTGGGTTCTACCCCTCAGCCAGTTTCCTACCCACTCAGTCAAACTCTCTCTGACCCCTAGATCCACCAACTTCCTGATTAACCTCTTGTGGGGTACTGAGTCAAAGACCTTGCTGAAGTTCAGGTAAAGGATGTCCACCACTTGGCCCCTGTCCACTGGTTAAATTACCCACTCATGAAGTCAATTAGATTTGTCTGACATGAACATCCTCCCGTAAACCTCTGTTGCCACTCATCCTGGAGGCCATTCTCTTCCAGACAATTTATTAACTTTTCCTTAAGTATGGTCTCCATGAGCTTACATGTGATTAATATCAGACTGGTATATAGGTCAGATTGCCTATAGTTCCTCGGTACATTCTTTGGACCACTCTTATGGAGGGGCACTGCATGTGTCATTCTTCAGTCCGGCGGTGTCACGCCCGACTCCAGTGAACTATTGAGCAGGTCAGACAAGGGACCTGCAAGCTCCTTTGCCAGCTCCATCAGCACCCATTGGGGTGGGTGTATATTGTAGGGTCCTGATTACTTATCTACTCTTAATGTTAGCAACCTCTTCCTCACCCTATATACCTCTATGAAGATATCTGTGCTCTCTTTCCCACCTCTTCTGCTTCCTCCTGGAGGCACTGGCCCTTCTCACTCCCTGATAAGGAACAAATTGAAGTATTTGTTCAGCACTTCTGCTTGGCCCCCATTCTCCTCTGCCCACACAACCCCTTCTCTGAGCCTAACAATGTCATCTTTCTTATCTCTTCTCAGTAACATATCAGGAAAAAAAAACCTTTAGTCCTTTTATTTCTCACAGGTACCTGCAATTCCTTTTGAGCTTTAACCCACCAGCCTACCCTACCTGCTGCACTAGCCATCTTCAGGTAGCCCACTGGTCAGCTTCTCTCTGGGTCCTCCTGAACTTCCTGTAGGCTGACATCTAATCCCCCTTACTGCATGGGTGACTTTTGTGCTAAACCAGCTCCTTGTCTTGAGTTTTTCCCCTTGAGTATAGCACACTACCTTGTGGTTACTATTACTCCCTCTTTGAAGATGGACCACCTTTGATCCACCTCCATATCAGCAAAGCAAAGAACACAGCGACACTTGAGACCAACCTGAAAAATAAAGTCCACAGTTTTGATGGTGCAAATAATTTAATGCAATCTTGTATAGTTAGGAAGGTCTGACAGGATACAAAACACCTAACTAGCCATCCAGTGCTTTGGCTCCTTACGAGTCTTCCTCAGGGTTGTGGCCAGGTAAGGGGAGTCATCACTTAAATAAGAGACTTATTAATATTCATGAGTGTGGAAAAAAACAAAAACTTTTGTGTAGGTGAAATATGAAAGTAAAATGTTATCTTATCTTGTAAGTTTCACAATTCATTATGTGCATTGTACTCACAAAAAATATTACATCTTACATTTAGCTCTTCATTGTCATTGGCTTGATGGGTTTAAAAGTTCAACTTTTAACTCACTATCCCCGAAAGAAATTTTCAGCATCATAACATCAACTTTAAGACCATAGTGAACATCATATGTACTTAAACTGCTACCAACTGAGTGCTATTAGTTCATACACAGGCTTGAAAGAGGTAGCATAAATGGGGGGGGGAGTACAAGTTAAGGATAGGTGGAAGGGGATAATGGGGGAGATTTAAATAAAAGCTGGTGAGCAAAGGGCAGGTCAATGTGACTGGATCCCAACATCTATCAAGGCATCAGAATGTGTATATTTGTCACAACAATATATATTTGCATTCAAAGTTTTAAGTAATGAACAAACATTGATCCCTTACCAGACTGGTGATATGTCCACAAGGCAACAACTGGTCCAGAAGCAAGAATCTCACATCTTATGAAACCTCAATAGAAAAAAGAGAACACACAAGACAAAGGTTATCTCAGTGAACAAAATAAAATGCCAGTCAATTATTGTAATATTATTAGTGTTATATTACTTATGTATTTCATGTTTTACACTTCAAGAAAGGCTTAAGAGGCTGGCTCGGTGGCACTGAGGGTTGAGGTGCTGGATGCCACACCTCACACCATGCCGGTGACCCAGGTTTGTGAGTGAGCTCGGGTGTTGGGGTCAGCAGGGGAGGGATGGGATGGAGCACCCACTGGGCTGCTGTCCTGTCCCGGGGGGAGGGCGAAGGGTGGCTCAGAGCTCTGGCAACCCCTGGTGGAGATCGGGGATGTCACAGAGTGCTGAGCAGCATGTACATCAGTGTGGCCCGATGCTGGCAAGGTTTCTGTGTGCTGAAGACAGGAACATGTACCACACATGGGAGGGAGGGAGAGGACTAAGGGGTGTAAAGGGGAAAAAAATCCTCCCTGGCCAGATAGGTGACAGCTTACTCCAGTGCCACCGCCACACGTCCAACACTAGTCTCCCATCACTGCCCCCACAATCTCTCTGGGAGTGTTATCCCCCTGTGGCCCCAAGGAGGTCACAGTTACCTTGAAGATGATGGGAGGGATGGTGGACAGTAGAGCAGCTAGGCCCGAGGGGGGATAGCCTGAGAGAGTTCTGGATCAGGGAGTGAGAAAGAAATTGAAAAAAAATAAAAAAACAAAAGGCTTAAGGTCCCATCTGTCATTAAGTCTTTTTGGTTTAACACAATCAAGTTTATAGAACCATATGCTCTCTTTCTCTAGCAGCAAACCATGTCTGTCTGCACCATTACATAGTGGTGGTATCCATTCTAACCCTGTGAATTGAGCGGCATCGGTTTGGACTGGTGATGTGTACTAAAATGTATACCCACTGTTGTATCTTGTCTTCTGTTAACAATGGGCTATACATGTTCTTGGATCCACTGCATTAACAGATGCACAGTCATCACTACATACCGGAGAGTACAGCTACACCAAGACCTAAACACTATATAACTGGTGTCATATGTCATAAGTTGCCTAATCTTCACTTTCTTATTCAAGTTCTTGGGCTGTTCAAAAATATTTCCTGGTTCCCCGTATCTACAGATATTACATCTGGTACATTTGAAGAACCCACTGGTTCTGTGTTAAAGCCAAGTGCTTATAGTGTATATGGCAACTGTACTGGGCCTGCCATGTACTAATCTGTCTTTTAAATTCCTTGCTCCTCTAAAAGAGCCCCTGGGTCATATCCCAAATGATTGTTCTACTGAATGGTCACTAAACAGAATAGACCAATTCTTATGAATTATATTCCCTATTCTGTCTGCTTTATGATTACATTCTGTGATAAAAGTACACAGCTTATGGGGGAAGTGATAGGTTTTTCAGTAAGAAGTGATGTTCTATCTATTGATAATGCCCTCATTTTTTTGTTCTTTTGGCATGTCTGGGTCATAGTCTCTATTCCTGAATCTCTCAATCAAATTTTCTGCCTGTTGTTCAAACAGTGCATCAGAACTGCAATTGCATTTGATGATGGGCACTCCTGGCATAGACCACAGAGATGGCGGCTTTGAGTTCCTTGGAGCATTGTATGTTGACAATATTACTTCTGTCATCCACTATAAGGGCTAGATCCAAAAAATTAAGTCTGATATTGCCAGTTTCATATGTGAATCTTAGGTTAACATCATTCTTCTTTAACCACTCCATAAATGTGAGTACTGCCATTGTGTTGCCCTGCCAAATACAGAGCACATCATCGATAAAGCAGAACTAGCAGCACTCAGTAGATTGCAGCTTACGTGAAAATGATGTTCAGTATGATCTTAAACTTGATGTCATGATGTTGAAATCTTTTACTGATAGTAAGCTAAATGGTGAGCTTTTGAACCCATTAAGCGAATGATAATGAAGAGCTAAATGTAAATAATACAATATTTTTTGTGAGTACAAAGCACATAATGAATTGTGAAACTTAAAAGATAAGATAAAATTTTACTTTTGTATTTCACCTACACACGTTTTTGTTTTTTCTACTCTCATGAATATTATTAAGTTTCATAATTAAGTGATGTCTCCCCTTACTGGCTACACCCCTGAAGAAGACTTGTGGGGAGTTGAATTACTGGGTGGCCAGTTGGGAGCTCTGTATGCTGTCAGACCTTCCAAACGACACAATTTTGCATTAAATTATTCTAGCACCATCAAAGTTGTGGACATTATTTTTCAGGTTGGTCTCAAGTGCCACAGTATTCTTTGCTTTGTTCTATGTTTTCTAGGGCTGGCAGTCTTAGCAGTGCACACCGTTCTGAGTGGGGATAGTAATGGATGTTCTTTTGGACATCCATCTTCCATATACCATTGGATTCTTGCTAGGAGACTCCTTAGCTGTGCACCCATCATTCTGGAGCTTCTCTTTCTAAAATCCATAATTTAAGTTTTAGTGGGGGTCTTCTTCCTGCTCATGACCAACTGGAACCACATTGCATGATGATCACTCCCATCCAGGGGTTCCACAACCTTTATGTCCTAGACATGATCCCAGATTGTCAGCAGAAGTTCAAGGATTTCCACCTCCATGGAGAAATCTATTACATCCTGGGTCAGGAATCCAGCTTGAAGTGCACCTAGAAGCACCTGACTCTTGGCACAGGTCATGGCCAGTATCCTTAAATCCCCCTTGGGCAGGTTAAAGTCTCCTACTATTACCATCCCTCTGGTCCATGGAACAGTCTTTAGCATTTGTGAGTCAATTTCCTGTCTCTTTCCTCCTCCTGATTTGGTGGTCTGCAAACTGCACTCAACATCAACTTCTTCCTTCTATCCAATAGTAAATGAATCCACATTGCTTCCTCACTCGCCTCTTCTGATTCCTGCCTCATATAACTTATACCTTCCCTGATGTAAACTGCTAACCCTCCCTCTATTCCTACCTCACTTTCCCTTCTGTATAATTTAAACCCAGGGACTGAAAGGTCCCAGCCATGGTTAGGTGTAGCTAGTAGCCCATGTCTCCATGACTGCCACAGTGTCCACTCCCCTCTTTGCCAACAACACCTGCAGGTCATTCTTCTTATTTCTAAGATGTCTAGCATTCAGAAATGTTACCTTCTACCTAGAGTCTGAGCCTCCTTCCCTTCGCACCCATCTGCCTATCTTTTTACACTCCCTTTCCCTGATCTCCAGCCCCCTGCTGCTACCTCTTCACTACCCCTCCATCCTTACCCCCAGACCCCATCTACTGGCATATGGGAGGTCTGCTGAGCCTTCCCCAGCATACTCAGGCAAGCAACACTCCAGGGGACAGTGTAGAACTACACAGAGCCCTTAAAGGTAACTTGGCTCCCTCCAGGACATGGCTTGTTTGACAGGGATGTTTTATTCTGCCCAACAATATTCACTGATTGGTTCTACCAGCTCAACAATTGGTCTTAGGAATGGACATTTTACTGATTTAGCCGTTACTTTAAGAGCCTTGATTTGTGCATTTATGCTGCCACTCAGCCTGATTTCTGCATCTCTGTAATCATTTTTTTCTGCTTGAGGGTTAGTATACTATGTGCTGCAGTTTAGTTCTTTCTCTAGTGCTCCTACAGTTATTATTTCAGGGTTTTCTCTCTGCGCCAGTACTAGCAATGTTTGATGTGATATTTGCTATGGCTCCTACCTTGTAGCCTGGCCAATGCAGCTGCAGGCCCACCGTATAATCTGGTGTCCTCCAGTGTGCTTAGAGGCCCTATTGCTCAGCTTCTCACTCTAGCCGGCTGTTTACTAGTTCGTATAAGCACACTGGATGCACTGAATCCCTGTTGCATACTAATGGAATACCTTTGTTTCTTTCCCCTCATATCCAGGCTATGGGACCCTTTCCCAGCATACTCAGCAAAGCAACACTCCAGAGGATAGGCAGAACTGTGCGGAGCCCTTAAAGGTAACTTGGCTCCCTCCCGGACATGGCTTGTTTGGCAGGGGTGTTAACCCATCAACGCTTTGCATTGACTGCCCCTCTCACCCAGTGGGGTCTCTACCTATATAGTTGTCATCTGGTCATGTGACCAGTGATGTGACCTCCCCAGATTTTTTCTGAGTCCCTGTTTCTCCCTTTGCCCATTATCATATACGGCCACTAGGAGTCAGTGTCTCCCCCTCCTTTCTCCTGCTCCTTCCACCTCTTTTTCATGCTAGCTCTCTGCCTCCACTTGCCTATCCTTCTCTCTCTATGTCCCATCCTGCTGTTGTTTGACCTCCTTGCAAGTCTTCGCACCCAGGATTTGAACCTTGCACCTTAGGCCCCTAAGGCAGTGACCCAGCCTCTGCACTACTCAGTCACCCCTATTTCAGGGTATCTCTTTCATCTCCTTATCCCAGCAGCTCTCCTATTTACATACTGCCCCCACCCATGCCCCCGCCCAGTCCAGTCTCTCTCTCACTGATTGCATTCACTATGACTCCTCTACCCATCCTGCTTTCACTTTTACTCCTCCACCTCCTCCTCTCTCCTGCAGATACTCCCCTTCCAATGTCACCCCAATCACCCCCGCACAATCAGTCACCCCATCCCATACCTTACACGCACTACTGCTTCCCACTCCCATTGTCACCCCCACAATCTCACAACCTCACCCACTGGCAACCCCTCCTCCCCATTGTACCCACTTCTCCTAGCAGCACTTCATATCATAACCCTTCCTGTCCCCGTCACCACACCCAAATGCACTTATCTCACCCTACAGGTTCATCGACTCCATAAATTGACCCAACTTCCTCTCCGCAGGGCTCCCTTCTTCCTCCTCCTTCTCCTTTCAGGGAATATTCACCCAACCCTGGGCCCATCTCAGCCACTCCCACTTGCCCCACTTCCAATGTTGGTCTCTGCATTACATCCATCAATATATGGAGCTTACCAAAAAAGTTTGAAAACCTTCAGGGATGGACTGTACAACAACACCCTAATGTACCTCACCCCAGACTCAGACGTAACAATCCCTGGCTTCACCCTCTTTCATGCTGACAAACAGGGAAAGTGTGGAGGTGACTGTGCCCTCTATCGTAAGGACTCTCTGCAAGACCAATCTCCCCCCCCCGCTTGATCACGGGGCACAGGCCCTTACTATAAAAACTTTTATCAGGAAGAACTCTGCCCCCCCATATCACTACAGCTTACATCCTCCCCAGGGACCAGAAACTGGCATTCTACTCTGTCCTGAACTACCTCTCCCTGATTCCCCCAAAAAATGAGTGCATAGTCTTGGGGGACTTCAATATTATCTGGCAATCCACGGCCACTACACCTTATAAAGATGCCACAGCCACCTTGGATCTAACCCAAGCAGTCATCACTCTCATGTGGCAAAATGCACACTCTGGCTCTGCCACTCTCTTCGATCTGGTTCACCAAACATCCTCACAGGATCACAGGCATCTCAGTACTCCCCCACATCCTAAGTGACTGCTCTCCAGTGCTCTGCACCTTGTCATATAAGGCCCTTAAGCCCCCACCAAAAATTATCCTCCAGTATAAACTTAAACCTGGTAAATTTGAGCAATTAAGACACCACATAAGGCTCTGGGACTAGTCACCCTTAAAAAAACACCCCTGACTTAGACATGGCACTCGACCTATTTATGCACACTTTTAATGCTGCCTGTGACAAGTTTGCACCACTGATCGAATGTGTGATCAAAGGAAACCCTACACCTTGGATCTCCAACCATCTCCTTGACCAGATGTGTGACTATGACTCCCTTTGGCAAATAGCCCTCGACATGGGCTGACCAGCTGACAGACAATGGTATCGTGAGGCTAGGAACAAATAGATCTGGGCTATACAAAAAGCCAATGTAGATCACTACAAAGTGTCACTTACATCCTCCTGGGGTTCAGGCTGAAAAGTTTGGAATTATATCAAGGAGCTTAGTGGAAAGACCAACCCCCTCCCCCACAAATTAATATAAATGGCAACTGCAAGACCAACCCTAAACTTATTGCCAATGCCCTTAACTCCTCCATCTCAGTTCTTAGCAACATCCTCCCTCCCCACTTTTTTGATCCCTCCTACCTCCCCCCTCACAACTTGCCCCATGGGAAGCCAAACCCTGTCTACAAAAAACCCTCAGTGGCTTTCAGTTCATCAATGACTCTCTGGACTTAAAACAACTCTGTCTGACCCTTCAGGAAGTCTTCGTCCCTCTAACCTACATACTCAATCACTCCCTTTGCCTAGGCAAATTTTCATCATGCTGGAAAGTGGCCACCATTACCCCCATACACAAAACTAGTGGCCACAACTATTGACCTATATCCATCCTCCCCCCTCTCCAAAGCCCTGGAATGCATAGCATTGGACCAACTCACTGAGCACCTCACAAAATATGATCTCCTCTGTAAAGAACAACATGGTTTCAGAAATGGCCACAGCACCACCTCAGCACTCCTGGAATTTTCCTCTTCCGTAAACTCAGCCCTTGACAGAAGCCATCTTACCGGTATTGTCTTCATGGATCTGTCAAAGGCTTTTGACACCATTAACCATGCCCTCCTACTAATCACCCTTCCCCGATAGGTTTTTCCCAGGACACCACTAACTGGTTCTCTGATTATCTTAAAAGTAGAACCCAGCAGGAAAAGATAGGTGACACCCTCTCCATCTGCCACCAAGTTAGATCAGGGGTGCCGCAGGGCTTTATTCTAGGCCCCCTGCTATTCAGCTTATACCTAAATACCCTCTATGCAGCTTCCTCTGGTAACCTGCTACTCTATGCAGATGATTTTGTCCTCTGCTCCTCCCAACCTGATCCCTCCTTTCTCCAGCAAACTCTCCAAACTTCCTTCACTGAGTTGGAGCAATGTTTCACTAACCGGCATCTAGTTTTGAACTACAAAAAGACTAAGGTCATGACCTTTGCTCACCACCACAGCCCTCACAAAAATTCATGTCCTCAGATCATTAACTCCCTTCAGATCCCCCTTGAACATGTTGATACCTTCAAGTACCTGGGTATCATGCTTGAGTCTGATCTCAATTTCCACCAACACATCCATCTCCTATCTACTGCTGTCAACACCAGAATTGACCTCCTGCACAGGTACAAACACTGTCTTACCCCAATGCCCTCTGTCAAGCTGTCTCCTCCTCAGTCCTCTCCCTAATTGACTACAGGATCCTTATCTATAGAGCAGCTGACACATCCTCCCTTAGTACACTCTTCCTGTCTCTTAACAAAGCCTGTCATCTAACAATAGGTTGTGTCCATACCACACACACCTGCACCCTTTCTAGCTCAACTAACTGGCTTAACCTTGAAGACAGACTCAAGTTCCACACCTGTCTCATGGCCAAAAAGATTTCACTTGGCTTGTCCCCCCCCCAGGCATCTCAGTCCTTCTAAAACTGGCTCCTGTAATCAGAAGCACTCATAGCTCTTCCAGGTCACTACTCTGTGTCTCCAGATGCCGGACCTCCCTATGCCAGATAACTTTTATGTACAGGGCCCCCACTTGGACGAATGTTCTCCCCAGCTCCATTGCAACTGAAAATAAGATTGGCAGTTTAAACTCTCTCCTAAGGGACCATCTCCACTCTGCCAGTACTTGTGATTGCTACTGAAACTTATGATTGTCACTGTAACTTTTTCCCATGTCCCTCTCCACATTTGCCCCCTTACCTCTCCCCTGATGTTTCTGCCTCCCCCTCCTGGGACACCTCCCCCTCACTGCACCTTCTGCCCCCCCAGACAATGGACTCTGTCCAGTCTCTCTCCTCTCTCCCTCCCCCCACTCCTCCCTTCAACTGATGCTATTAGTAAGGCTTCCCAGTATGTCTGCTTGGTTACCTTTAACTCACTAAGGGTCTTCTAATCCAAAATTGCTGTTTTCCCCTTGCATCTTGTTGTACTAAACTTTTTCCAAAAGCTTACGCACCTGTATATTGTGTATTATGCCTGTTCTGCACCTGTATATTGTACATTACACCTGTTATGTACCTGTATATTGTATATGTACCGCCTCAGTATATTGTAACTGTTTACTGCTACAGCCATCGTCTGATCTTATTGTATGTTGGATATCAAATCTCTGTACTTTGCCTTTTTAAATGAGTCTCTGACTCAAAGGTAATTTCTGAAACTTCAATAAATAAATAAAACATAAAAAATCCTCCTAGGAGAAACTAAACAAGTTCAGGAACAAGCCAGAGTCATCAGAAGGCTAGCCAGGGGAGGTAGGACCAGCGTCCATGGCACTGCTCCCCACCTCTGGGTAGGGGAAGACTGTGACATCAAGGCAATATTATGACTCCAAGACAGAGAAAATGGTGTTGCAGAGGGGAGAGGAGTGAGGTAATATGGAGATGCTCTCATTAAAACTCTCTCACGGCAGAATGTAAAAATCAACTTTTTTTGTCCCTTGGTTAATATCATTACTAACATCTGTAATAACTCTCAAACCTTTCTGAGTAAAAAGAAACTGTGGCAGTTTAACTGAATTTCACATCCAGTATCAAACCCAATCTGTACAGGCTTGCAGTATACATTTATTTGACTCTGATGTAGAACTGACTACATTTCGCCAGACCCCACCTCCCCCACCCCCGAGCACCATGTAAGGAAAGACAGTCAAAAGCAACAGCTACCAAAAAAAACAGTTCTTTAACTGGCATCTTCTAAATTTTTAATGTTGGCACAGCTGCAAAAACTGAGAAAGAAAACAAGGAAGAATCAAACTGCTGAAAGAATCATTGCAGAATATGAATGAGTAAACAAGTGCTAACCCTCAGCAATCTCCTCTGAGTATGCTAAAACCTTTGCTGAGTCCTCTAAAAACTCAAGAAGAATTGAACCTAAAGGACAGTTCATCACAGAGAAGAAACAAAATATGGAGACACCATGTAATATGGCACTAGAGCAAACACAGAACACCAATATCAGCATTTAGGTACAAGTTGAGTGGCTGATGAACCAAGATATAAGTCAGCTAAACTTGTCGCAAGCTGATGGAGTTGTAAACCAAGTGCTGAACAAAACAGAAATGAACATTGCAAAATCACAGGATCACAAGAAACAGAATAATGGAAATCCAAATATTCTGTACAAGACCTCATCTGCAATGAAAGAACATATGGCAAGAAGTCAGGCATGGCAGCTGCAAAATCAGTTGCTGAAACTTCCTCTTATGAATTAAAAAGAACATTGTTCTTTGATATATTTTACACGCACAAAGATTCTTGAGTGGGTAGTTCAATAAAGCACAAACATTATCAAAGATACGTGCTAAAGCAACCTGAGTTGAAACCATTAATTCAAAGTTCAAGTTCAGAATGCCACAAAGTGTCATGGCAATTTCTACAGAAAAATGATATAAATTCTGCACATGCAATTCCATCTAACCAGCATAACAAGGGTAGAATAGAATTAAATGAATGCCTAGAAAATTATGAACTCGTATATAAAACTGGAACAGAATCAGAAAGATATTCAGAAGCAGAAGATCAAGAAAGTAAAAATATAAATGGGAAGAACACATCAGATTCAGAAGAGGAATCAGATTTTATACCAGAATGGAACCAAACAATGGTAAATGAAATTAGAGATCTTAAAAAATAGACTGCACTATCTGCTATGGTTAATGAACAACTGCAAGGATGAAATAAAAATATACATTTTTTAATGCCGAACTTTCGCTTCCAAGTACAGTATTTTCACTGGTGTCTGGCACATATAGTACGTTATGTTCTGCACTCTTCATTGCAATACTGGATAAAATAATGACCTGCATTTCATAAGGCTGCACAGGGTGGGCCAAAGGAAACAACCATATTTAGACCAGGCATGTGAAAACACTATCCCCCTCCCAAATGAGCAGAATAACATTTATAAATAAGAGACTGAAAAGGCTGCAGGACAAGGCCAAATTAAATAGCAGTTAGTTTGCCGGGAGCAGGCATGTGAAAACACCAAATTGCCAAATCACTATTTACTTTCATTCCCAGTAGCAATGCATTCATTGACAGCCCAATTGAGTAAGTGTCCTAGTAGAAAAGTAACAAAACAACATCACTCACCACACAGACCAGATTAGAAACAACAATATACAGATGAGACAGCAATTTGTTATGTATTTTTTTAAACAGCTGAGCAGCTCCTCTGTAAATCATGCTCATAAGTAGTCAACTGATTCACAACTCGTACAGGTTACTACTCCCATTTATTATGGCAATCTTGCATAAATTACTTTCTGGGGGGGGGGAGTTTTACCTTGAATTTCAAAAGGATATCAACCTTATAATAATTAATAAAGGTTATGTCCCTGGAGGTTTTTAGCCCATTATGTGTTAAAAACAACAACACAAGGACTGTCCATGTTCATGTTTTATTAAGCTATCAACTTGAACTGAAAGCTTTCAGTTTTATTTGTTTTATCCTGGAGACCCAAGACATGCCACACAGTACTCACTGCAGTGCATATTAGATGGTAAACCCACAATATACTCTCTCCAAATGTCTTTTTTTGAAATGTATAATAGAATATATTATTTAGGTAAATGTTCTGTTTTCATAAATAGTTATAGAATAATGCATACCTTACTGTGTATCATGAACTGTTACAGCACTTACATGATGTACTGTATGGTATGCATTATTCTATAACTGTTTAGGAAAACATAGAATTTGCTTAAATAATATATTGTATTATGTATTTCAAAAAAGACATGGGGAAACTATATTATGGGTTTACCATCTAATATGCCATGCAAGTACTGTGTGGCATGTCTTGTAATGTAGCTATCATCATACATTTCTGCATTTCACTGGAAGAACAAAAACATTTATTTTGAAAGAGAGCATGCAGTGATTGGGTATTTGTCAACTACCATCTGCCGACTACTGATCATCATCCACAAATGTCTAGCGGAATAGTACAGGGACTGGTGAAGGTGGCAGCATGGCAACCAGGTGGTCACCCACCTCGTAAAGAAAATGGCACTCGTGCCCCTGTGGTGTGGACCATCCAGTCTCCTAGTTATTATCCGCTGTATTACCAACCTGACCAGAAAGAATAATAATAAAATTAATTAATGAATATACCTGTTGATTGTGTTGCAATAATAGCAGCAGAGGAGAAACCGAGCAGCTACAGGCAGCAGGTTTGCTGGCCCCAAAAATTGGAATGTTCCTTTCTTCAGACCACCCGGTTCCTCTTCTGAGGTCTTGACCAATCCATCCTATTACAGTAACCTGTCAGGGGCAGGTCCAACCCAGTAATGTTTGAGGAGCAGTGTGCCAGCAATTTTAGCAAATCAACAACATGCCAGCAGCCACAGTGCTTCTACTGACCATCACCACACTGACCTACACTACAGTTCCAGGCCTGGAGGCTCCTAGAGACTCTTACAGACAGTGTGGAGTGGACTGAACTTCTGACTCACTGGGCAGGCAAGTGGCAAAGGAGAGAGCCTGGCTGGCTGGCAGGTGGGAGGCTACAGCTATGCTACAGGCTGGGACTGTCTGTCAACATCAGAACCAGAACTCCTTGCACTTGAGTCTCTGTCATCCAGTGATTGCTTTGTAGTCAAAGGGTGAGCCAGGGAATGAAGGAACAGGTAGGACAGTGGCAGAGGGAGGAAGCAGGAGGGATTTCTTTGCAGCTGGAGGATGAGCCAGGGAATAAGGAGGTGCAGCACAGGGGAGAAGTAGGAGGGAGTTCTTTCACAGCCGGTCTTAGAGTCATGCAGGAAGGCAAGAGACAAGGGTGACATCAATATGCTAAATAGGTACATGTTACGATAGCTGATTGCAGTGGTGCTTTTCTTTGAAGTGAAGACCACTGCTGCCAAACTGCTGTGATAGACAGCGCTTCCATCCATTGGTGCGTAAGGGACGCACCCACTACATGGATCACTGCATTGGGCAGAACAGTCACACACCTCCAAAAAGTTGTACTGTCCCTAAACATTCCTTGCACATTCATGCAAGTGAACGCAAAAATGGTACACATTTATACAAAAGTAGGTAACATAATTCAATGGATTGGAGGAACAGAAAAACAAATCTCACAGTTAGAAGATATCACTGTAATGCAGAGATTAAATAAACAAGAAGAAGGTGCCATAACCAATTTTAGAAACCAGATTATTGATAATGAGTCTAGAGCCAGAAGGAAAAATATTTGAATAGTGTGGGTGCCAGAGAAATGAAATCAGTCAGTGTATATTACACAGACTGTTTAAAAAATGTTTCACATTTTTGCCGACTCCACTACAGATATGAAAATTATTGAACTAGTCAGAGCTCACAGATGAGTAAGAAATTCAGAAAGATGGTCTTCCACCAGGAGTAATTGTGACAACGTCTATGAGAATCACAGATATGGACTTTATTTTGCAGGGTGCGTATCAGACAAAGAAAAAAGAGATGGAAGGAGCAACTATTGCAATTTTTCATGCTCTTCTATAAGAGATCATGCAAGACAGAAACAATTCTCAGACATAAAGATTTGAACTATTCTCTGGCAGCTAATATAAGGACTACAATTTTGTACCCTGCAGAACTAAACGTTCATTGTAATGGTCAGACTCTGATCTACGACAAACTTTAGCAGGCATTATTAGACATACATTCACACATGCTACATTTATTCTCTGTAGAATGACAAATGTTTAATTTGTTTTTTTGCAGGTTGAAGAAGGCAAGAAAAATGTATGGATAGACCGAATCATGAATGAACATGATAGCTGGGTGTTGGGGGAGAAAGCAGCAAAATGACTTTACAAAACAATACGTTGAAGATTATTGAAAATATAATTACTGGGTACCATTTTTTTCAATGGGAAAAACCGTGTATTAAGTACCATAATACCTGATTAGGTATTATGGCATTCAAGCAGTTCCTTCCCATTCAAATGCACTCGAGCTTCACACCGTCTATTTTTTTCTCAAAGCACTGTCCATTAACACTCACCTCCTCACTGTTGTTTGCTGTATACTAAGCCTTCTCATTTCCCTCATATTACCAGAGTATAATTAAAAAAAAAAAACTGGTTAGATTTCAAACCGTGGACTGCACACTCAAGCCGCAACAAGAAAAAAATGGCGCCCTTCAATTATATAAAACAAAATATGGGGTGCAGTGTGTCTCACTCGAATTTAACACACACCCTCATTGTCGGATGGAAACCATAAACCCCTCAGGCTTCACCCTTGGGGTTTATGTGCCATACAACAACGTGTGTGTGTGTGTTAAATTCTCATAACACATTGAACCCCCATACGTTATTTTATATATAATGACATGACTGGGGCAGTTTATATATATATGTAGACATTTAAGGCTAGCTTAAGCTAATTACTAGGAAAGGGCGAGTAACAATGTCCTCTCCAACTGTATCCACTGTAACAGTAATAACCAAGGTTTTTTTTGTGTATTATTATGGATACTAAACAATTTCATATAATTTTCAAAATGTATGAGGGAGGGGTGCACATTAGGCACATAAAGATGAATAAGGGACTGCACAATGATTATGTAGATATAAAACTGTATATGGTAAATAATTTAAAAAAGGGTATAGTATGTGAAAGCTTAAAAATAACAAAAAAAACAAAACAATGGCTAGGTCAGTCCTTTAAAGTGGAGGGTACAACTTGGAATATTCTTAGAACTCTTTCTCCTATGAAACACAAATTAATGTTAACATATTCTAAACAGTATAATGCAGATATTCTGTTTCTACAGGAAACATATTTGGATGATAAGGAAAAAGGAAAATTAAAACTTAACTGGGTGAATGAATTTGTATTTTTCAATTGGTTCTGCAAAGAGTAAAGACATGACCATACTGATAAACAAAAAATAGCATTTCAAGAGTATTGCACAATATAAAGACCAAGAGGGCTGACTGATAATGGTGAAATGTTTGATTCTGGGTGTGCAACACATATTATTTTCAATATATGCACCTTATATGGCACATCAGAATGTCCTTAATGAAATTATGCAAGGTCTGATTTCTCTGGGTTCAGGGATACTGATAGGTAATGGAGATTTAAATGTGTATCTGGACCCAGAGTATGACAAATCTTCTAGAAATAATAAAAATGATAAAACTCTCATATGATTAACAATTTTCATTCTTACAATCATTTAATATACATATATGGCTCTATTTTCAAAGCACCAAGTATGACACAAAAGCCTGCATCAAACATAATTGACGTAAGTGGCACCTTGGGTAAAAAGATGCAGCAATCTTGATTATTGAACATGGTCTGCATCAAAAAGGGCAGCCATTTTGCGAAACTGGCACTGCAACAGTCTTGCAACCAAAATTGGGGTGCACTAGGTTGCACGTGGGCTTGTGCCATAGCAGGGCTGCAATAACCCCCTTTTTTCAATTTTGGAAGCCTCCCCATGGAAACAAAAAGGGTGTCCACTTGACCAGCCAGAAAGTGGTCTAAGGGATTTGTGCCATTGCCACACTCTGTGTTGAAGGGGGTGGGTCTGAAAGTTGGCTGCCTGGAGCAGAAAGGACACAAGGGGTGCAACAGGGAGCACTGGAGAGAGAGAGCAGGCACAAGAGGGAGTAATGTAGCACCCAGCGGGGTGTTGTTTGCATAGCCATACAGCTAAAGGGATGCACTTTGGGGAGGTTCCAGGAACAGATATCAACATGGACTCATTTGAACACAGCCCTCATAACTGCCCAACAGGTGACCACTTTTCATAACCCTGGAGGGGGTAAGCTGGAGCTGCAGGATGAGGCATGCCAGTCATGAGGGTAACATTCTCTGGGCACCGCCATAGTCCTCTTGTACCCACCCTTTGATGTTGTGGTAGGCTACATCTCACCTATAGGTTTATGTGAGGTGAACACCTATGGAACAGCTTATAGGGCTGTGCCTACCTCAGGCCATGTCACTGACTGTCCCTGCCTCCCCTGCCAGCAGTGGTCCCATCCCATGGGCTATATGGCTATGCAAATGTCACACATGCCAGATGCCACATCACTCCCTGTCATGCCCACTAAGTCCATGACATCCCCTATGGCATCCACTCTGACCCTTCTACCCCAACCCCTTCTGGCAAGCAGATTCACCACACATCAACCATCCCACCCCCTCTAGTGTTGTGCTGGGGGGGGAAGACCCCTGCAGTAGTTCCCACAGATAGACCAATTGCTTGATGCTAGCATGAGGCTGTGGCAACTCATGGGGTTTTGTTACAGAGACCCCCTTTTATTAAAATGGCCACAGGGTCCCTGACACACCCATAATTCACTGCAGCCCTAGAGGAATGCTACTTGTGTTACACTGAGAGCTCTTTGAAAATTGAGCCCATGATGTTTAACCCACCTCTCCTTCTGGATCTTTTTCAAGGCAAAATTATATATTGTGTTCTAAAGATATATGTAAAAAATGTTTTGGCAACATATATAAAATGAATTCATATTTTGCACTATTTAACGGTTCAGGCCTCCTTTATACCTAATACAGTAGGGGGAAAATACCTCAATGGAGAATGGATAAATCCTTACTTAGAAATAAAGATTTTGTGAACCATATTCATGTAATGATGCTGGAATTCTTGCATTTTAATGTCTATGGTACACAGAAGGTAATAGATATTTGAGATTTCTTCAGGGCACATCTAAATTATTATTCTTATATCTTTTGAAATAAAACATAAAATATGCAAAGGAGTATCATAAATGGTAATCCCACTCAACAGTGACTATTCAACAGTGAGGTCCCCTACAATGACTACAGCACCACGTCACTGTGGGGTACCCACTGGAACATGGCACTGTCTGTCGGGTGTCTTGCATCCCCCAAAGTAGCTCCAACTCAGAGTTGATAATCCTAAGTAGAGAGATGCTGGGAGCGCATCCCTCTACTTTGGATTTTCAGGGAGGTGAAGCCCCTGAAGAAAACACTACATTCAAGTGGAAACTGGAAGCTGACTGCAACATGTGGTCAACCTGCCGGTTTCACTGTCGGGGTTTTCAACATACATTTTGTGGAACACTCATCGTGGATCCATAATAAATAACTTGAAAGAAGAGATTAAACAGTTAAAAACATACAAACAGCTGGGGGAGAAGGATCTTTCTGAAAAGAAAATAAGAAAAAAATGATAGCATTACAACAAGTACTTATATTTTTTTAACTCACCTTTATTTCATAAAAAATTAAGAATACCAAACAAACAAACAACCATAATGACAAAATAAAATAATCCACTGTACATCAGCAATATTACAGAATAGCATAATGATGTCAATATCCTCCCATCCCACCACATATATAGCATACAGATAAGTAAATGTCAATCAGGTTACCTGAAAGAAACGTGAAAAGGAACAGCCATTTGAAACTGAAAGAATATTTTATTCTCAAAACAACCAGTTAGACCTCAGAAAAAATTTAAAAATACCTTTCTAGTGAAAAAGAAAAGATTGAAGAATGGTTTAAATCAATAAAGAGTATAGTTTTCCCCATTTATTATGGAACTGGATAATCCTATTTTTAAATAGGTAAATTAACTGGGTAATCTGCAAGTTGAGTATAAGACTGTATGTCCATTCTCTCAAACTTACTGTCTGATTATCCGTTCAGTGTTTAACAATATGTTTTGTAGATATAGCTAGCATAGCTATAGTTGCTCTGTTCTTTTGTCCTTTAACCATAGAGATGTTACACAAAATACAACTCTCAAAGTTAAAAGTATACTGTAGAAGTTATTTCCTGCCATATATATTACTAACTGACTTCTAAATATATTGATAGTTTGAACAATCCCATAAAATAGGCCAGACGGACCCTACCTCTTAATTAAACAAATTTAAACATGTTTTGAGGGGTTGTATAAGCGTTATAAAGAAGTTTATTTTGAATTAATCTAAGATAGTTTAAAGGTATATAATGGTAAACATGTTTTTCCATAAAGTGAACCAATTTTGGGTACAGATTTCAGTTTCCTTATTCCAGTAATCATGAATAAAGGGTAGATACCAAACCTTTGGTCAAGTAACAGCTGGTATAGGTTGGAAATAGGGTGAGACTTAGAGCGTTTAGTTAACATATCTCTTATTGGATCCTGTAGGGAGGGAAACATTAGAACAGGTCTAAAATAAGCTTTCAAATCTGCTTTGATTAATATTAACTCAGGAAGGTATTTTTATAAAGGTTCTCATTAAGAAGAACTTTGTACAATGGAATATACGAGTTATTCCTGATAAAAGAACTGACTGAAAGACCTTCTTTATTTGCAAACCAATTATTTGGAATAGGTTTCCCATTTATTTTAAAATTTGGATTGTTAAATAAGGGCTAGTCTTAGCTTGTAAAACCTTAAAAACCAGTAAAGGATAGGGTTTTCTTCTGTACTTTTAGAGAAATTCCATTTGTTGAGTTTTTCAGTTTTGAAGGTAGCAACCTGTATGGAGTACATGATATAGAATTTGGCTGAACTTTATATTTTACCATCAAATTCAATTCTAATTTAAGCCATATAAGATAATAAGTTACAGCATAACTATGGGGAGAAAGACAGTTTATACAGTATATGTATTAATATGTGATGCCATGTAGTATTACATGCAATTAGATAATTTAATTTCCCCTTGTTTCTGTGGGAGAATGAGTTTCTTCCATGCTATCCTTTGAGTTGTACCAAATCAAATAAATTCTGAGTTCAAGTTAATGAACTATTTTAAGGGTATGAAGGAGTGTGGCATATCAAGGGAATGGAATAGCCTTGGAAAATATTAATTTTAAGAACATTGACCCTGCCCTAAAATGAAAGGGGTAGGTGATGCCATCTTTTAAGGTCTTGTTTCAGTGTTGTAAGTAAGTCTTCTAGGATTGGTTTATTTAACTTATAACTGATCATGTGTTAGGTAAATTCCTAAATACTTTAGTTGCTAGGTTGATCAAGTAAAGCCTAAGGTTAAGATTTCATTCTTAAAAGAAGAAAAATTAAGGGCATAACTACTGTTTTGGTAATGTTAAGTTTGTAGTTAGAGAAAGGTACTATATTCTTTAATTATAACTAAAGCAGCTTTGATTGAGGACATAGGGTTAGCAATATGGAGTAAAATGTCATCTGCAAACACAAATATTTTACAATGAAGGTTTCCACAGTAAATACTTGTTATTTGGAAGTTGGTATTTAAGAAGAAAAACAGAGGTTCTAAGTATAAATTAAATAAAATGGGAGATAAGGGACAACCCTATCTAGTTCCACAGTGTAAATTAAATCTTTCAGATATCAAACCGTTACAACTTAGTCAAGCTGAAGGGAAAGAATAAAGAATTTTTAACCAAGCTATAAACTTCTGGGGGGAACCAAATCTAGATACTTTAAAAAATAAGAATTTGAGATGGAATATATTGAAAGCTTTTACTGCATCAAGCGACGCCAAATCCATTGAGGATTTGGAGTTGCCAGAAGCAAAGAAAATATGAACAATTTTCCCGATGTGATCAGAGGCTTGTCTATTGGAAATAAACTCCACTTATTCTCTCGAGATCAGAGAGTGCCAGATGGATTTAATTCTCTGCTCTAGGATGGATGGATTTTTATTTCATAGATAATTTAAGAGATAGGTCTATACCTTCCTATCCTGTTGCTTGGTTTATTAGGTTTAAGTAGTAGGATAATTAGTACTTCAAGAAGTGAGTTATCCTTAAATCTGTGTTCAAGTATAAAGTTATAAATCTTTTGAAGCAAATGGGTTAAAGCCTTTTTAAAGGCTTTATAGAAGGCTGATGTAAACCAGTCTGGGCCTTGTGATTTATTTGGAGCCAAACTATTAACAGCATCCTGTATCTCCTTTTGATGAATTTGTTTAGTGAGGCTATTAGCCTGAATTAAGGTAATTTTGGGACACAAAATTGCTTTAATGTTTTTCTATTTCTTGAGCTATGGGGTATTATTCATCTGACTGTACAACAGTGAATAATATTTACAAAATTCTGTTAAAATGTCTTTGTGATCAGTTATAACTTCACCTGCATCCTCAGAAACTGTTGATTCAACTGATCTAGATGTTTCTTGATGCTTAAGTCTATTTGCTAGAAGTTCACTGGGATTATCCCCCAATTTAATATATCTTGCTTTCGTCTTCAAAATAATAAATTCTGCCCTCTCTTTTGTTAATGAAAAAAGTTCATTTGTGCACTGATCCAGTTCTTTAATCTCCATCTCTGATAATATTTGGGGATCTCTATTTTCTAATAAATCTATTCGCTTTTTTATTCAAACTTTGTTAACAGATTTTCCACAATACAGGAGGCAGCAATTATAGCATATACCACATGTTCATAGTACATTACATGATCTGCCCCATCCCCACCCCTCCTCCCCCCAGTACAGCAGTGCAATACAACATTGTAGTTTAGTATCCTATAACAATAACCTTGTGTATGCTGAGATAACTAACTGCCAACAGTTCATATATCCGTAGCAACCATGATTAAGGTGTGAAGGGGATCCCAGATTCATTTATAACTTTGCAACCAGTTATGAAGACTTGCTATTGCTTTCTCTGTGCAAAGGTTAGCAAGGATTTCATGAATCCATTCCTGCTATGTTGGGCTAACCTCATGCTTCCAATGCCTAAGTATAATTTGTTTGATAGATAATGCAATCATAGAGATATGAAATCTCCAAGCTTTAACCTTAATGGAAGACAGGTCTCCCAGGAAGCAAATGTCAGGTGTGAAGCAGACCAGCAAACCCAGTATGGGGTCCAGGTTGGCTTTAATTGAGATCCACAGTGGAATTATCTTGGGGCACAACCGAAATATGTGAAGAAGTGTTCCTTCTTTCTGGGAACATCTGGTGCATAACTCTGATTCAAGAAGACCCCATTTCGCCAATTTAACTGGAGTGTAATACGTGTTGTGTAAAATGTGATCTTGCATAAGGCGTAGTTTGCCTTGAGACATGTATTTATAACAGAACATCCATAAAGCTGGCCAATTGAAGGTGTACTGGGGAAAAATAGAGCCCCAAAACCTGGTAGGGACATAGGAACCCCCATACCATCAGTGAAACAAAACTTAATATATTTTAGAAATGACACTAAAGGATCTAAGTAGGAAGGAAAGCTCAGGTATCAATGTGAAGGCCGGTGGGTGAGGAGGGGTATTACCCAGCACAGTGGTAAGAAGATGTTTTAGTTGGAAAACCCTGAATTGCTGAGATACTGGGATGCCAAGTTTTTGGGTAAATCTATCCTTTTTGAAAGAGACTCTACTTTTTCAAAGTATTGTTTTTTCTGTTTTGAAGCAAATCTTATAAAGTCTCTGCTGATGTATCATTTTAAGGCTAACCATATAATATCAAGCCTATTAGTAGAATTAATGTTTTCTTTCCAGAAATTATTAATAGAGAGGTTAACATAATCAATGATATAATCATCCCTAAGTAAAGTATTATTCAGCCTCCATATAGTATGTCTAGGATACGGTATAGAAAGCATAGTGTGAAAATTAATTAAAGAGTGATCTGAGAGAGATCATCACATAATGTGGGAGCTCTACACATCACTCATCCAAGATTTAGTGATTAAGTCACTGCATAAATAAAATTTGTGTACTGGGAATAACATGACAATTTTTTTGTGATCAGATATAGAGTTCAATAAGAATCTGTTAAGTTACAAATGTTTAAGAATTCAGCTAAATCTTGAATATCGGAGTGAAGCACAAGGTTAGTTGGACTGGATCTATCCAGCTGATGGTCCAATGGAATATTCCAGTCACCACCAATCAAAATCGTATATGATAAAAAGGGAGATAGAGCAGTTAGAAGATTGGATAAAAAAGTGCTGTATTGGAGTTAGGGCCATAGATCGAGAATATAACTATGTCTGTATGGTTACATTTGTTTAACACAATGATGTATCTACCTTCTGGGTCCTGAATAATTTGTGAATAGATAAAGTTTAGTGACCTATGTACCAAAATAGCAACCCCACATCTTGACAAGTATCTACCTTCTCCAAATACCTAAGTACAACCACATATTTTAAGTAAATCTACCTCAGTGGTCAATAAATGGGGTTCCTGTTAAAATATAAGGTTATAACCAAATGAATTTAGAAAGTTAAGAATTGGTATTCTTTTAACCCTTAGGTGAAGGCCTTTAACACTCTAAGTCACAACTTTAAGTAGTAATGCCATGAGATGATAGCATAGAGTGAGAAAATAAGCTGGTAGAGCATTTGTTGAAAAGTTGTTTGTGTTGTTCACATTTCTTTGATAATACTGTTTCAACCCACATCCCTTCCCATATTTAACCCAACCTAATAAAAATGCACAACTGTATATAAATATCCCAAACCAAAAAAAAACTGTTTTACTAACACCCAGTCCCACAGCATGAACTCCTGATATCATTTTAACCAGGCTGAGTCCTGCAAAAAACCCCAAACCTGTAATCTACAAAGTATAAACTGATTTTAAAGCAGCAATCCTATGTACCCAAATAAATGAAATTGAAGCAAAAACCTGCATATCAATATTCAGAACCTGAACCTTTAAATGTGGATTTTTAAGATATTATTTGCATAATATTGCACACCAACTCTTAATATAAAAAAAAGAAATAGATTTCAGATCGCCTTCATGTTATAATATGAGAGCTAGGCAGGAATGAGTTCAGGTGGAGTAGTTAGAATCATAAAGTATTACCACAAAACTAAGAAAAAGTTTCTTATATCTTTAATTTAAAAAAAGGAAAAAATGTTAAAGTATGAAGAATATCATTAGGTAGACATATTATGGTATAAAGACACAAAATAGATTGTACTACAGCAGCTAAGTTGTATAGACACTAACAAGATAATACACTTAGGCAAATGTAGAGTATAAATTATATATTTATCATGCTGAGTGGCAGAACATCAGTTATCCATTTATAAAATGAGAGGAGGGGGAAAAGCCAGAGAACAAGTACCAAAAAGGGAAATATGAACTATAGGGCCCTGTCAGGAGTTAGTAAAATATATGATATATTGGAATGTAATCATGCCCATGCCTTCACATCCACTTTCATTAAGTTTATTATGTTGAGGTCAAAAATCCCTTCCCTATTTAACGGGAATATTCAATGGATCATGATGCCCCCAACATGAGTTCATGGGATCCTCCACAAATAAAGCTAAAGAATTGAAAGGTAAACCCTATACTGAAAATAAGTGTTTAAATCACCCAATAGTCCCTATTGCATAAGGTTTAACAGAGAAAACAATAGTTTAATTATGGAGCGTTTCCCCTATTTAACAAGAGGTGAATGTTTGGAGATATACAGCATGCAAGTAAAAAGGTTGCATTTGGGGTATCAAAGCCATATAGCTTTCCCCATATCAGAAGAACTTGTGTCTTATGACGGTGATCTCCCAAATTACTCCAAAGCTCCTTTTTTTATGGCACTAAAGGAAAGTAAAAAGATGCCATTCTTTATTCCATGGGGAATTTAGAAGAGGAACAAAGATGCTATCCTTGTGATTCTATTACAGTTTATCCCTGTGATATAAAACAATATAAATTGCAGATGCCTGGTGAGTTAAGGCAGAACAGAATAAGAAAGATAGACTTCTTTGGTGGAAAAATGGAGTACACTGGCAAATACCTCACCTGTTGATAATTTATTAAAAATATCCCCTATTTAACAGGGTTTAAGACATAGTAATTGTAAAAAGAAATCATGAAAGAAAATAAAGAGAGTATCCTTATTTAGCGGGACTTGTAGCTCTAAACAAAAAGAAAAGTCACCGGCATCTTTGCCATCCTATGTTGTTCCAACAAAGTGACTTAAGGAAAATGGATGTAAGAGTAACTATCAGGTGACTCTCTCTACCTACCAACAGTATCTCTATTCAATGGGGTTTTCATAATTGTAGTAGTAAAAACTATAGGCAGAGAGCAAGACTAAGGAACCATCTCTGTTTAATGAGATGAAGCGTTCCTGAAGGAAAGTAATCTTGCATCCATAATATTTGATTTATTTATTACTCATCAACACCCCTCTCCTTCTCCCGATGTGCAGATAGAAATAAGTAGATATAAAGTAAATTTAATCCAGGGGTAAATATTAGAGAAATAATTTAATAGATCCACACACCACAAAGAAATAATCAAAAACTGGAGACTTCAGAAAATAAATGTACTAAAAAAATTTCTATTTGAGGTGTGCAGAACCATCACAGTTCAATGCCTCTTTCAATCACAGTTTGCATAGCTCACCTAGTATCTAAAACAAATGTAAGACCTCTAAAAACACACAGGGGAGATTAAAACAGTAAGACTACACAGCGAGGGTAAAACTTAATTGACCTGCATTACCAATGCAATGTTGTTTTCGAAGGAAGTCAAACCTTCAAGTAAAAACTACAACCACCTTTTATGACTAAGAAATTATATTTGAAAATACATCACTGTTTAAAAGTGAATATATTTTTCAAAACCTAATTGCATTGTAATTATTGATAAGAACCTCTATTTTTCAAATGTAAATCAGTCGCGAGGAGTGCACTGTCCAAGGAAGTCGTCAAATAAATTAAATTAACCTTAAAGTTTATAAAAGTGTTTTGTAATATTGGGAAAGAAAATATGTAACTGTCTAGTTGTTTACCAAAGTGTGGCTCTGAGGAAGCAGGAATCTAGTTTCAAAGATGGTAAAAAGATCAAGTGAAAATTATCTTTCCAACTCGCTCCATAGCTACACCCTATTTCAGTCATATCTTTTTCTGAAACAAGTTTGAGGATGAACAGGGTCTCAAAAACACAGCAACACCGAAGCTAACAAGTAAAGTGAACCTGCTTACAAAATTAAGTTCATCCCGAAGAAATCAGGTAATTTGGAGTGGGACTACTCTAAACGAATGGTACACCATTTGGCCTGTCATAAATAAAAATTAGTTCTAAAGTAGATCCCGCTTCCAAAAATACTCTAATTGGAGATAATCATCAATCTTAATAGTAAGAACAAACTGTTTTAAGCTGTCTTAATTCACCGAACTCTCCTGCCCACCTTAATGAAAATAAAACTTATGTGAAAGAACAAAGATCATGTTTAAAAAAAAAACTATTATGGTAACTGCTTACAGCACTAGCTTAATCACCACGCCCAAGTAATCCAAATGGGTTTTTATAAAATTTGCAAATGTACATTACAGTACATAGGGAAGAAAATGAGCTTTATATGCAAATCATAGCAGCTGGTCAGAACACCTGTAACATATACTCATTTCCTAGGAATCTATAAAATAACTACGTAACAAGAACAACATCTTCAGTTCATATGTTTCAGAGCTGACTGTTGGCTGTATAGAAAACTTGACAGAAACATAGTCAGAACTTAAACGTTATTTTGAGTAATGAGTAAACATATTGTCTCAAAAAGACCTTCTAATGTCTTAGTCATCAGAGCTTGATGCCGAGTATATCTGAAAGTCGTTGCAGCCGCTCATCCTGATTTAAATAAGTCAGGAAACAGCTTCATCAGGTGCATTATAGCTTGCTCGGGTAATTTAAAAGCATAAGACTTACCAGCTTTGGTAATAGTGAGCTTAGCAGGATATAACATTCTGAATGCTATGCCTGCAATAATTAGTTTACTAAATATTAGTGAGAAATTTCTGTAGTGTAGTCTTACTTCCTGAGGCAAGTCTCAAGAAACACCAAGTTTTTTTTCTCCATCCCAACAGAGGTCCCTTACATCTCTAATCATATTTAAAACATGCATTCTGTCCAGATAATTTAGGAAATGGATAATAAAGGGACAGGAGGGTCACCCTTAGGGGGCACGGGTTTGAGGGTTCTATGAGCTCATTCAATAATATAAGATATACTATTCAGTGATTTCCCAGAAAAGTTCTCATACAATACTTATGCAAAATGAATTGTGTCAGAGCCCTCAGAGTTTTCTAGAAGACCATAAATTATGCTATTGTTTTGACAGGCTCTTCCCTCTAAATCCTTGAGTTTAGCATCTAGTTTAGCTATTTTGTCTTATTAAGGGAAATTCTGGGTCTATCTTGTTTCTCCAATCATTTATTGAAGAAATTTTGGTTTCAGCATCGGTGAGTCAAGTAGAAATTTTTTCCAAAGCACTTCTGACTGATTTCAATTCATCTACTAGCATGTTGATCACATTCTTGAGGTCAGATATGTATGCTAAAAAGTTTTCCTCCATCAGTAAAGTAGGATTCAAGCCAGGAGAAGATTTATTTGGAGATTATTTGGAGCATTTGGAGCATGGGGCCTTGTCTGGCATGGGAGGTGGTGTATACCTCCCAGGTGGCTTCATTTCAATGTCCATGTTTTCCTTTTGAAAAGAGCAGCAAATGTAATAAGTCTAATTTGCAGCTCAAAAGAAGTCAAAACAACCCCAAAATGTAGAATTATTATGTAGAATTAGCTAGTTAGAGGGGTTCAGTAGATGAGCTCCAGAAAGAAGCTGCTCAGCACTGCAGACTCATCACCGGAAGCCCTACAACAAGTACTTAATCAAATACAGAAAGATATGCATATGATTAAAATTCAGCAATATATCAAAATGGTGATAAATCATGGAACTTGTTAGCATATATGTTACTGCAGGACTATATACACAAGAACTATCAAAAACTGAGGCAACAACACAATATATTGCTAATTTCAAAGTCCCTAAATTTAATACAGTAGAACCCCTTGTATTCAACCTCCTCCAGAGAAATCCGAATTTGTCAGATAAACGGGAGAACTAGGGAAAACACATTGTGGTAATATAGATGTGCAACCTAGCATATAAATACACTCACAAAGTGTACTATATTACAACAATCTTTATTTATACAAATTGAAAAGAAAAAACACTGTAAAATAAATGGATGTACAGTACTGAACTTATTTCCCTGAAAGTAGTCAGTGACATTTTTTTGCTTCAGCGTGTCGATAGACTTTCTGCAGGCTCTTTGTTTCATGGATTATAACAGCATGACCGGTACCGAATCAGAGTCAGGCTGACTCTCCATGTACAGGATACACTTAGAAAACAGATCCACTGCCTATAAATGGGCGGGCAGCATGGAGGGGGATCACTGTCTTCCTTGTCTTCCTCATTGTATTCTGTAATGGTGCTCTCTTCCTTCTGTATGATCAAAAGGATTGCATCATCTGTTAGTTGTTCTTGACCCACATCCCCTGCATCACAATTATGCCACTTGTCAATGGCTTCTTTTGACAATGGGTCTGGCAGCATTGCAACGAGTCTGTGCAGGACCTTGGAGTCCATGTTGATTGAAGCATCACTGGTGTCTTCACTGAAATCAGGGCATGGTTGTGGATTATCAGGGGAGACCCGAATCCCTCCCCTGATCCACACTTTTCTTATAGTCAATTTGTACTGCCTCCCATACCTCTGCAAACATGTGCATCACATCATTAAGTGACAACCATTTCATAATGTCTCTTATGGGCCAGTTATTATTAGACTCTGCAAGCACAGACTTGTAAGAGATTTTTTTTTCTGTAGCCTCTCTTAAAAGTTTTTAAGATGTCCTGATCACAGGGCAGCAGATCGCTAGTAGTGTTTGATGGCAAGAACATGCACTTAATATAGCCACCCCTTGTTCTAACATCAGCAGGTAAGGATTGGCAGGTGAGTGGTTAACTAATACTACACACTCCAGTAGCCTTTTGGTCTTAAGATGGTTATTTTCTTGGGGGACAAACTGGTTAGTGAACCACCTGGAAAAAAATTGTGTTGTGTCTCATAATGCACAGGTAGGGTACTCATACTGACATGTTTAAAGCTGAGATTTGCCAACCAAGACCAGTTTTAGTTTATGTGTACCAGCTGCATTCACACAACCCAGGATTGTTACCCAGTCTTTGGCCTTCCTAAAACCTGGTGCCTCTTTCACTTTTCCCCATGTGCTAAAGTCTTGTCTGACAAGCAGCACCAGAAGAGGCTGATCTCGTACATGTTATAAATTTAATCTGGGATGATAATGGTGTTTTCAAAAATCTCCAAAAAGTTGTTCACAAAAGGAATGATCTCTTGCTCAGCAGCACTGAGACATTCTCCACAGAAGCAGTGTTGCCTGATCCCGTGTCGGTACTTAAAGTACATTAGCCATTCCTCACTGACTATGAAAAGTTCAGTGTTGCCAAGCTGTGAGTAGAAAATCAGAGCCCTTTCTTTTAGAAGGGGACCATCTCCTTTTCACACTCCTGGTGAAACCAGAGATAAAAAGCAGAATTACGCTGCTCGTCTTTGCAGGAGAGCATGTTCTTTTGATCCTGCAGCAGTATCCATTGGGAGTGCAAAGTCTCACAGTTTGGTTTTGACAGCCTTAATGTCACTAATGGTGGAATTATCCTCCCTGTACTCTTCATATTTGATAGTCTCAGCCCTAGTCACTTGTTTAAAGTAGAAAGGTGGTGGCTCAATTGATGTTGTTGAGGGGGAGGCCTGATTGCAGGATGGCTCTGTAGTCAGTTTGAGGTAATCGGCCGGTAGCACACCTATGAGATCTGCAAAGATAGTGTTGAACTCATTGGCTATGTCAATGGGTTCCTGGAGTGTCCCTGAAATGGTTGTAATGAGGTTTGGAGCAGCTCTGGGAGCCCTGCCTTAAGGGATTTCATGGAGTTCCAGAACTCCTTGCCTGAGCTCCAGCTCTTAGTAAGAAGGTCTTTATAGTGTGTGGGTTGCATGTACTGAGGAATGGAGTGGCAGCATATTGGCACAATCCCCGGTGGACACAAAGTACCTTTACACCAGCTAATAGCTGGTGTAAATGTACTTTGATGAATGTCCTCCAAAGATTGTTGTAGAATACCAAATTCGGGGACTTTGCAGCTGCCCTTGCAGAATAGGGCACAGCTGGTGCCGTATACCCCTTGCACCATGTTGCAGCATTTGTTGGTGCAATTGGTGGCATAACTCCAGTTTGGTGCAAGCAGCCTGCGACATGTTGCAGGCTGCTACGCAGAATCCCAAATGTCACAACTTATGGCACAAAGTGTCACTTGCACCATTATCTTTGGAGCAGGTCACTTTGTTCCATACATAATATTTCCATAATTGGCCACAAGGACTAAAAACATGCCTAATTATTGTTTGCAAGTTGGGGTGAGGGTTGTAGACCACATCAGGATGCAACGTGTTACTTTATTTTTTGTACCATCCCATCTTGTGTTACCCATGGTCAGGGGAGCAGTATGCCACTGAGGAGTTCCACGCTGTTAGTTGGCAGGAATATTCCTCTGATCTGAAAGAAGAGCTTCACCATCAGTACTTCCCCCAGTAAAGATAAGGTGGGTCTAAACACCCACCCATTCCTTGCAAATCACAAAATGTAACATACAGTAGTTCCATGGTCACCCTAGACACTGTCAGAGAAATAAATTATTGTGGAGGAAAAGTTGCTCATTGGCAGCACCTCCACATCTTTTTGCATGCTTACACCAGCTTTACAGCATAGTTCTAACCTGGGGGGGTGGAGTTAAAAGAAATAATAACATACCAAATAGTATTGAGCACAGATGGTTACAAGGAAATTTCTCACTGAAGGCTGAACTACGTGGTGAACCATGGGACTTCCTACACATGCTGAGCCAGGGGGGCACATGCAGACACTGCTCGTATTGGAGTTACTGGTTTTTTTTTTTATTAAGTATACTTCATTAAATTTTTACAATGTCATTACAAAAACAGCCACACAAACACCAAAACAACAATAACAAAAAAAGAAAAAAGAAAACAATACAAATATAAAAAGAGAACCTCTCCATAAACAGCAAAGCCCCAACCTACCAAAAGCTGCTATCCCCAAAAAGTTCAGATATTGCCCAAAAAGGAAAAAAATTGTAACCAACCATCAAAGTCCAGGAAAGAAAAGTAAGTAAAAAAAAAACAATCCCAGAGACATTCCATACCTAAAGTACAATGTTACTGACCAAGCATATGAAGAACCCCAGTTGTCCAAAAAGGTTAAGTTCTTATGACATACATTTGCAATGTGTAATTCCAAGTTTAAGGCGCTAAGGGGGTTATTGTGCCATTCAAACCAAGCAAGAAGTTTATCATCCAGCCAGTGTCATAATAAGACAATTTTCATTGTGGTTAATTTAAGATCAATATGGTTCCCTTGCTAAGTAAATGGAATATTATGATACCAAATTACAAGACAATTTTCAGGAGCGAACAATTCATCCAATTCAAAAGACAGGTCCAACCATGTCTTAATTGCATTCCAAAATGGCATGGCTTTTTTACATTTCCATAGCATATGAAAAAGCATGACATTATTCTTGTAACACCTGGAACAGGTGGGCAGACTTTGTCTACCCATTCCAAATAAATAAACAGGAGTAAAATATATATTGTGTCAAATTTTAAACTGAAGTTGTCTATAAATGGTCATGTTTAATAAATTTATATGAATCTTCCCAAACCTTAAGCCATTCTTGCAAACCTCATTCCAAGGTGGGAGAGGTTTGCCAATAATATGCACTACCCAAGGGCTTAGAAGGGTCCAGAGACTGATACAAACAATACTACTGTGCTATAGCATGATTAGAGGAGGCTAAAGAAATCACCTCATGCAAAACACGAGGAAAAATCAGTCCAAGGAGGTAAACCAAAGTGAGTCAGGACAACCCTAGACAGCTGTAAATATATATATATAAAAAAAACTTTGAGTCTAACTTAAACCAAGTCTGAAAAGCTGGAAAATCAAGAAAGCAGTTCTCAGATAATAATACATACATAGGAGTAGTAGGATACAAAAGAAGATGAAATGGGCATCTGAGCAACTTTTAAATCACGGTTGCCAAATACTGGTTGTGCCTGACACATCTTAATTACAAGACGAAGATAACAACTAAGTTGCGCATGGGTCCCCCAAAAAATAATAAATAGGTTTAGATTTCAAAGAGCATGGCAGAGTCACTGGCAAGATATATAAACGTGCCCGAGACAGCACATTTGCAGCTCTGCAAAATATCCACTCTAAGGTAAGCCACTGTGACACGTAGGTATCTGGTGGGTCCTCTAAGTCACACCAATGAAAATACTTGGACCCATGGAGCACCAATAATATAAATACAAATTGGGTATCTGAAGGTCTCCTAATGTAGTAGAGAAAGTCAACTTGTGGTACGCTCTCTTGGCAACTCTGTCCCGACACAAAAAGTTAATAAGCGATGACTGGACTTCTAAAAATTATGTGAGAGGTAAAATTATATCTAACATGTCTAAGGGGTATAAGCCATGGGGAAGGGCATTCATTTTAATCAGATAGCCCCTCCCTATAATGAAAGAGGGAACACAATCCACCATCATAAATCTTGCTTAATGTTATACAAAACTGGGTCCAAATTAAGTTTATGCAAGTCAGAGGGATGATGAGAAATAAAAATGCCTAAGTAGGAAAGTACTTTAAGTTCCCATCTGAAACTAAACATTGAAATAAAAGCCTTCTTAACAAAAGTACCAAGTGGGAGAACCCTAGTTTTAAAAAGATTCAATTTATAGACCACAATGTTTCGAAATGAGGCAATTTCAGCAAGGGTAGCAGGAACAAAAATAACCAGATGAGACAAATGCAACAAGATATCATCTGCATAAACAGAAAGCTTATATGGCATACCTCTCACTGTGATGCCCTGGACCTTTGGGTTCCCTTTCAGTTGTAAAACAAGAGGCTCCAAATTCAGAAGAAAAAGAAACAGAGCGGACAACCCTTATGAGTACCAACAGTGATGGAAAATGAGGGAGAAAGAATACTGTTACATAGAATAGTTGTGGATGGCCAGCAACAAAGCAGATGGGTCCATTTAATAAAATCATCATGAATATATATGCCTTAAGCACTGTGAACAGATAAGGCCAGGACACCCGATCAAAAGCTTTTTCTGCATCCAAGAAGACCAGAGCAGCAGGATCTCTGGTCCCCTCTGGGGTAGAAGTCAAATGAAAAGGCCTGCGAGTTTAATCATTGGAGTGTCAACTTTCATAAAGCTACCTTTTTAGGGTCAATTAGTCTCTGTCCAAACCCTTTCCTGTCTTCCACTGAGAATGTTTGCCATTAACTTGAAATCTTTATTAATAAGCAATATTGGTCAGTTACTAGAGGGCAAATAACAATCTTTTCCTGGTTTGGGAAGAGAATAATGCATGTCCTAGTAAGAGAAAATTCATTGAGCCCAGTAGCTAATAAAAACTTGAAGACTTACACCAAAATAGGAGTAAGTTCAGTAGACAAAATGTTATAAAAGCCTTGGAGCCACTGCAGTATGTCAACTGTAGTTACTCTACCTTTAATGTAGTTTCACAAAATATAAATGGACTAACCAGCCCAGTTAAAGGGTCACATGTATTAACAAATTGAAAGAAATTTAAAACACAGCTTATTCTGCTGAACAAATCCCAGCTCTCAGCAGTGGAGCACTCTAAGCTGATGTGATTTGGAATGGAGCATGTGATTCCCTCAGAGTATAAACACAAGCACAGGAAGGATAGCACTATCCTGATACCAAAAAAAAAATAATTGTCCAGACTGGAGGGCTCACACATAGACATGGATGGAAGATTGGCATTGGTTACTGGCACAGTACATGGACAACAATGCATGGTGCGTAGCATTTATATTCTCCCAAGCTTAAATGACTCAAACCATCAAAAACTGATGCAATCATCAGCTTTAAACAGGGCCATCTACTACTGGGCGGTGACTTCATACAGTTGTTGGATCAGACCAAAGACAGCTCTAATGCCTGCCAGTCAAGATCCTCAACAGGTTAGAAATACAGGCATAAATTGAATAAGGAGTTGGCCTGAATGATGTCTGCTGACAATTTAACCTCCAGACCCATACCTACACATTTTACTAGGGGAGAACATTTCCATTACTCATGCATTGATTGTTTCCTCACCACTGCTGAACATAGCGGGTTGGTTATTACAGCAAATTGGCCCCAATTTTACTGTCAGACCATGCACCCATTATGGTCAAGCTTAGCTTGATCCCTAAAATGACACCCCAACAGTAATCCTGCTTAGGGACCTGAAATTTAAATAATTAATCATATCTCACATTCCCCAAACACCCAGAGAAAACATAACCCTGACATTCCCAAGATACTGATATGGAGCACATTAAAATCTGTTCTGTGAGGGCATCAAAAACTATGCCACACAACAAAAGAGACCACGGCAATAACACAAACTACAACTGCAGATCAATTGTCCCTCAATTTTTTTTATTTTTACAACCTACCAAAAAAAAGGTCCCTCGCCAATCTGAGCCTCCACCCCCACCACCCACCCACTGAGTACCCACCAACTCATATTCCTCAGTACACTCTGACATACCCTCATTCACCTGAACTGCTTACAGGGTGAAGATCTACTCTCCAATTGAATTTGCATCTTGCTGCTGGAACCGTGACTGCATTATGAGAAATGGCAAACATCTCTGAAATCGAAACTTCGACATCAACTGACACTACAACGAGTACAACGCCATGTCACTTGCAGTGTTTGAGCTGGACCCCATCACTGTATTCAGGGGTTCTTGCACCCCTCCCATACTCAGCTCTGACTTAAAGTTGATTATATTTAGTGGGGGGGGTGCAGGGGGCACAGCCTCCCCCCATGTGGGGGATTTGGGGGTAAAGCCCCCAAAGAAAACAATATAGTGACTTGAAAATCATATGCTGACTGCAAAAAGCGGTTGATATGATGGTTTCACTGTCTGGTCATTCAACCCGTGCTGACCATGTTGACAACCAGTCGTAGATCCATGAGAAACAAAGGTTAAGTAGGGTTCAATGTATTTCAATGGGGATTTTAACTTTGATGCATACCTTTGTCATTTTGCATATTTGACCCCAAATTTTCAACATGGCTTTTTTGGAACCTCACCTCATGCCCAGTGGTGGTGGAATTACACAATTCGAGCACAAAAGACAATTTTTCTGTCTCTTGACAAAATCACCTTTCAGGTGGGATTTGACATTTCTTACTGTCCTTGTTCAAGAGATGGGTCATCAGAAAGCTAAGTTGAAAACTTGGGGTCAAAATATACAAAAATGGCAAAGTAATGTGCATGCACTGAAATTTTGCTACGCTCGCTCGAAACCTTGGTAATTAAAAATATTTTGTCCCCAAATTTTCAACATAAACATTTTTTACACCACCTCATGAATGTGAAAGCTGTCATTTTTTAAATCTTGGTCAAACTGTTTTTCATACCTGCTGTGCAGAATGACTTTGTGGTGGCATGGAATAATGTTTTGATGGGGATTTGAACATTTTCAGTACCAGGTTCGTGAGGTGGGGTAATAAGAAGGCTATGTTGACAGTTTGGTTGCTATTTTGCTCTAAATGGAATCACAGGGCCCGTAGGGCCCTGTTCTTCCACAGCAACATACATGTACACATCTAAGCAGAGATGGGAGCACAGGGCCCAGATGGTCCTCCACACCCACAGGCAAATGAGGACATGGTTATACTATCTCAAAATGTAAGGAAATTCTTTGCAAAAGGCTGAGTTAATGCAGCATTTAGGATTCAATCTCAAGCAACAAAAGTAAGGAAATGTCATTTTAGGGTTTAAAACCCTAAAACCCCACCCCCTCCCCTGAAGCAAACCAGGGGTGCATACTTCCTTGTTATTGTCAACCCTAAAGCTCACCTTAGTGGGGTAGCAAGAAAGCTCAGCTGTGATAGACACAAGTGTGTATGTTTCAGGCATGAGCAGAATGGGGTGGGCTGCTGGCCCAGTGGAGCAGAAGGCTGAGGTGCCTAGCACCTCACCTTTTATTGCTCTAGTGACCCCAGGGTCAAGAGCTAGCTTGAGTCATTGGGGATTGGCTGGGGTAGAGGATCAAGCATCTGGAGGTCTGCTCTCCTGTTTTGGGGGGAGATGGTTTGTGGCTTCCCTGGCTAGCAGCAACACCCTGCAGAGGCTGGGTATGCAACAGCTGGTGCCACTTTGGGAAAGTGAGGAGGTGACAGCGGATGTCCATGAGTTAGAAGTGGGTGCACGCTTAACTAATGCTAGATGTCAGTGCACATCCATGCCCCTGGCAGAAACCCCTGCTGGCTGGGAGGACAATGTCACTCAGCCACTGCATCCAACTCCGGATCCTACTCTCCTGGGTCCCAAATACTCTTTTCCTTTGCCTCCACCTGCAGGGCATGGATTGTAAAGGATACTGTTTAAGTGCAATATTTTTCCATGAAAAGTTTTCCAGAAGCAATCTTGAGGTCATAAAAGTATTAGCCCAGTTATTCTCTAGATTAAGAAAAATGAATAAATGGGATCACTATTTATGTTTATTCCAACTAATTTAAATATATAAAAAAATCTCTAATTACATGGAACTATGCATAATTAACAAAGTCAACAGTGCAAGTGCTTTCTTCTGCAGAGAGCACTTACACTGTTGAATTTGTGATATAGTGCATTCAGAAGACCAAAGAGAGACAGATTTGGATTATAGAATTTAGCTTGCCTAGAATATGCACAGATTAAGAAACTATACACTGAGCTCCTTTGAAAACTGGCCTTAAACAAAACTGATTGGTATAAAAAATTTAAAACTGATGACAGTTATGTTGAAAAACTATAAAAAAACAAGAAAATTGTATAATATATTTTAAAGCTCAAACAAACATAACGCCATTAGATATCAAAATAATATACAGAAGTCATAAAATGTAAAAAATATCACTGTTATACTAAGGGGCTCCAAAATATGGGAATCAAATGTGGAGCAACACAAACATAAATTTGTTAAAAATAAATCTATTCAAATTAAAATGATAATGAAAGCATATTTTACACCTCTTTGCTTATATGAAATGGGTTGTAAAGATTCACCTATGTGTTACATATGAACATACAAAGAAGCCAGCAGAAGAAGGCCATTTGGTCTATCAAGTCTACTGGTATTGCAGGGTCCACAGCTTGAGCTAATGTCCCTGCCCTCACTCCCTCCCTCCCTCCTCCTCCCATCCTCCCTACCCATGATCCTTACCTTCCCCCATGCCTATCCCAGCCTCTCTTAAAGCTTCTTACTGTCTTCAATGAGATTACCTCTTCTGGCAGCACATTTCAAGTGCCTGCCACCCTCTCTGTGAAGAAGTGCTTCCTGACCTCCCTCCTAAACCTCCCACCCTCCAGCTTAAGACTGTGCCACCTCGTGTTATGGTTGCCACTCAGCTTAAAGAGACTTTCTTTATCAACCTTATTTATCCATGTCAGGTACCTGAAGGTCCCAATCATGTCCCACCTCTCTGACTCCTGACTTCCAGGGAATGCATGTTCAATGCCCTTAACCTCTCCTTGTATGCCTCACCCTGCTGACTGGCTATAATCTTTGTAGCCCTCCTCTGGACCTTCTCCAGCAGGTTAATACCCTTTTTGAGGTGTGGGCAGCAGAACTAAACTCTGTACCCTAGGTGTGGCCTTACCAGTGACCTGTATAAAGGCAGTATAGCCTCCTCTCTCCTACTACTGATACCCCTAGATATGCATCCCACTATCTTGTTTGTCTTTGCTGCTGCTTTCTTGCACTGCATGGAGTGCTTCAGATCATTAGTGATCATCACTCCTAGCTCCTTCTCCTCCTCTGATGCAGATACTCAGATTCCACAGAGGTAGTACTCTGTTCTGGGATTCTTGGCTCCAATATGCATAACTTTGCAATACTTGGCAGTGAAGTCAAGCTGCCAGATCCTGGACCACCTCCCCAGCTTTCCCAGATCTTCCTGTACGTAGGTCTTGAATCCCATTTAGCTGTGTCCACTCTCCCACATAGCTTGGTGTCATCCGCAAATAGGCACATTTTGTCCATAATGCCATCCCCAATGTCGCCGATGAAGACATTGATGGAGAAAGTGTTTGCAAAAAGGTACATTATACCATCAAATATGGCCATACTCCAAGGTTAAACCACCGTGGTGTAAAACAAAGGAAGAATAATCTAAAATATTCTAAAGGGATTTATATAGTTCATTTGAAAATTTTATTTAGAATTATTTTTCTGGGCTGGCTTTTAATAAAAGACAGAAAATTGTACTGGCTATAATAACCTTGACTACTACAAGGCTGATTCAGAAAAATTGGCATAGCCCAAATGTTCCATAGCACAATAACCTCAAAGGCACAATACATTATGAAAAATTATTTATGAACTATAATTTTGCATATGATTATACAGATATTACATGGAATGAAATCTGCAATATTTTATCTCTCCCACTAAATATTTAAATGTTTACTGTTATAGTATAAAGAGACAATTAAATAGTTATCATCTTAACAAAAATAAACCTAGGGAAATGGCTGATGCCAGGAAAGAGATATAGAATTAATAATGTGTGGCCTAGTTTGACCTAGTTGTACTTGTATTATTGTGATGTAAACGTCAAACATTTAAACCACAATAGTAGGAAACAACAAAACCATAAACATCAAGGTAAAGTAATGTAATGAGCAGTGTTTTTGGTTCTGGACATACAGTACATGCTCCCTTGAAAATACACACACACATGCATGCGTTCTCATTTACACACGCATACACACACACACACATATAACTGTTACAACAGTTGTGCACACACAAAGAGTGTGAGTCTCATTAGAAAGATAGGCAGTTGATCTGTAATATTTCGATTTCAGTGAGGCCCTGTTTTTACACATTTTTACAGTATATTAAGTAGAGTTAGCACAGCTAAAATACAAAATCTAATTTTTACTGGGGTCCTGCTTTTATACATTTTTACAATGTAGTTACCCAGGATAGGTCAGTTAACATGCAGTATTTCATTTTAAGTGAGATCTTGATTGCACTTATTGTTATAATTTATTTTCCCAATATTGACCTGCTGTGATGCAGTTATCTTGTTTTTGGAGGGATCTTGCTTGTGGCAGATGCAGGTAGTTATTTGCACAATGTGTCTTTTCAGTAGAAGATGGAGATTTACAGTGTTATCATGGGAATACAAAGCTAGTGAGGTGCTGACATCATAGAGAGCATCCTAATGTTGTTTACAATTTATTTAGCCAGGGCATCTCAACTGTGTTGCAACCTTTCATTTTCAATGGAATCTTTCATCTCCCATCTGCCTGCTCCTCTACATTCGTCCACATGTTTTCAGATAATACGGTCTTGTTTTCATCTGGCTCTTCTCCATCTGAGTTTACATCCAGGCTACTACTTGATTTTGACTCTGTCCAGAAATGGTTCAGGGCTAATCAAGTATCCCTAAATGCAAAGAAAACAGTCTCCATGTGTTTTTGCACACAGTAGGGACTTTCTCAACTCCCAACATTCCCCAGCATTCCCAAGCATCATCACCATTGATTAGGGCAATATAGTCAATGTACTCTCATTTAAGTACCTTGGTGTCTGACTGGACTACCACCTAGGTTTTTCTCAGCACATAGATGCCATGTACAAAAAAAAAACTTCACCATTAGCTTGATGCTCTTTATAGAAACAACAGCTGTATCTCTATATTTGCCTGCCATGACATCATCATTAAGATGATCCTCCCCAATTTTGATTATGGTGACTTAGTCTATGATACTGCCCTTAAGTCTACCCTGGGCAGACTGGATCACCTCTTCCTCTCCTTTTACCATTTCGCCTTGGCCTGTCCTCCTCAGACTCACCACAGTTCTCTGTACATTGAGCTTTCCCTCACATCCTTGAATGACCACCATCTCATCCACTGTGCCTGTTTTATTTCTAAATTCTGGTTGACTTTTCTCCCTCCTTGCTTAAGCTCCCTTCTCTCCTCTCCACTCCACCTCAACTTACTCTCTCCATATCACAGGTTATCATTCCCTTTTGCTCCCTTCTGGAAAATCCCTGGCTGGCCATTCTGGTTTCTCCTATCACCTTCTTAATCTTTGGAACTCCTTTCCACCAACAATTGACTCTGCCACCTCAAAATGTTCTTTTTCATCTCTACTCCAAGGTCACACTGCCCCCTCCTGTAAATGCCCTTAGCCCTGTCCCTTCACCTTTCCTCACTACTCCCCATCTGCCCCAACCTCTTTACCTTTCATCACCTTTCCTCAACCCCCTCCCCTCCTCTTCCTTTTCTCCTCCTCCATGATCTCCTACTCCCATTCTTCTTCTTCACTCACTCCTACCTTCAGTTACTCCCTGGCTATTGCTTACTCTATCTCTACCCAATCCTCTGCACTTTATTCTTTGGTTCCACTTTTTTTTAATTCTCTGCTCTTCTCCCTTCTACTCTTATCATTACTTCACCTTTCATCCCCCTTCACCTCTCTTTCTCATTTTCTTTTTCTTGCTCTCACTCCTGCTGTGTCCTATTTTCATGATGATACTTTATTGTGCATTCCAGGTCCTCTTACTTCTGATGTTTTTCCATCATTTTTTTAATTTTGTGAGCCTGTTTCAATCTGTTATTGTATTTTTTGTACTTACTGTGTATTATTGTACTATTTAGTTTCTACTTTTCTTTTAAATTAGGTACACTTTATTGAATTTAAATAACAAAGACAAAACAGTGAATTGCAGAAAGCAACCAGAATACCTAGATAAGCCTGAGCCCCCCAGCCCAAAATTCGCTGTCCAGTGGAGCCACCATAAAATAAAATAAACATGAAAACAGCAAGAAACTGGGATAACCCCCAGAAGGAAAACATATTGGAGCCAGAGAACAATAAAAGACACTGATATTAATATCCACCCTGAAACCAAGCTGTTCTAGGCAATATAAAGGGTATAAAGCTTACCCCATTTCCTTTCAAAAAGGGGTAGTCTATGCCTTAGATTTGCAGTCATACATTCCACTCTTAAATTAAATAACAGTTCTTGTAGCCACTCCTGATAGGAAATAGAAATTTATTCAAGCCAGTGCCTAAGTATCACTTTCTTCAGGAAGCTTGAGAGTAAAGCCATGTAGAATCTGTATTTCTTAACTGATATAGAACTGTAATCCCCTAGAATACAAATACCAGACCTAAATAAACCTTGTAATCCCAGGAGAGGGTCCACTTTGGCCTTGATGACATGCCAAAGAGGGGCAATCTTAGAGCAATGCCACAAAGTATGTAGGATAGAACCCTCATCCAGTCCACACTGAGTGCAGACAGAAAAGGGTAACCTAGCCATTGTAGCTAACATTTTAGGAGTGAAGTAAAGATTACTGAGAATGTTAAACTGAGTGAGTCTGTCCTGAGAAACATAATGATAGAGATCAGACCAAATAGATTGCAATTTTGAAGGGGATAAGGGAAACAAGGTATCCCAGGAAGGAGAGCACCAATCCAAGTCCAGTAAAACCTTCACTAAGAGCAGAGAATATAATGTAGAAACTGCATGCAGCTTTAATACCAGCTGTTTAACCTTTAGGCTGCTGCCGACAAGATATCTTGTCCTAAAAACCTATGCATTCTAAATTTTCCTGCAGCCTAAGGGTTAATATTAGTTAGAAACTCTGAGAAATCAGTGGTCCATTCACCTGTCCTGAACCATAGAAGCAAGATTTGCTGTAGCTGGAAAGCTTTGAAGGCATGATGATTTCCTTACCAGAGGCAATCAGTCATAGCAGCTGTGGGTAACAAAGTTCTGTCAGAGAGCAGGTCACAGACAAAGACATAGCTCAGCTGGGGGGGTCAATCAATGGTAATAATGTTCCCACCAATCTGAAGGTTACAATTGTGGAAAATAGGTTGGAAAATGTCCTTGGAAACAGATTGTTTCAACAAGGACCAAAATTGGGAATATACTTGAAGCAAAGTAACCATGATAGTATTACACACATTCAAAGGCAGAGATTTCCAAGGGGCAAATAACAAAGAGGCCAGTGGGCACAGATAACCCATTATTATTGAGGGTGTCTAATTCTAGATCCAGTCATATGGGTGAATAGGAAGAAGAAGGACCACTAGGGTGGGGGGAGAGCCACCAAACAATCTTGTTATGGTGGCTAGCAAATAGGAAATGAGGAAATTAGGTAGCTTAAGGCCATCTGAATTTGTAGGAGCAGCAAGCTTCTTGTACGCACACCTCAGGGCTTTCTTACCCCAGATAAATTAAAAAATCATACTATGGACTCACTGAAACCAGGACAAAGGAAGACAGCAATGTAACATGTTAATGGGGTGAAAAAAATTGGGGAAGACATTCATCTTGATAATATTGATTCTCCCCATAAAGACACAGAAAGGGCCTTCCACTTCTGAAGATCTTGCTGAAGCTTGAGCACCAGGCCATGCAAATTAAGCTCATGCATTAAAGCAGGGTCTTTCATGGGGTGCAAACATAGATACTTAACAGGGTTAAGGGACCAAGCCAAGCTCAGTGAAACTATATCCTCTTTAACCACATTTGTCTTAAGTGGCACAGCCCCAGTTTTATTGAGATTCAATTCGTACTGTAGTTGGATAACCCACCAAATTCTTCTATAATCCTCAATGCAACTGGCAATGATGCCCGAAGGTGAGCAATATGCATCAGGATGTCATCTGCATACACTGGCAGTTGGAGAGTATGGGGTCCCATGGGGATGCCAGACATATCAGGGCATGACTTTAACTAAAGAAGCAGAGGTTCTAGATACAAATTAAAAAGAAAAGGGAAAGAGGACAACCCTGATGAGTACCAAAAGCCATAGCAAAAGAAGTGGAGAACATTCCATTGCAGTAGATCCTGGCATCAGGGAGGAATAAAGTATCAAGATCCAACAAAGAAAATATTCTGGAAAACCAAATTTCTCAATTGTCAAAAGCAAGAAGTCCCAATTAACCCAGTCAAAGGCCTTCTATACATCCTGGGAAACCAATACCATAGGAGTGACTGAATCCCTAGCCATGGAGAAGATGTGGGCCAATTTCCACAGGTGATCTACTAAGGTTCTAGCAGAAACAAATCCAACCTGTTTCTGACTAATAAGTCCAGCCCACACCCAGTCCACCCTCCAAATGAGAATTTTAATTAAGTTCTTACTGTCATAATTCATCTATGAAATGGGTCTATAATTAGAGACCAAATTGGAGGACCCACCAGCTTGAGCAGAAGAATTATCAACTCTTCTAGGATGGTGAGATCAGAAATACTAGAATTATAAATATAGAGATAAAAATGATGAAATAGTGGGACCAGATCTATGGTAAAGGATTCGTAAAAATTTTCTGAAAAAAATATCTGGTCTAGGAGATTTGTTTGGGGGAAAATTCAAAATAGCAGACCAGATTTCAGCCTCAGAGATCAGCTGAAATAAAAACTCTCATTGGAATCCCAGAAACTGTGGAAGGGGGACAGCCTCTAGATATTCCAAAGTCTGGGAAATCAATGCTGGAAGAGGGCTAGGGCTATGTAGATCTTAAATAAAAGATCACAAATTCTTGGGCAATATCTCAAGGCTGGGTTTTCAGGATGCCATCAGGTGCTCTAATAGCAGAAATTAATCTGGAGGCCTCCTGTTTTTGAAGATGCATCACTAGTAGGCAGCTGGCCTTGTCCTCTTGATCGATATATTGCAATTGTGTTTGAAGAATATTGTACTCCTCTTTTTCCTGAAGGATATCAGCATACGTATCCTTCAAATTCGTCATCTCCTAGAGAGTAGCTTCAGGAGTCAAGGGGGGGAATGGGAATGTTCAATATCTGCAATACGTCTGAGAAGGTCTTCAGCCACCTGCACCTGCTACTGTTTATGTTGAGCAGAAAGCTGAATAAACTTACCCTTAAGAAAGCATTTAAGGGCTGACCACTCTAGGTCCCCTTTCCAAACAGTGCCAGTATTATGCTGGGAGAATAACGCAATTTGATCTTTAATTCTCTCCACCACTTATTTATCATTGAGGAGCTGGTTGTTAAACCTCCAGGTTGTGTCTCTCTGTAGACTAGGGGCCACTGAAAGCCTAATCCAAACCACAGAATGGTCTGAGATTACCCTGACATCTTTCTCTCTGACAAAACACATAAAAGATAGACTAATAAAAAGATATTCAATCCTAGAGTATGACCCATGGACAGGAAAGAAGAAGTTGTATAAATTATTCTGTGGCTGTAGTATCTGCCAAGGAGCACACAATCCCAAGACTCCATCATGGAATGCTGGTTGGAGGATAGTTCACCAAGGGCCTCACCATACCTGCCTAAGTTGGGTATAAAAGTAACATTCCAGTCTCCCCCAATAATAAATGTGGTGGAAAGGAAAGGAGAATGAAGATCAACCAGTCTTATAAACAAGGAGGCATTAGATGAATTGGGATCATAGACACTGCAGAGAGTTACCTCTGACCTATCCAGAACACCCCATACAAAAACATATCTGCCATTCGGATCTTGAAGGCACTGTTGGCATTGAAAGCTAATAACCTTAGAAATCAGGATAGCTACCCCTCAGCTAGAGTGATTGATCCTGGTAGCAAAGACCTGGCCCACCATCTGTCAGTGGAATAACAGACTATCTGAAGGCTCAAGGTGGGTTTATTGCAGGAAGACAATATGAAATTGTAAATGCATCAGATGTTTAAGGACTTGGTAATGTTTGGAAGGGGATTTGGCCCCTTTGACATTCCAAGAAACATATTTCAAATAATTAGCCATTTAAAAAGGGTAAGCATACTCTAACAATGACACAACATATAGTAAACAAAGGACTATCCCAATGAACAGGTAGGCTCCACCAAACTCACCTCTCAATCCAACCAGCTCCCCACAAAAGTAAAATAGAACACTCAGAGCCTTGAGATGGAGGTACAGCCCCCAACCCCTCTACCCTGTGGCTCCACACAACTAAAGGCACTACCCTCTCCCAATAACTCTAACAGGTCTAGAAACAACACCCCAGCCCCTGAACACCCCATAGCCAGCAGAATAAAAAAACTGAACTCCTGAAACAGACAGAGTCCTAATCCCCAGTTACCAACCCTCCCCTATAATTAACCTAGCCCCATCATGCTACAAAACCCCACCCAAATACAGAAAAACCCCAGAACCCCTCACCAAAACAAAAAAAGCAAATCCAAAATACCAGGGGGAAATACTGCCCCTGTCTCAATAGGCAATGGGTGCCCCACCCTCAATCCAGTTCGTGAAAACCATCCCTCAATGCAGCATTAAGCATCCCATCCTCCCACCCCCACTCCATCTACCCAATAACAGTAAAGTAGCCAAAGAGCAAGGAACACGCTGTACAACAATACATTTAGAAATCAAATATATAGAACTAAGATGGGGTCACTAAACCCAATTAATCAAAACCCATGTAGGCTCATACTAGTCTTTGCTGCATAAACATGTAACTGAGCCAATTAAAGTCCTAGGGCTGCACATCTAAAAGAATAAGAGATGCAAACCCAAACATTAACCCAAGAAACTATTAACCATCAATGTCAATAACAAAAGTGAGGAGAAAAACCTCCCAGGTAGTAGTCCCAACTTCACAAACAGGAAGTTAATTGTGCCACAGAGAGGGAAATATGCCAGCACCAAAAGGGAAGGATTTGCCGAGTTGATTAACACAGATCAGAGCCCAAGTATTGGAAAACTGTCCCCAAAGTTGACACAGAAGTCCAAAGAAATATCAGTAGAGGAGTGAGCAGGCAGTTTAAAAAATCCCAAGTATTCCAACAAGGTGTGCCGGCCAAATCCTGACCCATGGATGTCACTGTTCAGGCTGAAATCCCTAAACCAGTGACAAAAACAAACAAACAAACAAGGAGGGAACAACCAAAGAGTCAGTTTTGAAAGTCTATCTGTTTGATGGCCAGGGCCCCCAGTTGAAGCACTGATAAATCCTGGTGTTGCAGAGAGAGATAATCATAAGTACACTGACTTGACACTCCAAAATGTGGAAAGCTGAAGAACAAGGCAATGAAGCAAAGGAAACACATTGTTTGAATCATAAACTGGAAGTGCACATCTTACAAAGGAACCGCTGTGTTCAAAACATTCCAATCTTTCAAACCCTTCCAGTCGTTTGAGGAAAGAAGACTGCTCTCTCATACCATAGTCCATGAAATCAACAGAGAATCAGTCCACCAAAGCATAAGCCTAAAACTGGAGTGTCCAACAGATCAGTATGGGGAAATAGAGCAGAAGCCTGCCAACAGCAGGAAGCTGAAGGGGACCACCAAGTAACCAGTACTGCAGAGATTGAGTAGCCGGGGGGAGGGGTAGATCTGGTAAGTAGAGTATGACAGCACCCATAAGTACCCAAGTACAGACCACTGCTGAAGCCACAGAAAAATCAAGCAACAGAGTACTGCAAACAGCTGAGACAGTCCATGGTGGGGGATCAGCAAGCACTGAACAAATCAGAGGAAAATGTATTTAATTCAGAGGAGGCTTATTCCACACTTTCAAAATATATCCATGAGCCTCGATCAAGTACTGATAGCCTGGCAGGGTGTTTAACCTTAAAATGAATTTCAGCCATGATAAGCCTGGTCACCAGGGGGCAGTAGGCTGCCCACTTCTGCATGGTAGCCATGGGCAAATCTTGAGTGATGCGAATTCTGGAGCTCTCCAATAAAATCTCTTTTAGGTCCTTTACTTTCGAGACAACAAACTGTTTGTCTAAGTAATTAAGGATCTTCATTAGAAATGGATGGGCTGAGGCACCAGCTGGTGGTTTAGGTCTCAGGGACCTATGGGCCCACTCCACTATGTAAGCTGTGTTGTTGTGTGACAGACCCACAATTTTAGTCAGTAGCTTCTGGGGCTAACATCACCGGAGTAGCCTCCTCTGCTTCTTCTTCTGGAAAGCCGAAGATGACTATGTTGTTTCTATAACTTCTGCCTTCTAGATCTTCAAGCTTTGCCTCCATTTTGGAAATATGTTGATGAAGGGAGACAATATAAGGCTCAAGTCTTCCCTGCCAGCGTTCCAAGGACAATGTGCAGGTAGCTTAGTCAGAAATCTGTTTTGTAGTTTAGTTTCCCTTAAGTCGGTTCTCATTGATTTGAGCTCTGACGTAAGATCTTGTAGTGCTGTTTTAAAAGTCAGGAATTCAGTGAGAAACCTCTCCTCAGTCAGTACAGCCAGTGCTGGAGTAGCAGTAGAAGCCTTGCCATAACTAGCACTCTGACCTTTAGACGGTTTCGAAGTTTTGTCCGGTGCTTGCGGCAGTGTATGTTGTGGAGGTGCCTGTAACATTTCTGTATCCATCACTGCTACAGCACTTAAGAAAAACACCAAAAATCCCAGCAAAGATGTTGATATGGGACTCAGCAAACTGACGGTAGCCTTTCACAGGTAAGTTAGCACAGAAAAGCTACAATTACAACAGTGAAATAGAGATGGAGAGGGAGCGTAGTGAAGGAGCTGCTACTCCAAGGGTTGCATTGTGCGACTGTACTGAGATTCTACTTGATTGTACTTATTCCTTCCCCAAGTCCCCCAGGATCTATCTGAAAAAGAGCCTTGTCAGCTCAGTATGTCTTTCCTGGTAAATCTTTTTTTTTAAATAAATAAATAAATCTACCTGCAGTGTGAAGTACTATAGCTCCTTATACAGTACTCTGAAGAACAGGCAGCAATAGAGTTGGTTTAGCTCTGACACAATGACCACAAATACTGTACAATGACTGATACCAGGGAATAGATATAGAACTAATGTGTGACTTAATTGTACTTGTTTTTCTGTGGTGTAAAAGTCCCACATTTATACCACAACAGTAGAAAAAAAAACATAAACATCATGGGCTTTAAATGTCTCAAGGATTTAAAACTGAAGCCTTTATCTGATGGCTCAGCACATTCCTTCTGCACTGTGAAACTTGAACTACAACTGTATTAACCCTTGCTTTGCCACAGACAGATATAACAGTCCAGAAATCCTATACCTTCTAATTTTGCCAACAATGGCAGCCTAAGGGTTGAACTTTCTTTCCTTCATGAAGAAAATAGTGCAGAGGGGGAGGGTGACTGCATTGTACTGAACAGACAGAACAGCAATGAAATGCTGTTCAGTTCCAATCCATGGAAACAGACAGGTTGTGCTGCGTTAGGAAACATCCCAGACATTCCAAAGCCCCTCCCCCCATTCTCTACAAAGTTAATTGTACTATGTCAGCATAGCTCTGTTGTGCAGCTGTAAAAAAGAAGTTTGTCAGTCAATGTTGCAGCAACAGTTTTGCTCTGCCTTGGTCTATACTTAGTACTTGCTTTGTAAGGGTCTCTTTTATGTTTGCGTTTCACGCATGCGCAAGACACATATTGTGTCAGCTTGCTGTAGTAATGAGTTTGGAAGGTGCGACATTGTTGTGGCGAATGCCTGCTGTCCATTTTGGGGCTGGTCTCTGTGGCGCCAATAGAAGAGCACACTGTCCATGACAACAGTATTTTAGCCTGCCATCAACTTTAAAGAAACTCGCTGCTGCAATCTGGGAGCATCGTGTCATTAACAGTCAGCTGTTTTTGCTGCTAGGGCGGTCCCTGATTCAAGCGATGAATCACAGTTTGCCTTGTCTGGTGTCCCATTTCAATAAACAGGGCAGTGGTTGGTGCTGTCCACCTCTCACAGTTCCCATGAAGCCAACAGGGGTGCCTAATCCCCCATCAGCATGCCCCCTTCCAAGTTCATTTGTCAATGGAGGAGCCCAGTCCCCATCGGCATAATGTCCACCCCCATGTGTTGTTTGCTGAGGGGGGTGCCCAATCCCCCTGGACTCATACGCCCCCCAAAACACTCTGTATGTGCTGATGAGGGGCCTAATCCCATCAGCTACAGACCCCCCCAAGAAGCACTCAGGTGGCACGCTGGGAGCCCACCCCAGCATGCTAAACCAGATGTGAACAAAGAAAACCTTTCCTCATTGTTTGGTATTTTTTGAAACCTGTAAATAAGAAAACTGTCCCTTGCTGCAACTGATACCTCCCTCCCCCAACCCACACCAACCCTCTGCGCACCACTCTTCCCCACACCCCCCCATCCCATACTTACCTCCGGAGCCTGGCGCCATGATCTTCGGTGGACCGGGAACAAGTCTGCACTCTTCAAAGCAGACCACAAACTGAAGAAATGCTGGTAAGCTGTATAATGGCATAAATGTTTTTTTTCAAGTTATGTGGATATCTTGGCCATTTTTCCAAATTTTGCCACCAAATTTTCAACATGGAGTTCTTGAGACCCCATCTCATGAAATCAGTGACTGTCATCTGGTTATTCGATCCCGAAAGGTGATTTTGCGGTCACTGCGTGGATTCACCTTTCGGGACTGATCAATGAAACAACAGTGTCACTGTTCATGAGGTGGTCTCCCAAAAAGGCTATGTTGCAAATTTGGTGAAAAAATTCCCAAAAATGACTGTGTTATGAGTGTGCATTGTGCCATTTCCATGTACCCTTGTAACTTCACAAATTTGTAATCTTTTCACTCCAGATTTTCAACATTGCCATTTTTACACCTCCTTATGAACAGTACAGCTGTCATTTTTCACATCCTGGCTGAAATGTGTTTTTACTCTTCCAGCACAGAATAGTAGCACAGTTGCTGTGGTAAATCAGTGCTTGGACAGATTAAGAAAATCACAGTGACAATATTCATGAGAGGAGGTCCCAAAATGCATATGTTGAAAACTTGGCAACAAACGTCCATAAAATGACTATGTTACGAGCATGCATTACTCAGTTTCCATGCACACTTGTAACTTTGAGAATTTGTAATATTTATACTCAAGATTTTCAACATTGTCAGTTTTGCTCACCTCCTTATGAACAGTACAGCTGTCATTTTTCACATCCTGCCCACAATGTATTTTTGCACATCTGGTGCTCAATGGTATGGTCGTTGTGGGAAATCAATGTTCGAGACAAATTAAGAAAATCATAGTGACAGTGTTCATCAGCAGAGGTCAGAAAATGCCTGTGTTGAAAATTTGGTGAAATAATTCCACTAAATGACTGTGTTATGAGTGTGCCTTATGCAGTTTCCATGTACGCTCATAAGTTAGAGCATTTTTTTTTTTATTTTCACTCCAGATTTTTAACACTTCCCTATGACTGGTGCGGCTGTCATTTTTCACATACTTCCCAAACTGTGTTTTTCCACATCCTGCACAAAATGGTGCGCTTGATGTGTGAAATCATCATTCGGGACAGATTAACAAAATCACAGAGTCACTGTTCATGGGCAGAGGTCCCAAATGCGTTCATGAGCTGGGGGTCACAAAAAGGCCATGTTGAAAATTTGTAGTGCAAATACCAACAAATGCCTGGGGCATTAGGGTTTATAACCAGCACGAGATTAGATGGAGGTCTATTAAGAGGTAATGTGAGGACGTTCTTTTTCATAGAAAGGGTGGTGGAAGCAAGAAACGGCCTACCTCAGGAAGTGGTGGATATGAATACAGTGCAGGGCTTCAAACAGGCATGGAATAGGCATAAGGAAACAATACAAATGAGTATGAATAGATAGGCCATTGACAGAGTAAAGGCCTATGGCACATTCATAAGGTAGAAAAAATGGACAGACTGGATGAGCCTTGCAGTCCTTATCTGCTGTCAACTTCTGTGTCTCTATGTTTCCATATAACCATAACATCCCACCCTGTACAGACTGACAGGTGTCAGGGGTGTGCCTTTGGATTGCCAAACACCCCAAGTTACACCTCAACACTTGTCAGTGTCTGCAGGATAGGGTGAGGTGAAATGCCATAAGCGTTACGGGCGACAGCCCAAAGGCACACCCCAATGCATGTTCATCTCTGCAGGGTGGAGGTGGGGCTGACATGAGTTCAGCACTTCACAGCCATTCCTGTTCTGCATCTGTCTGACTCCTGCATGTCCAGTGCTAATATCAGCAAGCAAACATTCAACATTGACAAATGCTTGTTTAGTGTTTGCATGTATCATTTGGCAACTGGATTGGAAGCCAGATGGTAGGGAGGTACATGAGCATGTTTAATGTGACTGGAATTCATGAACTGTTGAAATTCTAATGAGGTAAACTTGGACTTATCAGCAGACATCACTTCCTCAGGCAGCCCATAAGATGCAAATAGATTCTGTGGTGCCTCAGTGTCCTTGGATGTTGTTATTGTGAAACATTACAATTGCCGCCAGTTATTTAGAATGACTGTCCACAATGATGAAGTACAGTTTGTCTTTTTCTATTAAATCAATATTGAGTCTCTACCAGACTCATTTTGATAATTTCTAGGGATGAAGGGACACCGTTGGTGGCAAAATCTGAACCATCATGTACATTCCACATCCTTGCACCTTCTGCTTAATGTTTTTGTCTAGTTTTGACCACTAATAGTAGCTCCTTCTTAGGGCCTTCATTGTGTACATCCCTAGGTATTTACTGTACAATTCCTCCTGTAATCTGGTCATATAATGTCAGTATACATTAAGAAATATGCAGCTCTGTTCTGTTGACAGCAGATTTCTTTGGGTAAAATAAGGATTTAATGCCTCTTTAGTCACATAATCAAGCCAGCCATTTAGGATGAATTTCTATACCCATGAAAGAGTCAGATCCTTACATGTCCCACTTGAGCTATCCCTTTATGACATAGGTAATTCCACAACACAGAAAACAAATCTACCGCAACTCTTCAGCTGGTGATGCCTGTCCTTGACATAGCAGGCTAGATGTGTCATCTGTATTAATTGTTCCCCCAATTTCTGATATTCAGTACGGTACTTGTTAGCAAGAAAAATGAATGTACATCTTTGAATCCTTATGGCTTAAGTGTAGGTATTCCAGACTCTGTGACAAAAATCACCATTGCAGGCTTATGGTCAGTAACAAATGTGAGTTATGACCATAAAGATATTTTTGAAAGGTATGTACTCCAAAAATTAAGTACTTCCTTTCTCTACTGGTTAAGGTCCTTGATGCAAATGCAGCAGATATCTTTTTGTCATATTCTATTACATGGTATAACACTTCACCCAATCCATATGATGAGGCACTGCAAGCTAACCTTTGTGGCTTCTTTGCATCACAGTGCATTAGAACTTGACTGTTCAATGTTTGCTTTATGCACTTATTTAAAGCCTCTTCAGATTCACCTGCCCAGTTCCAAGGCTATGCCCCTGGTAGTAGCTCATGTTCAGTTTTTAGGATAGTTGCCAGGACTTCCAAAAACTGACCATAATAGTTCAACAATCTAATAAATGATCAAAGCTCTGTGACATTTGTAGGCTGGTGTGATTTCTTTGTGATTGTAACTTTTTCTGTACTGGTGTGCAATGCTTGTGCATCCATTCCATGTCTAGGACAACCCACCTTGTGCTAGCTATCAAAACTTAGATTTCTGCAGCTTTACCTGGACACCATAAGACTGAAGCCAGGTAAGCACTTCATCCAGTACCTTTAAATGTTCATCTTTTGATTGGTCTGTGATTAAAATGCCATCTAAAAAATACACCACATGATTCAGTCCATGAAAAGTTTGGTCTATTACCAACTGGAACATAAAAGAAGCACTAGAAACTTGACAAGGTAATCTGTGGTATCTGTACAATCCCTGAAGGGCGGTTACAATAAGATACTTCCCCGAATCTGAGTCCAGTTTAAGTTACTGGTACGCATTTGACAAGTCCATTTTTGTGAAACATAGACCACGTGCTAGAGTGGCACATCTTCAGCATTAGTTTTATGTACATCTCATCATCAATACATTGATTTATAGTAACATTATATTGATTGAGGTACTACCACAGTTGGTACTGGGCATCTAGTACACTTGTTTCACCTAGGAAATGATGTTGCTGCTCTCTAATGCTACTAACTCTTCATCCACGGGTATTTGTTAAAGAACATAGCATGGACATTGACTTGTGAAACAAAGGTTTTACTTTAGTTGCAACTTTATGATTAATTTAAAGTTCTTTAAGGGCCCCATGCGTTTTTCAAACACTGATTTATGATGGTTCAAACTCTCTTTTATTTTGCTACTCTTTGTATTTTCGCATTGTGGCATGTGGAAATATTTAACCAATTTTGTCTGATTTGTTTAAGCCAGCTCCATCGGAGCAAAACTTTCTCCTCCAGCTATAACCATTGGCAGGGACTTCTGGTTTGACTGTCATGACAAAAGCAGCAAGTTACAAAACTCTAGGGTAAACCTCCTCTTTTCAGCAATTACTCTGACAGAATTCTCTACTCTGCAGCTTGAAACAAAAGAGGATTGGTTATTATATAGTTGCATTCCTTATAAAGTTCTAAAATAAAATATTGGAAGGTGTCAAAAATGATCGAACAGAATGCAACCAGAAAGGAGCATCGACAGCTTTATTTCAAAGTCCTGAGCAGTCAAAACCATCTAAATGGCATACAATTGATGGAAAATCTTCTACTGCTTCCGCTACGAAAGAACTTACTAAAGAGGAAGAACACACAAATTACCTGGATGAATGTAATTCCAAAAAAGCCATTTTAGCAGAACTGGTAACCATACCTCTTAACCGTCCCTGATTTTCAGGGATGTCCCTGATTTTGCCTCAGAAATTTCTTCAGGCCCTCATAAATTTGGTGCTTCTGTCACTGAAGAGTAGGGATTTGAATCACAAAATAATGCTAGCCCTTGGTGTTACAGTCTAGTTCTCATTAAGAAAATGCTATTCACACTAAGAAGCATGTTGTACACAGCTTCTGGAAATAATATTACTATCTTTTCAGATGTGTCCCTGATTTTGGTCATTTGTACCTGATCATTTTAAGCCTTGTCCCTGATTTGTGATGAGGGAGTTTGAAAGGTATGCTGGTAACTGATGTAAAATCAATTCGATTCTCGATGGATCCTTTGACTCAAGTATCAAACACAGAAACATGCATAAGCTCCATTGAAGATACAGTGGAAAAAGAAGACAGAAATCATAGTCTTATGAAAAAAGGTCAACAAAATGAAGACAACATTGATGATCTTGGGAAAAGATCACATACGTATAATCTGATGTTAATAGGAATACCTGAGAATGCCGAACATTCAAACATGTTAAAATTGAATAACAGCCTATTCTGCCAGTTGCTGGATCTTTGGAATCAGGACAATCTTATTTGATTGAAAGAGCCCATAAGGCATTAATACCATAAACTGCACAAGAGGAGAAACCCAAGCAATCATAGGTAGATCGCTAAACGTTCAAGATAAAATTCAAATACAGTGGGCAGCCCAAGCTTAACCAGCACTCTACTGGCAACAACACTGTTATTACGTTTTCAATGATGTAGGTCAGCTAGACAGAAAAAAAGCAAAGTGCATACAGAGACATCAAGAAAAATCTACTCTGAGGAGGAATTAAATGTAGAATAGAGTACCCAGCAAGATTAAATTTGTCCTTACCTCAAGGGAGCTACACTTTCCATTTGGGAGATGCGGTCATATAGCATTTGCCTAAAATTCTGCAGGATCTATTCAAGAAGCCAGACTAGAAACATCATCAATCTGAAGACATGGATCACTAAATGGTTCTGGACCCATAAGGTTTTTCTTTAAATTACATTATCGACATGGGGAAGTAATATGTCTGAATCTTTTTAGACTCTTGCGATATTTAGCTCTGATGAGCTAATATGTTCTTGCAATATCGTAATACTAAATTCAGCCTGTCTTCCCCATATATACAGTATATGCCAATGTACTGCCACAGGCAATTTTTGAAACTGGAAAGAACGGCATGTTTTTGCATAATTACCTTATTTTCTGGCAGACTGGGACATTTTGAGAGTTTGTTTTCAGATATAAATTCATGGACTGGCTGTCTCTGCACTCTATTTGAGTTTTTTCAACTGCTCAATAAGTCCCTTATAGAAGGTTCAAGCAGACAGCAGAATCAGATCACAGACTATAGGTTTTTTTTTATTTTGTGTCCTTTCCAGTGCATATTATTGAATTATATTGTATGCTGCTTACTTGGATCCTTATTCCAGCTTTATTATTTTCACAGTCTGTAGCATCAGCATAGTACTATTAGATCTAGTAATATGAAGATGATAGATTGTTCCTTGATTCTGTGTGCCTGTTACTGATCGTGCTGTTAAATGCTGAATTTGCTTGAGGTAAACGTGCCAGATTACAACGTTATAATGGAAGTCACATAATAATAATTTTTGATCTTTTTTACAGATTACATTTTACTTGAAACTGCACAATGATAAATGAAGGGGCAGATAAAAACCTGATGTTGTATGATGTAATTAGATTCCTAAGGGCTGGAAGCCAAGACGGGGTTGATTGAATTTATTATGTCCTTAGGAAAACTCCAAGATATGCCTCTGGAATAAATAGATTTTAGCATAAAAAGGCACACTAGTGCAAAGGCTTATCTAAACATTGTAGTTTTTCTACTGCAACACTTTGTTCTTGAGGTTTCTAATTTGATGTTCTATGTTTCATTTGCAGGCTATGATTAGAAATGCAGCAAAATGTAAATTGGGAATTTCACCCCGGAAAATATTTCATGAAATTCATGCATTTCAGGGAATAATTCATGGGTGTGAAATTCAAGTACACAGCTTAAAAACAATTTAAAAGAAGTGTTTTCCCCTCTCTCATCCCATCCAGGCAAACATTAAAACCCCACATCCCTGGTGTCTAGTGGCCCCCCCTCCTGGTCAATTGCCAGCACATGAACACCCCCCAAGATTTAGCCCTGTCCTCCATCTTATTCCAGAATTTGCAATAAAACAATATTTTGTTCCCCAGCTGAGTCGCCCATGAAGAATACCCTCCTCTGAGATTCAGCCCTGCCCCCCATCCAAATCCAGAATTTGCAATAAAACAAAATGTCCCTGGTGTCTAGTGGTCCCACACCCTTGGCCAATCACCAGACAAATGAATAATGACACCGCCCCAAGATTCACACCCATCTCCCTCCCCCTGTTGCACATAACTTGTGTGCAGCAGCCAACATCAGTCATCTATGTCTCTTCATGTAACTAAAAAAAAAAAAAACTTTCCCTGGTGTCTAGTGGACCCCCCACCCACCCCATACATGTGATATCTCCCTCTTTATGCAGGAGACTCCTGGGGTTTTTTTTTGACTGAACTCCCACCCTCCCTCCTGGGAAACAAAATCTCCTGCTTAAGTAAAATTCTGTCCAAAATATCCATCTTTTTTGGGCCGATAAAGACACATAAAAATTAAATCAGTGATGCACAATGTATCTGATAACTTTATATAACTAGTTGCTTATTCTTTTCGGTGCTCATTCTTGACAAAATGAAATGCATTACATTTTTGTAATTACTTTTTTCTTATGTTTTTTACACCATTTAAGGACAAATGCACAACATTATGGCATCTCCCTACTAGGAGGCCAATCTCCCTCCTAATTTGACCCAAATCTCCCTCTTAAGCAAGGTGGCAGGCCAATCTCCCTCCTAATTTGACCCAAACCTCCCTCTTAAGCAAGTTGGACATATCACATGTATGCCACCCACATCTATAGTAAACATAACCCCACCCCACCAAGCACCCCCTCCAATCTTGAATCCCAGGCCAGTGAGCCAGCAACATACCCCTCCACTCACCTCCATGGCCAGCGGCCCAAATGAGCACTTTTTCAATGAGCCTGAGTAGTGAGTACTTTCATTGAATGAGCATGCATGCCCAGCTGTTGACAGCAGATATGACATATTTAAGATGTTTTTGGGTTGGTCAGGTTTTTGGAACAGGAGCTGATAGGAAAATGGCAGGTGTGGCTATCTTAATAGATAAAAGACTTGATTTTAAAGCTCACCAGGTAATCACTGATCCAAATTCCAGATACTTACCAGCCTGTGGTACATGGAACAAGCAGAAATACTATTAGCCTCCTTTTATGGGCCCAATAAAGATGATGCACAGCTATTTTCAGACTTTTTACTTCAATTAACTAAATGACCTGACATACTGTGCATCATAGGAGGAGACCGGAATGTAGTATTGGACCCAGTAAAGGACAAAACAAAATCTTCTACTTTCTTAGCTAGTCCAAATCAGCAGGCGTTATATGAGATAATAGGATCCCATGCCTTGGTTGACCCCTGGAGAATGCTGCACCCATCCTCAAAAGAATACGCTTTTTATTCAAGCCCCCACAAAACCTATGTGAGAATATTTTTTTTTTCTTATAAGGCATAAGCCTCCGTTTGTACTGTTGCATGCAAAAATGTTGGCCACTGTAATTTCAGATCATTTTCCACTCCTGTTAAAATTGCAACTGGATATAAATACATAAATGAATAAAATATGGAGATTGAATGATTGCCTTTTAAATAATGTACAGACAATTTCACAACCTAGACCATTTACACAACACTTTGTTATGGAAAATGCAGACTCAGTGGATAAACGTGTTACAACATGGTTAGCTTATGAGTGCTCTGTAAGAGGCAAAATGATCAGATTGGTGTCTAAATTTAAAAAGGACCAATCACAGGAAAATATTAAACAGATAAGATCTATGGAGTCAGAATTGGCCTTACGATGCTCAGACCAACTAATTTTGAAGTAGACAGCATTAACAGATCACAGGTAGAACTGGCAATGTTAAAATCCAGACATGTTTCAATGGGAGAAAAGACAGGTAAATTGTTGATGCGGTACATTGAACAACAAAATGCACCACATACTGTAAAACATCTTTGCAGAATGGATATCCAGCAGCTTATTAAAAATCCTTCTGCTATAGAAGAAGAATTTAATAAATTCTACAAATCACTGTATGGGACTGGTGATCAATCCATTAACTTAGCTTCTTTATGAGAATGTTTGGACAACTGTCTTTACCTAAGCTATCAAAAGATGATAGGGAGTTTTTAGCAAAACTATTAACTATGCTTAAACTACAACATGCCTTACAACAAATGGCAGGAGATAAAACTCCTGACCCTGATGGGGTAACTGCTAGATTTTATAAAACCTTTGCCCAAGAAGTATTGCCTCACTTGTAAATAGTATACGAAGAGGCATATTAACATGGAATTTTAGAGACCCCTTCACAGGAAAGCTTCATTTCTGTATTGGCAAAATCAGGCAAAGATTCTGCAGAAATTGTAAACTATAGGCCTAGTTTTCTGTTAAATGTTGATTTAACAGGTTTAACTAGAGCAATTGGCCAATAGACTTCAGCTGTCTGGTTAGTATTAATCAGCACAAAACAAGTAAGGTTTATGTCCAGCAGACACTCCGCTGATCATTTGTGGAAATGTGAACATGTCATTTCTGCAAGTGGGGAGGCCAAGCACCCAGTAGTGTTGCCCTCCCTTGATGCAGAAAAAGCTTTTTATTGTATCTCCTGGCCATATTTATTTAAATCATTTGAAAAATGTGACTTTCCAGTGGAGTTTATGAAGTGGATACAATTAATATATTCTTACCCCTCAGCTAGGATAAGATGCAACAAAAGTTTTTTTTTCTTACTTTCCTTTATATAACAGTACCCACCAAGGTTGCCCACTTCCCCCTTTTTCATTTAATCTACATTTAGAACCACTATTTGTATGCATTAATGTTCATGCAATAATTTCTGTTATTTCACTAGGATGTAAACAATTTAAAACATCTGCTTATGGAGATGATATTCTTCTTTAGAAGATGGGCTTTTTATTTGGAGGCATCTGACTGGCCGGTACCCATTCTACAGGGGTACATTACCTTTCAATAGATGTCCACCAAATAAAAAGCCCCAGCCCCAACCTGCCTTATGCCCAGACAAATATCCTTGTGCCAAGACTACTCAGCCATTGGCTGTAGCACTGGGCTCACAATTTCTAACTGCCACCATTGTTACTTATCACTAAGTGAGAGAGCAAGCGGGGTGAGCGAATGACCAGACACCACCCAAACAATAAAACAAATTTACAGCACCATACACAGAAAACATTATTTTGAAAATGACAGGCACAAGCAACTGTCACGTATTGTGACTTTTGTTCTGTTTGAAGCCACCTGTTCCATCACTGCTCTGCTTGACCCCCTACCAAGTACCTGATTTTTCACAACTTCCACCACTTGTTCAAATAAATAAAAGCAGGATTCCTGTACTGTCAGCATTACCTCTCTTGTGCCATTCTGCTGCCGATTTGTTTTTGTTTGTTTTTTCAACATGCTCTCATTTCCCAAGCATCACTTTGGATGTCCTCTCCCAGTCCCTACAAACTTTGTCTGCCATACAGATCATCTACAGGTAGGCAATTGCCAGAAGAACAAGCTCCAGAGGGGGGTAACTTCCTTTGCCCTTGTGTTTTTTATTCCTCCTAGCAGAGATAAAGGAAACAGGTAGAAAGTGGCTCACTTGCAAACTGATGGGAGAGAGAGAGAGAGAGAGAGAGAGAGAGAGAGATAGAACTAGCTCTAGAACTGCAAGTGTGCATGTGTGTGTGTGTGTGTAAGCTCCTGTCATACACCGTAGCCCGGTGTCTCTCTCACCCTCTCACTCATCTCCTTCACCCAGTATGTCGTAAATTTATTTCTTCACACGCCAGTGCCTGTTTCTCCCTCAGAAGTGAAACTGATTTGGAAATACAATTAAAATAAAATGGCACAATACCACACTCCTGCTTTTCCTGATAGCCTTTTCCTGCCAGCTCTTTCTCCTTCTCTGCATGCTCTGTGGCAACCAGACACAGTATTAAAAAAAAAGTGGGTCGACTGCAGTGCTGGGGCAAAATAAAACATAAACATTAATAGCAGGAACATTAAAGAGCTTCACATCCCAGGTGTTTCTTAATCAGAACAAACCAGAAGCACTGTTCAACTGTGTGTGTATGTGGGGGGGTTACCTATCTGACAACAAAAAAAAAATTCTGATGCAGGCGTAGGAATTATTTTATTACAAAAATGTATTTTAAAAATGTTTTTGTACATTATTTTATTAAACTTTTTTCTTTTACAGTGCCCATTTGCTAAGCATAATAATACCCTCCAGGGTGGGCAGTATTGGGGAATACCAGAACTTCCAGGGGTTATAAGGCCCTCCGCCTGTGGTGCCAGGCCTCATTACACCCTGGGTGGTCTGGTATTCCCCAATACCATCCACTATGTTGGGTATTATTGCTTGCTCACCTGTGTAATCCAAATACTTCCTTAAAGTCAGCTCTTGAGGAAATCAAATACTTTGGGGGCAATTTCTCATTACCAACTTAATATAGAAAAAAATACAACTACTACCACTGAACCACAATGTCAGAAAAACTGATTTCTTAGGGTGGGGATTCAAATGGTTAACTAAAGATCTGAAATATCTTAGTATTAACTTTAACACTTCTATGAATTGAACTATTCATAGTAACTTTACAGAACCTATATACTTCTTAAAAGGGAATTTGAAAAGTTACCATTATCCCCTTGAAGAAGGGTTCATTTCTTAAAAATGACGTCCCTCCCCAAAATATTATACCCAGTGATGATGCTGTCTGATAAATTACCTATGAGTTGGTCTAAAAATTTACAGAGACTTTTTTTTCAAACTTTATTTGGCAAGGCCATAACCCTTGAATAAGCTATGTTCATTTGACAGCTCTAACAATTAAAGGAGGCCTAGGAGCACTCGATCCCTTGATTTGATATTATGCTACGCAGACCACCAAGTACATTAGATGGAGTTCCGCAAAGAAATGTAACGATGCACTATCCTATATTCCTTAATGGCTTAATATAGAATACAAACTATGGGCCCGATATTTAAATGTGCACCTGGTAATGGAGCAAGTGGGTGCACAGTACAACTAAGGTGCGTTGGAGCAACTAAGGGATATATTCTGAGCCATGGCGCATCTCTTCTGAATATATCAAATAATGTGCACTGTGCAAATTCAATGCACTGGCGCATCCCTCAGATGGGGCTGAATACCAGTAATGGGAATTGCGCTAGCGCATCAGAGATACACTGTGTGCAAAGTCCTGATGTTCAGCTACCGATATGCAAATTGGACCATAATGTATGCAAGACACAATTGGGGCCATTTGCATGTTAGTATGGCCCCATTGCATGAGTTGTGCAGGGCTGGCCGGTAAAATGCACCTGGAGCCCTGCACACCATGTGGCGATAGCAGTGTAGGTCCAGAGATCTCTCCCTCCTGTAGCGGCGATCACCGTGTATGAAATACTGCTCACATCCCAGGTAGTCTAGTGGAACCCCCCCCTCCCCATCACGACCCTCCAATCACAAGCACCATAATATAATAATTATCCCAGGTGGTCCACTGGTGCCCCTCCCACCCCTGCCAGTGCTCTCAATCACCATATTATGCCATTATGAGTAGCCATGATGGTCTAGTGGAACCCGCCACCCTCCTTGTACCTCCACTCACCAGTGTAATTGTGAGTACATTGCCTGGTGGTCTAGTAGTACCCCCCCACCATGCATCTGATCACTGAACTTTAACTATATGAACAGACCTGGTGGTCTAGTGGAACCCCACCCCTTTGGTACCGGTGATCGCCTGTAGTAATGTCCAAACCAACTCCCTGGTGGTCCAGTGGCACCACTCACCCCCACCACAGAACCCCCAGCCCACCTAGCTTCCTCCTCGGTCATCAGTGGGTAGCATACCCACCAGCATACAACCGTGGTTGCCTGCCAAATGACAGTCATGCATTCACAAAGCTGTGACTTATTACAGTATGCACTGCAAGCCCATTGGTCCACAGTGTGGACCAATAAGCTTGAAGCTCCTACTGAAAGCTGTCATTCAGCAGGCAACTGCAGTGGTATGCGGGTGGCTATGCTGCCCGAAGATGACCGGGGTGGAGCTGGGTGGGCTGGGGATCCTGTGTGGGTTGGGGTTGGGTTGCCACTGGATCACCAGTGAGTTGGTTTGATGTCACTACGGGTGACTGTGGGTAGCAATGGGGCAGGTGAACCCACTAGACTATCAAGGCTATTCACATAGGTACAGTTCTGCAATCAAATGCATGGGCAGGAAGGTTATTATGGACCACCAGGGCAGGGTACTTTGCAATTTTCCCAGTGATCAGAGGTACAGACAGGGTGGAAGGGGATCCACTGGACCACCAGGGCTATTCATGATGGCATAATTCAGTGATCAGAGGTACGGGCATGGTGGGGTAACATTGGACCACCAGGACCTAATGTGTAAGCTTGTGCATGGTATTTGGGGGGTTGCCACCCATGGCTGGTGGCTGCTGTGTTGTGCACTGCAATACAGCAGCCCACTTTGAGCCCAGGGATGTGGCGCATCTCAGGGTTGTGCCAGCAGATACTCTGCACATCCCGGGCTGAATATCAGGATGTACAGCATGTGCATGGGCATGCACCTTGGAGCTGTGCAACATACATTATCTTTGCACCCTGGCACATTGGAAATTGCACCATGCATTTCCCTTTTTTGAATATTGTACAAGGGTGCAGTTCTGGGGTTATGCTGATGCAACACAGTTGTGCTAGGCAATCCCTTTGAATATCTAGCTCTATGTGTTTTAAACAAGATCTCTCCAATGGCCTTGTAGTACATCAACTATAAAACTTTGCCTAACTCTTTAAAATATATTCTCATTGTTATTTCCTTATCACTATTCAGTCAGTTTAAAAAATAAATGAGAAAGGACCTAGTTAACCCACAGAAACAGCCTATTTGGTTAAATCCAAATTTTAGCATACACGGAAAAACATTAAGCAACTCAATTTGGTCAAGTAAAGGAATTGTTACCTTGAGTCAATTGATTCTAGGCAATAATTGTACCACATTTGTTACTCTCTCATACAATTATAGCTTAAGGAAGAAAGATTACCTGACATATCTTCAGATTCAATATCTGTTACATTCCAAACCAGGAAATCCCAAACCAATAACCTCACCACCCTATTTTTAGAGATCTTAGAAGAAATGAACCTAAAACATCATGCTATTAAAATTCATACAGCAATTCTGTTAGACAGATTGACTTCACAAAAATTGACATGCAATTACTGGTCAAAAGCCCTGAATCAACCTGTTTCCAAGATTCAGTGGAATCATGTTTGGCAAAATGTTCATTTGTCCCAGATTCCCCCAAGAATGAGATGGAGTCAGTATGTGGTGGGGGCTCAGATTGGCAATTAATTTATTAATAGTACCTTTTCGTCCTGCCCCAACACAGTAATGATTCTTATTGATTCCATTATTTCAAAGCATATCTGTTATTCCAATACATATTATTGCACTCCAATCATCCTTTCTCATATTTTCATATATATACAGCTATCTCAAATTAATGTCCATCGTTTCTTCAGTCTTTCTCTTCTCTGCCAGGTGTAGACCTGGGTGCCAGTTCTTCATTCTTTCTCTGGAGGTAACGGTATATATATATATATATACCGATTACTGCTTTTTATTTAATACTGTTGTTCTTACTTTGGGGTTCCTTCTTTCCTCCCCCTCCTCCCTCTCTCCCATGCTCCTTTTAATCCTTTCTTTTCCCCACAGCCTGCTTCCAGCTTGCATTGGATGTGAGGCATTCCCCCTTTGCTCTATAGCTCTAGCTGCCCCCCCACCAATAATACTTCACATAATTTTGTAGTGACCATAACATCCCCCTGTCCCAGGGCTGCAACTAAAACCACTCCATTTTCCATTGCATATATGGCTGTCCATGGCCTGGCCCTATAATCCTTCCCCTTTAGCTACCTGATGACCATGCTTGGCCTTGGCCCTGTCCCTCATGCCCCTGAGAGTTGACAATACTTGGTCCCATTTTTCCACTGGTTCCCATTAGGGCCGACTGCACATTGCGGGGTCTTAACCACTGGCATGCCTGTCCCCTTCTCTGGAAGTTTCCCCTCTGCTCTGTAACTCTCCGAGTGCCCATATATCCTTATCTCACCCTTCCCCAGGCCTTGCCATGAAGTAACAAATTGAATATGGCCTATCGTACCCGCCCCCCCAGTTCCTGCCAGCTGTGATGCTGACCAGCTTCTGAATGTATGAGGTGAATCACCTACTGTGGAGCCTTTTCCTGAAAAACAAAACAAAACGTGCCTTTATTGGGAACCAATGCCCTCCCACAGCCTGGTCTCACCCACTGGTCCCCAGGCCAAAAAACTAATTGGCCTCTGCATCCAAGGTGTCCTGCAGCATCACCCCCACATCACCTGTATCGGGTCACCATTTAATGCACCTTGTTTTTCTTGGGTAACTAGCTGCCTTATCCTTTTAGCATGTTGGTTTCTGCCTTGGGTTGCTGGTCTATTTCTTCACCAGCCAAAACCCTTTGGCCACCCTGCCTGGGCCTTCATTCCTATTTCCTTCACCCTGAGGATCCCTTGATCCATGGCCCAGTAAATATCTGGCATACTTGACATACGCTACCCAATCTGCTGACAGAAACAGTGCTGGTTTGTAAGTCATCAGCTTAACTAATAATAATTTTTTTTTAAAACACTGGCAATTTCTGTCACCTTCATTGGCCAGCAGGCATCCTCACCCCTGTACTGTCATTCTATTAGTATGAACCTTGTGGAACCCCCACCTCCTCAGCAGCTGGAATTATATCCTCAGCCCTACTCCACCTTATGATTTCTGTCCTCACTGTGCTTCCTTTTCCTCTTTTCCTTTCTGGCAGACCACCCAGTCTGCTCCTCCATTGTGATGTGCCTCTTTATCCATGTCTGTCCCTTTTTTTTAAGGAAAAAAACCCTATTCCTTGTCAAGGAGTGGGAGGGACAAAATTCACTGAAAAGTAGCTAAATAACCATTCCTTTTTTGCAGCCCCTTAGCAGGGGTCACCAACAGGGTTCTGTACCCCAACAATGTGTTAAGGTCTAGCAGCCATGTGTGACCTCACCAAACCCCTGCAAGACTGTCATTATACACTCCGCACTGACTCAGATGTGGATGCTGGTTGTCGATAACACTGGCCACTACATGCTGTCACCCCTGAATGCCATCTTGTGGTTCCAGATACCCCCCGGCCCAGCATGCTACTCATATCAGGATGAACTCCTAGGATGTGATGTCTCTGGTTAGCCCTATTGGCATCCGTTTCCTGGGCCAAACCTCAGAAAGCCATCACCCCCCAAGCCTCACCCTTCTGACTAACCCCCTCCCGGTTGTGTCTGTATCTCCTTTTTGGTCTGTATGAAAAAAAACAGTCATCATGCCACCCAAATGTCCTTTTTAACTGTGTCTATTCCTCCTTCAATTTCTCCACAACCGCCTAGGTGTTTTCATGAGTTTCACCTAGTGATGTGGCCTCTCCATCCCCTTCAGTGCTTTGCTATCCTTCTGCTTAAGGTGCGCCCCAGGGTTATGGCCCTGTCGGGAGAGTAGGTGATTGCTTAGCTGCCACCCTGTTTGAGTACAACCCCTGGCTGCATGTTTTTTTCTGGGGGGGGGGTTGAGACACTTCTTCCTAAGTGTTTATCATAAACCCCATGTTGCCCTAGTCTGACTGGAGTGCTGGGTGTCCTCCCAGTTCCCTGCATAACTGCTGGAAACCTTTTATCCATGCTCTCCATCCTTTCTTGCCACTTTCCTGTCAGAAGGAAATCATCTATGTAGTGGGGGACTGTCCTACCCCCCCATCTTCCCATGCATTAAACCTCGTACCCTGTGTTAAAGAGTTCCCATGAGCACAGGTTGTCAAGCACCCCTTACACTGGTCTTCATTCTATATTAGTGCCCCCCATCTTGGAAACAAGTGAAAAAGGCCAGTTATGTGACCCTACCTGTAGGACCCTGGTTGCTGATTCCCTGTCCCTTGTGCTAGCCCCACCTGTGTTGTTGCTCAGATAATCTGTACTCCTTGTTCTGGGGTTGTATATGCATTCTGGCACCTCTCCAGCATCCTTCCCATTAAAGTAATCAGTTCCTATTCTCCCATGAGGATATAGTGGAGGTGGATGATCCTGTACTTGTTCCACAGCTTTTGGGAAGTAACCGGTGGGTGGGTGGGGAAACCCTCCTCTTGTCTAAGGGTGGTCCCTTGCTTTTTCCCCCAAAGAAACTTAGTCTGGGCCTAACTGGCCTTTTTAGGCAATGTGGCTTCCCCCATCCCATTTAAAGTGGCCTGCCCCATGGTGCAGTCAGCCCTTAACTCTAACTGCTTTGTGTCCCCCAGAGGGACCCTCATACCAACTTTTGTGCTTGAATAATTTGCCATATAGATAAAACCCAAAACCCCATTCCCTTTTTTTTTATAGCAATGCATACTCCTTTACAGGAAATCATCATTTGACTTTCTTTCCATCCCCTTGTCGTAATTAGCTGCCCAACCTATAACTGGTTCTCCTAGGTCTGGTCTTGGGGATTTCTCCTGTCTCTTACTCCCCCACTATACCAGTGCAGCTGCCATGTCACTCTTTTCTACTCCCTCCTTATAGTCATACTTCATTACTGTTTCTTGAACTCTAGTTCAAATGTATCTACCTATTCCCTCTTTCAAATCTACCTCCAAGCTGATGGTCCTGTTTCTCCATCTTGGTTCATAGGGCACTGATGCCACTGTCTCTGTACTTCCCTATTTTTCCCTCATCCCTGATTCAATGTCCCATAAACACCTGCCCCCTTTTTCCAAACCACCCTCCCCCCGGTTGTAATTGTCAGCTCCCCTATTGTTGTATGCTGCTACGTATGCTGTCCCCCATAACTGTTGAGGGGCTTGTTTCTGGCTCCAGTGACCCCAGCAACTGCCCTCTTGGGACATCTGGGACCGGTGTTGGTCATGACATGGGTAGAGCAGGCATATTCAGCAAAGAGAAAATGTGGGGGTCGATGTTGGAGGGTCCGGTGCTAGGCTCAATGCACATGGCTCTGGCAGTGGTGGTGGATGGACAAGGTGGCTGGCTCTGGTTGCCCAAGGCTGCCCAGCCTAGGCAGCTTCCCCTCATGCAGGGTGGTCAGACTGGAGCCCTTCTGTGTCCACCCCATTCTTTTGTTGACCACTTGCCACATCCTCCCTCCCAGCCCTTATCCAGTCCCCACTTGTCTCTCTGATCATAGTGGCTCCCTGCCTCCTTCAGCTGCTATATCTTGTTAGCCTAACATGTCAACTGAACTCTGGTAGTGTAGTGCCATCCCTTGAAAGGTTGCTCCTCCTTGATACCAAGCTTGATGTAGTCCCTGCATAGGAAAGAAAAAATGCTGAAAAAGAAAGCAATCTAATCAGTATTGATATCGTAGCAATTACCTTTCCATGTCTCGTCCTGATTTGTTCCTGCCCTGATCCCTCTATTGTCCCTCCCACCCTCCTCCAGCTCCGCATGATGTTTCTGATAATTATTAATATCTTTCCCTAGGTGGCGTGCACCTCTCCGATCCGGTCACCCAGGGAGATTACCTGTTACTGGCCCGCTCTATGCTCTTAACATGTATTCCCCCCTTCCCCCTCGTGTTTGGTTATTTATTTATTTATTTTATATAATTACCCCCAAGTTGAAACAGCCTGTGTCTGATTGATCTTAATAAAAATTTACTGTCAGAGCCGTCTGCTCCCAGCTAAAGGTATTCCAGGCCACTGAATTTATATACTGTCTGCTGCCCCTGTTTGCCGACCATGTAAACAAAGCCCTATACTAAATTATACACTGACTGGAGTCCAATTTTCAACATGTTCAAACGTAGCCCTCCATTGATCAGAAAACAGCTCCCATGGGCCCTTTCATATTCAAACCCGGAAAAATGCATGTATCCCTTTTGTGTGGCCACAGACACCACTAATATTTTAGCACAAATTAAAATTAGTGTATAGTGCTAACATAATCTCTAAACTAGGCAGAAGCGCTTAATTTTTTTTTTTTTTATAATGAATTGCCCTCCTTGGTACTAGGTGGACAGAATGAGGTTAAAAGCCATGTTACCATATCCTTTCTATTGCTTAATGCCCCAGTAGCAAACTGCCATCTTATCTCAACTGGGAGGTCAGGTTATGACCTGACCTCTTCCACCACCACTAGGTGCCCCTCCATAACCTGTGCCTGGGCCCAGCCAGGCCTCCCAATGTGACCCTGAGTAAAATCAGCCCCAGAAACAACCTCTAATCCCGCTGGCCCCCCATCCTAACTCGCTAAACTCCCCAGCTGCTACTCTTTTTTTTTTTGATGCAACCACTAGGCCTTTCCACCATGTGGCCTGCCCCCACTAGCAGGCTCAACCTCCACCCCTTTCTCCTCTTTCATCCAGAATGCTCTTAACAAACTTTGCTGCTATGACAAAAGGAAAAAACTTCCAGGATTTTGTATTGTCTTTAACCGCTCTGCCATTTTCAAAATCTGGGGAGTGAAGCTAACAACGTATTCAGCCATCACCCCAACAATTATCCTGGCTTGATTTCACATCCCTGAACTCCTTGTCCTGCAACGCAGTCTGGTAAAAGTTTTGTCTGCTAACAACAGTGAATGACATGTACTCTTGAACATTTTGCAGTACATTTGTGTTTTTTAGTTTTTCCCCCTTAATGAATTTCATACTGCTTCAGAAGGCCATTTTTGGCTCGTGTCACGAGGGACTGCAAACACACCAACCATCTGCTCTAATCCCCACTGGCCAGATGGCTCCTCCATGGCCCCCACATGAAGCTACCTATCCCCCAGCACCTCCCCCGAAGCACTTCCTTCACTGACCCACATGTCTTATTTGACCCATGCCCAGTCGCTCGTACAAACCAACGCACTCAAAGCATAGCTTTTTGGTCCTGCCTGCATTTTCAACTGTTCCAGCCCCATGACAAACCTAGCAAACTACCAAAATGACTTGTTTGGCCCATGCCCCTTTGCTCACACAAACCAATGCACTCAAGCTGGTGAGCCTCTTCTCCCTGCCTTTATAAAGTCTGGGACAAAAAAAAACAGCAACCAATAAAAACATCGACTGGGCACCCATCCCCACCAACAAATTAGCAGCTTCCCCCATGCCTTTACTGTTGAATTATAGCCATACCCAATAAGTGCTAAAGTGCTTATTTAAAACAGAAGTTAAAGCGGGGCTCCTCACAAGGGTTCCAATCACTGAGCCGTTCACATATTCTTATTGTCGTCACTTGTGGCAAACAAAGGCTTACCTACCACATTGCTGCAGCTGCTCATGGTCTCTAGCTATCCATTTCTTCCTGATACAACATTTTTTTTTAATACATTACAGCTGTGTTGCACAACCCCAATTTATTGGTGATATATAGAACCAAGTATCAGCATTATCTTTAAGAAATTGTAACCAATCTGATGTGCCACTCCCACAAATCTGAAAGTAGAAATGAAAAGAGGCAGACTGCTTCTTTGCAGATACTTAAGTACCCCCAAAACAATCCCTCCCTTTACCATGGTATCTCCCAACCCTGGTACTACTCCCTTCTTTCTTGTCTTTCCCTTTTTATGATGTCACAGTGTGACCCACATCTCCTGTCTCCTCCTCAACCCAAATCAGCCATCCCCAATTGCCCCCCCTCCCCCCCCTCTGACTTGTCTGGGCTTATTGAATACCATTCTTGGGTTGGTCACCTTGACAACTGGGTCTGCCCTTTTAATTGGCAAACGTCATTGTATATACCTTTTGACGGTTATAAATTCACCCAATTTAAAATTATTCATGCAATTTATAATGCCCCAGAACATTTATATAAGTGGGGAATTATAAACTCACAAAATTGTATTGGATGCAATGCTGATGCAGGATCTCTCTTGCATATTCTATGATAATGTTCAAAAGCTAAATATTCGATGGAATAGAATAATCAAGAGCCTGGATCCAGCTATGGTCATCTCTTCTGCTTTTATCTCTTGAAAATTGTATTCCAGGGTTGGACACCCAAGAATTAGTGGGTAAGAAGTGTTATCACTTTAGTCTGATATCTATGGTTACAAAAAAGTTCATTTTGCACCCCATCATTACTTGAATGGTACAGAGAGATCTCACAAATATTACTCATGCTACACATATTAGCATCTATTCAAAATACCTTTTCACTTTAATCTAGGAGATTGGGGCTCTTACAAACTTAGTTGCCCAGCCTTGTATTTGGTAATGATTGTAATGGCATTTATTAACAATTTTCACTCTTTTAATTTTATTATCATCCGTGTATTTCTTTATTTTTCTTTAGTTATTTACCTGTGGAAAGGAAAAGTGGGAGTGGGTCGCGTAGTATAAATGGTATTTAAATTTGTATAAATTATATATATTGTTACAGTACTAGTTTGTTTTTCTGATATACCTATTTTAAAACCTTTAAAGTATATTAAATAAAACAAAAATAACTAGTTTCAAAAGAGGCATCTGTTTTTTCATATCTAACTTGCACATTTACTTTTCCCAGTAAAGTAATTTCTATTCCTGAATAAGTTTTGAGTTGCAGTGATATATTTCCAAGGAATATGGAAGGCATTTTTTTTTGTAGACTGTCTTTGGAAGTTCTGTTACTATTGTTTCAGAGTCTAACTGTATATTCACAGGTGTTCCATCTAAATCCATTTTAATATTCCTCACTTTCTCCTCTTCACCTTCTGTGTACACTAGAAATAGTACAAAAGCAATCATGTTCATCAGTGCTGTTTATCCACAAATCCACCTCTGCACAGTGTGCTATAATTGGTGCCCTCCTGTTTTATAACTGCATGCAGTATGCCAAATGTTTTTTTAAAAATGGTGGCATTGTTTTTTTCATTTGCAGACGTTGTCTATCATGCTTATAAAACAATTGCTGATTTCCAATGTTTCTATTCTTTTTTCCTGAATTGCTTTGGTCATGCCCCCTTTTTTCAGTATATTTGCTATGGGAAGATTATTACAGTTGCAGTAGCAGCACTGTTCTACACATTATGTACACAGCATGGCTGCAAAGCTATATTCCCTGACAGCTACTGTGAATTTTTTAATGCTTTTAAAGCTAAAGCAATTTCTAAAGCAGATTGCACAGTCAGAACTATCTCAGAGAGTACACATTTTTGGAACTGGTTCACTTTTTAAACTGCACACAAATCTGTCTCTGAGTGCTTCACTCAAAGAATATCCAGTGTCACCGTTTACATAATGTTCCTTTAAGGTTATAAAACAATTAACTGTTGTTTCTCTGCTGTTTTGATTTTGGAGATAACATTTTAAACACTCTGCAATTATTTGTAGTTTGGATGTGTAATGTCCTTTAGAGTCTCAGCAAGCTACAAATAAGGTTTATCTTTTTTTTTCTGGGGCTATTAAATTCTTCAACTATGTATAAGCTTGGAGTCCCAATACAGAAAGGGAAACAGTTTGTTTTTCCACTGATCGTAGGATCATAGATTGAAACAAGTCAGTTATCTTGCACCATTTTATCTTGAAGTTTTATTTTGACCATACCACAATACTCTTTGACCAAATAAGATATTATCCAGAAAAGTCTTAAGCTGATTCAAACATTTGCTTGATACTATTTCTATTGACAGTCAATTCCAAATAGAGACTACCCACTGATTCATCTATGACCCCCTGGCATTACCCTTATATTGTTCATCTTTTAAACTCCAGTAATGTGACCTTGTAGTTTTTATTTGCTCTCTTTTATTAAACCAACACATTCCCATAAATCTTTATTATTGTAGTCCTAATACACAAAACAAAGGTTTCCTCTCATCCTTCTGTGCTCAAGGGGATACAAGTCCTGCTCTCTCAGCCTCTCCTCATATGGCCTATGCCTAACACTAGTTACTAGATTGGTGGCTCTCCTCTGTACTTTCTCTGATGCCTTAACCTCCCTTTTTTTATAAGGAGCCCAAACTGTGCTCAGTACTCCTCCATAGTCCTCACCAACGATGAATGTAAAGGAACCAACATCTCCCTCTGTCAATTTTTAATATTCCGCCCATCACACCCATGTGCCCTACTATACTCATAATATGCTCTTTAAATGATAATCTGTTTCATATAAGTATTCCCAGATCCTTTTCCAGTTCTGTTGTGCTAAGCTGGTGTGCATTAAGAAGGTATGTTGATTTAATATTTCTTGACCATGAATGCATGATCTTACATTTTTAACTGTTAAATTTTAGCTTTTTAGTTCTTGCCCAGTTTGCTAAGTTGTCTGTATCTATTTGAAATTTCTCATCATCCTTTCTCATATTAATTATATTTCCTAGTTTACATTGTCTGTAAATTTAGACAACCAAACATTGTCACTTGCAGCAATAAAAGTCCCAATATGGACCCTTTTGGGTCCCCGCCTTTCCACCTAACTCAAACTGAAGTTATGTCCTCTTATGCATACTCTTTACCTTCTATTTCACAGCCATTCACTCACCCAATGAACCAATATTGAATTAATGCCCAATACCTGCATAACATTCAATACTTTACTATCACAGACTGTATCAAATGTTTTAATGAAATCTAAAAACACAACATCTACTGGTAGATTATTATCCATGGTTTTACTGACATAAAAAACAAGCATTTGTCAATGCCGAATGTTTGCTTGCTGGCATTGACATTGGTAGTGTAGAAGTTACTGAGCTGCATAATAGAAATGGCAGTGAAGTATTGAACTGAAGCCAACCCCACCACCACCCTGCAGAGAGTGACAGGAATTGGGGTGTGCCTTTGGGTCATCAGGCATAACGGCCATGCCATTTCACCACACCCTACCCTGCAGACACTGACAAGTGTCACGGTGTGCCTTGGGGTCTTTGGCCCTTATGCACATGCCATTGCATCAGGAAATACGGTGAGATGGGTGCGGTATAGGAGAATAGGGTGAACTTTGGGGCCGAAGAGTCCAAGGCATACCTCGATGCCTCTCACTGGCTGCAGGGTGTGGAATGGTATGAGCATTACAGGCAAGAATCCCAAGTCACAACCCTGATGCCTGTCACTCTCTACAGGGTGGGGCATTATGGTTGGAAACCCTAACACCTCAGGCATTCATTGGTATTTTCACTCCAAATTTTCAATTTTTTTTTTGTGACCCCCACCTCATGAACAATGGAAATATGAGTTTGTTAGCCGAAAGCTGCTTATGCACAGCAACTACGGCATTTAGCACCACAGGTGCAAAAACATAATCAGAACAGGATGTGAAAACTGACAGCTGTACTGTTCATGGGGAGGTGTAAAAAATGGCAATGTTGCAAATCTGCAGTAAAAATATTAAAAAAACTGGTGAAGTCACAAGTGTGCATAGAAACTGTGCAACGCACACCCGTAATGTAATTAGTTTGGAGATTTTTTACAGCAGATTGTCAACACAGGCATTTTGGGACCTCTGATCATGAACAGTGTCACTATGATTTTATTTATCTGTCCCAAACAATGATTTCCCACAGCGACCGCGCATCTCTGCATTGAAAGTGTGAAAACACATTTCGGCCATGTTGTGAAAAATGACAGCTGTACTGTACATAAAGAAGTGTGGAAAAATGCCACTGGTGAATATCTGGACTGAAAATATTACAAAGTCATGAACTTATGAGGGTGCGTGGAAACTGTGCAATGCTCACTCATAACACAGTCATTTTATGGACTTTTGTTACCAAATTTTCAACATAGCTATTTTAAGACCTCTGCTCATGAACAGTGTAACTGTGATTTTCTTAATCTGTCCCAAACATTGCTTTCGCCTGACTGCCTGTATGTCTTCATTTGCAGGCTTACATTTGGGGTGACATGTGGAAAATGGCAGCTGTACTGTTCATAAGGAAGCATAATAAAATGGCAATGTGTAAAATCTGGAGTGAAAATATAGGAAATTTGCAAACTTACGAACGTGCATAGGAACTGCGCAATGCACGCTCGTAAAACAGTCATTTTTAGGAATTTTTTCACCAAATTTTCAACATAGCCATTTTAAGACCTCTGCTCATTAACAGTGTCACTGTGATTTTCTTAATGTGTCCCATACATTGATTTCACACACCGACTACACCATTGTGCGCTACATGGGCAGAAACATGTTTTGGGCAAGATGTGAAAAATGACAGCTATACTGCTCATAAGGAGGTGTGGTAAAATGGCAATGTTGAAAATCTGGAGTGAAAATATTGAAAATTCGTGAACTAATGAGCGTGCATAGGAACTGCGCAACGCACGCTCATAAAACAGTCATTTTTAGGAATTTTTCCACCAAATTTTCAACATAGGCTTTTTGAGTACCCACCTTATGAACAGTGGTAGTGTCCTTTCATTACTCGGTCCCAAAAGGTGATTTTGTGCAGTGACTGGGAAATCACCCTTTGGCCCCAATTAACACCATGACAGTGAGAGCATTCATGAGAAGGAGTCCCAAAAAAACCATGTTGAAAATTTGGTGCAAAAATTCCAAAAAATGCCTGAGATATGCAGCAAAGTTTAAAAAACCCTACCTATCCCATTATACAGCTTACCGGCATTTCCTCAGTTCGCCGTCGGCTTTGAAGAGTGCAGACGTGTTCCAGGTCCACTGAAGATCATCGAGCCAGAGTCCAGAGGTAAGTATGGGGTAAGGGGAGTGTGGGGAGGCAAGGTGTGCAGTGGGTGGGCACAGGTGGGGGAAGAGTCTGCGAGGGACCATTTTTGAGTTTCAGGTTTTTTTTTTTTAAATGGCAACGCTGGATGTTTGCCACGCTGGGGTGGGCTCCCAGCATGGCACAGGGATGGTTGGTGGGGGGCAGAGTGTGGAGCCGATGGGGGACTGGGCATCTCCATTGGTGATAGCATATGTTGCCATGTTGGGGTGGGCTCCCAGCTTGGCACTCTGTATTCTCGGGGGGGTGGAACCAGTGAGCCGACGGGGAATTGGGCACCCCCGTCAGCTATACGATGTGTGGCCACACTGGAGTGGGCACCCAGCATGGCATATAGAACACTGTTTTGGTGGGGACGTGCAGCACAGCCAACAGGGGATTGGGCACCCCTGTCAGCTACACAGTGTGTGTGTGGGGGGCAAGCACGCAGTATGCGTACGCGTGAGTGTGTGTGTAGAGGGATCATGCATGAGCAGGTGATATCTTATCGCTGCTCACTGAAGTGTAGCTCCCCCTTTCAACTGTACTCCACTGCATTTTGGATGCTGTCATAGACAGCTCCAGCAGGCATTGGAGAACTGCAGCCGCACCTGCAAATGCACTGACTGAATTGGAAGAGGGCTGCCACACCTCCGAAAACTTGGATGATGGCACTATGTTTCTTGCACATGTGTGCAAGCAAACATAAAAATGTATGATAGCTTGATCGTACAACTTCTATTCTTTGTAAAACCATACTGAAATTGTCCACTAATCCTGCATCTAAGATATGGCTCTCTATTTCATCTTTTATAATTCCTTCCAAAATTTTGCCGACCGACAACATCAAGCTCACAGTCCTATCATTTTTAACATCAGTTCTATCTCCATTTTTAGAAATGGATACTAAATAGGTCTCTCTCTCCAGTCCTATACTACCACCCCTGTATCCAATTATTCCTGAAAAATCATTGTCAGTGGTCTTGCCAGTATGTCTGACATTTGCTATAGGAATTTTGGATGGATTCCATCTGGTCCAGGAGATTTATCAGTATGAAGACTAGTTAATCTTTTTCTAACGTCAGATGGTTTTATCCTCCAGCCATTGTTTGAACTGAGGCATGATCGCCCTTGATGATCTTCATTCTAAAAACACTGCTTAAAAATCATTAAAAACTTCTGCAATTATTTCACGTTTTGTAATAGTTTCATTATTCACCATGACTGCCTGCATCTGTGGTCTTGACTTTCTTAGGCTATTAACACACACATAGAGGGATTTTTTGTTGTCCTTTGTGAGTGTTGCAAGCTTGTATTCCATGTTCTTTTTTGATTCCTTTATTATTTTCTAACAGTTCTGAATCTTATTCTTGTATTTGTCCAATATCCCCCTTGTGCTAATCTTTTCCTTTTGATTGCCTTCCTCACAATTTTATTTAACCATTTTGGCACTTTGCCTTTGATGTTATATTTATTCATACTGGGAATAAACCTCAGTATACATGTATCTATTTTGTCCCTAAATACCTGCCATATATAGTTTACATCCAACCAATCTAGTTCTTTTTTCAATTGCAGTTTTGCATGTAATCCTTTATTATTCTATAGCCAGCCCTACCAAAGCAGTATACCATTGTTCTTCCCGACTGAATCCAACATTTTACCTCTGTTTCAAATTTAACAATTCCATTGTTCCTGGAGCTCCACCCATATATAAACCCAGACCACACTGTGTTGCTTTTGGATGCTCTCTGGCAGGCTTTATTTATAAGTATAAGGCATGGTTAACTTCATACATTTTATATCCCATTTCAGTCTAACAATTCAATATTTACAAATTTGGACATAACAGACACCAATCTCTTCTGGGGCATAATAGCCCCGCCTTCCTCCTCTTGTGGTTCTCCTTCCAGGTCTCCTCCTCTTGCATCACCGTTTCTCGGGTTCTGGACACCATGATCTGGCCCCACCCTTTCCGTCACCACAACCAGGTACCTCCTTACCCAGACCATTATCTCCCTACTAGGGGTGGACACAGCTGATCTACCCCCTAGTTATATATTCCACCCCCTCCCCCCATTACTCCCATGCCTGGGTTCTCTGTCCCCAGCCCATGGTACCCATCCCCTTTCCCCCTCTACCTGTCCCCCTTTCTCTTCTAGCTCCAAACCCTTCCACTGACCCATCTCCAGCTTGCGTTGGAAGATGGGGCTCCCCCCTTGTGGTTACCCCCTTAAACCTTTTTGTTAATTTCTCCTACTAGGCCCCCAAATGGGCAGATGAACAAACTCATCCCAAACTCGGTCAGATGCACTCCATCCCCTCAGTACACCACCTCCTTTTCATAGGAGATGTCCCTATGTGTGATGTGGACCCACCCATCTCTAGCACTGCCATGGCCATCTTCCTGTTCAGCCACTTTTGCACCACCTCTATTGCCTGTGGACTCTTCAGTCCCCTCCAGACCCCCTGAGAGGTAATTTCTGACCAGCCTAATACCACCCTTCACCTTTTCCAAATCAGCAATGATATCTTTCATTAAGGAGTCCCAAGGCAATACCCCCTAGTCATTGCTTCTTAGGACTACAATAATGCAGTCCGGCCATCCCCATTGTGTGCACAGATCCCCAGTCGGCAGAAGAACTGTGATCATCTTATGCCTCTCAAGCCCCTCCATTGCACTCTGGTGTGCTCCATTCCTGGGTGCAACTGCGTCCCTGTCTTTGTGGTGGCCACAAACTTTTCTGCCCAGTATATGAAAGAGTGCCCCACAATCCACACCTGCCAATTGGAACCTGCTGTGGGGAGAGAAAGGGACACCCATTAGCCAATGTCAGCATCTCACATAGTGCTGTTAACAATTAGACTTCCATCTCCCTACCTGCTTAACCTTGCCTTCCCTCACTCTGGCAGCCACTAGATCTGTTGCCACCCCAATCTGGAAGGAGTGGGGGGGTTAACTGAGCAGGATCCTGCCCTACAAATGCTATCACCTTCTTAAGCACTGCTCCCACCTGATACCCCATCACCTGGGACCCCGTCCCCATGCACAAACCAGGCCCCTTTCTGTGGCCCCATGTTCTGCTGTACGCCTTCATGGCCTGGACCATGCAAGGTGCCCCATTCACCTGCCTGCGTATCTCTACAGTGCCCCCTCCACCTCCCTAGTCTGTCTTGGACTTTGGGAGCTGGATGACCAGCCTCTCCATTTCTACCCATATTTTGTGTTCCTGCAGACCCGCCATGACTGCCCATTTTTGTGGAGCCACCATATCCCCCACCCGGAAGGCTCCCCTGACCAAGACTAAAAATACAGCCCAAAACTGGAGGGCTTCCTTGGCGGAGCAACAAACATGATCTAGTGCCTGCAGCAATCTTCTGAGCAGGGGGCCATGGATTGGCCTCCTCCCATCCTGCCACTTGGCCTGCCCCCTTTGCTACCCCATGACCATCTGTTTTACAGCCCACCAGCCTGCCATATCCATCCATCCCTGTTACTGGCATGCTCAGATGATCCCCACCTGCTGCACCTTCATGGTGGTGTGGGCCACCCCCTCCTCCCATTTTATCACCATGTACCTCACAACTTGCTCCTCCTGCACCATCTCCTCCCTCCCCAACCCCATCCTCATCCAAAACACTTGGAAGCCTTCCCATGCACTTTTGTAGGTGTTCAACATGTTGGCTGCCCATGATCTTCTATACAGGGCCCTGAGTGTCCTCCTCCACCATCCACATCTGGTCAGGGCCCTGGTCCAGGGTAGGTGCTGCCTGTGGTGCCAACTCCTGGAAGCGATTGATCTGTAAGCGAGAGAGACAGTCAGCCACTTCATTCCATATCCCTTTGATCTGCTGTGCCTTGAAGGACAAGTTCACTCCTTCCACTCCTCCAGCCATGCCTCTGACACCCATTCACCTTGAAAGTAGGCTCCCAGTCCAAGCCCCCCTGCTGCATCCGTAAACAGTACTAGGTCCACATTGCGGGCCCAATCATCCTGCTAGAATGTTACCCTGTTATATGACTCCAGAACATTCTCTCACACTTGTAGGTCCTCCCACACCCCTTTGCTAATGTACACTCAGTAGTGGGGCTGTTTTACCTTTCCCGTGGCCCTCTCCAACTGCCTCATAAATGCTCTGCCTGGGCTTATGGCCTTATGGGCAAAATTAAGGTGTCCCTGCAGCTGTTGAACCTGTACCAGTGGCACCATCCTCCTGCCACCCACTAACGCCAACAGCCCCTTCAAATGGGCCACCTTGTCCCCCTGGCAAGTGGAAACACTCCTGCTCAGTGTCAGCCTCACTCCCAGGAACTCCAGCTTGTGGTCCAGACAGTCGGTCTTACCCTCTGCTAAGGGGATCCCAATAACCCTGCACATGTCCTGGAAGTCCTGCAACATCTTTTGAGCCTCCCCCAGACTTTCCCCTATCAGGAAGAAATCATCCAAATAGTGTACCACCCTCCTGTGTCCATACCGTGACCCAAACACCCATTGTACCCATGAACTAAATACCTCAAATGTCAGGCAGGCCATGGAGCATCCCATGGGCATTGCTTTATCAAAGTACAGTTTGCCATTGAACTGGAAACCCAGCAAGTCCCAATCTGCTGATCATACTGGCAACAGCTGGAAAGTGGATTTGATGTCCATCTTCATGAGCCATGCCCTTCCAGCTGCCCGTATCAGCTCTACCACTTGTTCCAGAGACATGCATAAGACCATGCTCAACTCCTCCGGGGTCTCCGCATTCATCAACCTCCCCTCTTGATAAGACAGGTGGTGTATGAGCTAGAACTCCCCCACTTGTTTTTAAGGCACCACCCCCAGTGGTGATACCTGGAATTGCCTGCAATGGGGTTCCCCTAGTGGCCACTCCACCCTCCCTGCCCTCACCTCCTTCTTGATTTTTTTTAACTATGTCCTCCTTCCCTTTTACTGAAGCCAAATTCTTGGCATGAATCCCCACCCATAACCCTTCGAATCCCAGTGGGAAACCTCTTTTAAACCCCCTCCATCAGAAGGGCTGCACCTTTCTTGTCGGGGGTACTCCACTGTCCAGGCTTCCACTACACCCAGCTTGATGGAGGTGCAGGCCACTGTGCAGTCCCACCTCCAACTGCCTGCTTTTGCGTGAGCTTCACCTGTAGCTGGAGGAGAAACATCTTCTCCCTGGGCCCCTCTCACCCTCTCCCATGTCCCCCACTGAAGCTTCTAAAGGGCTTTGCTTTTCCTCACTGGCCTGCCCATTCTTGTCGCCCTCCTGCCCGGCACGCCATTGCCAGGTGTGACCCCCCCACGTTGTGAACAAACATGCCGGAATTTGCAGGTAGACCATGTGCATGATGTCCTGTTGTAAGACCAGCATGCTTTGCCCACTTCCCCTGCTCTGCTGCCTGCCCCATGGTCAGCCCTGACAGCATCCTGACCCACAACTCCGCATGGGTACAGTCCCATCTCAGGTCACCTTTTACTGCCATCCTCCTTCAGAAACCCTTATCGTACTTGAGCCACCCAAAACCCAGCATGGCCTGATAGGCATCCCGAATAATTGCCATATACTTTCAACAGTGGTATCACTAGCTCCAGCTATTTCTGTAACATCAGCACACTATAAATTATGACTTGCCATGTTTTAACGTTCTTCCCTCTCAACCAGATCTCCGCCTCCTTGTGTCCGACCACTGCCAGTGCTACTGCCATCTCTGACTTATCTGCTGACTCCCTCTGCTTGTATTTTTTAGCTGTGTCTTCATCCACAAGTCCAAATACATCCACATACTGTATTCCCACTTCCAAATTTTCTCTTTTATTGAAGCCAGCACGTGGTTGCCCAGTGTAAAGCTGGCGGCTCCTCGTACAGCTTCCACATTCCCCTTGAGGTGCCCGCACCCTCCTTCCCCCCCTTGCCACCCTCCTTGATGGCTTTCAATGCCTGCTCCAGTTACGCAACCCTGTCTTCCGCCATGTCCCCCAGCAAATCCTCCATATACTCTTTCAAATCAACTTCATTATTCATATCCACATCTTCCTTACCCCCATCCAAACTAGGCTCAGCCAGTGCTGGGGCGGGTCCCACAGGTGGGGTGGGCACCCCTCGCTTCATCATTTTGCTCCCTTTCCCAGGTCCGGACCTCTCGTCTCGGTCTTTCCTCTTCCTCTGTGCCTCCCTCTTCCTTTCTGCCTCTGTCAGCTCCATCATCTGAGCCATCAGTTTCCTGGCCTCCACCAACATGGCCACGCTCAACACCAGGTCTTTACTGTTTGCCATTGTGCCTGGTGAACCTAGACTGCATAAAATGACAATATCAGCCCCCAGTCCTCCAAACCCTGTCTTCACTCGCAGCCCCCCTGGGTATGGCCACCCACAGGTAGCCAGTCTCCATGCTCTAGCCACCTCCCTCTTCCAGCCACCACCCTGTACACCTGTCATCTTTCCGGGCCTGCAGGCATAAGTGCCATGTGATTGGCCTCACCACCCACCTGCTGCATGGTCTATGGCACCCCCACATGCTCAAAAACCTGTGACACCCCCCAAGGCCAAAGCCCCACCAGGGCTGCTCTTTCCCAGATGGATTTCAAGTTCTGGTCAGCTATCCATCTGCAGCTTCCCCTGCCACACACCAGCACTCCTGGACCTCTACCTAGCTAATCTGCTGCTTCAAATGACTTTCTGCCCCATCGGAAGCATTCAGGCTTGCCCCCTATGGCGTCACCTTTCTGGGTTTTTAATTTTTTTTCTAAACCATGTGAGGCACCCAAGCTGCAGGCTTGCTTACAGATTCCACCTGGGAGCACTGGGCAGTTAAGTGCCCTGCTCATGGTCTCCCAGTATGCAAGTGGGGGCTGTGGAACTCACACCCAGGTCACCAGCATTGCAGCTTGGAGCCTGAAACCCCCACACTCTACTGCCTTCCTGGCTCTCTATCCCTTGCTCCCTGTTTAGCTGCTCCCCAGCAGCCCTACATGGTGAGGTCAAAACCCCAATGCCTTCCCCTACCGGATTGCCATAGGTGGTGTCATTGCTGCAGAGGGTATCTAAACCAGCCAAAAACAAAAAACCCTACTGCCACATGACTGAATGCTACCATCCAAATTTGACTACTCGTGTAGCTGCTGCCACTGCTAATTCTCCTATTTACTTCCATTGCTCTTCCTTATCCCTTCTTGTGCTATCATCATCACCTGACTGCTCCTCTGTAGGCCCAGCCATGTGCAATTGGCCCCTATGCCTATTTACATGGCGTAGCCCTTCATTCCTCTGGCCTGCACACCCCTTGCCATCCACCCAGACCTCTTACACCCCCCCATTTCCTGGACATGCCAGGCCCCACACCAAAACCAGAAGACTGAAACAAAATGGCAGCGTTTCTTGCTACCGTGGCCACCCTTGCTTTCTGGCCACCCAAACAAAGAACCATGAGCCCTAGGCAGCCCTGCTCTGAGTGTCGAGTCAGCTGCTTTCATGCCACCACCCCTGTGACAACCGGCTCTGCCCATGGTCACACTCCCGTGTGAGTGCCCTATTTGCCCACGCTGATCTCTTTCTCCACATAACCAAAAAGCCACTCCTCCTCTGCCCCACACTCCTGAATCTGCCCTCACAGACAAAAGCAGCCATCTGCTGTGCAACTATCTGCAATTTTCCAGGCCTTAGTAATGCTAAATGCCACCTCACTGCTCGGATGTCTTGTAGCTCGCACTTGCTCTGGTGTGCTGCCACCAACCTGTTTGCCGGTTCTCTGACAATCCCCTTTTAAAAAAAAAAATAAAATACCCCGTGGCATCTGTACTGTTCCCAGGCCCTTTCCCAGTGCTTCCATTCACTGTGTGCCTGGGCTGCTGCTCGATCTGGAGGGCGAGATCCGCCTTGCTGTGCCTCCCGGTCTGCCCTCATGGTGTTTTTCCCCCTCGTAGGCCACCACAGCTTCCAGCCCTTATGAACGCTTCAACCTCCACAAAAATGAGCAGCGGGGCACTTCCCCTTGCCGAGTCAGACCCACCTCACAGGGCCTCATGTCCCTATATGCACTAGCCTAAATGGGTCCCCACAAAATGGACCCTGCCAATTCGGAGGGTGAGGCCCACCCTGCTAGGCCTCTGACCATCTGTGCTAGCCTGCCACCCACTAGAGCTGGTCCTGCCCTGCTCGCCTCCACCAACAGACAACCACCATGAACCTCTGTCCTCCTGGGCTGGTCCTGGGCCTGCTGGTAGCCCTTTCTGGCTGGCCACCAGGACAACCTGCCTTGCCTTTAAATGGCAAGCTCCATTATCACTAACACTAACGGTCTCTGTTACTATACATTTTTTTGTTCTCCCCATCCATATTACTTAGTACCAGATCCAAGGTGTTGTCTCCTGTGGTACTATGCACAACATACTATATTTCTCCAATCCCAATTCCTCCACTAATTCCATGAATTGCTCTTCAGACTTTGAATTAGTGATTTTATCTGTCCAATTCATCTACAGGCAATTAATAAATAATTTCCTAAATCCATGTCACATTGATTTAAGGAAGTCTATATTCTGATCTAATGTTAAAGCTGGGGATCAATAACATACACCCATTGTTATCCTGTTATTTTCCTTTGGGATTAGGGTTACCCATAGTTTTTCTACCCCTGAAAACTTGTTATTTATTTCCATAACCTGTATTTCCTCTTTGACACAAACTGCCACTCCCCCTTTTTTGTTTCTATTTTTAAGAAAATGTTAGTATCCTTCTATATAATGCCCCAGCCCTCATCCTGCCCCCATGTCTCTATCACAGCATATATATGAACCTTTTCTGTAATGATAATGCTTTGTAGTTCATGTAACTTGTTTCCTAAACATCTTGCATTAATCACTAATACCTTCCAGTTTTATACATATCTGTCTATGTTATGAATCGCTTTAGCTGATACATGGTTATATTTAATTGAAGTGTTTTTTTTTTTGGTTGGTGGGTAGTTATACAAATGTTTTCCAACCCTGCCATTAGTTTAAATCCATTACTTTCAGTGCCACTTTCATACTCTTTGTCAATGTTTGTGTTCCCGTTTTATTTAAATGTAGTCCATCTTTTGAGAACAGTTGTTTGTTTGCACAGAATAAGTGCCAACAGTTTATGAACAAGATTCCTTCCTGTTTACAACAGCTTGATAAATTGCATTAATTCTCTTAATGGTATGATGTTTCTCATGTCTTGCCTGATGGACACTGTAGGTAGTATACATGAAATGGCAATTTTGCAGCCTTTTTCTGTTGCTTCTTCTTGCCCAATGCTATAAGCTCCTCGCATATATTATGTGCATGTAAACTCCCAACATCATTAGACCCCATCTGAAGTATGACCATGTCATCTTTTTTATTACATCAATTCTATTCTTTATATCTGAGATTCTAGCTCTGAGTAAACTAGATATTGTGGTAATAATTATTTCTGAACATGGGATGTGGCCATCTGTATACTCAATTACTGGATTTCCAATAATTATTCTATTTCTTGATCCTTTCTTATTTTGGTTTGTTTCCTTCACACAGGCCTCTTTCTATGGTACATTGTGCATGGTGAGTCTGATCACCCTAATTTTTGTGAGCACCAATTAATTCTCTGTTGAGTTGCTGATTCACTGGTTCATCTGGATTTACAGGATCATCTTGTAACACTGAAAATGTATTTGCTAATTCAACATTTGACCTAGACAATGCCCTTTGCTTTTTAACATTTATTTCTAGTAATCAATGTCCCTTCATTGTCACCTCCATCCCTTTCATCATCTCTTCTTAGAAACATAGAAATATAGACTTTGACGGCAGATAAGGACCACTTGGCCCACCCAGTCTGTCCATTTCCCTACCTATTGGATAAGCTGCAGATTCTAGTTAACCAACAGCCTACTTCCTGCAACCCCCCACTATAATTGGCTTGTGTCTGTCTCATGCATGTTTGAATTCCCCCACTGTTTAGACCCCCACAACCTCTCCAGGAAGGCTGTTCTATGTGTCTACCATTCTCTCCATGAAAAATAATTTCCTCACATTACCCCTGAGCCATCGCCCCTCTAACTTTAAATTGTTCCCCCTTGTTCTCACACATCTCTTTTTCTGGAAGATGCTACCCTCCAGGACTTTTTTGATTCCCTTAAGGTACTTAAGTGTTTCTATCATGTCCCCCCGTCCATCCTTTCATCAAGGGTATACATATTAAGCTCTCTCAGTCTCTCTTCGTATGGTTTCTGATGTAGACCCTGCACCATTTTAGTTGCCCTCCTCTGGGCTTCTTCCATCCTGCCTATGTCCGTGTGTCGATGAGGTCTTCATTTCCGTTTTCATAAGGTAGAAAAGTGGGCAGACTGGATTGGTCTGCAGTCCTCATCTGACATCAACTTCTGTGTTTCTATGTTTCTAATGTGTTAGTTTGATTCAGTACTTGGAGCACTTCCAGCTGTATCTCTAGATCTGTTCCTCTGACCCTGACTTGCATGGTCAGTATTTTCTTTTTCCTTTTCTGTATTTGATATGAAAGAGGCAATCTTATTAATTTCAGTTATTTTGTATAATTTTCCATAGTTTGCTTTAGTTACTTAATCAGTGACACATTTTGTATACATTTAGGGCAAGTGTGGTTTATATCAACTGAATTGGTGGCTGCAATCCCAAACATGTCACAACTGCTACATTTGTTAAGATCCTCCTCTCTACATTGGATTAATAATACATCCGTAGCAGCTTCCATTTAAATCAATAAATATGATTTACAAGACCAGATTCTCCTTCCTTGCTAGATATATCATAATAATTCTTGCCCCTCTATCCAGTTCCCCAGTGTCCACAACAGACATGCCAGACAGAAGTGATTGATGCACATGTCTCTGCATGCATCTCCTCGCATGCTTGCCTGAATGCACTCATCCTGCTTGCTAGTATGAGTTCTTTTAACAGTGAGTGACCACAAAGTGAGTTCACTGGTCACATGACCTCCCTCATCCTTTTCAAAGATAAAAAGTGCTAAAACTTCACTAAAGTGTTACTGTTTTTTTTTATAACACAGCACTCCACAGATGTTGCTAGCCTGGTCTCAACCTGTAATGCCTGCTCTGCTTAAGAACTACAAAGCCCACCATCCACCTGGCATGGGTGCCCAGTTAGAATAGTGCTACATGAATAGTGCTAGTTTACAGAGCACTAATTTATGTAGCGCTAGAATGGACATTGAGAGAGAATCTACAGTGCTTTCAGTAAGTGCTCCAAAGGTCACTGGTTATGGTGCTCACCACAAATAAGAGCACCAGGATCCAGAAGGCTGGCTGAGCTGCTCCCATGGCATGAAGGGCTAGGGCATAGAGCAGCTAGGCCAGCTTCTGTGGAGACCAGGGTTCTAATCCTGGTCACCAAAAATGTTGTGCACTCGGGACTTTGTTTCTTTGACATGGGGTTATGGAAACAGTATTCCATAGCCCCATGTATTTTAACTTTCTGAGTGATCCACCCCCCCAAGTGAGAATCCTTCAATACCGAGGGTGTGTGGGGCAGAGCCCACCACAAAAATAAAACTGATTGCATTATTGCTGCGCTATTGTTGCCTATGGCATTGTGGTCAGCGCTATTCTGACCCAGTGCCCCCTGGTGTGTATCCTGCTAACTGGACACTCCTTCCCACACAACCAAATATGTGTTGCTTATGTGTATTGGTGGGAAAGATAAATTAAAAAGTGCTTTCTGCCAAAATAACAACTCCTTTACTCAGAGTTAAATAGTGACTACTGGCACCTCGTGTCATTAATCTGTTTGCAAATCTTCTTGGTATCTCATTTGCATCCATATGCATTTCAAATCACTACAGAGCTGAATCTAAACCTTCTTTTGTCATATCAAACTATGGCATTCTTTCAATCTGTACCATCATGGTATACTGTTTCATTATTAACCAGTACACTCATCAAGAAAAATTCAACTTTCTATCGGTAGAAACTGTGGTATGTTTCCTTGATGGAAAACAAAACAACTGACAGCATGGACTGCTGACAATCCAACATCATGTCTTTATTTCCCTTCACTTTAGACTCTACTATGAAGCTGAACCATGCATGGTACAGTGGTCTATGTAGTCCATACTAAATATAACAGTCTGTAGTACAATACAATAAACCCTGCTTTACAACAGAGTAGGATATCCTTATAAGAAACTATTTGTAACTGTATTCATTGATGACATTGACTGACATGAGAGAACCTGAAGGTAGGCATCACTATAAAATCAGTTGCAAATTTATTCAGGAACACTCAGTCATTCGAAAACACCTTTAGCTTGGATCCATGGGTGTTTCCTGACTTTTACCTTAAAGAATTTCACTGAGGGGGAAGAGCAAATATCTTTTGGAAGCACTTCCCACTTCACAGTGACCCCAACAACAGAGGCCTTATCCTGTCTGACTGCAAGCTAGAGGAAGAGACTCTGAGAAGTCCATGCTCTGTGGACTGTTGTCCTACTAAAGCTGAGGGTGGTCAGAACTCATGGAGGCTCTGCCACTTGTGAGGTCGTAGAGGTTAAAACCTTCAGATAAAAATAAATGTACTGTTCTTAACCAGCTCATGGTATATCCCATAAATAGACAGTAGTACAGTATGTGGCAGGAGGAATAGGAAAAACAGATCCAAATTACTTTCAGTTTCAACATTACTAGCTTCTGTCCTACCATTTTCCATCTGACATCAGAATGCTTACCTTGGAAAAGATTAGAGCATGAACTTCTGGTGATGTCAGCATGCTGCATAAAAGCCTATGTCAGAGATCTACAGTGCAGGTACACAATCTAATTTAATTGGTCACCTTATTTTCAATTTTTGGAACTCTGCAATACAAATAGACATTATACTACAGGAGTTTTAATGGGATGTGCCAAAAAATCATAGCCCACAAGAACTAAAGTGCTAGCTTTGAGAACTTTGGCCCAGTGCTATGTAGGCCTAAGCCCTACGCCATCTTGATCTTCCCTGTTAATGGGCTCAGCTGATGAAGGAGAGGATTTGCACTCCGAAACGGGATCCAACATCAGTGCATAGATGGTAAAGTATCGGGCATACAAAATTGTATTAAAAAGCTAAAAGCCTGTATCTCTATGGTAGAAATGCACGTGGAATCACTGCAAAATGAACACATGGTGTATGGAAGATCGTTGACTTACCTACACAAAAGGGAGAGAGTTTAAACCCTCTATGCTGAAGACATGGAAGCCAGGGCAAGAAGTAATAATATTAGAGTGTTCGGGGTTCCAGAGGGAGCAGAATAAGAAGATGTGACACAGTTTCTGGACTACTGGCTCAAGCAGGAGTTTGGTTTAAGTGAGGATTACAGCCTGCAGAAAGAACAAGCGCATCAAACAATAGCATAAAAGCCCAAACCAGGCACTCCCCCAAGATCCATCATAATAAAATTCCTTTGTTTTCCCACTAAAGAAAAGATCCTCAGGATGGTATGGGTAGAAAAGGACTTAAATCTTAATGGTATCAGGGAATATGTTGATCAAGATTACTCTCCTCTAATGTTGGCAAAGAGAAAGAAAGTTATTTTTGTGTTAAAGAACTTCGGGAGAGTGTCTTAAAAGCATAACTTAGATATCCTGCTAGATTCTGGGTAGAAGATAAAGAGGGCACAAAGAAATGTGAAACTTTATTTGCTGCTTTACCCTACTTAGAGATCATTGATATCTCACTTCCAGATTTGAAGGAGGACAAAGCTGAACATGAAATCTAAGAGCTTTTATGGAACATAGCACCTGAAGGGAGGAGGTCAGATAGGAAGTGGGGTAACTCTCTTCTCTTCTTACATTTAGATGTGGCCCATTGGATTGTGCCTAAAAAACCTACTTGACTGAGTTGTACTGTATGCTTAAAATTTTCAATTTGTTTACTGCTTGAGGCAAAACAATGCTTCACTAATTACTAATGCATGGTTAAAGGGTTCCACCATTATATTTAATGTTAATATGCTGAGCAAGTGAATTGATTTTTTCTTACCCACTGGATTGCTACTCCCATCCTCAGCCAGACAGTTTTCATGGTGCTTTTTGGAGCTTGTTTTCAAACTTAGGAGTGGAACTTTAAAGCAGGTGATTGGTTTCTGAGTTTGACTTCCTACTGCATGGGACCCAGAACAGTGCATCCTTTACTTTGCTCCTCCTGATAATTGACATTGGACTACAAAGCAGGGTATCCGAAATTTACTATTGGATTTATTTAAATGTACTTTTCCTTTCTCTGGAGATCTTTGGCTGAAGCAGATGAACTACATGCTGAATATAAACAAGTACTTCCACCCGGCGATGTTTACACAGTTTAAACGTTTATCTATTTACATAATGATTTACTTTGATGCTGGGTCTTATACCGAGGAATGTTATGTGATTGCCTGACATCCAGTTAGCTTTTATTTTTTTTTTATAGTTCAGCTTCTAGTTGTTTGGAAAACTTTTGTTGAAAACTCCAGGAGAACTTATACACGTTAACATGGAACTGGTTGTAAACATAGAGTATGGATCTGGACATTTTCTAGAAAATTCAGATCTTTCTTAGTTATTTGATTGTTGGGATGAGATATTAATACTGGTATGGGAATCAGTTAATTTCATTTTTAAGGTTGAAGCTTTCCAAACCATTTTGAATTGGTTCTTAACTTGAGTCACTTGCTAATATAAAGGTGCCTGGGATACTTAAAAGCCTTTAAGTTAAGGTGGGCCATGGAATAATTGAAGCAGTCTATTGGGCTTTAATTTTTATTTTAGTTTTTGGTAACCAGGTAAGGCCCACTAGACACAAGTGCCTGTTTTCAGGGGTGACCTTGGAGCACTAGGAGGTTAAGTGACTTGCTTAGAGTCACACAGTATGCAAGTGGAGCTTGTGAGAATCAAACCCAGGTCTGGGCTGCTGGATGTACCAAGCTCATTCAGAGCTTGTTACTTTAACCTCTAGGTTATACTACCAGCCCATATATATTAAGAATAGTTTCTACACATGGATTGACTTAAGTCTGACACATTTATTATAGTCACCACTATTTTGGCTTGGATATTTTCGTGACCTCCCAGAAATATAGGGGGTGTGCACCCAGGTGTCTCTGTTTGTTGGGGCTTATGACAACAGGAATTATCAAAGTTTTTTGAGGCTACTGGTTAAGTTGGCTCTGGTGTAGGCTGGAATTGCTGACCTTAATTGTTAAAGGTTCAGTGTTGCTTCACTCAGGGGTAAGTTTTCACCCCCTGTAGTCAGATACTGTGCTCTGGCTGCTATTTAGAGGGCTATATTACATAATGCTCTTCTCTTATAATAGTACTACCCAGTGAGTTAACAGGGAGTGTGTGCTTATATGTTAATGTTACTATGCTTGTCTAGTATTTTGTTTGTGTTTTTTAGATGAATTTAATTTTGTAATTTTCAAAGGTTGCCTGTCTATGCTTTAACTTAAAAAGGATTGTGTGGGGTGGATAGGAGGGAGACAGGAGGTCTGTTCAGAGATTTAGATGAGGTTTCTGATAGAGTGTTTTCAATATGGCTAATTTAAACATTTGTTATATTAATGTTAAAGGGATTAATAATGTGGTAAAAAGAGTTAGAATTTTAAAATAATTGAAAAAAGAATGATGTGATATTGCATGTTTACAGGAGACTAAGCTGTCAACCTCAGAACATCTAAAACTACATAGATCCTGGGTAGGCACGATATACTCCAATGTTGATGCAAAGGCTAAAAAAGCAGGAGTAAAGATTTTGCTGAGAAGAAGGATACCATTTTAGATTAATAAGGTCGCTACAGATGGCACTTGGAGAATGGTTTTAATTTCAGGGATTTGTAATGGGAGATCCCTACATGTGGTTTCAATTTATGCCCCCTCCCACACAGGAAAATTTTTCAAAATCTTGTTTAGGTTGATAACAGCTCTCCCTGTGGGGCAAATTGTGTGTGTAGGAGACTGGAAGTGCGTTGAAGATCTGATACTTGATAGCAGTTCCCTAATATAAAAGAGCAGAAGATCTATTCCAGGCTGTTAAGAACACTTCATTCTGCAGCGGGAGTAGTTAACCCCTGGCATGTACAAAGCCCCAGCCAGAGTGAGTTTACATTCTATTCAGCTGTATCCAATTCTTACTCTCTATTTGATAGATTTTATGCTCAAAAAGGTCATGTCCACACTTTTCTGGATATTAAGATACACCCATTGACATTTTCAGATCACGCCATGATCTTCACTCATATACAATGGGGTCCACAAAGGTAAAGAGGATCCTGGAGATTTTATCCTGGGCTACTACATGACAAGGGGTATGGTGATTTAATTAAAGAGTTAATAAAGCTTTAGATGATCTAGAATAGAGAGATTCCTCTCTTAAATTTATCTGGGATGGGTTAAAGGCAGTGATTCATGGTCATACAATTGCTTAAGCTTCACATAAGAATAAACAACACCAGGCCAAGACTAAAGGGGCATTAGAGCTAATTTGAAATCTTGAAGAAGAGCACAAATGATCTAGAGCTCCAGGGGTTTAGTCACAGCTGAAAGAAGCTAGAAAGGTATGTAATGATTTAATGATGAGACTTACAGAGAATGTTTTAAGATATACTAGGCAAAGGTACTATGAATGGGGGGAGAGAGTGGGTAGGCTCTTGGTCCAATGTCTTTGAAGCAGGAGACAGATAGATATATCCCCATCATTCATTCTACTAACAATCCTCAGATGACAGTAATTCAACCAGATCAAATAGCTTAGGAATTCCTTCACTCTTATGAACAGTTGTATAGCAGGGAAAGGGAAATGGATCAAACCAAATTGATTGACAATTTCCTACAAAAAGTGAGGCTATGTACATTATTGGAAGACCACCGTGAGGGGAATAGAGGCGGTATTCATGGAACAGGAAGTTCTTGGGGCTAAGTCCTTTAAGACCAGTAAAGCTCCTGACCCTGATGGGTTTACAGCTGATTTTTATAAAGGTTTTGCAGTTGAGCTAGTTCCCATTCTAACCAAAATTTGAAATGCTACCCATGATAAAGAAGAAACTCTAGACGCCTGGAATGAGGCCCTTATCTCTGTGATGCCTAAACCAGGGAAAGAACAGACAGTGTGTTCAAATTTTCAGCCTATATCCCTGTTAAATCAGGATGAAAAAATGTTCTCCAAAATGATTGGGTACCCACTTCAAGAGATTATTGCTCTCTCTTAGTTCATCCGGACCAAACAGGGTTTATCCCTGGGTGCCATATCCAAGAAAATATTTGTTTACTCCTTGATGTTCTGTCAGACCACTCTCTTCCTGGTAATATCGTTAGACGTGGAGAAGGCATTTGACCACCTTGATTGTCAATGCTTATTTTTTTTTAATTATTATTTATTTTATTTGCAGATTAATACCTTTGAGCCAGGAAGGCTCTTTTACAAAGGTTCCATGTCAAGTGGTGAGAGACTAAATTTATATAAACAGGTTACAGAACATTCAGAGTACGTAATCAGATACAGGCTGTACAGGTAGCAAGCAAATATGCCAATAGCAGTGTCAGAAGTGTTACAAGACATTAAAGTGCAATTTTACATTCTAAACTGGTCACATTGAAAAATAGGAAAAGGAGTCAAACCGATAACCACATAGCAAGGGAGAAGCAGCCTGAGGGGGGGCTTTGTCCCAGTATAAGGAAATTGGGGTGAGGGAAGAGATGGTAGGGGGCAGCCCCCAAGAGGCTTTGTCTGGAAGGGGGTGGTGAGAAATGAGTGAGGAGGAAGGAAGGGGGAAGGTAAGCAGAGGGGTGAAAAGTTATGATGGTGATTAGTCACAGGTATTTATTAATTGCATTCACATAGGTTCTTTTGGGCCAGAAAGGTTAGCAGTTCTCTTTTAAAGGGTCCAATTTTTGAGTGTTTCAGGGTGGTAGGAGGGAGTTCATTAAACCAGGTGGGCCCACGGTAGGAGAGAGAATGCTGTGCAAGGCTGGTTCTTTTGAAAGGTACATGGAGCACACCCTTAGCTGAGCTCCTGCTGACTTTTGAGGAGTTGGAGCGCTGGAACAGAGCTGCAGTGGAGTATGGAGTAAGTACAAGGAGGGCTTTTTTGCCTATTAGGCAATCCAGATACTTTATTCTTGGGTGTAAGGGGAGTCAACCAGTAAAGTAGTAGAGGGTGCAGGTATAGGCATGGCGTTTAGCCACCAGGGCCAGGTGGCAAGCCTTGTTGAGAAGTACTTTTACTCAATTTAGGGATGAGTCTGTGGCAGCACTGTAGATGATGAGGGCATAGTCAATGACCTACAGAATGGAGCTTCGACTGACTAGGCTTAGGGCCTCAGGGGTTATGGCTTGTCTGTGCCTATAGAGGATTCCTAACTTAATATTAGTGGATTTGACTACATGGTCTATATAGTGCACAAGCAGAGGGTGTCATCAATATGTACCCCGAGATATTTAAAGGTGGAGACTTGTACAATGCCATCCCTTTTCTGGCTATAGATAGTCAGGTGTTCAGCATTCCTTTTGGCATATGGCAAAGTTAGATGCATAATTTTTGGTTTTATATAGTTTAGAAGGAGTCTGTTCTGGGTGAACCAGTTCTCTAGCATAGCAAATCAATGCCGTAGGTTTGGTGCTATTTCTGATATGTGGCTGCCAGACACTGAAATAACTGCATTGTCTGCATACAGCAGCATTTTAGCAGGACAGGCTTTGGGAAGGGAGTTAATAAAGAGGCTGAAGAGAAGTTGCCCTCAAATTGAGCCTTGGAGAACCCCAAGGGTTACCTTTTTAAGTTTGGAAGTTACACCCCCTATCCTCACATACTGCATCCTGTGTGAAAGGTAGCTGTTAAGCCAGGAGATGGAATCTACTGACAGTCCCAGGGTCCTCAGGTGTCTGAGCAGGATTTGGTGGTTGATGGCATCAAAGGCTTTGGTGAGGTCTATAAATATAGACCCCACCATTTTTCCCATGTCAAGGGCATTGTAGATAAGAAAGGTAAAGTCAGTTAAAGCTGTGATGGTGCTCTGTCCAATACAAAACCGGTATGCTGTGGGCAGAGCAGATCATACTTAAGTATTCAGTTAGCTGGTCTGAAACAACCCTTTTTTTTTTTTTTTTTGAAATTTCTGTTTATTTGCCTTCTTGCCTGCCATCCCCGACCCTTCAGGAGCCTCAAGGTAGACATCCCTCTACCTTCCACCCTGCTCATATGACTGTCTGTAACCCCATGGAGCTTCGGTTTACCCCCCAAGTGGGGATGGGGTAGAGCCCCCTTACCCCATCAATCAACTTGCGTCAGTCCAAGGGCCATCAGACGGGAGAAGGTACATCGAGGGCATGTCTCCGGAGGCTCCATCTTCCCAGTGATGGCAGGCATTTTCCACTTTTTCTCCCACCCTTACAGCATAGGACCCCTGACGTCAAGGTGCTAGGCGCCGACGTCGTGCTGTATCATGGCAGCCCTTCCCCTAACATTTGGGGCTTGCAGTACTCCGAGTCTCCGCTTGGAGTCAGACAAGTGTTATGGCTATTGCCTTAACCCTCCCCGAAGTAGGCGAGCTGTCATGGGACGCTCAAGTATAACTCCCCCCGGCCAGCCCACCAGTGAACCGAGTCCGCTCCCGAACCCGGGTCACCAGTGTGGAGCAAGGTGTGGCATCCAGCGCCTCAACCCTCAGCACCACCGGGCCAGTGAAACAACCCTTTCTAATGCTTTAGATAGAGGTGATAGTATTGAGATTGGGCAGTAATTTCCCAGGTTAGTTCTGTCCCCATTTTTAAACATTGAGGTGACCAAGGCTGTCTTCCACCTATCTGGAAAGATTCCATGGCACAAGGAGATATTGGAAAGTATGATTAGTGGAGAGGCAAGTTCGTCCAATGCTAAAGCTAGCAACTTCATGTCCAGTGAGTCACTCCCAACCCTGGTTTTGTTTAGGATTTTGTTGACATATTTAATGGCCTGGGCCCTAGCTATTTGCTGAAATTAGAATGGAGAATGGCCTGGTTTAGGGTTGAGAGGAGGGGTTGGGTTGATGGAATCCATTGTTGACAGAGTATGGAGAAATTCAGGGAGGAGGACAGAGCTGAGGTCTGTGAAAGCATTATTGAAGGCATTGGCCAGGTCAATAGGTTGCTGTAATGGGCCAGATGTGGTTAGTATGAGATCCAGTGGAGCTCTGGATTCTTTGCCAGTAAGTGACTTAATGCTATTACAGAATTCCCTGCCATTGCCCCACTTTCTCTTAAGTTGTTCTCTATAGTAGGTAGCTTTGGCATTTCTGATAAAATTCGAGTTTGGGGACATGTTTTGTATTTGGATAAATAATTTATATAGAAGTCCAAGAGTACAGGTTAAGGTGGATGGGGTCACCTCTTCTGCTTTTGAGATAGAAAGGGGCACAAGATAAGGATGCCTACTCTCTCATCTTTTGTTTTCAGTAAGTATGGAGTCATTTTTGCCTCTGTTTGGCAGTATGAACTGTGTCAGGGTATCAGGTTGGGTGACTTTCACTGTATGCAGATGACACCTTTTATATGTGGGTAATCCTTAAAAGGTGCTTCCCCAAGTGTTAGACCACCTGAAAGACTGTGGGAGAAATTCAGGGATCAAAATGAATGCAGCTAAGACCAAGATGATCCCAGTAGGTAGCCCTAAGGGTCAATCCCTCATGATTCTTGGTCACTTTAAATGGGCCAAATTGGGTTTCTGCTATCTTGGTATCTGGATATTTTGAGATGTGGGTACTTTATACCAAACTAATTATTTAAAGCTGTTGCAGACAGTTCAGGAAGACTGTAACAGGTGGAAGGAGTTGCCCTTGTCACTGTCTAGCACAGCTGAATGTGTTAGAATGAATGTACAGTTTTACTTGTTTTTATGTTGGCTCGCACTTGCGTGCCAGCCAACATATTGCAGTAGTAGAGGATTTGGAGGTGAATGCAGGACATGCATCAATAGGTGTGTCCCTCATTCCCCAATAAGCCAACATGCAGGCGCTGACACCAGCAATACATAAAGTGGTCACCACTTCTAACAAAAGTGCCACTGCAATGAGAGCCAAGCTAGTCATGTAGAGGCACAGTAACACACCTCTCAATGTGCCTTTACTGGTGCAGTTGTCCAATAAAAATGGTGGCACTATGCACAATGCCAACTTCAGGGTGCTCAAACCCCCTGTCGGCATGCCCTGACCCACTTCATTGCAGAAGGGGGAGCCCACTCCCTGTCAGCATAATGCCCCCTCCCATTCCAATTGTGTGCCAAGGGGGTGCCCAATACCCCTCGGCATCATGCTTCACCAACAGTCTCCATTTGCCAATGGGGGAGCCCACTCTCCACTGGCATAATGTCCCCAACCCTTGATTTGTGCTATGTGCTGAGGGGGTGGCCATTCCTCCTCAGCATCATGAGTGCCCCCCCATCCATTTCTGTGCCAACGGGGTGTCCAATCCCAGTCAGCTGCAGTCCCCCTCCAGGTGATACCCTGGAGCCCAACCCAGTGTACCAAACAACATCTGCAAAAATAGAAAACTGATCCTCATTGTCTTTTCCCCCCTGTAAAACATGAAAACGGTCCCTCGTGGTCTCTTCTGCCACTCCTCCAACCCGCACCCACCCTCTGTGTACCCTACCTCCCCACACCCCTCTTCACCCCATACTTACCTCTGGAGCCTGGTACCATGATCTTCAGTGGACCAGAAACACTTCTGCACTCTTCAAAGCTGACTGTGAACTGAAGAAATGCCTGTAAACTGCAAAATGTAGCAGATATTCTGCAGGTGGATGCTACTTTTAACTGAAAGGTGAAATAAGGAACAGCTAATATTCTTCAAGTGAAACTACCTCTGGCTGGAAGCTGCTATACTGATCATAGGATTTCCAAGAAAGCGAGTTGTGCTCACAACGGAGGGAGGTGAACCTTACAATTGTCTTCGGTTTATAGCAGATATTCTGCAGGTGGAGGCTACTTCTAACTGAAAGGTGAAATAAGGAACTTAGAATTATCAGGAAAAGACAGTCTTTCAAGCAACAGAGGGAGGTGGATCTAGCTTTACTTTTGTTACAATTCTTAAGAGTTTCAGTGCAAGAAAAGTTTAAAGCACAGCTGACTTATTTTGGGGCTGACTGCTTTCAGAGCACAAACCACCAGGCTGTTTTGGGGCTGGGGAGGTTTGCCTGTGTCTGGCTTGGATGTCTGGAATTTTCTCTGTTTGATTAGCAGGGTATTTTCTCTGTCAAACTGTTTTGTAGGGCATCTTGTTGACAGGAAGTCACTCATCGCAGTGGTGGGTCAGAGCTTTTAGCTGATTGTTTTGTGAGGGCACAGTTTAGGCCCAACCACTTCCCACGCCTCACTCCACCCACCCCTGGAAATAGTTCCTTTATACCTGGGGTTCTGACATCATTTCCTCAAGACTGCAAGGTGCATATCACTGTCATAGCCTCTCTAGCACACTGCACTGACAATATAAGCATACACATTGTATAATATATATATTTCTATATAACAAACCAATCACACACACAGACACACACACACACACACACACAAAAGTAGATAAACATGTGGGTAGTACTGCAATGTAATGGCTGTAGGGCAGCGGTCTTCTGGGAGTCTTTCTGGAGGCTGAGATGCAGCCCTAATTGCACACAACTCTCTACCCTGAGGGAGGAAGTTGCCCGTCTTCAGGCCACACTGGACTGTAGTAAGGGAACCTTCCTCCAGGCCACACTGGACAGTAGGAAGGGAACCTCCCCCATCCAGGGAACACCAGAGCTACCACCACTACTTCAGAGGTTGTGAAGAAATCACAGCAGTTGGACCACAGTGGGCTCAGGGAGGGTGAGGATGGTTGAACAGAGGCACACCCAATCAGTTATTTCACTCCACAATCCATACACCATTCTGGGGGAGCATAGCTCCTCTATGGATGCACAAGCAGAGGAGACAAAGGAGGCTGAGGACAACTGTCACAAGGGAGGCCCACAGGAAGGAAGCAGAGGACACCACAAGGAAAGGAAGCAGCTCCTGGTGGGGGACTCAGTTATTAGGGGGAGTAGAACTGGGGGGAACAGGGAAAAGTGAAGTAAGGTGCCTGCCTGCCTGGTGCCATGGCTTGAAGGGACAGGAAGCGCATCATCAGAATCATGAGAACAGCTGAACAGGAGTCAGAGCTGGACATCATTGTCCACCTAGGGACAAATGACTTGGCTCATCATGAGATTAGAGCAGTGCAGAAGGACTTTGTAGAATTGTGGAGGGGCCTAAGAGAGAAGTAGCACACACAGTATCCTTCTCAGAGATGCTGCCTGTCAATTGCATGAGTAAAGCGAGGGTACTTTGCACCATGCAGTTTTATGAATGGTTGAAAAAATGGTGTGGAGCACAGGGGTTTGGCTTCATTGGGGACTGGGGTTCCACCTGGAGGGACACCAGCCTATACTGGCAGGATGGTCTGCATCTGTCCAGGAAGGGAACAAGTCTTTTGAGCAATCGGTTTAAATGCTTCACTGGCAAGTTTTTAAACTAGTCAAGGGGGAGAGGCACTGAAAAGCAGCAGGAAAATCCCAGCCTCTCTCTACAAAACAGGGTACTAAATGAGAAAAAGACCGAGGTAGAAAGATCAGTGGGGGATGCTGCAACAGAAGGTAAAGCCATCAAAAAATGGAGAGCAATGAGTACCAATGCCCGTAGTCTGAGTAACAAGCTTCCTGAATTAGTGGTCTTGATGGAGGAGGAACATCTGGATATTGTGGCAGTCACAGAAACATGGTACACACAAAACCATGACAGGGACATAAACATACCAGGATACACTATCTACAGGAGGGACAGGGAGGGTAAATAAGGAGGAGGAGTAGCTCTTTACATAAGGGAAGAAATCAAAGCAACAGAACAAAAGGGTAAACAGGGATGAGAAGAAGCACTGTGGGTAAATTTGGAGACCGGCAATGGCACCACAATATGCACAGGGGTTGTATACAGACCCCCTTCTCAGGGGGGAAGAAATGGACAAGGAAATGACAGAAAGTATACTTAGAATGGCAGAAAAAGGGGAGATATTGCTGACTGGTGATCTAAATATGCCAGATGTTAACTGGAGTGTGGTTGCAGCAGCCACTTCGAAGAGTGGGGTTATTCTAGATGCTCTACAGAGGGCATGCCTTAGACAACTAGTATTAGAGCCCACTTGCGAGGGAGCAATCTTATACCTGGTTCTCTCAAATGGAGATGAAGAGAGGATCACAGATGTAGAAGTGGGTAGCCATCTGGGAACTACTGACCATCGAACAGTATGGTTCAAAATAAACACAGTAATAGAGTCAAGCCATACAAAGGCAAAAGTACTGTACTTTAGGAGGGCTGACTTTGCTAAAATGGGTGAGTGCCTAAGGAATGCACTAGCAAATGGGCAGGAAGGAGGGAAGGGTGGAGGAACAATGGGGAGTAATAAAAACTGCCATCACAGATGGAACAAGCCTTTGTGCGAAGCAAATAAAAAAAATGAAATGATGTAAGAAACCACTATGGTTCTCAAAGGAAGTGGCAGTGAAGGTTCAAGAGAAAAAAGAAAGCATTCAGGAACTACAAGGAATCACAGAAGGAGCAGGACAGAGAGCTGTATCAGTTAAAGTAAAAGGAAGCTGGGAAGGCAGTCAGAACAGCAAAGGTCCAAACCAAGGAAAAGATAGCCAACTCAGTTAAGAAGGTGGTAAAACCTTTTATAGGGTCGTCAGGGAGTGAAGAAAGAGCAAGGGAGGGATAGTGAGGCTTAATAAAGGGAGGAGGGTGGGCAGAGGGTGACTGTGAAAAGGCAGAGATACTAAACAAATATGTTTGCTCAGCATTTACAAAGGAAGAGGGGGAGGTATCTAAAGCAAACAGCAGAAACACTCTGGATACAGAAGTTGATACCAGCCCATTTACAGAAGAAAGGGTTCTGAAAGAACTCTTAAAACTGAAGGTGGACAAAGCAATGGGGCCTGATGGGATTCATCCCAGAATTCTAAAAGAACTAAGGGTAGAACTAGTGAACTACCCTCTTTAACAAATCATGGGAGGATGGGGTGGTACCCGAGGACTGGAGGAGGGCAGATGTGATTCCTCTTCACAAAAGTGGGAGCAAGGCAGAAGCAGGAAACTACAGACCTGTTAGTTTAACCTTAGTGGTAGGGAAAATTATGGAATCACTTCTGAAGGAAAGAATTGTCGAGTACCTAGAGGCCAGAGGGGCACAGGACCCAAGGCAACATGGATTCACAATGGGAAGGTCATGCCAGACAAATCTGATAGATTTCTTTGTCTGGGTGACCAAAGCAGTAGATCAGGGAGGGGCAATGGACATGGCCTACCTAGACTTTAGCAAGGCATTTGACACAGTCCCACACAAAAGATTAATATACAGGTTAGCCATCCTGGGAGTGGGTCCCAAGATGACAGCCTGGGTAAAGAATTGGCTGGAGAATAGGACACAGAGAGTAATAGCAAAGACATAGACAGGATGGAAGCTGTTCAGAGGAGGGCAACTAAAATGGAGCAAGGTCTGCACCGGAAGACATATGAAGAAAGACTTAAGGAGCTTAATATGTATAGTCTCGAGGAAAGGAGGGAGAGGGGGGACATGATAGAAACTTTCAAGTACCTCAAGGGAATCAACAAAGTCCATGAGGGTAGCATCTTTCAAAAAAAGAGGTGTGCAAGAACAAGACGGCACAATTTGAAGATAGATGGGGGGCAGCTCAGAGGTAATTTAAGGAAGTATTTTTTCACAGAGTGTGTTGTGGATGCATGGAACTGCCTTCCGGAGGAGGTTGTGGAGTCAAAAACAGTGGTGGAATTCAAACATGCATGGGACAGTCATAAGGCAATTCTAGGGGGTGGGGGTAGGAAGAAGTAGGCTGCTGGTTAACTAGGATCTACAGCTTATCCATTAGGTAGGGAAATGGGCAGACTGGGTGGGCCAAGCGGTCCTTATCTGCCATCAAATTCTATGTTACTATGGGTTTTTTCAACTTTGGTGCATATTTCAGGCATTTGGGGGAATTTTGGTACCACATTTTCAACATGGGGTTATTGGGACCCCTCCTCATGAATTCAGTCACTGTCATGGCATTATTCAGTCCCAAAAGGTGATTTCATGGTCACTGTGTGGAATCTCCTTTCAGGACCGATTAACAAAATGACTGCCACTGTTCATGAGGTGGGCTCTTAAAATGCCTATGTTGCAAATTTGGTGAGAAAAATCCCAAAAATTACTGTTTTACGAGTGTGTGTTGAGCAGTTTCCATGCGTGGCTCAGTTGGTAGCACATCCACCTCTGGACCAGAAGGTTGTGGGTTTTCGTCCCACACCAGGATTGGACTTACACTTAAAAATCGCTGGCATTTGAGTGCAGTATTGGGGGGTGTTGTACTGCTGGTGTGTGCCATCCTTCGAATGAGACGTTAAACTGAGGTCCCTTCTGCCCATCCTGGTGTTGTCCTGGCGTGTGTGCAGGTGGAAGTAAAAGAGCCCAGGGCACTCTTCGAAAAGAGTAGGGAACATTCCCGGTGTCCTGGCCAACAGTCCCCTTCCCATAAACTGGTTCATGCAATTATCCAGGCTGTGTGTGGGTGATGATGTGCAATATGGCTGCCACCACACATTCAGTCACTTCACTACCAGTCTAGCATTGCTTGTGAAGTGCTTTGGATGTCTGAAAAGCGCTATATAAATGCTGATTCTTCTTCTTCTTCTTCTTCTTCTTGAATTTGTAATATTTTCACTCCAGATTTCAACATTGCCATTTTCCACACCTCCTTATGAACAGTACAGCTGTCATTTTACATATCCTGGCTGAAATGTGTTTTCACACTTCCAGCACAGAATTGCATGGTCGCTGTGGGAAATCAGTTTTAGGGACAGATTAATAAAATGACAGTGACGCTGTTCATGAGCAGAGGTCCCAAAATGCCTATGCTGAAAATTTGGTGATGAAATCCATAAAATGACTGTGTTGCAAGCATGCATTACACAGTTTCCATGTACCCTTGTAATTTCACAGATCTGCAATATTTTCATGCCAGATTTTCAACACTGGCATTTTTTCACTCCTTCTCCTCCTTTTGAACATTACAGCTGTCATTTTTCACATTCTGCCCAAAATGTGTTTTCCCACCTATGGGAAATCAACTTTTGGGACAGATGAACAAAATCACAGTGCAACTGTTCATAAGGGGAGGTCCCAAAATGCTTCTGTTGAAAATGCGGTTAAAAAATCCCAACAATAATTGAGTTACGGATGCGTGTTGCGCGGTTTCTATGCATGCTCATGACGTCACCAATTTTTCATATTTTCACTCCAGATGTTCAACATTGTCATTTTTTTACACCTCCTCATGAACAATGTAGTTGTCATTTTTCACATCCTGCCCAAAATGTGTTTTCATGCCTGTGGCACCAAACGGCATAGTAACTGCAAAACCACCTTTCGGCTAACAAACTGATAGTGCTGCTCTTCATGAGGTGGAGTCACAAAAATCCCATGTTGAACATTTGGAGTGAAAATACCAACACACGCCTATGGCATTAGAGTTTCCAACTGTAACACTCCATCCTGCAGAGACTGATAGGTGTCAGGGTTGTGACTTGGGATCACTGGCTGTAATGCTCAAGTCATTACTCCCTCATCCCCACCCTGCAACCAGTTATAGGCATAGTGGTGTGCCTTGGAGTGTTCTGCCCTAAAGTTTCACCCCATTTTCCTATACTGTACCCATCTCAGTGTATTTCCTTATGGAATGGGATAAGTACAGTATAAGACCCAAAGACCCCAAAGCACACCACAACACTTGTCAGCATCTACAGGGTAGGGTGAGGTAAAATGGCATGAGTATTATAGATGACAACCCAAAGGCACACCCTAATGTCTGTCAGTCTCTTTAGGGTGAGGGTGGGGTTGGTGTCAGTTCAATACTTGACTGCCATTCCTATTATGCATCTGTAACTCCTGCACTACCAATACCAATGCCAGCTAGACAACATTCGGCATTGACAAATGTTTGTTATTCTTGTTTTCATGCCTTCCAATCAAACCACCTAAAAATTTTTGGAGGGTCCCCAGAATAACTTTATATAAATTTATTTGGGCAGGAAGGGTGTCCAGAATAAAATGGAAAATAATTGTGGTGCCAAAGTCTGAGGGTGGTTTTGGGATTACCAGACTTTCATAATTACTGCTGGGATTCACAACTACAAGTGCTACTTCCCCTCCTAACTGATTTAGAATCCCCCTTATGGGTGGACATTGAATGTTGTTCATCGATGGGTGCTCCTTTGGGGAACATGCTTGAGATGAATTGGGCAGGGTTCCAAAAACGTTATTCAAATAACCCTTTGCCTGAGGTGTTGCTGACTTCTTGGAAAGAACTCTGCCGGAATCATGAAATGGAAATGAAACTCAGATATACTACTCCAGTAAGAGCTTGTTTAGATTTCCTGCCACATAAATGGGATCTTGGTTTTAAGAAATGGGCTAGGAATGGCCTTTATATCTTTAGCCAACTATTTAATTGTTGGATTTTTAAATCATTTCAACAACTCAGGGAGGAATTTGATGTATCACATAATGAGCTGTTTATGCAGATTTGACACTATTTAAGTGAGGGAAATAAGGCACTACAATTGACTTTCGACCCAAACACCCTACAGGACTGCCTAACTAGCCTGACCCACAATTCAAATGCTGAAGGTAAAATCTCCAGTATCATCTCAATACTTTCTTAACAGGAGGTTAATCACCTAGATCATTTAAATAATAAATGGACTTTAGAAGCTGTGATGCAATTAATTGAAAAATAACAGATTAATACCTGTGAGGGGTTGCATACCACAATGGCCTCCCCATTTTGTAGAGAATTCAGGTGGAAGGTTGTGGTAAGGTATTTCCATACTCCAGTGATCACTAAGCATTTTGGCTGAATTTATTTGGTTTTGTGCTAGAGTGGCTGCCAAGATAAAGGTACACACACTCATATATGTTGGGAATGTTCAAAATTCACTCCATTCTGGGATGCAGTTAGTAATGCTGTGGGTACAATCTTTGAAATTCCTTCACTACTAGGCACTAAGGTTTGGATTTTTGGACTTCTACTGGTTGCAGTATGCTCAAAGGCACAAAAGTATTTGTTTAGTATTTTGGTGGCAGCTGCTCAGAAAGCAATCACACAATATTGGTTAACCCCAGTGCTTCCTACTTTAGACCCTTGGCATGCTATCTGCCTGAATATTCTGGACATGGAATGCCGTACTTTTAAACTTCAACTTCAAGCTGACATATTTGTGGGTAGATGGTTTCCCTCTCTACATTACAAGGCTGCTAAGGACAATAAAGACATTTTAGAGATTCTGATGGATATAGCATAAAATAAACATTACTGAAATGGAATTGTTAAAGAAGTGTATCTTTAGTTGCAGTTATAGGGCCTATGTAAGTAAGTTGGAAAAAAAATACTTTTAATAAACTATGATTTCGAAAAAAGAATTCTTACCTTGAGTCAGCAGAAGCTCAGGTTTGTTGTAGCCACAACAGTTCTAAGTAGTGTCCAGACCACCCACTGTTAGGAAACAACATACTGTACAGTAGTTGTAAGCATATGTGAGAAATTGAAAAGCAAGCTGAATTGGTAAAGCATTGCACTAATTTAAGGAAGTCCTGATTCCATTGGGCTAATGAACACACTTCATAATCATTGTCACAAGGGCAGGAAGGCTGAGTCATTAGCTCATTGTGGGGTGCCCAGGACAGTACCAAATGAGGAAGATGACATCCTGGATCTGGGGATTAAATTAAAATACAGAATAAAACTGAAGTACAACCTCTGTAGAAAAAGTTGTAATTTAGTTTCCGTTTCAGTTTATTTAAAAGGCATGGTTTAACCATGAGCAGAAATGCCCATTTTCATGACTGACCAGGATTGAAGGTAAACAAAATAATAGATTTGAACAGGCAATATAATAAGCATTTGTCAATGTCAAATGTTTGCTTGCTGGTATTAGCACTGGAAATGCAGGAGTTAGAGAAAGATGCATAGTAGGAATAGTAGTGAAGTACAGAACTTCATGCTAACCCCACCTCCACCTCCACCCTGCAGAGATGGACAGGCATTGGGGTATGCATTTGGGTCATCACTCATAACGTTCATGCCATTTCACTTCACCCTATCCTGCAGACACCAACACATGTTGAGGTGTGCCTTGGGGTGTTCAGCTGTACAGTCACCCCATTCCATAAAGACATATGCTGAAATGGGTGCAGTATAGGAATACGGTGTGAACTCTGGGGCCAAAGAGTTCAAGGCACACCTCAATGTCTGTCACTGGCTGCAGAGTGGTGGTGAGGGGGTGAATGGCATGAGCATTACAGTCAGCAATCCAAAGGCACACCCCTGATGCCTGTCAGTCTTTACAGAATGGGACATTATGGTTAGACACTCTAACGTCCCAGGCATTTGTTGGTGGTTACACTATAAATTTTCAGCATGACTTTTTTGTGACCCCCACCTCATGAAAGCATTTGGGACCTCTTCTCATAAACAGTGGTACTGTGATTTTATTAACGTGTCCTGAACCTTGAGTTCCCACAAAAATATAGATTGGACAGGATGTGAAGAATGACAGCTGTATCATTAATAGGGAGGTGTGAAGGATGGCAGTGTTGAAAATCTGCAGTGAAAATATTAAAAATACTCAAACTTTGGTGCTTAAGTGGAAATTGCACAATGCATGCGAGTAATACAGTCATTTAGTGGAATTTTTTTCATCACATTTTCAACATAGGTATTTTGAGACCTCTGCTCAGGAACAGCGTCACTATGATTTTCCTAATCTGTCCTGAACACTGATTTCCCACAGCTACTGCACTATTCTTCGCCTAAGGCTTGGCCTCCTCTACAGATTAAAATCCTTCCTTAATAGAGATTTAAAGATGAGATTAGTCCAGCCCATCTTTCTATCAGTCATTGACTACGCAGACTTCCTCTATAGTCACTGCTCCACTCCCTACCTTCAAAAGTTGGATACCTTATACCATAAAGCAATAAGGTTCATTACAGACCTGCCATATAATACTCATCATTGTTCTCTCTATGATTCAGTTGGATGGGTTTCCCTTCATGTCAGGAGAAGTAGAAATGCAGCTCTATGGATCTACAGAGCTTTATCAAAAAAACTCCCAAGCTATATCTTGGACTGCTTCAACCTGACCACTCCCAGCTCCTATGCCCTAAGAAGCAACAATATCATCCTGCTCAAATTGCCCAAAGTCAACACCAAAATCGGGAGGGCAGCAATCAGCTACTCTCTAGCCATAGCATGGAACACCCTACAAAAATCCCTAAAACTGTCCATTATCATTCCATTTACATCCTTCAAGCAGCACTGTACAGCCTTCTTCACAGAGAAATGCAGTTGCTCCCACTAGAGATAGAATAGTCATCCCACAAAACCTTATTCTAATAACATATGGCATATTCCTTCCAGCCAGACACCGCCAGTATATGGCACACAATATTCCCTTCACCATCCTTGTACTCATTATGTGAGTGACTGTCATGGCCCTCATTGTGATACATATGTATTGTACATATTGTAGATGTTAGTTTAACTTTCTCTTGCCAAGCTTTAACATGTGAATTCTCTGTATATTATTGTGTTATAAATAACATTTTCTTGTTTTTGTATGTATAACTGTCTCATAAGTATGTGATGTAATTGCTGTGCACCAACTCGAACCTTGACCTTATCAGGTCCATCTTGTAAATGAGCCTTGCTTAATGATGATCACCTGAATAAATAAAGATATGATTGATTGATTGATTGATTCTGTGCCAGATGTGTAAATGCATATTTTGGGCAGGATATGAAAAATAACAGCTGTAATGTTTATAAGGAGGTGTGAAAAAATGGCAATGTTGAAAATCTGGAGTGAAAATATTACAAATGCACGTAAACATGAGGTTGCTTGGGAACTGTGCAACATACGCTCGTAGCACAGTCATTTCATGGACTTTTGTCACTTAGTTTTCAACATAGGCATTTTAGCACCTCTGCTCATGAATAGCGTCACTGTGATTTTTTTTTATTAAATCTGTCCTGAACACTGACTTCCCACAGTGACCACTCTATTCTGCACTGGAAGCGCAAAAACAAATTTTGGCCAGGATATGAAAAATGACAGCTGTACTGTTCATAAGGAGGTGTGGAAAAATGCCAATGTTGAAAGTCTGGAGTGAAAATATTACAGATTAGTGAAGTTATGAGTGTGTGTGGAAACTGTGCAATGCATGATCGTAACAGTCATTTTATGGACTTACATCACCAAATTTTCAACATAAGTATTTTAAGACCTCTGCTCATGAACAGTGTCACTGTGATTTTTTTTTCATCTGTCCTGAACACTGACTTCCCACAGTGACCACGCTATTCTGCATCAGAAGTGCAAAAACACATTTTGGCCAGAATATGAAAAAAGACAGCTGTACTGTTCATAAGGAGGTGTGGAAAAATGCCAATGTTGAAAATCTGAAATTAAATATTACTAATTCATGAAGTTACCAGTGTGCATGGAAACTGCACAATGCACACTCATAAAACAGTCATCTTTGGGATTTTTTTTCACCAAATTTGCAACATAGGATTTATGAGAGCCCACCTCATGGACAGTGGCACTGTCATTTTGTTAATCAGTCCTGAAAGGTGATTCCGCGCAGTGAACATGAAATCACCTTTTGAGACCGCATAATGTCCCATGGCAGTGGTTGAATTCATGAAGAGAGGACCCAATAACCCCAGGTTGAAAACTTGGTATCAAAATTCCAAAAAATGCCCGAGATATGCACCAAAGTTGAAAAATTCCTATTTATGCCATTATACAGCTTACTAGCATTTCTTCAGTTCATGGTCAGCTTTGAAGAGTGTAGACATGTTCCTGGTTCACCGAAGATCATTGCACCAGGCTCAGGAGGTAAGTATGGGGTCGGGGGTGTGGGGAGGTAGGGTGAGAAGTGGGTGAGTGTGGGTTGGGGGAGCAGATAGTGGCGGGCATGAGACCCTTTCCTTTGTTTCAGGGAGAAAAAAAAGAAAAAGATGTTGCAGGAAGGTTTTTTTTTCCAGGTTTGCTTTCTGCACACTGAGGTGGGCTCCCAATGTGCCACCTGCCTTTTTTGGGGTGGGGGTACTTAAGCTGATGGGGATTGGGCCCCCATCAAGAAAGAATGACTGTTGGGGGGGCATGATGCTGAGGGGGATTGGGCACCCCCTCGGAACACAAGAAATGAGGGAGGGGATTACATCATGCTGACAAGGAGTGGCCTCCCCCATCGGTAAATGAACTGGGTCGGGGGCTGCCAATAAGGGGATTGGCTACCCCCATCTGGCTTTCATGGGGCTGAGAGGTGGCGGCAAGCTGCCGCCATGTTTACATAAATTGTTACAAGAGGCAAGGTACCGCCCAGAAATGACAGGTCACTCCCTCATTACAGTAGAATGGCTGATGCTGCAATGATGAGGCAGACCCTCATTTCAGCTGCAAAAACATTTCCACTTGGTGGCGCTTTTGGAAACCAGTGTCATCGGCACACTGTGTCTCCATTGGTCCACCAGTGCCAAGCCCCCAAATGCAGTGCCTCCATTGGCTGCAACAGTGCCACACCTCCACAACCTGCTTCTCTCCTAAGCAGCTGCATAATGTTTCTTGGGCATGCGCACAAGCAAGCTTAATAAATGACACTACAAGGATCTTATATTTTCAGAATTTCAAAGGCAAGAACATATGTTAAATGGACAGTGTCAATGTCCTTAGGCCCCAAAGTGCCCTTATTTAGAAAATCACATGTTATGATTGTGCACATTCTGCAGAGACTGTTGATGTAGTTGAGAGTCTGATTTGGGTTCCTTTTTCCTTTTAAAAAATGAAAACCAGACTGCCCATCATACTATTACTGCCAAAAATGTGTTAATTTACATTTCTTAATCAACTTACGGAACATCTTTCCTGGATTTGGGAACACCCAGACACAGTATATCTGCTCATGGAGCAGAGGGAGGAAAGAATATTACAACATGAGTGACTGCAGGGGTATCCCTAATGTTCAGGAAGTATGCAGTAAGAGTATATAAAGGGTATGAAGCAAGGCAAGACTGGGTACAACTATGCTATTAGCATGCATTTTAGTTCTACTAAGAAAGAAGACAGATAGAACTGCCAGCAGCATCAATGAATGTTAGAGATGGTAAGCAATAATAAAATCTGGGGTTTTAACTAGAAAGTATATGATGCAAAAAAAGGCTGACAGTGTCTCTTTTCTATTAGGTAAATTCTTCATTAAATTACTTTTAAAACCAATAAAAATAACCAAAGCAACCTCTCAGCAGACAAAGTATTTGAAAATTATGGAGCCTGTTAAGCTAATGGTCGCTATTTTGGCTAGTTAACACTGGTGATCTTGTGAGGCTAAAGAACTAAAGAAAGATCACAATAAATGAAAATGAGCCTTGAATGAAAACATACTGACTGCTATTTGAAGTGTTGTTCTGCAAACGTTGCAGAACTTTACAATGTCATAATGGTGCATAGTTATTTCCATACTTCCTATTCTTTCTAAGCTCTTAGAAAACATTGTTAATTCTCAACTCAGAGAGCACCTAGATTTTCAAAACCTTCTAAACCCAGCACAGTCATACTTAGACCCAAGCACAGTGCGGTTTTGGCCCTAGCCAAAATAACTGCAGATTGTCAGATTGCTTTGGACTCAAAAAAATATGTGTTTGCACTCTTCTTAGACCTTAGTAAGGCCTTTGATACCATGGACCATAACCTTTTGCTAAACACCTTGATTAATCTTGGTTTGGATAGCACTGCAATTAAATGGTTTACCTGCTAGCACACTAATAGATTCCAACAAATTAAAAGCCTAGAAGACTTATCTTTGCTTAAACCCTTACCTCGAGGTGTGCCTCAAGGCTCCATCCTGGGCCCCATACTCTTTGCTGTCTACATTAATAACCTGGACTCTCGTCTATGCACAGCTAACGTATATTTATTCACAGATGATAAGGTTCTTTACACCACTAACTCATCTCTGGAATTGGCTCACAAGAAACATCAGCATTAATTTGTCTTCCTACAGTATAGCCTCCTAAAGCATAAACTTCTTCTTAATGCCAAAAAGACTAAAGCCATGATCATTTTATCAAACACCCTTCTAGCCCCAGGTTCGTCAAAGAGCCCCCAGATCAATACCTTTCTTGGTGAACCTCTGGAAGTTGTAGATAGTTTAAAATATCTGGGATTCTGGCTAGACGAGCTTAATTTCATGTGTCATCTGAATGAGCTTTCGAAAAAGCTGAGACAACGCTTGGGTGTTTTTTATTGTATTAGGTACCTTCTTACCCTTGAAGCTAGAAAGAGACTAGTCCTAACAATCTTCTTGTCACTGCTTGACTATGCTGACTTTCTTTACAGGCACTGTCCTAACTTGGCGCTCTGCAAACTTGACACCCTGTATCATCGTGCTTTGAGGTTTATCCTTAATTCACCAGTTCACACCCATCAGTGCCTTCTGTATGAAGAGTTGGGTTGGTCTTCCTTCTCATTGAGGAGGTGTAGAAATGTTCTTCTCTGGTTCTACAGGATATTAACTGACAAATTGCCAGCTTACATCTCTAATTTATACTAGTGTGCCAAGGGTTCTTATGGTTTGAGATGCTTTTCACTAATCACCTTTTATGTGCCCAGGATAAAAATGCAACATGGTTCAGTTGCTATTAACTTCTCTCTCCCCTCTTTATGGAATGCTACGCAAAGATTCCTAAAAAATTCAACAATTCCGGGTCCCCCCACCTTCAAATCCCTGATAGCAGGATTCCTGAAGGAACCCTGTAATTGTTTTAGGTGACACTTGTAGACCATTCATTGCACTTTCAGCCTCATACAACCCCAAACTCATTCACACATCAACAGCACTTGCTTTCTTCTGTAATCTGTCACCTGCTACCTACCCTTTGTTTACACCACTGCTTTCACTCTCTGCTACCCTTCCTGAATGCTTTTATTACCTCACGTTGCACCCTCGAGACCTTTTTCTCCTCCTAGCTTTTTTGGCATGTGTATGTACTTGACCTGCCTTGTTATGATTGCTCCCATATGTGTATATATTTATATAGATACATAGCTATATATGTGTGTATACATATGTGTGTGTGTGTGTATATATATATATATATATATATATATATAACACATATATAATAAAATACTTTTTTCTCTCTTTTTTATGACTGTATGTCATGTTCTCAATGTTCCCTATCCCTGCTTTTGTCTTTGTAGTACCATTGTTTTACCATGTATGTGTCACATTCATGTCAAGCACCACTTTGGAAATTAGCTTGCTCAATGGTGTGTGCCTGGTTAAATAAAGTTTTGATTGATTGATTTAAAGTATTCTGAAATGTGAAACAAATAATTTTATTCAACAAGTCTTCAATTTTCAACAATGTTGACTTTGGGTCCATACAGTAACAAATAATTTTACATTCTAGGGCTAACAGCACAAAGTTTTGTGCAAGCGTTTTCCTTGTTTCAGGTAATAATGAAAAATGTATCCTACACACCATCCCTAAAAGTTTATGAATTGTCTTGATTAATGAATCCACATGTGTTGGTGAATAGTCTAAAATCGTCCTAAGTACAAAAGCAAACTAATTGTTAATTATCCTCATCTAAAGTACTTTGTCTAAAATTACCATCTCAATCAGTTTGTTTTCTTGCATTACGGAAAACTTTTAATTTTTTTGGGAGGGGTTGTAATTCAAAAAAAGCCTATTAAATATACAATGTTTCCCTTTTTTTTTTTGCAGTTTGCCACTGCATATGCAGATGTTCCTGGACTTAGATGTATAAACATAATTAATGTGTAAGTATCAAAATTACTGACTCAGATTATGCTCTAAAATGATTTATTTAATTTGCTGTGCAAACCAGTCTGAATTGTGTTTTGCCTAAATTTCTATTGTATTGTCTTCATCAGCAGTAACAATGGAGGCAACATCAGTGTTTCCTATGAGATACAAATCAAGGGGAATGTAACATCTGATCAAATCAAGAAGCTGGATAACATTACATTCCCTTTCTTAGTGGATGCTTCTTCTTTCCAAATGAATGTTTCTGGTGAGTGTCTTTTGCCAATATGATGATATATAGTGAGGTGATTTACATTCCCATAATTGCATGCCTTATGTGTGTATTCAGTGTTGTGAACACCCTGAAAATGAGAATATGGGATCATACATGCACACAATGAAGTATGTTATTGTGCTTATAAAATGGGTGTGAACCACAGCACAGTATTTATTTCAAAAATAGTTGCTAATGTTTTTAAAGTAATGTTTTGATGTTTGAAAATTGAAAAAAATTAAATAGTCTCTCATAGTAATTTCTTTTTACTGGGGGCCATAGTTTAAATGTGAGTGCTTATAAATTCGTTTAGCAAAGGCTAGACTAGTTACAGGGAAGAGAATGTTTTAACTTAAATATCACACGAAATGTCTGACATTTCATACATAGGATAGGTGCTCTAACATCTCTGGTTAATTATCTCTAACTTGCTCTTTGCAAAGACAAATTCGTTTTATTTTCAGTACAGCTCCTGAGTCCAAACTTAGTATGTTCCTGGAATATAAAACCAAATAGAAGTGTTGGGTAATTTATTTAAAAAAACAATATTATAGCTGACCTGGTGACACAGAGGGCTGAGTCAACAGCAGGGTTTGGGAGTAGACTGAGGATGCCAGGGGCTGTCAGGGGAATGAGAGGATTGAGTATCCGTGGGACTGCTCTCCTCTCCTGGAGTGGGTTATGGGATGGTGTCATTTGGTAGCAGTCTCTGGTGGAGACCAGGACCACTGCATAATGGTGCAGTGGGGGAGAAACACACCAGAAAACAGAAACTGTCTCCAAGCTCAGTCTGATGACAGATTCCCAGCTCACTAACACCATCAATGCCCCTAATGAGCCATGTCTGCTGCAGCAGCACCCCTGGGTCAAGTAGTTGCATTGGTCCCCCCCCGTGCCTTCCCCCTCAGATGAGAGGGACCCAGCCAGTGAAGAGTTATGCCGGGTTACCCTGGGTGTGGCTGCTATGTGAGGTAGAAGGCTAAAGGGGACAGGTGGGTCAGAGGGAGCCTTGACAGCCTGAAGGAGTGGTAGGGCATGGTAGCATGTAGGAGGGGTAAAAAGATACTATAAAAAAAAAAACAATATTGACTCATCATACTATATGTGGTTTGGCTCCCTCAAAGATAAATATAAACTTCAGGGAGTGTAACAAACATGCTTCCTCAATGCTCAGCATTTAGCTACTGAAATTTTACCCTAGTAAATCTCAGTATAAAAAGAAGTACATTTTTAGTAATCTTCATAGGACCCAGTACGCAGTTGTTAGGTACAGAGTTGGAAAACAGGGTGCAAATAGATGCCCTATTGGTGACTGCTCACCTAGCAGCCATCAACAAATAGCCAGTTTAGCTGTCATTGGAGGTAACCTAAACAGCTAAATCACAGTGCAAATGAGGGTTCCCAGATATTAGTGGGAGTAGGTGGAGTTCACAGAAATTTGTGTCTGTTGATAGTACAGTACCAACTGCATGACAATATGCCAGCCACACAGGTCCATACTGTATGTACAGGTCCTACCCCAAATACATCAACCTGACCTTTTACTACTAGTTATGCTAGTAGGATGCCATGTTTTCCCATTGTTTGTTCCTCAGTGCCTCTTTCCAGTGAGTCTCTGGCCCTCCTCTGTAAACCCAGCTTAAAATCATTCCTATCATCCAGTAGATTCCATCGCCCTTGCCCATTCTCTTCAGCATATGATTTCCTTGTACTATTCCTTGTGAACTTTTCTCCCCCCCCCAATCTTCTCAGGTTTGTTCTACTCTTTTGTGACACACTGTAGATGCAGGTAGCAGTTTTAACTTCACAGTTGTTGTTAAAGTTGGGACCACATCTTATGAGGGCTGCCATGTTTTGTGAATGGCCTTACAGACCATTTGCATGATGTCTCCCACCTTCATCTCTAAGCAGTCACACTCCAGTTCATGGGCACATGGGGAAGGACTGAAACTTTCTTGTGACTTAGGGAGGTGACAGACAAGGGAATGAGGCAAAATCATTGTCACAGTGACTTTGCCACAGTCTTTTCGACTGAACATCCTGCCCTGTGTGTTCTGTACATTTGTGCCCTGTGGTATTTTGTTTACTGCTGCTTGATCACACAGCGGTGCATCAGCTGGGTGCTGCATTCTTTTAAGTTTAGTGTATATCACCACCACAATCCTATGTTCATTTATTTTTATGCTGGCACATTTAGGTGTAATTTTCTGATCACTACCACAATGTGTCATTTTCGTCTGCCTCATATTCACATGTGCTGACTTTGCATTGACTTCATGCTCTTCCACCACCTTTCCCATACAGTGTACTATTAAATGAAGTATGCTGTGTTATTTTATTAAGTAAGCCAAAATGGCATTTAATTATCCAAGGATAAGGTGGTTCTCAGGGAGTGGTTTTATGGTGTTTGTGAATTGAAAGCTTTGTCAGGAAAATGTTGTGTTTACTCTGCTTTACTGACACCATTTACATGATATGCACCCCTTGAAAACACTTTTCTCTTTTAAAACCTGGTTTTAGACGGCACTGTAGTGGACACCATAGGGAAATGATTCACTGAATTTCATGTTTATTCCATAGCAGATTCCAAAATTATGGCAGTTTCTGTACAATATTAGTTAAGTAAAAGCAAGTCCTGTCATTGGACATTCAAGGTCAAAAACAAATTGTTGATCTACACTCTGCTTCACCAACACCATGTAGATGCACCCCTTGAAAAACACTTTCCTTTTGTTTTGAAACCTGGGTTAGAGGCATTGTAGGGGTACCTTTTGGAAAAGGCACACTGAATTTCATGTTTATGCTACAAAACTTCATTTAATTCCACAGTACTTTTCACCTTCTTTTTGCTGTTTAAATATCCACTTTATTTTCAGAAAGCTACACCTTTGAGGAAAAGGCTGCTACCTCAAAATGCCAGGGCTTGCTGAACATTGTTTGAGCCATCATTTGTTATTTTGATGCACTATGCACTTTAGCAACTAAATACAAAATTACTGTGAGTCAACATCTTGCTTCATCTTTGTTCCCAAATTTCAATATTTATAAGCACCCAGTCCTAGCTGTGAGTGCTCCCTTATTTTGATCCAAGAGGGACCTCTTCTAGACATTAGCTGTCTAGGCGGGTCTCTGTAACTGACTCTTTCACAGCTGAGCTGGATCTGCAAGTGAGTTTAGCTGTTTTAAGTTGCCAGAGCCAGCATGACTGAAGAAGGGGCAACAGCATTAATGTTAAGGAGTGCTAGCCTGATTACCAGATGTGGGGAAATTGAAGATGGATCTGGCACTGAAACAGATGCACCATTAAACACCAAAGAAGGCAATATCAGAACTATCTTTCAAAGACTTCATAAAGCAGTCAAAAGGGAAATTTAATTAAATTACAACATATGTTCCCTTAGAAAATACCTTACTGCTGGCTTGTTGGCACAACAGTAGCACTACCACTGAGATTCACATAAGTAGCGCTACCACTTGCGATGCTGATGGCCCAGGTTCAGGAGTGAATCTGAGCTGTTGGATGGTTGGCCAGGGGGAAGGGAGTCAAAAGTATGCAGAACTGCTCTCCTCCTCTGGATGGGGAGGGTTGGCAGAGATCACAGCTCATCTGGTCCCTGGTAGAAGTAGGGGGAAAGGTAGTTCGGTGCCAAGAAGATGGAGTGGACTAAGCAGACACTGATGCACATCATGCGGGAACACAACCTGTGCAACATGACATCATTGCACATCATGACTTTGGGAGCAAAAACCAGAGGAAAAACACCAGCAGCAGGATTACATGGAGTGCCCACAGGCCCAGCACCCAACCAGCTGCAACTGGTGTCAAAGACAAAGCAGGAGATGCAGTGCTGCTGGGCTGCATAGGCAGATGTGAAGCATTGGAAGCCAAAGCACTCACTTAACAGAGCTCCAGAAACCTCGGTTGCTGTAAGCCAGCATGTTCCCTAGAGGAGGGCACAGGAACATGTCTGGCCATCTTATCAGTGAAGTCAGGAGACACAGGGGCAATATGTAGCAGTGTTCTAGCAGTTTGTAAAATGTGCTTCTCCTCCACAATCATTCAGTAGTTTTCTTTTCCTCAATTGCAAGCTGCAAAACTCCATTGCAAGCTGCAAATCAAGTTCATCAGCACTCCAGAGAGTCAAAACAGAAAAGTCAGGGTCACGTGCAGACTGGCTTGCACAGGATTCAATCCTGTAGTAATGAGGAGCAGGTACAGAGGCAGTAGTGGGAACAGAATCAGTGTCTGGCATCACAGCAACAGATGGCTGTTTGGGTACAATCGAAAGTCCATCCATTGCTATTATTTCAATCAGGTCTTTATCTGAGGTAGGAGTAGTCAAAAGATCTGTAGCAGATAACTGGTGTGCTGCACCTCCATCCTCCTGCTTCACCAAGTTGGCCATTTTTGGCAGGCTGTCAGAGAAACGAGCAGCAGCCACCCAACCCAAAGAGTAGGGGAATGTTTATTGAAAAAAAAGCCATGCAAGAAGTCACGTACAAACTGTACAAAAATGGGGCACAAAATTAAACATGAGAACCAAAATGAAAAGGAACTATTACGACATAATCCTAATAACAGAAAAAGAAAAGCTAAGCCCCCAAAAAAACAACAAAATAAGGAACAGCAAAAATCATGGTAGTGGACTCCATACATTCTGGAAGCAATATCAAAAAAAAGGGATACAAGAGTCCAATACACAATGGAATTTGCCAAGAGGGTAAGACTGCTTATCTCTATCACAGACTGTACAATTCCAACAGAATATTCATAAACAATTCTTAATGGGGAAAAAACTTTTGCTGAAGGACCCAAGAGCATCTTGCTTGCAAAATATAATATTTACATGAGACCAACATGCAGCAATATGCAAAATCTAGTTTATTTCAATCAGGGCAAAAATTACCCAATATCAATTCAGGATAAGAAATTGAAAGAAAGTGGGGTCACTCCATTAAGCAGTAATGTAGGACCAGAACTGTTGGGCATCAGGGATATAAAAAAATAAAGGTATTCTTGAGTGTGAAGCGTAGAGCCACAACCAGACCTGAGGCAGAAATAATCAGTTCCAGGTATGTGCTTATGTGAATTTCTAACTCCCAACTTTTTATGGCAGCTCATCCTAACCAGATCCCCTCAAAAAGGGGGGGGGGACCTATAGTTATTCAGAAGTGTAAGAACTATGTTCAAAGCCACACTGAACACAGTGGAAATTGGAAGTCAAGACAGAAGTGATAGAGCAACTTCCTCGTACTCATAGAAACAGAAACAAAGACTTTGATGGCAGATAAGGACCGCTTGGCCCACCTAGTCTGCTCATTTCCCTACCTAGAGGATAAGCTGCAGATCTTATTTAACCAACAGCCTATTTTTCCTACCCCCTACAAAAATTACATTATGCCTGTCCCATGCATTCTTGAATTCTCCCACAGTTTTAGACCCCACAACCTCCTCAGGAAGGTTGCTCCATGTGTCCACCACCCTCTGTGAAAACATACTTCCTCACATTGTCCCTGAGCCACCCCCCCCATTTTGAAATTGTGTCCCCTTGTTCTTGCACATCTCTTTTTCTGAAAGATGCTACCCTCTTGGACTTTGTTGATTCCACTGAGGTACTTAAAAGTTTCTATCATGTCCCCCCTCTCCCTCCTTTCCTCAAGGGTATACATATTAAGCTCCTTTAGTCTCTCCTCATATGGCTTTTCTTGCAGACCCTGCACCATTTTAATTGCCCACCTCTGAACTGCCTCCATCCTGTCTATGTCCTTGCGGAGATGGGGTCTCCAGAACTGGATGCAGTACTCCAGATGGGGTCTCACAAACTGTCTGTGCAGGGGGATAACAACTTCCTGTTTTCTGCTAGTGATGCCTCTCCCTATACATCCCAGTATCCCCCCAGTCCTCCTTACTGCCTTCTCACATTGCTCGCCAGCCCTAAGGTCATCTGATATGATTACTCCCCAGGTCTCTTTCCATTTTTATTGTTGTTACTACCTCCCTCCCACTGTGTAATCTTCCCCTGGGTTTTTGTTTCCCAGGTGCATTATTTTGCTGTTTGTTGCATTGAATTCAAGCTGCCATTCTTCTGACCATTCCTCCAACCTTGCCAAGTCCCTTATCATCCTTTCAACACCTTCTTGTGTATCAACCCTGTTGCAGATCTTCGTGTCATCTGCAAAGATGCATACTTTTCCTTTCAGTCCCTCTGCAATGTCACTTATAAAGACATTTAAAAGGACTGGACCCAGTACTGAACCATGCGGTACCCCACTTCTGCTAAGGTTCATACTAAGCTGAGATAAAGGAGCTAGTAGGCCAAAGCCCATGATGCTCCTATACTAATCCATATAATAATAAGCCAAATCATACCCTGACAAAATCTAATTGTCAAGATGATGTTTAAAGGATGCTTTAGTATTACTAGTAACCACTTCTGATGGTAAACGATTCCAAGGCCCAATAATCCTAACCGTAAAAAAATACTTACGACTGAGATGCTTAAAAGATTTACCAGTTAACTGGAGAATATGACCTTGTGTGTTATATACAGATTTTTTAAAAGAGAGACCAAATTCAGACATAATGTAAGGATCCTGGATAACATCATATAAAAAGAGAAGATCACCCCGAATACGCCTTGTAATTAGGGGCATTAATTTTAACTTATCCAGCCTAGAATCATATGATGACAATTCTAACCCCCAAATTTTTTTTGTATATTTTCGTTGAACCCCTACAAGAGAATTTATTTTAAACATCCTGTAAGGACACCATAATTGTGAAGAGTATTCAAGGTGAGGTAGAACATAAGATCTATATAGAGGTAACAACACATGCTTATCTTGAGATTTAATATTTCGTAGAATAGACCACATGATTTTATTAGCTGTACTTATAACAGAATACATATGCTTAGAGTAGGTCAGATTATCCAATATGGATATTCCCAGGTCTTTTTCTTCAACAGTGGAGCATAATGGGAGGTCATCCAAAATATATGGAACGTTTAAATTATTAGTTCCCATATGCATAACCTTACATTTGGCTTCATTCCCCATTGTTTAACCCAAGAATTAATTACATCTAAGTCATGCTGAATGCAGGATATTTGGTCAAAGTTGGAACTAGGACCTCCAATTTTAACATCATCTGCATATTTGATGGTATAGGAGAGGCAACAGTTAGTTAAATCAAAAATGAAGGCTTGAAAAAGACAGGGACCGAGAACCGACCCCTGAGGCACACCACTAAGCACTCTACCCATCTCGGAGAATGATCCATTTATCATCACTCTCTGAGTCCTATCTGAAAGCCAATTCTGAATCCATTTAACTACAAAACTATTGATACCAAGAATAATAAGTTTATGAATGAGAGCCCAATGTGGTATAGAATCAAAGCTTTACTAAAATCAATAAAAATAACATCACACGCCACCCTATTATCCAATAGGGAGCTAAGGTTCTCATAAAAGCAAAGCAAATTAGTAAGACAGCTTCTTCCCTTCTTAAAACCATGTTGTTCCTGGTCAGATTTATCAATTATTGGAGACATTATGTCCTTAAGTAGACTCTCCATGAGTTTACAGACAACAGACGTCAAACTAATAGGACGATAATTTTCCCACAATTGTTTGGAACCCTTTTTATGAATAGGAACCACAAATGCCTCTTTCCATTCACCAGGAATGAAATTGTAAAATAAAAAAAGCTCAAATAGTACTTTTAATGGAATGGCAATATGTACAGATACCAAATAAAGTAGATGACCTGTAATTAAATCAGGACCAGGGGAAAATTTACCTTTTAATAATAATAATTTATTGAAAATAGACTCTTCAGAAAAAAGAATAGGAGGATCAGTGGATTCTGTATAGTGAAGGGGTTGTGCTTTTGAAGCAGAACATATTTTACAGAATTTGTTATTAAAAACATCTGCCATAGCTTTAGGCTCATGGATTAATTTATTATCAGATGTTAAAGGTCCAACCAAACTAGGACTTTTTCTGAGGGAATTAATATAAGAGTAAAATTGTTTAGAGCTGGTTTTATCTGCTGTTGATGCTAAATAAAATTCCCACTTAGATTTAGCCTTTCTAATTGTGGCTTTACACTGCCTACTAATCTTTAAAAAGGATTTCCATTTAGAAGCAGTCCTCTGTTTTAAGTAGGACCCATATTTTTTATTCTTTAAATTAATCAAACGTTTAATATTTTTATTTAACCATCTGGGAGACTGCTTCCCATTGTGATTTTTTAATTTACATGGGATATAGTTATCTCGTACAGTCAGCATAATAGTTTTAAAATTTATCCAGCACTGTGCAGGAGTTTGATCCTTAAACAAGGATAACCAATTTATATTATTAAAATATTGATTAATACTATGTATATCGGATTTGTCATACAAGTAGATAAACAAAGAAGTGTTATTAAAGACCATGGGCCAGATATTCAAAACTTTGCGCTGGGCAAAAACCATTTGCGCAGGTTTAGCGCGGGATTAGCGCGGGTCTGCCATATTCAAAAGGCCAAATAGCGCAGGCAAACTGCATTAGCGCCGGGCAAAATTATAATGTATGCAAGGGGCAAACTGACATGAATACAGGCGCAATGCTATATTCAGCTACTAGCGCCGGGCTAAGTGGTTTGCGTGACTTAGCGTGACACTTGGCGTGGTGCACGTACCGCCCAGGAAAAGCTGGTCTTAATCCTGGGCAATCAGCTGGCGACATTATGGCTTTGCACGGTGTTTGGCGGGTTTGCGTGGTTTCTTGCGACCTAACAAATAAATATGACACATAGATAAAGCCAAACATAGAGGAAGCATGCTGCTAACTGATGGCATCACAATGATGCCATCATCTGCCACCAGTCCCAGCCATGCCAGGCAGTAAGTGGTGACCCTGCCACCAGTAGACAGCACGGCAGTGTGGCCATACAGCACACACCTGTGGACCACACTTCCGTGGACACCAACAGATGCCAGCACACACATGCAGCACAGTGGGCATGGAGGATGTTGAGGGGAGCATATACGGGTGGCGAGGCTGTGCTACAGATCAGGTGTGGCCACAAGGCTGGGACACATCATGCAGTGTACATGGGTCAGTATTGGGAATACCCCAACACCAGTGTGCCTTTCGGATAATATATGCCCCCCCCGGCCACATACCTCACAGATGTACAACTGCCATAGCACACAAAGCCAGAAATGTACATGTCACTGTGAGCATCCATGCCACAGGTGCAGCATCTGTGGGTCACACAACAGCGTAACAGTAATGTCCAGTGTCAGAAAACATCCGCAGGTTGGGCCGCTCACTGTGTATAGTGCAGTCATCATCACTGCCCTACACACCATAGGCATTGCTGTGTCCACGCACCACTGGCCCCCTTGCTACTGTAGTTTCTGCTGTGCACTGTAGCATGCCCTACAATGTGACAGTGGCATGCAGCACCATCACCACCTGTGCCTATGGTGTCCTGTCCCCTGGGGTATAATATGCTATGCTATGCTGTACTGTTTACATGTAGCCTGCAGCTATCATCATGCACTGCCAGACTGACCTACAGGTGGAGCTGCGGTTGGACCTGGCAGCCTGTACTTCCAGACTGACCTACAGGTGGCTCTGTGGGACTCTGCAGTAACGCTGGGCAAACTGCATGCAAATCAGGGTATAATGAGATACTAATCTGGTTGTTTGCCCAGAGACTAAGTAAGTAGGCTCATTTGCATGGCACTTTTGAATATAGCACATTTGGCCGAACCAGCGTGTTTGCTCGGGCTAACTGCAAGCTCCGCGCTAATGCCGCTTAATGTGTTAGCGCGCGCTAACGGCACGGGGAATATTATACAGTTTTGATCACTGTTCTTTCACATCTGCTGCTTCCTGCAGCTGTACTGAATCCATGCATTTGCTGGCACACACATTAGCCACGTAGTTCGTCTGTACCTGCCCTCATGTTTCTGTGTACTGTGTTGTTGTTGTGGTTGCACTTCCTGGTTGCTTTATTCAGTGCTGTCTTATTCCAGGGCTATTTTTGCCCTGCACTCCCAGACCAGTTTGCATGGCCTCATTACCATGCCATATTCGGAAGCTGTTTGCCCTGGGCTATTCCTTTTGAATATAGCGTGCTCTGTGCTCCGGGCTAAGTTTGCCCGCTGGGCAGTGCTAATTTTGCCCCGGGGCAAAGTTTTGAATATCTGGCCCCATATGTCTGTGCAAACTAAATAAAACAGAATTATGATCACTATTACCAATAGGAGAAGAGATACGCACTTCCTTAATGTCAAGGGTAGAGCTACTGAGAACAAGATCAAGAATATTACTACCCCTAGTAGCAGTGTTAACCCATTGATGTAAATCTAAGGTCAAACATGTAGACATGAATTTATTGCTAATACAACTAGAAGTAGTAAGTGACTGCCAATTAATTTCAGGAAGATTAAAATCACCAGTAATGATGACATGACCCAATTGGGAAGCAAAATAAAATTCTAACAATATAGCATCCATAAAAGAACTAGATGAAGAGAGGGGGAAATAACATGTACCAAGGATTATAAAGTCAGATTCAGATAAAAAAATCTTAAACCAGTGAGTTTCAGTAGGAAGATTATGATTTTTAATAAGGCCAGAAATATTGACAGAATTAAGTTTATTAGTAATAAAAATGGCAATTCCACCCCTCTTTTTCTTACTACGATGCAAACAAAAGGAGTTATATCCAACCCCTCTTTCTTCAGAGTGGACTCCATTTACAATTACCTTCTGTGTCCTGTTGTCCAGCCAATGTTTTACCCAGGCTACCACCCTGGGACCCACTCCCAGGCTGGTTAATTTGACTATTAATCTTTTGTGTGGGACTGTGTCAAATGCCTTGCTAAAGTCTAGGTAGGCCATGTCCACAGCACCTTCCTGGTCTATTACTTTGGTCACCCAGTCAAAGAAATCTATTAGATTCATCAGACATGACCCTTCCACTGTGAAACCATGCTGCCTTGGGTCCTGTGCCCCACTAGCCTCTAGGTACTCAACAGTTCTTTCCTTCAGAAGTGATTCCATCACTTTCCCTACCGCAGAGGTCAAACTGACAGGTCTGTAGTTTCCTGCCTCTGTCTTGGTCCCGCTTTTGTGAAGGGGAATCACATCTGCCTTCCTCCAGTCCTCAGGTACCATACCATCCTCCCATGATTTGTTAAAAAGGGTAGTCGGTGGTGTCACTAGTTCTCTGCTTAATTCTTTTAGAATTCTGAGGTGAATTCTATCTGGCCCCATTGCTTTGTCCACCATCAGTTTTAGGAGTTCTTTCAGAACTCTTTCTTCTGTGAAAGGACTGGGATTGACCCCCCCTATCCAGAGTGCTTCTGTTAGTTGGATTAGGCACCTCCACCATCTCCCCTTTTGTGAATACTGAACAGAGTATTCATTCACTATCCCTGCTTTTTCACTGACCCTCTCTGACCACCCACCACCCATTTTATTCAGCCTCACTATCCCTCCCTTTGTCTTTCTACTCACCCTGATATACCTATAGAAACACATAATTTGACATCAGATAAGGACAGCTTGGCCAACCTAGTCTGCCCATTTTCCTACATAACAGATAAGCTGCAGATCCTAGTTAACCAACAGTTTACTTCTTCCTACCCCCCCACTAGGACTGCTTTATGTCTGACCCATGCATTCTTGAATTCCCCCACTGTTCTTGACTCCATGACCTCCTCAGGGAGGCTGTTCCATGCATCCACAACCCTCTCCATTAAAAAATGCTTCCTCACATTGCCTCTGAGCTGTCCCCTCTCTATCTTCAAATTGTGCCCCCTTGTTCTTGTACATCTTTTTTTCTGAAAGATGCTGCCCTCTTGGACTTTGCTTATTCCCTTGAGGTACTTGAAAGTTCCTATCATGTCCCCTCTCTCACTTCTTTTCTCAAGGGTATACATATTAAGCTTCTTTAGTCTTTCTTTGTATGTCTTCTGGTGCAGACCATTCACCATTTTGGGTGCCCTTCTTTGGACAGCATCCACTGTGTCTATGTCTTTGTGGAGATGGGGTCTCCAGAACTGCACACAGTACTCTAGATGGGGTCTCACCAACTCTCTGTACAGAGGGATAACAATTTCCTATTTTCTTCTATTGATGCCTCTCCCTATGCATCTCAGTATCCCCCCAGTCTTCCTTACTGCCTTCTCACACATTGCTTGCCCACCTTTAGGTCATCTGATATAATTACCCCCTAGTCCCTTTCCAATTTTACTGTTGTCTGTATCTCACCCCCCATTGTGTACTCTTTCCCTGGGATTTTGTTTCCCAGGTGCATTACCTTGCACTTCTTTGCATTGAATCTGAGCTGCCATACATTTGGCCATTCCTTCAACCTTGCCAAGTCCCTTATCATCCTTTCAACTCAATCTTGTGTATCAACCCTCTTGCAGATCTTTGTGTCATCTGCAAAGAGACATACTTTTCCTTCCAGTTCCTTTGCAATGTCACTTATAAAGACTGAGCCCTGTGGTATCCTGCTAATAACCCTCCTTTCTTCACTGTGGACTCTGTTTACTACTACCCTTTGTGTCCTGTTGTCTAGCCAATTTTTTATCCAGGCTACTACCTTGGGACCCATTCCAAGACTGGCTAACTTGTGTATTAATCATTTACAGTATGTGGGACTGTATCAAATGCCTTGCTAAGATCTAGGTAGGCCATGTCTACAGCCCCTCCCTGGTCTACTACTTTGGTCACCCTGTCAAAGAAATCTATTAGATTCATCTGACATGACCTTCCCATTGTGAATCCAGGCTGTCTTGGGTCCTGTGCCCCACTGGCCTCTAGGTACTCAACAATTCTTTCCTTCAGAAGTGATTCCATCATTTTCCCTATAATTGAGGTCAAACTGACTGGTCTGTAATTTCCTGCCTCTGTCCTGCTCCCACTTTTGTGAAGAGGAATCACATCCTCCCTCCTCCAGTTCTCAGGTACCACACCATCCTCCCATGATTTGTTAAAGAGAGTAGTCAGCAGTGTCACTAGTTCTGCCCTTAGTTGTTTTAGAATTCTTGGGTGAATCCCATCAGGCCCCATTGCTTTGTCCACCTTCAATTTTATTAGTTCATTCAGAACCCTTTCTTCTGTAAATGGACTGGTATCGACCTCCATCTTCAGAGCTTTTCTCTTGTTTGGTTTAGGTACCTCATCCTCCTCTTCCTTTGTGAATACTGAGCAGAAATATTCATTCAGTATCCCTTTTTTTTGTCACTGTCTCCCTCTGCCCACATTCTCTCCCCTTTATCAAGACTCAGTATCCCTCCTTTGGTCTTTCTTTGCTCCCTAATGCACCTATGAAAGGTCTTATCCCCCTGCTTAACAGAGTTGGCTATCCTTTCCTCAGTTTGGGCCTTTGCTGTTCTGACTGCTTTCCCTGCCTGCTTCTTCTTTAACTGATAAAGTTCCTTGTCCTACTCCTTCTGTGTTTCTTTATATTTCCTGAATGCTATCCTTTTCTCCTTATCCTTCCCTGCAACCTCTTTTGAGAACCATGGTGGTTTTGTCCTTTATTGTGTTTTGTTGATTTGCTTTACACAAAGGCTTGTTGCCTCTGTGATGGCAGTTTTGAATACTCCCCATTGTTTCTCCACCCCTCCTTCTTGCCTGTTTGCTAGTGCTTTTCTGAGGCACTCTCTCATTTTGCCAATGTCAGCCCTTCTAAAGTCCAACACCCTTGCTTTTGTATGACTTGATTGTATGGCTGTGTTTATTGTAAGCCACACTGTTTGGTGGTCTCTTGCTCCCAGATGGCTACCCACTTCTAAATCTGAGATTCTTTCTCTGTCTCCATTTGAGAGTACCAGGTCTAAGATTGCTTCCTCCCAAGTGGGTTCCAATACTAGCTGTCTGAGGCATGCCTCTTGTAGGATATCAAGAATAACCCTGCTCTTGGATGCGCCTGCCGCAAAGGTGCTTCAGTTAACATCTGGCATATTCAGATTCCCCATCAACAATATACCCCCTTTTTCTGACATTCCAAGGATGCCATCTATCATTTCCTTATCCATTCCCTCCCCCTGAGATAGGGGTCTGTATACAACCCCCATGCGGATTGTGGTGCCATTTTCTGCCTCCACGGTGACTCAGAGTGCCTCATCTGCTCCTTGTTTACTCTTTAGTTCTGGTGCTTTGATCCCTTCCTTTACATAGAGAGTTACTCCTCCTCCTCCTCTTTTACCCTCCCTGTCCCTCCTGTAGATTGTATATCCTGGTATGTTGACATCCCAGACATGGTTCTCTGTGTACCATGTTTCTATGACTGCCACAATATCCAGGCAACCCTCTTCCATCAAGGCCACTAGTTCAGTGAGCTTGTTATACAGACTATGTGCATTGGTACTCATCACCCTTTACTTTTTGATGGCCTTAGTCCTATTAGCCCCATCCATGTCCTTACTGCCTTTGCCTTTTGTTACATTTACCTCAGTCCAGCTCCCTAATGACTTCTCTACCTTGGTGTTTACCTCACTAATTACCATGTTTTGTGGGGGGAGACTGGGATTTCCCTGCTCCTTTTCAATGCCACCCCCCTTGGCTAGTTGAAATGCTTGCCAATGAAGCATTTAAACCTCTCATCTAGGATCCTGGTTCCCCCAGACAGATGCAAACCATTGCTCCAGTATAGGTCTGCATCCCTCCAGGTGGCTCTCCAGTCCCCAATGAAACCACAACCCTGAGCTCCACACCAGTTTTTCAACCATTCATTGAATTCCTGGGTGAGGAGTACCCTAGCATCACTCTTGCCATAGACATACAGCACCTCCGAGAAGGTTACTGAATGCACTACTTGTCTAACGCCCATCCCCAACTCTACAAACTCCTCTTGCACTGCTCTGATCCCATTCCTAGTGAGGTCATTTGTCCCTAGTTGGACAATGACATCCAGCACCCTCCCTCAAGCAGCTGCTCCCATGATCCTGAGGATTCGCTTCCTGTCCCTCCAAGTCGTGGCGCAAGGCAGGCACCTTACCTACCTCTCTCCTTCCTCCCCCATTTCTACCCCCCAATGATCGAGTCCCCCACCAGGAGTTGTTTTCCTCCCCTGTGGGGTCTCATGCCACCCTCCTGTGGGTCTCCTTTGTGAAGGTTCCCAGTATCCTCCTTGGTCTGCACTGCAGGTGCCTCCCTAGAGGAACCACTATCCACCAGAAGAGCGAATGAAGTGTGGAGAGATACAGCTGGAGGAATGCAACTCTGTTCCACCACCCTCTCCCTACCTGAATCCACCCTGGTCCAGCGTCTCATCTTTACTGGCAACCTCTGAGGTAGTGGCATTGGCCCTGGTGGTCCCTGGGTGGGGGAGGAGGTTTCTTGAATCCTAGCCAGGTCAGCCTAGAGATGGGCAACCTCCTCCCTCAGACCACAAAGGTGCCTGCAAATAGGGCAGCATTGCAGCCTTCAGAATGTCTACTGGAACACTGCAGCCCCACACCACTCCTATCATGTCTTATTTTGTGTCCCTTCTCCTTTTTCTCTGTATGCTTACTCTGTCCTCTCCTCATAACTCTCACCCTTCCTGTTCTGGGACAGCAACTTCCTACATTCTTCAGTATCCTCCTTCTTCCTTGCTCAGTGTCAGACCACCAGTAGTTAAGGGAGAGAGTGAGCTACTTTTTTTCCTTTAGGGTTGACAAAGCTAATGTTTTTTCTATGATCCTTCCCTTCCTAATGCCAAACAGTAAGTTCCTGTTGTCAGTCAAATCCAGTGGCTATAAAAGTAGAACTGGCTTAGGATGGGTGGGATGGAGAGCAATTAGTAAGAAAAAAGGCTAGCAACAGGAAGTTGTAATTAGAGTCACCTGCTTTTATGTTGTCTAAGCCACACCCCCAATTAAGCTGTCTCTCCTCCTAGTGATTTAGCAAAGTAAGTTGATACAGTACCCTTCCTAACACAGAACACACACTGACTTTCTTTCTTTTCCTTTTTTAACTCTAAATAAGACCCCTTCTACTTCTAATAAAGTATCTGTCTGCTTAATCTCAACAGACACTAAAAAAGGTTTTATCCCCCTTCTTAACCGAATTGAATATCTTTTCCTCACTTTGGGCCTTTGCTACCCTCCCTGCTTCCTTCTGCCTTAACTGGTACAGTTCTTTGTCCTGCTCCTTCTGTGTTTCTTTATACTTCCTAAATGCTATCTTTTTCTCCTTAACCTTCACCGCCATCTCTTTTGAGAGCCATAGTGGCTTTTTCTTTCATTTTGTTTGTTTATTTGCTTCACACAAAGGCTTGTTGCTTCTGTGATGGCAGTTTTAATATTTCCCCATTCAAACAACATGAATTCTTGCTGTATTCTGACCAATGCAGTTAGCCCCAGCCTTTAAACTGCCCCAGAGAACAAAGGGTTAAACTTTCTATGCAGAGCATAGAATGCTGAGCTCGAGCTTGGTTGATGTCTCTGTCTGGAGCCCTTTGAAATCCAACCATCAGATTCTTTACTGCGCCTCATTGAACAGTCACTTCAGAGATTTCTCCTGCAGCTCGGTTCAAAAGTCAGTTAAAGTGTCAGTTAATTATCGGTTTTTAACCAAAATGTATTTCCGCATAGTCAGTTCAGTCTCTGTCTGTGGCACCGTGAGTACTAGACAGGTTTTGTACTGTTTTTCTGTGTGGAACTTGCAAAAGTGTAGATCGGCTCGGCTGAACCGATCATTTGAGAAATCTTGTATCTTTCTTTAATGTGTGGTTACCGGTCCTTATTGGTTCTAAAAAAAACATGTTTGGTACGTTTTTTTCCAAGACCCATGACACAGTTAGGAACCAATAAGGGAGTTTTGCCTTACAGTTGCCATAAAAAGGGTAGGTTGGTTAGGTTGGCCATGTATGAGAAACCAAAGAAAAAAAACCGGCCTACTGGGCTTCAACACTGCAGTGAGTGTTGGGAGGTCTTTGATAAGGCCGATCCCCACACCACCTGTGTTTATGGTCTGGGGTTTGAACGCCTCTATTCAGACTGACAAATCTGTAAAACTTTTCCCAAATCTACCCTTGAAAAGAGATTAGGTCTACTGAGGGAAAAGGAGGCCAAGAAGTCTGCTGACCTGGATGGCCGGCCCGGTTCAGTTCTGACCAAACCAGAAGGAGTGCCCCTGATCAGGACAGTACTTCTTCAGGCAAAAGGAGAGCTGATTCTGAGGGTTCGGTTCCTACTAAAAGAAAATGCAAAGAGAAATCGACCGGTTCCGATCCAGAAGTCCATGTTCTGACCTCCGAGGAAATAGCCAGAGTGATTCTGATTGTGGAATCGCTTCACCCGGTTCTGACCGATCTGGCACCTTTTGAAGGGGCTGAGTTTGGTCAGTTCCCCCGGTTCATGATTGTACCCCTGAAGAATTTTATGGACTGGAGTTTGAGGATGATGATGGTGATGGTGAAAGTCTGGATGTGCCTGTAGAACCGGACATCTCCCCAGACAGACCTTCAGATGTATCCCCTCCTAGGCTTTCTGAGTCCTCTTCCCACTTTATGTTCTACAGAAAGGTGGTGTAAACCCTCCAGCTTCCTATGGAGGAGGCAATGGAGGATCAAGAGGAGCCTGATTATGTGGAAATGATGGGCATCTCAGAGTCCAGGAGACTGTCTATTCCCCTTCATAAATCTTAGACATAAAAAATTCTAAAGTCCCGCAATTCCAAGCCAATTGTTGATAGAAGAATGGACAAGAGGTATACACTGTCAGGCTCAGATATGGAGTTTTTATATCAGCAATGCAGCCATGTTGGGGTTGTGCAGGCTGCTGCCTGTGATAAAGCAAACATTCCCTTGGCTTCACCCCCCCAGACAAAGACTCCAGGAAGATTGATGCCATGGCAAAAAAGCAGTACATGGCATCTTCCATGGGACTCAGGCAGGTGAATTTTATGGCCTATACAGCCAGGTATCAGAAGTCCAGATGGGACACTATACTGGCACGGCTAAACAGGCCTCCCCCCAGCTAGCCAAGGAGCTGGAGGAGGTGGCTGCAGATGGGATTGAGGCATCAAAAGTTCAGTTTCATGCTGCTGTGGACTCTAATGATGTGTCATCAAGAGCCATGGCTACATCTGTGGCTCTTCGGAGAATGGCTTGGCTCAGATGTTCTAGCCTCTCACAGGATACCCAGGCTAAGGCCATGGATTTTCCTGTAGTGGGTAATTCTCTGTTTGGGGAGCAGACAGAGAATTACATGAAGAAAATGGATGAGTACAGTACCACTTACAGGAGTGCTCAGGCCAAGAAGAGGCAGGCAACTCCTCAAAGGCAGCAGTCTAGGGGCAGGGGCAGGACTTTTCCTAGGCCTTTTTGCCAAGCACAGGCCTCTTCTCCCTTTTCACAGAGGAGGTTCTTCAGAGGGAGAGGCAGAAGGGGGATGAACAGGGCTGCATCCACTCCTCAGCCTAAGGCCCCTGCCAAGCAGACACCTTGGTGGGCCTGCCCGGGTTGACTCTCCTATTCCAGTAGGGGGCAGGCTGGCTTACTTCATCCAGGACTGGTTGTTTATTACATTAGACAAGTGGGTCCTGGAAATAGTAAGCCAGGGATTGGTTCTCAGCTTCAAAAAATTTCTGAAGATGAGAGCCAGATCTATTCCATCTGCAGGTCTCTTAGAAACCCTTGCCCTAGAGGCAGAGGTTTCATCTCTGCTGGCTTTAATAGCCATAGAGAGAGAGAGAGAGAGAGAGAGAGAGAGAGAGTACCTACCCTACACTGGGGCAAAGGTCTGTACTCCAGGTGCTTCCTTACCCCAAAAAAGACAGGGGAGTGATGACGCATCCTAGACCTAAGATACCTAAACATCTTTTAACACCAAAGTTCAAGATGGTAACTCTGGGAATAATTCTTCCTTCTCTAAGGCCAGGGGACTGGCTAGCCTCCCTGGACCTCAAAGATGCCTACTTTCACATTCCCATCAGGTGCTCCCACAGAATGTACTTTAGGTTCGAGTTGCCCTCAGGCCACTATCAGTTCAGAGGAATGCCCTTTGGCCTCACATCAGCCCCAAGGGTCTTCACAAAGTGCCTGGCAGTAGTAGTTGCCTTTCTAAGGAGGCAAAACATTTCCATTTTTCCATATCTGGATGATTGGCTAATAGTGGGCAGGTCTCCAGACCAAGTCAAATCACACCTGCAAGTGACCCAGCAAGTGCTCACTTCTCTAGGATTTCTTCTCAACCTTCCCAAGTCAGTTCTCAAGCCAGTCCAGCTTCTTACCTTTATAGGGGCAGAGCTGGATAAGGTCAAAGCAAGAGCCTTTCTTACCCTGGAAAGGGCAAAGGTTCTTATAGAACTAGCCTCTTCCTTCAGCCTTCAGGTATCTCGACCAGCAAGGCATTTCCTCCAGCTCTTGGGCCACATGGCAGCTTCTACAGCAGTGGTCCAAGGGGCAAGATTCCAGATGAGGGACATTCAGTTCCATCTGAGGGCCTTTTGGTCCCAGAGGAAGGATTTCCTTACCAAACTGATTCCAGTAACTCAGATCTTGATCCAAGCCCTTCAATGGTGGCAGGATAAGGACAATTTAAGGCAAGGGGTCCCATTTGCCGCTCAGTCTCATTCAGTGGTTCTTACCACAGATGCTTCCCTTCTGGGATGGGGTGCCCATTTGGGGTCCCTCACTGCCAAGGGACTGTGATTCCCACAGGAGTCCCTTCTCCATATCAATCTCCTAGATCTCAGGGCAGTTTTTCTGGCCCTGCAGGCTTTCTCTCAGTCAGTGCAGAACAAGGTGGTTCAAGTCAGAATGGACAACACCACCACCATGTGGTACATCAACAAGCAGGAAGGCACTCGGTCTATGGCCTTGTGCACAGAAGCCATGAAGTTGTGGTCCCTGGCTTATTCCCTGAAAACCTCTCTGATAGTAGTTCACCTTCCAGGGAAGGACAATGTTCTAGCAGATGCACTGAGCAGGATCTCACAGGGCCATCACGAATTGTCCCTGGACCCGCTGGTATTGAAGGTGATTTTTTTCAAGCTGTGGCACTCCAGAGACAGATCTTTTTACAGCCCCAGACAATCACAAACTTCCTCTCTTTTATTGCAGACCCCCAGTCTTGGGCTCAGTCCCCCTGGATGCTCTGATTCTGAACTGGGAAGGGACATTTATGTATGCCTTCCCTCCCTTTCCTCTTCTGTTCAAAGTTTTAGTCAAGATAAGATCACAACCTTGCAAAGTGATTCTGATTGCTCCAGACTGGGCTAGACAGCCTTGGTACCCCCCTGTTGCTGTCCCTAGCAGTCCATCTTCCCCTGTCTCTTCCCAGGAATTACAACCTGTTAACCTCCTCTCAGGGAAGGATTTGGTACCCCAATCTTCAGTCTCTCAAGCTCAAGGCATGGCTCTTGAAGAGTTAGAGTTTGCAGATTTGCATCTGTGCCAGGGGGTTTTGGATATTCTCAAAGCTTCTCAAAACTCCTCCACCAGAAAGACTTCTAACTCCAAATGGAAGAGATTCAGCATTTGGTGTTCCAAGAAGCATATTTCTCCAGATACTGCTGAATTGCCTACAGTTCTGGATTATGTGGTCCAGCTTTATGTCCTAGGCCTCAGACCAGCTATTCTTAAGGTACACGTGTCAGCTGTTTCTGCCTTTCTGTCAGTGGAGAAGTCTTCCTCACTATCATCTCATCCTGTGTTCTGTACATTTTTTAAAAGATTGCTTCATACTAATCCTCCCTTTAGAGACCCTGCCCCTGCCTGGGATTTAAGTGTTTGCATTGCTCAACTTATGCAACCTCCCTTTGAACCTATGTCCTCAGCAGAGCTTAAGTACTTGACTTGGAAAACTGTGTTTTAGTGGCCATTACTTCAGCCAGACATATCAGTGAATTGCAAGCCCTGTCAGTGGAACCTGATTTCATATCATTTCACAGGGATAAAGTAGTCTTTAGAATCAATAGAAGGTTCTTGCCAAAAGTGTTTTCAGATTTCCACTTGAATCAGTCTGTCTCTTCCTGTTTTCTTCACTGATCATTCTTCCTCAGGAGAGAGGAGACTACACAGCTTAGATGTGAAAAGAGCCCTTAGCTACTACATACAGCATACCAAGGGCCACAGGTTTGATTCCCTCCAGTTGTTACTCACTTATGGAGAAGTGGTAAAAGGAAAACCTGCCACCAAGAGAACTATTGCCAGGTGGATTGTGTCTTGTATACAATTCTGCTATGAGAAACTGGGAAAGATTTCACCATCAAGCCTGAGGGCTCACTCTTCAAGAGGTACAGCTGCTTCACTGTCTGCTGCCTGGGATATCCCTCTCTTAGAAACGTGTTAAGCAGCCACCTGGAAAACAGTCCACACCTTTACCAAGCATTACTCTCTGGATATCCAGGCTAGGAGTGATGCTCGGTTAGCACAGCAGTACTTCAGAGCCTATTCCCAAAGTAGGTTCTGCCCCTCTTCCATGGAGGTACTGCTTGGTAGTCTGCATTTGTCAGAATACAGAAAGTTTTCATGTTGTTTGAAGAAAAAATTACTCACCTTAGAAATTACATTTCTTCTATTGGAGTCTTGCTCTATTCTGACCTCTCCCCCCACCTCCCTCTCAGAACCTGGTTTTGGAAGTGGGTGGCAAATGCAGTGTTGCACATCAGGGGTGCTCCTTTACATCCTCTTCTTTTTTGTTTGGGTGTTTATTTTATTGTTATGCTTATTTGAATTGGTTTTGTGTTTTGGGTTTCCTGACTTTGGTCTCCCTTTGGGAATCCAAAACCATTTGTTGCCAGTTGGCTAGTAAAAATGTTACAATTTCCACATAGGATCGCTAGTGAGCTGTTGCTCGTAAGAAACTGACAGTTGGATTTCAAAGGGCTCCAGACAGAGACATTAATTAAGCTTGAGCTCAGCATTCTATGCTCTGCATAGAAAGTTTAACCCTTTGTTCTCTGGGGCAGTTTAAATGCTGGGGCTAACTGCATTTGTTAGAATACAGCAAGACTCCAATAAAAGAAACATAATTACTAAGGTGAGCATTTTTTTCTTGTTGCTCCCCCCTCCTTCTAGCTTTTTTGCTAGTGCTTTTCTAAGGCACTCTCCCATCTTGCCAAAGCCAGCCCTCCTGTAGTCCAGAACCCTCACTTTTGTATGGTTTGACTCTGTAGCTGAGCTTATCATGAACCACACTGTTTGGTGGTCACCTGTTCCCAAATGGCTACCCACTTCTAGATCTGAGATCCTTTCACTGTCTCCATTGGAAAGTATGAGGTCTAAGATTGCTCCCTCATGAGTAGGTTCCAAAACTAGCTGTCTGAGGCATGCCACCTGAATGGCATCAAGAATGGCCCAGCTTTTGGATGTGGCTGCAGCAAAGGTGCTCCAGTTAACATCTAGCATATTGAGGTCCCCCTTCAACAGTATCTCCCCTTTTTCTGCCATCCTAAGTATGCCTTCTATAACATCCTTGTCCATTTCCTTCCCCTGACATAGGGGTCTGTATACAACCCCTGTGTGGATTGTGGTGCCATTTTCAGTCTCTATGGTGACCCACAGTGCCTCCTCTCCTCCCTGTTTACAGTTTTGTTCAGTTGCTTTTATCCCTTCCCTTACACAAAGAGCTACTCCTCTCCCTCTTCTCCCCTCCCTGTCTCTCCTGTAGGTTGCGTACCCTGGTCTGTTAACATCCCAGTCATAGTTCTCTGTGTACCATGTTTCTATGACTGCTATGATATCGAGGCATCCCTCTTTCATCAAGGCCACCAGTTCAGGGAGCTTGTTGCCCAGACTATGACTGTTGGTACTCATTACCCTCCATTTGTTGATGGCCTTACCCCTTTTAGCCCCATGCCTGTCTTTATTGTGTTTGCCACTTTCTCCATTCTCCCCTGCACTTCTCCCTAATAATGTCTCTATATTGGTGTCTACCTCTCTTAGTACCCTGATTTTTTGGGGGCAGGGCTAGGATTTCCCTGCTCCTTTCCTGTGCCTCCTCCCTTGGCTAGTTTAAATGCTTATCAATGAAGCATTTAAACCAGTCACCTAGGATCCTGGTTCCCCTCCTGGACATATGCAGACCATCACGCCAGTATAGGCCTGCATCTCTCCAGATGGATCCCCCAGTCACCAATGAGGCCAAATACCTGAGCTCTGCACCAGTTTTTCAACCACTGATTGAATCTCATGGTGTGGAGCACCCTAACCTCACCTGTGTCATAGACAGGTAGCACCTCTGAGAAGGTTACCATGCATGTTGTTTGTCTAAGGCCCCTTCCCATCTCCACAAATGCTTCTTGCTCTGCTCTGATCCCTTTCTTAGCCAGGTCATTTGTTCCTAGGTGGACAGTGACATCCAGCTCCTTCCCCTGTGCAGCTACTCCTGCGATCCTAAGGATTCGCTCCCTGTCCCTCTAAGCCATGGCATGAGGCAGGCACCTTACCTCCCTCTCCCCTTCCTCCCCAAGTTCTACCTTCCCAACAATGGAGTCCCCCACCAGGTGTTGTTTCCTTCCCCTGTGGGGTCCCATGCCACCCTCCTGTGGGTCTCCTTTATGGAAGTTCCCAGCATCCTTCTTGGTCTCCACTGTGGGTGCCTCCATAGAGGAACCACACTTTTAGAAAATGACATAGAAATTGTGGAGAGGTACTACTGGAGGGATGCACCTCTATTCCACCACCCACACCCTCCCTGAGCCCACTGTGGTCCATCCAGTCCTCTTTCTTGGTAACCTCTGAGGCAACAGCAGTGACCCTGATGGTCCCTGGGTGGGACAGGAGGTCCCACAAATCCTGGTCAACTCATTCTAGAGCTGAGCAACCTCCTCCCTCAGCCCAGAGAGGTGCCTGCAGATGGGACAATACCGCAACCTGCAGAACGTCTCCCGGAAGATTTGTTCTCCACAGCCACTGCACTGCACCACTCCCATCATGTCTTATTTCTGGCCCCCTAATTGTTGTTTGGAATACTTACTCTTTCCTCTGTTTGCTTATTTATTTTTATTTTTTTTCTTGCCCTACTTACTTACTGCCTCCATGCCCTTTTAGATCCTGATCTTCCTGCTCTGAGACAAGAAGTTTCTATATTTCTCAGTAGTCTCCTTACTTGCTCAGTCAGACCTCCAGCAGCTAAGGGGGGATGGAGAGCTACTCTTGCCCTTCTAGGATGGTGAGTGTTTGGTTGTTCTGTGATCACTCACTTCTTGCTCCCAAACAGGAAGTTCCTGTTGTTAGTCAAATCCTGTGCCTATAAAAGTAGAACTGCCTTTGACTGGGAGTGTGGGGGGCAATATATTGTAGTCCCAGTAGAGAAGTTTAGTTATACCATCAGCTCCTTCTTCCTGGTGCCTGCCTGTTCTCTGGCAGAAGCTATCTATGGCAGTGTTTAAATCTGGTTTAAACCTGAGTCCTTCTAGCTGAGCCACTCCCCTCACTTTGCAAATATTTCTACGCTTAGTTAATTTCACATTTAACAACTCCCTTCAGCCACCTGTGACAAGCACCTAGAAAATTACACAGATAACACATACATAAATAACAATTCACTTCAACTAACTCTGACAAACACACTAACTTTTTTTTTTTACCCTAAATTGAAGGTCCCAGTACAAGAGTTCTACTTCTTAGTCCCAGTAGAGAAGTTCAGTTATACCAGCAGCTACTTCCTTCTGGTGCCTGCCTGTTCTTACCCATCAGTAAAACATGATGCAAAAAACTCCATTTTTGGCTTTTCTGGGAGGCTGCAATCACATATTTGGAGACAAAAAGAGGTTTTCAAATTACCTTTAGACCAGTATTTTGCCAGTCAGGGAGATACACTGTTATCTACACCTGAACTACTGGTGACCAAAGGGATGAGGAATGTCACAAAACAGCCATCACAACTGTAGTGAGAGAAAAAAAATGAAAGAAAAATACAAGCGTATTTCTCATGCCTAGCCCACCCAGTTGCCTGGGCCTATATGTTTTATTTATTTTTATTTAGTTTGTGTTTACCGGGTGGGTGCACTAGCCATAGCAATAACTATTTTCAGGCATGACCCAGGAGAATGCAGTACAACAATACAACAATACAGGGAAAACATTTCAATACAAGTACAGAAAATGACTGACAATAGTTATACAGAGCAATTAGCAAATGTAATATCCGTGTAGTGAAAAAATGAATAAATAAAAAAAAACCTACACTACAATATGCTTTAAAGAAGAAAAAAAACATGAACAGATTGACATTAGTGCTAATTAGGGAATGAATATAGTACAAGGGGAATGATACTAGAATGTGGTAGAAGTAAGAGTTTAGAAGAGAGGGTTGGGAGTGAAAGTAAGGTGGAAGGTGGGACAGGTTGGAAGGAGAAGTGCTAACATCCCACTTGACAGGGTTAAGTCTGCTACCCCCGACTGCCCGAAAGAAGACAATATAAAGTTTGGTCTCAAGGCTGGGGGGGACAGAAACATAGCTGACAGATAAAAATACTGGTACCAGGAAAGTTTTAATCAATAGATTCCTCTTCAATTTAGAAATGTGTGCTTCATTCCATCTATTGACTTTAATCATTGCTTTTTGTAAGCAAGCTTCCCAATTAAAGGGAAACTAACATGAATTATAAAATGTTTCAATATTGTTACTAATGGAAATCTACGTTACATAAGCTATTGGCTGGATCTGTAACACTTTTAGTGTCAGAAATGTAACCCATTTAGTTGCCCCTCCCTTTACAGCTGCAGGCATCCTTTTTCTAAATCACAGGCACAGGAAATTACATCACATCAGGGAAAAACAGTGGGAAAACACAACGCTGTCAGCAATTTACAATGAATAGTTTTTGATCCCCTCAACCCTCAGTGATGTTTGCAATAAATTATACTGATGGTATTTTCAAGCATCAGCATCCCTGACGCCTTACAAATTTGTAAAGCTACTGTGTCATAGAGCTACAAGTATATTGCCCTGTTGTAAAAAAAAGTTGTGTGCTGTCAGCGTCATCAGTTTCTGAGCTCCATTAGGGTTCTACTGATTTGTACAATGTTTTGTGACATTTTGGTTGAGGGAAATGTTTTGCACCTGTGTGGTTTGCAAAGAGTCCTGCTAGTATCAATCTAAATAATGTTTGCCCAAGTGTTGTTCTTCATTTGTTTGTACTGAAGCAGTTGTGCATAATGTTTCTTTCACTAGCATTATTTTGTGTAATATTAGGCAGTGTGGTCCATTGATTTGAACCCCAGATTTGCACCTAGTAGGTCACAGATTCAAACCTCAGTAGAGCCAAATACTAACATTGTGACCTTCAGCAAGTTACTTGACCTCCCTGTGCTCCATTCTACTCAGCTGTGCAGATAGGTAGAAATAGGATCCCACTGGAACCAAGATGTTACATCTCAAATAGGCTACCTTTGATAAATCAGTTATTGTTTTGTGCTGGCATGTGATAGGGAAGATAACTGGTATAAGTGATACTGGGAATACTCAATAGAGGACCCTTTTAAGGGTTCAAAGAATAGAAGAATTTATTTGAAGACTCTAGAAATAGGCTTTCTTTTATCTAAATAAAAAAACAGGTTCATTTTCTTTATAACTACAGCTTTTTCACTCTATCTTGCCTTTCCAACATGAAAGGTACAGCAACTTCTCATATCATTGAGGCATGACCATTTATATGCCAACAAGTTTTAAACACTCTCAGCTACTTAATACTTTGTAAATGTACACACATTCTGCTTTACTGTAGCACAGAAAAATTATTGCAAGCAGCACCTGCTACAGTACTGCTTTATTTTAGTACAAAAACGTATTGCAAGCAGCACCTGCTGCAGTACTGCGGGCACACTTGTGAGCTGGTCTTAGCTAGTCTCTAATTTACTGATTGCAGTTGGGAGGATCGGGGAACTGAAATGATCATGCCTCAATGAAATGAGGAACTGTTGTATGTTTCATGTTGGAAAGGCAAGATAGAGTGAAAAAGATGCAGTTATAAAGACAATAAAACTGTTTTTTTATTTTGATAAAAGAAAGCCTATTTCTAGAATGTTCAAATAAATACTATAAAATACTAAACCCTTAAAAGGGTTCTCTACTAAGTTTTCCCAATATCACTCATACCAGTAATCTTCCCTGTTACACACCTGCACAAAACAATAACTGATTTATCAAAGGTAGCCTAGTTGAGATGTAACATCTTATTTCCAGCAGGATCCTATTTCTACCCATGTGTACAGCTGAGAGGATTGGACCTCAGGGAGGTCAAGTCACTTGCCGAAGGTCACACTGTAAGCATTTGGCTCTACTGATGTTTGAATCTGTGACATCCGAGGTGCAAATCTGGTGTTCAAATCAATGGAACACATTGCCCCTTATTACACAAAATGATGCTAGTGTAATAAAAATTATACACATCTGCTTCAGTACAAAGAAATGTAAAACAGCACTGGAGCAATCTTTGTTTACAGTGATACTAGCAGGACTCTTTGCAAACCACACAGGTGCAAAATATTTCACTCAACTGAAATATCACAAAACATTGAGCAATTAAAAAGGAAAACAAAGGAGTTTGGAAACTGTTGGCACTGGCAACACAAAACTTTTTTTACAACAGGGCAATATACTTGAAGCTCCATGACACAGTGGCTTTACAAATTTGTAAGATGTCAGGGATGCTGATGTCTGAAAATGCCATCAGCACAATTTGTAGCAAATGTCACTAAGAGTTTATGGGATTAAAAACTATTCATTGTAAATTACTGACAGCACTGTATTTTCCCACTGTTTTCCCATGATGTGATGTCCATTTCCTGTGCCCGTGATTTAGAAGATGGAAGCCTGCAGTTATAAAGGGAGGAGCAACTAAATGGGTTACACTTCTGACCCTAAAAGTTTTACAAGTTCAGTCAATAGCTTATGTTAAGCAGATTTCCACTGGTAACAATACTGATATGTTATAATTCATGTTAGTTTCCCTTTAATAACAACCACATCTGAAACACCATACAGTATATCCAGAATTTTGATGACAAAGGTTTGAACAGGGCCAAGCAGGAGAAAGAACAGCTCCGCTCAGTGAGTACCCTAAACTTTTTCTATAATTTTTACTAGAAGTGCGCACATTAGAGTAAGTGTCCAAGATCTGGTGCAGGGTCAGTCCTGCACGCACAGATTGACAGAAAACAACTATATCACCCATGTAAGTGAAAACCATCATGGGAGCCTCCAGATGAGTCAGATGCAGCCCCTGGATGGAATTGCTGTCATAAGTGTTCTGTAATAGAAGGTCCAATCAAAAAAAACATAAAGGAGAAGGCTCAGGGGGCGGCACTGTCAAACTCCTCTCTATAAGGTACAGTCAGAGCTAACTCATCCATTGATTACGGGGCAAACTGAAGCCTGACAATACGGGCTATAAATCCAGCTCACAAATAGATGTGGCAGACCAAAAATTTCCAACAACCTAAAAAGATATTCACGAGAGACCATGTCAAAGGCCTTTTCTTGGTCTGAGCTGAGCATCTATCAAGTGCTCCATCCCAGTTCTCCTAGAGTGAGCAAATTATCATGCATGTGTATTTGGTATTGAGCACATCAGAACTGGGCTGATTAAAAAAGCAGCTGTCGGACTCAAATGGGATTTTGGAAATTTTTCCAGAATCTTGTAGTCTGCATTTAGAAGGATTAGAGATCGCCAGTTCCAGTGATCTGCTTTATCGCCTTTCTAGAAAATGGAAACAAGGACTGCCTGTGTCATTGAAGCAGGAAAAATTTCCCAGTTCAAGCAACAGTTATACATGTCTGCACATAGAGGAGTCAATGCCTCATTGAAAGTTTATGAAAAATCCAGACTTAGACCATCCTTCCCAATGGCCGTATTCACCTTCAAATAGGTGGGGCACTAGAGTACCTCATCAGCAGAAATGGGAGATACCAAGGACCTTGAGTCTGCCTCCTGCAAGGCGGGGATAACCAGACAAGAAAGAAAACACCAATCAGGCATAGTATGAGGAGTAGATGAAAAGGTAGCCATCATAAAGGCCATACTTACACATAAGACATCCTTACCAGTGTGAACTACTTTACCAGTCATATCATATAAGGACCACATAGACCTGCTGTCTACTCAGTGCTTACAATCTTTAAAGGGGCTCTGAGCCGCCAGCGGGCCGGCGGCATCCACCAGCCGACCGAGGGAACCAGGAGGCCGGGAGAAGCAGGCAGAAAGGTACGGGCAAAGCCGCAAACCAATCGGGAAGCGACCGCTGACTCTGCCTTGCTTCCGATTGGTGCGCCTTTCCCATTGACTTTAGCTGGACTCTGCAACACTATTCTGGCCGGGATTTTCTGTTATTTTATTTTTATTGTTAAATCCTACTAAAAAGAGCTGTTTTTACTTTTAATTTGTGCCCGATTTAAGGGCTGTATTGGTGTATTGCTTGATAGTGATTCAGCCTTTTTTGGAAATCTGTGTGGGCTAGACGCTTAGGCGCCTAACCCCCATACCCTCCCAGTCTTTTGTTGTGCAGATTGTTGATTTTAGCACCTTATTGCAGATTGCCTGCAATAAAGCACCTTCCTCACTGCCTTCTCCTCTGTCCCCTACCTTGCAGCCGGCACAGCCCTCGAGACACAGGGACCGAAGGGGCTCTGAGCCGCCAGCGGGCCGGCGGTGTCCACCAGCTGACTGAGGGAACCAGGAGGCCGGGAGAAGCAGGCAGAAAGGTATCGGGCAAAGCCGCAAAATTTTGCCGCATTCCACTCTCGGTTGATTCTATTTATACACTTTCTCCCGCCATCCTCTAACCACGCCCACATCTATTTCCTTCCACTATTAACCCATACCTAACCTCCACAATGCTACTTTGCTTCCTTTTGCTCCTGAACCTCTCATCTCCCTAATCCTTTATGATACTTATGATATACCCCTGTCATGATGAAGAATTTATTTAATACGATCTGCCCTCCCTGCCATCCACAACGTATAACTATCTATTCCTTATTCACTTCAACCACTTTTACACTGCAACCCTGGGGCATCCCACATAAAAGCCTCTCTAACAATTCAACACTCCCTAGCACCTTACATGTATCCTGGCTTTATATTAACCCACTATGCCTGTCCATCAGATTATTATGTTATGATAAAATTCATACCTATATAACAGGACCTTCTCCCATTACACAGCGGGCACCCAGGATTAAGAGTGCTCTGACCACTCACTATCCCTGTCCCTTGGTGCCCTCCTCAAATTAATCTTCTACCTTCTGATCTGCATTGGTACTATTGAAATAAACCTGGCCCCATTGAAAGTTTATTTTCCCCTGCTGATCAATCCTCCATAAATAGCCCTAAGCTTCCTACATTTCAATGCCTGCAGCCTCTTAAAAGTTCACCTTAATACAGGCTTGGGTGGCACATACTCTACCTGATTTCCTGGTCATCTCTGAATCTCGCTCAGACCTACAACAAAGACAGTGTTGTAAACCTTCCCAACTATCAGCTCTTCAGGCAGATCACCCTTCCAGGGGTGGTGGGGTGGCCATATACATTAAGGACACCATCTCTGCAACCTGCCTCATCAACACATCCAACCAAAGGAATTTGAATGTTTGTCAATCAAAATATCCTTCTAACTTGTCTTCATTTAAATTGATTGGCTGCTATAGGTCCCCTCTGCAGGCCTTAAACTACTATCTTACCTAGGGTCAATACTCAATCTAGGCCCTGAAGATACCATCATCCTTGGTGATTTGAATTTAAACTGGCTATCTAATGTATCTGCACCATTGATAACCTTTTGTGACACCTATGGATTTACACAGCTAATTAAAGACCCAACCAGGTTTAACCTAAAAACTCTAGCAACAGTTCTCTCCTGGATATTATGTTGGTAAACAAGCCTCACTTATACTGCATGCAGGGTATTACCAGGTGATGTAAGTGATCATTGTCCTATAGCTGGCATAAGATCTACAGTCAAACCACCAATCCTGCAGAATTTGTCCTCAAAAGGTCAAAAGAATTTCAACACTTCAGGTTACCTCCATGATCTGAGTAATACAATATATTGGCAAGACTTCTACCTTACAACCTCAGTTGAAACAGCTCTCCAGACCTTAAAAGACATTATCACTAATGCTCTCAATATTCATGCACCAATCACCAGTATCAGAACTAAAGCAAGATCCTGCCCTTGGTTCACCACTGATCTTAAAGCAGCCTTGTTAACCAGAGACAAACTGTGGAAAAAGGCAAGAAAAACAAAGGATACCAGAGACTGGCTAAATTTCAGAAACGCAAGGAATTCATGTACAAAACAAATAAGAACTGCCAAAGCTGCCTTTTATAGAGTTGAACTGGATGCCTCCTACAATAACCCAACCAGACCAAGAGATCTGGATAAACTAGCAGAATGGTCAGAAGAGTGGCAACTGGGATTTAATGCAAAGAAGTGCAAAATCATGCACATAGGGAAGAGAAACCCTGAAGCCACTTATAGGCTGGGAGGGGAGTTGCTAGCAGTCACAAAGGAAGAAAGAGACTTGGGCATCATCATCACTGATGACCTAAAATCATCCAAGCAGACCTCTAAAGCAGTAGGTAAGGCTAGGGGGTGTTAGGGTGTATTAGTGAGGTATCACAAGTCGTAAGAGGAGTAATAATCCTCTGTACAAGACATTAGTTAGGCCCCATCTGGAGTACTGCGTGCAGTATTGGAGGCCACACCTTCACAAGGACATTAACCAAATTGAGGCAGTCCAGAGAAGGGCAACCAAAATGGTGCAGGGACTGCATCAGAAGACATATGAGGACAGATTAATGGAGCTCAATATGTATACCCTTGAGCAAAGGAGGAGAGGGTGATATGATCGAGACATTTAAACACCTTAAGGGCATAAACAAGGTGAAAGAGTCTAACATGTTTAAATATAAGAAAAATAGCAGGACAAGAGGACACAGCATGAGATTAGAGGAGGCCGATTAGGGGAATGTGAGAAATTCTTTTTCACAGAAAGGGTGGTAGATGCTGGAATGGCTTACCACAAGAAGTGGTGGCTATGACTACAGTGCAGGGCTTCAAACAGGCATGGGATAGGCATAAGGGAGCAATACAAATGACTTTGAATAGATAGGTCACTGACAGAGCAAAGGCGGATGGCACATTTATAAGGTAGAAAAAAGAAATGGGCAGACTGGATGGGCCTTGCGGTCCTTATCTGCCGTCAACTTCTATGTTTCTATGTCTATGACTCTGGGGTACCATAAAATGAATTCTGGGCCAAAACTCTACTCCTGCCTTAACCTCCAAACTGCTACTAAATGACACAGAAATTACGGGCAAACAAGAAATCCTAAATACCTTCAATGACCACTTCACCACAGCTGGCCTAGCATTTGACTCATCACCTGCAAATCTCCTGAGATCTTCCTTGAACCTGCAATCCACTGTGGGACAAAAGGCTACTTCAACTTTTTCCTTCATCCCAATATCCTTGAAAGAAGTGGAAGATCTCCTCTCTAATTTAGATACGTCTAAGAGTGCAGGTACAGACTCCCTGGATCCCTACTTCCTTAAAATTGCATCACATGTCTTATCTGCCCCCCTCACTCATCTCTTCAATCTTTCCCCTAACTACTGGATCCATTCCCTCCACTTGGAAAACAGCTCAAGTAGTTCCACTACTTAAATCTGGTGAGCCCATGGACCTCGACAATTACAGGCCCATCTCCATCCTATCAGTACTATCCAAGATGCTCGAAAAATTAGTAAACTCACAATTAAGGGACTATCTGGATAACAATAACCTTCTAAATTCAGCACAATCGGGTTTTAGATCAAGGCATAGCACCATTTCTGCCCTAGCCAAAGTAACCAACTATTGGCAGACTGCCTTGGATAAGAAGGACAGTACATGTGCTATGTTCCTGGATTTGAGTAAAGCATTTGACACAGTGGATCATGAATCATTAATCATCTCCCTTAGCTCACTAGGACTGGATTCTCTCTCTCACTCAACTGGTTTAAGGGCTACCTAACAGATAGGTCACAACTGGTAAAAAATGGAAATTACCTATCCACCTTAAAACCACTGCTAAGAGGTGTACCGCAAGGCTCTATTCTTGGCCCTATCCTCTTTGCCATTTATATTAATAATATAGATGCCAATCTCACTCAATCTAACATTCATCTGTTTGCTGATGGTACTGTATTATATGTCAGCAATCCCTCACCATCAAAAGCCTGTGAACTGTTACAATCCGAATTCTCCATCCTGCAACACAATCTACTGGATAAAAAACTACTTCTAAATGCCAAAAAAACAAAAGCTATGTTCCTTGCCACACAAAGAGTTGCTCTGCCACTACCCCATCACCCACCACCCTACAATTATCCACCCTATTTGGAGAGAAGCTGGAATTTGTTGATAACTTCAAATACCTTGGAGTCTGGATTGATAACAGGCTTGACTATACCGTCCATATTGAAGAGCTACTAAAAAAGCTGAGACAAAGGCTTGGTCTATTTTTTAGAATAAAACACTACCTTAACAGAGATTCCAAAAAAAGGTTAATCCAGGCATCATTCCTATCCCTCATTGATTATGCTGACTTTCTCTATGGCCATTGTTCACTCCACCTCTTAAATAAGCTGGACACCCTGTATCATAGGTCCATCAGATTTATTACTGACCTTCCCTCCAGCACCCATCATTGCTCTCTTTATATGGCAGTCAACTGGACATCCCTACAGCACAGAAGAAATAGGAATGCTGCAATCTGGATATTCAAAGCTTTATCAGGCAAACTACCGCCTATATCACAGACTGTTTTACCCAAATTACTTCTAGGCCATATACCTTAAGGATCAGTAAACTTATCATTCTAAAGTCCCCAATGCCTGCACCTGGTTTGGGAGGGCGCTATCAGCTACACTTTAGCAGTTACTTGGAACTCAATCCAAAAATCCATGAAGCTAAATAGCCTCTTACCTTTAACATCCTTCAAAGATTATTCTCCATCCTATTTCCAGAACACTGCAATTGCTTTTATAAGGCCTAATCCCTACCCTACCCTCCCACCCCTTTTCCATGTTCCATTATGTTAATTCTACTTCTATTTTCCAATCACCTGTTATACTCTCATAAAACCAACTAGGCCCTACAAATTGTATATTTGCTATACCATTGTCTCCTTTTTCTTACAGGTTAAATGGTTTTACTGGGCCTTGTATATATGTAAATTGTTGTATATTATCTTTTTATGTTATTGTACGACTGCTTATGTTATTCTTGTCTATATAAAAATACTTGTACTCTTATTTATATGACCACTCAGGTCCATCTTGTAAATGAGCTTCGCTCAATGATGTTCGCCTGACTAAATAAAGATTTGATTGATTTGATTGAAAGAGATCAAGTGTTTGGGAATTAAACTGTGTGTGCCAAAATGCATCTTCTGTTGCAATGATTGCGCATGGTCATATTGCAACTTTTCGTGTCTGCTTGTAGGGCACAAATCTGGGTACTGTAATCCTGACCCAAGAGCTCAGCCACAGAAAGAACTTAATGTATCTGATCCCATTTGGACAGGTATTTGTGATACCCACTAATGACCAGATGTCCAGTATGGGCCTTAAACAGATCCCTAAACTTAGCCTTACTCTCAACCCACAAATCATTAATGTCATCTTACATACATTATATTGAAAAAATGCACTGATCATAAAGAAGTACATTTGTTTATCAAAATTGGTGCTTGCAAAGAAGCTATCTTCAGTCTCCATGGTCCTGTTCTATGTATCGGGGCTCTGGTCCAAGTAAGGGTGCAAGTCTGGAGATTTTGATCTTGGAATTCAGTCCCATTTGTGTATGCTGCAACAACTGTCAAAAGTTGGGATATAAAAAGGTAATCAATTTGAGCAGACAGTGAAGCTCAAAAATGTGTTCATCCCCCAGTAGAGTGTCATGTCCCATAGGCGTCAGTAAGGGATGCATTCATAACAATTGAGTTTAAACAACTAGAATCAAGAAAAAGCTTATCTGTCTGCAAACCCCTATCTATCCTTGCTATACTGCAATTAAAATCCCCACCCCACACGATCAGGCAGGATGTACGCAGAAAAGGCTGGACAGCTTTACACAGAAACACACTGTCCACCTTCATCTGAGGAGCATACACTGAGATAAAGCATAGTCAATCATGGCCAAACAAGACATCCCGGGCTAGGGCATGACCAGGCAGAATGTCAACCAATCTGGAGACTTGAAGGTCTGGGGAATTGAACAAAATCCCCACTTCATTGCATCGATACTTGCCTATAGACCAAATAATGGGGCCCTTCATCCACACTCTGGATGTCTGCTAGTGAGTGTCTTACAAAAAAAGGACATGGGCCATAAGAAACTGCAAGGTCATCAGTGTCGACAGCCTCTTACCATAACTTTTAAGACTATTAACATTAATAGTGGACACCTGCAAGGACCCCATTAAGAACAGAAATAAAAAAAAAAAACAGATACATGATACATATCATTTAAGAACATCCTGAGACCTTGTTTTCCTTCTGCCCTTCATAGGTGGGGTATGTTCAGTCTGAGAGGATTCCACGTCTGGAGAGAAATCAATGGGGGAGGAGGGTATGGAGAAAGCCTCAGAATTCCCATCTTCAATATCTGTGCCACCTCACTCAACCTTTTTTGCCAGGACACCAAACCTATTCCTGTGAAGTAAAGCAGCCACACCCTTTTTCCCCCATCTGTTGGGGGGTGCTTAACCATTTTGATCTTCTCTTTTTCCCTTTTAGAGGGACTGGTTGAAAGTCATCCTGGGAGGGAGGGGGGCATGCAGCTTTGGGGTGAAAGATGGGCTATTGGAGTAGAAACAGACAAATCCTCTGCCAGACTACAGTAGATGCTTGCAAATCAGTACGGGGGTCTATGAGGACGTACCATGGCTGAGGACTACAGGGGTAGTGGAGGAAACATCATCCTGTACTGTGTGAAGAGGGACTAAGGGGGGGTCTACCTCGTGATCCACCAGGGGAACAGGAGATACAGACTTGTTACCACTGGCCTGGGCAGGTGGTGGGTGCTTCTGCTGTGCACATGAGACTAGGTATACCTGGGAGGGGGCAGAACCCTTGTTATGGGATGCCCAGGGACATTCTGTGTAAGAATGTCCCCTTCTCTCACATAAGTTACAACAGAAGCCATTTGGGCAATCCTCAGCCAAGTGGCCAAAGATGATGCAGTGGTTGCACTGGCACTGACACAGGCATTACTAAAGTGAGTGTCGGAGCAGCATTTAAAGCATGTCTTGGGCTGGCCATGCAAAAATGAAGTACCCGTCTCCCTGCCCAAGAAAAAAGTGCAAGGCAAATGCAAAACCCCAAGATCAGACTGCATCAACTTAACTTGCAGTCGTCATCCCTTGGTCCAGATCTGTGCAGAGTCAATCAAAGGTTCCGGATGTTCCAGGACCTCACACCTTCTGTGTAACCAGCTCAAAATATTTGCTATGTTCACCCCCTCATTCCTGAAAAATACAGTAATAGTCCAAATTGTAGGTCATGTGAGAGGGACTGCCAAGAAGTGGGGTTATAAGGGAGAATATTTATGCATGTTATAAAGAGTCCATAATTTATCCAGTCCAGAGATAAGCTTAAGGCTGACATCATACCTAGAATCTCCTGCATTTATCAAACCACAGATGTCTGATCCTCTAAACAGGAAGAGTCTTTTAATAATTTCCTAGCCCATTATACCCTCTCTGGGGGGGAAGTCCAAGCCCCCTTTACAGATGAGGAAAACAGCATTGTGACATGAGGGCAGTTTTCTATGAGTCTGAAATAGGTCTGAAAATTGTCTTGGTCTGGGGGAAAGCTGAAAAGGCTGTAGAGGGGGAAGGGATGAAGCAGGCTCAAATCGTGGTGTAGCATCTGAAGGGGTCAGAACCATCGAAACAGGCAATGGATCCTCCTGCCTGCAGGACAGGGGTCACAGATATCTGATCCACCAAGGAAGTGGGGGGTTCAGCAAGCAATAGTTCATGGGACACTGTGAGCGAGGGTGGCAAGATATGTTGTGAGGAAGGCAAGGGCTGACACAATGTCCAAAAACCTGAGTGGGAACTAGCCATAACAGGGTCTAACAGGGATCCAGAAGGAATAACTGGAATAACATTAAGGCTGGCAAACAGCATATGAAGAGGAGGCGCTGCATGCAAACAAGCAACTGTTTCATAGTACCGCTGTACCACAGGGTCTGTGACATCTGGGACCCACTTCCTGGTCCTGGTCCATGTCCAGCTCTCGTCCAAGAGAGCCCACTCTGGTGTCCAGGGTGCGTCATGCTCAGAATTAGCTATAGTAGCTTTCCTCTGGGGAGCACAAACTCCCGAGTTTCGATATACAGGCCACTTAAGTCCGTTTTCTGCAGCAAATGCTACCTTGGTGAAAGGAGTCAGCGATATTGCTGACTGCATTACAGACCCAGTTTGAAATTCAGAACATAAAGATTTTACCTCCTGGGAAAAGCAGAGCTCCTTTGCACGAAGCTGTGCTACCAAAGCCTCTTTTCACCAGTCATACTGCACATGTGGCACCTGCTCTGCTTCCTGGAAACAATCCCAACCTCCACACACTGGATTCACTGTAGGTCCTGGCCACTTAAGGAAGAAATAAACAGAGCTCTAGTGTCCATCAGTTTCACCATGCTACGGTGATATCTACTTTGATGACATCACCGACAGCAACAGACACAATGCTGAGTGTCAGCACTGTACTGTCGGGGATGTCGGTATGTATTCTTCGGGGGGAATGTGCCCCCCAACCCCCAATGTGGAGGGCTCTGCCCCACACACCCTGGTCTCTTAATATACAACTCCGAGTCACAGTTGTCTCAGGGAGGGGGCAAATCAACGGGAGATGTACCACCGGTTTCAGTAAGGAGACAATCACAGCGACCCGACACTTTCAGTCAAATTCTGTCGCTGTGATGGTCATCACTTTGGCAGTGTTGCTCTAAGGTTGGTACACTGTGTCCATCAACACTGAAGCCTCTATGGAAACAGCAACTGGGGGTAGATGCAATATCTCCAGCCACACTGAGCAGAGAGCATCGTCACTGACCTCCATACCATCCGCCATCTTGGATCCTTAACCAAAAGCTCCCCCGACAGGAGAGAACAGGATTTTCCCAGTGTCCTGGCAACCTGGCCAGCCTTCCCCTATCAGTAAAACAGGTCAATGTAATCCCCCCCCCCGCCAGATGCACCTGGAAACTAGCTATCATAGCTTAGTGTTCCCATGCTGGTAAAAAAATGACAAAAATTAATCAATCAATAAATAAATAAAAAGACTGCTGTGACCAGGTTGTTCACAGGCTTGCCATTTTTGTGTCAAGTGACCCCAGTCTTGTGAGATTTGCACTGGCTGCCAGTGAAGTGGCATATCTCTTTTAAGATTGCTAATCTATTAGGCCCTACACAGGGATAAGCCTAGGCTATCTGACTGCACTTCTGTCACTATATTAGCCACCTTATACTGTCTCCTCCATTGAGGTGGGCCTCTTCATGGAAGACAGATCCAGACTGAAATTATCTGGAGGCTGAGCATTTGAAGTGGCCAGTTCACTAGTGTTGTCATCATTGCCTAAAGCTCTGAGAGAGGCCTCTCTGTGGAGGACTTCAAAACAGGTGTCAGAACTTTCCTCTTTAAAGAGGCCTCTGACTACACTTGATGTCTCATCTATTGATGTATTTTATCTTGAATTTATTTGTATGTTATTGGTTCTTTCTCTGAGCTGTTTGTATAGTTGATTTTGATTTGTATGGTACCTTGGGAAGGGTGTCATAAAAATAAAGATATAACTACAGCTGCAACTCTGACTCACTGAAAGGGCAGGGTAGGGCAGCCACAGTGGTGCATATGCACCAATGCATACCAGGTAAGCATGATAGGCATGCAGCTGGACCATGCATGTCTGCATCCATGGACAGGCAAGCAGAGCACATATTTTACCATTGCTAGGTAGTGCAGAGAGCCTATTCAAAGCCCTGTCCTCTGCAGTTAATACACAGGGGGAAGATTTGCAGACATAGGTGAGCATCCAACTGGATGCCTATCCTGATCTAAAAGTGGATCTCCTGCTCTGCAAGGAGCAGGGGACTGTAGGACACCAAGCATCCCAGGAAAATATCAAAAATAGGGCGATTGCCCCAGTGACTGCCCTCAGCCCTCTCTGATGGACTGGAGGGCTGGAGTGGTATGACAGTGGGGGTTTACAGTCCCACCATGGCTGGAGGGTGATTTTCATGTGGGGTGTGCAGTGGCTACAGCAGGTTCCCTGCTTGCATAGCCTGCACCCCTGCACCCAGCACTATTTGCCTTAGTGAATGGCCCAGAGTGTCAGTGTGTGGACATGACCCCTGGCCACTGCCCTGGATTGTCCGCATGTGACCAGCTGGAGATGGGTGCAGAAGTGGTGAGCACCTCTTTCATGCATGCTGCAGTGGACCACAGGGCCCCCAATTTGTGTCTCTCACACGTAGGGTTGCCTATATACCAAGGATATGCAGCAGGTAGGCTTTACATTCCTGTGTACGTAGGAGTCAGTATGCACACAGAGAGTCACCGAAGTGTCAGGATTTATTCCATTTCCCCCATTACACAGGGGCTGACATCAGAAGTCCAACCATCCAGGCTGTCAGCAGCTCTTTTTTTCTGTTGAATTTAAAAGAACAGTTACATTAAAAAAAATTAAAAACCAGCACCCAAAATGGGGCCTTGTACAAATGTACCTAATGTCTTCCCACTAAAGTGGCTCTATCTGTTTGTACTAGTGGTGCGCAAGGGTCAAATATAATGTCCTGTATACCTTAAAAAATAGACCTTGATGAATATGGGATTGTTCATATTTGGGCAATACATTTAAAAAAAGTAACAAGAAACTTCTCCCACCCTCCTGCTCTGGTAGTCAGAAAAGGTGCAAACCCACCTCCACAACTTTCTGTTATCTATCTAAATGCTAGCGGTGCTTGTTTGCACTAAAAATATTCTTAATGTTCCTCCTGGGAGTACCCTGATCCTACATGATCAGTTACTTTTTACTATACAATGCATATTCCCACAAACTACACTTCTGTACTGAGTGACTCTGAGCAAGTCACTTAACCACGCCAGTGCTCCTGGGTTACCCCTGAAAACAGGCACTTATGCCTAGTGGGCCTTACCTGGTTACCAAAAGAATAAAATAAAAATAAATAAATACAAAGTGAGCAACCATACAAGCACTTTTATTCATGAAAAGGGGGCCAGTCATGGAAGATGCGAGTTGTGCTGGTTGCCTTTTCCAACTTGGAGTCAGGTACTGTGGGAAGAAGGGGTACAGCAGGTGCTGCCAGGGTGGGGAAGGAAGGAAGGGGTACATTAAGAACTTTATTTTGACTCAAACAAGTTCTCCTGATATTAAGAAAGACACCAACTAACTGTTTAGTTGTGGTCGGTGTGTCGGTCGCGCATGGTTGGATTTTATTTTGAAATGTCAACCTATTGTGGGTACTGTGGAGGAAGTGGGCTAGGACTTCTGACAGGGGGTGTGGGGACATTTAACTGGATTTGGGCTGAAGAAGTGAGTGGTGTGCTTTTTTGTTTCTTTTATTTACTTACACAAATATTCCAGTACCCATATACTGTATTTGGAATATTTGGTCTGACTACTCAGGATAAGGTATTCAGCACCCCTAGTTTGTACTTTTTGTGACAACTAGGGCAGGCCTTAGGCCCCAACAGTGCCAGAGGTCACTGAGGCCTCCCTATTTGAAAAGGCTCCCACACAGAAGCGGTGCATGTCATCAACCTTAAAGATGCAGCACAGTTTTACTCTGCCCACGAAAGTAGCACAACTGTCATCTTTACCTCCGTGGATGCTCCGAAAAGTTTTCCTTATAACTCCAACTAACTTTCTGCTTCACCCAAGTGTGAAGTATGAGACTTAGGTGTGAACTTCACAGGTGGACTATGCCTAGTATGTGTAACCAGTCATGTTGGAATTACACTTTATGAAATTTAGGAGCTATGGGGACCCATAAAGGCCTTATCTTTAAAGAGCTGCTGATGCAAAATGTATTACTCTGCAGAATCTGAATAATCATACCTCCAGTAAATCTTATACCAAAAACTAGACTTCTGCATTACTTTGTTTTAAAATGATGAGCTATTTTGTAACCCTGGTTACACTACCTGTTCAGAACAGCCTGTATCAATGAAGAACTGCTGTTGATGTCATCTCAGGTCCTCACATTCTAGTATCCCTGTCAGCAAGCTCACATGACCTGTTTCTCCAATGTCTTAAAGATCATGTGCAATAATTGTCTAAAGTAAAACAGGCGGCACCATTCAAAACACATTGCTTTAAAAACAATACTGGTATGTGTTTCAGGTTGTGTGACAAAGTTGACAAAATTGTATTTTATAATGCCTTTTGGTGCGGTCCATTTCTGAAAGGTTGCTGGATGCTGAGTCAGCAAGTCTGCAGGCTGCTGAAGCCATTTGCAGTTTATTTTACATATTTATTTTATTTAAATTCTTCAGATACAAAGATACATCATGCACGCAAGACATAATATAGTACGTAGAAAATATTAGAAGATAACAAAAAAATCAGAGGATACCTGAGACAAGCTCAAGTATGCAACTAGTTTACTCAACTGGTCAAAATAAGGGACTTTGGATTGTTGTAGTGCAGCCTAACATGAGGATCTTGTCCAACAGAGTACTAGTGAAGAAGGAGAAGACAGAGAGGAGAGGGGAGGAAACAAGAAGGCAAAAGTGAGGTTCAGTGACTGGGACTGTAGCTGGCAGTTGTAGGGAAAGACTGAGTGGACAAAAACAGCATGTTGTGCAGAGCAGGAGAGCCAGGGAAAGTAGAGGGCAGAGACGGAGGGGTAGGAAAGTGGACAGGTGCTGGGGAAGAGGGGCTGCAGTAAGGGTGGGGTGAATGTGTGGATGATAGGGATGATGGAGTCCAGAGATGGAAAAAGGGGAAAATAGGGGTACACATGCAAGAATAAGCTAGGTGAAGGAGGGAAGAGTATAAAAGAGGGAGCATACAGTAGGAACATATATCACCAGGGATGAGCAAAGGGGAGGTACAGGAGTACTGGGGGGGGGGTCAGGTACATTATGTGACAGCACATGCACCACTAGAGACAAGCTGCAGTTTGAGTTCAGTCTTGAAAGCCCAGATATTAGCAATACCAAGAGTAGCAGAAGGAACCTCATTAAACCAAAGAAGGGCTGTATATGCAAAAGAGCATTGGCTGAGTGCAGTTCTCTGAAAGGGAATGCTGAGTTTATTCTGAGCTTTGCCTCTAGTGTCATAATGGGGATGAGCTGATATGAGAAGTTTGGAAATGCTAGGATGGGGTAATCCAAACATTTTTTCCCCCAAGGAGGCAGGTTTGAAACTTTATCCTGTTGTTCAGGGTTAGCCAGTTAGTTTGTGCTACTCTACTGTACCTGTAAGGAAGTTGTATTGCTGCTAGTATTGTAATGTTGGTAACTTCACTTCTGGTTGTCAGTGTCTGCTTTACAATATGTTTTTAATAGGGACCTTATATGTGTTCATTCCAACTAGGGGTGCAAGTGTTGGTTCTGGTAAAATTATCATTTTAATATAGAGTAGAACATAGGTGAGCCTGAATGTATGTCAAAAAACCCCCCCAAAAAAAACAAAACAAAAAAAAAACAACCTGACAGAGAGAAAACATTGTGCTGGCTAAATTAGAAACTCCTAGTAAGTTTCCAATACAGCATAACATTTCCCACCCCCATTGACAATGAAATGGAATAATTGTATTAAAGTGCCATTCTCAGAAAGCACCTCAATTGAATGATAGCTGTAAAATATTTCAACCTTTCACCACATCAGCAACTTATTCAGTATGCAAACCTCACAACAGTGTGCTTTGACCCGGCATCCAGCAACCCTGAAAAAAAGGACCACAACAAAAAGCACATAAACAAAATATTGTCAGCTTTGTTACAAAAGCTAAAACACACACACACAGGTTTTAAAAGCAATGTTTACCAACTGGTATTGCCTGTTTACTTGTGAAAACCATTGCACATGATCTTTACAACTTTGGAGAAACAGGATTTATAAACTTGCTGACAGGAATACTAGACTATGAGGTCCTGAGATGACATCATCAGCAGCTCTTCACTGAAACAGGTATTTTTGAACAGGCTGTGAAATCAGGGTTACAAAACAGCTCATAACTTTAAAATAAAGTAATGTCGAAATCTAAACATTGGTATGAGATTTACTGGAGGTATGCTAATTCTAATTCTGCAATGTAGCACTTTTGGCCAGAAGGTGTCAGTTGCTCTTTAAATTGAATGCCCCTTCCAATTATAAGTCAATGGCAGTGATATGTGAGCTACTGGGGCTCACTTCAGAGAAGGGAGGCTGAGCTCTGGCAAGTCCCACTGTAATTCCAACACTGTGTGCAATTTTATGTTTTTTATTTTTTTTGGCGAAGTACTACAGATTGACTGAAAGTGGTAAACAGCTCATGTTCAGGCAATGAGACTGCCTACAGGCTCCTTTATGCTAACTAGGTCACATGCTGCCTGAACAACCTCTCCACCTGTTCAGCCTCTCTAAGTTGCAGCTGTGAAAGTTAGTGGAGAGATTAGTTGCTTTAAGAGTTTTGTAGGAGTCTGTGATAAAATGTAGATTAAAAGACTATTTTTTCCTTTTCTAACTGTTCTTTCCTTCTAACACCTTTCTGTCCGTAGTGCTTTCTACTTAATCCAATTATTTCTAGTTTTCTGTGAAGACTTCTGCAACATTTTGCTTACTGTCTTACCTTTTGCTAATCTTTCTATTCTTCATTTATTAAATACTTGAATTTTCCTGCACTCCTCTTAAAAAAATATTTTTGTGCTTTTATTTTATATTTTTGCCTGTCCTCTTCTCCCTTGGAGTTCATACTGGAGTTTGTTTGTTTTTTATTTTATTTATTTATTTACTATATATTCGGAATTACAATCCTTTGAGTCATAGACTCTTTTGCAAAGGCTCCACATCATTTACAGGGGGTGAAGGGAGAACAAAGTACAAGGATGACAGACAGAACGAGAATTATATACAGGTTTCAGTTCAGACAATATTTATACAAAGGCTCCATGGTGGTTACAGGGGTTGGAGAGACACAAGACAGTATAAGACAATAAAAAGAAACACATTTTATTTACACTTAGATTATTTACTAGTTACAGTACCGCCATGGTAGTTGAGAAGCTTATTTTTAGAGCATTAGGAGGCATACACATGATCCCAAGACAGAGCTTATGGGAAGGTTTTTAAGACAGCCAAGAAGGCAAGGCCCATATAGGCTATCCCCACCATTTCAGTGGAGGTAACATCTGTTACCAACTTCAGAAAAATATTCATCGAGCTTTACTTTGAAGGCACACACATTCCCCACCCCCCCATATGAGCAGTAGGACAGATCCAGATGTGACAGAAGACAGGTGCAACAGTGGCAGAGGGTGCATCAGGCTGCACAGTTATGGCAGCACAGCATGCACCAGGGCTGAGTCCTTCTCCATAGCCCCACTTCCAGACCTGGTAGAGGTAGGCAGCAGTTCCATCTTCACCACAACTGCCATGACCACAGGACCACCACCACCACCACAGCTGTCACCACCATCACTACCCCATTCATCAGCACCACCACCAGCAGCACCAGAACCAGCAGCGGCAGCACCACCACCAGCAACACCACAACTGGCACCAGTACCATGCCTTCCCTTTCAGTGCCAAATACATTGGGCATGGTCACATTTCCTTATGGCCAGAGGAGACCTTTGTGTAGGGGGGTTCTTTTGCATGTCAGACCTCAGTAACCCTGGTGTGGTAACTTGTAAGACCTCTGGGGTTTGAATGCACTGGTGGAAGAGGGGCAGCCGTATGGGCATGGAGGGGGCCAATAGATCCATCTTAGTATTCAGCACTGAGAGATGTGGTAGAGGCACTAGTCTGATAGTGGTAGGGGAAGAGACACAGCCAGCAATGGTGGCAGTGTACCCCCACTGGGCCCGGGCAATAGTGTTGAGGGGAAGGGAGGAAGCAGTTCATTGGCCAGAATCACTATCACAATGCAACTGATGGTTACAAGGACAAGCCCCAGCCAAGATTCATGGCAGAGTGGCTGAGGCCAGAGCTCTTAATAGAGTGTTGGAGGTCCGAAGTCTGCATGTCAGCCAATCTAAAGTATTGGATAAAGTCAGTAGGCTGCAGGCCAGTCAACCTGCCCTGAATGAGTGCATGGCCAGCTCGAGAGCAAGCTGGACAGGATACAGTACTACAGGCTGGTGGTCCTGCATCTGCTCTCCTGACTGCCAAGCATAGACCCCATTCTCACCTCTACCTATTCTGTAATTAATCTGATGTGGCCAGGGCTTTATACCTGGAAGAAAAAAAATGTGCATGCTCACCATGCAAGGTGTGCTTCTCATAATTAATCTGGTGGTGGCATTATGCATGAAATAAATATTTTCCAGCTCACCATGCAAGGCATATTTTGTCCAGTTAATCTGGTGGTGGCATTATGTCTAAAAGAAACATTTTTCCTTCTCCCCATGACAGGTATGCTTTTTGTAATTAATTTGGTGGTGGCATTATACCCAAAAGAAAAATGTCTCCTGCTTGCAGTGCCAGGCATGCTTCTCTTAATTAATGTGGTGGTTTCACTATGCTGGAAACAAAAGATTTTTCCTGCTGTCAATGCCAGGCATGCTTCTTATAATTAATCCGGTGTGGTATTATGCCCGAAAGAAAAATGTCTCCTCCTCGCAATGCCAGGCATGATTCTAGTAGTTAATCTGGTGGTGGCATTATGCCCCCCCAACAACAAAAAAAGCAAATTCTCTTGCTCGCCATGCCAAGTGTGCTTCTCATATTTAATCTGGTGGAGGCATCATGCCAGAAATAAAAATTTCTCCAGCTTGCCCTGCAAGGCTTGTTTTTCATATTTAATCCTGTGATAGTATTAGACTTTAAAAAAATATCATGTTAGGCATACCAGATGTGATGATTCTGAACCCTCTGGTGCTGGCATTATGCAAAAAAAAAATTCTTGTGTATTACACACAAGTTGTGCTGATTATGATTGCTTTGGTGTGGCATTATGTGTATCTCTTATTATGAGGCAGGGGGTGTGAGGACTGGAGGAGAGGAGAGGAAGAAGATGAGGTGCTTCATGGAATTTTTGGGTCAGCATCTCAGGAAAAGACTGGCCTGGTCTTGGATGAATGACTAACCTGTAAAACAAAAAAGTGACAAAAAAGGACATTAGTGACAATAAATACTGCACCTGTCAGTAAAAAGCATTTTACAAATATAACTGTGCTACATTTTGACTATTACTGCAGTAGCCAAACCCTGCAGCATAGACCCAATTATCCTCTCATATTCCCACAAATACTATTGAGCCAGTAAACAACTCCCACCACAAGTGTTTTCACCTAAACCAGTTGCAAAGATTACAAGTTACGAACCCTTTTCCCTGCCCAGCACAGTTCATACTTACTGTTAGTGATACGGCATAAGCTCTGCTGTTTAGATTATCCAATTAGTAGGCATAGACATGGCAACAACCTATTTGGTCCGGATTGACCTGTAAAGGAAGAGGAGGCAGACAAAGCAGAGAACTAGCAACAATTACATTTCAATCATGCCTTACCTGCAAGGAAAGGCATTCATACAAGTAGCCAATGTGCACCTTTCTTCTATATTCCTATGAAAGTTAAATTTAGGCTTCTTGTATGAAATGCTTATCCTTGTAGAGTGGGCAGGTTATAACCAGACTAGGTGGAACCAGTGCACTTCTTCCGCAAAGAAACGTGGCACAGAATCACACAGATGGCTTAAGGACTGTTAATTGCTTTATTCAGTGTTCAAAAGGCTGTAAAAAGTCATGCGGGTTCTTTTCTGGTGCAAACAGTGCAGGAAAGTTATGCAATAAACATTTACAGGCAGGTAATAAAAATGATTCAGTAAGTTAATCATCAGGTTATATGATATTTAAATCTTCAGCAATTCTTATCATAACCAACAAAACTGCTTTGGTGGAATATAAAGTGCAGAGTCAGTGAACAAGAATCAGATGCTTCTTGATCAAATCATCACTTCATATGGGGTGACGTACTAACAAGTGTGCAGTCTTTAAATACCCCAAAATTCTGAAAAATGTAAATAAATTTGAATATATTTACATATTTTTAAATTCTATTTCAGTTCAGTTTCTTAAACAGCCAGTGCTCCGTATTGTATGTAACTTTCTAGAATGTAATATTTTCTCAGGACTGTGCCCTTTTTAATTAACGCCAACAAATAACATTAATTTCAGCCTTCTTATTATCATGAATAGCATATAAATAATAACAGTTGCAATGCAGGCAATACATTGTTTTTTTTCAAATTTATGTAAATACTATTCTACATAGATAATCCCTAAAGAATAAAAATATAATTTACAAAATTAATTGCAACAAAGTTTTAAATCCCATTTTATTTTATGCAGTTCAAATAAATACAGTGTAGTCAATTTCATTATTCAGATCCTGTGGTATTAAAGTATTTAGTAGATATATCCAATGAGCTACTAGTTGTTCAAGTTTTTTCCCTCGATTTCCCCTACTTGTCAGTTGTTGTATTCCATCAAATATAACATATCTAATTAATGAGAGATCCCCTTTATGTATCTCTCTCAAATGTTGTCCTACCAGAATTTATTTGATAGACTGACCTAAGGCATTCAAATATTCTAGTTCTAGCTTCCCCAACACTTTTCCCAATATAAACCATTTTGCAGCTGCAACCATGTTACAAAAAAGATGTACTTACTTTTACAATTGAAGAAACGTTTAATTGTCACAGTTTTGTTCTTAATCAGATGTTTAAACTGTTTTGATCTTATTGCATATTTACATGCTGAACATGAGCCACAGCTAAAAAAATCTTTTTATTTCCTTATTCCCTTATTTATTTTTGTCCCTATTGTTTCTGAATAATAGCTGTGGGTCAAAATATTAGCTATGTTTGTTGCTCTAATTTAAGCTATTGTCGGTATTCCTCCGATTATCGGCTTTAGAGTATTGTGCAAAAGTGCTCTAGTTTGAACATAGAATCCCTGCAACAGTACCTGAGACATGATTGTATTCAGTCATGGACACAATCCTGTCCTTGTTCATTTATTTTTTTTTCTTTCGGTTTTATTTGTAGCAGCTCTTCCCTATTTAGGTAGGTCACTTTCTCATAGGCTGTCTACAAAATTAGTGAACTGTAGCCTCTCTTCTCAAAATGGGAAATCATATCCTTCGATTCCATTTGAAAGCTCTCCATAGTAATACTGTATAATTTTACCTTAATCATCAAAACTGACCATAGGGGGATATTTCTATAGTTCTATGGGGATGTGTGCTGCTAGCTAGAAGTAATAAGTTACTCACTGTAGGTTTACATACATAGGATAGAGGATGGGTAACTATGCACAACCAGTATGTTGTGCCATTGAGGGGTACTGATTCCCTGTGACCTCAAGAGTGAAGCTTGAGAGGTCCATGGGAATCAGTTCCCCAAGGTGATGCTACACACTGGTTGTGCATAGAGTTGCCCATCCACTGTTCTAGTGTATAGGCATCAATGCCCAGTTCAGACACTGCCCTTTGTTTCAGTGAACTGGAGGTTGGGGGGGGGGCACTTGAGGGTTGTTAGTAGGCTCAAATTACTGACAGTGTGCTGCAGATGTTTTTGCAAGTTCAAGTTTAAAAATCAACAACTTCCATCTTAATTGGATATGGGAAATCAAGTATGTGGCAGCATTCCCAAGTTGCTCTGCTGCAGTAGTGACATCACTACTGCAGCAGAACAACATAATTCTTTCATCTTTAGGATGAGACATTAAACTGAGGTCCCATCTGCCTGAATTGGTGGTAGTTCAGGTGGATGTTAAAGATCCCATGGCACTTATTGAAAAGAGTAGGGGAATTTCCATGGTGTCCTGGCCAAATTTCCCTCATTCACTAAAAAAAAATACCACCAACAGCTTAATCTGGTTCAAGGTCAGTTGGCATTCATCTGTATCCCCCTCCCCCGGGTCGTGCCTGAAAATAGGTCATCCATGAACAGACATGCCTTTCCATTTGGACTCTCCCTAAATCTCCCACATACACATTGAACAATACGGGACCCAACACTGATCCCAGTGGTACCCCACTCATCACCCCTAGTTCCCTGGAGCACTTTTCATTGACCACCACTCTCTGAGTCCTTCCTCCCAACCAATCCTCTGCCCACTTTGTAAGCTTAGCTCCCACACCCAAACTGCTTAACCTGCTTACCAACATTCTATGGGTGATAGAGTCAAACACCTTCCTGAAATCCCAATAGGTCACATCCACTGCTCTGATCATACACCTCCGTTACATCCTCAAAGAATTCTATCAGGTTAGTCTAACAAGACGTATCACCTGTGAACCCATGTTGGTTTTCATCAATTAGCCCTTCCTTCTCTTGGTGTCTTACCAATATCTCCTTTATGAGGGCTTCCATCAGCTTGCCTTCCACATAAGTGAGACTGGCTGGGCAGTAGTTGACAGGCTCACCCCGTATAGTGGTACTATCTCCACCTTCCTCCAGTCTTCTGGGACCCTCCCTGTTTCTAGGGATAGACTAAATAGCTTGGCAAGAGACCCTGCCAGTTCCTCTCTTAACTCCCTAAGTACCCTTGGATGTATTTGATCCAGTCCCATAGCCTTGTCTCTTTTTATTTTCCCAGCTCCTCCAACACCATCACCACTGTGAAAAGACCTGTGTCTGCCTCCATGCCCACCCCCCCTTTCTTGGCCGTGAATACTGATGCAAAGCATTCATTTAGTAGTGTTGCCTTTTCCTCATCCTATACAACTATTATACCCCCTCCAATTTAAGTCTTGGAATCCCTTGACTGCTTTTCCTCGTGTCACTTACATATACATTGAATGTTTTGTCTCCACTTTTCACCTCCTGAGCTATTTTCTCCTCTGTGCATGTGTTTGCCTTCCTAATTATTTTTCCTGCTTCTCTAAGCTTTTCCTTATAGACTGCCCTTTCCTCTAACCCCTGTGACATTTTGTAGGCTTTGAATACCTTTTTTCCCTCCCTGATGGCCTCCCTAAGCCCCACCATAAACCACTGGAATTTTCTTCCCCTTTTGCATTTGCAAATTTTCCAGATATATTGTTCCATGGTCTTTAAAATTCCACCCTTCTTTAACCCCCACAGGTGCTCTGTCTCATCAAGGTGGCAAATCCCTTTAAGTTCCCTCCTTAAGATGTCCTTCATCCTCCTAAAATTTGCCCTCCTGAGGTTGAGCACCTTGGTGGTTGGCCTGCCTGATTCTGACAGGCCTGCCCAATTTTGACCTGCCCAGATAGAGAACCTGATCATTCCGTAGTTGCTGTCTCCCATGTTTTCCCCCACCTTTACCTCCCCCACACTGTCCCCATTGGCCAATACAACATCCAGTGTTGCCTCCCCTCAGTAGGTTCATTGACTAGCTGGTTTAGGAACACATCCTGCATGGATTCTAGCAAGTCCCTGCTTTTTTCTGATGTAGCCAATGGGATTTGCCAGTCCTCATCAGGCAGGTTCAGGGCCCCATCCACTAGGATCTCCATGTTTCTGGCCTTCTCTTGTATGTTCCTAACCATTTCCCCATCCACTTCCTCACTCTGATGCAGTGGTCTGTAGACCACCCCTATCCTTAATGCCCCACCCTCCTTCCTGCCCAAGGTAACCCAAAGGATCTTGTTAGATCCCTTCTCCTCTTTACCCTCCACTACTATTATCCCATCCTGCATGTACAGGGCTACCCCACCCCCTTGCTTTGTTTTCCCTGTCTATCCCTCCTGAAAAGACTGCACCCTTGCAACTCCACCTCCCAGCTATGGCAATCCATCCAGCATATTTCTGTTATTACAATCCAGTCTGGGTTGTCCACTCCCACCACTGCCTCTAAGTGTGTCATTTTATTCCCTAGGCTCCTTACATTGGCTAGTATACCCTTCCATCCCATCCTGCCCATATGATTCCCTTCCCTTCTGCTGTCCTATATTACTTGCATTGGGAGACTGCAAGCTGGGTTATCTCCACTAGGCCGAGAATCTCCTTCCCCACTAGTGGCATACTTTCTCCTGTCTAGTTTAAATTTATGTTGGCCCCCAGCCTCTCGTCAACGTACCCCTGCAGCTTTTCTGTTGGTAATCTAGCCATTGCATCACTTATGTGTAACCTCTCCCTTGTGTACAGGTGTTCATCTACACACATAGTAGTAGTAAAATCTTTATTTTATACAGGCAAATTGTAAAAAGTACCTTTAGGACCCAAAGGGCCTATTTCAAGGTAATCCTGTTTAAACTGATGTCATTGGTTACATTCAAGAATAAACAATATTAAAAATTATTACAACCCCAACACTGTACACAACAAACAATACTAGACATACTTAAAACTTGTACTACAAGTAGACATAAAATAGAAAGCATTCACTAAATCTTGTCTTATAAAATTCCTATTAAACTCAATTCTAGCTGTCAGACAGATTTGATTACATTATTTCCAATAATCTATCTAATTTCCCAAGTAATCATTATTTACATAAACATCATATTTTGGATCCTTCTTTAAGATGTTTTTGAAAATGCTTAGGATTTTTTAACAACATTTTGTCATGTGGATGTAATGTGTCCCAGTATTTTCTGATTAAATGTGAAAAAGTCATATCTCCAAATCTATTCACTATTCTGGGAAATATAAAGTTGTTTGCATTGGTTTTAAATAGCTTATACTTATGTTATTTTATTTGTAATTTGTCCATTACATATATAGGGCTATTAGTATAAAACATTTTGTATATTTGGCTTGTCTGCCTTATTCTCCTTTTGCTCTCCAAGGCCCTCCACCCCAATAATTTATACATGGTACAGTGATATGTATGGAAGTCACATTGTAGCACAAATCTCGCTAACCTGTTCTATAATTTATTAACTTTTTTTAATGGTTAAGTATTTGATAGCCCATAGATGTGATCACCATAGTCCAAAATTGGAATGAGTAATTGGTTATTGATCATTGCCTTCATTTTATGGTCCAGACAGAACCCAGTGCTCTTAAAGACCCCTAGTCTGGAATCAATTCTCCTGACCATTTCTTTCATATGATATTCAAATTTTAGGCCATTATCTATCCATATGCCCAGACATTTATATTAATTAACCTGATTGAATCTATTGTCCTTTTTGTTAGCAGATGGTCCAAAAACCAGAATTTCTGATTTTTTTACAGGGTGTAGGTGTAGGGAGGAAGGCTTCACATGAGGTATGTGAAACCTTCCTCCCTATACCACTGCCTTAGCAAGATGTTAAACTCCTTTACTTTGAGTTGCCTGGCTGTGGTAGCACAATGCACTGCAAAGACATCCAAGAAGGCCAGGGAACAGACCAGCCCTCTACATCCCTCTGCCAGCTCTCTGAACCTCCTTTGAACCACCTCCACCTCTTCCCCAACTAAGTCATTCATTCCTAGATGCAATAATAGGTGCAGCTTACATCCCACTAAATTGATGTAGTCCTTTACCCTAGGGAGCACCATTCTAGCCTCCATTCCTTTGTCACAGAAAATTGACCTCCCTTTAAAAGCTACTTTCCTCCTTTGCCAATAAATCCCCTTAATGATCAAATCCCCATACACTACAACAGCCCCTGCATTTTCTGTCCTCAAGAGTGCCTCGGTTCTACTGTCCAGAACTCTCATGTACCCTCCACCCAGTGTAGGTGCCTTTATCTGCTCTCTGTTCTCTCCGACTTGTCCTCCCCTCACTGTATTTTACACCCCTCCTTTCCTTGCTGCTGGCTATCCTCTCTGTTCCATCTTGACCATTCTCCCTCATTTGGGTCCCAGCTCCAGATCCCAGATTCTGCCTCCCCCTTCCAATGCCCTACCTTCTTCCAAGCGCTTCTCTCTGCTCGTCCCACATGTTGCAAATCCTCCTCGACCCTCCTAGACTATTCTACTTGTTTGTATGCTACCCTCACTTGTCCTCCCTTGTGCTCTCCCTATGTGCCCCTTCCATATGCCACCATCTTTATCAATCAATCAAAACTTTATTTATATAGTGCCTCTCAAGTATCAAGGCACTGTACATTTTAAAACACAAATATAATATCCAGAATAAAACAGCAATATAACTTAATTAAGAACAATCCAGGAAGGCAAATGAAAATAAAGACACGCTAGATCTAAAAATCCTGTCTCTCACCCTGGATGAAGTAATTCACCCCCTTGCAAAAATTCTTAATCTGTCACTTTGCCAAAGTCAATTTCCCAACAAATGGAAATCTGCCATAGTTACGCCAGTGCACAAAGGGGGGGGGACAAAACCTCAACAGGAAACTATCAACCAATATCAATACTCCCTCCCCTCTCCAAAGCACTTGAACGAATAGTGGCAGGCCAACTCTCTGATTACCTGGACAAATACAATCTACTCTGTAATCAACAGCACGGCTTTAGGAAAGGACATAGTACAACAACAGCCTTACTTGATTTCTCTGGAGAAGTCCACTCAGCCCTGGACAAAGGGTGCCAAACAGGTGCAGTCTTTATCGATCTTACAAAAGCTTTCGACACAGTCCATCATGGCCTACTTACCTCCCTACTTTCTAGCCTAGGCCAGACCAAAGGTCCTTGTGCTTGGGTAAAAAGTTACCTGTCCAATCGGTCACAGGCTGTAAAATCTCTAATGAACTCTCCGACTTCAAACCAGTTCTCTCGGATGTACCACAGAGGATCAATTCTTGGACGCTCCTTTTTAGCCTGTTCCATAACTCCTTCCCAGATATCTGCAGAAGCAAATAATCTTATCGCTGATGATGCTGTAATTCTCTCTTCCACAAGGATCCAAACTCCCTACGAAAAAGCCTGCAACTTGCTTTCTCTAGTGTTGAAAGGTGGTTCCTGGATAGTAAACTTGTGCTAAACCACAATAAAACAAAAGCCATGCTCTTCTCCAATCACCAAAACAAAAATAGGCATACTCACTCACCATACAAACCTCTCGGAATTACACTGGACCAAGTAAATACTTTCAAATACCTTGGCATCACTTTTGACCAAGGGCTCACCTTTGCAACCCGCATTGACAACACTGCGAAAACAGTGAACCAACGCTTAGAATACTATTCCGTAACGTCAATTTCTAAATCAAGTGGCATTGAGAATAGCTATACAGAGTTCCATAATCTCAATCATTGACTATGGCCTTATTATTTATGGCTCAGCTACCTCCACTGCTCTAAGGCATATCTCAATCACTCTAAATAAGGCCTGCCGGCTCCTCACGGGGGCTCAAAGACTGACTCACACGTGTGATCTGTACTATGAATCAGGCTGGTTGAACCTATCAAATCGTCTTATTTATCTCACCTGCACAATGGCAAAAAAATCTATCTTGGGACTGACTCCACTATGTATTAAAACCTACTCCAACTGAATCCTGGCTCACGACCCTCCACCAGATCTGAGCGCCAACCTTTCCTGGTTCCGAGATGCTGGACTGCACAGGGACAAAGATCTTTCGCATACAGGGCCCGACATGGTTCAATGTGTAGTCCACCTACTCTATCCTCAACCTCGCTTGAAGCTTTCAAATCCATGCTCTTGCCCACCTCACCACCACTAGCAACTGTGATTGCGCTAGATAAAGACTACTACTCCTCATGTCCATCCTCACATCTGAGGCCTCTTCCTCCCTGACTAATGAACCCTCTGGTACCTCTACTACTTCCTGTCTCCACCCAAACTCACTCCCCCTTTTTCCTGTCCCTCTCACTTCTCTCCGCTCACCACCTTTCCTCCTCTCTAGCCTCCTTTGGCACCTAATGATCACCCTCTCCCTGGAAGTTTCCTTGACCTAGAAATTGTTCACTCGCTTGAACCTGTTATAGCTTGTTTTTCTAAGAAACTTAAAAATGTTACTGCCTTAAACTGTTAATAGCAAATTTATGATGTAACTTTCCTGTCTGGTTTTACCTGTAATGTGTATCGTGCTTTGTTAAATGTTCTTTGTGATGTGGAACCTTTGTAAAAGAGCCCTGGCTCAAAGGTATTAATTCCTAGACTAATAAACTAAACTAAACTAAATACATTTTAAACAGATTTAAAAATGCTGAAGGTCAGGCATTATCTTAATCGGTGAGGTAGAGAATTCCACAGGGTTGGTGCTGCAAATGAAAAAGTGCGGGCACCAGAAGTTTTTAATTGAACCCTGGAAATCTCTAGCAATCCCTTGTTGGTGGATTGGAGAGGATGATTCAGGTAGTTGGGTCCCTGTTTGTGTAGAGCTTTAAAGGTAGGCAAGCCTACATTATAGGTGATCCATCACTGAACCAGTCCATGCAGCACAGGCATAATATGGCTGGTCCTTGAAGTACCAGTCAGCAGACTGGCCACAGCATTCTATACGAGCTGCAAGTGGTGGATACCAACCCCAGACAGCCCTAAGTAGAGGGCATTGCAGTAGTCAAGGCAGGCAGTGATGAAGGCATGGAACAATGTTGGAAGGTTGTCCGGTGGAACCAGGTGTTTCACCTGGGTGATATTCCTCAGATGGTAAAATGAGGATTTATCCATGGCAGACACCTGAGATTTCAGGGTCAAGCCATCGTCAAAAATAACACCCAGGTAATGCACTTGATCTGAGGTAGTGAGCTGAACACCATCAAGCCATAGGCCAGACACATGCCCAGCCCCCAAACCCACCCCTGGGCAACCTGGGTTCACTATCAGCACCTCAGTCTTATCCGGATTAAGTCTTCACCAGCTAGAATTCATCCAATCTTTGATCTCAGAGAGGCAACTGTTTAGCACAGAAATTGCATCGACCTGTCTGGGCACAAAGGACATACACAGCTGAGTATCATCTGCATAGTAGTGAAAACTCAAGCTGTATCACCTGATGATATCTCCCAATGGCAGCATGTACACTGCAAGCAGCATAAATACCAATATGGAGCCATGTAGTAGCCCACAGGACAGGGGGCGAGCATCAGAGGAAAAAATTCCAGTGACCACCCTCTGAGGCCTGCCCACAGGGAATGATCAAAACCATTTGAGGACTGTACCCAACAGACCACACAAAGGAACTGTAGGGACTCCAAAAATATACCATGGTCAACAATGTCGAAAGCTGCTGAGAGATCAAGAAGGATCAAGATGGTATGAGCCTTATGATCTCTCACCATTAGGAGGTCATGTAAAACCTGGACAAGGGTGGTCTCTGTTTTATGCCTCTTTCTAATTTCAGACTGGAGAGATATTGCAAGTTGCAGGGTGATAGTACAATTGCAGCGCAACCACCTTCCCAATAACCTTACCCACAAAGGGAAGGTTAGAGACAGGACAGTAGTTAGGTGGGCAGTCAGGGACCAAGGAGGGCTTTTTAAGGAGTGGTCATATGATCACCTCCTTTAGGGGATCTGGAAAGACTTCCTTTCCAAGGATCTCCTGATAATTTCGGCTAGGATCAGGCAGATCACATCTACTCACCCCACTAAAGGGGGGGGGGTAGGGCCCAGATTCAAACTACAACTGGTTGGGCTCAAAATCTGGACAATCTTCACAGTGGCTATGAATTCTGGCTGGCTGAAATCCATCTAGACAGACCAGGTCCTCACCACCTCCCATCGACCTCCACAACCCCTCATAGAGAGAGCCAGGACGATTCCAGACCTGATGCTGGTAACCTTATCTGTGAAGAATCGAGCTAGCTCATCACACTTAACCTTTGGAAAAGTGATTCAAGACTGGAGATAGATTGGATTGCACAATCTGTCAACAGTTTGGAAAAGTTGAGCCAGTCAATTCTGCTCAGCAGAAATCTCCCTGGACAGAAAGTCTGCCTACTTATGGGTGATTTCTGATTGACAGCCCTTATAAAGTTCCATCAATCTAAGCCTGTCAGCATTCAGGCTGGACTTCCTCCATGCTCTCTCCAACTTTCGACCAACTCACTTCAGCTCCTTCGAGGAACCCTTATACCAACGGGACCTTGGGCTAAGAGTGAGTGGTCAAACATGAACAATCAAGTCCTAGGCATCTCCCACCACCTTCTTATAGGCCAGTACAAGATCCCTGGATTTGTGCTTTCACCCAGCAATTCCGATAGGTTCAGGACCCCTGACAGACCATCTGGGTAACTCCCCTTAAAGGGCAATACTGGACCATCTTCGAAAGGACAGGTCCATTGGGGGGCCCTGAAACTGAACCCTATGGTCTGATGATCAGACCAACTGACTGGTTCCATCCCCAAGCCTGAGATCTCCATCCCCAGGAGGAACAACAGATCCAATGAGTGACCTTCTGTATGAGTAGGGGAGGTAACCACCTGTGTAAGGCCCAGCATTGTCATTAGCTGGAGGAGATTTTGACCAAATTGTGAGAGTTCATCATCAACCCAGGCATTGCAGCCCCTAGAATTATCCATCTGGGAGACTCCAATACTATGTTGACGATGAAGTCCGCTATCTCCTGCAGGAATGCTCCCCCATCACCTGGTAGATGGTAGATGAGGAGTATCCTGCAGCCTACACCCTTTCCCATAATACACTCAAAGGATCTGGTGATCCCTACTGGAATATCCACAAGGCCCAGTTCAGTCTTAAAAAAGATGGCTACACCCCTTCCCCTATGATCCAACCTTGTGTGGTGGATCACCAAGTACCCAGCTGGAGCTGCAGAAGCCAATACTGGCCTTGCATTTTCATCCAGCCAGGTCTCGGTGATACATGCTAGATCTGCAATTTCAACAAGATCAGCTATAATAGCCATCTTGTTTTAAATTAATCTGGCATTGCATAACACCACCTGGGTTGGATGGGATGCTGAGGAAGACCTCGACTCCTGTCCAGCATCTACTGCTGAGCTCTTGGGTGTGGGAACAAGACAGGGATTTCCCCTGTCCTGACGCCATTTCTCCCCAGGACATCTCCTGGTCCCCACTACTCCAATTCACCCCCCCTTTCCATTACCCCATCAGACCCAGTTCTCCCTCTTTTCTTAAGCCCCCTGGCAATTCCCAATGATTGGCAGCATTTGTAAGTTTCATTTGGTAGGTGGGGCAGTCAAAAGGACGCAATTCCCTGAGTCTGGTGGGGGAATACTGTCTGACCGTCTTTAAGCCCTCTCAGCACGTTTCTAAAACTAGCAGCAAAATACACCCGAAATAACTAAACACCACCCAAACAAAGTAAAAACTATCAACAACAAATAATAAATATATAAATTTAAAGCATTTATGTCAATGTATCAAAATAAAATATTGTCCAAGGAGAGCAAACTCTCAGTCCAAGAATTCTAAGTCCAGAGAGCTCCCACCTTTCTGGGAAGCAGTCAAACCTTTCTCAGCCCTACCTCTCACATAGGCCAGGACAGATCAATGAAATTAAACAGATTAATTATTTTAATGGACACTCTCACTGCCCTCCCAGATAAATATGGTCCCAAAAGAAAGGGAAAAGGAGGCCTGACAGTTTTGAAGATTTTATACAAGTCCTGCTTCCAGCTTGCAGTCCCAGAGAATGGCACAGGAGTACAGATTAGTTCAATAGTCAAAGATGACCACAAGGCCAGCAAAACAAGAAAACCCTACCTTGCCCACCAAGAGGCAACTCTCTAAATGCCTGTGGCTTCCACCACAGCCTCCAACAACAATAGGCCCTCCGGACAACTCTCCAGGAAGCCTAGGAGTGGCTAGGGAATACACCGACCTCTCTCTCCAGTGGATGCTGCCCCAGCCCTCCTGCACAGTCACAGTCCCGGCAGATACCCTTGAGAGGTAAGAAGGGTCTCCTCGCCATAAACTCAAATAGACTGCAATCAAAGGTTCAGAGGCAGAACTGCCTGTGCTGTAAGGCTCACAACAGGGACTCAGAGGATCCAGAACCAGTACATTCCACTATCCAGTCCTACTTACTGGTCCATCTCTGCCACAGTCCTCCTTAAACAGCACTCTCACCGCAGCAATTCTCCAGAAACCAATGCTGATGCTGGACTGCACGATTTCAAAAAGTTAAGAAAGTTCAGGACTTCATTCCCTTGATCTCTCACAACAGATCTTCAATCTCCTCCAGCCAGGTAGGGAGACATTCCACGATTTAATTTTGGGCCATTTTAAAAATGACAGACTTTGAGCAAAATATGTCTAGAGGCAAAAATATTTATTGCTTCTCTCTATTCCTGGAAATGCTACTAACCTCTACCTTCCTCATTAAGGTTCCCTTCCTAACTACCACTAGAACCTTAATAACAGATTGCAGGAGTATAAAAATAGTGCAAATTAATTAAAAACGACACAAATTGCCATAAATGCCAAAAATAAAAATGTGTTTTACTGCTGTTATACTAGTACTCCAGATGGCAAACCCAGCGCATCTGCCATCATGCAATCCAAGCTCCTAATGAGAGTATCAAGGTACCGTATCTTTACCCCTTCCCTGATCTGGCTCTCTTGGACTCTCTGCCCCTCTTCCCTTCACTCCTGCCTTTTCCCTCAACTCAGTGAGGGGCCAGTATCTGTTTGACTCAACCGTAGAACTCCTGTTGAGTACACATTCCCTATTGCCTCTTTGTCCTCAGGATCTTTGTTCCCTGCCTGCCCTGACCCCTCTATCCCCTTCCCACAATCTTGTTCCCTCCTCCACCCTCTCAGTTCTCCTCCCTGTCCCCCCTTCATCCTCCCATCCATGCCCCTCCCTGTCTCTCCTTGTGAAATCCCTCTTTAACCGTACCAATTTACACTCTATCCTTCTCAGTTTTTGAAAGGGCATTCCCCTAGCTTCTACAGAGTGCTCCTGAATACAGGAGCTCCACAGTCATTACAGCCAACTATCCCCCCTCCCCCAGATCCCTTGCTCCCTCTCATTTCCTGGTAATTCCCCCCCACCAAAGCAGCTCTAACTCAAGGAGGCAGTATGGCGCAGTGGACTAAGGCTCTGAGCTGCAAATCTGGTGACATCCAGCAGACCAGACCTGGGGTTTGAATCCCACAGCTTCCACTTGCATACTGTGTGACCCTGAGCAAGTCACTTAACCTCCTTGTGCTCCCCGGTCGCTCCTGTAAAAAAGCTTTCAGCTTAGTGTGCTATACCTGGTAAAAACAACTAAATAAAAAAAAAAATAAAACTGCTGTTGCCCTTTAACCTTCCAGCCCCATCTGCTATGATTTCCCTCTTGGTCCAAACCGGTTCCTCCTTAACTCACCACATTTCTCATGCCCTCCTTCTTAATTAATACATGGTCTGCAAAGGGAACTTTCAGAACGTGCAACAATCTGCCGTTTCAGTACAGATTCAGTACAGTAACAGGCAACCATAAAATTTTGGACCCTTTACCACTGTCCAACAGCCTAGATCAAGCCCAACTAGGGTATGCCTTCCCAGCAGATTACAATTTTCCCTACTGCCTTTTTCCCTAGTTGGCCAGCATGCTAGATTAAATCAGTTTTACCAGTGTGCTCAGTCTAAATTTTGCTTCATGTGATCCGCCCTTTTTTAGTCCAGTACAATGATCTTTATGGCCAAATAATCAGGTTTTTCCTGGTGCTTGCCCCGCCTTCCTTGGGCATTTAATAGAGATCAGGGCCAGGGTGAATGGGCGGTAAAAATTGGTCCCTCTCATGCCTCTGATGCGGCTGAAAACAGCTCCTTCTCCCCACATCCTCACCACTGATATGGCTACCTGGACCCCAAATCAGTCCCTCCTAGCTGCCGATACGGTGCCCCGGTGCTAATTTTTCCTTCTGTGAATATGGTTTGTTTGCGGCTGGGATCTCCTCCTTTTATACTCAACCCTGATTGGCTCTTGGGACTCTTCCCTTGTCCTGCCACAGATTTGGCTGAAATCTGTCCCTTTTGCCACCGTTGTGGTCAAACTTGAACCATTCTGCCAGCGATGCGGCCAAAATCTATCAGTCCCTCTCCTGCCACTGACGCAGCTGAAAACAGTTCCTCCTTCTCATGCTCCCGCTGCTAATGTGACTACGTGGATCCCAAATCCATCCCTCCTAGCCACCAATGCAGCCCCCCCCCCACACTACAGCGCTTTCTGTGAATATGGCATTTAAGGTAACCATGTGTTTCTTTTTTTCCCTGCAGTGTGCCAATTAAGCACATGATTAGAAAATATTAAAACTAAACTTCAGACCCATGCAATGCTGTTTAACCGGTTTGCGAATTCCAAAGCCTCAGCATGCATTCCATCCCAGATGACAATATTCAAACAACATGAAGTCTTGCTGTATTCTGACAAGTGCAGTTAGCCTCAGCCTTTAAACTGCCACAGAAAACAATGGGTTAACTTTTCTATGCAGGGCATAGAATGTTCATCTTGAGCTCAGTTGATGTCTCTGCCTGCTGAATTTTGAACTGCAACTGTCAGATTCTTTACTCTGCCTCACTGAACAGTCACTCCGGAGATTTCTCCTGCTGCTTGGTTCTAAGTCGGTTGAAGTGTCGGTTTTCGATCATTTTTCCTTTTTTTATTCAGTTTACTTTATAGGCACAGTAATGATACATGAGTTATACAGCCCTAATCAGGCTGACACTTGCAAGTTACATATGCCATTATCATATAAACATGTTTACAAAAACAATATCACTGAAATAAACAAGATTGACTTAGCAATTGACGAGGTAACCTAACACAACTTTACCCCATCCCATCCCAACCCAACACCCACCACCCGAGCAGCATCTACATACAAATTGAGGCACAATGAGGATTCTCACTAGGAAGAAAAACGAGGATCAAAGGATACATCTAGCAGGGGGTATTTCCTATGGCTAGACAGACAAAGCTTGCCAAGTAGCTAGAACAGCATCCAGTAGGCCCCAGCTTGAGCCATAGGACTGGATCCTGTTGTTCATTTTGGCTATGTGTAACTGTAATTGTAATGCAAGCGTAAACTCCTTATACCATTCTAGGACTGGTGGAGTAATGGTGTCCATCCAGTGCCTTAGGATGACAGCTTTGGCCGTAGCCGATATAATAGCCATGTACAACTTTTTTTGCCTAGTCATGCCTCTGGGAAGGCTACTCAATAAACAAATTTCTGGTGTAAAAAAGAGCTCCAGGCCTATTATAGATGGTAATGAAGCATAAATTGCCCTCCAGAAAGGCTGAATCTTAGCGCACTCCCACAGTACGTGGAACAAATCCCCTTCTTTGGCTTCGCACATGTTACAGCTAGGTGATGATAGCTTACCCATCTTGTGAAGTCTAGCAGGAGCATAATACATGTTGTGCATGATATTAAATTGCGGTAGTTTATATCTATCCTGCCTAATATATTTATGATTATTTACCCATATCTGCTCCCATACTCCCCTATCCACTGTCATCTCTAATCTCTGCCTCCAATAATGACTAACACAAGAGGGCAACCCCTCATCTATACTCTGCAACACTTTATAGAATCTAGAAACAGAATGGGGTTGGTCTGCAATTTTAAGTAACGAGGACAACTCGGTCCTGTTTTCCACCCATGTTTTCGTTCTGTGCAGGTAAGCTTTTATTGAGCCACAAATTTGTCGAAATTTGAAATGATACCCTTTTAAATCTGGGAATTGGATACAGGCTTGTTCATATGATATTAGCTTCCCTTGGGGTGCCAAATCTCCCAGTCGTAATCCAGCTAATGGCCCCAAAAACATAGAAGAAATCGGAGCCCGTTGTATTAAAAAGTGGATGTTATGTGTCAAAACTTGTTCTGGTGAGTTCTGCCAGTTCACCTTTAGGAGCTTCTGAGCCTGCTGCAGAATTTTAGCGACCATCCAATAGGTGTGTTTTTGAGTGGTTTGGGAAGGAGTTTAATAGTGGTATAGGCAATTGAATTTAGAGTTAATGAATATTTAACAGCTAAATCGCTCTCAATATGGACCCAGGAAGGCACATAAGAGTTCAGGGCCACTAAGCTATTTGGTTTATCCCAGTGTACCACTATACTAATATGTGAGGCAATGTAGTACTTAAAGAAAGATGGGAGCGTGAGGCCTCCTGACTTTTTTAATCCTGTAAACTTCAGGTAGGTTCTTCTGACAGTCTTCCCTTTCCATAAAAATACATTGAGTATTTTTTGCAGATTCCAAAACCAGGTTTTGGGTAGGTAACACCCTAAAATGTTTAAAGGATAGAAAATCCTTGGTAGTGTGTTCATTTTCACTGTTTTTATCCTAGCCCAGAGTGACAACGGTAATAAACTCCATCTGACCAGGTCTTTTGTTTAATAGCTTTAATAAGGTTATGGAGATACTCTCTAATCATCGAGCTTATCTCCCTAGAAATTCTGATGCCAAGATACATCAACATCTTTGGTTCCCAGTTTACCCATATTCCCTTGCTGAGTTAAGATAGCATCTATTGTTTAACAGGAAAAGCTTTGTCTTGGAGATATTAATTTTATAGTTCGAGACTTTGGAAAACTTTGTAATTTCATGCAGCATTACCGGTATACCATTTTCTGGATCCTCTAAGTGCATAAGCAAGTCATCCGCATAGGCTGAAATTAAGTACCACCTGTTCCCACCTTTATTCCCCTAATCTCTTGTGATGCCAGTAATCTATGAATCAGGGGGTCAAGGTATAAATTAAATAGGAGCGGGGAAAGCGGGCATCCCTGTCTTGTGCCGCAGGAAAAGGGGAATGGAGCTGACAATATACCATTGCACCATATCCGTGCCATGGGTGTACTATATAAGACTCGGACACAATTTAAGAAATCTTCAGATAGACCAAATCTGGATAAGACTGCAAACAGAAAGTCCCACGACACCCGGTCGAATGCCTTTTCGGCATCCAATGCAAGTAAGGCTGCTGGAGTCTGTAAATTATGTGCATGCACAATTAGATGATGGAGTTTATGTAGATGGTCACCAGGCACCCTACTGCTCATGAATCCCACTTGCACATCACTTACCAGATTACTCATTAATGGACTGAGTCGGTTGACTAAGACTTTAGCCAGTATTTTAATATTGACATTTAACTATGATATTGGGTGATAACTGCCAGGGAGCACAGGGTCTCTCTCTGGTTTAGGGATAAGAGTTATGAGGACCTCTAAGAAAGCTATTTCCGAGAGGCCTTCATAAAACCAAAAGTTATATACCTTAGTTATGATTGGGCAGATTACATCCACACAAGCCTTATATAGATTAGTAGTTAAACCATCCGGTCCAGGGGACTTGTCCCCAGCAAGTTGGGTAATCGCTTGCTTCACTTCCCACTCTTGTATGAGTGATCCTAACTGAATCACCTCTAAGCTTGTAATCCTAGTCAGGGTAACCGAGTCTAGAAATTCTTGAATTTCTATGGGGGTCGCTGTATCAACAGACGGGATGCAGTATACCAGCTGAAAGCATTCCTTGAAGGTCACGGCAATTTCTCTAGGGTCACCGGTTATAGTATCTCCCCTATAACTTTGTAGTGCGGCTATGAATCGATTAGAGTCTAGTTGTTTCAGTCTATGGGCTAAAAGTTTGCCTGCTCTTTCCCCAGATTCCAGATACCTGATTTTAGTTCTCTGGAGGGCCAACTCTGCTTTCTGCATCGTAATTGAGGAGTATTGAGTTTGGAGTTGATGCAGTCTAACCCAATCCACTTCAGTTGAGTGTCGGGTAATATTATTTTCCAAAGCCCTAATAGCACTAGTGATTTCATTTAACTGCAGTCTAGCTATCTTGGCCCTAGTGGAAGTTATTCTGATGCACTCACCCCTTAGTGCACACTTCAAGGCTGCCCAAATATCTATGTTGGGAACTGAACTAAGATTTCTAACGAGAAAGTGGGATATAAAATTGTTCAGGTGTTCCTGGGTAAAGGAATCCTGCAACAGCTGGTTATTAAATCTCCACATGAAATCCCTCTTTATAATGGAATTTGGTTCAAATGATCCAATATAACCCTCATATAAATCCTAGCATCTGTGACCGAGGGAAGCGCATTAATGCTGACTAAAAAATAGTCAATTCTGGAACACGTTTTGTGCAGCATAGAAAAAAACGTACATTGCCTAGCTCTCCCATTATTCAATCTCCAGATGTCTATAAGGTCTAAGCTCTCCATTACCTCTTTTAACGCTCTCTGGGCGGGAGATAACCTACTCGTATCTGTCGAGAAACAAGTGTAGGATTATATTCCAATCCCCCACTTTTAATAATGTCATGAACACGTAAGTATTTAGGATATCCAGGAACTGCATAAAAAATCGATAATTTTTCTACCGAAATTTTGTTTCTGCATAGTCAGTTCAAGTCTCTGTCTGTGGTACCATGAGTACTAGATAGGTTTTGTTCTGTTTTCTGTGTGGAACTTGTAAAAAGTGTGGATAGATTCGACCTAACCGATTGTTCAGGTAAATTTTGTATTTTACTTTAGTGTGTGGTTACCGGTCTGTATCGGTTCTAAAAAAAAAACGGGTTTTAGTACGTTTTTTTCCAAGACCCGTGACACGGTCAGGAACCGATAGGGGAGTCTTGCCTGGCGGTTGCTGAAAAAAGGATAAGTTTGGTTAGGTTGGCCATGTCTGAGAAACCCAAGAAAAAAAACATGCCCACTGGGTTTCAACACTGCAGTGAGTGTACGGAGGTCTTTGCTAAGGCTGATCCCCACACCACCTACGTTTATTGTCTGGGGTTTGACCACCTCTATTCAGACTGCCAAATTTGCAAAAATTTTCCCAAATCTACCCTTGAAAAGAGATTAGGTAGACTGAGGGGAAAGGGATGCCGAGAAGTCCGCTGACCTGGATCACCAGCCTGGTTCAGTTCTGACCGAACCAGAAGGAGTGCCCTCTGAACTGGGCGATACTTCTTCGGGCAAAAGGAGAGCCAATTCCAAGGAATCAGTTCTGACAAAAAGAAAACGCAAAGACAAATTGACCGGTTCGGATCCAGAATCTCATGCTCCAACTGCCAAAGAAATAGCCAAAGCAATTCATATTGTGGAATCGCTTCGACCAGTTCTGACTGATCTGGCACCTTTTTGCAGGGGCTTGGTTTGGTCGGTTCCCCTGGTTCACGATTATACCCTTGAAGAATTTTATGAATCGGAGTTTGAGGAGGAGGGAGAGTTGGAAGGTGAATATGGTGATGGTGAAAGTCTGGATGTGCCTATTGACCCAGACATCTCCCCAGACAGACCTTCAGGTGTTTCTCCTCCTAGGCTTTCTGAGTCCCCTTTGCACTTCATGTTTTACAGAAAGGTGGCTGATACCCTCCATCTTCCTGTGGAGGAGGCAGTAGAGGATCAGGAGGAGCCTGACTATGTAGAGATGATGGACATCCCAGAGTTCAGGAGACTGTCTATTCCCTTCCACAAATCTTTTGGGAAACTGACACAGAAAATTCATAAGTCTCCCAATTCCATACCTCCTTTGGATAGAAGAATGGACAAGAGGTATACTGTTTCAGGCTCAGATACGAAGTTCCTTTATCAGCAATGCAGCCATGTTCAAGTTGTACAGGCTGCTGCCTGTGATAAGGCAAACATTCCCTTGGCATCACACCCCCCAGACAAGGACTCCAGGAAGACTGATGCCGTGGCAAAGAAGAAGTACATGGCATCTTTCTTGGGACTCAGGCAGGTGAATTATATGTCCTATACAACCAGGTGCCAGAAGTCCAGGTGGGACACTGTACTGGCACTGGCTAAACAGGCTTCCCCCCAGCTTGCCAAGGAGCTGGAGGAGGTGACTGCAGAGGGATTGAGGCATCAGAGGTTCAGTTTCATGCTGCTGTGGACTTCAATGATGTATCATTAAGAGTCATGGCTACATCTGTGGCTCTTCGGAGAATGGCTTGGCTCAGATGTACTAGCCTCTCGGAGGATACCTAGGCTAAGGCCATGGATTTTCCTGTAGTAGGTGATTCTCTGTTTGGGGAGCAGACAGAGAATTACATGAAGAAAATGGACGAATACAGGACCACTTACAGGAGTGCTCAGGCCAAGGAAATGTAGGCAACTCCTCAAAGGCAGCAGTCTAGGGGCAGGGGCAGGCCTTTTCAAAGGCCTTTTTACCAAGCACAGGCTTCTTCTTCCTTTTCGCAGAGGGGGTTCTTCAGAGGGAGAGGCAGAAGGGGGATGAGCAGGCATGCATCCACCCCTCAGCCTAAAGCCCCTGCCAAGTAGACACCCTGATGGGTCTGCCCGGGTCAACTCTCCTATCCCAGTAGGGGGCAGACTAGCTTACTTTGCCCAGGACTGGATGTCTATTACATCAGACAAATGGGTCCTGGAAGTAGTAAGCCAGGGACTGGTTCTCAGCTTCAAAAAATGTTCAAAGATGAGAGCCAGATCTTTTTCACCTGCAAATCTTTCAGAAACCCTTGCCCTAGAGGCAGAGGTTTCTTCTCTCCTAGATTTAAGAGCTATAGAGAGAGTATCTACCCTACAATGGGGCAAAGGACTGTCCTCCAGGTACATCCTGACCCCCAAAAAGACAGGGGAGTGACGACCCATAAGATATCTGAACAAACATCTTTTAAAGCTAAAGTTCAAGATGATAACTCTGTGAATTATCCTTCCCTCTCTAAGTCTAGGGGACTGACTAGCCTCCCTGGACCTCAAAGATGCCTACTTTCACATTCACATCAGGTGCTCCCACAGAAAGTACCTCAGGTTTGAGTTGCCCTCAGGCCACTATCAGTTCAGAGAAATGTCCTTTGGCCTAACCTCAGCCCCAAGGGTTTTCACAAAGTGCCTGGCAGTAGTTGTTGCCTTCCTAAGAAGACAAAAGATTTCCATTTTTCCATACTTGGATGACTGGATCATAGTGGGCCAGTCCCCAGACCAAGTCCAGTCAGACCTGCAAGTGACCCAGCAAGTTCTCACTTCTTTGGGATTTCTTCTCAACCTACCAGTCAGTTCTCGAACCAGTGCAGCTCCTCACCTTCATAGGGGCAGAGATGGACACAGTAAAAGCAAGAGCCTTCCTTCCCCTGAAAAGGGCAAGATCTCTCATGGAGCTGGCTCCTTCACTCAGCCTTCAGGTGTCTTAACCAGCAAGGCATTTCCTTCAGCTCTTGGGCCACATGGCAGCTTCTACAGCAGTGGTCCAAGGTGCAAGATTCCAGGTGAGGGACATTCAGTTCCACTTAAGAGCTTTTTGTTCCCAAAGAAAGGATTCCCTTACCAAACTAATCCCAGTGACTCGAACTCTGATCCAAGCCCTACAATGGTGACAGAATCAGGACAATTTAAGGCAAGGGGTTCCATTTGCCACTCAGTCTCATTCAGTGGTCCTTACCACAGATGCTTCCCTGCTGGGCTGGGGAGCCCATTTGAGGGACTTCACCACCCAGGGACAGTGGTCGCCTCAGGAACCTCTTCTACACATCAGTCTCCTAGAACTCAGGGCAGTGTTTCTGGCACTGCAAGTTTTGTCCAGATCAGTACAGAACAAGGTGGTTCAGGTCAGAACAGACAACACCACCACCATGTGGTACATCAACAAGCAAGGAGGCACTCAGTCTATGGCCTTGTGCACAGAAGCAATGAAGTTGTGGTCCCTGGCTTATTCCCTGCAAACCTCTCTGAGAGCAGTTCACCTTCCAGGGAAGGACAATGTCCTAGCAGATGCACTGAGCAGAATATCTCAGGGCCATCATGAATGGGCCCTGGACCCTCTGGTGTTGAAGGTAATTTTCTCAAGATGGGGCACTCCAGAGACAGATCTTTTTGCAGCCCTAGACAATCACCAACTTCCTCTTTTTTGTTGCAGACCCCAGTCATGGGCTCAGTCCCCCTGGATGCTCTGATTCTAAATGGGGAAGGGAAATTTCTGTATGCTTTTCCCCCCTTCCCTCTCCTGTTCAAAGTTCTAGTCAAAATAAGGTCACAACCTTGCAAAGTGATTCTGATTGCTCCAGACTGGACCAGGCAGCCATGGTATTCCTTATTGCTGTCCCGAGCAGTCCATCTTCCCCTGTCTCTTCCCAGGAATTACAACCTGTTCACCTCCTCTCAGGGGAGGATATGATACCCCAATCTTCAGTCTCTCAATCTCAAGGCATGGCTCTTGAAGAGTTAGAGTTTACAGATTTGCATCTGTCTCAGGGAGTTCTGGATATTCTCAAAGCTTCTCAAAAGCCTTCCACCAGAAAGACTTACAACTCCAAATGGAAGAGATTCAGCATTTGATGTTCCAAGAGGCAAATCTCCCCAGATACTGCTGAATTGCCTACAATTCCAGATTGTATGGTCCATCTTAATGGCCTGGGCCTCAGAACAGCTACCCTGAAGGTACACCTTTCTGCTGTTTCTGCTTTCCTGTCAGTAGGCAAGTCTTCTTCACTGTCATCCCATCCTGTATTCTGTAAGTTTTTCAAGGGATTGCTTCACACCAATCCTCCCTTTAGGGATCCTGCTCCTGCTTGGGATCTTAATGTTTGCATTGCTCAGCTTATGCAACCCCCTTTTGAACCTTTGTCCTCAGCAGAGCTTAAGTACTTGACTTGGAAAACTGTGTTTTTGGTAGCCATTACTTCTGCTAGACATATCAGTGAATTGCAAGCTCTGTCAGTGGAACCTGATTTCATCTCTTTTCACAGAGATAAAGTGGTCCTTAGAACTAACAGAACGTTCTTGCCTAAAGTGGTTTCAGATTTCCACCTGAACCAGTCTACGTCTCTCCCTGTTTTCTTCACTGATCATTCTTCCTCAGGAGAGAGGAGGCTACACAGTTTAGATGTTAAAAGAGCCCTTAGCTACTCCATAGAGTGTACCAATGGTCACAGGTTTGACTCCCTCTAGTTGTTCCTCACTTTCAGAGAAGTTGAGAAGGGCAAACCTGCCACCAAGAAATCTATTGCCCGGTGGATTGTGTCTTGTATACAATTCTGCAATGAAAAACTGGGAAAAACTCCACCCTCAGGCCTGAGGGCTCATTCCACAAGAGGTACAGCTGCTTCCCTGGCTGCTGCCAGGGATATCCCACTTTTAGAAATTTTTCAAGCAGCCACCTGGAAAACAGTCCATTATACCTTTACCAAGTATTAATCTCTGGATATCCAGGCTAGGAGTGATGCTCATTTTGGCTCAGCAGTACTTCAGAGCCTATTCCCAAAGTAGGTTCTGTCTGTCATCCTTGGAGGTACTGCTTGGTAGTCTGCACTTGTCAGAATACAGCAAGACTTCATGTTGTCTGAAGAAAAAAATTACTCACCTTAGTAATTATGTTTCTTCTAGTGGAGTCTTGCTGTATTCTGACCTCCCCCCCACCTTCTCTCTCAGAACCTAGATTTTTTGGGATGTGGGTGGGCAGGCGCAGTGTTGGCACCCTAGGGGTGCCACCTTACACCCTCTGTTTCTCATGGGGTAAGATGTTATTTCATTTTATTGGTTTTTGTGTTTGGGTTTCCTGACTTGAGTCTTCCTTTGAAACCCAAAAGATTATTTTTCTGCCAGTTGGCTAGTAAAAATGTTACAGTTTCCACACAGAACACCTAGTAAGTTTTGCTCGTAAAGATCTGATGGTTGCAGTTCAAAATACAACAGGCAGAGACATCAACCCAGCTCGAGATGAACATTCTATGCCCTGCATAGAAAAGTTAACCCATTGTTCTCCAGGGCAGTTTAAAGGCTGGGGCTAACTGCACTTGTTAGAATACAGCAAGACCCCACTAGAAGAAACATAATTACTAAGGTGAGTAATTTTTTCATGTTGTCCAGATGAGAATACCATTTAGACAAACATCTTCGATATGTTTTTTTCATTCAGTATAAATTCTTTTTTAATCCATGACACGGCAAGATTTGCATAAGATAGATGGAACTAAAGGCTTTCTTCTGCTGACAATTTCTATGTATCTGTGTATCTGTTACCTGACCACCACCCCACACCAATACCCTCTCACATTCTGCATAACAATAACATAAGTGGGAAGCACCTACAGTACATGCACTAATGTTTTCTCCTAGACCGTTTGCCATGCTTACTTACACAGAAGCTTCCCCAAAGCAATCTCTCTATATATTTGCCATCGGTCAGGCCTACTGGGATGCACTGGGTAAGTTTCCTTCACTGACTCACCAAAGCAGCCGCAGATACTGGGCACAACAGCAGCAGAACAGTCACACTTTGGAGCAGTGGATGGCAAATAAGTTCAGACTTGTTTTGGTTTGGCAGGCAGTGGGTCTTTGCTCACATCATGGTTTTCCCTTGGCTGGGGCATGGTTCTCTCAGAACTAAGCAGATAGGGGGCACAGCAGCAGCAGCAGCAGCAGCACTGTCATGCATGGGAGCAGTGGATGGTAAAAAAGTTTCAACTTCTGGTTTGGTAGGTGGTGGGACTTTACTCACATCATTACTTTTCCTTATAGGCAGTATAACACAGTGCATTAAAGCTCTGAGCTGCAGATATGAAGACCCGGGTTTGAATCCCACAGCTGCCTAGGTGCATATTATGTGATCCTGAGCAGGTCACTTAACTTCCTTCCTTTTGCTCCCAGGTCAAATCTGAAAATAAGCTTCAGCTTAGTGCAGTTTTGGAGGCCACACTTAAAGAGGGACATTAAACTCCTGGAGAGGGTCCAGAGGAGGGTAACCAAAATGATTTGGGGCTTGGGGGACAGGACCTATGAGGAGAGGCTCAAAGAGCTAAATATGTACACATTGGAAGAGAGAAGTGACCGGGGGGACATGATAGAGGTCTTCAGGTACATGAAGGGGTAAATAGGGGAGGAACAGTCAGGGCTCTTGAAAGGAAGAGGAGGGGCCACTAGAGGTATGGGTGGAAGCTGGAGGGAGATTCAGGGGAGAAAGGAGGAGGTGCTACTTCACTGAGAGGGTGGTGGAGCATCGAATGTGCTGCCTAGGGGCTGGTGGAGGGGTTCGGGGTGGGACAGGTACAGAAGAAGGGGTCTGGAAGCAAAATCCAATTCAGTGAGAATATCCGTAACTGGGAAGGGAGAAGCCAGAGAAGGTGAGAGGGGCAGCAAGGTCAGCTCCCAGGGTAGGGGCTGACCAAATGAGCAGATGCGAAAGACCGTTAGGCCTATTCTGCTGGCATTTTAGTATGTTAGTGTGCTACTCCTGGTTAAACAATGTTCCCTTTCCCTTTTTACATTTCCGCTTGGCAGCATATTGACAAACAAAGCATGTTCTGGCAATGCAGGCAGTGGATCCTTAGTCATATTTGGTGTTATTCTTAATTGTCTGGATGCAGTGCAAAAGAAGTGAGAGCACGCTGCAAGTACCTTTGGGTGGAATGACTGACAAGGAGCAGATTCAGCTCACTGTTGTTAATGCACTGCAGTGGGAACTGCCAAAAATTCAACAAAGTCTGATGCATCTGACACTAGCCTGGCTTCGCCGTCATCCACTGCCAACAGTTTAACCACAGATGCCACATGATTTGCTGGCAGATGATGACTGCTCATTTTTATGTTGTCTTGCACACACGTAAGCAACATATTGTGCATTGGAATAATAGGTTTTGTGGGTGCGATCGTGTTGTGGCCAGTGGCACCACTGCTTTTTTGGACTGGGCTCTGTGGCATGAATCAGACTGTATGCTGTCTATGACAGCAGTTGCAAAGCATGCCACCAACCTGAAACTATTTTGCCACTGCAATGAGAAAGTGACCCCTCAATGCAGGGTGTGCCTTCCCTGGTCTAACATTTCAATAAAACATGGCAACTGTCACTGTCCATCTCTTGCATTCTCCAACAACCCGATATCGGGTTGCCCAATCCCCCTGTCAGCATGCCCTCTCCCCAGTTCATTTGCTGATGGGGAGCACAATCCCTGTTGGCATAATGCCCCCCCATTTGTTGTGTGCCGAAGGGGTTGCCCAATCCCCCTCAGTATCATGCCCCCCCAAACAGGTTCTCTTTGCCGATGGAGGGCCCAGTCCCCATTGGTTTCAGTCCTCCCTCCCCAAAAATGCAGGTGGCACACTGGGAGCCCATCCTAGTGTGCCCAAAGCAAACCTGCAAAAAAAAAAAAAACCTTCCTGTGACATCTTTTTTTCCTCCCCATGAAACAAAGAAAATGGTCCTTCACTGTCGGGTCCCCTTCCCCAACTCGCACCCACCCTCTGTGCACCTCACCTCCCTACACACACACCCTTACCCCATACTTACCTCCGGAGCCCCGTATGATGATTTTCGGTTGAGCAGTAACATGTCTGCACTCTTCAAAGCTGACCGTGAACTGAAGAATTGCCAGTAAGATGTATAATAGCATAAATGTTTTTTTTTCAATGTATGTGAATATCTCGGCCATATTTTCAACTTTTGGCACCAAATTTTCAACATGGGGTCCTTGGGATGCCTCCTCATGAATTCAGTCACTGTCATGGCATTATTCAGTCCCAAAGGTGATTTCACGTTTACAGTGCAGAAGTGCAGAATCACCTTTCAGGACCAAATAACCAAATAACAGTGCCACTGTTGTTGAGGTGGGCTCCCAAAAAGCATATGTTGCAAATTTGGTGAAAAAAATTCCTTAAAATTACTGTGTTTACAAGCGAGTGTTGTACAGTTTGCACCCATGCTCGTAACTTTGAGAATTTTTGATATATTTACTCCAAATTTTCAACATTGCTATTTTTACATACCTCCTCATGAACAGTATAGATGTCATTGTTCACATACTGCCCAAAATGTGTTTTTGCACATCTGGCGCACAATGGCACAGTCACTATGGGAAATCAATGTTCGGGACAGTTTTGTATAGTGCTTCGACAATGCTAGCTCTGACATCCCCTACCACGATAGCTACAGTACCGACTGTCAGCATTGTGGCCACAGGATGTTGGCGCACACCTTCGGGGGGTGCACCCACCGACCCCCCCTTGTGAGGGGCTCTGCCCCCACCCTCCCTATCTCTAGGATTCTAACTCTGAGTCAGAGTTGGACCAGAGGGGCAAACACCCAGTAAGGCAGTCCTGATTGCCACATGGACCACCACAGCGGTAGGCAGACTTTGACTGATTTCTGGCTCTGTGGTGGTCCTCACGTTTGGCAAGTCACTGCGGTGATGAGATACCGTTCGAGACAGATTAAGAAAATCACAGTGACTCTGTTCATGAGCGGAGGTCCCAAAATGCCTATGTTGAAAATCTGGTGACAAAATTCCACAAAATAACTATGTTTCGAGTGTGCATTGTGCAGTTTCCACTCACACTCACACTCGTAACGTTGAGAATTTTTTATATTTTCACTCCAGATTTTCAACATTGCCGTTTTTACCCACCTACTTATGAATAGTACAGCTGTCATTTTTCACATCCATAGAAACATAGAATTTGACAGCAGATAAGGACCACTTGGCCCACCTAGTCTGCCCATTTTCCTACCTAACAGATAAGCTGCAGATCCAAATTAACCAAGAGCTTACTTCCTCCTACCCCCACTAGGACTGTCTTATGTCTGTCCCATGCATTCTTGAATTTCCCCACTGTTCTTGACTCCACAACCTCCTCAGGGAGGCTGTTCCATGCATCCACAACCCTTTCTGTGAAAATAGAAACATCCTGTCTGAAATGTGTTTTCACACAAATATGGTACACACCAACTTCCATTTTTTTTTTATTTGGAGAAATAATAGGCAAAAGAGTCAAAGAAGATGCATTACAAATTGATAAAAAGAGAATAAACAACTTGAAACATTTTAGTTGGTTTAAAAATATAAAAAATATATCATGGACTTGATCCATACTTATTAAAATTAGTCAACCCAGTGGATAGAAGGATGATAACCAGATTTAAACTGGAGCTATATAAATGTAACTATATCTATCACAATCAGAGAAGGCAAGGAGAAGATTCTGCTTTTCATGTTTGCTTGCACGCATGTGCAAGAAACATAGTGCCATCATCCGAGTTTTTGTAGGTGTGGCACCATGTCTTCCAGTTCAGTCAGCATATTTGCAGGCACAGCTACAGTTCATCAATGAATGTTGCAGCTGTCTATGACAGCAGTTGAAAATGGAGCGGTGTACAGTTGATTAGCAAATTGCCGGCAATCCTGCTTGAATGCATCTCTGCTTTCCCTTCCTGGAACATAAATTCAGTTTGAAGTGAACTACAGCCAAAGAGGGTGCTGAATCCACCATCAGCTCTGCGCGCCCCTAATACACTTCCAGGTGCCATGCTGGGAGCTCATCCAGCATGGCAAACATCCATCTGCTGGCCCCCAACACACTTCCAGGTGCCACGCTGGAAGCCCACCCCAGCGTGGCAAACATCCATCTGCTGACTCCCCAAACACACTTCTAGGTGCCACGCTGGGAGCCCACCCCAGTGTGGCAAACCTCTGTATGGCCAACAGGGGGTGCCCAATCCCCCATTGGCTCCACTGCCCCCCCAAAAACAGAAGTTCCAGCTGCCATGCTGGGGGCCCACCCCAGCATGGCAAAAGTCCCATGTCGTCTTCCTAAAAGCAAGAAAAGGACCTAAAAACAAAAAATAGTCCCTCGTTGTTTGCCTTTCCCCCTTCCCCCAACTGCACCCACCCTCTGTTCACCTTGCCTCACTAGGCCCCCACCTCACCCCATACTTACCTACGGAGTCCGGTGCCATGATCTTTGGTGGACCGGGAACATGTCTGTGCTCTTCAAAGCCAACCACGAACTGAGGAAATGCCAGTAAGCTGTATAATGGAATAAATAAGGTTTCTTCAACTTTGATGCATATCTCAAGCATTTTTTTGAATTTGGCACCAAATTTTCAACATGGGGTTTTGGGGTCCCCTCCTCATGAATTTTGGCACTATCATGGCATTAATCATCCCAGAAAGGTGATTTCATGGTCACTGCGTGGAACCACCTTTCGGGACTGATTTACAAAATGACTGTGTCACAGTTCATGAGGTAGTCCCCCAAAAACCCTATGTTGAAAATTTGGTGAAAAAATTCCCAAAAATGGCTAATTTATGAGCGTGCATTGCGCAGTTCCTATGCACGCCTGTAAGTTCACAAATATTTTATATATTTTCACTCCAGATTCTCAACATTGCCATTTTGCAACACCTCCTTATGAGGAGAACAGCTGTCATTTTTCACCTCTCTCCCAAAATGTGTTTCTGCGCATGTAGCGTACCATGCCACAGTCGGTGTGCAAAATCAATGTTTGGGACAGATTAAGACAATCACAGTGACACTGTTCATGAGCAGAGGTCTTAAAATGACTATGTTAAAAATTTGGTGACTAAAGTCCATAAATGACTGTGTTACGAGTGAGCATTGTGCAGTTTTCACGCACCCTCGGAAGTTCATGAATTTGTAATATTTTTAGTCCAGATTTTCGCCAGTGCAATTTTTCCACACTTCCTTATGAACAGTACAGCTGTCCTTTCTCACCATAGCCAAAATGTGTTTTCGCACTTCGAGGGCAGAAATGCGTGGTTGCTGTGGGAAATCACTGTTTGGGACAGATTCAGAAAATCACAGTGACACTGCTCATGAGCGGAGGTCCCAAAATGCCTGTGTTGACAATCTGCTATAAAAAATCCCCAAACTAATTAGATTATGGGTGTGCGTTGCACAGTTTCTACATGCGATTGTGACTTCACCAGTTTTTTTAATATTTTCACTGCAGATTTTCAACATTGACATTTTTTACATCTCCCCATGAACAGTACAGCTGTCATTTTTCACACCCTGTTCAAAATGTGCTTTCGCACCTATAGGGCCAAATGGCATAGTTGCTGTGCAAAATCAGCTTTCGGCTAACAAACTGATATTGCCACTGTTCATGAGGTGGGGGTCACAAAAAAAACATGCTGAAAATTTGGAGTGAAAATACCAATGAACGCCTGAGGAGTTAGGGTTTCCAACCATAACGCCCCACCCTGTAGAGACTGACAGGCATCAGGGGTGTGACTTGGGATTGTTGCCTGTAATGCTCATACCATTCCACCCCTATACACACCCTGCAGCCAGTGAGAGGCATCGAGGTGTGCCTTGAACTCTTCAGCCCCACAGTTCACCCCATTCTTCTATACATATACAGCACTCATCTCACCATATTTCCTGAAGAAATGGGGTGAACATAAGGGCCAAAGACCCCAAGGAATGCCATGATACTTGTCGGTGTCTACAGGGTAGGGCGTGGTGAAATTGCATGGCCATTGTGCCTGATGACCCAAAGGCACACCCCAATGCCTGTCAGTATCTGCAGGGTGGTAGTGGGGGTTGTTTCTGTTCAATACTTCACTGCCATTCATATTATGCAGCTCTGTAACTCCTACACTACCAATGCCAATGCCAGCAAACAAACATTCGGCATTGACAAATGCTTGTTGTAAATGTGATGGGGAAAGCTAAAGATGACCTTGAACATGTATTGCTATATTGTCCGATCTATGAAAAACAAAGGAGATGCAGGATTGGACCAATTCTGAGAAATTATAATATGCCACATGACAGACAGTTAATTATAGGGCAACTGTTTAACACAAATGACAAAAGTGTACTACAGAGATTAGTAAACTTTTTTAAAGAAACTGAACTTGTAAGAATCCTAGATGAACTCTAGGATAGATTATCGATAAGGAAACGTTTGTTTTATATGAATGTATTTGTATGTGATTTAATAAGATATATATGGAAAGGTGATTGTACAAATGTTTGTAAAGACCTATATGTCGAACAATAAATTGTATTTGTACCTATCTAATACACAATGACGCGACTGCTGTGGGAAATCAACGTTCGGGACAGATTAAAAAAATCATAGTGACACTGTTTATGAGCAGATGTCCCAAATGCCTATGTTGAAAATTTGGTGAAAGAATTCAAATGAATAACTGAGTTATGAACGTGCATTGCACAGTTTTCACGCACGCTCATAACTTCAAGAATTTTTAATATTTTCACTACAGATTTCCAACATTGCCAAATCTTCACACCTCCTTATGAATGGTGCAGCTGTAATTTTTTACATCATGCCCAAACTGTGTTTTCACACATGTGGCACAGAACTGCATGGTTCCTGTGGGAAAACAATGTTCAGGACAGATTAACAAAATCACAGTGCCACTGTTCATGAGGCAGAGGTCCCAAATGCTTTCATGAGGTAGGCTCACAAAAAGGCCATGTTGAAAATTTGGCATGAAAATAGCAACAAATGCCCAAGGCGTTAGGGTTTCTAACTAAAACATCCCATCCTATATATACTGACATATGTCGGCATGTGCCTTTGGATCATCAGCTATAATGCTCATGCCATTCCACCTCACCCCCACCCTGCAGCCACTGACTAGCACCAAGGTGTGCCTTGGACTCTTCAGCCCCAAAGTTCACCCCATTCTCCTATACTGCACCCATCTCAATGTACTTCCTTATGGAATGGGGTGAGTGTAATGCCCAATGATCCAAGGCACAACACGACACTTGTCAGAGTCTGTAGGGTAGGGTGTAGTGAAATGAAATGAGCGTTATGGCCGATGACCCAAAGGCACATCTCAATGCCTCTCAGTCTCTGAAGGGTGGGGTAGGGTTGATGTTGGTTCCATACTTCACTGCCATTCCTATTATGAATCTCTCTTACTCCTGCACTACCAATGTCAATGCCAGCATGACAACATTTGGCATTTACAAATGCTTGTTATTAATGTTAATGTGCTAACATTACAGGGGAAGATTTGTTCTCCTGTATTGTAGGATTGTCCATTCTGCACTGAATATCCTTGGGGCAAGTTCAGCAAGTGCAGGCAAGTCCTCAAGTTTTTTTCACCTGTGTTTGAGGGGTTCATCCTTATCATAAACCTCCTGTACACCAACCTGGGAAAAGACAGCCCAAACAAGATTCACACTGGCAAAAGAAGCAGTTCCTGCTTTTGACAATGTCCCATCATCATTCTATATGACATTGCTGCTGCTGTTGGCACTGGTGGAGGTAGATGTAGCCAGCTGGAAGTGTCGCTGCAGATCATGTTTCTATACAATCTGATCTCCATGGACCCTCTTAATTATAGGAATAGCACAGTCAAAATTTGCAATATCATACTGGGCGAGATATTCAAAAATGTTCCCAGGAGGTGCGCAATGCAGATGTGCCATAGGAAACGGACACCGTATTCAGATGATGCGCCACTGACATGAGCTGGTGCAAAGCACACTGAATATAGCAAGGATGCACCACCACACAACCAGATATGTGCTGGAGTAACCAAGACTGCACAGGAGTAAGCAAGGATGCTGAAGTCAGCAGGCTGAGTAAGCATAACAGGCAAAGGGGGAGCACAGGCAGGGCTACACATGAGCAGAGTGCCACACCAGTACTGCCAGACACAAACCACAAGGGCACACTGGCCAGAACGCACTGCAGGGGCACCGGGTAAAGGCCCAAGCAGGATGCCAGGCCACCATCACCAATCCATGTCACAAAACACAGCAACCCACCCACCCTGTAGGCATGCCTATGGGCAGGCCAATGCCAGTGCACTAACAACACATCCCTGACAGGTAGAGATGCAGTGGACAGTGGTACAGCCATGGTGCCACAACACCAGACATGCACAGTGGACAGCAGGAAAGGAGACTGAGATGCACAATGTACCTAGGGGCATACAGACCACAACTAGGTAAGGACAAGGGAACAGCACCACAGGGCACACTGGCACCAGCAAGGGCTGCACAGCTGTCAGATGGAAGGGCAGCACAGGCAGACAGGAAAAAATGGTGCAGGACGGCGCACAGGGTAGGGTGAGACCCACCGCCCATGGGCACTCAAGAAACAGGGACATGACAAACAGGCCCAGTGCACACAGCAGAACCACCCAGAGGACACAGCAGTGGGACAGCAAGGGACATACCCATGGACACAAATGTACAACTGCAGCAAAGCGCAACATGCTGCCCACAAAGGAGTCACAGACACAGATGTTGTAGAAAAATAAAGTTTACTGAACAAAGCAAAACACTGGTGTGACAAGGGGGCACCCAGGAACAGGACAAAAGGGAAACACAGGGAAAGGCAACATGGGTCAGCAGGAGACAGGGACTGGGAGAAGGTACAGAGGTGGTGAAGGAGTACTCAGCAAAGAAGGGGTGGGCAGGGGACATCAAGGGAACAACAGGGATGGGTGCATAAACTAATATCTCTGCCAAAGCAGCATTTCTCACAGCCTCTGCACCTCCTGCAGTAGCGCCCTGGTTGCCACTGTCTGGCGCCATCCCACCCTCAGCAGCATTGTGGTGTGGCCAAAGCTCCATCGCATGAGCTAGAACAGGATCAGCATGTTCCCCACCAATCTGTTCTGCTGATGTCTTCGAGCCCCAGGCCCAGCCCGAACTAGAAGAAAGGATAGAACAGGCAATAAGTGTCATACTACAAGGAGGCCATGCCCACCAAATCATGTGCACTGGACAGCAGATGCAACCACCGGTAGATGGACCCCCCCAAAGGCATGTGCACAGTGGACTGTAATAGCCAACCACAATGCACCTCGCAGCTGAATGGCCAGGCAGCCCTCGATTACATGCACTTAGTTCAATGCAGTGAACACCACAGTGCAAGTTCACATCATCCTTGGCAGAACTCAAACACCCAACAGCCATCACACACCATGGAGGCCAAGCACACTGCTCCCCACAACAGGGTCAGCACTGGGGTACCACCACACAGAGGTCATGTGCACAGTGCCCATACACCCAGAGCAGCATGGCACTGGCTGTGGAGGCAGGCACCCACCCATGCAGTGGCCATGCGTGGTGGAAGTTCCCAAGGCTGGACAAGAACACCCTACAGAACCCCACATATGCACCATATGACATGCTGCACATGCTTACCTGCCCATCCCTGTGCCAGTACACCTGCGGCACCCCCATCACATCGCTGCCTGTCCATGCCCACAGCCACCCTGCCCCTCCTGCAGTCTTCCAGTCCTGTGGATAGAATAGAAAGACAGACACTGACATGAGTGGAATGCTATGCAACCCCCCCAACCCCATGCACACCACTGGCACAGCACGAGATGGTACACCACATGACTGTGGGCCCTGGTGCCTGGTCAACAGCTTCAAGCACCACAGAGGTGCATGGGCTAGAAATGCAGGACATGCAGCACCCACCAACATGGTGCACACTGCCCACAGGCAGCCACACATTCAGTGCACCTGTCACCACAGCAATGGGACACTGTGGGCATGTAGAGTGCAAGTGGACACCTACCTGGCTGTGGCACAGCACTCCGCTGCACCCTTGCCTGGAGCTGACATAGTCGATCTGGATCCCTCCATCGCAAGTCACCATAACGGTGGCTGCACTGCTCCCCCATGTGTGGAATGCCCGTGTGGTGCTCAAGCCCAGCTGCCACCTGTTTAACTGTGGCTCCTGCAGGTAAGCATGGCCAAATAGCTGTGATGCATAAGGCTTCACCAGTGCAGTGAGATTACACATCTCCACCTCTCTCCAGTTCACTGCATGATATGAACGTGTCCGGGGCACCACTAAACTGCACCATGAACTGACAGGGTGGTAGCGAGCAGTGTGGCCTACACTGCATGAACGTGGTAATGTACAGGTACAATGCACAATAGTGGGTTATTGACCGCAACTGTGTAGCACATGGTTGCATGATAGATGTGCGCAGTGGAGGCCTATCACGCAGTACAGTGCATGTGCACTGTGGCATGGCATGGAGGGTGTTTGGGGTCACATCTGTGACCCTTTTAGGTGTCATGCATGACCCTGTGCAATATCTTGCAGGCTCTGGCAATGTACTGTCAGCGGCATGGCACATCCAGCACTGCTGAGCAATGGGCTTGAGTTGAGTAGTGTGCCAGGATGTGCAGCATGTGCCATGCACAGCATACGCAATGCAGAAGCATCACACAATTCACACCACTGCATGATAGGATGCAGGACATTGTGCCACCAATGATACACATGCACACCATGCAGCAGTGCACTGTGAAGCATCGGACATGCACTGCACACTTGCTTCAGTGAAATCCCATTGCACAAGGTGCAATATCATAATATTCAACTGGCAGATGCTAATTGCCTCATGAGGCAAGGCATGACACAATCAGGCTAATTTGCATCACATTACAGTTGCGCTGGAGCTCATTTGCATCCATTGCTCCATAAAAGCACCACATTACAGCACAAGCCACCAACAGGTATTGAAACCATTGTGGTAAGGTGCAGCAAATGTTGGGAATGGAATGGCCATGCTGACATTGTACCACAGCTACTGGGTGGGATGCCAAGCCAATGACAGGCCTTTGTTTCACTGTCCGTAGATAGCAACATGTCTGAAATGAAGGGAGTTGACAAGCAGAGCCCTACACACAAGCACAGGCCCAGCTTCACAAAAGAGGAGCTCAGGCCCTGTTTGAGGCCTACCTTGACAGGGAGGACCTGCTGACTGGTGCCACAGGCACCCGTAAGAACATACCACTGGGTGGGAGGTGGTGGCAACCTATGTCAATGCCCACAGGAGGCATCAGAGGAGTGCACAGGAGCATAAGAAGAAAGTGGGGACTGACTCACATCAAATCAAGGAGAAGGTGGAAGCTATCAGGACATCCCACAGCTGGATGGACGAGGGACCTGGTAATGTCCCTGCACTGACTGCAAGTGAGGATGGTGGCAGTGATCATCAGCTGTGTCACCATTGAGGGCATTCCATGTGGAGGATTCCAGATGGGTGACAGACCCTCACAGCACTGTGAGTCACTGTGTGTCAGCCATGGGTGTGGGGGGGTGTTGCATCCGGCACCATGCAAGCGTGGCATCCGCTGTGCTACATGGCCCTTCTGTGTGTGACATGCAGCAGCACACAGCACACATGGGGCCACCATGCATGGCATAGTGCACCTAGGTTCAGTGGGACAGTGGCAGGGTCATTACACTGTGGCCAGGGCACCTGCTCCAGGGTTTGTGGTGCAGCTTCCCAGACCCATGGTGTTGCATGCTCAGCACACCTGCAATATGGTGTGGTCCACTGGGGCACCATCTGTGTCACAGCATACTACCATGTTGTTGCTGAGTGGGGTGCCCCACATGCCAGCCATGTGTTGCCATGGCACCATGCACCACTGCCACTCACCAAGGCTGGCCTGGCATGAGCACCATCAGTGGCATGTTCACCCTGCTATATGCTGCTGTCCGGACATACACTGTTGCATGCCAGCACAGATGTGGCTGACTTGCACCATCACAGGGACCAAGTCTCAGCCTGCACAGTGCCATCACCGCCACTGATAATGCTCTTCTGTCTTCTAGTGCCATCACGCCTCAGGGGTGCATCGCAGGATGCCACTGCCAATGTCAGACCAGAAAAGGAAGTGCCATCCACATCCACAGACATCCAAGACAGATTTGGGACAGGGTGGGGCTGCTGGACTTCTTGGACCTGGATGACGACGACACGCATTTGGACCTCCTGCTCAGTGAGGGCATACTCGTGTTTGTACCGGGCATGCAGGTGGGAAGGGCATCTGACTCAGGTGATGGCATCACACTGATTATGTATGGCATTGACCTGGTACAGCTGCCCAGGGTACAGGGCCATATACAGGTGGCAGTTGCCACCAGTAGCATAACAGCACCCATGAAGCCGCACCCTGTACATGGCCGCACAGTGGTGTGTGGCGATGCTGCTGTCAATGGCCATGGGGGGCACTGCCATGGATGCTGGTGCCACAGAAATGGCCCAGAAGACAGATGGGCAGTAGCAGCAGGCTGCAGTGACCACTGTGCAGCATGTGACAGGGGTCGACACCTGTGCAACCGCACATACACCACCCCCTTCGTGGTTCCTTGTGCAGCTTCCACAGGACAGGGACATTAACCAGCATGCTGCATCTCCCCCAGCAGGTTGGCATGTCCCTCAGGCTGTGCATGGTGCCGACAGGCTTGACAAGTACACTGGGGTGCTGCTGGCATCTGTGGACAACCAGGTGATGCTCAGAGATGAGATCCATACACTGTGGGTTGAGGTACATCAGTTGGCCAAGCTTGGGGACATTGGACGTGCCCAGCTGATTAGTGAGCTCTGGCACCTGCAAGAGGCCATGACTGCATCGCTGGACTGCATTGCTGGCACCATTGCCTTTGGATTTGCATCACTGGCATCTACTGGGCATGGCCATGTGTGTAGGACTCCCAGCAGTGTCACTTTGACACCACAGACACAGCATCTGGCTACCCCTCCCCAGCTGACACCAGGATCTGACATGACCATCCCCCACCCTCCCGGCACTAATATGTTCACTGGACTTTTCACCCGAGTGAGGACCCAGTCATGTTCTCAGGCCTCCACCCCCACAAGTCTCTTGGTCACAACCCCGGTGGCTATTGTGCAACCAGTGGCTACCACACAGCCTGGGCATGGCTGCCCATGTGGTTGTGGTGGCAGTGGTACCACATGGTACTCCTGCTGTGTGTGCTGTCCTATCCTGCTGCCCTCTGCTGTTGTCTAGTGCACACATGTTTGAGTGTAGCCCTGTGTGTGTGGTGGACCATATGCGTAGCATGTGGCACATCCTCTATGAGTGCATGCTGTGCTGCTGGGCCTTTTGGCATGGGTGTGACAATGGCAGCACCATTCCAGCTCTGCCTGTGTACCAGTGTATTCACTCTGATGAATGCCACATCCTGCTGCATGTGTATGTGTGTGCATGCACCCATGCCTCTGCACTGTGCTATGGGCATGTGGTTGTGTGGTTGTGTAGTCCCTGTGCATGCTGTGTGTGTGTATGCCAATTTCAGTGCATGCATTCCTGTGTGACCTTATGCCCCAGTGCATGGCTGGGTGAAGTGGTGGTCCATGCATGCATGGCAGGCATGTCTGTTCACTCACTCACTTCTGGTTCCTGTAGTGCTCCTGTACAATGGTGGCCCAATGCCTCCTTGCCAGTCCAGCAAGCCTGGGGTTTCTCCTCACCATGGGTGGCTACACCCCACATCTGGCCTGTCTTCCCCATCCTCATCACTGCTGTTGCCTTCATCCACCTGGACAGCTATCCCGTGGTTAATGGCCATGTTGTGCAGCTTGCAGCAGGCCAGAAATAGGCCACATTTTTATTGCAGGGCTGTACTCTAGGGCACCACCAGATCTGTCTAGGCAAAGGAAATGCATCTTGAGCATGCCAAACACATGCTCGATGATACTGTGTGTAGCGATGTGTGCCTCATTATACCTCTCCTCCACAGTAAAGGATGGGTGCCAGAAGGGGGTGAGCAGCAAGAGCCACAGGGAGTAGGAGCTGTCACCTGTGTGGGTAGAGGATCATGGTTATCACATTGCACTGCTTGTTCCCCCCACCCTGCTACCTGCTGCTACCCTCCCAGCTCCTGCCGTGTGTGTCACTGACCTCTGCCCATGGCCGGGCTGCACCCACAACCCTCCTCATGCCTTGGTCACCTAACAGGTGACCAGTGGGGATCTCCCCACACTCGACTCTCTGAAACAGGATGGAGCTGTGCCAGATGAATGAGTAATTGGCACTCCCAGGGTGTGTGGTGCAGACATTGGTGATGTGCCCCCCCCAACCTTGGCCTTGCACACCACCTAGCAGTTAACCGAGGGGTACCACTTCCTATTCATATAGGTGCCACCCCCGGGCCAGGTGGTGTGCATATGGCCATGTGGGTGCAGTCTATGGCCCCTATCACACCTGGCATGTGTGTCACCCTGTGGAAATACTTCATGTTTGCTGTATGCTGTGCCTGTGTGTTTGGGAATCATATGAACTCTGAAGCATATGGCAGCAGGGTGTTGAGGAAAAGTGTGAGGAGGCAGGATGTGGCTGACTGGGTTATTCCAGTGGTTACTCCCATTGGTTTCTGGAAGGTGCCCATGGTGAGCAGGCACATTGCTGCTGTCATCTTGGTCTCCAATGACATGTCGCGACTCCTTCTGGTAGGTGCCTGCCAACGTCATCATGGCACAGCTCACAGGGCTGCCTCAGAATTGCCCTGTTCAGCCGGTACTGGCCCACAATCTCCACATCCCCATAGTCCTCGAAGGTGAGGTGAGCATGGTACCATCTGTGTTGGGCATACCACCACCGGACCCTTCCTCTGCCACGTTACTATTCCTCCCTACTCCTCATATCCCTCATTACCTCATCCATGAGAAATGACCCTGCATCCATCTCTGTCTGTCTCAGTGTTGTACATCTGCTGGGTGTGTGTGTGTCTGAGTCTCCTTTTTCATGCTGAATTCTGTCCAGTGCATTCTGTGGGTTGCTCCTGACTTGTGCCTTGCTTTTCGGCTGAATATGCATAGCGCAGCTTATTCATGGGTACGCCCCCTTGTACTCGCACCGCATACATTACTGTTGCACCTCTGTGCATTGCATTTTGCACTGCACATTCACATTGGTGAACATGGCTGCGGAGCGCATTTCTGTGATTGTGCCTGTGCATCTCAGTAGCGTATTGTGCAACTGCTCTGAATATCTGGACCATGGTGCGCAGCATGTTTTGATTTGTGTATGTAGTCCTGGTTTGTAATTCCCTTTGCTTTCTATTAAGAGTTTATTCTAAATTAAGCTGCTAGTTATATGGTGGTTGTATGACCTCTGGGGATCTCCATCTCAACAATGTTTATAGCTCTTCTTCTTCCTTCAATTCATCCAGTCCCATGTGGCAGTGATGCATCCAGGATCACTGATTCAGGAATTACTACAGACAGGAGCCTGATGTTCTGATCTTCACTAAATAGCTCTAGTTCAGTATCTTTGCATTCTTTGTGTGTCAGGTCTAGCCTGCAGGAGTAAGTGTTTTGCTTTTAAATCTTTTAACTTCATCAAACTACTATACACACAGCCATAAGAAGCACATAAATCACCCCAGATCATCAATGCTATGATTAGTAATGATGCTAGCTGTTTTCATACACAATAATCCATTCAGTTAACCCTCTTGTGTTTGCTGAACAGGAAATGTAGCCATTAGTGCTCACTGGATTTACGCAATGCAGCTCTTGTAAACCGAATCTAAAGCACTGCTTGATGAATTCATGGTCCTGGCTACATCACTGTCACATGAGACAGGAGGCATTGTAGGAACAAAAGAGCAATATACCATGTTGAGATGGAGATCCCAGCGGCCATAAAACTACAATATAACTAGCAGGTTAATTTAGAAAAAAACTTCTAATACTAGACAAAGTGAAGGGCGCATTAGGACTATACACACAAATCAAAATACTGCCTCAATTCGGAAGGTATCTTGAAGTCCCTTCACATTCCTCAAAGATTTATTTTTAAAGTTTTTCAACTGAGACACCTGATCCTCCAAACCTTGGGGCCCACCTGCTCCCCATCCAAAATAAGGCCTTTTCTTGTAAAGATTCAGGAGGTGGCCGGCTCACGTAGAAGCATCTCTATTATTTATAATAAATTGCTGGCTGACCTTTTCCCCGCTCCCTTAGAGGGTTCCAAAATCTGGTCTCTTTCTGGTTCGTGCTTTATCCCTGTTTGGGGTTCAATTTGGAGGGATGTGTATCGTTACTTATCCCAAGATAACCACAGACTGACCCAGTATTATATTTTAAATAATCTCTATTATACTCCAGTCAAGTTGGCCAGGTTTGGTAAGCAGGAGTCTAGTCTCTGCTCGAGATGTGGTGATGCCGAAGGGAACTTGTTGCATATTTTTTGGGTATGTGCCAAGGTGGCCCCCTTATGGGATGCTCTCAGAGATTGTCTTGACCTGTTCTTAGGTCTGAAAGAGCTATTCACTCCTGGTATGTGTATTTTGGGTGACTATTCTGGCATCTCGGTGAAGGAGCGTAGATACCACATGGCACTTATCTCAATGGCAGTTAAGAAACTGGTTCTCAGGCATTGGTTAGACCAGGTTATTATTACTTATCAAGAGTGGCTTAGGGAGATGTCTCTCAGTCTCAATACCGAGAAATTTATTGCTAGTTATAGGCATAGCCAGCGTCTTTCAATCGGAAATGGGGCAGTTAGGCGCTCTATTTAGAATAGGCATGTTCCCGGTTGGCCTCATCCTTAGTCTTTTATTCCACTTAAACCATCCAGTGCATTTAGTTTCCAGATTGCAGATAGTCCCGCTTTTTTCTAGATCTGGCTCTCTTCGCTACGGTAACTCTCCGGCTACTGTGGGGGGGATTGGGGGATGGTGGGAAGGTGGGGGTGGTTTTTTTTTTTTCTCTGTTTCTGGTACAATCTTGGCTTAGATTACAAAGATTGTCTATATTTATTTATGGTGTTTTGTTAACCAGGTTGTATGTATCCTCTTTCTTTTTCCTTGACAATCCTAAGGTGTATTCCCTAATGTATTGTGGTTGTTTTTTCCTTTTGATTCGAAAACCCAATAAACTTAAATTTCAAAAAAAAAAAAAAAAAAATCAAAATACTGCATAAGATATGTTTTTTGCAAATTCTGAGTGTGCTTCTCCTTTAAGGTGACTCTCATTATTTTGCCACTTAAGTTCTGCATGGAAGGAATGCAAAAGTGCTATGCTTTTACTGGGCAGACTTGATGGACCTTTGGTCTCCTTCTGCTGTCAGCTTTTCTGTTTCTATTATTATGTCTTGGGTTTGACAGAGTGGCTACTACAAAGTTGCAAGACCACAAAATGCTCTATAGATATCTGTTGCCATCCAACACAATGAGGACTTCAGTAATTAACACTGTTTGTATGTGATCACTGTCTGTGTCCACTACTTCTGCTTCAACATTCAAAATAGCCTGCCTCAGCACCTTACTAGTGGAATCCCCTGACTAATGCAGCTGGTGTCTTTATCCACAGCCCACAGTATGTGATATGGTTAAATGGCTTTAGAATCATAATTAAGGACTGCATAAGTTGCCAGTCATGAGGAGACAGTGAAATGGAAGCCACAACACTATCTCTGTATGTATGCAGTGTCATGTAGTCAGACAAAACACAACGCTTCTCATTCATATGTTCCAGCACTGCCAGTTTTGCCAGTGTTGAATTCCACCAAGCGAAAAACTCTTGTTTCATTTGGTTCTGAGATGGGCCATTCTTAATCTGTAGCATCTGAAACTAATTCCTTACCTTGCCAAACTGTGCAAAAAGGGCAAAAATGCACCAACACACAGCAAACAAATTATTCTGCTCTAAGTATGCCAGGAACTTCTGCACAACCAGATGTAGGCAATGGGCCATGCGTGGTACCCTTATGTAGCCAGTATTTCCAAGTGCTTTGATCACATTTGCCCCATTTTCAGTGGCAATGGAACCGGTCTTTGGACTAATTGGGTGCAGTCAATCCATTACCTACTCTGTGATACTTGTCAGAACATTAGCCCTAGTACTTATTAGGAAAATTTCTATCTGGCCTTGTGGGAGGAACAGGTGGTGTTTAATGCTGAATGTAATCCACATTTCAGGGGTTAGTCAAACGGCACCACTTTATTGATGATATTATACTTGAGTGGCCTTGGTCAGATGAAGGAATTGAAGATTTTTGTTTTGTGGCTAAATAGGAACAATTTTAATTTACATTTTACATGTACTGTTAGTTCTACAAATATTGAATTTTTGGCCGTTTGGTTTTATGTGGATGAATTCGGTGTGATACAAATATAGAATAATGCATGGTGAAGAGTGGTTAACAAGGATGATATGCATACCTGAGGTGTGTGATGTCCCATAAACACTGTGGGCAAAGCCCAAGGGGTTTATCTGGGCATCAGACACTGAGGGTGTGCATAAAATCTGAGTTCCCAGCACACTTCTCCATGTTTTATTTTTTATATTTACTGGGTTTAGTGCTGCACAAAGTGAGTTTGCATGACTTTGTATGAAAGAACTGTGGTTTATGGAGTCTGCGAGGGTATGCCTATGCTGGTTTATTGACCCAAACCAGTAAAAATAGTGACACATTCCGTAATGCAACAGCACGGAATGTTTTACTATGGACAGAGAGTGACCACCCACACAAACTGATTGATAGTATACCTATTGGGAAGTTTCTAAAGGTGGTTAGAAATTGCTCTACAGAGGAAAGTTATGAAAAGAAAAGTCTGGACTGAAATTACATTTTAGAGCCAGAGGTTATTCAATCTGGGATATTAATAAGGCATACACTAGAGCAAAAATAACCTCAACAAAACTGTTGTTGACCCCTAAGAAAATTGAGGAGCTAGAAAATTTGAATACCATGTTTGTTCCCAAAAATACAAATTTGGCAGATAAATTCAAAGTGATTATTTTGAAACTTTGACCACTTTTCTTTCAGATACCAGTTTGGTAAATATTTTAGGACCTAAGTCTAGAGTTTCTTTTTAAGGGTTCAAACTTCAGTAATATTCTCACCAGAAGTCACTATATTAAATCTAAAACTTAAAAGTGGCTGAGTAGGTGACCTCTAGGTTATGTTCCATGTAAAAGAGTTCAGCTTCTAAATATTTATTTTATTTTATTTATGCATTCATTTAGTAAATATGAAAAGACCTTTGAGTGCAAGCTCTTTTATAAAGGTTCCACATCATAGATTGCAAAACAAAGAACAATAGAAGAAAGCAAAGGTACATTATAATGAATGATACGCCTGGATTCAGAACTTACAGAATAACTCAAAACATAAGTACAAGTTAAAAATATGCAGTAGATGGTAAGCAGATCCACATAGGAAATAACACTAAGTTAGTTGAGGCTCACCAGTTTGCGAGTTGATTATTCTGAATATGTAGTATATAGAAACATAGAAATTTGTCAGCAGAAAAATACCCCATGGCCCATATAGTCTGTCCGAGTCCCCCCCCCCCGGAAGACTTCAGCTCTATGTTCTGTATCTGCTCACTGTTGGATAGGCCCATGAACTGTATGTATCCCAAGCTCTTTTAAATTTGTCCACTGAGTTGACCCCCACCACATATCCAGGCAGTCTATTCCATGGCCCCGCCAGACTCTCAGTAAAGAATTAACCTCTGTTGTCACCTCTGAATCTGTTCCCCTCTAGTTTGAATGCATGCCCCCTAGTGGATTTGTTCTCAGTCAATCTGAAGATGTTGTCAACCCTCATGCTGTTTATGCCTTTCATGTACTTGAATGTTTCCAACATCTGCCCCCTCTCCCTCCTCTCCTCTAGTATGCACAGGCCCACCTCATCCGGTCTTTTCACATATGACTTCTGCAGTCCATCCACCATTTTGGTTGCACTTCTCTGGACCCTATCAAACCTGTCATATTCCCCTTGTAAGTATGGTTTCCAGAACTGTACCCCATATTTCAGGTGTGATCTGATCATGGTTTTGAATAGTGGCATGATCACCTCCCTTCTCCTGCTTGTAAAGCCCCACCCTATGCTTGCAAACATTCTGAGTGCTTTCTCTGCTGCCCTGTTGCACTGACTCCAAACTTTCATGCTGTCTGAAATAGTGATCCCCAGGTCCCTTTCCTGATCTGTTACCCTCAGTACTCCACCCCCCCAAGACAGTATTTTGCCTTTGGGTTTTTATGCCCTATATAAATAATTCTGCATTTTTTTGCATTGAATTGTAGCTGCCACCTTTCTGACCACTCCTACAACCTTGCCAGATCCTCTTTCATACTTTCCAGCCCCCCCATCATATCAACCCTATTACAGATCTTCATGTACTCTTCTAACAGACACACCTTCCCATGTAGACACTCCGTAATGTCCCCAAAGTAAATGTTGAAAAGTATGGGTCCCGACACTAACCCCTGGGGATACCACTCATCACCCTTTCCTCTTTTGAGTGCACCCGATTTTCCACAATCCTCTGTGTCTTCCCCTCTAACCAGTGTTCTACCAATTTTGTGATGTTGCCCTCCACTCAAAAGCTGCCCAATTTGCCTACCAGCCTCCTATGGGGGATGGTGTCAAAGGCCTTCCTGAAGTCCAGGAAGGCCACATCAGCTGCTTCAGCCTGGTCCCATATCACTGTAACTAATTTATTGTATATGATTTTATTGAGTTTTAGATTTTGTACAGTACACAGAAACAGCAAACACTAGAATTACAACATAGGTATACATAAGGATTGGACCTCAATATATCAAATTTAATTTCTCAGATCTAGAATTGACTAACATTGCTGCACAGCCAAAATTATTCAGCATACAGTATACACTATTAAGTTGTGTCTGAACAATCAGATGCTTACATCTTCTATAAATGGACATGGAAGATCAAAAAATTCCTATTGGAGTATCAAGTGAGTAATAACTGGAGGGGGGAATTGCAGGTGGGGAAGGGAGTTTACAAAGATCAGATTGCAAATATGGTTCCCAGTTGGATTGATAATATGACAGATTTTCCCCTTGTATGCATGATAACCGTTCAGAGATAGGCAGTCTTACTAGAGCTGCGTGCCACATCTTCCAAGTGGGTAGAGCCATTTGGCACCAATACAGAAGTAGCCAATGTTTAACTTCTAAAAGGGTTGAAAAAGTCCAATCTTGGAAAGGTTTAGCGAGGTGGGACAGGGAGGTGACACCTCCCAGTAAAAGTTTAGGGTCATTGAGGGCCACTGGTGTCTTAAGTACTTTGGAGAGGTCTATGGCAAACACATTCCAGAGGGATGTGAGATGGGAGTATGTCCAAAGAATATGCAGGAAGTGGGCATTGGGTTGTGAACATCTCCAACAGAGTGTGTGGTTAAGCAAGCCTTGGGTATGCAGGGCTACTGGGGTATGGTGCCAAAGCAATAGAATTTTTAGTTGGAGAAACGGATTTTGGTATCTCTGTAGACTCCATGTGCATCTTTAAGATAATGATCCCATTGAATCTGTGAGATAGAGAAGCTAGATATGCTTCTCAGCATTGTTTGCATGTCAATGTAATGGCTGGTTGTGAGTATCTGCATGTAGCATAGAAATGCCCGAGCAGGCCTTTGGATGTGGGATGCTTATGCAGGGTATTCAGCCATTGCTAGGGTGCTGTTGAGTATTGATTATTTGGGAGAGGTTGCAGGATACTACAAATTTGGAGATATCTCCAAAAGCCTTTTTGTGGGAGAGAAAGTTTAGTTTGAAGTTGTGTAAAGGACAGTTTGTGATATGCCCCAGGTGAACATACATCCTGTACTCATCTTATTCCAAATCTCTGCATGTAGGCCAGTAGAACAGGGCTCCATCAATTTGGAATAAGGCATTATGCCAAAGTCTGGCGTATCTAAATGGAGGGGGCCATGCTTGTCTTAACGTGTATGTTTTAAGTTTAAGCATTTTCCATGTCTTGACCATGCTGACAATTGTGGGAGGTAAGGATGGTGCCAGAGGGGATTTGAATGTGAGAAGAGAGAAGAGAGCAGCTCCTCTTACCATGTCTGCTTCCAACTGCACCCAGGTTGGTAGGCCTATTTGGTTGGGTATGAAGAATTTTGTCATGTGTGCTGCCATACAGGCAAGGTGGTAGCCCAAAAACCAGGATACATTAAGGCCCCCATGAGACCAGTGCGCTCTCATTTTTTGTTTACTCCATTTAGGGGATTTATTGTTCCAGAGGTAGGCTGAGATTCGGCATTCTATTGGGGGTGAACAGTTTAGGAGAAAATGAAATGGGCAAATTATTCAGAAGATAGAGGATTCGGGCTAACAGGAGTTCACGAACAGCAGCCACCAGACCAGGGAGAGAGAGTTGCAGTTTACACCATCTCTATCTCTATTGTGAGCTGAGTGAGTAGGGTAAAAAATTGGCTGATTTAAGTGCAGACCAATTAGTGGACATTCGGATACCGAAGTAGGTAAAACCTTGAGCAGCCCATGCCAGATTGGTGTCTTGCAGACAGGCATTTGTACACCCCAAATTAAGAGAGTCTACCGTGGTTTTTCTATGGTTGATCTTTAGGCCAGATAGGGTAGCAAAGTCCTCAAGCACCTTAAGGGTGGCAAGTATCGATTAAAAGGGGTTGGACAGGGTCAAAAAGAGGTTGTCTGCATAAGCTGCCACTAGGTAGGTGTGTTCTGCAACTCTAATACCATGAATCTGAAGGGAAGATACCAGGACCTGGATGAGAGGATCCAGGGCCACCAGGAAAAGGAGGGGGGAAGGGGGAATCCATGCCTAGTGCCTCTATTAAGTAAAAAAGTGGGAGATTTGTCGCTTTTAGTGAGAATACATGCTGGGGGGGGGCAATATAGTGTATGGCTCCATTGCTGAAATTGGGCCCCAAAACCATAAAAATTCAGTACTTTGTGGAGATAAGGCCATTCTATAGAGTTGAATGCCTTTGAGAAATCTATAGTCATGGCTGCCATGGAGGATGCCAATCTGGATGCAAACCATTTAAGGTTAAGTAAGAGTCTGGTGTTGTCAGTTCCAGACTTACCATGCATAAAACCAGCTTGTGCTGAATGAGTGATGGATTGGAGAATAGCCATCATTCTAGAGGCCAACGCCTTAGCTATGATTATAGTGTCCACTGATAACAAAGATATCAGCCTATAATTAGCACAATCCAATGAGTCAAGTGATTTTGGGGGGAGCAAGGTGACCAGGGCATCCCGCAGCGAGGCTAGGAGAGATCCAGCAGTATGAAAGGCTTGCAAAGCCAGCCTGAGGGGTTGTAAAATATCAGGCCCCATGGCTTGGTACTATTCCATGGACATTCCATCTGTTCTGGGAGCTTTCCCATGGGCCATATTGGAGAGTGCAACATGGAGCTCTTCACAAGAAAGAGGGGCATCAAGAAGGGCCACTTGATCCGGGGTAAGAGCTGGCATAGGGGTTTATTCCATAAAGGCAGATATACCCTGGGAAAGTTGAACACCTGTCGTAGCCATCTGGGATTGTTATAGGGTTTCATAACATGCTTTCATGACATTATTAATGCCTTGTGGTCTTGAAACAGTCGATCCAGAAGGTGAGCGTAGGGCATGGATTTTGGTTGCCGCCTGTTACTGATGGAGATGAAAGGCAAGTTTGCCAGTTTTCTCTCCACTGTCCCAGTATGCCTGCTTGGACCTAAGTGGGAGCCATTCTGCTTTTTGATGGAGAATAATATTGATATGATACTTTAGCCCTACACTTTGTAGGTGCAGCGCATGGTCTACTGAGGTCAATGTGGCTCTTTTGAAACATTGTTCTAACACATAAAGGTCTGTTTGCAACTTAGCTAGCGGTAATCTGCAGGCCTTGTCTCAGGCTGCTGAAAACGTGATAATGTGTCCACGAATAACAGCCTTAAATGCCTCCCACACTTTTTCATGAGAAACCCCACAATCAGAGTTAAGGGCAAAGTAATCTTTCATTATTTGTATTAGTATAGAACAAAAATTAGGGCCTTTGAAAAGAAGGGGTTACAACACCACCTAACCCGGTCAGGAAGGCTATCGGTGGGGTATAGGAGATTTGAATGGGTGCATGGTCTGAGATAAGAATTGAGCCAATGGATGAGTCTGATATGCCCTGGGCTGCCTAATCATTGGCTAGTCAAAGATCAATGTGGCTATAGAAACGATGGGGTGTGGAGTAAAAAGTATAATCCTGGCCTGTAGGATGGTCTCTGCGCCAGATATTAATAAGAACCCATTCCTCCATCTTATCCTGCAACGAATGTCTACCTTTAAGTGTAACGTGGGGTGTGGGGTGGGATTTATCAAGAAAAATATTGTTAACCATATTGAAGTCCCCACCAAGCACCACGGGGATATGTGTGCCATCAGGGTTTAAGGCAGAGCCAGCTTGGCTAATTTCAGGGAAAAAAATCAATGTGGTCAAGGTTTGGTGCATATATATTCCCTAGCAACATGGAGCTCCCCGGGGAGGATAGCTTCACCACTACCCAACGTCCCTGGGTGACCTTCTTAACACTCTCCTCTTTCCATGGGGAAGCACATCAAAAAAGAATAGCCACCCCATTAATTTTGTTTGCAGCAGAACTGGCCACCACTTCCCCTACCTACGATTTCTTAAGCCACAAAATGGCAAGGGGCAAAACGTGTGTTTCTTGTAATAGTGCGATATCTGCAAGGAGAGAACGCAGGTACTGCAATATTTTTGTGCTCTTAACTGAGTGATTTAACCCTTTAACATTCCATGACACCCAGCGGGATGCAGTTGGTACAGGAGCATCCGTTGCCATATTGCAAAATGAGGAGTAAAAAGATGTACTTACTGTGAGCAAACAAGGGGGAAGAGATGAACTCACCCAGGTTGTTGTGAGGTAACAGCACCCAAACCAAAGTAACACTGCAAATCTGTAGACCACACAAAGAGGAGGTGTAAGCATTACTGAATCAATAAACACACACTGTCTGAAGTTCCAAACAAACTGTATAAACACAAAGAAAAACAGTTAGTGAGTTATTAGGACTATTATGTCCAACAATCAAGTTCAACAGCAATATGCTATGAGTGTGGAGGTCAAAGCAAATGAGGGTAGAAAAGCTACCCTACAGCTATGCTCAATCCAACACTTTAATTGGGGTATAATGTGGACGTTCAATCAAGGAAATCCTCCTACACCAAGAGCCTTCCAAGGTCAGGTCTCTCAATCTCGGGGGGGGGGACAGGTAAGGAAGGAAGAGAGAGTTATGGGCAGGGAGATGGAGGAGGGTGATGGTCACCCACCTACCAGTATGCTCCTAATAAAGCTGTAAGGCAACAGGTCAAATAACAAACTTCGACCTAGGCTAATGAGGGTATCACATGGATAGCCACACTGTTATACAACGGGGGGGGGGGAGTTCCTCCAAGCCAAGAGGGAGAAGAGAGGCTGTATGGTGACAACCTCTCAAAAACATTCAGCTGGGAGGGAGGGATAGAATGCATTACCAAGGAAGGGGGATGGGGGTGTGCCCAGAGCTGGTCTAAGGAAAATACATAAACAGGAAGACACTATTAAGTATATTGGTGACCCTACAGGTAGGGCTATAAAGTCCATCAGGTGACCAGTCCTTTGGCCTCCTGAAGGATAACCTGGGCAGGGGCTCTAGAATTTGAGGTAGCGTTTGCAACAACTGCCGCGTAAGTAATCAAACCAGGTTAAATTGGTGAAATTTCATCCAGCACTTCGATCAATGAGACATCCAGAAAGTCCGCCCAGTCCACTGGGTGCGTGGTATCCATGTCCTGCGAATCTAAGTCCCCTGATGCCAAGGAAGGAGAAGGATCTTCCCTGCTAATTTTTGCAGGAGGAGCTGGAAGACACTTGCTAGGTGAATACTGTAGCCCACTTCCGCACATTGGCGAGATTTGGTGAAAGTGCTAGTAGCTCGCTGGGGAAGAGATGCTAGTGGAGACTGCTCTGGTCTCAATGATTAAACTGAGGTGGACAGAGTTAGAAAAGAGACCATTAATGGTGGAGAACCAGAGTAAGGTAAGACTGGATTGGCTGATCCATCAGTTAAAGCGTTCCCAGGGGCCCCTGCAGAACAAAAGTTGTTCTTACTAGATGAACCTGTAGCCGACGGTTCCCATAGCCTTCTGGGAAATGTAGTGGGAGTGGCAGGGAAGGCCAAAACCTTGCAAGCCAGTGCTCCAGCTCTTTTGGATGATCAACAGTCACTTCTCTCCCTTCCTTGGATACTTGTAGCCTGGTAAGTTTTTTAAATTTAAACCTGAAGTTATGCTAGTACAAAAAGCATTTCATTTCATTTCATTTTTTATTAAATGGGTTAGACCATTGAGTAAAACTCATTTAAAATGGTGACCCTTGGTCATACAAAATTTTGGTTACAACAAATATATAAACAAAAAGAAACAAGAACATACATACAAACTAAAAAGAACAATACAACTTATTTAACCACAACAATACTTCTTTTGCCCTGAAAGTGTTTCCAAATACTAGGTTTTAACAGCATTACATGAAGGTGTTTTTTGTCCACCCAGTCGAAATCTTACAGGAATCATATTCCAAAATCTAGGAACAAACTGACTAAAAAAGAAATCAGAACGTTTAGTTTTCAGTCTAGGTATAACCAGCTCCCTATGTCCTGCCTTTCTTAATGAAGATTTAATTTCCCTAACTTCTAACCTTTCAGCCAAATATTCTGGAATTACTGTAGTGATACTTTTAAAAGCCAAAATTTATTTATGCAACTGTCTCCTCTCTGTCAACGAGGTCCATCCCAATCTCTGGTACATTAAACAATGATGAGTATCTTTAGAACACTGTAAGATCAATCTCGTAAGATAATTATACAGTACATTAAGTCTACACAATCTACCCAACTGAGAATTGTCATACATTGTAGCACCATAATCAAAAAGAGGAAATATCTGGGACTCAACAATTTTCTTTATCACAGTTCCACCTAAACAATTTTTATTTCGATACAATAATCCCAATAGGGCCAAAAGCCCTCCTCTTGGCTGTGGTTTCCTGGGCGAAGTCCTGGTTTATTGAAATTTGGGCCCCTTGCTAGCGGAGCTCCCCAACATCCCTGGCAGCTAGAAAGATTTGTTCCTTCATGGAGTAGTGGAGCAGATAAGCTACCACTGCTCTTGGTGAATTCACAGACTTATTGGGCCACATGGACATATGATGCGCCTGTTCTACGTCTTTAGGGCCCCTCCTGTGATCACCTAACATAAAAGGAAGGTTGTAATTCTGAAACTTTTCCAATGACTGTCCCTCAGCCCCGTCAGGCAGACCGATAATTCTTAAGTTGTTCCGTCTGGTCTTCGGCTCTGTCCCAGAGAGCTGCCAGGCGTTCCTCCTGGTGATGCAAACGTTGCCATATTTGTTGCTGCTGCAGTTTGCATGTTTACATTCTTTGTTCTGAAACATTCGTGCGATCTTGAAGTTGACGGACTTCAGTAACAGTACCCGGAAGAGTTGGATTAATATCATCCATACGTAAAAAGACTGTTTCCAGCACTTTTGTTATATATTGTAGAGATTTGCCTACCGAAGACAGTTGTGACATCTCTCAGTTGGTAGGGCAAGTAGGTTTGATGGGCAGCATCTCTGTCAGTGGGTCCATGGTTTTAAAAGCCGGAAATTGTGAAGGATCCCGGTCTGCGTCCGTGCTTACACTACGTTTAGGCAAAGGAGTATGTTTCAATCAGTAGTAGCAGTAGGTTATGGTAGCTACCTGAGCGGCCTAGCAAGGCCAGAGGTAGTACAAGAAACGGTGCTGTGAGCTGTGGTATAACATTGAAATTTTTTTCAAAGGAGCGCGCCGCCTGGTAGACAAAACTTTACCCGTGCATTAAGTTACATTTAGGGGAAAATCTTCACGGGATCACAGTGTCTAAGCTCGAATAGCACTCAGGCAGGAGAAAGCTCAAAGAATTCAATCTGGTTAGTCTCGCAGGACATACCAACTGTGAATCCATGCTGGTTTACATATAAGAGGCCCTCAGTCTCCAGATATTTTATCAGCCTTTCCCAAGCAAGTGCCTCCATTTGATTACCTACAACAAAGGTAAGACTAACTGGGTGGTAGTTTACTGGTTCATCCCTTCCTCCTTCTTTATGCAATGGCCCCAGCTCAGCCCTTTTCCAGTCCCTAGGAACCCTTCCCTTGACCAGAGACAGATTAAGTAACCTCGTGACCAGTGCCCCCATCTCTTGCTTTAACTCTTTGAGCACCCTAGGGTGATTCCTATCTGTGCTCTTCACTTTATCCATCTGCAGTTTTCCTAGTTCTTCCAATATCCTATCCTCTGTAAATGGACTTGAGTCCTTTTCCCTGCCCTCCCTTCCCCTTCCTTTAGACTCTGGCCTTTTCCCCTTCCTCCACCGTGAAGACTGATGTGAAGTAGTCATTCAGAACATTAGCCTTTTCTATATCCCCTTCTACCAGTGCCTCCCTTTGCCCTTAAGCATTATAATCCCCATATTCTCCTTCCTTCTGTCACTCATATATCTGAAAAACTTCTTATCCCCCCTTTTTGACTCCCTCTCGATGTTTTCCTCCATATCCGCCTTCATCCTGCTGATTATTTTCCCTGTTTCTCTCAGTTTTTCCTTATATATCTCCCTGTCTGTCTCCTTCTGAGAGGCTTTATATGCCCTGAACGCCAGCCTTTTCTCCCTAACTGCTTCTCCCACTTCTGTAATGAACCAAAGAGGTTTCCTCCTCTTCTTATTTTTGCCCACCATTCTAACACATAGTTATGTTGCCTTCAATATTCCTCCTTTAATTTCCCCCACAGCTCCTCTATGTCATCCAAGTTCTCCTTCCCTTCTAGCCCCATCTGCACAATTTCTATAATCCTCCTAAAATCTTTCTTCCTAAAGTCTAGCACTTTAGCGGTAGAACTGCTCTTAACCATCCCCTTTCTAATTCTAAAGCTTTCCATCCTATGGTCACAATTGCCCAAATTTTGCCAATCTCCACCTCCTCAACACCATCCCCATTTGTCATAACCAGATCTAGTATGGACCCACCCAGTAGGTTTTGTAACTAGTTGATGAATGAACAATTCCTGCATGGCTACCAACAGCTTCCTACCTCTTTCTGTGGATGCTGCTATGATTTCCCAATCCATGTCAGGTAGATTTAGTTTGCCCACCTTCACGATTTCCCCTTTGTGGCTATCTCCTATATTTCCCTAACAACCTCTCTATCCACTTCCTCCCCTTGATTTGGTGGTCTGTAGACCTCCCCTACCCTCACTGCCTCCGCTGTTTTGCTTAAATTGACCCATAGGGTCTTGGCTGACCCATCCCTTCCCCAACTCACCATAGCCCGAATCCCCTCCTTTACATACAGGGTAACCCCTCCCCCCTTCTTCCTGTCCTGTCTCTCCTGTAGAGTCCATACCCCGGTAGTTCCACCTCCCAACTGTGGTTGTCAGTCCAACAGGTCTCTGTAACTGCAATTAGGTCCAGGTCATCTGCTCCAACACCACCTGCAGTTTCACTATCTTATTTCCAAGACTCCTTGTGTTTGTTAATAGTTCTTTCCACCAGGTTCACCTTTCTCCATTTCCTTCCTCCTCCCCGTGCCTCCTGTCTTCAGCTGTGTGGGAGTGTGAGTTAGGTAAATTTCACCAGCCATTTTTGCTGGACCACCCCTAGCTTTGCACCTCTCCTGGTTTAAATTGCTCCCCAGTATTTAGTTTATGCATCCCTGGAGTTTCCCCCTCAACTGTCTAGCCTCGTCATCATTTATATGCAGCCTGTCCCTTGTATGTGTGTGGGTATGTGTTGTGAGGTGTGTGATATAACAGATGTGGGACTTGCTGTCACTTTGAGGTAAGTCTCTATTTAGCTATATGGAGTTATAATGTGTTACTATTTTTATTTCACACACATAAAGAATTTCTCCTTACTTTTTATCTTTGCCTGTGGGGGGGGGGGGGTGGGGGGATTGATTCCATTGCACCATATTCAGATTACCCAGCCTGCTAGTGTACATACAGGAGTGTTATCTTATACTGTTATATATAATTTTGTAACTCTGTACATATTGGGATGTGTGATCTCATTTGTTGGGGTCCTGCACATATCTTTTTACATTAGGCTAATATTGTAGTAATTTACTCAGGATTTCATGACAAGTTGTATTCCTTTGGGGAACTATTACAGTGACTGAAGTTTATATAGGTTCACTAGGAGAGAGATTGAGTGTGTGTGTGTGTGTGTGTGAGAGAAAAAAGGAGGGAGAGAGAGAGAGAGAGAGAGAGAGACTACATCTCGTTTAAGCTATGTATCTCCCCCAACCACATTATTGTGATGTGGGGTGGGTTAGGTTGTATTGTTTGTATGAACAGGAGGAGATAAATTACATTTTTATCTCTTTTTCAGATTCCCTTGACACTTGTGGTACATGAAGTTGCTACATTCTCAGTATATATTGACATCAGTACATATCAGGCTGCATGGTCTGAATTCCTTGAGGTTCCTCGACTTAGAGTTTTTAACACTAATATTATCAATTTATATTTAAATTATCATTTATATAGTCCTGAGGTTTTTAATTTCTTGGGCCTTTTATTTAGCTTGAGAATACAGCTGGGTGGCATGTCCAGCTATGTTTTACACATCACACAGTGTGCACTGATGTTTTTAGACAACTTTACTGGTAATTCTTGTCTTTAATGCATACATTGTAATTTCATGAGCTCTATAACTATCTTAGTTTGTCTTTAAGCTGGGTGGGGTTGCCTTTCAGTAATCACATCCTTATACTGACTGTGACACTCATGGCTTGATTTGGGAGTTATTTGCTTCAGCAGTGTTATCTTATGTCAATTAAATTTATGTGCAGTAGGATTCTTTGCATGTGTGTTGCACTGCACATCTGAACCCAAGGTTCATTCGGACTGAGGGCAGTATTGTACTGTTAAACTTCTCTGACATCATCTTCTGTTTTTTAAATGAGTATTTTAAACCAATGGGGATTTTTTTCTGTTTTTCTCTGCATTATCTAGCTGTTATAAGTATTGTATTTTCTAAACAACTGCCATGAGCTTCTGAAGAAGGACTGGTTGGTCCGAAAGCTAGAGCACTTTGTTCTTGTTGTTACATCTATGTTGGTCCATTAAAAGGTATCAAATCATTTGCTTCTGGATCTGATGTTTAGGGCATGCTTTAGTCATAAAATGCAAATAAACCTTCATTTCCACAAAGGAAAATGGCAGCAGGTCAATGGCAATCAAGAGCTATGTGATTTGACACATAATCAGTGTTTCTGCTGAGCAAATTGATTAGGGATGGCTTTATATTTTTACTTACGTTGGTAGAGACTTTCTGGAAAGTGATGTAAGTAGGAGCATTGTACTAGGAACAATGCTAGGGCCAGAGGTTACAGATGTGATCAGGAATCTGTTTTTTGGGGGAGAAGTCTAAACTATTTCCCAACAGGACATTCCATGAAGCTGCTGCTGCCACTTTCACTGTGTTGGCTGTGTGTTGGTATCAGTGGTGTTTGATCAATATGCTCCACAACCTTGTCCTCCTCCCCCTTCTTCTCTCTGGACACATTTTCAGCTGGTTCTGCTAACAGAACCAGCAGCAGATCCACCCTCAACAGCTTTTTACAGTGTGCTGCCCACATGGAGCAATGTTTTCTTTTAAGATGGGTATGATGCCTCCCAGTTGCAAGGTAACTCTCCTTTTGCCTTTACTAACCCTGGCCTGGCAAAGCTTACATAGTACTATGCTGACACCTTTGGGATCAATAACAAAAAAATCTAGCACCAATAATTCTTTGGGTCTCATCACTATGTATTTCGGGGATTGTTCAGATTGGGAAGTTAATTGCTGGCTACCGGATAGAACTGATAAGGGTGGTAAACTGGATGATGTCCCCACAGTTGGCACATGGTGGCTGAGAGTGCTGTTGCTATCTCTGACAACTCCACTGCTAACCACTGGCTTAACACCAGACTGTTGTTTGATACTTTTTTGTTTACACTATGCAGAAATACCCCTGTAACTGAGATAGTTCTTGCACTACTAACATGCTCTGTATCTGGTTTCTTCCTTTTCTTAACTTTGGGTTCCTCTGGTTGCCATGCTGACTTCATGACACTGTCATCATTGCTCAAATTAACACTACCTACATCGCATTCCTCTTTCATCTCCTCCTCCTCCTCCTCGTCCATTTTCTTATGCTTACTACTTTTGGGTAGTCTCTCACAACACATTTCTTGAACCCGATCCTCACATTAGAGCCCCATTTTTTTCTTAAACAAGAAATAAAAAAAATTAAAGTATAACATGAAATAAAATGAAAACAAACATGAAAAAAAAACCTACTTGTTTTTTTAGCAAAAACTAAATAGATACTTTCAGCAGTTGTTGTTTAGGCTCCATTGTTACCATAGAGATAAGGAAGGAGCAGTGGAATTGCCTGATTCATAAAACCTTTCAAGACCATAGCATAATGTTGCTTAATACAATGCAGTATACTAGGAATGTGATTTCTAATGTGTATATGGTCATTCTGAGGTATTTTAGTAATGTAAATGTGATAAGAAGAACTAAAACAAAATGTTCAATGAATAAAAAGAAATAAAAAAAACTAAAGTATAACATGAAATAAAATGAAAACAAACATATGAAAAAAAAATACTTGTTTTTTTAGCAAAAACTAAATAGATACTTTCAGCAGTTGTTGTTTAGGCTCCATTGTTACCATAGAAATAAGGAAGGAGCAGTGGAATTGCTTGATTCATAAAACCTTTCAAGACCATAGCATAATGTTGCTTAATACAATGCAGTATACTAGGAATGTGATTTCTAATGTGTATATGGTCATTCTGAGGTATTTTAGTAATGTAAATGTGATAAGAAGAACTAAAACAAAATGTTCAATGAATAAAAAGAAATAAAACAAAATTCAAGAAAAAAAAGAAAAATTATAGAAAATAAAAAATAATTTCATGGGGCTCGATGCAACTTCCTTTTTCTTAACATCCACCAATTCACTACTTGTTTGGAGAACTGTGGAGTCTCTGAATTCCATGTTTGGAGGGTTTTGGGGGCCTTTTTCAGGAGACAGATTTGGATTTATTCGGAAAGGCTTTTGCCGGAGTTTAGTGGCCAAGCAGCCAGCCACTTCCACTTCCTGAGCTATATAAGCAGTTCCTCTCAGCCTCATTGTGAAGCATTTTTTTCTTTGCAGCCAGAGGCTCTGTCGGTCTATCCTCTAGGTTGGCTGGGGCCTCCCCCCCTCCTGCTGCTTCTGTGTGTCTCTGCCGGACTTTGGTGTTTGTTTTCCTGCTTCTGGTTTGTATTTTTCCTCCGGTTGTTTGCTTCCTTATGTTTTGTTTTTCTTTTTGGGCCTTGTTCCCTGTTTTCTGTGTTGCTGTGTTTTGGTTTTGTCTTTTGAGGCCTTGTTTCTAAGCTCCTAGCATACTGCTACTCAGAGCTCATACTACTGCTCTCAGTTACTTACAACTGCAACCACTGCTACTGTTTACTCCAATTACTATTGTACCCAGTGCTTGTGTTTTTTACACTGATGCTCACTGCTCTCAAACTACTACAATGCAACTGCAATCATTGTATTTGTGTTTCAGCTCAACCATAGCTGCTCCATGGTGCATACTCAATTGTTTTCACCTGAAGCTGGCTTACTCTGACCCTAGCAATGCTGCTCATTCATGCTCTCATTCTACTTGCAGCTTCATTGCACTGCCTGGCTACACCTGCTTTCAGAGCATTGTGTCTCCATGATTTATTGCAGTTTTACAACTCCATGTACTCCATACAAATTGTTGCTTCTATGTTTATTTAACCTGTTCTACTCGGAGGTTAGTCAAAAAGCTCCTGCTGAGGCTGTTAAACTAGCTTTTATATCTGCATGTGGTTCTTGGCCTTCCATCACTTTCTTGTTTGTCCTATGGTGGGGACTGGGAAGTCTTTGGGGAGTCATGGCCCCATGTGGCTAATTATTTCTATTTTAACGCTGCCTTCTCTGCCAAAAATCCTCAGAGTATTTGTTACCTTGATTTGGCATTTAAATGCTGGCTGACTTGCCCCACTATTCAGTGCTGTTTCATTGCCCTATGTTATGCAGACTGACGTGCAGGTTCACTTATTACTACTCTATTTACTGACCTATGTGCAGGTCCACACTTGCTTACACAATTGTTCCTCCTTGCTTAGGCAAATCATTGCTTCATGCCTACTGCTATCCCCTCTGCTTCAGCCTGGGATTCTGCTGCACTCAATTCTGCATTTGACCTTGCAAGGTCTCAGCACTCAATGCTTGTTATGATCTCAGCATGCTTTGCTCATTCAGCTCACCAGCTTTTCAGCTCTCAAACAATTTCTGGGACATGCCAGCCATTCTATTCTGGTGCAGGGTTCCTGCAACCAACGGTCTCGCTCTGCATTTAGTCTGCATCTTGAGCATGTCCAACTTGGAGTGAGATCCTTCTCACCTGGCCCATAGCTGGAAATGTCCTCACCACAGGCTTGGCTTTAGCTGCCTGCTATGTGGCAGTAGTTCCTGGTGTAAAATTTAAAACTAGTGGTGAAGGATGGGAAAAGTTACCTCCTTTGGCTCTAGTGTTCCACTATAACAGTTGGCCATTGACTTTAGTGGTTTCCCTGGCAAGGCACCTTCACCGCATTCTCCCTACGATTGCTTCTGGTTTACCTGGTTTGATTTTAGGGTGGGTTGGCCAAGTGAGTGCCTCAGCAGTCATTGCTCTCCTCCTGTATCTTGGTTGCACATATTGTTGCAGAGATTTCTCACAACCTACCAAGGCTTTTTCCGCTAAAGAGTTTGAGTGAGAGCCTTCCTCCAAATTTGAATATTTTCCACCTCCTTTAATTGGGTTTTCCAAATTGCAGCTGCAGAGCTGTCACTAAATAAATTATCCCAAGCCTGGAGGAAGGTAGGCCTTGGATCCCCAGAGATTTCCTCCTTGTAGTGTTTTTTTTTTTTTCTCTTCAGTTGCCTCATGCCTTAACTCTTAGTTAGCATAATAGTGTCCCCTAGTTTCTTTAGGTAGGTTCTCCTGTTGGATGGAGGAAGAGGATGTCCTGCCATTCCCTCTCTCCTTAGGGGATCCCCTAATCTCAATGCAAACCATTAGTATCATGTCACGTAAACCTGGGCATTTCATTTTGCTATCAAACTGAGCAACTCATTATGTTATCTAATTGTCTATGCTTCTGTACTACTTCATCACAGTTACTGCTACTACTTCATAGTTACTGCTTGCTCATAAGCTTCATTTTGCCTCCTTCTTTGGGATATGATTGAACTACATTTCTTTTGGGGATTCCTAAGGTACATTTAGCAAAGGGAATCATCCTGTGTCACCTCTAGGGGTGGAACCCTCTGTGAGGGTTCCTTGCCTTTTGTACTCCTACAGGGTGGTAATTCCTTTAGCTCCATAGGACAGTGAACTGCTCTTTATCTGACACTGCCACACAAGGTAACATCATCTGCACCCTCACCTTCAAGAGTAATTGCTTCTAACGTGTTAATAGTGTACTGGGCTTCTTCTTACAGTACTACCAGCAATAGAGCTGCTAAAACTCCCTTCCTTGCACATGAGTGCTGATGCACCAGCAGCACCTACAAATAATTACCCACCAATACTTTCCCTACTCCCACTGCTGACTACATCCTCATGGAGCAGTGGTGCAACTATAATATCAATTGCCACCCTTTCATCCTCTGACACACAATAACTTAAAAAGGTTGACCCCCCCCATCCTCTGCGTCTTCCATGCCCACCACCATGTGTTTTATGCTTATCACCAGAATCAACCCTGATATTCATATTTTCTTTTTTATGATATACATTTTTTCCAAGCAGAAAATGAAACATGGAAAACAGAAGAGACACACAGGACACAGATAGAAAAATAAAATTATATAAATTATGCAGCAGAACAGTACACAAATCTTGCTTTTAGAGCAGGAAGCATCTGACTGAAAAAGCTACCATTTTTCTTACTAATTCAACACTTATATCTCAGCAGGAATCAGTGTCTGTTAGGATTAAGCAAACATATACTTTATTAGAAGTAGAGGTGGTCTCATTTAAGGTTTAAAAAAAGAAAGTCAGTGTGTTTCTGTGTTGGGAAGCGTACTGTATCAACTTACTTTGCTAAATCAGTAGGAGGGGGAAAGGTTAATTGGGGATGTGGCTTAGGCAATAGAAAAGCAGGTGACCCCAATTACAACTTCCTGCTGCTAGCTTTTGGAAGACAGAAATCTTGCTTGTAGAGCAGGAAGTAGCTGATTAAAAAAGCTACCGTTTTTCTTACTAATTGCCCTCCATTCCACCCTAAGCCAGTTCTACTTTTATCGCCACTGGACTTGATTGACAGCAGGAACTTTTTGTTTGGCAGTAGGAAGGAAAGATCATAGAGAAACATTAGTTTTGTCAACCCTGAAGGAAAAAAGTAGCTCTTTTTCCCCCGCTAACTGCTGGAGGTCTGACTCTGAGCAAGGAAGAAGGACACTACTGAAGAATACAGGAAGTTGCTGTTCCAGAACAGGAAGGATGAGAGTTGTTAAGAAAGAGTAAGCATACAGAGCAACAGTAGAGGGGACACAAAATAAGACATGATGGGAGTGGTGCAGTGCAATGGCTATGGAGCGGTAGTGTTCCAGGAGACATTCTGGAGGCTGTGATGTTGACCTATTTGCAGGCACCTCTCTGGTCTGAGGGAGTAGGTTGCCCATCTCCAGACTGACCTGGCTAGGATTTATGAAACCTCCTTCCCCAACCAGGGACCACCAGGGCCACCCCCGCTACCTCAGAGGTTGCCAAGAAAGAGGAGCAGCTGTACCAATGTGGGCTCAGGGAGGGAGAGGGTGATGGAACAGAGGTGCATCCCTCCAGCTGTACCTCTCCATAATTCATACAGTGTTCTGGTGGATAGTGGTTCCTCTATGGAGGCACCCACAGTGGAGACCAAGAAGGATGCTGGGAACCTCCACAAAGGAGACCCACAGGAGGGTGGCACGGGACCCCACAGGGGAAGGAAACAACTCCTGGTGGGGGACTCAGTCTTTAGGGGGGTAGAAGTGGGGAAGGAAGGGGAGAGGGAGGTAAGGTGCCTGCCTGGTGCCATGGCTTGGAGGGACAGGAAGCAAATCCGCAGGATCATGGGAGCAGCTGCATAAGGGAGTGAGCTGGATGTCATTATCCACATAGGGAAAAATGACCTGGCTAGGAATGGGATCAGAATAGTGTAAGAGGAGTTTGTAGAGTTGAGCAGTGGCCTTAGACCAGTAGCAGATACGGTAACCTTCTTGGAGGTGATGCCTGTCTATGGCAAGGGTGATGCTAGGGTACTCCACACCATGGAATTCAATGAATGGTTGAAAAGCTTGTGTGAAGTTCAGGGTTTTGGCTTCATTGGGGACTGGAGAGACACCTAGAGGGATGCAGGCCTATACTGGCATGATGGTCTGCATCTGTCTGTGGAGGGAACCAGGATCCTAGGTTATAGGTTTAAATGTTTCACTGGCAAGTATTTAAACTAGCCAAGGGGGGAGGCACTGAAAAGGAGCAGGGAAATCCCAGCCTTCCCCCACAAAACATGGAATTAGGAAGGTAAACACCAAGGTAGAGAAGTCATTAAGGAGCAGGGCAGAGGTAAATGCAAAAAAAAAAGGCAAAGGCAGTAAGGACAGGGATGGGGCTAAAAGGGGTAAGGTCATCAAAAAATAGAGGGTGATGAGTACCAATGCCCAGAGGGCTGGATATTCAAACTGTGCCATTCAAAGGCGCAAGTCCTTGCGCTGCGCAAAATAGATGCACAGGGGTGTGCCCCGTGTGATATTCAAAGGAGTTGCACTATTGAGCAACTCCTTTGAATATCGCTCCCCAGCCATAGCCACTGTGCATGGCACAGTGGAACTTGCGCAAGCGCAAGTTGACAGAGTGGAGCAGTCAGTTTGCAGTGGCGCAAGTACCATTGCACCATGCACAAAATCATGATATTCAAAAGGTGACATGCAAATGGGCCATAATACATGCAAGGCGAGGGGGCCATTTGCATGTCATTATAGCCCCATTTTGCATGATGACATTAGCATAAGTGCTACTGATCCCCGAGATTCTGCGCCTGGCGCCTGCCAGGCAGCAGCCGTCGGGACCGACACCCCTGCAGCCCAATCTCGGCAGCAATGTGGCTCCCCACCTCCTGTGTACATCTCCTGGTGGTCCAGTGGACCAAAATGCCTGATTGCGGGCAGAAAGTATACAGACCCCCCACATCCCATGTGCCCGATCGTGAGCAGAAAGTATACAGAACCCCCCACATCCTATGTGCCCGATCGTGGGCAGAAAGTATACAGAACACCCCCATCCCATGTGCCCGATCAGCGGGCAGAAAGTATACAGAACCCCCCACATCCCATGTGCCCAATTGCGGGCAGTAAGTAAATGCCCCCAAAACATCTCCTGGTGTCTAGTGTGGCCCCAACCCACCCACCCACGAAGCCCCACCACCCCGCCTCCCCCGTCAGCCGGCAGACGGCAGCATCCCACCCGCCTGCCGCCCCGCTGCCCGCCGACTGACTGGCCGGTAGGGCTGCACACCCATTGGTGCAGAGCTAGAGCCAATGGGCATGCAGCCCATACCGTACATGACAGTCCAGATTTGTGAATGAATGTCCCAGGGGAAGAGTACACAATGGGGGGGGGAGATACTGACAACAAAAATGGAAAGGGACCTGGGGGTAGTTATATCAGATGACCTAAAGGTGAGTAAGCAATGTCAGAAGGAAGGAAGGCTAGGGGATATTAGGATGCATAGGGAGAGGCATCAACAGTAGAAAACAGGAAATTGTTATCCTTCTGTACAGACAGTTGGCGAGGCCCCATCTGGAGTATTGTGTGCAGCTCTGGAGACCCCATCTCTGCAAAGACATAGACAAAGTGAAGGCTGTCCAGAGGAAGGCAACCAAAATGGTGCAGGGTCTGCACCAGAAGACATATGAAGAGAGACTAACATAGCTTAATATGCATACCCTTGAGGAAAGAAGGGAGAGGGGGGACATGATAGAAACTTTAAAGTACCTCAAGGGAATCAACAATGTCCAAGAGGATAGTATCTTTCAGAAAAAGAGATGTGCAAGAACAAGGGGGCACAATTTGAAGATAGTGAGGGGACATCTCAGAGGTAGTGTGAGGAAGTATTTTTTCACAGAGAGGGTTGTGGATGCATGGAATAGCCTTTCTGAGGAGGTTATGGAGTCAAGAACGGGGGAATTCAAGAATGCATGGGACAGAGATAAAGCAGTCCTAGTGGCGGGTAGGAGGAAGTAGGCTGTTGGTTAACTAGGATCTGCAGCTTATCCATCAGGTAGGAAAATGGGCAGACTAGGTGGGCCAAGCGGTCCTTATCTGCCATCAAATTCTATGTTTCTATGTAAATTAAGTTCTTATCCAAGTAGAAATACATTACCATCAAGAAAGACTAGTTTGAGAAGACAAAAATACTGCCTTTTCTTCTCATAAGAAAGAGTGACAAACTAAGCAACCACCCCTCCCTCACTGGCTGAAAACACTATGCACAGAAAGCACAGCAACACAGATAGAAAGCTGAGCTATAGAGCAAAAAATAAGACAAAAAAGGCTCCAAAAATGGCTTTTCATGACAAAAGGCAATCTATGGATTCTTTAGATGTTAGGCAACAAATCAATGTTCGCTGATCACTTTTTTTATTGAAAAACACTGAGCAAAAGAATTGAAAACAAGGTTTCTCTTAGGAGCTAATTCTTCCTCCAAGTACAGTTACCAGCTGTCATCACTTTTGCAGGACCGTTCTGTTTTGGGCAGCTGTGTCCTGCAAAAAAACATGAAAAATGCTGCATGTCCTGACCTTGTAGTAGAAGAAATATTTTCTAACTTTCTTCTAAATGATGCATTACACTATAGTACCTTAGCTAAAATACCCTGAAATGATAACAATACAAATAACTAAAAATCTTCAACACTTAGTCTTAATTCTGATTATTTAGAGAGAACAAGTCTGTTGCATTGGTCTGCGCTGCATATTGCCCCACAAAAAAAATCATGATTTGGTAAGAAATGTCCCAATTTGGGCTTATTAATAGGTGGTAACTCTACTTCCAAGACCCACTAACAAGGACTGCCATGTGACTAGGAGTCACATGGTACAAAAAAACTTCAATCTAAACTATGACCCATGCTATAATGTGATTCTCTCTGGGGTTCAGCATGGTAACTTCACCTGTGAAGTTACCAGTTTTATAACTTCATGGAACTTATTCAGAACTGCAAAGTCAGAAGCTTCATGACAGACAACTTTGCAGAGTTATCCACCCTCCATGAAGCAGTCCACAGAATGAATGGACATCTCTAACTGGTTTTCAGATGTCTTAGCTGTCCATAATGGAATCATGGTGCACTGATAGTCATGACTGGAATTAGGCTATTCCAGGTACTCTGTGTTCAGGAGAGACAGGTAATGGGGGAGGGGAGGTGATACTGTACTATTTGTGAGGGAGCCAATCAAAGCTATGGAAGTGCAGGGGCACCCAGAGGAAAAGGAAGAACTAGAGGTGCCATGAGTTATCCTGGAGACAAATGTTGTGGCCGCAGTCCATACATGGATGGTATAGAGGCCTCAAGCAGAGGGAGAGTAATTGGATAACGCACTAGGAGAGGACATCATCAGAATGGCAGATAAGGGAAGAGGTGCTACTAGCTGGTGATTTCAGTCTGGCAGATCTGGAGTGAAGCCTTTCATGTGCAACTTCAGCAAGGAACAGGACCATCCTTGACTTGCTGCATGGGGCCTTTCTCAGGCAGCTAGTCAATGAACCCACTAGGGACAGGGCAGTGTTGGACATGGTGCTTACAAATAGGGACAGCATTGCAGACATCACAGTGGGCAGGCCCCTAGGTACCAGTGATCACTGTACAGTGTGGTTTTACACTAAGATGGGAGTAGAGGCAAACCACATGAGGACGAGGATCCTGGACTTAAGAAGGGAGGATTCTGAAGAAATGAGACACTGTCTCAGGATTTGGGCATGGTGATGAAGTAATGAATGGTGGTATTCAGGAGGTATAAGGAAATGCAGAGGGAAAACGAGATGAAGGTGACCAGGTAAAACAGAAAGAATCATGTAAGGTACTGAAGAGAACAAAGGCTCAGACAAAGGAAAGGATAGCCAAAGGGATAGCAAAAGTGAATAAAACTTTCTTCAGGTACTGTACATAAGTGAAGAGAAAAGGAAGGGGAGGGATAAGGAGGGTGGCAGATGGCAACTGTGCAGAAAATGACCAGGAAAAAGAAAACCTCCTGAACAGATACTTCTGCTCAGTGTTCACAGTGGAGGGGTGATCAGTAGGAACAAACGGGGAGTGGAGTTGGTGAAAAATGTATTTTCAGAGGAATTGTTTTGAAGGGACATAGGTACTGGGACTGATCCTCATTAATGTCTTCAGAAGTGACATTGTAGATGAACTAGAATGGAAGGCATGCTTTCATGCAGAAGATACAAAATATGTAATAGGGTGGATAATTGAAGGGTGCATGCCCGTGGTTATGTGGGGGAAGAGCTCCTCCCCCACATCCTATTTCTATGCACAGCAGACTACCGCTCTACTTAGAGTGAGTCGCACTCGCTGCGCTCACTCCATGCTGCGTCCTGAAGCTGGCCACCTCCCAGCTCCTTTCCTACTCCTTTTTCTTCGTTTCGGTATTTTCTTCCCCTTTCCCTGCCCTTCCTTGTTTGTTTTTCTCTTCTTTTGGGGTGGGGGGTTTGCCTCGCTTCTTACTGCAGCACCGTAGTTCGAGCGGTTGCCCTGCTCATTTCCACTCCTCCCACTCCACTGTGAGCTCTCTCTCCAATGATATGCCCGTGCTTGCTCTCCATTCACCTAACCTTTGCCACGCTTGAGATGCCTTCCTATCAACTGGTTCAGTCGATTGTTTTCAATTACCACATCCACTGACTAGAACTTGCTCAGCCTGGTAGAAAGGACGTTTTGGGATGGCCGATACACACAGAATGTTGCCTGTCAGGACTTAAACCAGGAATTTGTTTTTCTTGTGCGATACTGTCGCAAATACCTCAGCGTCTAGCCAGCCATGCCTTCTCACAACAACTGCCAGCCAAGTTACCTTGCCCCTTCATTTGTTTTCACTTATTTAAATTGGAAGGAGTCTAGCAACCATCAGTTTCATGCACCACTACAAAGCGCCCCGTTTTTCCCCTAGCCTGTATAGTCATTCTAATTGATGCTACTACTATGTTTAGCCATCAGGAAAAGCTTCTACAGCGCATTCATTCCTTTTGTGCATCATACGCAAGGTATTTGGATCACTAAGCAGCTACTTTCTATTAGATTTACAACACAGGTCTGTGAACCTTTGAAGCTCCATTTCATCTATATATGTAGGATACTTATTACTTAACAACAGTAGCATCCCTTACTGTTAGGCTTCAAGACACTGTATCTATTGCAGACATTTCTTTTGCAAGCTTACTTGAACTGCAAAAACTTACTATAGTACTTCAGGTGTGCCAGCAGTGAATCACTCTATAGTGCTTCTGCTGGCCTTCCACTGTCACATCTACTTTATTCAGAGCACCTTGCCTTCCAGCATCCACTAATTATTCAGCGGGCAATCAGGACTCTTTGGAAACAATACCAACACACCCAACTCTATTGTATATCCCTTTAAGGTCCTGTGGAAGCATCATATAGGCCACGCCTCCCTCCTTATCAGCTAGTACATGTTCTGCATATCAATCCTAAATCAACCAACGTTTCATATTACTAATTATGTGGGGCTTCATATCTGTTATCGTGCTGCTGCAAGGCTTGTTGCTCTGTGATGAGAAGCTTTCTTACTCACTACTTACTTTACATGCAACGTACTACCAGCTGACCTACGTGGGGTTCCAGCTGTGCATGCTAGCCTATGTGGGGCTAGCTGCCTCTCTCTACTTTCACTACCAGCTGACCTACATGGGGTTTCACCATTCATCCTACCTGCATTCAAGCCTAGCCCCTTCCTTGCCTTCGGCTTCTAGTCTCCAGCCATGCACCCCATCATCGCTTTCAGAGCCTGCTCCAACTCTTCTTGTGGACCATCTGGGCTTCTCTATTGAGATTTGTCACGCTCCAGGATATCACATCTCCAATAGTACTGCTTGAGTCCTGGACGCTGCAGCTCACCTTGTCTATTTGTATTTTTCCATCCATCCAGGATCATCTGTGCTCCATTATGGATTTCCTCTCGGATTGTTTTCAGATTTTACATCGCTATCCCCGGATGCTTGCCTTGATATTCACTTTGTTTGCTCCTTCTTTACTTTCTGGCTGACCTACATGTGGTCCAGCCATACTTTCTTACCTTTATGGGGCTCAGTGCCTTTTTACTTACCTCATCAGCTGACCTACGTGTGGTCCAGCTGTGCATGCTAACCTTCATGGGGTTTAGCTGTCACATACTACTTGTTTTACTGGCTGACCCACTTGTGGTCCAGCCACCATGCTAGCCTTCATGGTTCAACTGCCGCTCTTCATTCACTTTACTTTTCAGGATTGGATGCATCACCAGTTATTCCTCACCTTCAGTCGTACTACTGGAATTTTGGACCTTGCAACCCTCACCTGCTGCCCTCACTTACGTCCATTTTTCATGATATGCTTCTTCCTTCCATTGGTTCTAATATTGGATTACATCAAATATTCACTCAATTCCCTTGAATGCTTCTTGGCATACTGCTTCAGCTCCTTTGGATGTACTACTGTGTCATAATGCCTTCTCATTCACAACTTAAACTTAAGACATAAATCTAATATAGTTTGGACGCTTTACTTCAGGTCAAGGTGCCAATTCATCCACCCAGGTCTCTTATCGTGTCTTACCATCTTTGATCATCAGGAAATAACTGTTTACAGCTCTCTCTTCCTTCTGCTCTCATATATGTGCTTCAGGATATTTCTAGGCTGCTCAGAATTGGCTCAAGAGTATGCTACCATTTATAACATTGTTTACAATCTATTTCATACTACTCCATACTAATTCATTGCATGCAGTTCAACATTATTATTACTCTATCTACCGCAGCTCTACAATCTGCCTCATCCTGCGGGCTGAAGGGTTCACTGCATCACACTTCTAAAGACCTGTGCCCCTACGGACTAGAGGTCCCTTGATCTTATATTACTACACTATATTTGCCTGCTTCCACGACCTGCTTCACCCATCGGGGGGGTTGCCTACTTCTACTCTACACTTGCCTCGCCCAGCTCAGGGTCTGGAGGTTTGCATATTCCCCTATACATCTATCTGCAGCCGTGTCTGCCAGCCTTAGGAGCTCCTGTTTACTATGGACTCACATCTGGATTTGTTTAGCCACTCGTCATCTATTCTTAGATGCTTCTGTCTTGCTGCTTCTGTCACATGCTACACTCCTACTAGGACGTTGTTGAGCTTATCCAGAAAACTTTAAATCTCTTGATTTGTGCTCCAAGGCTTCTTGGACCATGACAACGCTACTTCATTTGACTCAGCCTCTTCAGCTATCACCATTTATGACTCATGCATTCGACTATTCAGGACTTGTCAGGCTATTTCTCACCAAGTCAGTTTTGGCTACTGTACCATTCTGGCTTCAAAACCTGGATGCATTCATCACCATGCAACTATTCAGATCACAGACAATACTTCAATTTTGTGCTGTTTCCAATTCCATATGCTCCTCGCTGTATACCGTGCATATATTATGATATACTGCTCCTCTGCTACTACGTCTACATCTTGCAGATTCATTACTATTACTACTACTACTACTACTGACCTATGTACAGGTCCACTTCTTACCCTATTGCTCTTATTACCTGCTTCACCCTTACAGGGCTTAGAGGTCATCATGACTAACTCACCAATTTTACAACCTACTTCGTTCCTCCAGCTGGAAGTACATCTAATTTTTGTGTACCTATACGCACTAAGATATCTACCTGCTTCACATACTTGCTTCCCCTCTCCGGATTGGAGGTTCTTACTGCTCTGTCCTTTCCGATCACATAGCATATGCCAGTTCCTGTGCTCCATCACCATGACCTTCTTTTGCTAAGCTTGCCAAGTGTATCACGACCCAACTTTCCTTCTCTGGACATGGACGCTTAACCTTTGATTCCTGGTTCTCCTCTGATAAGTCCTCACCTGCTGGAGTGCTTCACCACTGCAACTCATTACCTTCAAATTCATATCAACTATGGATTCCACTCTACTATCATTCCAGCCTGCACATGGATTCTCAAACTTGTAGTTTACTAAGAGGATGCTTGCTCTGTTCACTTGACATGTCACGATTCATTATTTCTTCAGTACTCCATTTCTCTGGATCAGGTTCTACAACTTTGGGGTTCGGATTAGCCAATTAAATTAAATTTTATTTAAGATTACTCTCCTTTTGTATGCCCAGAAGGACATGCAGATCAGTAGCCATAGGTTATCAGAGGTTCCCCCCAAGGGATTTTTTCCTGTCCTGTGTGCTACTGGTCACACTCTCTGGAGTTGGAGGAGATGATCATACTGCTACTCATTTCTCTTAGGGGTGTCATCCTACTTGACTCCTAACAGTTGGATACAGAACAATCATAACATATCATTATTTTTTTTTGGGGGGGTCTAATAATACTGGACTAAGCATCCTTCCTATGGTGGGATACAAAGAAAGCCCAAAATATCAAGTCATAACAAGCGACTCATCAGTTTGAAGCATCTAAGCACCTTGCATATACTATCCAGTTCACATGTACTATAATCACTGACATGCTCATGTCTATGCTGAAGTTCCTAAGCAGGAATCATTTCATACTACTAGTACCTTGCAAGAACTGTCCTACTTACTGGTCTGGCCTCTGTTTCCAAGCACAACCTACATCATCCAGCTACAGTAAGTAACATAAGCACTGAGCCATGAACCACACATAAGGAAATGGTGGAAAGAATGCGTAAGAGTCTTGGGAAACTTGCGTTGTCAACAGCATGGAAACATAATTTATTTTTTTGCAGTTTAATCTTTTATTGAAGTTTCATTTTTATAGACAGACAGCAAAATTTTACACAGTAAAGAATGGGATAAGATTGTAGTTACATATACAACCCTGTGGTGCATCCTTAAGACATATAAAGCACTCACCTACTAATTCTAGTACTGTGTGAGCAAGGAGGATGGTCAAGGCGTCAGTGTTTCATGTCCTTGTTGGTACATCCTTACAGGACTGACAGTTTCTTGGCAACCTTCTCACTATGCAAACAGATCACAAAGAACCACTGTTCTATATATACACTACGTAACACAAACAATATACAATCAGGTATTATTCTGTGATCATTAACTTCAAGTAAGCATCATGTAACGTATACCTCATAGGTGCTCCCATTGCAGATATTATAACTTTTCAGAGTATCTCAGCTTTGGGGTTTACATACTTTGTAAAGGGGGCCAGCACAGCTCATATTGTGCCTCTGTGTTACTTACCAAATGTGTCAGTTGGTTCATGGAGGCAATCTGTAGCAGGAGGAAGTAACCTTCTGAGTTGATGGAACCTCCTGGGATCGCCACCTACAGAGGAGTAGATGTTGATTAAATCACCAGCAGGGTCAGCCATCCAAGTTCCTTGCCCTTGAGGTGGAGTGCATCCAATTATATACCTAGAAGGAGTTGCTTTGCTGATTTGGGGATGTCCTTTTGGAGAACCCTGGTCCCCAGGTCACATACATGGTTCCACAGCCCTTGTATGTGATGGCATTCCCACAAGATATATATGAGATCCCCTTTCTTCCCCTGACATATCCAGCAGTGATCTGAGCTAAGGATCCCTGCCGTCACTAGAACCACTGGCGTGTAGTACCAGGAGTGCAGGATTTTATTCTGTATCAGTCTGCTTCTCATATCCCCAAAGTCCTTGTGAGCCCCTGCCTAGCCTTTCTTCCACTACTCCCTGGTTATACTGGACTGGAGGGCCTCCTTTCCTCTTCCCCTTGGATACATAAGATAGGTTGGGCAGTGTATCCCCAACCCTTGCATAGATCTTACTCGCTGTCCCCTTAGTTGTGGCTAGACAGTGTGGGAACAGGGTAGTGGGGGCTTTCTCATTCCAAGTTTTCAGATGAACTTGGGCTGCACTACAGATTTGCAGATACTTCCAGAAGTCAGCTTTTGAGAATCCCCTCCTCTCCTGCAGGTTTGTGAAGGAATCTATCCCTGTCTCTCCCTGAACCAGTATTCCACTCAGTTGTTTTATCCCCCTGTTTTCCCAGTCTGACCATCATACAGGAGTCCTGTCTATAAGTATATTCTCTTTCCCCCACAGTGGCATGTGTCTTAGTGGGGAGAGGTTGGTCTCCATCCTCTTTTTTTTTTTGGCCCAGCATCGCAGGGATGGGCCTATCATGGGGCGACTCTCCATATGTGTCCCTGGAGTGTTGTAAACCAGCTGGGCCAGGTTTGACTTATGGCTGACTGCTTTTTCCATATCTACCCACTGGGGCACCCTTCCTCTGCCTGCATGAACCAATTGAGGGTCTGTGATACCTGAAAGGCCCATTTATGTCTCTCAAACCATGGCACATTCCACCCTCCTTCTTTACAGGAGGCCCTCAATTTATTCTTACTATGTCTTGGGGGCTTACCTTCCCAAAAGAATTTGCCCACTTCCTTGTCTATTCTCTGGTACCATTTAGGGGGTAGGTCTAGTGGTATATCACATGCCCTAATTTATAGAAGACTTTGGGCATGATAATCATCTTCACTGTATGTATCTTACCCACTAGCGTGAGGTTTAGATTGTTCCAACTGTTCATGTCATCTATGACCTCCTATAGCAAGGGCTGGATGTTACTGTCCCATAGTTTTGAAAGATGGGCTATGAAAGTGATGCCCAGGTAGGTGATTCCCTCTCCAGCCCATCTAAGGCCTTTGTCTCCTAGGGAGTCAGGGGAGCACTTTGAGTTGAGTGGGAGTACCTCTGTCTTTGTTGGGTTCAGACATAGGCCAGACAGGTTATGGAAGGCTCTGAGGGTCTCCAGAAGGGGAGGGAGGGAACCAGGCAGGTCTGCTACCATTATCAACAGGTCATCTGCATACATGAGGGTGAAGTATCTGGTGTCCCCTCTCTGTATGCCCTGAATGTCTGATGTTGTCTAATACTGGCCTCCAGGGACTCCACTGCCAAGACAAACAGAAGAGGGGAAAGGGGACATCCCTGTCTGGTGTGTCTCCCAAGTTGGAATGGGGCAGAAAGGGTGGAGTTTGTGAGCAAAATTGCTTCTGGTGACTTGTATAAAGCATTGATCCATGCCCTGAATGTGAGTCCTGTTCCCAGGTGCTCTAACACAGCCTGGAGATAATCCCACTCCATTTCATTTCATTTTTATGTTTTATACTTGTAGATCTGATAAGCAAATTGCCAGTTTTCACAGATGATGAGTTACAGTAGTACAGTACAAAACACAATAACATAACAAATTAAAACAATCATACATATACAACCAACAACAAAATATTAAAAAATAATCAAGTACATTCAGTTATTCAATAACCATTGTTTAAGACAAACAATTCCCAGGGAATCAAATGTCTTCTCGAATTCAATGACTACCGCAGCTGCAGATCTTTCAAGACCCCACGCCTTGTGGGTTAGATTGCACAGCATCCTGATATGATCTGTGTTGTACCACCCAGGTACAAAACCTACCTGAGCTGGGTGTATGAGCTGAGGTAGGAGGGGATTGAGCTGGGGTAGGAGGGGATTCAGTCTTCAAGCTATAGCTTTGGTGAAAATTTTAATATCAGTGTTGATTACATATATGGGACGGTAACTTCCAGGAGAAGCGGGGTCTTTCCCCTTCGAGGGCAGCAATGTAATGATCGTCTCCCTCATCATAGGTGGAAAATTACCCTCCATTTCAGCCTCCTTGAACACATGTTGTAACACCAGGTAGATGATGTTAGTAAGAGCCTACCATAGCTGAACTGTGTATCCTTCTCCCCCTGGTGCTTTCCCAGGTTTTAGGGAGAGCAAAGCTTCCTTCACCTCCTCCTCTTTGGTAATTGGCACATCCAGCCCTTCTGCCTGTTGTGCTGTAATGGTGGGAAGTGTCATGGAACCGAGGAATGTCTTAGTAGCTAGGGGATCCCCAGTCCTTGAGGAGGTGTATAGGGAGGTGCAAAAGGATTCCATGACCTGGTTCACTCCCTTCTACGAAGTGTGCACTGTGCCTTGTTTGTCCCTAAGTCCTTTTATGTGCCTCTCCATTTGTTGCTTTCTTAGTCAGAATGCCAACACCTTCCCCCCTTTCTCCCCACCTTTCCAGTATTTGTGTTTAAATGGAAGACTGCCACTTCTGCCTTCCTAGTCAAAAGCGCATTGTTCTCAATTCTAAGTCCCATGGCCTGTCTAGCAATGGGTCCATGTGCGTTGGGCCATGCTTCCTGTTTTGCTGCCCCTCCACCTCCTTGAGTTCCTCCTCCAGGTCCCTCAGTTGCTTTTCTCACTGCAGTCTTGTAACCACTGCAAACCCAATAATCCTACCCCAGTAGGGTGGCCTTGAAGGCCTCACATGTATTCCCTGCCATGGTATCATGTATGGGGTTCTCCTGAAAGAACGTCTAGGCCTCCCCCTTTGCCCAGATCAGAAATCCATGGTCTTTGATTAATAGTGGGTCTAGTCTCCACATAGTGGACATGGGGGGTCCCACAACAGATTAAGTAACACTGGCACATGATCCAATCTATGTATGGAAAGTATTTCTGCAGCCATGACTGCCTGCATAATTGAAGGAGATGTGAGCCAGAGGTAGATGTGGCTGCAGGTTCTGTGGACTGGGGAGTAAAAGGAGTAGTCATTAGTGTGGGAGTGTAGTAACCTCCATATGTTGGCTAGGCCATTATCCCTCATCGGACTCTGTAGGGCAGTGTGCCTTTTGACATGCATGACTCCCGCCCCTGAGTTTTTGTCTAACAATTGTTCCAATATGAGATTAAAGTCCCCCCTCCAGCATGACTGCGGTGCCCTCTTCGACCATATTCAGCAGTCTCTGTGCTTCTTACTGGAAGAAACCCTGGTCATCTTCATTAGATGCACATAGGTTGCCTACCAGGATAGGCCCTGTGGGAGTCTGGTATTTGGTTAGTACCCATCTCCCCTGTAGGTGTGACCGAGTCTCGATGAGGGACCATTGCAGCTGTTTATGGAGCAGTATCAGAACCCCTCATTTCCTTGTTAGGGTGGAGGCATGCATCACCTGCTCCACCGAATCCCTCTTAAGAAGTTCTTGGTCCTTCTTGCACAGCTTGGTCTCCTGTAGTATGGCCATCTGCACTTTTTTTTTTAAATGCAATAGCACCTTCCTCCTCTTCAACAATGTGTTCATACCCCTCACATTCCATGAAATGCATGTTATCTTAGTCATATTGTGAGTTGTCAGATGCGTCACCAGCCAGTGATTATGAAAAAGGTGCCAGCTTGCAGGAGACCATGCCTCATTGCCCCCTCGCAGTGCAGGATTGATCGGCTGTACTGCGGCTTGGGCCCCAGATTTGGCTTCTGTGCCCCATTCTGCCAGGTGGGTATACCTCCCTAGGTCTTTCTTGAAGCATATTCTCTATACATTTCAATAGCTGGATCCTGTAAAACTATATTCAATATGCACCATGCTGAACACTTGAATACCAAGGGTATTTGATGCTGTATGCCCTTGCTAAAGCCCAAAGCACTCTCATTGATTCCTGAGGCAGTGTATTTACCTGCGATTACATTTACCATCTCTATCCCCACATATTAGCCCAGTAGTAGCTGACAGTGCAGGTAGCCACGGCGCACAGGGTATGTTCAGCCTTAATCCAGGCAAGAACTGTTTTGGGTTTCAGGAACCAGACACATCTCCAGCTGGGACTTGGTCTGCTCCCCTTCCTCCACTATAGTCCCCCTGTCCTGTCTCTGCATTATGTCTGGGGGAGCCTTATGTGATCTGTTTCTCCCAAGGGTGGGGAATCTCCTTGACCAGTGCATGCTGGTGTATCCTTGTAGCATGAGATGTCATTCATCCCTCTCCCTCCCACTCCCCATGACTCTGCTTCTGTATACATTGCCCTTTGGGTGTTGGTCAGGTGGGCCCACGCCTTGAGACCACATATGTAGGGGGAGTGTTACCTGAACTCATATCCCTGTCCAGGTTGTGGTCTTCACCGCCATCTATGGGGGGATAATAAATGTACATCTGCAGTTCCAGGGCAGTCATCCCATTCCCCACCCAATCCCCCAATGTGATTCCCCTAGTCTGCACTGCCACTTGGCTTACTGTACAACAGAAACAGTGTCCCAGTCACAGGAGCCCATCCCAATTCCCCCCATTAAGCCCCTTCCTGATCAAACTTCAACATCCGTTCAGTCTCCCCTCCCAGCCATCTCAGTGCCCAGTCTACTTATCTGAGATATAGCCCTGGCTCAAAAGTTCTTTACGGTGCAGTCTATATGTCTCGGGGGGATCGGTGATACCAGTGGCAGTTCAGTGGTGACTGCCAATGTAGCTTCCCCATCTGTGTCGGTCATGATGCAGAGATCTTCATCCCTGTTGATGATCACTCCTTATGGGTTGCAGGATCCTGATGCTCTGCTTCTTCCAGACTAGTAGTCTTCTCTGATGACTTTCGTGATGGGTATCTCAGAGCAACAAACCTGTTGCTGGTAATAAAATGAACTAGGCCTATAGATACTTCCCTCTGGAGTTCATGGTTAACCTGCTGTTCACTGGAGTTGATCATGGCTTGGGGAGGATCCCTTCTTATGTGGCCATTTTCTGTAGATCTTCTTCTGGTGCATTTTGGCAAGGCCCTGTCTCCTCCCCACTCATGCAGTTCCTCAGTCTTCATGCAGTCCTCCTCTCCTCTCTCCATTCTGTCCATACATTTCGTTTGCTTAGGGCTGTTTTGGCCCACTGCCTTCAGCTCTTGTCTTTCCTCCCTTTCTGGTCTGATGTCCTTCAAGTACTCCTCCAGAGCTACAGGGGATTCAAAGTTATTTTGCACTCCATTGTGGACCACGCTTATTGTGGCTGGGTATCGCAAAGAGTACTGAAGACCCATGCTGCAATGCTGCATGCATTTTGAAGTGACTGTGTACTCCCTGTTTCTCTCCAATAGATCTTTAGAAAAGTATTGATAGATGGAGACTGGGTGCCCTTGCCAGCTGAGGCATCCCATCTCCCATGACCTCATCAGTATGTGCTGCCTGGTGGTATAGTTCAGCAGTTTTATTAAGATCAGCCTCAGTCTTTGCCCTTTCCCTGTAGCTGACACCAGCATCCTGTGCACCCATTCAATATCCAGTTGGAACATGGGTGCCAAGTGCAGGATTTCAGGAGGACTATATTTGGGAATGAGAGGGTGTCTTTCATTCTGCCCCCTCTGGAAAACCCAGCAGGCACATACTATTCTGCCTGCTGCAGTTCTCTAGGTTGTCCACTTTTGTCAGCAGAGTACGGATGATGGCCTGCTGGTCCCTGACATTGTGCTAGATTGCTTCAATTTTGCACCCCTAGCCTACAGAGCTTTTTTCAATATAGTCCAGTTGGCCCTCTATTTTCTGTATTCATTTAATGTTTGTTGACCGGGAAAGGAAGACTAAACAATTCTGCCTATTTTCAGCCTCATCCCAGGGGAGGGAATAAAGATGGATGCCAACTGACACTGAATCAGACTAAGCTATTAGTGGCATTTTAGTGAATGTATTGGCCATGGTAGATTGCTGCATGGCCAGGGTGAGGTGTCCATTCTCTGGAGCAGCTGCAAAAACATTCATCCCACCTCCCCCTGTGCTCATTTGCACATTGTTTTGCTGAGCCATGCTGCCAGCTGAGCTCAGAGCTACCACCCAGTCCCAGCTCTCGGATATTCCTCTGTTTCCTTAAACAAAGGTATGTAGTGAAACTGGAGTACTTCCTGAATTACAGGCACCTTTCATATAACTGGGGTTTTCGGCTAACATGGATATTTTTGCCAGATTCCATGCGCTGTAGCGCTGCGGTATGAAATTAAGCAGTCATTTCATTAAGCGCAAAACCAAGCCCATGAAACATAGAATTTGATGGCAGATAAGGACCTCCTGGCCCACCTGTCTGCACACTTCCCTACCTACTGTATAAACTCTGGATCCTACTTGATCTGCAGCCTACTTCCTCCTTTCTACCCCAAGTGTTGTTTTCTGCCTGTCTCGTGCATTCTTGAATTCACCTACTGTTTTTGCCACCACAGCCTCCTCAGGGAGGCAGATCCATACATCCACCACCCTTTCTGTGAAAAAAAACTTCCTCACATTGCCCACAGCATGGCAGTTGGAGTTCACAGTGGAGTAGGAACTAAGGGGGAGGGGAGGTGGATCCAAGTTCATTTTCAGAGGAAGTGTCCTGAAGGAACTTGCAGTTCTGAAGGTGGATAAAGCTATGGCATGGGACAAGATACAGCCAATAGTACTGAAAAAACTCAGAGGTGCTGGCTGCCCTGCTGATAGCCGTATTCAGTGACTCACTGGAATGAGGTGTGGTCCCAGAGGACTGGAGGAGAGCAGATGCAGTGCCTCTACATAAGGGCACCAACAGGGAAGAGGCATGTACAGAAGCCAGTGAACATTACCTAAGTGGTGGGGAAATTGAAGGGAACTCTTTTAAAGGAATGGTTGGTAAAGTATCTGAATCCATGGGCTGCAAGACCAAATGCACCATGGATTCACAGGGTGGTAGGTCATGCCAACTAAATCTAATTTAGATCTTTGACTGAGTGACCAGGGAAATAGGTCAGAGGAGGGCAGTGGGCATGGCCCATCTGGACTTTAGCAAGGCCTTCAACACTGTATCACACAGGAGATTGATTAAGAAATAAAGCAGCCTAGGGGCAGTATCCAAAGTGGTGAACTGGTTTAGAAACTGACTAATGGATAGTTGATACTGGGTGATGGTTATTGACGCTGACTCTAATGATGGAAGAGGGACCAGTAGGGTGCCATGGGTCTCAGTACTGAAATTGATCCTCATTAATGTCTTCATAAGTGACACTGGAGATGAACTGGAAGGGAAGAGATGGCTTTCTTGCAGAAGCTACAAAATCTGTAATAGGAAGGACAATAAGGAAGGTATGGAAAGAAATTGTAGGAGTCTTGGGAAACTTGAGGAGTGGTCAACAGCATGGCAGCTGGAGTTCAATGCCAAAAAGTGCAAAAGCATTCACCTGGGGAATAGGAACAAAAGAACAGTGTAGAGGATGTGAAGGAAGTATTCCCTCACTAAGCAAGAAAGTGACCTTGAGTTTATCATATTTGATTACCTCAAAGTGGCAGAATATTATGACACAGCAGTGGACAGGGCCAGTGGGATGCTGGAATACATAGGGAGAGGTACCACCAGCAGGAGGATGGAAGTGGTATTGCCACTGTGTTATTCACTAATAAGACCCCACCTGGAGTACTGTGTCCAGTTCTGGAAGCTTCACCTCAGAAACAGCATAGACAGGCTGGAAGCAGCCCAGAGGAGGGCAACTAATAATGGTGCAGAAGTTGCACCAAAAGCCCTATGAGGAAAGAGAGATACTGAGAGCTCTCAACATGTACACTCTGGAAGACAGCAGACCTAGAGTGGGAATGACACAGACTTACAAGTACCTCCACATGGTGAACAGAGTGCATGAGAAGAATCCCTTTCAAATGAGGAACAGCACCAGAACTAGAGGGCATGTGATGAAGTTAGAATTGGTGGAGTTTAGGAGGGATGTGAGGATGTACTATTACACTGAAAGAGTGCTGGACACTTAGAATAGACTGTAAGCAGAAGTACTGAGGATGAGAACAAGTACAGTAGGGATAGGGAGCTTCAAACAGGTATGGGGATAGACATGGTGAATTTCAAGAAATGAGCAGGGAGAAGGGAGGTTCAATACAACCAGTTACGTTCTATAGAGACAGACTAGGCAAGGACCATCTGGGCAGACTTGGTGGACCAAGCAGTCCTCTTTTACTGACAAATTCCATGTTTCTGTTTTTCAAATATGTATTTCACTCTGTGTGTGCTGTTGAATAATTTCAGAAGAGATATTACTGTGCTGAGCAGAACCTTTCAACTATGCATTCTAATGTCAAAAGAATACTTGCTAAGGTATACTCAAGGGCTCCCGAATACTAGCCTAGCTGGGGTCCCCCAGAAACACAAGGCCAGCTTTGGTGACATCTGTCAGCTACAAGCACACTACAGTGAAGCATGGTATAGTGTCATCTATGCATCCTGTTTACACCTTTATTGGACAGTTCAAGGGAATTTACATAGTTACATGGTATAATAGCAGTAATATGCATCAGAATCACTGCAGTGCTATACAACTCCCAAACTATAATCCTTTTATTGTGGAATGTTGAACTATTAGAGCCCACTACATACTGGTCCCTGCATACCTATGGTATCATCTTTTATCTATTGTCATGCTACAAGTCTCGATGGCTGACAGGGACCTGGGGGTGGGGGTCAAAGTCAAGATGAACAACTCGGAGACTTGTAGGAGGCAGCGGCCAAGGCCAACAGGATGCTGGGGTGTATCGCTAGGGGGAGCACCTCCAAAAGGAGGGAAGTGATACTTCCTCTGTATAACTGCTTGGTGAGGCCGCACCTAGAGTACTGTGTGCAGTTTTGGAGGCCACACTTACAGGGACATTGAACTCCTGGAGAGGGTTCAGAGAAGGGCATCCAAAATGATCTGGGGCTTGGGGGACAGGACCTATGGGGAGAAACTCAAAGAGCTAAATAAGTACACATTGGAAGAGAGAAAGGACTGGAGGGACATGATAGAGGTCTTCAGGTACATGAAGGGGTAATGGAGGAGGAGCAGTCAGACGCTCTGAAGGAGGGGGCAACTAGAGGCATGGGTGGAAGCTGGGGGAGATTCAGAGGAGAAAGAAGGAGGTGCTACTTCACTGAGAGGGTGGTGGAGCCATGGAATGTGCTGCCCAAGCAGCTGGTGGAGGGGTTCAAGAGGGGGTGGGGCAGGAACAGGGGAAGGTTTCTGAAAGCAAAGTCCAGTGCAGCGAGAATACCTGGGACTGGGAAGGGAGAAGCCAGAGAGGGCGAGGGGGGCAGAAAGGTCAGCTCCCAGGGTGGGGGCTGACCAAGCAAGCAGACATGAAAGACTGTTAGGCCAATTCTGCTGGCGTTTTAGTATGTTAGTATGCTAGTCATACATTTGATTATACTGTTTAAGAATGAATTGTCATCCTAACCACAATAATTATTTTATTTTTTTAAAAGGGCTTGTGAATATTTTTGCTCCATCTTCTCCCATAAACAGCAGACAAAGATTTAACATAACCTGCCATATCAGTTATGCTCTACCTGCATCATCAGCAGCATGGACCATGCAGTCACAAACTAGTAACACCGCTCAAGATATTTTCAATGGGCTTATGGCGTCGATCACTACAACATCTGACAGCAATGGAGGTGGCACAACATCCACTCTCAATATTGCGAGTGCCATAGCACAGTGGAAAGGTAATGTCATAAGTTTAAGGGATTTATCTTCTTTTAAGTATCATGTTTGTTAAATAATTTCCCCATTTTGTTTTTCCTAACTTCTTTTAAGTTTCACATTTGTTAAAAAATAATTTCCTGACTTTCAGTAGAGACTGACAGTACTATTCCCTTTTACTAGTATTCTTCTTTGACAAACAAATCATAACAAGGTTAAGTTTATGTATCTACAGTAAACAGTCAGTGTCACTGTCCTCTGTCCCAGGTGCTCTATCTCCATGTAGAACAACTCAACAAAAATAAGGAGACAGCACTCAGACCCAGGTGGGAAATGAAGAATGTGCTCACCACTTAAATGTGTTCAAAGAGACTCTTTCCAAGTTAATTCATTCCTTTATTTGTTTTACCAGGAAAAGCTCCACTAAGTAAAGCTCATTTGCAAGGATGTCCTGTTTAGTACACTGCAGTACAGTACATAAAATCGCAGCGTGACAAGTATACAGGATGAGGAATAGAATAAATTACTAGAATCACTGAGTCATAGAACTGGTCAGCAGAAAAGTACCCCTTGGCCCATCCAGTCTGATCCTCCCATTATTCCTCCCTCCTCCCACTGAAAGCATCCATCCCACCGACATGCGACCCCATGTGCCTATCCCATGCTCTCTTCAATCAATCAGTCAATCAATCAAATCTTTATTTATCCAGGTGAACACCATTGAGCATAGCTCATTTACAAGATGGATCTGGTTAGCACAGGAACACAGGATATACAATATATGAACAGTCACAACAAAACACCTCAGTAATATTATACAATACAGAGATACAATAGTTAAACGTAGTCATAAGTGAAGAACAGTTTGGAAACAGGGGCTCAATTCCTTCATGGTGTATAATGAGTCTAGTAACAGTAACTGGAAGTACTAATGTGGACAGTTGTTAGGCATTATATTACATACAATGCCACAAGAAAAGACAGATAATAAGTTAAAAAAAGGAAAAAGAACAGTGCAACAGGGTAGAAGGGGAGGGTTTGGTAGGTGAGGCGAGATAGGGTACAGGCAGGGTGGTAGAGGATAGACGAGGGACACAATCCCACCGGAGTGAGTTAAATCAGAATGTGTCCCAGGCATCCACCCCTTCCCCAGAAGGGAGAAGTGCACCCCATGGTGAAGGATAAGGGAGTGCAGCCCTCCTCCTACAGCCTCCTGGTGATAGCCAGACTCACATTGGGTCTTGCCCTGCTCCAAGTGATCACCTCGCCCTCGCTTTATACAGAGGACTGCTGGGTGCAGGCTCCCCATTTTAACGAGCTTGCCATCCATCCATCCATCCCCATATCAACTTAGGTCCCAGACCCCGGGGAAGCTAAAGGTTCCCCCAGCCCGGACCCAAATGGGCGAAAGGGAATTTGCCGTGTGTGCTCCTAGACTCTGGAACTCTCTTCCCGAGTCCATCCACTCAGCCGCCACACATCAGTGCTTCCGTAAATCTCTGTGGGGAGTCCTGAAACTCGCCTCGGCGTGCGATTGCCCCAGGCCCCCCTAGTGTAGTGGTGCCTGTCCACTGGATCCTAGGTTGCTCATGGTGGGACCTCCTGCCAAAACCTGCTTGTCCCTGCTCTATGTTACGTACCCCGTGCACTGACTGAAGTTTTACCTCATATTAACTTGGCATGACATCTACTCTAATGTAATTTGTGCTAAACTGATCTACTGTTGTATTTGACCTGTTCTGTCTTTTATGATGCTCCCAATGTGTTATCAAGTGTTCCTGTACTGTAATGATGATCTGTGTGTTTTACTGTACCTCTCTGTTCCCATTGTTGTATTCTCCCAGGTCGTTCCTGAAAATAGGCATATTACTTGTCTAGTGTACTTACCCAGTTACCAAAAGCTAAATAAATAAATAAAAGACGAAGCCTTGGAGTGGACAAAGGACAGGAGGGCAGGAAGCACAATTAGGTATTAGAGAAATGTGAAGGAGAGGCTACAAGGTCAGGCATAGTGGAGAAGACAACGCCATCATGGTACGCTATAAGTGCGAGGAAGTTTAGGATCGGGGGAAGCAGTTGCAAATTTCCTTGACCGAATGGTCATATAGTGTCATGAAGGAGGATAGACTGACCGGGGTACTAAGTTTTAGCGACTTTTGTATTTTGTTCCATAGAGATGGCAGTGCAAACCTTATAACCATTCTCCCAAAGTGTGTTTTTAGCTTGGGTACCTTTAAGGAAATAAAGGAGTAGCTTCTCAGTGCATAGTTCCCAAGCTGACATAGCGGAAGACAATCAGAGATATAGGGGTAGTTTTTGATAATAGTTCTGAATGTCCAGAGTATAGCATTTCTGTTTCTCCTGTACTGAAGGGAGAGCCACCCCATGGCAGCATAAAGGGTACAAGGATGAGTGGAAAAAGGTAGGCCAGTAATGAATCTCACAGCCCAGTGATACAATGTATCCAATTTAGCAAGATGAGAGACAGGGCAGTGTCTATAAAGAAAGTCAGCATAGTCGACCAAAGAGAGAAACGATGTTTGTACCAGCCGCCGCTTGGCATCGCTAGTAAGGAAGTTATCAATCCTGAAAGAGTCCAAGCCTCTGCCTCAATTTCCATGGCAGATCTTCAATATGGTCCATAAAGGAAAGTCTATGGTCGAGCCACACTCCCAAGTACTTAAACTCTGACAAATTTTAGGTTTTCTCCCAGGATTGTTGTGTTCTGTGGAATGCAGCCAGCACTGGCCGGGTTTGCAGCATGGAGAAGTGGAGAAAATAGCATTGCCTTAGTTTTTTTGGCCTTTAATGGGAACTTTTTGTTTAGGAATTGGCTCTGAAGTAAACTGAATTCAGATTGTAGGTCTCTATAGGCAGCTTCTGGCAAAGGACAACTTAGATAAAGAACCGTGTCGTCTGCGAACAGATGGATACTGGCCTTAGTTATGTTGGTGTCAATGTTATTTATGTAAAATTGCAAACAGTAGGGAACCAAGAATCAATCCCTGGGGGACCCCTCTTTGCAGAGGTTTAAGGGGAGAAAGTTCACCTTCTGCCTTGACTTGCTGCCACTGGTCAGAGAGGTAGTCAGCAAACCAATGCAAGGATAGTGAGTCCAGTCCTACCACCTCAGGGAGGAAAGGAGCAGGCCATGATCAACAGTGTTGAAAGCCTTACTTAAGTCTAAGAACACTGCACAGACAAAGTTTAGATTCTCCAGGTCTTGCTGCCAATCATTGGTCACTTTGGCTAGTGCCGTAATGGTGCTATGCTGTACTCTAAAGCCAGATTGCATTGGGTTTAGAAGATTCATAGTTTCTACATAGGTTCTCAACTGCTTGCTTACAATTTTTTCCAACAGTTTGGATTGTATAGGGAGTAGAGAAATCTGTCTGTAGTTAAGATCACAGGGGTCTCCAGATTTAAACAGAAGGATAACATGAGCTGCTTTCCATAAGGGTGGGAGGATTATGAGGGACAGTGAGAGATTGAATTGGGGGTAATTGGTACAGCTAAAGCATGGTAGGTGACCTTTAGAAAGTATGGGTCTAGAGAGTCAGCACCCACACTTTTTTTGGTATCCAACTGTAATAGTTCTTTGACCTTTTTCAATGAAGTAGGCTGGAGAGAAAAGACTGAGATAGTAGGGAGAGGTTCAGAGTTTTGCGCACCCAACTGGGAGCCAGTAGAGCAGCCAACTCCTTTCTTTTTGAAACCCGACACTATTTCAGTCCCCACCTCTTCCTCTGGAAGCCTGTTCCATTCTTCTACCACCCTCTCAGTGAAGAACCATCCCCTCCCATTGCCTCTGTAGTTCCCCCTGTAGTTTCATGCCAGGGCCCCTTAGTTTTAGTACCATGCCTCCTTGTGAAATAGACCCACTGAGTAGCTTTATTTATCCCGTTGATGTATTTAAAGGTCTCTGTCATGTTGTCTCTCTCCCTTCTAGTCTCCAGTATGTGTATAGCCCCAGTTCCCTACATCTAGTAAGTAAGTAAGCTTTATTTATAAAGTGCCTTTCAAGTACCAAGGCACTATACAATACAACAATAAAACCACATAATGAATAGGTGAATAAAACAGACATATACAAGTTAAATTCATATGACAAATCATCAAATACTGCAAAAATTGACTAAAAACTATCAACAAAGGCTTGTTGAAAAAGAAAGGTCTTTAATTCAGATTTAAGCCTCTCTGTTCATATGGTTTGTCCTTCATACCCTGCATCATGTTTGTCACTCTTCTCTGAACCCTTTCAATCATATATATGTCTTTATGCAGCAATGGCCTCCAAAACTGGACTCCATAATCAAAGTGTGGTCTCACCATGGTTTGGTACAGGGGCATCAGGACCTCTCTCTTTCTGCTAGTGATTCCCCTGCATATACATGCTAATTTTCCCACTGCCCTGCTACACTGATTACATACCTTGAGGTCACTACACACTATTATCCCCAGATCCCTTTTCTGCTTTGTAAACCTGACTTCCTCTCCCCCGAGGGTGTACACTGCCTTCGGGTTCCTCTGCCCCAGGTGCATGACCGCACAATTTTTGATATTGAATTGTAGTTTCCAGGTCTTTGCTCATCCTTACAGTGCTCTCAGGTCCTGCCTCATGTCCTCGACACCCCATATGGAGTCTACCCTATTGCAGATTTTTATATCAACTGTAAAGAGGGCCACCCAACCCTTCAGCCCCTAAGCTATATCACTGATGTAGATATTGAAAAGGAGGGGACCCAGCACTGACTCCTGGGGTACCTCACACATTATCCCCCCATTCTGGAATGCACCCCATTCACTATCACTCTCTGGTTTCTGTCTGCCAACCAGTTTCCTTCCCACCTAACTATTTTGTCCCCTACACCCATACTTTCCTGCTTGTTGACTAGCCTTCTGTGGGGTATGGTGTCAAAGGCCTTGTTGAAATCCAGCTAGGCCATGTCCTCCACCCCTCCGGTCAATAACCTGCATCACCCAGTCAAAGAACTCAATTAAGTCGGACTGACATGCCTTCCCTTTTGTTAACCCATGTTGTCTGTCATACAGCAGCCCATTCTCATCCAGATAGTCCACCACCCTCTCCCTAATGTGTGCCTCCATGACCTTCCCCACTACTGCAGTGATACTCAATGGCAGTAGGTTTTCTTCAACTCCCTGCTTCTCCCCCCTCTTGTGTATTGGTACCATGGTCACCCTCCTCCAGTCCTCTGGCAGTGACACCCTTCCTGAGTCTAGAGAGAGGTTGAACAACCATGCCAGTGGAGCAGCCAACTCCTCTCTCAGTTCACGGATCATTCTTGAATGCAGTTGGAGTCTGGTAGAGATTGTCTGAACCTTTGCTGAGCAGCTGGGGAAAGGATTTAGTTGCTGGATAAGCTTTAATTTCTTTTCCAGTCTGTGGACTTTAGGGCAGTAGTGCTGACTTGTTTAATAGTGTTGTGTGGTGTGGGGGATCCATAGTGGAAGCTGGATATTCATATATCTTTTGTACAGGCATTGTGAGCAGCTTTCTGGAAGATTCTGTCCTTCTCAGCCAAGATCAATTTACAGCTCATTGGGGCTTAAATACCAGGGCTTCTCACATAGTAGTACTGCAGAAGCAGTTGGGGTCTGGCAAAGGTTGTCTGAACCTTCTTTTGCTGAGCAGTTGGGGAATGGATTTAGTTGCTGGATAAGCTTTACATTCTTTCAGTCTGTGGACTTTAGGGCAGTAGTGCTGACATGTTTAATACAGTGTTTGTGTGTGAGTGAGACCTTCCTCTGGAATAGGCTGCAGTGCTTGGAGGTCCAGTGAGGGGAAGTCACAGGGATGATACATTCTTGTGAGAGTCAGGTATGGGTCCTAATCCCACCCTCCCCCAGCCCCCGTCCCCAGAACACAACTCATTTATAGGGGAACACCTGCTCTGCAATTGGAGGAAGGGGCTTCAGGTGCAGCTTATGTAGTTCTATCCAATAATGCAGCCACGGGGCAGGAAAAAAGCACAGGTAGGTCTCAAATAGGAGTATAGCAACCACAATGAATTGCTGATTAGTGTGATAGGTGGATATTGTGGGGGGCCTTCAACTGGAATATATCAGGAAAAACTTCTGTTTGAGGCTGGGCTTGGATTAGTTAATTCTACTTGCTGTAGGGATAGTTAGTGTGGAGAAGCTGTATAGGTAGTTTGGACCATGGGTAGGACTGTTGGGTGCAGTAGTTGTGGGGCAGCAATTTGGATGAATATACTGTGGATGCTGGGAGAATGTCCAATATGCATCAGGCCAAGGAGGCTCAAGGAAGAGGTTCAGTGGCTTGTCAGGGAGCTAGAGAGGTTGAGAGATGAGGGGAGGATTGCGTCAGCAGGATGGCTGACATCGGAGAGTATTGTGGGGGCACCACAGAGAAGGAACAGTGGGTGATGGGAGGGAGCGGGGGCAAACTAGACAGGAAGCCAGCTGATGAAGGGTAGACTCTAGTAGGACATAGAAAAAGAGGAGCAGCAGTAGGTAGGTAGGAGGGAGGAGAAAGCACATAATAAGACAAAGGTTATAGGGAACATGTTTACTTCACTAGCAACACATGAGAAAGCGGATGCAGGAAGTGATTGCACAAGGGATAGCACTCACAAAGAAGAGGGAGTGAGGGACATTACTAGTGGAGAGATTGAGCATGGTGTAGCAGGGGGAGGAATAATTCTCAGAGGTAAGGAGGGAGAGGGAGGTAGGCAGTCAAATAGGAGGAGGGGAGTGGTCTACATTGGGAGGGACAGAGGAGAAGACATGGGGGCATATGGTAAAAACACAGTCTTGAGTGGCTCCAAAAATGAGAACCAGGATGGGGGGCTGGCAACAGGCACAAGGAAAGAGGAGGGGAGTTACTGATGTTGGGGGACTCCATACTCAAGGGGATTAGATGGGGCAGCAAGGGGGAGAGGCACAGTCGGATATGGGTGGAGTCCATACCAGGATTAAAGGCAGACATGACAGGACAGGCAATACTAAGGTGCGTAAAGAGGGGTAGGAGGAAATCACATATTGTGGTACATGTGAGGACAAATGACCTAGTGGGGGAAATGGTGGAGGTAACAAGGGAGAGGACTGAGGAAGTGGAAAGGTTGTGCGAGGAGACTGGGGAGTCTGTTGCCTTCTCCAATATGTTCTCAGTACCCTGTGCAAGCACAGTGAGAAAAGAGAGGATTAGAGAGTTGAACATATGGTTGGTAGAATGGTGTTGAACTAAGGGGTATGGCGTTATGGGTGGCTGAGGCAGTACTTGGGATAATACAAATTTATTTACAAGGGATAGGCTGCACCTGAGTGGGGTGGGGAAGAAGGTATTAAAGCAAGAATGGGGAGGTACATTGTGACAAGGGTGGATTTAAACTAGATAGGGGAGTGGCAAGTGGACATCAGGTAGGCAGGGATCCAACAGAGTGGAGTGACAGCCAACCCCCCAGGCTAGCAGGGAAGGACTTGGGGCAGTCAACAATGGAGGGAGTAGAAGGGAGGAGATGGAGTCTAGTAAAGGGAAGGGGCATTATGGAGAGTGGTCTCACTGAATGCAAGAAGCCCAGGAAACAAATCTGCTGAGCTATAGGCACTCTTAGCAGTGTGGAGGGTGGATATTGCAGCTGTCACAGAAACGTGGGCAACTGAGCACCAGGACTGGGATCTGGCAATACCAGGATACAAATTATACAGTTAGGACAGTAAGGAGGGAAGGGTGGCAGTCTATGTGAGGGACGGGATCAAATGCACAAGGGACGAGGGAGAAGAAAGGAGAACAGAGGCAATCTGGCTGCAGTTCCTAGACTCAAGGAGCAGGAAATTGAGGTTTGGGGTAGTATACGGGCCACCGTCCCAGTCTGAGGAGCTTGACAGGGAGTTAGCAGAACAAATCAAAAAGGTATGTAGAAAAGGGAAGGTGGTCATCGTGGGAGATTTCAACTTGCCGGGGGTTGGCTGGAGCATTCTGTTCACCTCCAGTGCTAGGGAGCAAGTGCTCCTGGATGCGATCCAGGAGGGTTTCCTGACACAATTGGTTACTGTACCTACTTGGCTAAAGAACACTTTCAATCTGGTATTGTTGAATGGGAAGGCAGTGTGGGAAATAAAGGTTGAGGACCCACTAGCTGACAGCGATCACCAAACGGTGTGGTTTAATATCATGATGTGTGGGGATCAAGAGAAATCAGTCACTCAGGTAGTAAACTTCAGGGGGGTGGACTTTGGGAGGATGCAGGAAGAACTGAAAGGGAAACTGGAGGGCATAAGTTAGGAAATGGACGTGGAGCAGAAATGAGATTTAATTAAATGGGGGGTTACAAAGGCAACAGAAGCCTGCACCAAGGCACAGAGTAAGAGGAGCAGAGCAAGAAAACCATGCTGGTTGAAAGGTTAGAAACACAGAAACATAGAAGTTGACGGCAGATAAGAACTACAAGGCCCATCCAGTGTGCCCATTTCTTTTTCTGCCTTATGAACGTGCCATAGGCCTTTGCTCTTTCAATGGCCTATCTATTCATACTCATCTGTATTGCTACCTTATGCCTATCCCATGCCTGTTTGAAGCCGTGCACTGTATTCATATCTACCACTTCCTGAGGTAGGCCGTTCCATGTATCCACCACCCTTAGTGTGAAAAAGAACTTCCTCACATTACCCCTTAATCGGCCTCCATCTAATCTCGTTCTGTGTCCTCTTGTCCTGCTATTTTTCTTATATTGAAACATGCTAGACTCTTTCACCTTGTTAATGCCCTTCAGGTGTTTGAATGTTTCAATCATATCACCTCTCTCCCTCCGTTGCTCTAGAGTATACATATTGATTTCAGTTAATCTTTCCTCATATGTTTTCTGATGCAGTCTCTGCACCATTTTGGTTGCCCTTCTCTGGACTGTCTCAGTTTGATTAATGTCCATGTGAAGGTGTGGCCTCCAGTACTGCACGCAGTACTCCAGATGAGGCCTAACCAGTGTCTTGTAAAGAGGGATTATTACCTCCCTCTTCTGACTTGTGATACCCCTACTAATACACCCCAACATCCCTCTAGCCTTACCTACTGCTTTAGAGGTCTGCTTGGATGATTTCAGGTCATCTGTGATGGTGGACAAAGCAATGGGGCCTGACGGGATTCATCCCAGAATTCTAAAAGAACTAAGGGTAGAACTAGTGACACCACTGACTACTCTCTTTAACAAATAATGGGAGAATGGGGTGGTATCCAAGGACTGGAGGAGGGCAGATGTGATTCCCCTTCACAAAAGTGGAAGCAAGGCAGAGGCAGGAAACTACAGACCTGTTAGTTTAACCTCAGTGATAGGGAAAATGATGGAATCACTTCTGAAGGAAAGAATTGTCGAGTATCTAGAGGTCAGAGGGGCACAGAACCCAAGGCAGCATGGATTCACAGCGGGAAGGTCATGCCAGACGAATCTGATAGATTTCTCTGACTGGGTGACCAAAGTAGTAGATCAGGGAGGGGCTGTGGACATGGCCTACCTAGACTTTAGCAAGGCATTTGACACAGTCCCACACAAAAGATTAATATAAAAGTTAGCCAGCCTGGGAGTGGGTCCCAAGATGACAGCCTGGGTAAAGAATTGGATGGAGAATAGGACACAGAGGTAATAGTAAATGGAGTCCACTCTGAAGAAGGGGGTTACTAGTGGGTACCACAGGGTTCAGTATTAGACTGGTCCTCTTCAATGTCTTTATAAGTGACATTGCAGAGGGACTGGAAGGAAAGTATGTCTCTTGCAGATGACACAAAGATCTGCAACAGAGTTGATGTACAAGGTGGGGTGGAAAGGATGAGAAGGACTTGGCAGGTTAGAGGAATGGTCAAATGTATGGCAGCTTAGATTCAATGCTAAGAAGTGCAAGGTAATGCACCTGGGAAACAAAAACCAGGGGAAGAGTACACAATGGGGGTGAGATACTAACAACAACAAAATGGAAAGGGACCTGGGGTAGTCATATCAGATGACCAAGGTGGGCAAGCAATGTGAGAGGGCAGCAAGGAGGGTTGGGGATACTGGGATGCACAGGAGAGGCATCACCAGTAGGAAACAGGAGTTATTATCCCTCTGTACAGACAGCTGGTGAGACCCCATCTGGAGTACTGCGTGCAGTTCTGGAGACCCAACTCCGCAAAGACATAGACAGGATGGAAACTATCCAGAGGAGGGCAACTAAAATGGTGCAGGTTCTGCACCGGAAGACATATGAAGAGAGACTTAAGGAGCTTAATATGTATAGCCTCGAGGAAAGGAGGGAGTGGGGGGACATGATAGAAACTTTCAAGTACCTCAAGGGAATCAACAAAGTCCAAGAGGGTAGCATCTTTCAAAAAAAGATGTGTACAAGAACAAGGGGGCACAATTTGAAGATAGAGGCTCAGAGGTAATTTAAGGGAGTATTTTTTCACAGAGAGGGTTGTAGATGCATAGAACAGCCTTCCGGAGGAGGTTGTGGAGTCAAAAACAGTGGTGGAATTCAAGCATGTATGGGACAGTCATAAGGCAATTCTAGGGGGTGGGGGTAGGAAGAAGTAGGCTTCTGGTTAACTAGGATCTGCAGCTTATCCAGTAGGTAGGGAAATAGGCAGACTGGGTGGGCCAAGCGGTCCTTACCTGCCATCAAATTCTATGTTTCTATGTGATGCTCATGTCCCTTTCTTCCCTTGTGAATGTCAGCAACTCCCTTCCCAACCTATAGATGGCTTCAGGGTTTCTCTTCCCTATGTGCATGATCTTGCACTTCTTTGCATTAAACTCCAGTTGCCACTCTTCCGACCATTTTGCAAGTTTATTCAGATCTCTTCTCATTCTGCCCCCACCATCTGGATCATCTACTCTGTTGCAGATCTTGGTGTCATCTGAAAACAGACAAACCTTATCCTTTAGTACATCTGCAAAGTAACTGATGAAGATATTAAAGAGAACTGGCCCCAGGACTGATCCCTGTGGTACCCCACTTGTGACTTGCATCTCTTCTGACTGTATACTGTTTACCACCACTCTCTGTTTTCTATCCATCATCCAGTTTGCCACCCAGTTGACCAATGTCATACCCACCCCAAGCCTTTCCAGCTTATTAATCAATCTTCTATGTGGAACAGTATTGAAAGCTTTGCTGAAGTCAAGGTAGGCAACATCAGCTGCTCCCCCTTGGTCCACCACTCTGGTTACCCAGTCAAAGAAATCTGTGAGATTAGTTTGACAGAACCTTTCTTTTATAAACCCATGCTGTCTTAGATCCTGTGTTCCTATAAATTCCAGGTGTTGCACTATCCTTTCCTTAAGGAATGTCTCCATAATCTTGCCCCCTACTGAGGTAAGCCTGACTGGTCTGTAGTTCCCTGCCTCCTCCCTGCTACCACTCTTGTGGAGCGGGATCACATGAGCCTTTCTCCAGTCTTCTGGGACCTCTCCTGTGCTCAGAGACTCACGAAACAGTTCTGATAATGACTCTGCTAGTTCCACCCTTAGCTCCTTTAGGACCCAGGGATGTACGCCATCAGGTCCCATTGCCTTGTCCACCCTGAGCTTATCGAGCTCCTGTAGGACCCTTTCTTTTGTGAAGGGACTAGTGCTCACCTCACTCCCCCCATGTCCAGGGAGCAGAGCTGTGGGCCCTGCCCTACCTTCTCTTCAGTAAATACTGAGCAGAAGTATCTATTTAGGATAGATGCTTTTACATGGTCCTCCTCCTCACATGCCCCCTTATCCCCTTTGATCTTAGCAATACACCCTCTGGACTTTCTCCTTTCACTAATGTATCTATAGAAAGTCTTGTCACCTTCTTTTACTGTTTGTGCTAGTGTTTCCTCAGTTGGGCCTTTGCCTGCCTTACTGCCTTCTCTGCTTCCCTTAGGGAAGTTTGGTATGCCTCCCTATCTTCACCCTGCTGCATTCCCTTATATTTCCTGAAGACCAGCCTTTTGGCTCTGACCTTTTCTGCTACAGTGTTTGAGAACCAAAGTGGTTTCCTTCTTTTGCACTTCCTTTTCTCACTAACACAATGGGATGTTGCTTCAAGTATTGCATCTTTAATGCTTGCCCACTTTGCCTGTACCCCCTCACCTGTATTTCTTTTGCCAGGGCTAGCTTAACTCTGTTGGCCATCTTATCAAAGTCAGATCCTCTGAAGTCACATATATTTGCCTTGGAATGGGATGATTTTGTTCTAGTGGCCAAACTGAACCATACCATGTGATGTCACTGGCCCCAGGTGACCTTCTACCTGGAGATCTGTGATCCTTTCCCTGTTAGTCAGTATTAGATCTAGGATAGTCCTGTCTCTAGTGGGTTGTTGTACCAGTTGTTTATGACCCTCCCCCTGAAGGGAATCCACCATGTGTCTGGTTCTGGCAGATGTCCCTGCTGGTATTGATCAATCTGTATCTGGCATGTTGAAGCCTCCCATTATCAGAACCTCCCCTTTAGCTGAGGTTGTGGAGGCGGTAAGAGCAAAACAAGTGGTGCATCAGAGGTTTAAGAGGGTGGGGAAGGAAGTGTACAGGGAGGAATATGCAAGATGGTCCAGGGAGGTGACCAGAAAAGTGAGAGTAGCCAAGGTCCAGAGGGAGTTGAGATTAGCACAGGGAATATATGGGGGGGGAGACTTTTTCAGATACATCAGGGAGAAAAGGAAAAGCAAGGAGTATAATCTGAGGATAAAACAGGGTGAGGAGTGTTCAGAAAAGGGAGAGGAGCAGGCAGAAGCACTGAATGAATACTTTTGCTCAGTGTTCATGGAAGAAAAGTGGGGACCGCTACCAGCATGGGCTGGGAGGGTGGGGACATGGGGAGAGGAGGTGACAGATGGAAGAATTGAGGCAGGTAGAGTGCTAGAGAGATTGAGGCCACTGAAGGTAGACAAGGCACCAGAGCCGGATGGTATCTACCCCAGGGTGTGGAGGGAGCTGGCGGAGATGTTGGCGGAGCCGCTGGCAGATCTGTACAACACCTCACTGGAATTGGGATGTGTGCCACTGGACTGGAGGATGGCACATGTAGTACCATTACACAAGAGTGGGCCAAGGGATGAACCGGGTAATTATCATCCAGTAAGCCTCAACTCTATAGTGTGCAAACTCATGGAAGCGATACTAAGGGAAAGACTGGTGTCATACCTGAAGGACAATGGCCTCATGGATATGAGGCAGCATGGGTTTGTTTCAGGGAAGTCTTGTCAAACCAACCTCATACAATATTGTGACTGGGTGACAGGTGAACTGGATAAGGGTGATGTGGTGGATGTTCTTTACTTGGATTTCAGCAAGGCCTTCAATTCAGTGCCTCATGGGTGGCTTGGAGGAAGCTAACTGGTGTTGGGGTAGGGGCAAAAATGATTAACTGGATTACAAGCTGGCTGAGTGGCAGGCTGCAGTGGGTGGTGGTTAGAGGGGAGCTGTCAACTCCAAGGCCAGTGATGGGTGGGTGCTACACGACTCTGTGCTGGAGCTAGTATTGTTTGGGCTCTTCATATCAGACATTGCACACGTGGTGGTTAGCAAGGTAAGTCTGATCGCTGACGGCACCAAAATCGGAGCAATGGTGGATGAAGAGGAGGAATGGAAGCAGCTGCAGGGGGACCTATGCAAGCTAGAGGAGTGGTAGATAGGAGGCAACTGGGGTTCAATGCAAAGAATTGTAAGGTTATGCACTTTGGGGTGAAGAACCCAATAAGAGAATACTGGCTGGGGGGGGTTAAGCTGGGGATCACTGAGGAGGAGAAGGACCTAGGGGTAATGATAACAGGGACCATGAACAACACTACCCAGTGCAGAAGAGTGGCTGCAAAAGCAAACAACATGCTGGGGTGCTTAGTGAGGGGGTTTTCATCCAGGCGAAGAGAGGTGATCTTGCCCCTCTACAGGTTGCTGGTAAGACTGCACTTAGAGTATTGTGTGCCATTTTGGAGGCCATACCTAAAGCGTGATATCAGACATCTGGAAGGGGTGCAGAGGAGGGCAACAAAGATGATATGTGGAATGGAGGGGAGAGACTATGACAGCAGGCTGGGGGACCTGAATATGTACACCCTAGAGGATAGAAGGGATGGGGGGACATGAAAGAGACATTCAAGTATCTGAGGGGAATCAGTAAGGATGGGGTAGATGGGGTCTTTAAGTTAAGGAGGGGGAGGGTCACCAGGGGGCATGGGCTAAGAATAGAGGGAGGAAGGTTTAGGAAGGAAATGAGGAGACATTATTTCACATAGAGGATGGTAGCAAAACGGAATGCCCTACCATAATTGATGGTATCATGTAAATCTGAACAGCTTCAGTAGGGCGTGGGAGAGGGAACAGGGGAGAATGAGGGTGATGGTGGGGGAGGTGGAGGAAGCAGTGGGATGACAAAGAGGAGGGGAGGTGGGGGTAACTGCAAACTAAGGGCGTTGGCTGCACACTTGAGCAGACTTAGATAGACTGGGTGGTCTGTTTCTGCTGGCACATTCGTATGTCCATATGTTTGTATGTAACCCCTCCAGTCCGATGACCTTATCCACCTTCAACCTACCTTGTTCCTCCCTAACAATCTTTACACTGAAAGGAATTGGATCCACCTGTCGCCGAGGCACAGGTCAGTAAGTATAGGAAAACTAGGAGCAGTTTCAACATTCACAAATAGGTTTATTAGTGTTTCATTATTAATAACAACAACATAAAAAATTGTTTGGTAAAACTATTTACAAAGGCAGTACAAACAGGGAATAGTCCTTCTTCTGAGGGTATCTCTTAATTCCAAGTTTTAGTCTCTCACTCTCCTTGTCTCTCTAGCAAAAGCATTGCTTCTCATTTTATAAGTCTGTACCTGGGAAATTTAAGAGATGTTATGCTTCTCACAGAATGTTCTTGTAAGTCTACAGAATGTTCTTCCAAGTTTTTTTCCTTGCAGATGCAACAAAAAGAACATAGTGACCCAGAACTGACCTCTTGATTACAGTTCTGCTAAAGGCTTAAAAACTGCATCTCAGGTTAACCCCTTGAGTTCCAAATAGCTTTTTACAACCATTTCAACAGTAAAACTATACAACGTTTTAAACAAAATGATCCCAGTTTCACATACAGATTCACATATTTTTATACCCGTAGATATGCAAGGGAGAAGAAAAGACAAATAGCAAGGGAAGGCAGAGAGATGGCGAGAGGCAGAGAATTGTAAACCTGTCCGAGTGATCACTTTCTAGGTCTTACAAGAAAATTTGGTCACACAACGAAACAGAGAAGAGACAGAATAGGAAATGATAGAACAGATCATTGCATTTAAAGCTTTCTGCATAACAAACCTGACAGGGCCTTATTCAACCCTGTCACGCCACTCCTGTGCCCTCTCCCCTCCTTAACTCTGGCCACCTGCACTCCCCTTCCTTTGTAAATACTGAGCAAAAATACCTATTTAGTTCCTCTGCTATATCCCAGTCATTTTCCAATGGCTTCCCTCCCTCGCCCCTCAGCCTTGTGATCCCCTGTCCAGGCTTCTTCATTTCTCCCACATATTTAAATAATATTTTTTCTCCTCTCCTTGCCCATTTAGATACTGTTTCCTCAATGCTGGCCTTTGCCTTCCTTATTGCCTTCCTCGCTAGCCTCCTCATCCCCTATATGACTCTCTGTCCTCTTCCTTCCTTGTGTGTTCCCTTGTATTCCCTGAAAGCCCTTCTCCTGCCTCCAACAACTCTCGCCAATTCCCTAGTGAACCAAAGTTGTCCCCCTGTGTCTTGAACCCTTCCTAACCCTCCTAATACACATTTGTGTGGTCTCACTCACCCATTCCCTAATTGCTCCCTATAACTCTTCCACATCATTTATTGGCCCCATGCCTACCATCCACTCCCCCACTTTCCTTCTCAGCTTGTCGAAGTCTGCACCCCTGAAGTCAAGCAACATCGTGTTAGTTTGACACCCCTCCCACCCATCACTCACCTTGAATATGACCATCCTGTGGTCACTGTTCCCTAGCACATCATCCACCTCAACCTTCTCCACATTGTCCCCATTCATTAAGACCACATCCAGCATGTTGTTTCCCCTAGTTGGTTCCTTAACCGACTGCTGAAGGAACACCCCCTGCAATTCCTCTAGAATCCCCCTGCTTCTCACCAAAACTGCATCTGCGATGGTCCAGTCCATGTCTGGGAGGTTTAGATCCACCACCAGAAGCTTTGCTCCCTTGAGAGTCATCCTTGTGATCGCCTGTATCATTGACCTGTCCTGTTCTTCCCCTTGTGTAGGTGGTCTGTAAACTACCCCTAGTCTCAAGGTTCTGCTGTTCTTTTGTCAGTGCCACCCAAAGGAGTTCAGCTTCCCCATCCCCCTCCTGCTCCCATAACCTCCATGTCCTCCCCAATGTATAGAGCCACCCCCCTTCTTGTTTCTCTTGTCCTTCCTGAATAATCTGTAGCCAGGGATAGCTGTCTCCCATGTGTTGTGTTCCATCCACCAAGTTTCTGTGACCACAATTATGTCTAGTCCTTCATGTAAAATGGTGGATATCAAGTCCTCCATCTTGGTTGTTAAGCTCCACAACCCCTCCATCATCATTCCCCCTTCCTCTTTCCCAAGGCCATGCCAGAACCTGTCAGTTCATCGCTACCCCCATCTCAGCCATTGTTTGGTGTGTTTTATACCCAACCGCACCCCCTTGTTCAGCAGTGTATAGTCTGTATTTGCAGTGTAAAGTCTGATAAAACAAATAACGTACACAGAACAAAGACAAAACATATAATATAAAGCAAAGTGATAAAAGAGCAAGGCTCTGACAGTCAAGACAGCATTAAAACAGCACTCAGTATGCAATCAATAGCAATAACAAGCCTTGGGGCAGGTACACTTATTAGTTCAACAGGTATCAATCAGTATTTTTAAGGTTCACGATCAGTTCAGTTTGAGGGAAGTCTGAAGTTTGTTCCAGTATATTGGAGCAAGCCAGCTGAAAGCCATTTTACCATATGTTGATGCTATTCTGGGAATTTCAAGCAAAATATAGTTGTATGCTCTCAGGTCATATAAGCTACAGACTTTGCAGAGTAAGTCAGAGATGTAATGCAGTACATTGTGATTAAGAGATTTATTGGACCACTGATGAAGGTTTTGGAATCATTCAGTGGTGAGGGAAAGCCATCGAACAGATGCATAGAGGGTGCAGTGATGGGTTCTTGCAGGCAGCTCAGTAATAAATCTCTTATGCTCTGTGATACAGGACATCCAGTTTGGCAAGTTGACTAGCAGCAGCACCTCTACAAACAAATTCCCTGTAATCAAACAAGAGTAAAAAGATAGTTCTGACTAGGGCTTTACAGGCATCCAAAGGTAAATTTAATTCACATTGAAACATATAAACATAGAATTTGCCAGCAGATAAGGACCGCTTGGTTCATCTACACTGCACATTTTTTTTCTGCTTATAGGATCACTACAGATGCTACTTGATCTCTGGACAATTCATCCACTCCCATTCCCTTTCCCTAAGATTCCCTTATGCCTATCCCATGCATTCTTTTTTTAAAACATTTTTATTGAAGTTTCCCATTGACAATACACTATGAAGTCAGATGCAATAGTTAACATACAGAAGTATCCATGTTCTAAATACAGATACTAGAACAGATTTCATGGATGCACTGGAAATTAATTGATAACAATTGGTACTTGATATGTGCTTGATAAAAAGACAGTAGGCCCAACCTGGTAACATACAGTGGTACAAATAAGTGACATACAACAATTCATGCGTGCCAAGTAGTGGTGACCAGTAGACACAGGGTGGTTTGTCATGTCCCTCTCAGCCCCGAGATGTACTAGGACAAATAAAAGTGCTATGAGGGGGAGGGTCAAGCCCAATCCCTCCATATAATTTGTAGAATTTGTGCAGAAGAGGTACCTTCCTCTGTGGCCTTCTCTATTTTACCCCACATTTCTGCAACAGTCCTGAAGTAGTCAGTAGTACTTATTGTATTTGAAAGCAAAACTGGAGATTATTGGGCAACTGTTGAATGGTGGGAGGAGTTTCTGAGACCCAACACTGTGCAATTGTTTTTCAGGCATTCATAGCAGTGAGAGACCACAGTGGGAGGTTGTGCCCAAGTGTATATCTGGCAAGGTCAGTCCCCAGAAGAGATCCACAATAGGTTTTTGTAAAAGTAACAGGAGTCATTTGCAGAGGGCAATCTTGTACTCCTCTCCCCTTTGTAACCCTCACTGCCTGGGTGATTCTCAATTGCTGCCCTCAGAAGTTCTAAAGTCAAGACATACAAATGGGGGGGGGGGTGATGGGCATTTCTGCCTGATCCCCACGCCCAAGGCAAATGTAAGAATCAGGGACCCATTAACTGAGATCTGTGCAGCTGGAGCAGCAGAGAGCACTCTGATCCATTCTATGAACTGTTCCCAAAACCAAATTGCTGTAGAGTAGTGAACATGTATCCCTACTCCACACAGTCAAAAGCTTTCTCTGCATCCAGGACTAGGACCACAACCCTATGGGATTTGGATTTTTTTCCCAAGCATTGATGATATTTAGGGTTCTGTGGATATTGTGTTTCCCTTGTCTCCTCTACACAGATCTGCCCTGGTCACAATGTATATACTGGGGTAGCTGAGTTTCTAGACAGGCTACTATTGTGGATACAATAACTTTGTGATCTACTATTAGGAGAGAAACAGGGCTATAGCAGACACAGAGGGTGGGGTCCTCCCCTGATTTTGGAAGCACCATGATTATGGCAGACTACGAGGAGGGAGGAACTCCCCTTTTCCTAGGCTTTCCTCTATCATGTTTTGGAGAGGTTCAAGTAATAGCAGAGCAAAGGTCTTTTCAGGATGTCAACAGAAGTCTCATCAGGACCTGACACCTTACCCCCCTTCCATAGAGTATCAGTTGCCCTATGGAGTTTATCCCTGAAGAGAGGCTAGCCAAGTGTCTGAGCAGTTTCTTTCTAAATGAGAAATATCCCAGCATTTTGAACAAAATCCTGCAACTGATCCTGGGATGGCAATACTTCAGAAGTGAACAAAGCCTCCCTAATATCCTATGTGTCAGTTACTACCTCCCCATCCACAGTTTGCACCATCAAGATTAGTTCTTCCTCCTTCCTTTTGCTTCAATTGCCAGGAGAGAAGCTTTCCCCCTGTCCTTGTCATAATACAATCCCCACCAGCCCCCAAAAGATAGCTCATTCTTTTTTGTGTGTTATTTATCTCCCTTGCGTCCCTAACTGCCACTCCTCCAGACCATTGCCAAGGATGCTCTCCCACACTGCTCTGAAGCCAGTCCCTGACCCCACATTGCAGCCACCTCAGGGTAACTTGACGTGACCCTTCATCGGATGGATCCTCCACTTTTGAGGAGGAATAGCCTGGGGGCCTAGGCATTGGTCAAGGGTGCTGCTGAGGTCGGGTCAGCTTCTCGGAGTTCTGAGGAGGCATTGGTTCAGGCTGCCATCATCAGGCAGATTGGAAGCACCATTTTTCCTCTTTCAGTTCCCCTGTGCATCACATCTGCACTGCCCCTGGTCTCTACCAGGGGCCACTACAGAGTGACGGCTGTCCCTAACCCACCCCAGGAGAGGTGAACAGTCCTTCAGATGCTCAATCCTTCTCCTTTCCCTGCCGACCCTCTGGTACCCAAGTCCGTTCCTGAACCTGGGTCACCGGTATAGTTTGAGGTAAGGCACCAGTGCCTTAACCCTCTGCGCCACTGGACCAGCTAAATAGCTCATTCTAATTGAACACTATTCAACATGTTAAGTTTCCACTTAAGCTTTTGTACATCATTACAGAGTGCAGGGGTGGGTCTCAGCATATGGGCCCATTCACACACCTGCACCTTAGCTTCAAGATGCTTTAGGTCAGCTCCTTCAACCCTCTGTTTGTAAGCTGCACACACAATGGTTTGTCCCCTGATAGAAGTTGTAAGGGCCTCCCACTTACTAGACTGGGATGTGTTAGACTTATCATTATGGGTTAAAAGATGTTTGCTGCTGTACTGGTCCTTGTTTATTTATTTATTTATTTATTGGAATTTCAGACACCACCTGTAAGCACACATGCTCTTTTTCAAAGGTTCCATGACAATATAGGATTACATTTTTTAAAAGAACATTAACAGTGTTAGCTCAAGTAGAGTCTTGTCAGATACAGACAATGGAGCAGTCAGACAATGGAAATAGAATCAAATAGACATGACAATACAGTTCATAAGGGTATTGCGACATGTAAAAACAGCACTGTAAGATAACCGGACATAAAATTCTTGATTTAGCTGATTTGTTGCCTTTTATTCGACCAAAAGAGATAAAAAAAAACCTTAAGCTTTCAAACTTAGAGTCCTTCTTCAGACGAAATGGCAGATATTTAAAAAAACTCACTTTTAAAAGCCCAGAGGGAAAAAAAACACCAAAAAAAAAAAAAAGAATTTTACACATGAGTGTGTCAGATTAGCAACTAGTTGAGAAATACAATCAAAGATAAGCAGGCCCTTGAGACTATAGCAGTGAGTAAGTCAAATGTCACAGAATGGAATGTTATGCAGTAAATCATCTGCTGTTACAAGCCTCACTGAAGCTAAGTAAAAGAAAATGTGTGTGCGCGTGGGCTAAAGTGTATCTATTAGAAATATGTAAAACACATATCAGTGGATATTTGGGGGTGTGTGTGTGTGCTCTAAGCATTTGTAACAGCAGTTATGCATGTGTAAAATGTAAGTCTAAGAAATAACTCTTCTCCCCCTTTTTTTAATCAAAATCAACCTTGTAAACATAGGAAGCATAATGAGAAACTGTCTGTCTGCATGTTGAGCACTTAATGAAATTGCAGACATGCTGTGCCAGCGGAAAATGAACCTACACATGATTTTTCCACATTTTCAATGCTTGCACTATGTAAACATGTTTCTGTCTGTAACTGTGTGTTCATTTATCAATATTGTTTGTGAGTATTGAAAGTCACACTGGTTAAGCATGTTGAGTCTGCAACTAGTGTTAATTGTCAGTATTGTTTGTGAACATTTAAACTGTAACCTGAAACAGGATCACTTTTTAAATAGGGATGTGTTGCTCTCATGATGTCAATGTGCCTGCATGAAACTAAAATCTTTACTACTAAATAGCATTTCAGCACATATGAAACAAAAGCACAGGGCATCACCACCCACCAGTTAGAAACAAACCCATGACTCTACAGTTAGATAGAATAAACAGAATAATTTTATATTTATCCATGTTAGAACCATGTAAAACCCTATCCATGTGTTGTGCCTGAAACCAGGTGGGAAAAACAGGAGCACTTCTAGTATTGTAGTGGCACATGAAACATATCTACATTCATGCCATCCTGTACCATATTCATAAGAAAAATGAGTTTTGCCTCCCATGCTTGGCTTTGTTGTATATTTTCAAAACGACCTTTGAGAACCAGGACTGATAAGTCAGAGATGGAGTGATCAGACTGTGAGAAATGTTGTTCAACAGGCTTTTCAGTCTTCTTCATTTTAATATCATGTCTGTTTGAATTCATATTGGTTCGGAAAGGTTGTCCAGTCTCCCCCTTATAACCTGTTTGTGGACATTTCTTGCAGTGAATATAATGTACAACATTCCGATAAGCACAAGTAAAATTCCCCTGTATGTTGAATTGTTTGTTTTGGGGTGTTACCAAAACTTGAAGTGGAAATGTGTCCAAATGTCTTACATCCAGAATGATTATAGGGTCTCGTGCCACCTAGTGTTGTGTTGTTCATGCCGGGTATAACTTTGCTCCTGACAATCGGGTTAGATAGATTAGGTGGTTGTTTAAAAGACAGTAGAGGTGGTTCTTGGAAGATACATTTTAAGGTGTCATCCTCATTAAATATAGGTTGGAGGTCCTTAATAATTATATATAGTGGCTCTAGATCTGAGTAGCATGTGACAACTAAATGTATTCTAGTGGTGGTAATCTTTTCTTTGTATTACAGTAGTTGTTCTCTTGGTATCTGCATAGCACATTCCACCACTCTGTCAATTTCTCTAGAGGAATGCCCCTGCCCAATAAATGTTTTTTCCAGTGTGGCCAGGTTTTCTTTTTTTTCTTTTTTTTGTTGTACTTTTTATTTATAAAATGTTATGATCATACAGCACAAAATTTAATACACATAAAAAAGAAGAGGTATGCAGACCCCCACAGTGAATGTACAGGCACAATGCAATATAGCTTGGTAACTGTATAGAGCTATACTGTAAGTCCATGCATTATGTGAGGTGAACAGATTTTTAAAAAAATGAATAAATGTTTAACTAATTACCCCATAGATCAATAACACTGTCACCCCAAAATAGAGCTGAAACATCTATGTAGCCAGGATATCAGTGTTCTCAAAGAACTAAAGGGTTACATAGATACATAGATACATAGACAGTGACGGCAGATAAGGGCCAATGGCCCACCCAGTCTGCCCATTTGAGCTTGTAAGTTCAGTTTATGTTTTCCTAGAAGTCTGTTGCCCCTTACCCCCAACCTCCAGAATTCCTTTATGTCTATCCCATGCATTCTTAAATTCCATGATTGTTTCAGCCCCCACCACTTCCCCTGGCAGGGTGTTTCACTTGTCCACCACCCGTTCTGTGAAGAAATTCTTCCTCACGTTTCCTCTGAGTCATCCTCCCTCCAACTTCATCTCATGCCCTCTAGTCCTGGAACATATTTTTCACTTAAATAGTGTATTCCTGCACCCTGTTCCTCCCTGTAAGATACTTGTATGTCTCTATCATATCCCCTGTCTCCCTCCACTCCTTCAGGGAGTACATGTTCAGTTCCTTCATCCTGTCCTCATAGGACTTGTGATGCAATCCATGCACCATCTTTGTTGCCCTCCTCTGAACCTTCTTTACCCTGTCTATGTCCTTACATAGGTAATGTCTCCAGAACTGTACACTGTACTCCAGGTGGTGCCTCACTAGTGTCTTGTATAGTGGAATTATGACCTCTCTTTTCCTGCTGGTGATGCCCCTGCCTATGCATCCCAGCATCCTATTTGCTTTACCTGCTGCCTTATCACACTGTTTCCGAACCTTGAGGTCATCAGAGAGATGATAACCCCAAGATCCCTTTCCTGCTTGGTGCATGCTATATCCTCACCCCCCCCAACTGATATATTGTGCCAGGGTTTTTGTTCCCCATATGCACTATCTTGCACTTCTTTGCATTGAATTTCAACTGCCAAACCTCTGATCATTCTTCAAGTTTCTGCAGGTCCCTTTGCATTCTGTCTACACCCTCTGGTTTGTCTACTCTGTTGCAGAGCTTTGTGTCATCAACGAACAGTGAAATTCTGCCTTCTAGGTCCTGTGCAATGTCACTGAAGATGATGAATAGGACCGGTCCCAGCACTGATCCCTGTGGTACCCCACTGGTCACTCTTCCCTCTGTGGAGTGACTGCCATTGGTCACCACCTTCTGTGTCCTACCACCCAGCCAGTTATCTACCCACCATACTACTGTTCTGCCCACACCCATATACCCCAGTTTGTGTAATAATCTTCTATGTGGCACAGTGTCGAAGGCCTTGCTGAAGTCCAGATAGGCCATGTCCACTGCCCTTCCCTGATCTACCTCCCTAGTCACCCAGTCAAAAAATTCAACGAGGTTGGTCTGAAATGACCTCCCCCTGGTGAAACCATGCTGCCTTAGGTCCTTTAGTCCATTGACAACCAGATGTTCCACCAATCTCTCCTTCAGTAGTGCTTCCATGATCTTCCCCATTACCGAGGTGAGGCTGACTGGTCTGTAGTTTCCGGCTTCCTCTTTGTTCCCACTTTCGTATAAGGGGACTACATCTGATATCCTCCAGTCTTTGGGTACCTCCCCTGTTTCCAGTGATCAGCTAAACAGAATAGCCAGGGGTTCAGCCACCACCTCTCTTAGTTCTTTAAGGACCCTTGGGTGCACCCATCTTGCCCCATTGCTTTATCAACTCTTATTACTTCCAGTTCCTTCAGGACCCTTTCTCGTGTAAAGGGACTTGTGTCTATTTCTGCCCCATTCTCACCCCTTGTACTCCCTTCAGACTCATTACCCTCCTCTTCCTCAGTAAAGACTGAGCAGAAATACCTGTTCAATATGTCAGCAAACTTATACCTGTGTTGTGGAGGGCTGAGAGACTTTGACACTAGTAGATAGGATATAAACCCAATAGTCTTCCTCCTCATGTAAACAGATACAGTGGAGTGCTTGACTGTTGGACAACATTTCTCGCAGTTCAGTTAATCTGTCTCAGACTTACCAGTCCTAGTTCTCAAAGACCATTTGAGAAATCCACAACAGAGGCAAGCATGGTAAGTTAAACTGATTTTTCTTTTGAATATGGTGCAGGATGGCATGAATGTAGACATCAGTTTCATGTCCCACTACAATACTCAGAGTGCTCCTGTTTTTTTTGCGCTGGTTTCAGATAAATACATAGACAGTTATTTGTTTTAAATGGTTCTAATATGCTGAGATATTAAATGATTATATCTAGTCTATCTACCGTAAGTGGTGGATTCATAGTTTTGTTTCTAACTGGTGGGTGATGATTCCCTGGACTTTTGTTTCACATATGCAGAACTGCTATTCAGTAGTAAAAGATTTTAGTTTCATACAGGCATAAAAGAATATAAGAAAGTAGCCAGCAGAAGGAGACCACATGGTCTATCTTGTCTGCTCAATTTATTGCAGGGTACTGGTTTCTCCTTACACTAGTGCCTCTGGCTCACTCTCCCGTCCCCCTTCCCTTTCCAGCTCTTTGGTCCCATGACTTTTCTCTGTCTATCCAAGGATCTTTTGAAGGCTCCCATTGTTTTAGTCTCCATCTTCTCCTCCAGCAGCTCATTCCAAGCTGACACCACCCTTTCTGTAAAGTAGTGCTTCCTCACTTCCTTACTGTGTCTTCCCCCAACTAGTTTTAGGCCATGTCCTCTGGAGGTGGTGTTTTCTCTCTTGCTTCAAGAGACTGTCACACTCTGCTTTGTTTATTCCCTTCAAGTACATGAATGTCTCCATCATGTCACCCCCTGCCTCTTTTCCTCCGGGGATTACATCCCTAGGGCTCCTAGCATCTCCTTGTATGACTTTTCCTGCTGTCCCCTGATAATTTTAGTTGTCCTGCTCTGAACCCCTCCAGCAATTTAATGTCTATTTTTGGGTATGGGTGCCAATGACTCACACTATTCACCAAGTGAGGTCTCACCAGTGACCAGAACAATGGCAATAAAAAGCTCACTGTGACTACTACTGAAGCCCTTTGCAATGCATCCCAGCATTATACTTGCCTTTGCCACTGCCTTTTTGCATTGGGTGGACGGCATCAGATCACTAGTAATTATTACTCTAAGGTCCTCCTCCTCTTCTGACTCAGCTACCTGAACCTTTCCTGCATAGTACTCTGCTCTTGGGTTCTTTGCACCTATGTGCATCACTTTGCACTTTTTGGCATTGAACCCAAGCTGTCATATCCCTGACCATCTCTCCAGTCTGGCTAGTTCCTCCCTTAACTCTTGTATCCCCTCCTGGGTATTCACTCTCCCACAGAATTTGTTGTTGTCCATGAACAGACACATTTTGCCCTGAATGCCATCCCAAAGTCACTTATAAATACACTAAACAGTACCTGGCCCAGCGCCAACCCCTGTGGAACTCCTCTCGTGACCTCCTTTATACTGGAGATTCCCCCCTACCACCACCCTCTGCATCCTGCCCCTCAACCAGTTTTCAACCCATCTTACTAGTTTGTCCCCTACTCCTAGCCCTCTCAGTTTTGCTATCAGCCTCCTGTGTTGCACTGAATCAAAGGCCTTACTTAAGTCTAGGTATATGGCATCTACTGCCTGGCCCTTGTCTGCTGTCTTAGTGACCCATTCAAAGAACTCTGTTTAGTTCATTTGGCATGATCTGCCCACCAAAAACCCCTGCTGCTTACTGTCCTACAGGCCATTCTCCTCCATGCACCTCACTAGCCCTTTCTTCAGTATGGTCTCCAGCAGCTTACATACTATTGAGGTCAGGCTAACTGGCCTATAGTTGCCCAGATCCTCCTTGGGTCCACTTTTGTGGAGTGGCACCACATGCACTGTTCTCCAGTTCTTTGGCACTACTCCCAAGTCTAGGGAACTATTGAAAAGAATTGCCAGCAGGTCTGCTAGTTCTTCATCCAATTCCTTGAGTACCCTAGTGTGTATCTCATCAGGCCCTTGGGATTCAATTCAATTTTATTTTTTACCGGGAAAAGACACCATTGAGAAACTCATTTGCATGGTGGTCCTGGATGGACATGACAAGGTACAATAATGGAACACAGTTACAATTCACAGTTAATACAAGATCAAAGCTAGCATAACAGATTCTCAGTATAGCAGGCCATGGCATGAGTACATTTATTACTGACTGAGCAATTTAGCTGATAGAGGAAGAGGTAGGGGAGATGGCAAAGTTTAATCGTAGGGGAAAAGCATGGACTCGAGTACTATGACAGAGAGAGTGAAGGTTCTCAAGGGCTAGAGGATGTAGGGTGGGTGATTGAGGGCCAGAGGTTGTAGAGAGTGCCAGAGATTGTCAGGAGGGATAGAGGATAAGTAATGAAAGGGGCGACTGGGAGCTCAGAGGCAAACTAAGAAGGTATAAGTGCCATGCAGGACCTCAAAGGGGGAAGGGTTAGGAGTAGCATTGGCAATTCTTCTTTAGCAGGGGTTTTAACAGCGATTTGAAGGAGGATAGTCTGGTAAGGTGAGTCAACTTTAAAATCCTTTGGAGGGAGTTCCACAGGGTGGGTAGGCAATGGCTGATGGAGGAGGAGCCAAACCGGCTTCTAATCCATGGTACATCAAGCAGTCTGAATGCATATTTTCTGAGGGGGTATGCACATGATGGACATTTAAAGATATTGGAGATGTACTGGGGGAGATTATTAGTAAGGTCTTTGAAGGTCCAGATAGAAGCATTGCACCACTTTCTGTTAGCTAACAAGGTCCAGTCTAACTTGGTGTACAGAGAACAGTAGTGAGTTTTATACGGTGAGTCAGTCATAAATTTTAAGGCCCTATGGTACAGTACATCCAATCTAGCAAGTGTGGTTTTGGGACAGTTGCTATATAAGAAATCAGCACAATCTAAACGAGGTAGGAATGTAGATTGTACTAGCCTTAATTTTGTGTGATCAGTGAGCAACCACCTAATGCTGAAAAATAATCCAGGTCTTTGTTTTAGTTTTTTTTAAAAGCTCATCCACATCCAGGATAAACAAGAGACTGCAATCCAACCAGAAACCTAGGTACTTAAATTCTGCCACTATATGGGACTGTATTAGAAGACAACTCTTCCTTCTGCTACCTCAGAGTTTGTCTGGATAGGAACCTAAACTTCTCCGTCCACATTGATGCTATTCTAAAGAAACTCTGGCCTAAGCTAGAGGCCCTCTATCATAACAGGGGTAATATCTGTCATACTGCTAGGCGCGAACTGGTACATAAAATGATACTGCCTACTTTCGACTATTGTAATGTTGTATACGGAGCTGCCCCTCAATCATCCTTATCCAGGCTTGAACCTCTCTTTAACTGCTTTTGCCGGTTTGCCCTGGATGCCCCTGCTCTGACACATCACTGCACTCTTTACCGCTCTTTAAATTTTCCCTCACTTGCTGTCAGGAAAACATTGCACGCAGCAAAGTTAACATTTTAAATTCTGGCTAGGCTCACTCCCCTCTTACCTGTCCACCACCTTATCTGCCCCTCACCCCTCTAAATACATCTGATGACTCTCGCTCACTGAATATACCTTACAGAAATAATACATCTGGCCAAATGGCTTTCTCCCATCACCTACTTAAGCTCTGGAACCAACTACTGACCCAAATCCACCACTTCTCATCAGTCTGCTCTCTCTCTCTCTCTCTCTACATCCCTAGCAAACTACCTAGTGATGAATTGCAACTGCACCTAGCTCTATGGGGCCCTGCCTAGCTGCTGGTCTATACCTTCTCCTTTCTCCAGCTGGGCCAAATATGCCCCATCCCAAACACCTCTTGCAATCCTAGCACTTTCTGCAACTTAGCCCTTTCTATCTCCTCTACTGTTCCACCCCAGTACCTTTTACTATAGCCCCTGTCAGTCTGTCTCAAATGTATCCTAGTCTAGAAATGTTATTAGCTATTGTTTGGTTGTAATCTGTACAGTCTGTCTATATGCTGTTAAGCTAGTTTACTGATGTATGTATCCTGTTGTATTACTTATTGTTCCCACTCCCCTTCCCCCAGGACGTACCATGAGATGAGCTTTTGTTATTCGGCGTAACAATCCTGGTGAAACATTTCAATAAATAAATAAAAAATATCCAGGGGTTCACCCAGCATAGTTGTAATTCCAAGGTGGGCAGTAGGAGCTGAAACTGAGGTAGTCTTCGACAAAGGTGAGATAAGCATTATTTTGGTTTTCTTACCATTGAGGAGCAGTTTCATATGAAGTAGATTTTGCTGCAATGTGTTGAATTCTTGTTGAAGAACGGTACATGCAGATTCAGGAGACGGACAGGCAACATAAAGGACAGTATCATCTGAAAATAGATGAATATTGCCAGAGCTAATGTTATGGTCTATGTTGTTGATATATATTGTGAATAGCAAAGGGCCCAGGATTGAATCTTGGGGGACCCCTCTGAGGAGAGTTTTCCTTGGAGATAGGTCACCTTGTGATTTCACCAGTTGCAGTCTACCAGCAAGATAGGAAGAAAACCAATGTAAGGCAGTGTCAACTAGCCCAATGTTTTTCAAAAGGGTCATTAACAGGTCATGGTCCACCGTATCAAATGTTTTACTTAGGTCAAGGAAAAGTGCAGCTACGTGATTTCTCGTGTAGAGCGAGATTTGCCAATCATTGGTGATCTTGGCTAGAAACCTAAGTACTTAAATTCTGCCACTATATCCAGGGGTTCACACAGCATAGTTGTAATTCCAATGTGGGCAGTAGGAGCTGAAACTGAGGTTGTCTTAGACAAAGGTTAGATAAGCATTATTTTGGTTTTCTTACCATTGAGGAGCAGTTTCATATGAAGCAGATTTTGCTGTAATGTGTTGAATTCTTGTTGAAGAACGGTACATGCAGATTCAGGAGACGGATGGGTGACATAAAGGACAGTATCATCTGCAAATAGATGAACATTGGCAGAGCTAATGTTATGGTCTATGTTGTTGATATATATTGTGACTAGAAAAAGGCCCAGGATTGAACCTTGGGGACCCATTTGAGGAGGGTTTTACTGGGAGATAGGTCACCTTGCGATTTCACCAGTTGCAGTCTACCAGCAAGATAGGAGGAAAACCAATGTAAGGCAATGTCATCTAGCCCAATATTTTTCAATAGGGTCAGTAGTAGGTCATGGTCCACCATATCAATTACTTTACTTAGGTCAATGAAAAGTGCAGCTATGTGATTTCTGGTGTTGAGCGAAATGTGCCAATCATTGGTGATCTTGGCTAGAGCAGTGACCATACTCTGGTTTGGCCTAAAACTAGACTGAAGGGGATTTAAAAGCTATGGCATTCAACTAAATCTTTTAGCTGGGAATTTACTAGCTTTTCAAGAAACTTTGCCGGAATGGGTAGTAAAGAGGTGGCTCTGTAGTTGTTTAAGTCACATGGGTCACCTGATTTAAACAGGGAGATAACATGAGCTGTTTTCCACACTGTGGGGAGAGCCCCTTCACAAAGGGACATGTTAAAAAGGTGGGTAATTGATGGTGCTAGATGGTAGTAGCCTATTTTCAGTACAGTAATAATCTATTTGGTCTGCCCCTGCACCTTTCTTAATGTCTAAAGAGGTTAGCAAATCTTCTATCTGCTTAAGTGAGACAGGAGAGAAGCTAAATTTAGCAGTACTGCTGGGGTGGTGGTGGGGGCATGGGATAGAATTGCCTATATGCTGGTTTAGCTGCTTGCTTAAAGGGGAGGAATCAAATGCAGGGCCTGCTGTGGTGAAGTGGTAATTGAAGGCTTCTAAGATGCCCTGTTTATTAGTGCAGGTTGAATCCCCTAGGGTGATTTTGGATGGTAATGAGGAAGAAGACTTACGTCCTCCTACTTCTTTCAGAATCTGCCAAAATTTAGGAGTTATTCTTGGACGAATCAAGGGCACTTTGAAAGAATTTAGCTTTTTCCAATCTGATCAGTTTAGTGCACTGATTCCTAGCCATTCTGAATGCTACCCAGTCAGAATCCAACTTAGTTTTCCTAGCCCTTTTCCATAGGGCATCCCTATGTCGTTAAGCTATTTTTAAGGTGCTGTTGAACCATGGGCAGCATTTTTTCCTAGCCCTGCTTTTGACAAAGGATGCATGGAAGTTGATTACATTCAGACCTAGTCTTTGGAAAACTGCATAGGCTTCAGAGACAGTAGATGCAAGGTAGAAATCCTGCCATCTAACCCTATTAAGATCAGGCAGGAAGGCAGAGGTGTTAAATTTGCAGTAGTTCCTTTTATAGGTATACCCTAGTGCAGAGGCATTTTTTGGGGTGAACTTTACCCAGGCAATTGCCCTGTGGTCACTGATGTCATTGTCAAAGACTCCTACATGTGAGATTCTATGAGGTTTGTTAGTGAGGATTAAGTCCAGAAGTGTGCTGAGTGCAGGGTTTTTGAAACTGGGTCAAGTCACATCAGAGATTAGCTGATGTAGATTGAGTGCATCACAGAAGTCCTTCAGGGGTGAGGAGCAATCAGAGTTCAAATCCAGATTAAGGTCGCCCAGAATAATTATTTCAGTGTCAGGGGTCTAGCAGGTTACGTAGGTGATGTAGCAACTTAAGATCACCAGAAGGGGGTCTGTAGCAGCCTAAAACATTGATGGATTTATTTGGCGATATGCAGATTTTTAGAGCAAGACATTCATATTTCTTGGTCATAGAGGAGGAGTCAATCGCTGTAGCTGAGAATTTGTCTGAAACATATATTGCAATCCCACCCCCAGTTGACCTATTGGCTCTGAAAATGTTATAAGAGGGGATGCTGACAAATTGATCTGGAGTGGAGCCTTTCAGCCTCATTTCTGAAATAACTAGTATATCTGGTCTTGCATGCAATGCCCAGACCTGAAAAAGGTCTATCTTTTTCTGCAGGCTGCATGCATTGATGTGCAGGAGGCTGATGCCTTTAAGCTCAGGTAGGTCAGCAGGGGCAGCGATGGGAGAAAAGGGCCCTGGGTTTAGTTCCACGTTACCAGAGCAGAGTAGCAACAAGAGGAGTAGCTTTAAAAACCTGTGTATTAACACTCTGTGTAAGAGTTGTCTTGTGTGCTTGCGAGGGGTAGGGTCAGGCATTGTTACCTCAATGGCAGAGTAACAAAGATAAAGGGACAGGGCACATAAGGCAACATGTACTGGTATGTATGGAGGTATGTAGCTTCAGGGTTGTGGTCTCAGTTTCATAGCAAGATCAATAACCTCCACAGAGGTAGTTCCAGCATAGTGGGACTTCAAGATAATACTGTATTTAGACAAATGTGTCTGACTGAAAAATAAATTGTGGGAGTCATTTCTGGTGGTGTTAGTTTTCAGGAGGAGGAGGATTTATCCACCTTCAGTGCCATCAGTCCCGCCCTCACTGTCTAGATGCTAATGACCCCTATTGCATCTACCCCCCACTCCAGCCTTCCTTATTTCCTTCTGTGGCATTGGTCTGTCCTTTTTCTTCATGAAGACTGAACAGAAGTACTCATTTAGTACTTTTGCTTTTGACCTGTCTTCTATGACCAATTCATCCCCTATAGTCTGACTATACCATCCTTCTTGTCCCTTTTTGCTTTTATGTAACAAAGAGGCCTTATCCCCCCATCCCTCCACAATCTTGAGCTCGTTCTGCACTTTGGCTTGCTTTACCTTCCATCTTACAGTTTGGTCAGCCTTTGATCTTTTTTTCCACCTGTAGACGGCCCTCTTTTCTCTTATTTATTTATTTTTTTTGCATTATTTGTTTATCTGCCTCCTCCTCATCTTGACTGGCCTCTCCTTCAGGCCACCAGGGACACTATCACCTCCCCGAGAACCCCCGTCATCAACTCCCATCTCACATTGCAGCCACTCTATAGGGTAACCCAGCGTATCTCTTCATCAGATGGGTCCTCTCCTTCTGGAGAGAATGTGCCTTGCAGCTTATCTTTCTTGGCCCTGGTTGCTGCTGTGGTTGGTCCCATGGCTCCATGGCAGCAGGGTCCTTGCAGCCATCATCCAGTCAGTCGAAATGCCATTTTCCCTAGTTTTCTTAGCCCCTGTGCAGCACCACTCTGTAGTGCTCCAAGTCTCCACCAGGGGCTGCTACACAGCCAGGCAAGCTCCCTCACCCTCCCCCGGAGAGGAAAGCAGTTCTCTGGATGCTCAAACCTCTCTTTCCCCTGCCGACCCCCGGTGTCCCAAGTCCATTCCCGAACCCAGGTTGCCAGCATGGCACGAGGTGTGGTGTCCAGTGCCTCATCCCTCAGCACCACCGGGCTTGCTTTTCCCTTGTTTTAGTGACCTCCCTATTGAACCAGCTTGGTGGTTTAGCCCCTTTTTCTTCCTCCTCAGTTTTATACAGCTGCATGTTGTTTTTTTGAATGACCCCCTTGTAACTAAAGAAGGCCTTATCCCACCTTTCTATCCCCGCCACAATCTTGAGCTCTTTCTGTGCTTTGGCTTGCTTTACCTCCTGTCTTGCTAGTTTGGTCAGCCTTTGATCTTTTGCTCCACCTGTAGGCAGCCCTCTTTTCCCTTATTATTTTAGCAACCTCCCCATTGAACCAGATTAGTGGTCTAGCCCCTTTTTTCTTCCCCCTCAGTTTTATACAGCTGCATGTTGTGTTTTGAATGGCTGCCTTAATGGTTTCCCATAGACTTTCAACCTCCATTTCCTCAACTGTATTCCATGGGTCTTCCCTAATCGTTTCCTTCATTTTGTTAAAGTTCGCTTTTTTGAAATCCAGTGCCCTAGTTTTTGTTGGAAATTCTTCCTTGCCCATGCCTATCTTAAACCACACTGTGCTGTGATCACTTCCACCTAGGGGTTCCCTTATGTTAGTTCCTGTAGGTGCTCACCATTAATGAGCACTAGGTCCATAATTGCTTCCCCTCTGGTTGGAGCCATCACATACTGTATCATGAAGCTGTTCTGTACTGCATTAAGGATTTTGTGACTTCTGGCACAGGTTGTGGTGGGAGTGTCCCAGACTATTTTTGGCAGGTTAAAGTCCCCTGTCACAACCCCCCCCCCCACTGCATTCTTCAACTGTGAACACAGCACTTTGTCTATCTCTTTGCCCAGGTTGGGTGGTCTGTATAAATACATTGACATCATTAGGGCAACAGAGCCCTATTTACAAGGTTGTCCTGTTTCAGGTTACAGTTTAAATTTTCTCACACAACATTGACTAACGGACAATAGTTGCTGACTCAACAGCCCAGATATTCAAAAGTGTTGTGCATGGCGCAACAGTGTTGCACCATGCACAACCCACTGGTGCGTCCCAGTGCGATATTCAAAAGGGAAAAGTGCGCCGCACAAATCCCGATACGTCGGAGCACATCATTAATGTATGCAGGCATAGGTAGGGGTTGCGTGCCCACGCATAACCTGCACAGCCCGTTATTCAGCCGGGATGTAATAGAACCATCTCGCCGCCCCACCTCGGCTGCACAAAGTTAAGCCAAAAAAGGAAAATGATGGCCACCCCCAGGTGAGCTACCACACTGCAGAGTGCAACAAGGCAGCTGCCACCTGTGGGTGGCCACCCGAGTTTCTGCCGCACCTGGCGGCACCCACCCATGCCCCATCACAGGCATCCATGTAAATAAACCTCCCCTCCAATATCCCTGGTGGTCCAGTGGACCGCTATGTGCCTGATCACGGGCATTTGTCTTCAAACAACATCCCCGTCCAATTTCCCTGGTGGTCCAGTGGACTGATTGCTGCCCGATAGCGGGCATCTTTTTAAATCACCCCCCCAACAATATCCCTGGTGGTCCAGTGGACCGCACTCTGCCCGATCGCGGGCATCTGTAAAACATAAAACAGTCCTATTACCCTGGTGGTCTAGTGTACCCCCTCCCACCCACCCACCCACTGGAGTCACACGCCCACTCCCCGTCAGCCAGTGTGGCAGCACACCGCCTGCTGCCCTGCCACCTGCTGACTGACAGCTCCAGTGGTCTGCCGCCCATTGGTTCCACAGTGTGAGCCAATGGGCGTGTACTCTACGTACCACACAGTCCAGATATGTGAATGAATCATTCAGCATATCTGGAATGTGTGAGACAGTATGGGCGACACCCATTGGCTCACGCCAGAACCATCGAGTGTGCAGTCTCATTGAGCTGTCAGTCAGCGGGCAGCGGGTGGCAGGTGGTGGGTGCTGCCACCCGCTGGCTGACGGGGGCGGGGCGGTGGGCTCAGTGGATGGGTGGGGGGGGCACACTAGACCACCAGGGTAATAGGACTTTTTTGTTTTTCCAGATGCCCGCAATCAGGCAGCGATTGGTCCACTGGACCACCAGGGATATTGGACGGGGATGTTGTTTGTTGACAAATGCCCACGATCAGGCACATAGCAGTCCACTGGACCACCAGGGATATTAGGCAGGATTAGTTTTAGACAAATGCCCGCAATTGGGCTGCAGGGGGCTAGTCCTGTGCTTGCAGGCGCGCCAGCGCAAGTCATCGGATCGCGAACTGCATGCTAATGGATGCGAAACAGTAATGACATGCAAATGGCCCCATGTGTGCTTTGTATAAATTATGGCCCCATTTGCATGTCCCTTTGAATATCGCAGGTGCTGTGCATGGCACAATGGCACTTGTGCTAGTGCATCTCCATGCTCCACTCTGGCCACTTGTGCTGACACAGTGCCACTGCGCCATGCACGGTGGGGGTGGCCAGGGTGCAATATTCAAAGCTGCTGTGCCATAGTGCAGCTCCGTTGAATATCACCCAGGCTACACCCCTGCACAACCATGTTGAGCTGCACCCAGGCTTGAGCCACAGCCTGGAGCAGTTTGAATATCCGGGCAAACATGTTTAAACATTGTGAGACCAAATGTTCCCAAATAATATTGTCAAATGAACACATAGTTACAAACAGAAACGTGTTTACATAGTGCCAGCATTGAAAATGTGTTGAAAAAATCATGTTTAGGTTCATTTTCTGCTAGTGCACTATGTCTGCAATTTCATTAAGTGCTCAGCACACAGACACAGACAGATTCTCATTATGCTTCCTGGGTTTACAAAGAGGATTTTAATTAAAGGGGGGGAGTTAATCTCTTGGACTTGAGTTTTACACATGCTAAACTGCCGTTCCAATGCTTAGAAAACACACGTGCTTGCACACACACACACACACTCTCCAAATATCCACAGATGTGTTTTACATATTTCATATAAATATGCTTTAACACACACACACACACATATTTTCTTTTGCTTCAATAAGATTTGTAACATCAGATGATTTACTACATAACATTACATTCTGTGACATTTGACTGACTCATTGCTAAACAATCATACATCAAAGCTCTCCAAACCACAAACCTATCAGACCCAAATAACATTTGGAAGCATATCAACTGCCCCATATAAGGACATACTGCTGACACTACTCAGAGTACCATAGTCGACGATTACTAAATATCTGAACCTGCTGCCCTAGCTAATGCCTTCAACAACTTCTTCACCAACCTAGATAAATATATTGACCAAAGACCCTGGAAAATTAGTGGCTCCCTCTCTGATACTTAACCCTCCCCCTAATTTAATTTCTGGCTCATCACCCGGAAAGAAGTGCTCACTCTACTAAAATTGCTTAAACCCGATGGTTCCCCAGGATTTGACAAACTGAAACCTTAATACCTGAAAATAGCAGCCCCAATCATAGCCAGACCACTCAAGAATCTCTTTAACAAGTCCCTTCTGCTTGGCCAGTTCCCCTCCAAGTGGAAAACAGCAATGGTAGTCCCTATGCACTAAAGAGGAAAATGTTAGTGGGGAATGATATACCTATATCTATTCTTCAAGCTCTTGCAAAAATATTGGAGAAGCTGGTATACAGACAGGTACAAGATCATACAGAACTCCATCACCTACTTTCTAATGTACAACATGGATTTAGGGTACAACCATGGTACAGACACAGCCCTTGTCCGATTTACTACTGAAGTACTCAGGGCAATGGATCTTGATCTTGCTACTGGTGTACTATTTTTAGACCTAGCTAAGGCATCCAACCTAATGATCCATGATCTCCTTCATACCAAACTTGGTCAGGTAGATCTGGACAACCATGCGTGTGCCTAGTTTCAACACTACATATGGGATAGAAAACAGCTGGTAAAGTAGAAGGGTATTACATCTGATCTAAAACTTGTTAACAAAGGTGTCCCACAATGGTCTATTCCTGGACTTCTGCTATTTCAAATATTTATAAATAATATGCCTAATCATTGTGGGGGTGGGCAAGATCTAAATCTACGCAGATGATATTGTTATTTACAGGTGCTCTAATGATATCAAACAGATTAACCTGGATTTAAATGTTGACTTCAGAACTCTTGAAAAATGGCTTGTGTACAACAAATTAGTTCTCAACCTAAAGAAATCCAGGGCAATGCTATTTGGTCCAAGGCATCTGGGTACTGACAAAAATAATCTACTCCACATATTCTTGACTAGCATCACTAAGATGGAAGTCTGTGAATCCTTAAATTATCTAGGTGTACATCTGGACCAGGAGCTTTTACTGAAATCTCAATGGAGGCAATTATGAAATCCATCCACCCAAAAAAAGAAAAGGTTCCTATATAGACTCAAAGGATACCTCACTAGCAAAGCCTGCCTGCCCATTGCCACAGGAACCTTTTTTTCCTGTGCTACTGTATAGTGCTCCCCTTCTGCAACCTCTCTGAGGTTCTGCATTAGGTCAACTTAGAGAGCTCTACCACACAATTGCTCATTTTGCAGCTGCAGCACATCCTTAAAACCATAATTACAGCATAATATCTTTACTTAATTGGTCCTCATCTGAAGGAAGACTAGCTTACCCTATTCTCTGCCTTGTCTGTAAAATACTCAAAACAGAGGCTCCTCCCTGCCTAGATGGGCTACTACAGTTCAAAACTAACAAAAGGGAGCTTAGATCATCTGGGCAGTGTTGGGTAAGTTACTTTTTCTATTACTTTCTATTACTTTTGAAAACCTGTTCCAGAAAAGTACTGGAAGATGTAATACACCTTACAGTTACATTTACTTATGTCTTTTTATGCAAAAGAAATACGTAACTGGAACTGATTACATTTATTTGAAAGTAACTAGTAACTAACCTATTACTTTCAAAAAATGTAATCTGTTATAGTTATTTATTATTTTTGTATTGTTTTTGTATTAAAATAAATAAATAACTATAATTGTGAGATGTATTACTGTTTGTAGTACTTCTCCATCCTTGCTAGTGACTGCACAGAGCTTCCTGGAACAAGTTTCCTAAAGTAATAGAAAGTAATGCAAAAAGTAACTTACCCAACACTGCATCTGGGTGTCCTACCTTACAGGTCCCAAGGTCCAGAACATGTGTAGGTGATAGATCCTTTGCTATATCTGCTCCTATTCTTTGGAACTACCAGCTGCGAGAAGTGACTCACAGTACTTCCCTAAAAGCATTTAAGGCTGCCCTGAAATCACACTTGCTAGTGATTATTATGTGTAGTTGCAATTGATGCATCAGATGCATTTCCTTGCTTATTCTTTTCTTATCATTAGCTCTTAACCATGCTTGAAATATTTATTACCAAATTACTTCTGCACTCATGTAACTACTCATTTATGATGATGCCCCTTATTTAGGACTGCTTGTACTTGGTCATAAACAGAATATGCATGGGATGTGCTTCTTACTTCAACCCTACTACTCTAGAATTTGGTATTATGTATACTTCATATCCGTCAAACTATAACCTGTGTTTATTAATTTACCCCTGTATGCTAACTGTTCTTACTTAAATTTGTAATCATTGTTGATTACCTGTCTCAGGATGCAACTGTTCAATGTAATTAATGCCAGGTCGACCCTGAAAAAGGGACACTACATCTCAGTTATTATTTTTTATTATTTGGAAAATGTTTCACCAGGAAAGACATCGTGAGCTGTAAACAGCTCATTTCTAGAAGTGTCTTGGGTAGAGGGGAGTTACAATGTTGGGAGAACAAATGAACACATAACAATACAGGAGCAATACAATACAAGCAAAAATGATCAAAAATATACCATAACAGAGTGGTACCACAATGGAGCAGAATGACCCAGACCAACCAGCTGGGCAACAAACCTAGGTAGAAAGGAACATGCATTGCAGTAGCCGAAGAGCAGGAGAACCAGCAGGGTATATGATTAGAGGAGGCAGACACAGTTGAAGTGCTGTAGAAGTAGGCTGAGCATGAGGTGGGACATGCTTATTTATTTATTTATTTACTTATTTATTGTATCGGAATTACAGACTTTGAGTCATAGACTCCTTTGCAAAGGATCCACGTCAGTAGGAAAAGTAAAACAAACAAATATACAAGCATTACTTAAATATTACAGGTCAAAAACATCCAGTTCAGTAAACATTGCACTGTTTTATCAGCAGAAGGTCTAGGTGAATAGTATGTACATATAACAGTAAAAGTTTTGGAGCGTCATATTAATAGGCCCAGAGTCGAGAAATTTGTACAATGAGTTTGATGAGCCTTGGCATGGGAGAGGAAAGAAGATATCCCTGTACTGGTGCCATCTCGGTTGCACCGGAGGAGGAACCCTGGGGGGGTGAGCACATTTTTTCATTATGTGCATTCACAGCTTGCAGAGTTAAGGAGAATGGATTTTTAAGTAGACCCATGGGAGGGCAGGTATAGACAAAGTGGGGAAATAGGGAGGGTGATAGTATGAGGGTGCAGAGAGGGAAGAAAAAAGGGGGGTAGCCTAGAGCCAAATCCCCTTTAGAATGCTAGGGAACCCTGCAAGGGGAATAGAATCAGGCAGCAGTGAAAGGGGGGGGTTGGGGAAGAAGGGGGAAGGACAGGAGGGCAGGAAGGGGACTAAGTAGGGAGGGAAGGGGCAGGCACAGAATTACAATGCAGGGGAAGGAAGAAGGACAGCATAGTGAGGCAGTCCAGCTAACCTAAACTAAACCCATTCAGGATGCAATGAACCCTGCAAGGGGATTGGGATTAGAGAGCAGGAGGAGAGGACAAGGGGAGAGGAGGGGGGGCCAGGACCTGGACCCCTTCAGGATGCAGAGAACCTTGCAAGGGGGGGTCAGAACACAGGCAAAAAAACAGGAGGGAGGGGGCAGGAGGAGGGAGGATTCAAGGGTAGCCTGTGACATTGGCACCTGAATTAAGGCACCATCCGAAATGGTGATGAGATGTGGGTGAAAGCCCGAATGGCAAGGGGGGGGGTGACTGGATGTGGTGGGGTGGGTGACTGTAGTGACAAGATGTCGCTATATGTACACGTGCATGGAGTGGAGTGAGCATGGCAAGCATGGCCTGGGAGGGGGCAAAGGGGATGAAGGGGGTGGTGCCAAGCTGCATCATGGCATCAGAAGTTGGCCTCCACTTGCGGTGCATGGGGTTCTGTGTTCAGATCTGGGTCTGGGTGCTGCTGCAGTTTTGTTGTGCCTGGCTCAAAACATTTTTTTTTTGCTTTCGCCCCCCCACATGCACCCCCCTGGGGTTGAGAATCCTTAAGGAGGGGTGTGTGGGGGGTGAAGCACTCTGCATGGGGGTGTGGGGGGTGCAGCCCCCCCATAGAAAGCAAAAGGACTGTGTCCCTGGTGCCGTTCCTCCATGCGCCGAGGTTGTCAGGCTGGCAAAATAGTTTTCATCACCCTGACATCATGATAATGTGGGTCACCGTTCAGCGCTTGCTGTTATCACATAGAACTGATTCAAGCTAGGAGTCTACAAGGTGTGTCAGGGATAGAGGAGAAGGGGAGAAGAGTAGAGGATATGCTGAAGGGTGGGGTGGGGGTTGTGAAGGGGCTAGGAACAGGTATAGTTAGGTTAGAAGTAAGTAGTGCAGAGGAAAGTGGGCCTTAGAGGGAGGGAGGGTAGGGGGGGCGCTACGGACAAGTGCGGTTTGGGGAACAGAAATTATGTAGTGCTAAGGAGATAGAGGATAAGGATGAGGAGAGCTGGATAGGAGGTGGCAGGGAGCTCCAAAGCTTTGGGAAGTGGTAGGAGAAGGTTTCCCGTCCAATGGAGGTAGAGTAATGAGGGATAGCAAGAGTGAGAGCGTTAGAGGATCTGAGAGGGCAAGAGAAGGGGGGAGCAGAGAGAGAGTCAGGGAGGTAGGAAGGGAGAGCACCAAGTAAGTATTTATACATGAACTTGATGCAGTGTGAGACAGGCCTGCACTCCAGTGAGGGGAAAGCAAGAGAATGCTACAAGGAGCAGTAATGAGTGCGAGAGGGGGGCGTCAAGAGCAGAATGACAGAAAGCACTGAAGAGTATCCAGTCTGGTGAGGGAAGACTTGGGAGCAGCACTGTAGACTATATTGCAATATTCAACAATGGGGAGTAACATTTTCTGAACAAGACTGTGCCTAACCTGTACAGAAAGGGAACTACAGTTCCTGTAAAAGGCGCCAAGCTTGGGGTGCAGTTTTTATAGGATAGTGTCAATATGTACAGAAACATTAAGGTGATGTTCAAGCCATACACCCAGGTATTTATAAGAGGAGGTATCCTCCAGAGTAGCCCCATCAAGGGTGTGGAAAGAGGGGAGGGAGGGCAGCCTAGAGAGTCTCTGCCTAGTGCCAAAGGTCATGGAGACTGTGTTCTTGGCATTGAGGAAAAGTTGATGTGAGCTTAGCCATTGCTGAACATTATTGAAGTCAATCTGTAGTATGGAAGTCACATCGAAGGGAGCGTGACAAGAGGTGAACAAGACCATGTTGTCAGCATACATATGGATAGAGGATGAGGAGCATACTGATGGTAGGTCATTTAGAAATGTTGAGACTAAAAGAGGGCCAAGTATGGAGCCCTGAGGCACACCAGTAGAGATGGGTAATAGTGGGGATATAGAATTAGCTATTTAACTGATTGGGTACAATCTACTAGGTAGGCTCTGAACCAGTTGAAGACCAACTGAGATAAGCCAGTGGACAAAAGGGTTTCAACAAGGAGGTAGTATGAGACAGTGTCGAAAGCCTTGGCAAGGTCAACAAAGATATCAGACGTGATGTGACCTCTATCCATGGCTGAATGGATAAAGTCAGTGAGTCTAAGTAGGGAAGGGGTTGTGGAGTGATTCCTCTGAAAACCAGAATGGAAGGGAGTGAAGAAGGAAGAATTTTCAAGAAAGGATGATAGCTGGGAGAGAGCAAGGTGTTCCTGAAGTTTAGCCAGTATGGGAAGGAGTGAGATGGGGCGGTAGTTCCTAGGAGAAGAAATATCTCCTCCCTTTGGAAAGGGGAGAACTGTAGTACATTTCCAGGCTGCAGGGATAGTTGTGATGTGGAAAGGCAGATTAAGGAGAACAGAGAGAGAGAGGGGAATAGCAGGTGCAGAGAGGTAAAGCAGCTTAGCATCAAGGCCATCAAGGGAGTGGCCCTTTGATGGCTTGAGAGAGAGAATAGTGCCTTTAAGGTGTCATTGGGAGAGATGAGAGAGAGGGCAAAGCTCTCTGTAAGATAAAGGAGTCGAGGGGTGTGGGCGGCAGGGCGGTCGTAGGACGGGATTGGAAGGGAGGATAACAGAGTGGAGGTACAGGAAATAAAATAGGAATTAAATCCCGCAGCAATGGTGGGAGGGTGAGTAGTGAGTTGGTTGTTTATATTGAGCAGCGGGGATGGGGGTTTAGTTTGGGGAGGGGAGAGAAGAGTGCGTGGACTACCTTCCAAAACTTTGATGGGTTGTTAATATTAGTATTAAAGGTGGACTGGAAATATTCTGCTTTAGCCAGGCAGATGGCTTTCTTACAGACATTGCGGAGTGTTCGGTAGATGGCAAGGCATGAGGGAGTCAGGAGGATTTGTTGGATTTGCATGCATTGTCACGCACTTGTTGACAGGCCAGGAGTTCAGGGGTAACCCAGGGGAGTTGGTTAACATGCACTAGCTTGCTTTAGAGGAGCATGCTTTTCCAGATGTTGGCAAAATTAGCAGTGAAATATGCCAGTGCATGATCTATAGAGTATGTAGTGGGTATAGGAGACCATGTCGACTTGAGTTAGGTCATGCAGGTGAGGGACAAGGTCTAGTGTTCTGTAGAAGCAGATCGTTATTAGTTTGTAGGGAGCCTTAGGTCTGTGAATTTTTTTGACTAGGTAGATCATATGATGGCTGTTAGGATCATCTGGCACCAGGCCAGACTGGATTACCCTGTGAAGATGGGCGGTAAGGGTCCCATCAATAAGAGTGTGGTAATGAGTTTTATGGTTTAGGCAAGTGGGGTCCTTGATTAATTGGAACAGGTTAAGGACAGCTATGTCAGTGTGAGTTTTGTTTAGGGCAAGTGACAACCAGTTCAGGTTTAGTTCCTCTAGCAGGTAAAACTCACCCAAAGAGATAAGGGACCCAATAGTGGTGATTAGCTCAGTGGCAACAGAGTGGTGTAGGCCAGGACAACAGTACATTCATGCAATATATATTGGTATGGAGAAGGGGAGAAAAAGTCTTATGATAAGGGCTTCATATACATTGGGGTCAATGGATGAGAGTATAGTAGTTGTCTGGAGAGAGAAGGAGGGGTAGACAGCTATGCCCCCACCCCTAACAATGTGGTTCTGACAGGTAATGGCATACTCCAATATTTTGATGGAACAATCAGGGATTTTGTTAGATCTCTGATACCACAAGGATGTCAGGATTGAGGGATAATACCAATGGGAGAAGCAGGTCTAGCTTTGGAAGGAGACTACAAATGTTGAGGTGGAGAATATTTAGGCCATGGGGCAGTGACACTGGGGTGGGGCACAGGCAGGGGATGGGAAGTGGGAGAGGTAGGTGCTTTACAGAGCTAAGGACTAGGGTTGGGATTTGTATCTCCTGTAGCGAGGAGTAATAAGGAGATAACGATGAAGTGTAGCTTGGTGCTCTTGATACAGGGCATGTTAGCAGGACTAAAGAAACAGGGAGGGTGGCTGGGAGTGGAAAGTTGAATTTTAAGGAGGTGTAGTAGTGCATAGCAGTAAGCGATAGATATGAATGAGGGGGAAGGCTATGTAGAGAAGTAGATACAGTTATGATGTGCTCACGAGGGGGCTGCCATTTGAATGATGCTGGGGATAAGCAGGGTGGTAGGAAATGCAAAGGAGGAATGATAGGGGGAGAAGAAGTACTTAGCAGTAGAAGGGGCAAAAGAAAGAGAGCAGGGTGAAAAGTAGGGGGAAGAGGCATGGGGAGAGATGAAGGAGGACATGATTCCTGTGTAGAGCAAAATAAGCAGATCAACTGGGAGAACAGACACAGCAGGTATGATCTTGTGCACTAGTAGGATGGGGGAGTTAAGGGGAATGAGGGTGAGAGAGAGTGTGCTAGATAGTAACTGACAGTCTGAGATCTAAAAGGCTGCCTGATAGACTGAGATCTTAGGGTGGCCTATCTTATTAGCACTAGAAGAGTAAGGGGAGCTAAGGGGATTGGAGTGAGAGAGAGTGTGAGTTAAACAGCACGAGACAGGCTGAGATCAATAGATGGCCAATAGAGAGAAGGGAGGGATGTACTGGGCAGAGCCAGATCACATTTAATGAAGGCCAGGGCTGGGGAGAGCAGGTGGGAAAAACTGAGTAGAAATTTAGAAGTACAGTACGGCAGTGAAGCAGAGACCTGCAGAGTCCAGGCTGAAAGATGCACCAATTAGGAAGCAGCTGGCCATGAAGGCACCCAGTCAGGTGTAAGCAGACGGAGACAGCTGAAAGTTCAAAATAACCGGGTCAGCGCTGGGACTGTACCTGAGAAGAGGGAGTCTTGAGGTGGCTGTTCGGTGCAGTGTGCGGCGGTGAGGAAATGGCCTCACCGCAGACATGAGAACCTCCCAATCAAAGGCTCAGCTGTGGGGAGAGGAAAAAACAGCAGATTAGTTATATTTAGCAGCCTGTGGCAGGGGTAGCTGAAAAGGGCAAAGTGATAGAAGGGTGGTCGGGAGCTGCCGAGAGAAGGTGACAGCAGAGCAGCAGGGGTCAGGAGATGGCTCTGAGAGGCAGAGAGTGCTTAAGTGGGGGCTGGGTCACAGAGCTTCAAACCAATAAAGCAGTTTAATTGGGAGGCAGCTCACAGGAGCAGAGAGGAGAGAAGGATGGTGGGAGTAGGGTGAATAAAGAGCCTAGCACCATGAGGGGGAGACTGAAGGAAGAGGAAGAAGGATGAGGCAGAAAGCAACAAGAAGTTGAGCAAAGAAAGAGAAATTAGAAAATAAACTTAGAGGCATTTAGCAAAACATCACTGCCATTTAGGATACAGTAGCAAATAAACTTAGGCATTACTAAATCATCTCTTAGTACTTTGGATATGGAAGTAAACATTAACTTAACAGTGCAATTAGGTAAGGTAAACGAAATGCACCTTGACCAAAATTGGTCAAGCTAAGCGCAGTTAAAGTTGAGCAATTAGACTAGGCAGTGAAAATTAGTAGAAATTTAAAAGTACAGGATGGCAGTAAAGCCAAGAGACCAGCAGAGTCCATGCTGAAATGCATACCAATAGGGAGGCAGCTGGCTACGAAGGCAGCCAATCAGGTGTAAGCAGCAGAAGAGTGCTGAAAGTATTAAATAACCGGGTCAGCGCTGGGACTGAACCTGAGGAGCGGGAATCGTGAGGTGGCTGTTCGGTGCGGCATGCAGCAATGAGGAAATGGCCGCACCGTTGACAGGAGAAGCACTCGATCAAGGGCTCAGCTGAGGAGAGGGAATCTTGAGGCGGCTGTTCAGTGGGCTTGCCCAGTTAACACATTTTAATAAATAAATAGTCTCAGGGATGCCTGCTTATCTCTGGTTGTGCTTCTTAACTAATTGCTCATCTGTCATCCTCAAGTATAAAAAGTTTTTTTTTTTCTCCTTTTTACTTGGTTTTCAAAAGTGAGTTTTCTAAAAGACCTGCCATTTCTTCTGAAGAAGGACTCGGAGTTTGAAAGCTTATGTTTTTTTGTAATCTCTTTTGTGCCAATAAAATGTAAGAAATTACCAGATTTGTACATCTCATTGTGGGGTAGGAATTCCTGTACAGCAGATGAGATATGCTGCCTGTATGCCTCTACTTTTAGTAGGATTTGGTCAAGGTGTCTAGGACAAAGAGGGAGGTGGACAGATACCCAGCTCCAGATCCATAATGAGGGTCAAGTGGTCTGACACTAATATTGGTGCATATTCTACCCTATTTACACTTAAGGCCAGGAATGACGAAACAAGCAGTCAGTCTAGGCAAGCATATGAGTGGTGGGAGTGGGAAAATGTACTATACTCCCTTCTTAGAAGGTTTCTGTGCCACCAGATGTATAGGGATGAGTATTGTATTTCTACTTCATTCATGGCCCTAGCATTTCAGAAAAGAGTGACTTTGGTAGCAATAAACCTGTCTAAGATTGTGTCAATAACACATTTGAAGTCTTCCTCTAGGATTCAGGGACTTTGGAACTGGGCCATGTCAACAGAGAGTGGCTCATAAAATCATGGGTTCTCTGTGTTGAGCTGTACACCAATCCCACAGCTACTGTTGCACCACTCTGGAGTTCCAGCTGTGCAAGGGCATACCTCCCACTGGGGTCAACAGTGGATTTGACAACATTGCCCCTCAAACCCCCATGGAAGCCACATCACCGGTCCCCATGCCACAGAGCTAAAACAGACAGCCACTCATGTACCCCCCCAGCATTCCTTTGTCTTTCACAACTCTTTCATTCCTATTTGTGTTACTGCAGCAGTGCAACTGTAGTTTTCAAACTACACAGTCTACCCACCCTTTTTCTTTTAACCCCATTCTTTTATGCCATTAATGTGCCAGGTTCTAAATGTTATCTGCTCACCCATTGTATACATAGGTAGAGGTAAGAGATCCACAATTAGGGGCCCCCAGCCAACAGTGCTAGGATGGGTAAGTGATTTCTGCATGCTCAAACCTGCTGCATCTTGCCCAAACAATGAAATATCTGTTTTAACCCCCTTTAATCACCTACCCCACCCCTGACTTCCTACATCAAACCCCACTAATATGTGAAATGCATAAAACAATTGGGCACAACAGAACATATTAGTTGAACAGAACACAAAATGCATAAACAGGCTTGCCTTCCCTTTACATGTGCCTTTCCTTGCATGACCAGCAACCCCTCACTTTGTGATGGTATAGTGTGGTAATAGAAGTAGGCAATTTATCACATTTGTGTTGCAGTCTATGGTATTCAACAGCAATTTTTGCTATGAATGGGGGAAGGGAACAAAGTGCTGAGCTAGCCAGCACCACCACTGCCCAACTTCCCATTGGACAAACCACTTAAATTAACATATGCAAACTACTGAAATTATAGTAAATAAGAAAACATTATTGCATAACATTTCCCTGGATTGAGAAATTTGTTGCAAAAAGATGGAAAAAACAGATTTAAACATGAGGCCTGATGACATACATCCCAGGGTGCTAAAGGAGCTAAGGGTGGAACTAGCAGAGCCATTAGAAGAACTGTTTAGTGAGTCTTAAAGCACAGGAGAGGTCCCAGAAGACTGGAGAAGGGCTCACGTGATTCCACTCCACAAGAGTGGCAGCAGGGAGGAGGCAGGGAACCACAGACCAGTCAGTCTTACCTCAGTAGTGGGCAAAATTATGGAGGCACTCCTTAAGGAAAGGATAGTGCAACACCTGGAATCCATAGGAGCACAGGATCTAAGACAGCATGGGTTTACAAAAGGAAGGTCCTGTCAAACTAATCTCATAGATTTCTTTGACTGGGCAACCAGAGTGGTGGACCAAGGGGGAGCAGTTGATGTTGCCTACCTTGACTTCAGCAAAGCTTTCAATACTGTTCCACATAGAAGATTGATTAATAAGCTGGGTAGGCTCGGGGTTGGTCAGAAGTTGGTCAACTGGGTGGCAAACTGGTTGACTGGCAGAAAACACAGAGGGGTGGTAAACGGTATACAATCAGAAGAGATGCAAGCCACAAGTGGAGTACCTCAGGGATCAGTCTTGGGGCCAGTCCATTTCAGTATCTTCATCAGTGACATTGCAAATGGACTGGAGGGTAAGGTGTGCCTGTCTGCAGATGAGACCAAGATCTGCAATAGAGCAGATGATCCAGATGGGGTGGGCAGAATGAGAAGAGATCTGAAAAAACTGGCAAAATGGTTTGAATAGTGTCAACTGGGGTTTAGCACAGAGAAGTGTAAGATCATGCACATAGGGAAGAGAAACTCTGAAGCTACATATAGGCTGGGATGGGAGTTGCTGGTAATCACAAGGAAAGAAAGAGACTTGGGCATCATCATCATCACAGATGACCTGAAATTATCCAAGCAGACCACTAAAGCAGTAGGTAAGGCTAGGGGGATGTTGGGGTGTATTAGTAGGGGTATCACAAGTCGTAAGAGGCAGGTACTAATCCCTCTTTGCAAGATACTGGTTAGGCCCCATCTGGAGCACTGTGGGCAGTGCTGGAGGCCACACCTGCACAAGGACATTAACAAAATGGAGGCAGTCCAGAGAAGGACAACCAAAATGGTGCAGGGACTGCATCAGAAAACATATGAGGACAGATTAACAGAGCTCAATATGTATACCCTAAAGCAAAGTGCAGAGACTGCATCAGAAAACATATTAGGACAGATTAATGGAGCTCAAGATGTATACCCTAGAGCAAAGGAGGGAGAGAGGTGACATGATCAAAACATTCAAACATCTTACGGGCATTAACAAAGTGAAAGTGTCTAACATTTCAATATAAGAAAAATAGCAGGACAAGAGGACACAGCATGAGATTAGAGGGAGGCTGATTAAGCGGTAATGTGGGGGAGTTCTTTTTCACAGAAAGGGTGGTGGATGCATGGAATGGCCTACTTCAGGAAGTGCTGGATATGAATACAGTGCACGGCTTCAAACAGACATGGGATAGGCATAAGAAAGCAATACAGATGAGTATGAATAGGCCATTGACAGAGTACAGGCCTATGGCACATTCATAAGGTAGAAAAAATGGGCAGACTGGGTGGGCCTTGAGGTCCTTATCTGCCATCACCTTCTATGTTTCTATGCAGAGAGGACATTACCTAATTTGTCACACTGTAGGAATAACCTTTGATGTGTTCATTTTAAAAACCAGCTAGGCAGTACCATTCTAGAAGTACAAATAATATTCAAGTTTACTAAAACCTGTGTGGTGACTTTTAACTGATATGATGCTGATGACAGTCCCTTTGTATTTGAGAATAAAATGATTTTGTGTAGATCATGTTCTCTCATAGATATAATGCAGACACACTTTACCAGAGGGAGACAGAGAGAGAGGGGGGCTTTTTCTGTCTCACAGATCAAGTTTTAAATCTTGTGTTTTTTATGTTTGTTTAGTGCAGCAAGATTCAGTAGCTGATTCAAATCAATGCTATTGGGTAGAATCATGGTTCCTTTTAATGATGCACTCCGGCCCTCAACATAGTGGAGACTGGTTGCTTGTAGCGAAGTGACTGTAAAAGTGTAATGGCTGCCACTTAACAGCTATGGATAGTTGCCTGATCCGGAGCTGGCAGATACTGTATTCAGTTATACTATTTTCTTCCATTCCTTCTTGTAATAAAATGACAACACCCTTCTGTGAAGCAGTATGTGAAGCTAATAAGATACAAATCGAGGGGGGGTAATGTTTGGGGGGGGTCTGATAGTGTTCTATTACAAAACATTCTTGGCTCCTTGTTTATGTATTAAGAAAGACAAACATGTATTGATGGCATCCATAGCTGTCCTATCTTCCTTTTGGAATTGCAGTGTATCAATTTTTATCTACTCTCATTTCATTTTAATTTAGGATGTGAAAATCATATGTCCCTAGCCCTTCCCTGAAGGCACCACCACTCTGTGATGTTTGGTATATCCTATATTATGAATAATTATTTCTTCTCCTTGTCTAGTAGGTCCTGTTCAACAAAATTATGGGGAACAGCTTAACTGTATATAATACTAAAGCCATAGATGCAGTAGTTTATTTCCTTATCTGCATAGAAATTGCAGAACATAATGCCTGTTAGGTTACCCCCTTTTCTGTATACTATACTGTTAAACTGATCCCTGCATTTTTGTTGAGTGGGACCTGCTAGTGAATGAGATGAACAATTATTCAGCATATTTGGCTGTTAAGTAGTTTCTGAGGCTTTCTTTGATATGGGCTTTTGCTCTTGCCTTTTCCTTTGCATGGTCTCGAAAATGGGAGCAGAAATGTCAGTGTTTGGGGTAATGAATAGAAGACCCTCCCTGCTGTACATGTACTGCTGGGGTTCTAAGTGATAACGGCAATCACGGATAGGCAATCGCCATTTGGACGAATGTATATTGGTGAAAAAATATGTTGCCAATGTACACTCATGGCACAAACCAAAACGGTGCCAAAAACATATTTTTTTTGTTTTTGGGGGGATATAGCACTTGCACCCCCCACAAAAGGATTCTTAACCCAGGGGTGCGTTGGGGGTGAAACAAAAAATAAATACCACAGACCAGTGTAAAAATACCGATGTGCCCTGCATCAAACCCGGCACGCTCCCAACCCTAGCCTGCCATGAACCCACCACGCCACACAGCCAGCTCAGCAACTTGCCACCATGCTACACCTCACAAATCCTCCCTCCCCTTCTGCCCTTCGCATGGCATGTTCACCCCCCCACACACGTGTATACATATAGCGACAGGATGTTGCTATAGCTGTATTCATCCCCCTGTCCAGTAGCCCTGTGAACAAACAGCGCTATTGAGTTGCCCTTTTTGTAAGCACTCAATAGCGGATGCCCTTATCATTGTTCACTTATCCCATACCACTGCTGGTGTTGATAGGAACCATCATCCTTGTTGTACTACTGGGGTGCAAGTATGTGAGGTTTTTACATTGATGGTATCCTTCCAATTGCTTGGACCATGTCTGAACGTAGAAAAACAAGCTATGTGTAGGAAATGATCCATTTCTCCATGGAGACCTTTTTTTTATAAATGTTTTATATACACACACAAAAGTTATATATACTTAAAAAAATTAAAAAAAAGATTAATTGTCCCATTTTGCCATTAGTCCACCATTGAAAGCATCCCGTATACAAAAATTAGGCATATTTCAAAGTTCTTTTTAAACACCAAGACTACTTAAACAAGCATTTGTCAATGCCGAATGTTGCTTGCTTGTATGTGCTGTTTAGGTATTTGGAAGTGATAGTTCCATGCCTTCCTCCCAAGACATCCACTGTGTCTTTCTGTTCAGTATTCAGAGAAGAGTGGGAGGGGCAAGGGCCACAGCAGTACAGCAGTTGCCAAGGGGGGTGAAGAGGTGGACAATAGTCCATTCAAGGGCAGGAGAGTCCTGCAGGAGCTCACTAAATTGAAGGCGGACAAAGCGATGGAACCAGATGGCATACACCCAAGGATATTAACAGAACTGCGAACGGAGATAGCAGTACCTCTGGCAGCCATGTTCACTGAGTCGTTCAACATGAGTGAACTGGAGGAGGGCACATGTGGTCCCTCTACACAAGTCTGGCAGCAGGGAGGAGGCAGGGAACAATAGGCTGTTCAGTCTCACCTCAGTAGTGGGGAAGATCATGGAGACATTGCTTAAAGAAAGGCTAGTGGGGCAGCTAGATGCCATCGCAGCCCAGGACCATAGACAACATGGATTCACAGTGGGGACATCATGTCGGTAAATCTGGTTGATTTCTTTGACTGGGTGACAAAGGAAGTGAATCAGGGTGGGGCAGTGGACAACGCTTACCTTGATTTCAGCAAAGCCTTTGACACCATCCCATATAGGAAGCTGATAAAGTAGCTGGGTAGGCTGGACATGGGGGAAAGGGCGGTAAACTGGGTTAGAAACTGGCTAACAGACAGGAGGCAGAGAGTGGTGGTAAATGGTGTGCAGTCTAGGCAGAGGGGGCGACCAGTGGGGTGCTGCAGGAATCGGTCCTGGGGCCAGGTCTGTTCAATGTCTTCATTAGTAATATTGCAGAACGTCTGAAGGGAATTTTTTCACCAAATTTTCAACATAGCCATTTTAAGATATCTACTCATAAACAGTGTCACTGTGATTTTCTTAATCTGTCCCAAACATTGATTGCACACACTGAATGCGTCATTGTGCACTACATGCACGGAAACACATTTTGGGTGATATGTGAAAAATGACAGCTGTACTGCTCATAAGGAGGTGTGGTAAAATGGCAATGTTGAAAATCTGGAGTGCAAATATTAAAAATTTGCAAACTTACGAGCGTGCGTAGGAACTGCGCAACACACACTAGTAAAACAGTCATTTGTAGGAATTTTTTCACCAAATTTTCAACATTGCCATTTTAAGACCTCTGCTCATGAACAGTGTCACTGAGATTTTCTTAATCTGTCCCAAACATTGATTAGGCACGCCGACTGTGCCATTGTGCGCTACATGCACAGAAACACATTTTGGGTGATATGTGAAAAATGACAGCTGTACTGCTCATAAGGAGGTGTGGTAAAATGGCAGTGTTGAAAATCTGGTGTGCAAATATTAAACATGCGAATCCTACGAGCGTACGTAGGAACTCGCGCAATGCACACTCGTGAAACAGTCATTTTTAGGATTTTTCACCAAATTTTCAACATTGCCATTTTAAGACCTCTGCTCATGAACAGTGTCACTGTGATTTTCTTAATGTGTCCCATACATTGATTTTGCACACCGACTGTGCCATTGTGCGCTACATGGGCGGAAACACATTTTGGATGAGATGTGAAAAATGACAGCTGTACTGCTCAAAAGGAGGTATGGCAAAATGGTAATGTTGAAAATCTGGAGAGAAAATATTGAAAATTCGTGAATTTACGAGCGTGCATAGGAACTGCGCAACGCACGCTCATAAAACAGCCATTTTTAGGAATTTTTTCACCAAATTTTCAACATAGACTTTTTGAGAGCCCACCTTATGAACACTGGCAGTGTCATTTCATTAATTAGTCCTGAAAGGTGATTTCATGCAGTGACCACAAAATCACCCTTCGGGCCCAATTAACGCCATGACAGTGCAAGAATTCATGAGGAGAGGTCCCAAAAACCCCATGTTGAAAATTTGGGCCCAAAATTCCCAAAAATGCCTGAGATAAGCAATAAAGTTGAAAAAACCCTATCTATCCTATTATACAGCTTACTGGCATTTCCTCAGTTTGCGGTCAGCTTTGAAGAGTGCAAACGTGTTCCCGGTCCACCGAAGATTATCGTGCCGAGCTCTGGAGGTAAGTATGGGGTGAGGCGGGTGTGGGGAGGTAGGGTGCGCAGTGGGTGGGTGCGGGTTGTCGGAGGGAGGCAGGGAGAAGCGCCGAGGGACAGTTTTTGTATATGCAGGTATTTTTATTTCCTAAGACAACGAGGGATGTTTGCCATGCTGAGGTGGACTCCCAGCGTGGCACCTGGATGCTTTGGGGGGCATGCAGCTGACAGGGAATTGGGCATTCCAGGTCTGCCGTAAACACTTTTGCCAGGCCAGGGGTGGGCTTTAGCGTGGCACCTGGATGCTTTGGGCGTGGAGCCGGCGGGGATTGGGCACCCCCGTCGGCCGTACAGTGTGGGGGAAGGGAAGGCGCATGAGCATGCAGTGGCGTGTGTGCGCCATGCGGTGTGTGTGTGTGTGTGTGTGTGTGTGTGGGAGCTCTGCTCACTCAAGCAGAGCTCTCCCTTTCAACTGCTTGCCACTGCATTTTCAATGCTGTCATAGACAGCTACAGCAGTGATTGGGGAACTGGGGCCGCTCCTGCAAACACACTGACTGCATTGGAAGACGGGTGTCACACCTCCGAAAACTCAGATGATGGCACTATGTTTCTTGCACATGCAACCAAGCAACATAAAAAGGTGTCCTCTGTTACCCCAATATCCTACTATATTTTTATTTTTTTTGGCTACTTCTTTTTTGTATCTGGCTGTCATCTGGAGGGAGCCCCCAGCCCTGTCCCCCGGTGTCCACCATCTGGAACTGACCCAAACTCCCAGGGCTTGCCCCCCTTGGGGAGCTGGATGGGTTCCATAACTCCTACCGGGGACAGAATTCAGTGGGCCAGCACCACGGCTGGGCAGAAGCAGAGCCTGTGAGGCACCCTACACCATTGTGACGCAGCTCTTCTTTTTCCTGTTTTTTGCCCAGGAGTTGAGGCATGTGATCAGGCCAGCAGAAAGGAGCTCACATCCATCTGCACACACTGCCTCCAAGCATCTGCACCAACTCCTTTCCCTTCTGCAGCTCAGTGCCCTGTCCCCCAGCCTGTGCTAGTGAGCAGACAAGGACCAACCACTGAGGAGCCCCCACCATCGAGAAGGAGAGCAGTCCATCAGATGCTCAATCCTTCTCCTCCCCTGCCAACCCCTGGTGGCCCATGCTCATTCCCTAACACTGTTCTCTGGCATAGCATGAGGTAAGGCAACCAGCGCTTCAGCTCTTGGTGTCACCGGGCCTGTATCCTCCTGCATTTTGAATAATTATTTATTCTCATTCTCTAGCAGATCCCATTCAACAAAATCGTGGGTAGCAGCTTAACTGTATATAATATTAAAACCACAGAAGCAGTAGTTCATTTCTGCATCGGCATAGAAATTGTTGAACATAATGTGGGTTAGATTTCTCTTTTTCAATATATTATACTGTTAAACTGGTCCCTGCAATTTTGTTGAGCGGGACCTGCTAGTGAATAAGATTAAACAATTATTCCACATATATAGCAGGAAAGAGTGATGTAACAACAGAGGAGACTTTTTGACATAGATGGCAATCCATACTGGGAAAAGATTGATGTTTATAAAGATGTAGCTAAGTGGATTTTTTTAAAACCTGATTCTGCTGGAATTCTACAAAATTTCTGAAAGTCTACCAAATTATGTGGAATTCTAGTGGAGGTGCAATTCTGAAATACAAAAAACTCCAACTGTGACATTTTTATGGCTGCAGTGGGCATAGCCCTGCAGATGTTTTGCTTTAGAAAAGTACTCCCTGCCTAAATTACATTCAAAACAACATGATAGAGTGTTAAAAATAGTGTCCTCCACTGAAGCCTCATTACTACACTGCCTGTGTATGTGTGGGATCTGGAAAGCACTATTTTTCCTCTGGCTTGAGAAGTTAATTTCCCCTTCCTGCAAAGCATCAAAGGAGGCAGGAATTTGTCTAGGGGCATGACCAGGACACCTGAATGGACAGGTTTGGAGGAGGATGGCAAGCAGGTGCCATCCACTAGGGGCAGGTAGGTGTTCCCAGGTGGAGGGAACTTGCAGCCAGGGATAGGGAGGCAATATCTCCTCATTTCTCCCTTTCCTAGGTTGCAAGAACAGCCTCAGAGTGAACATCAAGGGTTTTGTCAAAGAATATACCTTAAAGCAACAGCAGGAAGTAGACCTTGTGATTCCAGGAACATTCTGGCAAGTGCTGAGTTTCAATGCTCTGACATTTATAAAAAAATAAATGAATATGGTCAGCATTCAAATTACAGTATATTTTGTAATACACTTTACTTCCTCCACTGACATTGCAACATTTCAAACTGCAACACTGGGGCTGGTAGCATGGAATTATTGCCTGGAGGTTATAGTTAGGAGCTGTGAATGTACTCTGTACATCCAGCAGACAAAGTTGAATTCTGCATGTAGGACTGCTATCAGTAGCACATAACCCTAGCAGGATAATCAAAATATATAAACTTTTCCCCATCCTCATTATGGAAACATATTTACCTGGATATAAACACTGGTTTGGGGGCAATCTGATTTTAGTACAGGGACAATTATTACTAGCAGAATAATAAAGCAGTGGAAATACTTTGTTTTTTTTTATTAATGATACTAACTGGACTTGTAATTCTTATAATCTGAAATGGTAAATACTCACATATCTAGTATATTGTATAGTTGGCAAATGTTTACATGCTTTATACAGTGATATAATACTCTCCCTGTAAAGTAAAAGCTGCTATTTAATTGAAATAATAAATAAATAAAATGGTAAACACAAGGGCCCAGATATTCAAAGGGGTTGTGCATGCGCAACCCCCAATGCGAGATATTCAAAGGAGCAGGTTGTGCGGTGCATTCATTCACATTTCTGATCCTGTGTAGTACAGTATGGTCTGCAAGCCCACTGGACCACACTGTGGCCCAATAGGTGTACAGATCATACTGTACACTGTCATTTGGCAGGCAGCTGGGTGTTATGCTGGCAGGGTGCTGCCGTCCGCTGATGTCGGTGGGGTGCTGGGTGACCAGGGGCCTCTGTGAGTGTGTTGGGAGGGCGGTACCACTGGAACACCAGATGGTCACATCTGATCACTACAGCCAGCAATCGTGCATACGGGGTGGGAGGGGGTCCACTAGCCCACCAAGATATTATTTCTTACTACTACGGCCTGTGATCGGGTGTACAGGAGGAACGGCTATAATAGCCCACCAGGATATTATTTCTTGGAACTACAGCCCATGATCAGGCATACAGGAGGGGGGCTACAATAGCCCACCAGGATATTATTTCTTCGAACTATAGCCTACTATCAGGCATACAGGAGGGGGGCAACAATAGCCCACCAGGGAGCCAGCCCCTGATGTCAGAAGCTTGGCAGGGTGCCAGGCACATTTCACTGGGACGCCTAGAGTATCACATGCAAATGGAGCCATAATGACAAGCAAATGGCTCCATTTGCACCTTGCATAGATTATGGCCTCATTTGTATGCCACCAGCTGAATATTGCAGGTGATGCACCTAGCACAATGACACTTATGCAGGCTCATCCCCATACTCCCTCTCTGTGGCTTGCACTGGCACAGTGCCACTGCACCATGCGCAGTATTTGTGCCGCCTTTGCCATATTCAATGGTGCTGCACCATGGCACATCACTGTTGAATATCGCCTAATCCTGGCCCTGGTGCAGCCCAGTTGCGCTGCACCCAGGCTTGCAGCACTGCCCGGCGCAGTCTGAATATCTGGACCAAAGTCTTTTTCCTTCACTGCTTATTAAAACAACAAAGCCATATGCACATATTGCAGTAATGTAAAATGTGTTAGCTTATAAACATATATTTCATTGTGTTAATTACACAGTGGTTGAAAAAATGTTCAGAAAGCTGTACAATTATGTAATATTGATTCACATAAGAGCATTATATGTAATATCAGGATTATATTAGAAAGAGAAAAAAACATATGGAATTAGGCATGTAAATGGAAATGGTACACCCATAAATGAAGTAGTTGAAATGAAAGGTCTTTTGAAGGTGTTGTTATGAAATCCAATAACAGAAGATGCTCCTATTTTGTTTTAATAGCTTTTGAACTGAACTATTCTTGTCATAAAATACCTTTAGCAGTAATGCAGTAGCCATTCAAACACATCTTGCATAGACAGTATATTGGGCCATTTCCTGCTGACAGAGTCACAATTTATTGCTGTGGAAATGCTACGAATAATGGAAGAAATTATTTTCCTTCTATTCAGCAGTAAATGTAAGCTATTTTTTTATGGTGGATAACATGCATAGCTCAGAAAGCCAACTTGTTGCCTAAGTGGTTGTTGTCTACATGTAAATTGTATTTGACACCTACATGTTACTGTAAGGTGATGTGTATTACTTGGCTGTTGGGTTTGCTTGTGAGACAGTATGTCTGGAAGCTTTAGCTTGGATATCTTGTGAGATGAAGTTTAGCATTGTCTTGTGAAGTGACCTAAGGCTTGCTTTTTTAGATGTAAGTTGGCATTGTGTTGTGAATTTTAAGGAATAAGTACAGATTGATTCAACCATAGCCCAATGAGGAGAGTGTAGATTTTAGTAAAATAAGATTTTTAGGTAATATTTTCCCTTGGATGTGCTGGATTTCTACAGCTGCACTAGTGCATATGTCTGACAGACATAAAAATGTAAATGTAAAGAGATGCTTGATTTATTTGATAAATTCTGATTTCCAGTTCTGCAGGCCCTCTCCTGTCAGTGTCAAGGGCAGATATGAACATACGAACATACAAAATTTGCCAGCAGATAAAGGCCTAGAGGTCTATTTAGTCTGCTCGAATGTGCAGCTAGCATCCCTTATTCTGCAGCTGCCCCTCCCTTCCACCCTTCCCCTTCATTAACCCTCCCCCTTGTCCTGTCTCATCCCCTTTTGAAGCAGTCCACTCTTCTTCTGGATACCACTTCTGCAGGTAATGCATTCCACCCAGTCACCACCCTCTCTGTAAAAAGTGTCTCCTCATCTCCCTCCAGAACCTTCCTCCCTCCAGTCTCATATCATGGCCCCTGGTGTCCCTCCCCTTCCTTACTTTGAACAACCCCTCTGTACCTGTCTTGTTTATTCCTTTCATGTATTTAAAGGTTTCAATCATGTCCCCCATCCCGCCTCTCCTCCAATGAGTACATGTTCAACTCCCTCAACCTCCTCTCATATGATAAGTCCCCCAGCGCCATGATCATCTTTGTCGCCCTGCGCTGCACCCATTCCAGTAACTTAATGTCCCTCTTCAGATATGGGTGCCAGTACTGCACGCAGTACTCCAGGTGCAGTCTAACTAATGACCTATACAGTGGCAGAATCACCTCCATCCTCCTTGAGGATATACCCCTTGCAATACAACCCAGCATTTTGTTGGCCTTTGCAGTTGCCTTCCTACATTGTGTGAGTTGTTCATTGACCCTGTAATGAGCACCCCCAGATCCTTCTCCTCCTCTGTCTGGGCTAGCTGCACTCCCCCCAGCTGGTAACTTCTCCTTGGGCTCTTCATCCCAAAATGCAACAACTTACACTTTTTGGCATTAAACCCAAGTAGCCAGGTGTCTGACCAGGTTTCAAGCTTTGCCAGATCATCCTGCAACCCCTGCCATCCCCCTAGGTCATGCACCACCACTCCTACCTTGGTATCATCAGCAAACAGACTGATGTTGCTCTTGATGTCTAATGATATGTCTGTAATGAATATCCCAAACAACACTGGTCCCAACACCGAGCCCTGTGGAACACCACTCATCACTACCCTTGGGTGTGAGAGCTCTCCACCCACCATCACCCTCTGTTGCCTTCCCTGAAGCTAGTTTCCTACCCATCTCACCAGCTTTGCACCTGCTCCTGTGCCTACTAACTTACTTCCCAGCCTTCCATGTGGCATTGAGTCAAATGCCTTACTGAAGTCCAGATACAGGACATCCACTGCATGGCCCCTGTCCAGCTGCCTAGTTACCCAGTCATAGAACTCCACCAGGTTGGTTTGGCAGGATCTGCCATGTATGAAGCCATGCTGTCTGCTGTCCTGTAGTCCTTTGGCCTCTAGGAGGGCCACCCAGCATCTCCTTCAGGATAGTCTCCATTAGCTTACCCACGATGGATGTGAGGCTCACTGGTCTGTAGTTTCCCGGTTCATCCTTGGGGCCACTCTGTGGAGGGGCACCATGAGCCATCCTCCAGTCCTGAGGTACAAACCCTGAATGTAGTGAGGCATTAAATAGGTCTGCCAAGGTCCTGCAAGGACCTCTGCCAGCTCCTTCAATACCCTGGGGTGGATGCCATCTGGGCCTGGCACCTTGTCCACCCTCAGTGCCTTCAAACCCTCCCAAACTCTGCCCTCCATGATTTCCCCATCTGTCACCCCTTCACCCACTGTTTCTGCCATTTCCCCCTTGGGTGTCACCCCCCTCTTCTCTTTAGTAAATACTGAGCAGAAGTACTCATTTAGTGCTTCTGCCTTATTGCACCCTGCTTCCACCCAACCCCCTCCTTCCTAATCTTTACTATGTGGTCCTTACAGCTCCTTTTCTCCCTGATGTACCTGAAGAAGTCCTTCTCCCCCTTCTTAATGCCTTGTGCCAGCCTGAGTTCTGTAGATGCTTTGACTCCCCTTACTGCCCTTGTCACCTCCTTTGACTCTGTCAAGTACTCCTCCCTGTCCTCCCCCCTCTCTGTTTTCTTGTACTTCCTAAAGGCAGTTCTTTTCCTCCTTACCTTTTCCATGACCTCCTTGCTCAACCAGCTTGGTTTCTTAGCCCTAGCCTTCTTGCTCTGGGCCTTGCAGCTGGTTTTGGTTGCTTCCACTATCCCAGCTTTATGAGCTCCCACCTCTGGTTAGTGTCCATACTAGACTGAATTCTAGCCAGGTACCCTTTTACCACTTCCCCTATCCTCTCAAAGTCAGCCCTCCTGAAGTCCAGCACTCTTGTGCCAGATTCCTCTCCTTCCTTGCCCATATCCACTGTGAGCCATACTGAGTGGTGGTCACTCCCTGACAGGGGTTCCTGTACTGTACATTCTCTCACAAAGTCCTCATTTGCCAGAACAAGGTAAAGGGTATTCCCTATCCTGGTTGGTTCACTGACCATTTGCAGCAGGAAGCTGTCCTGGAAGGCATCCAGCAGTACCTGCTCCCTTCTGTTCCTGGTTGTTGGGGTACTCCGGTCCACGCCTGGCATGTTGAAGTCCCCCACAATCACCACACTACCCTTCTCACAGGTCCTCCTGATCTGTCCCGCTAGTTCCCTGTCTAACTCCTCCATCTGAGATGGTGGCCTGTATACCACTCCCATTCTAAGAATCCTATTCTTGGAATCCTGGATTTGCATCCAAAATGACTCCGTACTACCCTTCTCCCCTTCCTCCCTTACACACTTCAGTCCTTCCTTAACATAAAGTGCCACACCCCTTCCTTTCCCAATCACCCTGTCCCTACAAAATAACCTGTACCCTGGTACAGACAGGTCCCAGTCATTATATTGGGTGGCCCATGTTTCTGTGATGGCTGCAATGTCCACCTCTCCCTCTGCCATGAGCACCTGTAACTCTGCAGTTTTCATCCCAAGGCTCCTAGCATTAAGGATAAACACCTTCCATCTTCCCCTCTCCCCCATCCTGCCCTCCTTTACTAGCATCACCAATAGTACTTGCCATTTGTCCTTTGTCACTGTTATGGGGGGGGTAAGCTCATACGGTTTCCAAACCTGTGGTCTCTGCTTATCTCTTGCCCAAATACCACCCACCACTCCTAGTTTAAATTCCCAACTTCCTCTATGTACTCCTCCATCCTCTGTTTCAACACTTTCTTTTCCTCCTCACTCAAGTGTAGTCTGTCCTTGGCATAGAGACTTCTGTCCTACCAGGTCCCTCCCCACCCCCCAACAGCCCATACCCTTTAGCACAACACCAGATTCTTAGCCATCCGTTAAATTCCTCTATTCTCAGCTTTCTTGTTGTGCTTGCCTTGGGCACTGGAAATATCTCTGAAAAAAGTTACTGATCTTCCTGCCCCCTCACATAATTGTGCTAGTTCCTCAAACCTCCTCTGGACTACATCTACTGTCTTGTCAGCCAGGTCATTTGTCCCAAGATGTATAATTAAATGAGGCTTGTCCCTACCCCTTCAAGCATATTTCAGAACAGACTGTCCCACCCTTTCCGCTGTCATTCCTGGCATGGCCTCCACCCTAATGCAACTATGCCTCCCCCCTTGCTACCTCACCTGACTCCTCTTAGTATTGAGTCCCCCAGCACTAAGATTCCACCACTCTTACTCCCTGCTTGCTTCCATTCATCTCCCTCTCTCATTTCCAGCTCCTCTTCTTCCTCCTGCACATTATTTCCCCCCCTTTTGCCCCTGTTGCAATTCTCCCAGCAGAACTTCAACCTGCTCCAGTTTGTCCAGGCATTTATCAATCACTCCTCTAATTTCATCATTTCCCTCCTCCACCTTCTTCCTCTCTAGCAGTGCAAAACTATTTTCTGAAGACCCTTCACAAATGCCCACTCCCTCTCTCTGCCTAGTAACCTGTTCTTTCCTTTCCACTTCATGACTTTTGCCACTTCTTCACCTCCCCTCACAAGTCCCTATCTCCTCCTTCCATTTGTCTTTTGTATCCTGACCTGGTTTCCCCAGCAATCGTTCTTCCTGGCCTGGGCCCCTTTGTCCCTACTTCCCCTTTTCTGACCCTCTCCTCACCACTGTTGGCTTAAATCACCCTCCCTCATCTCCCCTTCTTCCTCCCTCCAGTATTGGGCTAAACCCACCCCCAATCTGCCTTGCCTGTCTTAGTTCCTCCTGCAGACCCTCAATCTCTTTCCTGAGTTTCTATATGTGGTTGCACACTAAACATCCCATCAAACTCCAGGCAATTTTTAGAAAGATTGGTGCACCGCAGTTGTTGCAGCCTACCACCCTACCCATTGCTGTCATTGCCCACCAGCGACCCCCCACCCTTCCAGATGCAGGATACAAAACACTCCCCCAAGTCTCCCCCTCTATCAGTGCAAAACATTCTTTTCTGTATTTCCCTTACCCCCTTTGTTGTACATGTTTCGATAGATTGAGCAACTGCTTTTTATATTCTTATCCTTCCTATACACACTCAAAAAGAGACTTTAAGTAGCTATTGCACAACCTTCTTCAAACTCCTACTCCTCCTTTCCCCAATACAACAGCAATGCAAAGAAGTAACAATGAAAGCTCCTAGATTTGCAGTTACTTCCTTTCCACTGAGATAGCAGTCACCTCTTCACTTGCTGCTGTTCCTTTCCTAGATGTCTGCTTCTGCTATGACAGGTGCATGTGCTTTGCCCATTTGAGGAAGTGATGTCAGAACCCCTGGTATAAAGGAAATAATTGACCAGGGGTGGGTGGGGGTGAGGGTTGTGGGGTGGGACCAGCCCAAGTCTTTCAGAAACAATCAGGTAGCTGAGGCCCCTTGTCAGGCCATTAGCACCCTTCCCCCACTTTGAACTAAACTTTGCAGCTAGTGAAGCCAACAACAATGAATCACAATTCTACTTAAAGCCCCCCAAATAGGTTTGCTACCCAAAGAAACAGGACTCCAATTCAAACAGCTTCACCACAACACATCAAAATAAGCTTGAAATTAGAAGATATAGGTCTCCAATTCAAAGAAACAGACCCAGTTAAAGCACACCAAATAGGTTTCAAATCAGAAGAAATAGACCTCTACAAATGCAGCCTGCTACACAGTGAAACATCAAACAAACGAGCCGACTTATAGCTACCAAAACAGGTTTCAGAATTCCAACAGCCCCAAACGATACCCTACTAGTCTCTTAGAAGTAGTAAGAAAGAAAAGAAATAACCTTCTACCAAGTAGAATCCACAAGAAACAATGTAAAAACAACAAGAAGAAGCTACTGTACTGCAACAGGTCTGATCCTGTCCCCCTTCTAGCTCCTTCTGAGAAGCCAAAGCTAAGATACACTTAGCTGTCTCAGTGAGGCCAGCTAAGTTAAGTGTACTTTGTTGAAACTTTAAATTATAAAGCATGGTGAATAACTTTTTCTAATTTTACTTTTACAATGTAGTATAAGAATAAAATGTTTTACTAACATACTAACATACTAAAATGCCAGAAGAATAGGCCTAACGGTCTCTCGTGTCTGCTCATTTGGTCAGCCCCCACCCTGGGAGCTGATCTTCCTGCCCCCCTCGCCCTCTCTGGCTTCTCCCTTTCCAGTCCTGGATATTCTTGCTGCACTGGAATTTGCTCCCAGAACCCTTCCCCTGTACCTGTCCCATCCCTCTTGAACTCCTCCATCATCTCTGCCTCCACCAGCCCCCTTGGCAATGCATTCCATGGCTCCACCACCCTCTCAGTGAAGTAGCACCTCCTCCTTTCTCCCCTGAATCTCCCCCCTCCAGATTCCACCCATGCCCTATAGTTGTCCCCCTGCTTCCTTCAGAGCACCCTGACTGCCCCTCCCCTATTTACCCCTTCATGTACCCGAAGACCTCTAGCATGTCCTCCCAGTCCCTTCTCTCTTCCAATGTGTACACATTTAGCTCTTCGAGCCTCTCCCCATAGGTCCTGTCCCCCAAGCCCCAGATCATTTTGGTTACCCTACTCTGGACCCTCTCCAGGAGTTTAATGTCCCTCTTTAAGTATGGCCTCCAAAACTGCACACAGTACTCTAGGTGTGGCCTCACCTTGAAGTTATACAGAGGGAGTATCACTTCCCTCCTTCTGGAGGTGATGCCCCTAGCAATGCATCCCAGCATCCTGTTGGCCTTGGCTGCTGCTCTTCTACAAGTCTCTGAGTTGTTCATCTTGACATCCACCACCACCCCCAGGTCCCTCTCAGCCATCAAGACTTGTAGCATTCCCCCCCCGGGTGACACTTGGTCCAGGTTTCTGGCTCCCAGGTGCAGTACCTTGCATTTCCCTACATTTAACCTCAGCTTCCTCTTTCTGGACCACCTTTCCAGAGTATCCAGGTCCCGCTGTAGGGCCACCCTCCCCTCCTCCCCATCCACCACTGCCCCCAGTTTTGAGTCATCTGCAAAGAGATTCATCTCACTCCTGATACCCTTCCTTATGTCAGAAATGTAGGCATTGAACAGGAGGAGCCCAAGCACCAATCCCTGAGGGACTCCACTAATGACCCTCCTTGTGGATGAGACTAACCCGCCAACCATGACCCTCTGGGTCCAGTCCTGGAGCCAATTGCCTATCCATCTGATCATCTGGTTCTCCACCCCCATTTCCCCCAGCTTATCCAACAGGGCCCCATGAGGAACAGAGTCAAAAGCCTTGCTGAAGTCAAGAAAGAGGACATCCACTGGTCTACCCTGGTGCAAGGCATTTATCACCCAGTCATAGAACTCCACAAGGTTTGTCTGACATGATTTCCCTGGGATGAATCCATGCTGTCTATCATCCAGACACCCTGACTTTTCCAGGTGTTCCCCAACCTCTCCTTGGCAATGTCCTCCATCACCTTGCCCCCACCAATGTCAGACTGATGGGTCTGTAGTTCCCTGCCTGTTCCCTTGACCCCCCCCTTGTGGATAGGCACTATATGCACCACCTTCCAGTCCTGGGGCACCCATCCTGTCCTCAGACACATGCTAAAAAGCTCCTCCAGGGGTTTTGCCAGGACATCCTCCAGTTCTTTCAGCACTCTGGGATGTAATTTATCCGACCCCATTGCTTTCTCCATCTTAAGAGACCTGAGGGCTTCCCTCACTCTCTCTGCCATGATTTCCACCTCCACTACCTCATCCCCCTGCTTTGCCTTCCACCCTCCTGCCAGTGATGGCCTCCCCTTCTCCCCAGACCCACTGATCGGTAAGGGTCCCCCCCTCCTCAGTATTACTGTCTCCTCTCATGTATGATGCAGCCTCCCCATTTTCCTTGGTGAAAACTGAGGTGAAGTTCTCATTTAGTACCTCAGCCTCCTCCCCCAGGTCTTGTGCCCATCCCTCCCCTGTTTTAATACTGCTAATCTTCCCCTTCTCCCTTCGTCTTTCCCCAATGTATCTAAAGAACCCCTTGTTCCCTCTCCTAATTTCCCCAGCCAGGTTCTGCTCCTTCCTTGCCTTAGCCACTCTCACCACCCTAGTGGCCCTTCTGGCCATCAGCTTGTACTTCCCTCGATCCCTTTTACTCCTTGAGCACTTGAAATGCCTATAGGCTGCCTTCTTTCCCCTCACCACCTCCGGAGCCTCCCTGGTCCACCAGCAGGGTTTCCGGGCCCCTACTGCATTTTTATCTTACTCTTGCACAGGTGCTGGTAGCATCCTGCAGCCTCTTTCTGATGATTTACCACCTAATGTCAGCATCCATGTCTGGGCCAATCCCATCCAAATGCTCCTTAAGGATCCTTCCCATTTCCTTGAAATCTGCCTCCCTGAAGTCAGTTACCTCCATCTTTGTGCAGCCTTCTACCCCATCTAGATCCAGGCAGAAACAGACCATGGCATGATCGCTCCCGGCCAACGGGTCCCTTACCTCCAGGCCCCCAATCTGGTCACTGTCTGCTAGGACAACATCCAGTATCTGCCCCTCCCTAGTTGGTTCCCCCACCTGCTGAGTTAGGAACACATCCTGAAAGACATCCAACAACCTCTGTTCCCTGGCCACCGAGGATGTCATAGTCTCCCAATCTGTTCCTGGCATGTTTAAGTCCCTCAACACTACCACCCTTCCCCTGCCCAATCTGCAATATCTCCCAGCATCTGCCACTAGACTCTCATCCATCTCCTCCGCCAGTGCAGGGGGTCTACACACCACTCCTATTTTCACTCTCTTGCCCCCCCTTGTTATCAAGGTGACCCAAATCACTTCCACAGTTCCCTCCACCTCTTCCACTCCTCCTATGCCAATGCATTTTTTGACTACTATTGCTACCCCTCCTCCCCTTCCCTCCCCCCGTCCTTCCTGAACATGGTGTAATCCTCCATAGGAACATAGACTTTGATGGCAGATAAGGACCGCTTGGCCCACCTAGTCTGCCCATTTCCCTACCTAGAGGATAAGCTGCAAATCCTATTTAACCAACAGCCTATTTCTTCCTACCCCACACAAAAATTGCCCTCTCCTAATTTCCCTGGCTAGGTTCTGCTCCTTCTAGGTTCAGGTCCCTGTCGTGCCCTGCAGTGGCCCAGCCCAGCCCAGTTTTGAGCTGTATTTTTTTGTGTTCATTTTATTACCTGCAAACTCATGGAATCTACACTAGTTTCATAGCAGGTATAAGCGTAGTTTTCAATAACCTCTTTTGTGAGTGATGAAGATGGTGGTTACTTTTTGTCCTGAACTCTTGACACCAGCTGCTTTCACTGGTGTTATGTTTCTGAAAATGACTCGGTTAAACGATATGCTTAGAATTATATACTAAATATGATAGGTTTAGTTTGTTTCAAAAGTTTATCACTATGTCCATTCCATGATACAAAATAATAATAATGGATACAAATGTGCAAAAATGTGCAGGAAGAGTACATATACAAAGTAGCAAGATAGACTACATGCATACATAATACAAAGTAATAATAATGATAATAATGGTGTATTCTTTCCTAGGCAAAAAATGAGACAGTATTCAAACAGCTCACAAGCTTCCAATGGGTTTGCCAAGCAGGTTTTAGACCGGTACAAACACCTCTCAGGTCACTCAAAGACAATTGCAGTCCCCTAATACAATATTATGCCTTTTCACTAATAATGTTGTAATAGGGAACTGCAACTATCTTAAGGAGTGAAACAGAGAGTGATTAATCTAATTGTGATGCATGTGGCAGACCACTGAGGCTTGTGATTATGAAACTACCTCCTTTTGTACCATAGAAGGAAGGCCTACACCGCAGATATTTACATGCTCTAACAACATTTTAAAGCTGTGTGATGTTATCTCACAATGGTGATTTCAATCTGCCAGTAAAAACAGACTATTACATTCAACCTGTCTGACAAAAAAGCTCCTTCTGGTTTATGGATGTCATCAAGCAATTTGAAAGGATTTGCCTGGAGTTCAATGAACAAGCAGCCAGCCACTCCTACTTCCTGAGAAATATAAGCGGTTCCTTTCAGCCTCATTGTGAAGCACTTTTTCTTTGCAGCCAAAGGTTCTATCGGTCTGTCCTCTTAGCTGGTTGGGGCCTACCTGACCACCTTGCTGCTTCTGCTTGTCTGCTGGATTTCTGTGTTTATTTCCTGCTTCTGGTTTGTATTTTGCCTTCAGCTGTGTGTGCTTCTTCTGTCTTTGTTCCCTGTTTCCTGTGTTTGTGTATCTTTGGTTTTGTCTTTTATGGGGCTTTTGTTTCTAAGCTTCAAGCATATCACTCCAGTGATCCTACTATTTGCTGTGTTACTCACAACTCTCACACTACTGCAATGCAACTGCAATCATTATCTGTGTGCTTCAGCTCAACCATAGCTGCTCCATGTTGCATACGCGATTGTTTTCACCTGACTCAGGCTTACTCTGAACCTAGCTATGCAGCTCAATTATGCTCTCATTCTACTTACCTCACTGCAGCAGCTTCGTTGCACTGCCTGGTTACACCTGCTTTCAGAAGCATTGTGTCTTCTTATTTATGTTTATTGCAGTTTTACAACTCAGTGTACTCCATTCAGATGTTGCTTCTATGTTTATTCACCCTGTTATACTCAGAGGTCAGCTAAAAGCTACTGCTGCAGCTGTTAAACTAGCTTTAATATCTGCATGTGGTTCTCAGCCCTTCCATCACTTTCTTGTTTGTCCTACGTCGGGGACTGGGAAGTGCTTGGGGAATCGTGGCCCCATGTGGCTACTTATTTCTGTTCTAAATCCTGCCTTCACTGCCATAAATCCTCAGAGTATTTGCCACCTTGATTTGGCTTTTAAATGCCTGGCTGGCTTGCCCCACTATTCAGTGCTGTTTCATTGCTACTATGTTATGCAGACCTACATGCAGGTCCACTTATTACTACTCTATTTACTGACCTATTTGCAGGTCCATGCTTGTTTACACAATCGTTGCTCATTGCTTAGGCAAATCATTGCTTCATGCCTACTGCCATCCCCTCAGCTTCAGTGTCTGGGATTCTACTGCACTCAGTTCTGCATTCAACCTTGCAAAGTTTCAGCACTCAGTGCTCATTATGATCTCAGCACACCAGTGCTCAATCAGCTCACCAGTTTTTTAGCTCTCAATCAATTTCTGTTGGCATGTCTGATATTCTATTCTGGCTCAGGGTTCCAGCAGCTGACAGTCTTGCTCTGCATTTAGTCTGCATCTTGAGCATGTCCAACTTGGGGTGGGATCCTTCTCACCTGGCCCATAGCTGGGAATGTCCTCAGCACTGGCTTAACTTTAGCTACCTGCTACATGACAGCAGCTCCTAGTGTATAATTTAAGACTAGCTGTGAAGGGTGGTTACTCTGCTCTCCTTTGGCTCCAGTGTTCCACTATAACAGTTATCCATTGACTTTAGTGGTTTCTCTAGCAAGATATCTTCTCTGCAGTCTCTCTACAACTGCCTCTGGTTCACCTGGTTTGAGTTTAGGGTGAGTAGGCCAGGTGAGTGCCTCAGCAGTCATTGCTCTCCTCCTCTGCTTTGATTGCACATATTGTTGCAGAGTTTTCTCGCAACCTTACGCGGCATTCCTGCTAGAGGGTTTGTGTGGGAGCCTTCCTCCAAATTGGAATATTTCCACTTCCCTTTAATTGGGTTTTCCAAATTGTAGCTGCACAGATGTCAGTAAATAAACTATCCCAAGCCTGTAGGAAAGGTGACCTAGGCCTTGGATCCCCAGAGATTTCCTACTTATGGGGTATTTTTCTCTCTTCTGTTGCCTCAGGTCATAATTTTTAGTTAGCGTATTGGTGTTCCCTAGTTTCTTCGGTAGGTTCCGCTGTTGGTTGGAGGTGGCGGGTGTCCTGACGTTTCCTCTCTCCTTAGAAGATCCCCTCATTCTCAATGCAACCCATCAGTATCATGCTACACAAATGTTGGGCATTCAATACATTATGGACTTGAGCATCTCATTACATTATCTACCTGTCTGTGCTTATCTACCACTATGTTACAATTACTGCTTGCTTATATGCTTCATACTTCATTTTTTGAGGGATCTTCCTAAGGTACCTTTGGCCTCAGGAATCTTCCCGTGGCACCTCTAGTGGTGAAATCCTCTCCGATGGTTCCTTGCCTTTGGTACCCCTATAGGGTGGTAGTTCCTCTGGAATAGAGAGTGCAGAAGGCCTAACAAAACCAAACCTAACACAGTTGCACAAGCATAACACTATACTGGCTGCACAGGACATTGAATTTGAAAGGCTTTGCCTGGAGTTCAATGAACAAGCAGCCAGCCACTCCTACTGCCTGAGCTATATAAGCAGTTCCTTTCAGCCTCATTGTGAAGCACTTTTTTCTTTTCCCCTCCATCCTCCCCTCCTCCTCCAGCAGCAGCACTTCTCTCCTTAGGATCTTCCTAAGGTACCTTTAGCCATGGGAATCTTCCCGTGGAACCCTCTACGAGGGTTCCTTGCCTTTGGTACTCCTACAGGGTAATAGGTCCACTGGAATAGAGAGTGTAAAAGGCCAAACAAAACAAAACTAACACTGTTGCATAAGCATAACACTATACTGGCTGTGCAGAACATTGAACTACAACTAGTAACATTTAGATACTACAATGACATAAATATATGCCATGATTTCTAACTGCAGTATGTAAGACAAACAAACAAACTTGTCAGGCTAATTTAACAAAAATGAAAAAAAAATAAAGAATTAATGAAAAATCCATTATGCTAAAGCCAGTGACTTTGTACTAGTACCCCCCCCCCCACACCAACTGGCCAAGCAGAAATAGTCACAAACACACTAACGCCATGGTTTGTGGAGTGTCCAGGCTGAACATGTATAGGGTGCTACAGAGATGTAGTTGTTACTGAGCACCACTTATGATTTAACAACTCAGGAATTCAAGACATTGAGTATATAGCCTGCTCACTGGCCACCAAAAGAGCACTCCTGGCTCTTGGGGACACCTCTGCTTCTCACAACCAGCATAATTTACATCAGTCTGGTTGTGAGAAAGATTCTACCTTTTTTCCTTATACAAATAAAATTACCTTTTTTCCTTTTATAAATAAAATTACCATCTGGAGAACCCCTTCATCCCCTTAAGGTTCTACTTGAACCAAGTTTCAGTCTTCTTCTCCCAACATTTCTTTGTATTTTTTATATTAGCCTGCACTCTGGGCCAACAAAGGAACACAGAGCACACCTTGCTCCTGCGGACAGCTGTTCATCTCCTGACACTATCATTTGTATCAGTCCACTTGGGAGAACGATGCCCATTTTTTTCAATCAGTAAATTAAAAATATCATCTGGTGAACCACTCCACCCTCCGAGGTCACACAGGAACTGAGTGTCTCCCTTTCTCTTCCAACAGGCTGCACTATAATGTGTCTCATTGGTAGAATGTCTGATCAGTTCTGGTCAGTAACATCACAGAACAAAATAAAGTGGACAAAAATTAAGTGGCAAAAACAGTGTCACCATCAATATTGGCAGCACGAAATGTAGCATGCCAGAACAATGCAGACCACATGACACACAGGTAGCAAACAATGTCCACCACATGGAGACACTGCACTAGAGCTACAGGGGCCAGAAGCACAAGCCAGCATGCCATCTCCCCTGTCCTGTGCATTGTGTGTGTTGCTGGGGACATGCTGGCTTGTGCTCCTGGCCCCTTGCATTATACACAGCCATCCACATGGTGGCCATGGTCCACCTGTCCTCTAGTGATTACTCCGGTGCACGTTCTCCATCACTCAGCATTCTGGATGGGGGTGGCCAACCAAGTCGGTCATTGTGCAATTAGATTATTATGGTAGGTGTCCAGTGGTGGTTGCACCCTGCCCTGTTCCATCTCCCTGCACCCCTGTGCTGTTCCTGTGCACGGGTGCCTGCAGCTGTGTGTTCCAGTGCAGTGCCTCCAAGCGGTGGACATTGTTTGCTACCTGCATGTCATGTGGCCTGCATTGTTCTGGCACGCTACATTTTGTGCTGCCAATATTGATGGTGACACTGTTTTTACTGCTTTATTTTTGTCCACTTTATTTTGTTCCGCGATGTTACTCACTGGTACCTGTCTGATCAGTGTGTTTTTTCTGTTTTTTTTTTTTTTTATTTTAACAGCCTACTCTCTAGCCAGCAAAGGAGCACGCCTTGCACCTGGGAACACCTAGCATATTCCAAAACACTGAATGTCATCATTTACATCAGTCTGGTCAGAAGAAAGGTGTTACTTCTTTTTATCATTAAATACAAAAAAAAGAAGAAAGGCCTAACATCTTGAAACAGATTTAATAAAAATGATTCTGCACTTACTTTGAGAAATTTTTCAGCTGTCCACTTTATAATTAAGAATGACTCTCTGCTTGGGGGAGGGGTGCTCATTGGAGCAAGGTGGCAACATGTATGTTTCAGTGCTAAACTATAACACAATTGCTTTCATTGTTTTTCTTGCACTTTACAGTAACTGTTTTAAGGGGTTCAAATACATGCTTAAACCCATAGATGGCTATTGACAGCAAAACAGTGCTGCTTGAAAATTTTTTCACACCAAATTAGCGAACGTAACTGTGACTCTAGGAGCAGTTGCCTTTCCAAAGACTGTCATGACGATGACTTCTCCCTCTAGCTGTCTGTCTGACTGTCTATGTGTCTGTCTATCTATCTATATGTTTATCTACAGTATGTAATTATCTATCTTTCTATCAATTGCATCTATTGCTATTTTTACCCATTTGTAAAACAAACCTGTGTACCACGTTTGCCTGCACTCTGAGCACATACTTACAATACAGTGCATATTTGTACTCCACTCCTGCATAGACCTCATACTGTCCTGATATTCCCGTTATCACAAACATAACTACCTTAACCTTATCAACAGTGACCCCCTCTGAAAGTTACTGTGACATTTTTTCTCCTAACAGATTCCACTGTTACACCTGACCACCTGACATTAACACATTGCTTAAGTATAACTTACATCATCTCATGGACAAAAACCCCCTTTCTCTATAAAATTGTGTAAATAATCCCAAGACTGAACATATGCCAGCCATTACTTTTTCATGTACTGCCATCTACTGTACCTGTCAAACCTCTAATGCTTACCATTCCTTCCATTGAAACAAACATACACCTCCATATCTTTTCCTAATAATGTGTATGCCTTCCTTAGAAATGAAAATAAAACAAATCTTACTACTTATAAATCAATGTGTTGTTTCTCCATGCCTCTTAAACAATTCCACACAACCTCACTAACTTCATTATGCAGCCACGGTGGATCTAAACAGACTTTGTTTTGTCAGAAACCATTCCCCCTTCCCCCCCAAGCCTTTTTACATAGGCTTTACAGTTTAATTTACTATCAGCAAGCAAGTCTGAAATTGCCCAAATCCAGGGCACTTCACTTCACTCTGAGAAAGCCTCAGTGAATGGGTGATGAGCTCGGTTTATGGCTGCTACAGACTCGCTTGCTTTCAGTCTGATCAAATTAATTTGCCATTTTACCAATCTTCATCTTGAATGGATGTTTCCTGTGGAGGAGATTTACTTCTCCTTCTGGATTCCTGAGAGTAAGTAGATATGATACTGTGGGCAAGATATTCAAAACTTTGCCCCGGTGCTAAATTAACACTGCCCAGAGGGCAAACTTAGCCTGGAACACAAAGCAAGGTATATTCAAAAGGAATAGCCTGGGGAAAACAGCTTCTGAATATAGCATGGAAATGAGGCTGGGCAAACTGGGCTGGGAGTGCAGGGCAACCTTAACCCTGGAAAAAGACAGCTCTGAACATAGCATCCAGGAAGTGCAAACCACAACAGCAACACAGTGCACAGCAACGGGATGGTAGGTAGAGGTGAACTATGTGGTCAATGTGTGTGCCACCAAATGTGTGGACCCAGTACAGCTGCAGGCAGCAATGCATGTGAAAGTACAGTGTTCAAAACTGTATAATATTCCCCAAACTGTTTGAGCAGCTCTAACATGTCTGAGCAGGTTTAGCACAGGACTAAATGGTATAGCCAGGTGCAAACATGTTTGCCCGGTGCTAAACTTTGCCATATTCAAAAGTGACATGCGAATGAGCCTACATAGGTAGTCTCTGAGCAAACATCCAGATTAGCATCTCATTATGCCCTGATTTGCATGCAGTTTGCACTGGGCTAACGGTTTAGCCCTGCGCTAAACTCCCGCAACTGTGTTATACAGTTTTGAACACTGTACTTTCACATGTGCTGCTGCCTGCAGCTATACTGGGACAACACAGCATAGGCACAGATGGTGGTGCTGCTGCATGCAACTGTCACACTGTAGGACATGCTACAGTGCACAGCAGACACTACAGTAGCAAGGGGGCCAGTACTGTGTGGGCACAGCACTGCCTATGGTGTGTAGGGCAGTGATGATGACTGCACTATACACGGTGACAGGCCCAACATGCAGGCATTTACTGACAGTGGACATTACTGTTACGCTGTTGTGAGACCCACAGATGCTGCACCTCTGGCATGGGATGCTCACAGTGACATATACATGTCCGGCTTTGTGTGCTGTGGCAGTTGTGCAGCTGTGCGGTATGTGGCTGGGGGGACATATATTATCAGAAAGGCACGCTGGTGTTGGGGTATTCCCAATACTGGCCCATGTGCACTGTATGATGTGTCCCAGCCTTGTGACCTCACCTGGTCTGTGGCACAGCCTGGCCACCTGTACACTCTGCACTCAACATCCTCCATGCACACAGTGCTGCATGCATATGCTGGCATCTGTTGGTGTCCACAGAAGAGTGGTCCACAGGTCTGTGCATTATGGCCACACTGTCATACTGTCCACTGGTAGCAGGGTCACCACTTACAGCCTGGCATGGCAGGGACTGGTGGCAGATGATGGCATCATTGTGATGCCATCAGTGAGCAGCATGTTTCCTCTATGTCTGGTTTTGTCTATGTCTCATATTTATTTGTTAGGGTCGCACAAAGCCACGCAAATGCTGCGCAAAGCCATAATGTTGTTCAAAGATGATTGCCCAGGGTTGACTACCTTTTCCTGGGTGGTAATGTGCACCATGCTAAGTGTCGCGCTAAGTCATGCAAAACCACTTTGCATGGTGCTAGTCACTGAACATAGCATAGTGCCTGTATTCATGTACAACACCCACTCAGTTTGCTCCTTGCATGCACTATGATTTTGCCCAGTGCTAATGCAGTTTGCGTGAGCTATTTGGCCTTTTGAATATAGCAAACCTGCGCTAATCCCACGATAAACCTGTGCAAACAGTTTTTGTCCGGCGCAAAGTTTTGAATATCTGGCCCTGTGTTACTGTGATATGTGTTACAGTAACACAGGGTTTAAAGTTTAAAAGTAAAAATTAAAGTAAAAACACTTTGTCAGTCAGTAAGTATAAAATTGGTTTTAAATTGCTCAAGAACAAAAGTTTAATTTAAAACATAATTTGTAAGTTTTTCCCATTATAAAGTGTTTTTTTTTTTACCTTCAGTACATAAGCAAATCAAGTTGGCTATTTTTAGAAGTTTGATTAAGTCAGGACTGCTATAGTGGTCTGTCCTGCCATTAGCACAAAGCCATCTCCACACAGTGTCTAAAACATTACATCATACAGAGATGTAAAACACTTACTGTAAGTAAGTCATTGTTGTAGTCAGATCCACTCCCACCCCACAAATACACACACACACACCAAGACATGCTCTGAGGCAAGCAGATACCCTCATTGTGTAACACTGAGTAATCAGTGAGAGTGGAGAAAACAAGAAATGAATAAGAAATCGGGTATGGTTATCGTTTTAAGTAATGCATTTTTTGTAGGGTTTGCCAGGTAAGACATACCAGTCTATATGTGCTGCTGCTGTCAGTATGGCTAAGCAGAATCAAACGCTGACTGTACATATTGGTAAACATATTCAAAGCAGTTTTTGAGACCCTGTGCAAGTGGTGAGACATTCCTGTGGTGTAATATTCCGAACTGAAAAATTGGGAGTGAAATGCCGCTTAAAGTGAGGCACTTTTGATTGTCAGTATGGCTAAACAAAGTACAGTGGGAGGAACACTGGGTGGAAAATTAGGGCCAGATATTAAAAACTTTGCCCCGGGGCTAAATTAGCACTGCTCGATGGGCAAATGTAGCCCGGAGCACAAAGCAAGCCATATTCGAAAGGAATAGCCCTGGGCAAACAGCTTCTGAATATAGCATGGGAATGAGGCCAGGCTAACTGAGCTAGGACTGCAGGGCAAACTTAGCCCTGGAATAAGACAGCTCTGAATATGGCAACCAGGATATGCAAACCACAACAGCAACACAGTGCACAGCGATGTGAAGGTATGTAGAGGTGAACTATGTGACCAATGTGTGTGCCACCAAATGTGTGGACCCAGTACAGCTGCAGGCAGCAGCATATGTGGAGGTACAGCATGCAAAACTGCAAAATATTCCCCAAACTGTTTGCACAGCTCTAACACATTGATGCGGGTTTAGAGCAGGGCTAAACCATAAGCCTGGTGCAATCATGTTTGCCCGGCACTAAACTTTGCCATATTCAAAAGTGACATGCAAATGAGCCTACTTAGGTAGTCTTTGGGCAAACATCCAGATTAGCATCGTAACTGCTTCACCCACTCAGACCCAGTACCAGTGTCTGCACTGGTATATCCACGCCTAGACCCAATTTTTAGTACTGACCCCCCAGCTTGCTCCTCACCAGCCTAATTGTTCTCTGTCTCTCTTATCCCCCATCTTATCAACACTAGGCCCGTCCATCCCCTTATTCTTCCTTTCCCAACCTCGGATAGGAGCTCACTACCCTGGATTGTGACATCCTACCATGCCCCGTACTTTATAGCATTCAATCCCGGGGCTCACACGTACTCCTTTTCTCCATCCACTGGCAGCAGGGTCATCACTTACTGCCTGGCATGGCTGGGACTGGTGGCAGATGATGGCATCATTGTGATGCCATCAGTGAGCAGCATGTTTCCTCTATGTTTGGCTTTGTCTATGTATCATATTTACTTGTTAAGGTCGCACAAAGCTGTGCAAACACCATGCAAAGCTGATTGCCCAGGGTTAAGACTACCTTTTCCTGGGCGGTAATGTGCACCACACTAGGTGTCGTGCTAAGTCGCACAAAACCACTTTGCCTGGCGCTAGTCGCTGAATATAGCATTGCGCCTATATTCATGTCAGTCTGCCCCTTGCATACATTAGGATTTTGCCTGGTGCTAAAGCAGTTTGCCCACACTATTTGACCTTTTGAATATGGCAGACCTGTGCTAATCCCACGCTAAACCTGCACAAATGGTTTTTGCCAGGTACAAAGTTTTGAATATCTGGCTCTCAGGGTCTAAACAAAGCACAGTGGGTGTAACAGTGGGTGGAAACTTAGGAAGGATTGTGGAGTCCCTTTACTCATCCTAAAAGGTTTGCAGGGCTATGCCCATTGTAGCCCTACAAGACTTACCAGTCTGTATGTGCTGCTGTTGACTGTCAGTATAGCTAAGCAGAATCAAAGCACTGACTGTCAGTATGGGTAAACATAATTAAAGCAGTTTTTGAGACATTTCTGTGGTGCAATATTCTGAACTGAAAACTTGGTAGTGAAATGTCACAAAGTGAGACACTTTTGATTATCAGTATAACTAAACAAACCACAGTGGGCGAAAACTTAGGAGGAAATGCAGAGTCCCTTTGCTCATCTCAAAATGTCTGCAGGGCTATGCCCACTGCAGCCCTAACAATGACAAGCTATCAAATATCCACTGCATACTACAAAATGGGAATGGGATCCCCCTCGATGGTCAGATAGGTCTGTTTACTGTTACACCACTGTGTATGTAGGGAACAGACTAAGAGAGGTCAATTGAATGACAGTCATGTATTTGATTAACCAGCACATCAGTGCTATAAGCTCACAGTTTTCATTTCCTGAAATGCTGTTTACAATTCCATGTCTGTGTCATAAATCTTGGTGCCATTTTAAGCAATTTTATGGCAGATTTTCAGTTTTTCTCCCATTTTACAAAAGGTTCTGACTTTAATCAGAACTAATCAGGACTTTGGCCTGGATCCTGACCCTGATAATAAGGGTCAGGACCTTTTTGGGTCTGCCCATCCCTATAACATATCATATATGTTGGGGGAAGTGACTACTAGGAAGCTGATCTGTAAATGGCAGGCATCTTGTTTTTTTATTTTTCTGAAGAAAGACTGAAAACCCATGAAAATGATGCTTTATCTAAAAACAAGCACATGAAACTGGTTAAATGGGAGCCATTTAGCTCAATTCTAGAGTTTGCTTTTAAAAAAAAGACCCCAAAATATGTAAGCAAGTAAGTAAAACTTTATTTGTTTAGCACCCAATCGCAGAGGCTCTGGGCACTTTACAGAGAGGTGCAACATTTAAAACACATTTCAATGATTACAATAATTTAAGTCAGAGTTAGTTAAAATAAGTTGCTTAATAAATAGTACATCATAAACTCTAACCCTCCCCCCTTTAAAATTCTACAGAACATTAAAAGCTTGCTTGAACAGGTGCACTTTGAGTCCTGGTTTAAAACTCTACACAGATGGGGGCTCCTTTAAGGATCATGGTAACAAATTCCACAAGATGGTCTCGGCAACCTCAAAGGTGTGGTCTCTGGATGTCTTGAGCTGTGCACTTGGAACCATGAGGAAGCCCTCCATGAAAAAGTGTAGTGAGCGCACCAGGCAAACAGGTGTCAGAAGGTCTGATAGATAGCCTGGACCCAATCCGTATAGGGCCTCATAGGTGAGCAAGCCCACCTTCAAGGCAATCCTCCACCTGACCAGCAGTCAGTGCAGTTCATGCAAAACCAGAGTTATATGAAAGGATCTAAGAAGGCGTGTCAACAACCTGGCTGCAGCATTCTGCAACAGCTGCAATCAGTGGAGGTTAGCCCCACTGACCCTGAAGTAAAGAGTGTTACAGTAATCATATCTGCATGTGACAAAAGCATGCACCAGTGAGGGCAAGTCATCAGGCAGGTTTAAGGGTTTAATCCAGGTGACATTCCTCAAATGGTAAAAACCATTTCAGATGACAGAAGACACCTGAGCATCAAGTGTGAATCTGTTGTCAAGGATGATGCCCAGATTACACACCTTATTGGCTGCCACCAGTGAGGTGGTACCCAGGAACAACCCTGTTGCTGCTTCTGTGGTGACCATGTCCCACCAATGACCCTGGCTCAATCACCAGTACCTCCATCTTGTCCAGGTTGAGCCTTAGCCAGTTAAAGGACATCCAGCCCTGGGTCTCTGATAGGCATTTATTCAGTACATCCATGGCGTCCAATGTTCTGGAGGAAAAGGATATATACAGCTGGGTATCATCTGCGTAGAAGTAAAAACCCAGACTGTAATATCTAATGATGTCACCCAAGGGCAGCATGTACACCACAAACAGCATGGGCAACAAGATCGAACCTTGAGGGACTCCACAGGTCAGGAGCTTTGGGCTGGAGGAGAAACCCCTCATCACTACCCATTGTCTCCTGCATTTCAAAAAGTACTCAAACCAGCTTATGACTTTGCTGTTGAGTCCACAGAGCCCTCTAAGGTTATCAAGTAGCACCATGTGGTCTATGGTATCAAATGCAGAGGCAAGATCTAGAAGAACAAGAATTGACTGTGCTCCTCTGTCTCTGGCCCTGAGGAGACCATTTTGCACCCTAATACTGTTTCAGTGCTATGCTTTCTCCTAAATCCTGACTGGAGTAGTGCGTAGATGTCAAAGATCATCAGGTGGGCCTCAAGCTGTGAAGCTACAACTTTCTCCACTATATTCTCCAAGAATGGAAGATTGGAGACAGGTCAGTAATTCACTAAGATGTCAAGATTGAGTGATGGTTTCTGCAGCAGGGGCCTTACCAATGCCTCCTTCAAGGCATCAGGGAACAGACCCTCTGAGAACAAACACCGGACAATCTCATTGAGCACTGGACCAAGTGACTCAACACATCCCACTAAGAGATGCATCAGGCCTGGGTCCAGTTCACAAAAAGTGGGTCACAGCTTCAAGATTACCTTGATGTCCTCAGCCACCCCCACCAGTCAAAATTGTTCCCAAACAAACTGAGTGCCTATGTACATACCAGACTCTATACTGTGGGATTGATCATGTCCCACTGGAGAGATCCCTGTCCTAATGGAGGGCACTCTGTCAGAAAAGAACTAACTGAACTCCTCGCACTGAGTGATTGAAACTGCTCTTTTTGACTGCAGACAGGCTGGATGTAATAGCCTATCTACAGTCAGAAAGAGCAAGACTGGTCTGTTCCTTCCTGCAGCAATCTCCCTGGACAGGAACTCTGCCTTTTTACCATTGACTGCCCTTTGATACTCACCATAGTGATAGATCATCTCAACAGGGGAGGGACTAATGGGGGGGCTGAACAAAAACTCTATTATGAAGTGATCCGACCAAGAGACCAGATCAATCTTGAGATTCATGCTCTCGAACCCCAGTGAGAATACTATCGCAAAGGCACAACCATGGTGGTGGGTCACAGAAGCAACCACTTGTGTGAGGTCCAAAGACGTCAATGACTGGAGGAAGTCCTTTCCAAAGTGTGAGTTCATGGTCGACCCAGGCATTGAAGTCCCATAGAATCAACAATCTGGGAGACTCCAACACCCTATCAGTGACAAAGTCTGAGACCTCCTGCAGGAAATCCCCCTCATGTCCCGGAGGACAATAAGCAAGGAGCATCCTGCAACCTGCACCTGGATTCCTACGCACTGCCACACATTCAAATGATGAAGTAGATCCCACTGGATATATGGAGAAGTTCAAGTCAGATTTAAAACAGATAGCCACACCCCCAGCCCTGAGTTCCCACTTTGGGCAAGGCACTATAGAATACACAGGTGGGATAGATGCCTGCAGAACTGAACTTGCATCATCTCCGAACCAAGTCTCTGCAATGCACGCAAGATCAACTGAAGAAATTAAGTCTGCCATAACAGCAAACTCATTTTTCATTGACTTCACAATACATAGGACCACCAGAAGGAGACCAGTGGAGGTTGCTGGTCCCTCGGCCACCTGCCCACTTAGTCCGTTGGGAAACCCAGGAATGGGACATACCTAAAGTCCTTGGTGAAAGGCTTAACAAGGATCCTTTCATGAGCCAAATTTCTTTTTTCATGAGTCTCATGAAAGAAGACTGTTTGCTCATGAAACAGGAATCTTGGGCTCGGCAAAAGTTCACCAAAGTTGTGATTTTGGTTATTTCTATCTAATTTAAACACTGTTTGTCTAATGTGTACTAAATTTGGAATGGTGACTGCTGATGTCTATACAGATGTATATATCTTAAAGATTACCAAGTTATACGCCTCCAAATATTTTGAAATGTTTAAATTACAGTTACAGTAACTACGTAAACTAAAAGTGTTTGTCCAAATTGTACCAGATATGGTATATTGACTTTACCAATGACCATACATATGTGTGTCAAGTTTCAGATCTCTAGCTTTAAAGGAGATCCCTGGTGCAGCCAGGATCATCAGTGGCCTTTGCCACAAGGAGAAGGGAGCCGGCGGATGCTGCCACCCACAGAGCTGCAGCACCCAATAGGGTGAAGAAAAAAAGGGTACAAACTTTCAAACTGCGATGGCTGGCCTATAAAAGGCAGAGTCCAGCTGCAACTTGCATCCTTCCAGAGGAGCTGTTTGAGCTTCTTTTGTTTTACGTTCATTGCCACAAGGAGAACGGGGGCCTATGGAGCTTTGTGCCGTGATCCATTGCCAGGATCACCAGTGGTCATTGCTACAAGAAGTAGGGGGTCTGTAGCCACAAGGAGAAGGGGACTGGCAGGCATAGCCACCCCTAGAGCTGCAAGGCCCAGTAGGGCGAAGAAGAAAAGGGTGCAAACTATCAAACTGCGGTGGCTGGGCTATAAAAGGCTGACATCAACCACAACTCATGTCTTTCCAGAGGACCTGTTTTGTTTTTCTCTCCCACTCACCCACCCCACACTACCCTACACCATCTCCTAATTAAAAGGTCTCACTGGGTCCCACCCAGTAGAGGCTATACCAATCAGGAGGGGACATAAGGAGGTAAAGCAACAGCAGTGGCAGCAAGGCAGCTTTGGTGCAGGGCAATCATTGCCTGAAGGTAATAGCAAAAAGATTTGGCAAAGGTCTTTAATACTGCTTAAAGGGGACACTGATTGAAGAATTGCAACTATGACTCTGAAATTGTAGGTAGTGTTTTGTGACTGGGAACTCGTCACAAATGACATTGGGATTGGGGTACTTAGAAGAAAACTGCTTATTATAAAGCATTGTTAATGTTTGGACATTGAGAAAAATTGAATCTAGGTTACTCACAATTGTGGGGCAGCGGGTATTATTTGTTATTAAGTACTGCTAATGTTTGGCCTTTGGAAAACAATTGCATCTAGGGTATTCCCAATTGTAGGGTGACGTGTTTAGGGGAATCTAAGGCATATATTCACATTTGTAGGGTGACATGTGTTAAGTAGAATCCCAGGAGATTAGTCTGAAGTGTTAAGGGTATAGGGGGAATGAATTAGGTGATCTGTTGGAAATCTACATGCAGTGCCAGGAGTTACTAGAGGACTACAGAGTGGGGGCTAGGGGAGTATGGAAGTTACTATTTGGAATCTTCTAGGAGTTACTCTAAAATCTTAGCCTAGTGGCACAACTACAGTAACTACCTCTATAACCAACTGGAGGGCTACAGAATGGGGGGCTGTGGGATATAGAAATTGCTATTTGGGTCTTCTCATAGTCACTCTAAAATCTTAGCCTATTGTTACAACTACAGTAACTACCTCTGTAACCTCGTCCTGGTATTTAATTGGGGTAATTGGTGAGTGTGTGGATAGACTCTGAAACTAGTGTCATAATGAATGAATGACTCAAGATGGTGGAGAGGGAAGGGGCATGAGTCTTTTTTGGAACGGGAGGAGGGTTCTGGTGAAAGATGGGAGGAAGCAGAATAGTGGGATGCAACGGATATGGAGCAGAGATGTTCATGGAAACACTATGGAGGTTGGGGTGCTGTCCAATATGTGTCAGATGGAGGCAACTAGAAGTGATGGCAAGCAATCTAATGGGGGGAATGGTCAGGAAGTGGAAGGACATAGGTGAGGGGGAAGATACAACTACAATGGCAGCAAGGGGGTTGCAGGAGTCTGCTGAGTTGGAAAGAGAAAGGGGGGAGACCAGCTGGGGACAAGAAGAGACAGAGCAGGACAGGTTGGGTTTGGGGGAAAGGGACCTAGACAAGATTGTGGGGTAAGTAGTAGCTGGCAGGAAGTGAGGAGTAAGGGAAGGGACACTCCTAGGACCCAAAAAAGGGCCCATACCTCACCAATAGGGGAAATAGGGCACATATTGTTGGGGGTATTACAGTATCCAATGGTACTTACATTTGGCAGATAGAATGGAGGAGGCAGTTCTGAAAGAATCAGGAGGAACAGCAGGTATGGGCCAGGAAGAGGGAATGGGCAGTAGGGTGGGGGGAACAGTGCAAGGGTAAGAAGGCAGACAGGGGCAAGGGGGAGGATAGAGGTGGGTTGGAGGAGAAAGGATAAAAACTCAGTGAGGGGGAACGGGGAGATGCACAAGGAAGAGAAACAGGAGATGCAGGGTGAACAGGGAATCAATGAAGGGGAGTAAGGGGAGGAAAAGTCAAGAGGCAAACAAGTGACTAGAGTAAGAACTAGATTAAGGGGCCAAACCAAAGAGGTGAAGGATGGGGCTACTCACTCAATGAGGAAATCTGATGGCACTCTGACAAGAGAAGGGAATGGGGGGGCTAGTGATCACTGAAGGTGAGGTGGGGACAGTAGAACAGATATCACCAAAAGATAGGAAAAGGGGGGAGTAGCATAAGAGGGGGTCTGGGCTCAGGGTGATCAGATGGTCAAAAGGGGATGATGAGAAAAGGCAGGTAAAAAGAGATGCCAAGGAGCTAGGAGAAGGGTAAATGAGATAAAGAAAAAACAGAAGGAAAAAGGGTGGCAGGGTCCTACTCATTGGGACTTGATAATAAAGGGAATCAAATTGGGGGGCAGTAGTAGTGAGGTTTTGGTGGAGTGCATTCCGGGGATGACGGCACTAGATGTAATACACCATATTCCCATATTGGGTAAGCAACAGGATTGGATAACTCACCTGGTATTCCACCTGGGGACAAATGATTTGGAGGGCAATAGTCTTTTGGAGGTGCAAGCAAGATTCAGGGAGCTTGCTAGGTTTTATACCAGTCTGTGCTTTCAATCTATAGCTTTTTCAAAGGTATTGCCTGTGCCAAAAGTGAGTTCTACAAAGGGACATAGGATCAAGGAGTTTAATCAATGGCTAGCGAGATGGTGCGGGCAGATGGGTTATGGGTTAGTGGGGGACTAGAGACCAACTTGGAAGGATGAGAACCTATTTGCCACAGACAGACTGCACCTAAATGGAGAGGGAGCAGTGGTCCTGAAAAGCAAACTAGGAAATCCAAGGCCAGGAGCTTGGGAAATAAGATGGTGGACTTGGAGGCCATCATGGGGGATGAAGGACTGGATGTAGTATTGCCTGTGTCAAAAGTGAGTTCTTTAAAGGGACATAGGATCAAGGAGTTTAATCAATGGCTAGCGAGATGGTGCTGTCAGATGGGTTATGGGTTAATGGGGGGACTAGTGGCCAACATGGAAGGACAAAAGCCTATTTGCCACAGACAGACTGCACCTAAATGGAGAGGGAGCAGTGGTCCTGAAAAGCAAACTTGGAGAGTTCATAGAAAAAATGTATCATTTAAATTAAATTGGGGGGGTTATGAAAAAAGACAACCTAAAGACAGGAAAGATGGGGGGCTTTCAGACTCTGCCCCCAAGAAAAAGATGAAGTATTAGACACCAACATGCCCAAGGGTTGGGGGGAAGGGGGGGACCGTTGGTGGATGGGATTAGCAGGCAAGGCCAGGAGCTTGGGAAATAAGATGGTGGACTTGGAGGCCATCATGGGGAATGAAGGACTGGACATAATAGCGATAAGCCAGACTTGATGGACAGAATATCACACCTGGAAGATAACCATCCCTGGCTACAGGCTGTTTAGAAGGGACAAGACAGGTTGGAAATCGAGTGGGGGGAGTCACTATATACATCAAGGATGACAAAAGGGTAACAGAGGGGCAGGAGGAAGATGGGGAGATGGGGCTCTTGTGGGTAACCCTGGACAAAAGGCAGGTCAATCCTTGAGACAGGTGGTGGCATACAGACCACCTACACTGGAGGAGGAAAGAGATAGACAGCTGATACAGGCAATCTCATGGATGACTCTCAAAGATGAATTACTTTTGGTGGGGGACCTAAACCTCCTAGACATGGACTGGGCCATCCTGGATGTAGTATTGGCTAGAAGCAAGGAAATACTAGAGGTGCTGCAGGGAGTGTCCTTGCAGCAGCAGGTCAGGAAGTCACCAAGGGTCAACAACCTGCTGTACGTGGTCCTGACAAATGGGAAGAGTGTGGAGGAGGTGGAGGTGGGAGACGTGCTGGGCACAAGTGACCACAGGATGGTAAGGTTCAGGGTAAGGACAAGAACTGAGGTAAACTGAACCAGCACAACAGTTATGGACTTCAGGAGTCTGAACTTCAACAGGATAAGGATAGTGAGGAAAGAGATGGCAGGAATGGAAAATATAAAAGATGTGGAGGAGTTAAGAGAAACTATTAAAGGTGGGGTGCTGAGTGCAACACAAATGTGCATAAAGAAGGTAAGAACAAACAGAAAGAGGAGGAGGAGGAGGTGACTTTGGTTTACAAGGGAGGTGGCGAGAGTGGTCAGGGACAGGAGGAGGGCTTTCAGAAAAAATAAGAGGACACAAAGAGAGAAGGACAGGGAGGCTTATAGGGAGAAGAGGAGGTTAGCAGGGCAGAAGATAAGGAGAGCAAAGGCAGACACTCAAGAGAGAATGGCTAAGCAGGCCAAAAATGTGGGACAAAACATTTTTTAGATATGTGGGGGAAAAACAGGAAGGCTAGGCAGGGGATTGCAAGGCTGAGGAGGGGAAGGAGGGATAAAACTGGAAGGGGACTATGAAAAAACAGAAGAGCTGAACAAGTACATTTGCTCGGTATTTATGGAGGAGGAGAAGGGCAGGGGGCATCAGCTTAGGGGAAGGGTAAGGAGGACAAAGGGTGGATCCTAGCCCATTCAGTGTAGATAGAGTTAGGGAGGAACTAGGCAGTTGAAGGTGGATAAGGCAATGGGGCAGGATGGGCTGCACCTGAGGGTGATCGGGGAGCTGGGGGAGGAGTTGGCCGGCCCACTGATGAGGCTATTCAACTTGTCTTTGGATTCAGGGAGGGTGCTGGAGGACTAGAAGAGGGTGCACGTGGTGCTACTGCACAAAGGGAGTAGAAAGGAGGTGACGGAGAACTATCACCCAGTCAGCCTCATCTCAGTGGTGGTGAAGGTCATGAAGTCACTCATACAGGAGATGATGGTGGACTACCTGAAGGATAGTGCCTTTCAGGATGACAGGCAGAATGGCTTCTAAAAAGGGAAGTCATGCCAGACAATTCTGATTAGTTCTTTGATTGGGCGATGCAGGTGGTAGACCTGGGGAGGCAGTGGACATAGCCTACCCAGACTTCAGTAAGGCCTTCAATGCCATCCTTTACAGAAGGTTGGTGAGCAATCTGGAAAGTGTCGAAGTATGTGGGAAAATAACTAGGTGGGTGGAAAACTGGTTGGCAGGCCGAACCCAGAGAGTAGTGATAAATGGAGTGTACTCTGGGATGGGGGGTGATGAGCGTGGTGCCCCAGTGGTCAGTGCTGGGACCTCTCCATTTTAATATCTACATCAGCAATATAGCGGAAGGGCTGCGGTGAAGGGTGTGCCTGTGTGATGATAAGAAAATCTGCAATAGGGTGGACACTGGGGGGGGCGGTGGAGATCATGAGACAAGACCTGAGGACTCTGGCTGAGACTTGGCAACATCAATTCAATGCCAAAAAGTGTGCTGTGATGCATTTGGGGACAGGAACCTGAAAGCAACAAACACCCGGGGGGGGGGAGTACATCAAGGATACTGAGCAGGAGAAGGATCTGGAGATTATAGTATCATGTAACGTTAAGGTGGGTAATCAATGCAGCAGGCAGTTGGGGATGGCCAATGAGATGCTGGCATGCATTGGCAGTGGCATCTTCAGCAGAAGGGAGGAGGTACTGATGCCGCTCTTCAAAGTGATGGTAAGACCACACCTAGAGTAGGGAGCCCATTTCTGGAGGCCACATCTGTGAAGAGACATAGACGGGTTTGAGAGAGTTCAGAGAAGGGCAACCAGGATGGTGCAGGGTATGCAAGGGAAGACATACGAGCAGAGATGTAATGAATTGTGTCTATACACATTGGAGCTAGAAGGGAGAGAGGGGACATGACAGAAACTTTTTTTTTGTATATTATTTTTATCCCTCCTACTATGCACGTCCCCATCCACTCCATCAGGCAGCCAGCCCTACCATTGCCTTCTTCACCAACTCGCCATACCCCGCTGCTCAGCCCCATTGTCCAGGCTATCTCCACTGGGTGGGCCCCCCCTACCCCATGGGGGCTATAGGGAGGGGAGATCAGAATGCTATAGCACTCCCTTGCATCTAGGTGGAGCACAAGGAGTGCAGCCTGGAGGCATCGTGGCAGAGAGGCGAGGGGGGGTAGGGCTACCGTCATCTGGTCAGTGACGTGCTATTTTCATGTTTTTTTTCCTTGTTGGCCCACATTGCAAAGCTCTTGTAGTGCCTCCGGTCTCCACCGGGGGCCGCTACAGAGCAATGCACGACCCTAGCCCACCCCAGGAGAGGAGAGCAACCCACTGGATGCTCAATCCTCTCCCCTGCCAGCTGGACGACTCCAAGTCCATTTCCAACCGGTTCACCGGCGTGGTTCGAGGTGTGGCGTCCAGCGCCTTAACACTCTGTGCCACCGGGCCAGCAACAGAAACTTTTAAATATGTCAAGGGGATCAACAAAGTAAAGGAAGGGAGTTTACTTAAAAGGAAGGGGTTTTAACTGGAAAGCATAGCCTAAGAGTGCAGGAAGGAAGATACAGAGGCAAAGTGAGGGGTCGATGCTTCACAGACAGGGTGGTTGAGACATGGAACAGGCTTCCAGAGGATGTAGTGGGGCTGAAACAGTGAAGGAATTCAAAGGAACATGGGACAGTTATGTGTGGCTGTATAGCAGGGGGGAGAGGGGCGAGTAATGGGGGCAAAGGGCAGACTAGATGGGCCAGTGGGACCTTTCCTACCACCAAGTTTCTATGATTAGCCTCCAAGTGTTCGGACATTTTAAAATTGCATTTCACAGTTATGTAAACTCCTGAATTTTAAGCCCCTAGGAGTTTAAAGCTAGATAACAGAATATCAACAATGTTCTTAAGTTCATTGACCCTAATTATTAGGCTTTAAAGAGCAGCTGACACCTTTGGGAAAACTTTGGAAAACTTGATATTGAGACACAATTCAGCTTATATTTCATACAGTATATCTTCTATACATTTCTCCTCTCTGTTATTTATTACTGAAGAAATTCCAACAAGTTCATTTGACTCTACAGCTTATTCCCTACTTAACAATGCTCTTTTGTGACATTACAGAATGTTGCCAAGGAAAAAAACTGATGTCACAAGCACAGTATTATGACATCAGGTTGGGAAGAAGCAATAAGAGCTGATGAGCCTTCAAGGAACAACAATCCTGTTTTAAAGCATATGACTCCATTAATAAATAATGGGAATAAGAAATACTCAGCAAATGAGAAATATAAACTGCTCTGTGTCTAAGTGTTATGTTTTTCAAAGTTCTTGAGGCATCAGTGGCTCTTTAAGGCACCCCAATGGCCCAGAATCAGAATGCCATGTTGACATGATGAGGACCCAGGTTCAGAAGCAAGCCCGAAAAGTTGTGTCGAGCAGCAGGTTATGACTAAAACTTACAATTTACATAACCAATACTTCTCTATTTAGCAATTTCTATCACTCTTCCAAAACAGTATTCATCTAGGTGTTCAAGTATCTAGCTCCAATGGTGGCTAATCTGTAAGCATAGAAATATTTTCAGAAATTTTCACAAGAGTATTAAATTGTGAGAAGTTGAGCACCTCTAACTTGTCTACTGTATCCAAATACTATGAAATATGGCACGTTACCAATTTTAATGTGAAAATTCAGGCCTCTAGCTATAATGCAGAACAAGCTATAGCAAATAAAACATTTCAGAAAATAAAAAAAAAAAGTTTACTGAATTGTGCAACATTTCTCAGAATTTTGCAAAAATTCCACAAATTCAGAATTTGCAATTCTTCTGCCCAGATCTACTCATGAAAGAAAAGGCAGGGACTTAAAGTTTTTTCACAGCTCTTTTATGAGCTCAAACAAATGAACCATTGCATAATGTATGGTAGAACTTTGTTATAGGTAGAAATCTACCTTTTTATAACAACATTTTACCATCGATGTGACGTCACGATGTTGTTAACCCATCAGTGGTTTGTCACATCAATGGGTTAACAACTGGGAACAGTCAGGGCATGCGTGCAGCTGGATCGGATGGCATTGTAACGGCCGCAGCAGTGAGGGCAGAGCAGTGGGGACATGAAAAAACAGCAGTAAGGAACTGCTTTCTTTTCTAAAAAAATGAACTGGTACCATACACTATAAAAGCTAATGTATGGTACATCGATGGGTAACCGTTTTGTTAACCAATCTTGAGGTTGCCATGGCGACATAAACGTCTCGAGCTTTGCTCTCGAGGTTTACATGGTTGCCCTGGTAACCTCTCGATGGTTAACAAACCGGTTAACCATTAATGACCATACATTATCCTCTATTTTTTCATGAGATCTCATGAAAGAACTGTAAAAAAAACTGAAGTTCATGAGTGGGACATTCTTGAATTATGACATCACAACTGGTGTTGTTTTGTCAGCTCCAGATAGAGCAGTGAGACTGTAGGTTTACTGAAGGATGATACATAAGAACAGTACAAAAGGAAAATATATAGGATAGTGTATGCCTTGCTATACACAACAAGGCTATTCTCAGCCAAGTGGTTACTATGTCGACCAGATGACTTTGAGAGGTCTCTCGGTTGGCATAGTAACCATAAACTTGAGATTAGCCTCATTGTGTATAACGAGGCTTACAGTGTTCTATATAGTGTATGGCCAGATGCTGCACCTCTACACAATAAAGCATGAAGCAAACGGGTATTGTTTTGAACAAACACTGCTACGTCACGAAGTTCTTAATGCCTCAAAAACACATTCATTATTGACTGAATACAGGAGCGAAAAAAAACCTTTTTCTTGAGTGCTCTGCTTTTGGTCAATTGCCATGGACACGATCTTGTTACCATCGTAGTGGCCTGGAGCTGTGGACACACAAAACAGGAGCAGGGAGGAAGAAATTAAGTTCGCTTTTCAGTTACTTAAAATGTAGCAGCTCCAAACCCTCCTGTTGCTCACTCTAGCAGAGAATCCTGCCCACGCCACCACATTAACTCTGGGGGAAGTCAGAAAACTAAAAAACAAAACAAAAAAAGGTGTCCCTGTTTCAAATTGCACTGTGATCACTGACATTTCAGGAAGTACAGTACCTCCCACACCCCACTGAATTACTCCACATTAGCATACATTAATCACACTGCTACATCCATGTGTTTGTGACTACAATATGATTTTTTTTTAAAAACATGGATGTCAGTTGTAGGCAAGGGACCACAGTGCCAAGTAAAATGAATGGTTTACTTGCCTTCTAGCTCATGGGCATTCTGTTGTGATGTCCGTAGTGCAGCAGAATGAAAAGTCATTTTGTTGCACTATGGACATCACTACTAACGCAGAACAGCATTTTAGCCCTAATTGATTTCTATTGGTAACAATGTCTGGCCATACAGTACACTACAGTTATTTTGTGTTCTTTTATAAAAACAGTGGGACATTTTTGAATATTAGTGCCATAGTTGGAGTCATGTTGCCGGCTTCAAATGGATCTGTTAGCCACCGATCCACTACTCTGTCTCTCTCTCTTTCTCTCATGCTCTATGTATGTTTATGTATGTATGTATGTTACGTACTCTATCTATCTATCTATTCATCTATCTATCTATCTATCTATCTATCTATCTATCTATCTTTTTGTTTAATATTTCTTAAGCAGACTGGGCTGCCTGAATCCACTACACCCAATACAGCTTCTTTCTTCCACTCCCCTCCAGGTAGAGATGTACTAAATTTTAATTCACTGTTGAAATTAAGGTGAACTCACCTTTGCAAATAAATTCACAGATATTTTTCTGTTTAATCGAAAATTTGCCTTTGGCAACTTTGCCTATAACATTGCCATGGCAGCCCACCAAGTCGATTTTATTTGCACCAGCACTAGATGTATACTGCAGCGAAGGGGAGGATAGTCTACATATTCTACCAGTAAAAGACTCTTTACCCTGAATGTATAACTTACTGCATGCTGATTGCTGGTATTTAAAGTGCCCAGGACTGTGTCTGAATCAGCTGTCCTGCATTCATCTGATCTCCATGCAGATACTGATACAGGGGGGCATGGCGGTGGGCCATAGGGTGAGTCTGCAAGTGGGGGAGGGACATAGTGGAATTGAAACTTGCGCTGCTTCACTGCGTGAGTGCAGTGAGCATGGGTCCCAGTTTTTAGAGTTTTAAGAGGTAACAATTTTAGTATTTAAGTTTATAATGATTTAAGAACACTAGAAGTAACTGTATGTTTCATCAGAAAATTAGATATTGTCACTTAAATCAGATTGTGGTTGTTCCTTCTCAATTAGATTTAAGTACTAAATCACTAGGGAAATTAAGTAGTAATCATTTTCTAACTTAGAGGTTTAGTACGAGAGAGAAATATTAAGACATCGGGTGTTTTGTTTAAAGTATTATTTTCTTTCATCCTGGGGTGTATATGTGTATGTCTCATTGCTGGAAACCATATAATTTTAATGAAGAAGTTTACAAAAAAAGTATTATTTTCAAATTAGTTTGTGTTAGATAATACATCTTTGGTTTTGTGTCCTTAGTTTTACTGTCTCCCCAGGTTAGTGATTTAAAAAGTATTTATGTTCACAAAATTATTAGATTGACCAGTTTGCTCCTTTTGTTAATCTGCATGTATACAACAACAGCTTATTAGAATGGACAACTTGTAAGGGATACAAATGGGGTTTCTGGACATCATGGCAAGGGTGTAAACTGGTTAATATCCCCACAAGTTACTTCTCAAGAGGTACATAGAATGTTATTTAAATTAAGTCTTATTCACATAGGATTTAGGGAACGAGTGCAGGTCTGTATCTCTTTGGTTAGTGTGTATAATAAAATAATTAAAAGGGCTAGGAATAGAATCTGCCAACAGAGGAGAACATGGGTTAAACTCATTTTTGTTACTACACTGCTATTTTTAAGTAGAAATGTACACTTGAATCCTGGCCCACAACAAAAAGAAGCAGTTTTCATGGACATTTTAAATGGGAAAGATTTTTCACTTGTACATTTTAACATGCACAGTTTAGTTAACAAAACAGATGTTTTTAGAGAATGGGTCTAAGAACATCAAGTAGACTTAATCATGTTAATGGAGACCTGGTTAAGTACAAAGATTCCATCTTCTTTTCTTGAGATAGATGGCTATTTGCTGTTTAGGCAGGATCATAATAAAAAAAGGTGGTGGAGTGGCATTATATGCAAAACAGCAGTTAGACATTAAAGTCTTACTAAATGAAATTGATTTCCAGGGTATTGAAGTACTAACTATGGAATTAGGTCTTCCTTATTCCCTACCTATAGTGATTACTGGGTGTATATAAACCTCCTAAGATTCATTCATCAAAATGTGGTATTATGCTTGATTATTTACACAAATTTAAAATAACTCACAAAATATTGCTGATTGGGAATTTTAATGTAAATTGGGAACAGGTCACAACTGATGATGAATTGGTTGATTTGTCTATTAGACTGGGTTTAAGTCAGTTAATCAATGGGGTAACTAGAGTTAATAGTAATGCCAGTGAGGCCTCTTCAACCCTGGACTTGATTTTTACCACAAGAAAGGAAAATTATAAAATGAGTGTTGTTTTATTAGATACCTTTAGTGACCACCAGGGAGTGGTGTGTGTGTGAAAGCTAAAGAAAAAGGAATTAAATCTGGATACTGGGTTCCTAAAAGAACATTTAGGCACTTTGATTACATTGCCTTTATGCAGGATTTGGAAAATGTGAATTGGGAGAGGTTAGCTCTGATTCCCACCATAAATGAGGCTTGGCAGTATTTTAGGGAGGAATTTGAAAATATTTGTAACCAGCATGCACTCTTGAGAAAGCTGTATCATGGGTTGAAAAATGATATCTGGTACAATGGGAATTTGCATAAATTACATAAAAGGAGAAACATCCAATGGCAAAAGGCAAGGAAATCAAATATTCAGACAGACTGGGATAGTTACAGAGCTTTAAGGAATAAATATTTAAAGGAAGTAAGGAGGGCAAGGGTAAATTATCGTTAATATGTTTTACAAGATATACAATTTTCACATCCTGGTAAATTTTGGAACCTAATTCATAAATTACAATATCTGGGTAAAAATGGTTATCCAAAAACTTTTGGCATTAATGGTAGGGATTTGGAACAGGGTTCTGAGGTGGTCAATTGTTTTAATGACCTATTTGTGAATATGGGTGCAGCAAAGGATGGCACAGAAGACGATATTTTAATTGGAGAACAAAAACATTTTGACAACAAAAGGGAGTCGAAACAGGTGTTTAATTTTGGTAGAATAGATGTCAATGAGGTAATGTTAGAATTGATTGACACTAATGAAAGAAAGGCAGCAGGATTAGATGAGATTAGTAGTAAATTGTTGAAATATGCAGCCCCGTTTATTGTCAACCCCAACACAAATTTTTAATTTATCATTATATACAGCTGAAGTACCTGATGAATGGAAACTTGCTAAAGTAATTCCAATTTTTAAATCTGGTTCCAAAACAGAGATTAGTAATTATAGATCAATATCTCTGATATCAGTGATAGCAAAGATTTGTGAAAAGATGGTAACCAAGCAGGTTAAGCAATATATAAAAGAGCAGGGCATTTTGCATAGCAATCAATCGGGCTTTAGAGAAAGATATAGTACCCAAACTGCATTAATAAAAGTAACAGGAGATATTCAGATTGCAATGGATCATGGATTATTAACAGGTGCAATTATGATTGATTTTTCAAAAGCTTTTTATTCATTAAATCATGGTATTCTTATTAACAAATTGAAAAATATGGGATTTTCAGACAGTCTTGTAGATTGATTTTCCAATTACTTAAGGGGTAGGAAACAAACAGTGTTTTTAAACACATATTACTTAGACTTTAGGCAAATGGGGCAGGGGGTACCTCAGGGATCAGTCCTGGGGCCCCTTTTATTTAATCTATATACAAATGATTTGGAATTTAAACAGGACAAATTAATATATCATCAATATGCTGATGATATTATGTATGTTTCAGAAATGGACCCCCATTGTATACAACACACATTACAATTAGCATTTGATCATATACAGAATTATTGTATTAGAAATAAACTGGTATTGAACACTACTAAAACCAAGGTAATATTGTTTCATCAACAAAATTAAGATCCATATATTAAAAAACCCTTGGAAATAAAAGTGAGAAATGGTTCCATGTTACAGATGGTAAATGAGTATAAATACTTAGGGTTATGGATGGACATAAATTGTAAGTGGTCATTTTATATAGACAATTTGGTCAGGAGGTTGGGGCAACAATTGGGGATGTTGTATAAAATAAAAAATAATTTCTCAAGGAATACCAGGTTGCATGTGATAAATATGATGTTAGTGCCAGTGATTGATCATGCTGACATAATATATGGGGGGACAAATAAAATTGATTTGAAGAAATTCGATTGTATGAGGCCTTCAGTCATGCCTTTTCAAACCTCAACCATGTTCTCTGCCTAATTTCATCTATCCACCTTCTTCCTGTGCCCCTACCCCCTCAGAAGCCCCCCTTTTACCTATGCCAAGTTACACTCAACTCTGTGGCACCGTATCTCATGAAAGCTCTGAGCCACTCCTCCTTCAGCAGTGACTGTCTTGATGTGAAGCTCCTTTGACTCACCCTCTGGAAGGTCCTTAACCCACTAACTCACATTTTAAACCACTCCCTGTGTCTAGGTAAATTCCCTACAGGTGGAACTCCGCTGCCATTAGCCCCATCTTTAAAAATGGGGATTAATTCGATACAAATAGTTACCGCCCCATCTCCATACTCCCGTCCCATCCAAGGCCTTAGAGCGGATTGTGTCGGACCAGCTAACTGATCACCTCTCCAAATATAATCTACTCTGTAAACAACAACATGGCTTCCGCAAATGGCACAGTACCACCACTGCCCTTCTTGAGTTTACCACCCACATACACTCTGCGTTGGATAAGGGTCACATCACTGGTGCTGTCTACATAGACCTCACAAAGGCGTTTGACATTGTAAACCACTCCCTCCTGCTAACCACTTTGACCAACCTGGGCTTCTCCCATGATGCAATGGGCTGGCTGGTTTATGGACTACCTCATGAACCGGTCCCAGCAGGTCAAAATAGGGTACACCTTATCCAAAAGTTTGCCTGTCCTCTCAGGCATTGTCCAGGGTTCCATTCTTGGTCCACTGCATTTTAGCCTATTCCTCAACTCCCTCCCCATGTCTTGCCCCAGCAATCTTCTACTGTATGCAGATGATACTGTCCTCTTCTCCTCCAACCCTGACCCCTTTCAACTCCACTGCTCCCTCCAGGCTGCCTTCAGATATGCTGAGAACCAGTTCACTGCTCAGCAACTTACTATTAACTATTCTAAAACCAAATTGATGCTGTTCTCCCATCTGCAGAATGCAAGAAAGCAACATTGCCCTCTAGTTCTAACTGCAAACCAGACCCCCCTTGAGCAAGTGTGCTCCTTTAAATACCTGGGCATTACTTTGGACCCTGCACTTAACTTCCATCTTCATATCTGTCACCTGTCCAAGTCCTTAAATGTCAGATTGGGACTGTTAAATTGCTTCAAACATTGTCTCACCTCGGACGCCCTCAGGCTTGCTGTCTCCTCCTCGGTTCTCTCACTGTTGTATTATGGCTTACTGATATACGGAGCAGCAAGTATCACTGCCCTAGATAGTCTCCGTCACTCCCTAAATAAAGTCTGCTGCCTTGTCCTGGGATGCGACCAGCTCACGCACACCTGCATACTTTATAATGATACTGGCTGGCTAAAACTCAACAACAGAATCCAGTTCCACACCTGCCTCCTGGCTAAAAAAATTGCCCTTGGTCTCTCCCCCTCTGGACTAGCCCCTTTAGTCAACCCTGAACACAAGGTGTATCACACTCATAGCTCTAACAAGCCCCTCTTCTCAGTGCCAGGCTGCCGGACCTCCCTATTCCAAAGATCCTTTGACTATAGGTCCCCTCGGTGGATGAATAGTCTACCTGGCCCCTTGGTAAATGAACCTAGACTTGGGCCTTTCAAAACCCACCTTAAGGAGCATCTCCTGTCCTCAAGTGCCTGTGACTGCTCATGATCTGATGATAGCCTTGACGATGGCCCCTGGCCTGAGTTTACTCCTCCCCGCCTGCTTCTCAGCCTAAGCAGACAATGTCAGAAATTGTTTCAAAACTGTAATACCTGTCATGTAATGACCATCACTAAGCAATTCCTAGTATTTGAATGCTTTTTGCTGATCATTGTAACTGAATATTTGCCTACTGCTCACTGTATATTTACTTGAACGTTACTCATTGATCTATTGTTAGTACTGTCAGTCTGTATTCTTATCTCTGTGATGTGGATCCTTTGTAAATGAGTCTATGACTCAAAGGTGTTTCCAAATTCCAAATAAAATAAAATAAATATAACAAAATGGCCAGGTATATTATGGGGGCACATAGACTTACACATCATTGCGAGCTATTTAGAGATGTAACATGGGATCATTTGTATAACAGGAGAAATCAACATATAACTAAAATTATGTATAAGTTCATTGAAAATAATTTACCTGAATAAATTATTAAAGACATAAAAATTAAATACCCAATTAAGGGTCTGAGATCAGCCCAGTATATTGAGTTCAAAGTGCCAAAGTATAGGACAAGATGTGGGTTTGCAACCATAGGTGCCGAAACTGGGAGGGGGCCAAAGGGGCGGTAGCCACTCCACTTTTTATTTCTGTATGGCAAAAAGTAGTATAGAAAAAGTGCCATTTGTACCCTCATAAGTGCACTTTTGATTTTCAGCCCCCTCAGCTTTTATTATCTTCCGGCACCCTTGTGTGCAACACTGTTTTACCTGGGTCCAAAAACCTGGAATAACTTGCCTGTTGACCTAAAATCTTACAAAGTTAAAATAAGTTGGACTAAGATTAGGCAATGGTATCACAAAGAAGGTGAGGAACTGCATGAATGTTGTATAGCACTGGACAATGGATACATTTTTAATAGGGTAATTAGTGCTCAGTGGGATGTGATCTATTAAATGGAAATGTATTTATTAAGTATATGTATATTTGTATTTTTGTATGTCTTGAAAATGTTTTCCCTATACTGTAACCAGGAAATGTACTTTAGAAGATGTCCCTTGAAAATGAGTATACTTGTGTACTCAATGGGATTGATTTACCTTGTTCACTACTGATGAATAAAATCATTACTACTACTACTATTAAGGTGAAGTTTGGACAAAATGAGGCTACTAATACACAACTATCTTAAGGTCCACAGTCCCCTGATCTCCCAACCCCACAACAGACTGAAGACACTCTACGAACATACGAAATTTGCCAGCAGATAAAGGCATAGAGGTCTATCAAGTCTGACAAAACGTGCAACTAGCACCTTATTCTGCAGCTACCTCCTTCCACCCTTCCCTTCATTAACCCTCCCTCTTGTCCTGTCCCATCCTCATTTGAAGCAGTCCACTGTTCTATTGCAAACCACTTCTGCAGGTAACGCATTCCACCCAGCCACCACCCTCTCTGTAGAAAAGTGTCTCCTCATCTCCCTCCTGAACCTTCCTCGCTCCAGTCTCATATCATGGCCCCTGGTGGTACTCCCCTTCCTTACTTTGAACAGCCCCTCTGTACCGGTCTTGTTTATTACTTTCATGTATTTAAAGGTTTCAATCATGTCACCACTGTCTCTCCTCTCCTCCAGTGAGTACATGTTCAACTCCTTCAACCTCCTCTCGCATGATAAGTCCCCCAGACCCTTGATCATCTTTGTCGCCTTGCGCTGCACCCCCTCCAGTAACTTAATGTCCCTCTTCAGATATGGATGCCAGTACTGCACGCAGTACTCCAGGTGTGGTCTAACTAATGACCTATACAGTGGCAGAATCACCTCCTCCCTCGAGGATATACCCCTTGCAAAACAACCCAGCATTTTGTTGGCCTTTGCAGCTGCCTTCCTACACTGTGCCGAGTTGTTCATTGACCCTGTAATGAGCACACCCAGATCCTTCTCCTCCTCTGTCTGGGCTAGCTGCACTCCCCCAAGCTGGTAAGTCCTCCTTGTTCTTCATCCCAAAATGCAGCACCTTGCATTTTTGGCATTAAAGCCCAGTTGCAGGGTGTCTGACCAGGTTTCAAGCTTTGCCAGATCTTCCTGCAACCCTGTCATCCCTAGGTCATCCACCACCGCACAACCTTGGTATCATCAGCAAACAGACTAATCTTGCTCTTGATGTCCCATGATATGTCTGCAATGAATATCCCAAACAACACTGGTCCCAACACCGAGCCCTGTGGGACACCGCTGTCACTGTCCTTGGGTGTGAGAGCTCCCCACCCACCACCACCCTCTGTTGCCTTCCCTGCAGCCAGTTTCCTACCCATCTCACCAGCTTTGCACCCGCACCTGTGCCTACTAACTTCCTTCCCAGCCTTCCATGTGGCACTGAGTCGAATGCCTTACTGAAGTCCAGATACAGGACATCCACTGCATGGCCCCTGTCCAGTTGCCTAGTTACCCAGTCATAGAACTTGATCAGGTTGGTTTGGCAGGATCTGCCACATATGAAGCCATGCTGTCTACTATCCTGTAGTCCTTTGGCCTCTAGGAGGGCCACCAGCCTCTCCTTCAGGATAGTCTCAATTAGCTTACCCACGATGGATGTGAGGCTCACTGGTCTGTAGTTTCCCGGTTCATCCTTGGGGCCACTCTTGTGGAGGGGCACCACATAAGCCATCCTTCAGTCCTGAGGTACACACCCCGAATGTAGTGAGGCATTAAATAGGTCTGCCAAAGGTCCTGCAAGGACCTCTGCCAGCTCCTTCAGTACCCTGGGGTGGATGCCATCTGGGCCTGGCACCTTGTCCACCCTCAGTGCCTTCAACCCCTCTCGAACTCTGCCCTCCATGATTTCCCCATCTGTCACCACTTCCCCCCCTGCATCTGCCATTTCTCCCACCTTGGGTGTCACCCCCCTCTTCTCTTTAGTAAATACTGAGCAGAAGTACTCATTTAGTGCTTCCACCTTATCGTACCCTGCTTCCACCCAACTCCCCTCCTTCCTAATCCTTACTATGTGGTCCTTACAGCTCCTTTTCTCCCTGATGTACTTAAAGAAGTCCTTCTCCCCCTTCTTAATGCCTTGTGCCAGCCTGAGTTCCATAGATGCTTTGGCTCCCCTTACTGCCCTTGTCACCTCCTTCGATTCTGTCAAGTACTCCTCTCTGTCCTGCCCTCCCCATTTTCTTGTACTTCCTAAAGGCAGCTCTTTTCCTCCTTACCTTTTCCATGACCTCCTTGCTCAACCAGCTCGGTTTCTTAGCCCTAGCCTTCTTGCTCTGGGCTTTGCAGCAGGTTTTGGCTGCCTCCATTATCCCCAGCTTTATGAGCTCCCATCTCTGGTTAGTATCCATACTAGATTGAATTCTGTCCAGGTACCCTTTTACCACTTCCCCCATCCTCCCAAAGTCGGCCCTCCTGAAGTCCAGCACTCTTATGCCAGATTCCACTCCTTCCTTTCCCATATCCAATGTGAGCCATACTGAGTGGTGGTCACTCCCTGACAGCAGTTCCTCCACTGTAAGTTCTCTCATAAAGTTCCCATTTGCCAGCACAAGGTCCAGGGTATTCCCTAACCTGGTTGGTTCACTGACCATTTGCAGAAGGAAGCTGTCCTGGACGGTATCCAGCAGTACCTGCTCCCTTCTGTTCCTGGTTGTTGGGGTGCTCCAGTCCACTCCTGGCATATTGAAGTCCCCCACAATCACCACACTACCCTTCTCAGGTCCTCCTGATCTGTCCCGCTAGTTCCCTTCTAACTCCTCCATCTGAGATGGTGGCCGCGTACATCACTCCCATTCTAAGAATCCTATTCTTGGAATCCTGGATTTGCACCCAAAGTGACTCTGTACTACCCTCCTCCCCTTCCTCCCTCACACACTTCAGTCCTTCCTTCACATATAGTGCCACCCCCCTCCTTTCCCAGTCACCCTGTCCCTACGAAATAACCTGTACCCTGCTACAGACAGGTTCCAGTCATTATATTGGGTGGCCCATGTTTCTGTGATGGCTGCAATGTCCACCTCTCCCTCTGCCATGAGAACCTGTAACTCTGCAGTTTTCCCCCCAAGGCTCCTAGCATTAAGGGTAACCAGCTTCCACCCCCCCCCCCATCCTGCCTTCCTTTCCTAGCATCACCAATAGTACTTGCCATTTGTCCTTTGTCATTATTGTAGAGTGAGCTCATATGATTTCCCAACCTGTGGTCTCTATATCTCTTCCCCAACTGCCACCCCCACTCCTAGTTTAAATTCCCAACTCCTTCTATATATTCTTCCATCCTCTGTTTCAATACTTTCTTTCTCTCCTCACTCAAGTGTAGTCTGTCCTTGGCATAGAGACTACTGTCCTCCAGGTCCCTCCCACCCCCAATAGCCCATACCCTTAGCACAACACCAGGTTCTTAGCCATCCGTTAAATTCCTCTATTCTCAGCTTTCTTGTTGTGCTTGCCTTTGGCACCGGAAGTATCTCGGAAAAAGTTACTGTTCTTCCTGCCCCCTCACATAATTGTGCTAGTTCCTCAAACCTCCTCTGGACTATATCTACTGTCTTGTCAGCCAGGTCGTTTGTCCCAAGATGTATAATTAAATGAGGCTTGTCCCTACCCCTTCTAGTATATTTCAGAACAGACTGTCCCACCATTTCTGCTGTCATTCCTGGCATGGCCTCCACCCAAATGCGACTATGCCTCTCCCCCTTGCAACCCCACCTAACTCCTCTTAGTATTGAGTCCCCCAGCACTAAGATTCCACCCCTCTTACTCCCTGCTTGCTTCCATTCATCTCCCTCCCTCATTTCCAGCTCCTCTTCTTCCTCCTGCACATTATTTCCCCCTTTTACCACTGTTGCAGTTCTCCCAGCAGAACTTCCCCCCGCTCCAGTTTGGTCAGGCATTTATCAATTACCTCTAATTTCATCATTTCCTCCTCCACTTTCTTCATCTCTAGCAGTGCAGAGCTGTTTTCTGAAGACCCTTCACAAATGCCCCTCTCTCTTCATAGTAACCTGTTCTCTCCTTTCCACTCCATGACTTTTGCAACTTCTTCTCCCTCACAAGTCCTATCGCCTCCTTCCATTTGACTTTTGTCTCCTGACCTTGTTTCCCGGCAATCGTTCTTCCTGGCCTGGGCCCTTTGTCTCTGCTTCCTTCTTCTGACCCTCTCCTCACCACTGTTGGCTTAAATTGCCCTCCCTCATCTCCCTTCTTCTCCCTCCAGTATACTAAACCCACCCCAATCTGCCTTGCCTGTCTTAGTTCCTCCTGCAGACCCTCAATCTCCTTTCTAAGTTTTCTATGTGGATGCACACTAAACATCCTCCCACACTCCAGGCAATGTTTAGAAAGATTGGTGCACTGCAGTTGTTGCAGCCTACCACCTACCCATTGCCTGTCGTTGCCTGGCGACCCCCACCCTTCAGATGCAGGATGCAAACACTCCCCCAAGTCTCCCTCTCCCCTCTATCAGTGCAAAACATTTTCTTTATTTCCCTAAACCCCCTTTGTTGCACACGTTTAGATATATTGAGCAACTGCTTTTTATATTCCTATCCTTCCTATCCACACTCAAAAACAGACTTTAAGTAGCCATTGCACAGCCTTCTTCAAACTCCTACTCCTCCTTTTCCCAATGCAATATCAATGTGAAGAAGTAATAATGAAAGCTCCTAGATTTGCATTTACTTCCCTTCCACTGAGAGAGCAGTCACCTCTTCACTTGCTGCTGTTTCTTTCCTGGATGTCTGCTTCTGCTATGACAGGTGCATATCCTTTGCCTGTTTGAGGAAGTGATGTCAGAACCCCTAGTATAAAGGAAATAATGGACCAAGGGTGGGACCAGCCCAAGTCTTCCAGAAACAATCAGGTAGCTGAGGCCTCTAGTCAGACCATTAGCACCCTTCCCCCAATGTGCACTCAAAGTTTGCAGCTAGTGAAGCCAGGAACAATGAATCAATTCTACTCACAGTCCCCAAAATAGGTTTGCTACCCAAAGAAACAGGACACCAATTCAAACAGCTTCACCAACAATACATCAAAATAGGCTTGGAATTAGAAGATATAGGTCTCCAATTCAAAGAAACAGACCCAGTTAAATTACACCAATTATGTTTAAAACAGAAGAAATAGGCCTCTACAAATGCAGCCTGCCACACAGTGAACCAAACAAATGAGCCCACTTATAGCTACCAAAACAGGTTTCAAAATTCCAACAGTCCCAAACAATACCCTGCTAGCCCCTTAGTAGTAAGAAAGAAAAGAAACATTCTACCAAGTAGAATCCATGAAAAGCAATGTAAAACAAGAAGCTACTGTGCTGTAGATCTAATCCTGTCCCCCTTCTAGTTCCTCTGCCAACCCCTCCCCAATGGCACCACCACAGCTGCATCAACTCATCAGTCTCAGTCAGGAGCAATTCTAAAAGTTTCTGACCAGTGTGTGATCCAGGTACACTCTTCATTGCCAGCATGGCATTCTGTCAAATACCCAGTGTTGCTACCACTGAAAATGGGCTTGGTACAAGCTTTCCCACTGTCCAGAACTGAGTACTACCACAGGTATCTGTGCTCAACGTGCTGTGATGCACAGATAGGAGATACTAGCTGCTTGCCACTGGTTCACATATCCATACTGAGATGTACGTGTGGGGATGCTGAATGCAAATGCAGCAGGGCAAGAATTACCATGCATGAAACAGTAGCATAAAGTTAAAGAATGGTACGGGTGAAGAAGCACTTTTGTAAGGGAATCTGGCATTTGGGACAGGCATTTGACATCAACCTTCTAAATACCATGTTCTCTACCATAGGGAAAGACAGTAGATAAATTGCCAGCATTTCAGTGGTTGCTTCATTTACTTCCTATGCAGTAACATGATTGGGTGGGTGTTTGACATGGTGCTCGAAAAAACATGCTATGCAGTGTGGGCAGGAGCTTTCTTTGTGTTGGGCTACCAAATAGCTAGACTAATCATGGCAGCATATCCAGTTGGATAGCATTTGACTCGGGGATTCATGGATGCTGATCAAAAGAAAGCAGTGGTTTGGGGTGTTTCATTTTTTGTCATGTAAAGCTTAATGCTTTTGTGCAAAACATACAAACATATGATTGCATTCCATACATTAGTATAAAGCAGTCATCTGTTAACTTTATAGCATCCCTAGCAGGCAAAATCATTCCACTGTTACAAGAGACATGACATAATTTCTATCAAGCTCAGCACTATTGTTTGGGAATGGAAACCTATCATCCAGACCAGGCTTAGTGCCTCCACCACCAGCAGCCGCAGGGATGGTAGCAATCTTCTCCTCAGTCACTGTTCCGGAGCCAGATATTTTGGCTACCTCTCAGACTGATCCTCTTGTTGCTGCCTCTCCACCACCTATTGGCAAGGATAATTTGGCAACACGTATAACACTGCCACTTTTGAAAACTACTGCTTTACTACTACTACTACTACTACTACTGGTGCTGCAGCCCATGTAGCAAGCTGCTGAAGAGAGATTTTTTAAGAGCAACAACCTTTTGCCCAACAGAACCTATGTATTTCTTAGCTGTCTCACGAGCCCCTCTCTCTATTTGAGCAACTCTTTCCAGTCATTTTATATACTTGATTTAGATTTTTAATACAGCAGGAAAAACATACATAAATGCTGCAGTAAAACTAATATACCCTCAGCAGCAGCAGCAGATGCCTCATCAAAGGGATAAGCAGTGTAGTCTGAAACTGAACAGAACTCTTTACTGTGCTAACAGCAACTAAGTAAAACCACTCAAAAGTTATTTTTTGGTATTTTATTTTCAACACATCAGGGATTAACAAGACACAACAGGGTGAATTCAAAACAAGTTACTGTATGTAATACCCTCACTTCAATAACTAAACAAAATAACCATAATCTGTCTAGAAATAGACTGGCAAATAATTCACTTTTTCACACAAAACTGCACTACAAAAATAAACTGACAAATCAAGAACCACAGATAAAAATGATTAAGAACATTGACTGGGTAAAACAAATTGAACTGGTGCTCACAGTGTTGCCTTTCTTGCTAGTTGGAAACCCTTCCCTCCGCCACATAGCACTGTTTCAATAGACAAACAAAACAGCTGCTTTCAACTAAATAAATGAGAAAAACTACAAATGAACAATGGTAATCTAGCTGCACAAGGCACTCTTGATATTTTTGGTGAGCTATTTGGTTCAAAATACTCCACTTCTGGAGTAGTTTAAAGGTTTTGCTCAGACAAGCAGGGACAGACTTTACCACATTATACTTGTTTTTGGCTTTCTACACTGGGCACCTTCCAGAGCTCTGCGCTGGCTACCCGTTTTAACCATACCTGTTCATAGTGTTTCTTGGTTTATGTATTTTTGGTTTTTAGAATTGTCTCCCTGTAACATCCTGAAATGTCTATATATTGCTTACCTGAAACTCTGTACTTATTTATCCTGTTTCAGATTGCCTCCATATTTCCTGTAATCTCCTGGGTCACTCCTGAAAATAGGCATCTGTTTTGTCTAATGTGTTTACCTGGTTAACAAAAGCTAAATAAATAAAATAAATAAAAGAGTAATCTCTATGTCGTTCTTCATAAGACTACTTTGCATGCATGGCATAGAGCTCATTACAATACTGTGTGACCTCCAATCCCATGGTACATTGCAAACCTGTGTGCCCAGCATCACCTAACTTTGCCAGCAAATTTACTCAATTTGCCATTCGTGAAGTTAACCCTGTACTGAAAATTGAAACTTTGCAGGGCAGATTAACTTTCTGAATTGCAGTGAATTTGAGGATTAATTTGCAAGGCAAAGGTAACCAACTATGCACACCTCTACCTTCAGGTTGCCTGCCGCCCTCTTCCTAGTGTTTATTAATTTAACATTTTTATAGTCTGTATAATAAGTGGACCAGGGTGCCTATCAACAGTCCTGCTTCTCTTCCCTTCCCCTCCTTTCCAGATCACTGACCCCCTTACCATTATATACATGGCAGCACAGGGGTGCCCGCCATGGTAGTGCCAAAGATCATACTGACAGTGGCGGGGACCAATACTCAGTGTCACCTTGGTTACCACTACAATAAAGAAAACTGTCTCTCATATAACTTTTTTTTTTGTTTATATAAAAAAATTATCTTTTTGGGACTCTGCATCATGAACAAAGGTGGTGAACTTATTCAAATCCATCCCAATACATGATTTTGTGGTCACTATGTGAAATCAACTTTTGGGTGGGATTTGAAAATTTGCACTGCCTTTGTTCATACGGTGTGGTCATAAGAAGACTGTGTTGAAAATTTGGCAAACAATATTAAAAGACAACAAAGTTATGAGAGCATGTTGAAATATTTCTATACTTGCTCTTTACTGTGGCAATTTTAAATATTCTGATCCCAAATTTTCAACATACAGTAGCTATTTTTTTCACACCACCTCATGAATATGACAGCTGTCATTTTTTAAATTCTGACCAAAATGTGTTCTCACACATTTGGCACAAAATGACATTTTGATCAGGATTTGAACATTTTCACCTAACGGTTTCATGAAGTGGTGTCGTTAGAAGGCTATGTTGAAAATTTGGGGACACAATATTTAAAAAAGAAAGTTATGAGCGTATATTGATTTTTTTTTTTAACCTTGCTCATAAGTTTTGTAATTTTCAATATTTTTGACTGCAAATTTTAAACACAAATATTAAAAGACAACAAAGTTATGAGTGCATGTTGAAATAGTTCTACACTTGCTCTTTACTGTGGCAATTTTTAATATTCTAACTCCACATTTTCAACATAGCTATTTTTTTCACACCACCTCATGAATGTGAAACTGTCATTTTTTCAAATCCTGACCAAAATGTGTTACCAAACATTTGGCACAAAATTTCATTTTGATCAGGATTTGAACATTTTCACCTAACAGTTTCATGAAGTGGTGTCATTAGAAGGCTTGAAAATGTGGAGACAAAATATTTAAAAAAGAAAGTTATGAGAGTATAGTTATTTTTTTCTACCCTCACTCATAAGATTTGTAATTTTCAATATTTTTGACCTCAAAATTTAAACACAGCCATTTTTTTCACACCACCTCATGAATGTGACAACTGTCACCTTTCATATTCTAGCCAAAATGTGTTTTCACACTTTTACACGCATTTTGTTTTCACACACATTTTGGTGCAAAATTATGTTTCAGCAGGGATTTGAAAATTTTTGCCTATGGGGTTATGAGGTGGGGGTAATAAGAAGGCAATGTTGAAACTTGGTGTAAAAATATGATAAAATTACCATGTTATGAATGAACGTTGATTTTTTTTTTGTACCCTTCTGCAGCCTTATGAACTCCATATTTGGCACAAGGCCCAAAGTGCCCTGCTCATCTACATCTGTAAATGCAGGGAAGTGCAGACCCCAGAGGGCCCAGTGCTTTTGTAGCAAAACAGACTCCTTCCTTGACATCTGTAGCCACACAGAAGTGCTGGACCCAAAGGGCCCTGCACTTCCATACATGGCTAGATGGACTCTTTACTTGTCACAGGACACACAGGGCCCTGTGTGTCTGCTCCTGTAGCTCCACAGAAGGGCAGGCAGGGCCTAGAGGATTATGAGCTTTCACAGCCAGATGGTCTCTGTGTTTGGTGGAGGGCCCAAAAGTCTCAGTGCATCTGCATCTGAACCTGTGTGAGGTAGGATACAATGCCACTTTCTCAAAAAGAAGTTAAATTCATTGCAAAAAAACTGTTAATGTACCTGTTAGGGTTGCTCTTAAAAAAACAAAAGTAGGGAACTTTGGCATTAGGGTTTCCAACCCTAACTCCCTACAGTCCAAGCAGCAAAGGACAAGCCCACACAACAATCACAGACAGCCTTTAGGTAAGACAAACAACATACAATTTTTCCAGATGACACAAATGCCGTAGCACTGATGTCCTGACTACTATATATAGATTTGTATCTATGGGTGCATAAGATCTGACCCCACATGGGCATGTGGTTATGCAGCCACACCTATATGTACATGTCATACAGCATGTTCATTGACCAGAAGGCCCCATGGAGCCTGCCCTTCTGCAGACTGTGGTACTCGTGCATGCTGGACAAGGTGCCTTGCTTGATCTGGTACTGCATGGTTTTCTATGTGAAGTTGCATAACAGAAAACATGCTACTCCCTTGAACAATTTCAAGATCTACTGCTGAATCTATGACACCGATAATCCGTACTTTCATCTGTGCAGCAGAAGGCCCCTCAGAGGTCTGTGCTTTTGCAAATAGAAGTACTGTTGCAATATTGAATTTTGTGACTCATACACTTTGGCAGCCAAAGTTCATTGCATATGTCTTACACCTTTGGCAGCAGAAGTGCAGGCTCACCAGTGGGCCCAGTGGCACTGAGGGTTGAGGCACTGGACAGCACACCTTGCACCAAGCTGATGACCTGGGTTTGGGAGCAGACTTGGGCAGCCGGGGGCTGGCAAGGGAGAGGAAGGATCGAGCATCCCATGACTGCTTTCCTTTCCTCTAGGGTGGGTGAGGGTGCTGCGCCACACTGCAGTGGCACCTGACAGAAGCTCGGTACACTGCAAGCTGCAGGCATGACAAGGGGGGTGGAGTGTGGTGGTCATCCACAAGTATGTGCACCGCCACTGTACATCCTGCTTCTTGGGGATTTAATCCTGGAGGAAAATGGTGGGGTGACCACTCAGATGATAGCCATGCCCTGTGTCCCCCAGACCCGTGAAGATGTAGCCACTGGGTGTCTGTGCCACAAGTCTCTATGGGGGAGGTCCTGTCATTGGCCAGCCCAGTGAGTGGGCATATAAATCCACACAACAGATCTGGTCCGGGGGTGCGGGTGCCGGTGGCTGCAGTTGGAGGCAGCTCTGGCCAAGGAGGGAAAAAGTATTTAATGACAAAAAAGAAGTGCAGGCTCATCAAATTTGTGTATGTCTTACAGTGTGCATGAGTACCTGAAGCTACAGAAATGCTTGGCCCTTACAGGCTGCATTGTTACAGACAAGAAAACTCTTGTAATTTAGGTATCATGGATTTATATCTGTGGATGCAGAGACCTGTCCTTCTGCACAGAATAAGTGTTGTGATATGAGTATCCTGAATTTCTATCTGAAGTGATAAGTCAGTGTGTATGTCTTGTGGCGTGCATGCGGCAGATACAAATTCATGAAGTTACCACATCAGTGGTACTGTATTTGTGTCATCTGGAAACAGATGTATGTTGCTTGTCTTACCCAATCATTGCTGTATTTGATTGCTTGTGAGGGCTTGTCCTTTTGTTGGTTGGGGAGTGGGAGAAGTAGGTTTGGAAACCCTAACACCACATTTCCATACCTTTGATGCTTTATGTTGAACCTTAACTTGTGCATTAACAGTTTTTTTTTTTTGCAATGAAGCTATATACAGTAGAAGCCACATAATCAGGTCGCAGATAACTGGGATGTCCACTTTGTTGGGAGGTCCTGCTGGGAACTGATTAAGTGGCCATTAATTTCTGTGTCATCCCCCTCCTTTTAATAGGGACAGGGATGCCAGATTATTAGGATGATTTGGTGCCACTCAGTATTATCAACCCCTACTTCCTATCTAGTTAATGGGATGATGATGAACTAATGATCTGCTAAACATGTGTAAATGTGCTGTGAATAGTGCTGTCAGCCTCTACCACACATGCATCTCCTATTCACTTCCTTGTCCTGAGCCCAAGATTTTTCCTGATCCTCCTATTCCCTATGGTTGAAATTATAATTCTCCTCTTGGACTCACAGTTCTGATGCTCCAAATTCTCTGAGCTCCCTTTGATTTAAGTGCTGAAATAAATCTATTGTCACTGAAGCTGAAGCCATCCAACTTGCTATCTTATGACATTTATGGCATTTAGAGCAGCTCCTGATTCCATCCCTCCTCTGAGCTCCTGTTCCAGCAGCACAAATGTTAACTCCCCACCATTCAAAACACAGCTCAACTAGTTTTTCTCAGTCTCTGTAAAAATGAACAGAAAGTGTGAATGGTAAACCAATTTTCTCACCTACAGTATACTACTGAAATACTGTACTCTTATTGAAACAGTGATGCAGACTGCATGCTGACTGTACCGAGTAGGGAGCGAAATGTGAGTGCTTTATCTGCTGTGCAAAATACATATTTTATTGTAAATCCCATGTACTGTACTGTTGAAAAACTAACTAAATTATACTTTTCATTGACATGATGTTGTGAAAACCTATGATCCATTGGAGTAATTGAACAGAACAGCTTGTTGTGTGTCAGATAACAACTTCTGATAAATTAGACTACTTCTTAATCAGGATGAATAGCCCACCACCAGGGTGTCCTGATTAAGGAGGTTCTGCTATATTTAACAGATAATATACTACAAGGCATTTGATCATGCTGTGATATGCAGTGGTGTCCCCCAGGATTAAACACACTTTCAACACACTCTGCAGTATGCTGCAGCAGACCTACTGAATAAAGCAATGTAATTTCAATGTCAATTAGTCCCCTTTTTCAAGCAGGAAACTGTGGCATTCAATTCATCGTGGCAGGGTCACATTTTCCTGAATGACTCAGGGGACTAATTGCCATTACAATTACATTGTTTTATTCAGTAGCTCTTCTGCAGCATTCTGCAGAGTGCTGCAAAATGCTGCAGAATTGCGTTTCATCCTGGGGCCACCACTGTACATGTGCCTTTGGTGCATTCTGAAGCATGAGGCTGCAGACCGAGTGCATTCAACCCCCTAAGGTGTGGGTATATCAGAGCATGACCACATGCCCCATAGTGGATTATCTGTCTTATTAAATGGCAACCATTTTTGGTGGGGAGTAGTGCCTGCTTTCCAGAAATATGTAAAAAGTGATTTTGTTTGAGTTGATTTTGGTATTTCATTTCATATATGTGGTTGATCCTGCTAGTTAAGAAAGATGTACTGTATCTCATTGATCCTGCCATTTTCCCCTGTCCCTTGCCCTTCTGCACTTTCATTTTTCATATGCAGTTTCATTTTCCTGTATTTTGAGTAGTGTGGCTGAGTGGGTGTGTTGCTTTTAAAAACGTTGTTGAGGAATGTCAGAATGTGATTTTTTTTTAAATAAAAAGAAATATAACTCTTAGTTCCTGTATTTGAAAGTGCTGCCATTGACTCAGTAAATGAAAATGACTTGACAGCTTTAGTAGCACAGACACAATGAAGCATAAGCACTGACATAGCAACCCCCATGCTTGCTTCACTATGTGTGTGCTACCAGAGCCATCAACTTGTCCTGATGTGGGCTGGCAATGACCAAGTTCTAAGGGATGGATTCATGGAGGCATGTGGTTATTGTGGACTAATGCATGGTTTGGTGGTGTGTTCTGTCCAATCACAGAGCAGGATGTTCACTGATTTTCTTACCCATTTTATAAATATATATTTGACAGTAAATTTCTGCACTATATTTTTGTATCTTATTTATTCTGTGATACTTGGGTGTCTTGTTCTACCTAGGACACACACACACATGAGCTGTTTGTAGCTCAGTATACTTGATTTGTGAAAATCTTCAAATAAATAATAAAAGCAGTGCATTCTCACTCTAGCCAGGCATCAACTAGAGAAATACTGTTGAATACCACTTGTTATAGCAAAGATAGCTCACACAGTATCTCCTAATGATCTCTTCCAAAGGCATCAGATAAATGGGGCTAGATTTTCAAAGCTCCCAGGGACTAAGCCATACTCTGCTGCTGATGCTGCAGGATAAAATCTCCACACCTGCGGAGTTTGGTATTTCCAGCTGGCACAGTTGCAGGGGATATTACTCTTAGTCCCAGCATGTCGTAAATAATGGAGCAGGTGTAAACCAAAAATAGTGCAGCTGTGGCACAAACTGCAGCTCTGCAAGTGGAAACCCACCTGTGACAGTTTATTTCCACAAACACAGACATTTCAGGGGCTTTTGAAAATCTATTCCATGGCAAACAACACTGAATAGAGGATCAAACCTTGAGGTATGGTAAATCCCTGAATGACACTGTCTAGAGCTACGGGTTGCACCAGTAATGGACCTCTCACTCCTGTAAGCTCCTGTTCACCCAGAAAAAGACTGGGACATGTTGAACATGGTACCAGACATCATTTCATAGTTTTGGTGTCTTCCAATTAGCACTCTGTGGTCTATCATATTGGATGCAGTTGAAAGGTGAAGGAGGACCAAAATGGAAATACACCCCAAATATTCCACAAAAAGCATACTACCACAAAGCTTAACCATATCAGTTGCTGAGTCATCTTCAACCAACCTGGAAAGACTTAAATATGTTATTTCCACATGATCACTGTGCTGCTCTGTTAAAACCTTTTCTGCAACCTTAGCTTAAAAGGAAAAGCTAGAAAAAGGCTAGTAGTTGATAGGGTCAATGGGAACTAATGAATGTATCCTAGAGATTTTTATGATATCCAACAAAAAATGTCAAACTCAATTGCACAAAATTGTTGTACAATTTGAATGACTGAAATTTTCATTTTTATGAGATAAAGACATCCGTAACCTCTTGTCATTGCTAGGACTATTTCCTGGTTCATCTCCATTTGAATAGTATGAAAATGTCTGAAATGGTATCCCTTGCTCCATTCAAACCTATGTAGTAAGGGCTCAGAGATCCAAACTTTGCTGACAATCAACACGGCATGCTGTGTGTGCATGTCTCAGTGGTGATGCACAGCCTACTTTGTGTAACAGAATGGTGGATGGATTTACAAAATCCTGCTCTGTACCCAGAATTGGCACTACATTTGATCTTTTGGCAGCCACACATGTCTGCAACTGCCAGGTGCTTCCGAGAAACAGGATCCCCAATCTCCATGGAGTAGCAGCCACCTACAGTGATAGCACTACCAGGGGATCTAGAGAAGCAGGAGACCTGATCCCTACATTGTTGTTTGGCGTAGCTATACTGGGAAACTCTTGATAAGTGAGAGTGGCTCTAAAAGGGAGATATTGAGCTGTAATGCAATTAACTGACATGTGCCCCCTAGTGTGGCTCGGGGAGGGGGATACTTTGAACACCATCTCACATCTGCCATTGCTGTTTAGCAGCAAGGCAGACAGTTCAGGAACCCTTCTTTGCAGAACAGTTACCAGACACTGTTCATGTGTCAAACAGCTTTAAGTGAAGAGACAAAGAAGCCTACAGGAGTGGAGTATGAAAAGTAGGAATATCCATTTGCAGTAGCTGAGTACATTTTATTCTGCGTAGACACTGCTTTTAAGTCTTTGGAATATTCTGTTTAGATACCATTTTTTTTAAGTCTTTGGGTGAATTTAGACTTGGGGGGGGGGGTTATGATTGTCTCCAGTACCAAGTATGTGGTGTAGTTGTATGCCCTGAATGTTTACAAAGGGAACTTAAAACATGATTTACAATCAACTGATGGCAGTGTTCTCAGGTCACTTTGCAAGTAAACACTTTTGTTTCCACTTTATCTGTCTACAGCATTGGGGGGAAGGGCAAATTAAAAAAATTGCTTATTTATACTATAGTACACTCCTGTAAAAATAGATTACGTGCCAGGCAAACATGCTGACATCACTGAACTGAACCACTGAGCTCGGGAATTTGCACATTGGGGTATTTCAGTTTGTTTATACCCTATTTAGGCTGCCATAACCGGTTGCCTACACTATTAAAACACCTACTGAAGACGTGTGTGAGGTTTTCCCCTCCTAGTTCTGAAACCATCCCCCACAATTACTTTTTTAATTAAAAAAAACATATTCTGAAGCATTACAGTTGACACACTTTGATATATTTATACCATATTTTTAAAATTGCTACCTCTGCTCGCTTTACCCTGTCCAACTATCACCGCTGCCAGTATAGATTTTTTTTCCTCATTATCAAGTTATACTGTACTGCCACTAGAGGGACACAACCTTTAACTAAAGTGATCCCTGCCTGTTTTTCATATAGATACCTTCCTAAACTACAGCTACCTCCTCCATCTGACTAGGCCTCCCTCCATGCTCCCTGCTTACAAATTCCTCTTGCTCCTAAATCAATTGTTCACCAATTTCTCTGCATTTATGAACAATGCATCCCCTACTTTCCTCTCTCTCCCCTTGTTCTGCCCATATCATTCTCTTTTCTACCTCCACTTGCTCACTACTCATCTCTTCCTAACAACTCTCCCAACCTCATCAGTTACTATCATCAGTCCCCTACCCATGTCCATGCTATCACTCCCTTTCTCCCCATTTGAAATAGGGTCTCACTCTACCACTGTTCCACATGTGACTTTGATAATGGTGTCCACTTTCTCGTCAGTACTCCATCTTCTTCCTCACTCATCCACTCCCTCACATTTCCCAACCTCCTCGTCAACCCCTTCAAACTCCCCTAAGCTCCACTTTCTTATACTCACTTTTCTCTTGCTCTCTGCCGGGGATATCCACCCTAACCCAGACCCTATTGCCCCTAGCTCCTCTGGGGCTTCCTTCTCTACTACCACCCCCGGCTGTCTTCTCTCAGCCTTCCCAAAGGGCTTTAAGATCGTACATCTAAACACCCACAGCTTGTTACAAAAAACAGACCAGATTCAGACCATGGTGTGCACTCTAAAACCAGACATTCTAATCATCTCAGAAACATGGTTAAAGAACACTATCCCTGACCACTCGGTCTCCATTCCTGGCTACTCACTGCTAAGGCAAGACCATGCTGGCAGGAGTGGTGGTGTGGCCATTTATGTCCTAGCCTCCATCCAATATTCTTTCATCTACTCATCCTCAAATCCTGAGACCCATGATGCTCTAGCTATCCATGTGACCCTCTCCTTCACTCTCCCAATCTTAGTAGCTGGCATTTACTGCCACCCAAATGGCCATCCTTCAGTTGTGCTATACCTAAGTTCTGTCACTTCCCTTGCTCTGAGGAATTATTCATCCTAAGCAACTTCAATATAAATTGGTTGTCACCTAAGACTACCAAAACTAAAAATGAAATCGGAACCCTAAACCTCTCCCAACTGATCTCCGAACCCACCCATCCAAACCACAAGACACAACAACACTCCCTGCTCAATTGGGTCCTTATCTCCCACCCACACCACATCATCACCTCTGGCATCCTCCCTGATGCTCTCAGTGACCATAACCCAATATTCATAGTTAGGAAAGTCCACAGAACTAAATCATCACACAAAACCATACAACTACGCTCTTTCAAGTCTCTTGATCTTGAACCTCTCCTGAGTAACCTTGCCGCTTCTGACTGGTCCCCCCCCCCAACCTCCTTCCCCTCGCTTGATAAGATCCTTGCCTACGTCAAAGAAATCTTTCTTGTAAACTGGAACGCCTTTGCCCCACTAAAGTAAACCAGAGTCAGAGGTAACCCTTACCTTGGATAACCCCTGAACTTCTGGCCTTCCTCAGGGCTAGAGACCGAGACTGGAAGTGTCATAAAACTACCCAGCATCCTAGTGACTTCGCTAACTACTGCATGCTCTGAAACACTTGCACCAGGGCTACAAGGTTAGCCAAGTCTGAATATTTCAAATCTGCCTTCATCAACAACATAAATTCCCCTTCAGAGTTCTGGAAGGTGGTCCACTCCCTATTTACCCCCTCATCTTGCCCCTTTGATAATGTTGTCCACTTTCTTTGCAGAACTTCATCTTCTTCTTCCTCACTCATCCACTCCCTTCCTCTCATCTCCCAACCTCCTCGCCAACCCCTTCAAACTCCTCTAAGCTCCACTTTCTCATAATCACTCTCCTCTTGCTCTCTGCTGGAGATATCCACCCTAACCCAGGCCCTATTGCCCCTAGCTCCTCTAGTGCATTCTTCTCCACACTATAGGAATGGTCAGACATATAGCAACTTAGATTCAATGCAAAGAAGTGCAAAGTAATGCTCCTGGGAAACAAAAACCCAGGAGAAGAGTACACAATAGCAGGGGAGGTACTAACAACAACAAAAATGGAAAGGGACCTGGGGTTAGTCATATCAGATGATCTAAAGGTTGGTAAGCAATGTGAGAAGTCAGTAAGGAGAGCCAGGGGGATACTGGGATGCATCGGAAGGGGCATCACAAACAGAAAAAGGGAAGTGGTTATCCCTCTGTATAGACAGTTGGTGAGACCCCATCTGGAGCACTGTGTGCAGTTTTGGAGACCTCAACTATGCAAGGACATAGACAGGATGGAAGCAGTCCAGAAGGGCAACTAAAATGGTGCAGGGTCTGCATCAGAAACCATATGAAAAGAGACTGAGAGAGCTTAATATGTATACCCTTGATGAAAGAAGGGACGGGGGGACATGATAGAAATGTTCAAGTACCTCAAGGGAATCAACAAAGTCCAGGAGGGTAGCATCTTTCAGAAAAAGATATGTGTAAGAACAAGGGGGCACAATTTAAAGATAGAGGGGGGACGGCTCAGGGGTAATGTGAGGAAATTTTTTTTCACGGAGAGAGTGGTGGATGCATGGAACTGCCTTCCTGGGGAGGTTGCTGGGTCTAAAATAGTGGGGGAATTCAAACATGCATGGGACAGAAATAAAGCAATTGTAGTGGGGGGTGGCAGAAAGTAGGCTGTTGGTTAACTAGAATCTGCAGCTTATCCAGTAGGTAGGGAAATTGGCAAACTGGGTGGGCCAAGTGGTCCTTATCTACCATCAGAGTCTATGTTTCTATGTTTCTACAGCCTCTCGCCTCTCTCTTCTCTCAGCCCTCCCAAAGGGCTTTAAGATCCTACATCTGAACACCCACAGCTTGTTACAAAAAATAGACCAGATTCAGACCATGGTGTGCACTCTAAAACCAGACATTCTAATCATCTCAGAAACTTGGCTAAAGAGCACTATCCCTGACCACTCGGTCTCCATTCCTGGATACTCACTGCTAAGGCAAGACCATGCTGGCAGGAGTGGTGGTGTGGCCATTTATATCCTAGCTCCATCCAATATTCCATCATCTACTTATCCTCAAATTCTGAGATCCATGATGCCCTAGCTATCCATGTGACCCTCTCCTTCACTCTCCCAATCTTAGTAACCAGCATTTACTGCCACCCAAATATCCATCCTTCAGTTGTGCTATACCTAAATTCCATCACTTCTCCTGCTCTGAGGAATTATTCATCCTAGGCAACTTCAATATAAATTGGTTGTCACCTAAGACTACTAAAACTAAAAACTAAATCAGAACCCTCAACCACTCCCAACTGATCTCTGAACCCACCCATCCAAACCACAAGACAGAACAACACTCCCTACTCGACTGGGCCCTTATCTCCCACCCATACCACATCATCAGCTCTGGCGTCCTCCCCGATGCTCTCAGTGACCATAACCCAATATTCATAGTTAGGAAAGTCCACAGAACTAAATCATCACACAAAACCATACAACTATGCTCTTTCAAGTCTCTTGACCTTGAACCTCTCCTGAGTAACCTTGTTGCTTCTGACTGGTCCCCCTCTAACCTCCTTCCCCATGGTTGATAAGGTCCTTGTCTATGTCAAAGAAATCTTTCTTGTAAACTGGAACGCCTTTGCCCCACTAAAACAAATCAGAGTCAGAGGTAACCACTTACCTTGGATAACCTCTGAACTTCTGGCCTGCCTCAGGGCTAGAGATCGAGACTGGAAGCATCATAAAGCTACCCAGCATCCTAGTGACCTCGTGAACTACTGCATGCTCCGAAATGCTTGCACCAAGGCTACAAGGTTCAAATCTGCCTTCATCACCAACATAAATTCCCCTTCAAAGTTCTGGAAGGTGGTCCACTCCCTATTTACCCCCTCAACTTGCCCCCCCAGTACTTAAAGTAAATAGCTCACTAGTGTCTGGCCCACCAGCCGTAGATCCAGAATTTAACTCCTACTATACCTCCTGCGCTACTGAGTTACTGAAATCTCTCCCCTCCTACCCATCACCCTCCCCACCCTCTACCAGTGTGCCCCCTCCACCACCCTCCCACCTCCCCTTCTTTGTTGCTACTGTAACCCCAAACGATGCCCTAAGTGCCCTCCTCACCATCAACCCCTCTAAAGGTGCCTCCCCTGTCGGCCTCGACCCAAAACTAGTCTCCCTCTCCACTTCTTCCATTGCCTACCCCCTCTCAATAATCCTAAATCTGTCATTCTCTACGGCCTCGGTCCCCTCTTCATGGAAACATGCAATGCTCCTCCCTTTACCCAAAGGGGATGACCCCTCATCCCTGGCAACAATCTCCCCATTTCTATCCTCCCTACCCTTGCCAAGCTTCAAGAACACATTGTCCTCTCCCAACTCACCTCTTTTCTATCTGACACCACCTTTTTCACCCCTTTCTGGTCTGGTTTCAGGAAAAAACACTCAGCCACCACCTCTCTACAATGGCTCACAGACTTCATCCTAACCAGGATAGACAATGGCCAAATTACCTCTGCCATTTTTGTCGACCTGGCCAAGGCCTTGGCCACCTTCTCTCACTCCCTTCTCCTTGACTCACAGCCAGAGCTGGCCTATCTCCATCTGTCAAAAACTGGTTCAAGGCCTACCTTATTGTCAGAACCCATTCAGTTAAGATCTTGGACGCTACTTCCCCTTCCCTCCCGATTAGCACAGGCACCCCCCAGGGCTCTGTATTAGGACCTCTCCTATTCTCCATCTTCTTAAATGACCTTCTCTCTGTTTGCTTCCCCTCCTTCACTATACATATGTATGCTGATGATACAGTCCTGTATGCATGTGTCTCTTGTCCTGCTGAGGTTACAACCAGCTTACAGCAAGACTTTGAAAAGGTTCAGCTCTGGTTTGCTAACCATTAGCTTTTCCTCAATGCCAAGAAGACTGTCTCCATGACCTTTGGCACAAGACAGAGACTTTCTAGTCTTCTCTCACTACCCACTTTCCACACCCTTGATGAGACTTTAATTGAAGACACATCCTCCTTCAGGTACTTAGGTGTTTGGCTGGACCAACACCTAAACTTCTCTGGACATATTGATGTCATCCAGAAAAAACTGCTCCCCAAGCATGGTGTCCTGTTTAGGAACTGTAGTGGCATCCCTCCTATGGCTAGACGTGAACTTGTTCAGAAGATGATACTGCTTATTATGTTGATTGCGCGCATGCACAAGAAACATATTGCTGCAGCTTTCTCCAGAAGCAGGTTGTGGAGGCGTGGCACTGTTGTGGCCAATGCCCCCACAGCCTTTACAGGCTTGGCCCGCTTTCCCCAATGCCGTGGCATGCTGCTGCTGACACTAGTTCAGCCAGTGTGCCTTCTACTTGAAAATTGTAGCCGCTGCAATCAGGGGCCACCTCGTCATTGCAGCATCAACCATTCGCTGCAATGAGGGAGTGACCCGTCATTGCAGGCGGAACCTTGAAACACTGATATTGTTTGTGAACATGGCAGGGGCTTGCCACCACGTTCACGAACAATATTAAATCCCCTCTGCTGATGGGGTGCCTAATCCCCTTCAGCAGCTTGTGTCCCCCCCACCGCATTTGTTTGCCGACATGGCCCCCAATCCCTGTTGGCTTTAGTGCCCCAAGATTTATGTTGCTGACAGGAAGCCCACGTCCCATCACCATTATGCAACCCCCCCACTTTTGTTGTCTGCTGATGGGGTGCCCAATCCCCATCAGCATAATGTCACCCCCTCTTTTTTTGTGTGCCAATGGGGGTGTTCAATCCCCATTGGAATAATGTAACACCCCCCCTTTTGTTGTGTGCCGACTGGGGTACCCAATCCCCTGTCAGCTACAGCTGCCCCCACCCAAAAAAAGAATCTTTTGGCATGCTGAGAGCCCACCCCAGCATGCCACATGCCTCTGAAAAATCAAAAATGGTCCCACGATGTCTTTTTCTTTTTAACCTGTAAAGGAAAGCGGTCCTGCTGATCTCCTGCCCTCCTCCCACAACCCGCGCCCACCCACTGCACACCCTGCCTCCTCACACTCTCCCTTCACCCCATACTTACCTCCAGAGTCTGACGCAATGATCTTTGGTGGACCGGGAACACGTCTGCACTCTTCAAAGCTGACCGCGAACTGAGGAAATGCTGGTAAGCTGTATAATGGAATAAATAGGTTTTTTTCAACTTTAATGCATATCTCAGGCATTTTTTGGAATTTTGGCACCATATTATCAACATGGGTTTTTTGGGACCCCTTCTCATGAATTCTGGCACTGTCATGGCATTATTCAGCCTCGAAAGGTGATTTTGCGGTCACTGCATGGAATCCCCTTTCGGGACTGATTAACAAAATGACAGTGCAAGTGTTCATGAGGTGGGCTCTCAAAAAGCCTATACTGCAAATTTGGTGGGAAAAATCAAAACAATGACTGTTTAAGCGTGCACGTGCGCTTGTTTGCTATGCACGCTGTAACTTTGTGAATTTGCAATATTTTATGTTAGATTTTCAACATTGCCATTTTTTATATCTCCTTGTGAACAGTACAGCTGTCATTTTCCACATCCTGGCCGAAATGTGTTTTTGCACTTCCGGCACAGAATAGCTCTGTCACTTTGGGAAATCAGTGTTCAGGACAGATTAAGAAAATGATAGTTGCACTGTTCATGAGCAGAGGTCCTAAAATGCCTATGTTGAAAATTTGGTGATGATACTCCATAAAATGACTGTGTTACGAGTGTGCATTGCGTAGTTTGCACGCTCGCTCATAACTTCACAAATTAATAATATTTTCACTCCAGATTTTCAACATTGCCATTCTTCTGCACCTCCTTATGAACAGTACAGCTGTCATTTTTCACATCCTGGCTGAAATGTGTTTTCGCAGTTCTGGCACAGAATAGTGTGGTCACTGTGGGAAATCTGTGTTCAGGACACATTATGAAAATGACAGTGACACTGTTCATTAGCAGAGGTCCTAAAATGCCTATGTTGAAAATTTGGTGATGAATGTCCCAACTGCTCGCTCCTCCTGCTAGCACATATGCTATACCATTTCTGACTAGATGGTTCACAGACGTTCACAAGCGCCCCACAGGAATTGTCTAGCTACCCAACTGTATAAGACAAGCAACTTTACATTCCTTGCTATGTACCTAGTTCCATGTCTCATACTTTCACTGTAATATTGTATACTGCCTACTGCTTGACACACTTTGATAACCCTGCTGTGATCTCTTTCCCTACCCCACTGTAATCTTGTTTAAATGTTTGCCTCCTATTGTGCTGTATACTAACATGGAGCCTTTGGAAATGAGTCCATGACTCAAAGGTTATATTCAATATTCTTAATAAATAAATACATAAAATGTGTGTGTTACGAATGTGCATTGCGCAGTTTCCACACACGCTTGTACCTTCGCAACTTTGCAATACTTTCATTCCAGATTTTCAGTATTGCCATTTTGCCACATCTCCTTATGAACAGTGCAGCTGTCATTTTTCACATCCTGGCCAAAATGTGTTTTTGCTCTTCTGGGGCACAAAATGCGGTTGCTGTGGGAAATCAGTGTTCAGGAATATTAAGAAAAGCACACTGACACTGTTCATGAGCAGATGTCCTAAAATGCCTATGTTGAAAATTTTGTGATGAAACTCAATAAAATGACTGTGTTATGAGCATGTGTTGTACAGTTTCCACGCACCCTTGTAAGTTTGCAAATTAGTAATATATTCACACCAGATTTTCAACACTGACATTTGTTCACACCTCCTCATGGATAGTACAGCTGTCATTTTTCACATCCTGGCCGAAATGTGTTTCCATGCCTCCGGCGCAGAATATTTATTTATTTATTTCGCTTTTGTTGACCAGGTAGGTACACTAGACAAATTACATACCTATATTCAGGAATGACCTGGGAGAATACAATGATGACACAGGTACAAGCAGAGTACATAACAATGAGTGGCACTAAGTATATTAAATCGAAAGGACAGGCTAACATAGATAGTCTACTGAAAGCAGTAATAGGTAATATTCATATATAGAAAGAATAAATATATAAATATACAATGACTAATTGTCTAGGTCATTCAACAGCAGGGACAGAAACCACAGTATACATAAGACTGGTGGCAGATCCATAGAAACCGTTGGTTCCTAAGTATGTTATTAAGCGGATCACATGCAGCCAAGCGAGTGTCCAGTACAGAGACCATGTATTAAGGAGACTTGGGACACTCGCACACAGAGGTCAGCTTCAGATGCTCCCACAGGGAATACCAGAGGCACTGGTGGGAGGGGGAGGAGCAAACATGGGCAGGAAGGGAGTTCCAAAGCCTAGAATCATTTGCAGTGAAGTCCCTGTCCCCCATAAGGGTTTGGGTAAAGGGGACCTTGAGCACCCCAAGACCCTGAGACCTGAGGGAGTAGGAGGAGGGGTCCGCAGGCATGAGAAGCTGTGCCAGCCCTGGAAGGGCACCAGTTTTGATCACTTTACCCATGAAGCAGCACAGCCCAAAGTTCAAGTGATTTGCCGGGGAAAGCCAGCCAAGTTTATCATAAAACTCACAGTGGTGAGTGAGGCGAGGGGCAGCCAGGGCAAAGTGACAAATATTATTGTAGGCTGTGTGCCACCAAGTAAGGAGTACCTTGGAGGTGTGGGAAAATAGGAGTAGGCCATAGCTGAGCGAGGGGAGCAGTACATCCCTGGCAAGTGCCAGATGGGCACCAGATGTCAGATTATTTTTTGCCCTGTAAGCAAGACCCAGTTTGCAGTTTACAGTTCTGCAGACATTTAGGATGTGACTCCCTAGGTCCAGTTGGGGGTCAAATGTCACCCCAAGGTATTTGATGGAAGTTGTGGTTAGGAGGGGAACACCATCCGCACCACTAATGCACAGAGGGATGGGGGAGGCCTTGATCTTGGCTGATGACCCAAACAACATGGCCTGAGTTTTTTTCAGGTTGAGGACCAGCTTGTGCAACGTAACCCAGGACTGAATATTCTTAAAGTCCTCAGTCAGCTGATGGTTGAGCGCCCCAATGTCCTGGGGTTGTGCCAGGATGACCAGATCATCCGCATATAGGGTGGTGCTGCAGTTGGTTACAGTGGCTGGGAGATTGTTAACAAATGCAGAGAAGAGAAGGGGCCCCAGGACAGAGCCCTGAGGGCCACCAGCAGTCACCAGAGTAGGATCGGAGAGGATCTTGTTGAATTTGGTCAGCTGTACTGTGCCCTGATGGTAGTTTATAAGCCAATTCAGGGCAGGAGGGGACAGGCCAAAGGACCGCATCTGAGTGCAAAGCAATGCATGGTTCACAAGGTCAAAGGCCTTAGATAGGTCAATGAATATGGCTCCAGAGAGTTTGCCCTGATCCATGGCCACCCTGATGCTAGATGAGACAGAGACAAAGGCCATGGATGTGCTATACCCTTTATGAAACCATGCTGAGCAGGGGACAGCAGCTCATGGTCCTGAACGTACTCTGTGAGTTGTTCAGCCACTACTTTTTCTAGGAGTTTACTGATAGCTGATAGGGTGGTGATCGGCCAATAGTTATCAAGGACTTTGGGATTGCCCTGCTTTGGGACAGGGACAATCTTCGCCACCTTTCAAATGTCAGGGATAACCCCGGTAGCAAGGGACAGGTTAAAGATATGCACCACTGGGAGGGCAATGTGGGGTGCATCTTGCTTCAGAAGCTTGGGTTCCATATTATCAAGACCAGCACTAGAGTGCAGGGAGAGAACAAAGAGAAGTCTCTGCATCTCCAGAACAGACACAGCCCTGAGATAAAATAGAGGGTGGGAGGGGTGACCCTTCTGTGGGGCGGAGGCTGAGGGGCCACTGGTATTCGTACCAGCAGGGAAAAGGGAGGTGAATGCAGACAAGTCCGAAAAGTGAGAATTAAAAGCATTTGCGATCATGAGTGGATTATTGCAGGTGGAACCACCAATGATCATATCAGATACCCCAGAACTGGAGGAGTCACTGACTAGGTTTTTTATGTTCCGACAGAACCTTTGTGGGTCCTTAGCAGAGCTAAGTAGGGCAGATTTGCAGTATTTGCTCTTTGTCACCCTAATGGCTTTTTTGCACTCATTTCTGAGCTTCCTATATTGTTGAAAGATAGATTGATCTAGAGTGCTTTTGAAAAGAGCCCAGCACTTGTCTCTAGCCTGTATGAGGGCCAAGAGGCTCCCGTTCAACCATTTTTATAGCAGACCCCCTTACCCTCTGCCTAATGAGGGTAGCATGTTTGTTTTGCAGGGCACCAAAGACATTGAGAAACTGGGCAACAGCAGTAGAAGGATCATGGGCATTAATCACCCCCAACCAGTTGGTGTGCATCAGATCCTCCTGAAATGCCCCCTGAACAAACCAAGAGAAGTCTCTAACATGAATGATTTTGTGGGGTATTCTTGGAGAGGGGATTTTCCACACACAGAATACCGGGGTGTGATCTGAGATGAAGTTAGGCAGAGTTCCGGCACAGCTGATCCTCTCAGGATGATTTGACAGAATCCAGTCCAGTAGAGAGCTAGTGACACCATTAGTTGACGATCTAGTGGGCTCCTGGATAAGCTGTGTCAGGGCTAGGCTCACAAATAGGGGCTCAAATTGCTTAGAATTGCCTCCAGCCCAGTTCAGGTTCACATCTCCTGGGATTAGTAGTTCGGTACCCCCAACATTAGGACCAACAGTGTTCAGGAGGTGGGTAAGGCCAGGCAGACCACCCCTTGGAGGGTTGTATGTACATACAAAATGCAGCTTCTTTGTATTCCCAAGTAGCAACACTGTGTGCAGCAGCTCACATGGGGATAGAGAGGTCTGCTGATGTATCACCAAAGACACTTTAAGATGACTCTTAAAGCATATTAGAATGTCTCCACCCTGCTTGTTACCCAGCCAATCTTGTTGAATGAACTCGAAGCCAGGAAGTGCATAGGCAGAGTCAGGGATTGAGGGTTTCAGCCAGGTCTCTGTAATGCCGAGAATGTCAGTCTTATAGTGTGCAGCCCAGACGGTGAGTTCATCCAGGGTTGGCAAGAGACTGTGAATATTAAGATGAGCAAGTTTTATCCCCTTTCCTGACCTCCATTCTGCAGGAGTAGAAGAGGGCTGAGGGGTGGGACCAGGATTGAGCTCAATATCACTGGCCAGGGCCAGTACCACCAGGAAGAGCCAGAGAAGATGCCATCAGAAGGTGATACCACTTGACAAGGGGTTGCGGGTAGGACGTCTCCTCACCAAGGGGAGACATAGTAGGCATCTGAGATCAAGGCAGTAGGTAGGGCAGGGGGGCAACCTATCAAGGGCTAGGTGGTTAGAGAAGGTGAAGTCAGACACCTCGTTGGGGACAGATATACCCCAGTGATCCCCTGCTGGCTGAGCAGGGGCAGTAACCATTAGAGAGAGGAGGAGGCAAGAGAGAAGGCCAATGAGAAGAGCAGCGCTAGGTGAGGACAGCATAACACCATCCCTGGTAGGGTTAGGAGTCACCATTTCAAGGTAGAGCTAAGCAGTTCCCAGGGAACTCCCACCTCAACAGAGTGACAGTAAAGGACGAGAGGGATAACCTTGGAGGAGGCTGGTCAGCGAGCATAGAGTGCTAGAGCAGCTGCTGGGATAGTTTCAAAGTTGGTATATGTGTATAAATTTAGACAGGTAGTCAGAGAATTCAGAAAAAGCTGCCAGAACGCTCCTCCTGGAAGATTGCAGACAGACAGGGATATGCTTGTCAGACCCTGAGAGTGCTAATTTAATATAGATAGACCAGCCAACACTCTGAGTAATATCATTAGGAATGTCAGCAGGAGCAAGCAAAAGCATGGAGAAGATAAGCAATCATTAGTAATTTTGTGCCCAGGGAGAGATAAGCAGCCTGAACACAACACCCTAAACAAATCAGTGTGGTCAAACAACTGAGAACAAAGTCAGGGTATAAATGTTGTTACCTCTTTTTTCTTTTCAGCCACGCCTATCCAGCTAATAAGAGCCACAGGCATTGAGGAGAGGAGCTTGAGGGAACTTAAGGGGAGGAGGAAACAGGCTGAGTGGGAGGGAAAAATGAATCCCCAGAACCAAATTCTGCTTCACATGCAGCCCTTCTCAACACCTGCAACAGCAGGGGCAGGTAGCTTCAGTTTCTAGCCGATTTGAAAGATTTTCATCCAGATGTGCTGAGGAGGCCCGACGATGCTCGGTTGAGCGAGCCGACACCTCAACTTGCACCAGCGAAATGCGGTGATCTCATAGCATGGTGGTGGGGGGGGGGACCCTCTGAGCTCAGGTCACCCATGCAACCCCTCCATGATGAAAGTACAGTCTAGAGTTCGGAGCCGCTGGACGCGGTCTCGCTTTTCAGTGGGGAGAGCTGAAGTGTCACAGCGGTTGGAGCCAATGGAAGTCAGAAGTTTGGGAGCTGAGAGTTGGCGCCAAAAGTTCAAATCTTCAAATCATAGAGTCCCCAGAGGAAGACAAAGATGAATCCCCAGAGCCAAATTCCGCTTCACATGCAGCTCTTCTCAACACCTGCAACAGCAGGGGCAGGTAGCTTCAGTTTCTAGCTGATTTGAAAGATTTTCATCCAGATGTGCTGAGGAGGCCCGGCGGTGCTCGGTTGAGCAAGCCAGCACATCAACTCACACCAGCGAAATGCGGCAATCTCATAGCACGGCGGTGGGGGGGCCCTCCTAGCACAGGTCGCCCTTGCAACCCCTCCACAATGAAAGTACAGTCTAGAATACCACAGTCCCTGTTGGAAATCAGTGTTTGGGACAGATTAGGATCGAGTGACTGGGGGGGGAGTGACCAAGCTCAACTGAGCTCTGTCGGGACTGCTGTGGATTTCTTTTTGGGCAGGAAAAGGCGACAACGCAGACAGAAGCCCAGTACAAAAGGGCAGCCTGCAATGCTGGGAGACACAGAATGAGCTAGTGAGGGAGGGGGAATGAGTGAGCTCAACGGAGCTCTGTTAGGACTGCTGCAGATTTCTTTGTGGGCAGGAAACGGCAGCAATGCATGCAGGAGCTGAGTACAAAAGGGCAGCCTACAGCGGTGGGAGAAACAGAATGAGTGAGTGAGAGAGGGGGAGTGAGCAAGCTCAATGGAGCTCCATCATGACTGCTGCAGATTTCTTTGTGGGCAAAAAAGGGTGGCAACGCAGGCAGGAACCCAATACAGAAGGGCAGCCTGCAGTGCTGGCAGAAACAGAATGAGCGAGTGAGACAGGGGGAGTGAGTGAGGCCAACGGAGCTCTGTCGGGACTGCTGCAGATTTATTTGTGGGCAGAAAAAGATGCCAACACAGGCAAGAGCCCAGTACAAAAGGGCAGCCTGCAGTGTCAGGAGAAACAGAATGAGTGAGTGAGACAGGGGGAGTGAGTGAGCTCAACGGAGCTCTGTCGGGTCAGCTGTGGTTTTCTTTGTGGGCAGGAAAAAGTGCCAAGGCAGGCAGAAGCCCAGTACAAAAGGGCAGCCTGCAGTGCCGGGAGAAACAGAATGAATGAGTGAGAGAGGGGGAGTGAGCGAGCTCAACAGAGGTGTATCGTGACTGCCGCGAATTTCTTTGTGGGCAGGAAAAGGCAGCAATGCAGGCAGGGGCCCAGTACAAAAGGGCAGCCTGCAGAGCTGGGAGAAACAGAATGAGCGAGTGAGAGAGAGGGGGAGTGAGTGAACTCAATGGACCTGTGTCGGGACTGCTGCACGTGTCTTTGTGAGGAGAGAAAGCTGGCAATGCAGGCAGGAACCCAGTACAAAAGGGCAGCCTGCAGCAGCGGGAGACACAGAACAAGCGAGTGAGGGAAGGGGAGTGAGTTAGCTCAACGGAGCTCTGTTGGGACTGCTGCTGATTTCTTTGTGGGCAGAAAAAGGCAGAAATGCACGCAGGGGCCCAGTACAAAAGGGCAGCCTGCAGCGGTGGGAGAAACAGAATGAATGAGTGAGAGAGGAGGAGTGAGTGAGCGAGCTCAATGGAGATTTAACGTGACTGCTGTGGATTTCTTTGTGGGTAGCAAAATGTGCCAACACAAGCAGAAGTCCAGTACAAAAGAGCAGCCTGCAGCACCAGGAGAAACAGAATGAGCGAGTGAGACAGGCGGAGAGAGCAACCTCAATGGAGCTCTGTCAGGACAGCTGCAGATTTCTTTGTGGGCAGAAAAAGGAGCCAATGCAGGCAGAAGCCCAGTACAAAAGGGCCACCTGCAGCACAGGGAGAAACACAACGAGCGAGTGAGAGGGGGGAGCGAACCAGCTCAACAGACCTCTATCGTGACTGCTGCGGATTGCTTTGTGGGCAGAAAAAGGCAATGCAGGCAGGAGCCCAGTACTAAATGGCAGCCTGCAGCGCCGGCAGAAACGGAATGAGCGAGTGAGAATGGGGGAGTGAGCTAGCTCAACGGACCTGTTTCAGGACTGCTGCAGATTTTTTTGTGGGTGGAAAAAGCTGCCAACAGAGGCAGGAGCGCAGTACAAAAGGGCAGTCTGCAGCGCCAGCAGAAACAGAATGAGGAAGTGAGAGAGGGAGAGTGACCCACCTCAACACAGCTTTGTCAGGACAGCTGCAGATTTCTTTGTGGGCAGAAAAATGGGCCAACACAGGCAGGAGCCCAGTACAAAAGAGCAGCCTGCAGCACCGGGAGAAACAGAACAAGCGAGTGACACAGGGGCAGTCAGCGAACTCAACGGACCAAGGCAATCAACATTCAGTATTGACAAATGCTTGTTTTTAATTACTGTGACATAGTTTATGGTGCTGCCCCCAAGTCCTCCCTGGCCAGACTGGACACCCTTCTCAATTCCTTCTGCCGCTTTACTCTGGATGCCTCCCCCATTGTACCCACCACTGTGATTTTTATCGTGCCCTATCCTTCCCCTCTCTTACAAATAGGTGACTCTCCCACTGTGCTAAATTTACCTCCAAGCACTGGTTGGGTGAGCTCCCTTCCTATCTCACCTCCTCCTTTATAACAACCTCCACATCTTCCCATTCCCTTAGATCAACCAACTCCTGCACCCTGGTAGTCCCCCACAGATCCACTCTAATCAGCCAATCCAGTTACTCTCACTGCCTCCCAAATATTTGGAATTCCCCCCTCAAATTTGGCACTCATCCTCCACCTACTCAATCAGCTCTGCCCTCAATAATTACCTGCCATGTCCCTCCCCAATTCCCTCCTCTGAAACCCTACCTCTACCATCACCTTCATTTTACCCTGTGCACCCACACACCCCAAATTTCTAGCTGTCCTCCCTTCCCCAAATTGCTCCCCTTAGTGGCCTCCTTGATCTTTCACAGAATGTAGGGGCCCAGATGCTCCCCATGGGTCCATGCATCCTCATGGACTATTGATTAGGCCCCTTCCCCTCCAAAGGTGCGAATTCTCTCCCCATTAAGGGTTCAGTTCTCATTCTGTCACTCTCCTATCACTCTTTTATTCCCTACCTTCTAACCTTCCCCAACCCCATGACAGGGTACCCCACATCCTGAAGGGTCCTCTGTTGGGTTAGGTCCTATTCCACCTCCTATCATTTAAGTCACAGCTCCTCCTTCTCTTTCTCCTCCCACTTTATTCCCTACAGCCTTATCCCCTTTTCTGTCTAGCTCCATAGTCCCTTTGCAGGGTTCCCCACATCCTGAAGAGTCCTTTCTTGGGTTAGGTCCTACTCCACCTCCTAGTAATTAAGTCACACCTCCTCCTTCTCTTTCTCCTCCTTCTTTAATCCCTACAGCCTTATCCCCATTTCTGTCTAGCCACATAGCCCCCTTGCAGGGTTCGCCAGATCGTGAAGGGGTCTCTCTGGGACACTGCCTATCCCCTTCTGTCTGGTCCCCCCAGTCCCCTTGCAGGGTTCCTCGCATCCTGAAGGGGTCTCCAGGGAGATGACTCTTCCCCCTCCCCCACTTTACCCTTTCCTCTCTTTTTCCCCCTTCTCTTTCACATAAGCACTTGTTCACTTATAAACCTGGCACTTAATATTGACCACACTTTCTACATATTATGTGCAACCTTGTTTTAACACCATTTGTAACACCTGCCTTACAACTGTATGTTAATGTTGATCTTGTAACTTGAATGTAACTAAACTCAACTCTTCCCCCTCCCCCACATCACCCCTCCCTCTCCTTTGCCCCCTTTTCTTTCACATAAGCGCTTGTTTACTTATTAACCCAGCACTTATTATTGTCCACTCTGCTACCTGTTATGCACAACACTGTTGTAACCACTGCTTCTAATACCTGCCTTACAACTGTATGTTCATGTTGATCTTGTAACTTGAATGTTTAATGTCTCACTCCTAATGTACCCCTTCTCCCCAGGTCACACCGGGAGATGAGTGACTTGTCACTCAGTGTGCCTTCCTGGTGAAACGTTTTAATAAATAAATCAGTAAAAGTACCAAGAAGTAGCTTATTTATTCTGTTTTGGATATTGTGTTATGCACCACATTTAGAGACATGCTATCTCTGTAAGAGACTCTGGAGATAAAGCATCAGTTATCTTCATGTCTTTCTTGGGATGTTATTTGTGAAGACAATTTATCTACCTGCCTCCGAATTTTAAGCGGACTGTAATTTATACAGATGAATTTGGGACAAAGCTCTGTTTGGTTATCATGGGGAATTCCTGATTGTTTGCTGATATGATAATGAATTATCCTTAAATGGGCATGCTCGTATGGTGCACTCGTATTCGTTCCAAGCAAGTTTCGGCCACCATTAAATACCTAACTAAATATCTTGCACTAAACTAATAGACAGTATTTGTTGCTTTATATTAAATTGGCTGCCTTGCCCTGTGGCTTTGGCTACTGTTTGTATTTGAAGTTTGGCTACCATTATGAAGCAGATGACCATATGCCTTGGCTGGCTCTACTACTGAACTTATAAAGTCACTGACTGAACAGTTGCAGATCTTTAACACCTGTATGACCATTACTAAAATAAATATTTTGCAATTATTAAGAAACATTTAAACATTTCATTCTAGCACAAAAAGTGTGCTTTACGCACTTTGGTTAGTCAGCTGAGTTTTACAAACTGCATTATAACTACTTTTTGTGTCTCTGACACTTACTGTTGGGTCTGATTTGGAGAACTTTGGTGATGTGGCATGCCAGGTAATGGCCACAGCTTGATTTTCCTCTTCCTGGTTCATTATAAGCACTGCAGTCCCTGGTGTGAAGAGTCAGATGCTCCCTGTTTTTTTTTGTTTTGTTTTTTTTTAATGTCAAATGCTGGTTTCAGCTGGGCAATTTCCTGGATGAAAGTTTAGAAAGTTACTAGATAATTATCAACAATTATGCTGTACTGGACACCAGGAGTGGTGATTTTGGGGTGAGGGATGATTTTGGCCGGATATGAGATGTACTCTGTGGTAGGTATAGAAGGGGTCAAGCTGACAGTAGGGGAACAGGAAGTGGGGCAAAATCAAGGAGGGGTTACAAGAGGACACTAAGCTCTGCATCAAGAAGGTAGGAGAGAACAAAAGGAAAAGAAAACCTATATGCTACATCAAGGAGGTGGGTGGCTGATTTAGAAGAGTGTGTCCCTCAAATGTTACAAAGCCAATCAATCAGGTGAAAACAGGAAGGTGTGTTTCAAAATCCCAAAGAAGGAGAACAGGAAGATTAGGAAGATGGAAGAAGAAGCCAAGCTAAAAAAAGCTGAGTGAAAGAGAGATAGAGAGAGAGAGAAGTGGCAAGACTGTCTTTCATTACATTAGGGACAAATGAAAAACCCAAGGCATGGTGGGTCTGGGTGTAGAGGAGAAACTGCCTGGATTAGATACTGCCTGAGTGGTGTGGGAGAACACAGGGAGTGATGCTTAATGGAAGGTGTTTGTTCAGAGGTGAAGGCATTTGTGACACAGGTGAAGATGATCAGGGCAAGAATTGCCTCTTCTTGGATCACATGAAGATCTGTGAAAGTATTGACAGTAGGTGAGTGAGACATGATCTAACATTGCTCTGAACAGCACTATGCAAAGTGCCACTAGTTTGTTTGGCCCTTCACATTGCATGAGGCATTCCAGGGAAGGACCAGCAAGGAGTGGAGAGGCAGCTGCTATCTTCAGGGAAAGGGAAGTATCTGCAACACAACATGCTTTCATTCTTACCTGTTTACATTGGTGAAGGACATAACTGCAACACAAAGTGCTTTCGTTTTACCTGTGTACACTGGTGTTTGTTCTAGGGGTGTATGTGTAGAAACAGGAAATTTTAATACGGTTGCCTGATTGTTTTTTGTGGGAGTAGGGGGCTGCCTCGCCTCACCCACCCCTGAGCGCACCCTACCTTTATACGTACCTAAGTCATATAACTTCCTGCATTTCTTTAGGGGGTACCTGAGCAGTACAACTTCCTACTTATTCTTAAGGGGAAACGTCCTGCTCCTCTACATAACACTACCACCAGGGGGCAGGACAGAACCCCTTGCAGACAAGAGAAGACACCAGGAAGTACACAGCTCAGAGTGAGGGAAGTGCTTTTTTTCTCTTTTTGTTTTGTTTTCTTGTAGTTGGGGGGCAAACTGTTTCAGCTGCAGCAATACTAGTATAACCCCTAGGTGGCACTATCCCAAGGGCTACTACCCCTGCCTGTTTGACTACGGACAGGTTGAGGGGCCTAGGTCCTATGGTGGGTGCCTCCACCCAGAGATCAGGGTTTGTAGTGGTTAGACTAGCTTGATCACAGTCCTCTGGGACACTGAGACCCCCTTTTATTCCCTCTAGTGGCTCACACAGTACACGGGAGTTACAGCCCCAATAACCCACGATGACACTGTTCACTACATAGATACCACTTACCCTCGAGACTGATTCTGCAGCACGACTCTGAGGACCCCCTGTAAAAAAAGGTTAAACAACATACACAGCAAAACACAATACTGTTTCCATAAGTACCAACACCACAGACAGTATACAGTATAACAACAACAAATCTGATTTATTTAGGGGGCAATAACACGGGAAGGGGAAATCAGGTTAATTGGTGGCATTAAATCACAGTACTGTGCATACATAAAGGGTCTGAAAAGTCACACTTTGGGTACCCAGGTTGGGGGGGATAGCCAGGTCTGTTGCCCGGGGTTGGCTGGCAGGTACAGATGGATGGGGCCCTGCAGAAGAAAATATATGCACAACACCCAATTGTAATCTGGAGCTGGATGGCTCAGTCCATGAAGCAGGGAAACAACAAGAATTAGATGACACACTTGTGATTGAAAACAGACTGCAGAGGAATACCCTGATTTGTACTCACAATACCCAAGCTGAGGATCGGATGGTGGATGTTCTTCTGGATTGCCAGAACAACAGGGCACGGAGACAAGGTCCTTGTGACTGGACCCCACTGCAGTTGATAGCAAATGTATTTAGTCCAAGCTAAGCTGGGATTTGCTTCCAGCTTCAGCACACAATACAGGGGATTGGAAATAGCGATTCCCCACAAGCACTATTCACATTCATATGTAAAAGGAAAGTACTATACCAAGCAGGCTGCTCCTCAATCCTGATCGCAATTACTGCAAAATACATGAGATCACACACAGCAGCTTCAGTTCTTGACAGACCGAACGCGATTCAGCAATTTCTCCAGTCTTCTACAGGGTGAGCCTGGTTTCCACTCTTCAGACTTCCTTCTTTCTCCTCACAATCGGATTCAGTCTGAACTGGCACTTGCAATGGCTGCAGACCAAACCTCAGGGCCTCACACGCACTTCCCATGCAAAACTATACACTGCAGAAGCACAGAGCTCCTTCTCTCTTCACTGTCACAACTGATATGAGCTTTCCAGTCACAGAGCAGGGCATTTCCTTTAGCTCCACACCATTCTGTTGGTTGGTTCGGCTGTCACTCACAATAAGACTTCCTTTGTTGGTGGAAAAAGGCGCCAAGGTCAATACCACATTTCCCAGAGTCACTGCCCATACAATCCCCTTGTGGCCGGCTCAAAATTCAGAGTCCAAGTTCTGATTCGTCCACAGGCTCCACTTTAGGGCTCCCTTAACCCAATTGGCCCAGCACAGTAGTTCAGGACCAAAATGAAAGAGCTACACTGAAACAGTTTGTGCAAAAATAAAGACAGGTTAGACAAACTACATTTTCTCAGTCACTCTAAATGATTTCTGGCAAACAGTTATATCTTTCAACAAGGCTCCCTCTGCACATGTAGCGAAGGCAGAAACGGAACGAATTGGCAGCAGCTCAGGCGGGATTTGAGCATTAAATACATAGTCCCCCCCATACAAACTAATTAAGTCTGCAAGCAGACAGTTCTTAAAGAGACAGTACGTGGAGGCTCAAATAGCACTCACTTGCAACCACATTTAAACAGCTCAGACACCAAACACCGCCCAGACTTAGAGCATTCAGGCAAGCTCCTGGAAGACTTTTGGGAACCCCCATTTGCAGGGGGGTTACACCACGAAGGAGCTGATCACCACTTGGACTACAAGCTGATGGTAGGACTGTTCATGGGCATTACTGACTGGGGGGGGGGCAAAGGTCCAGCATCGCAATCTGTAGTGGGTGAAAAACTTATAGATAGTACTGTTTTATGCTTCTTTGCAGTGTACCAGTTGATAAGATATCTTTAGGTAGGGAATAAACTTTTCAAAAAAGAGAGATAAAAGAAACAAAATTATGGATAGTACTGTAGTTTCCAGTTAGCAATGTAGTGGTACTGTATAATGCGTCATTGCAAGTACAATTTGAATTGCATTTTTACTTAGGGGCTGGGCTGCTAGGTAACCTAAGATAGGACTATGTTTTCTAGTTAGAACTGTATTTTCTAGATAGTACTGTTTAACATGGGTAGAATAATGGGTTGCAATGGATGTGGGGCAGCAGTTTGGATGAACATCTTGTGGAAGCTAGGAGGGTGTCCAAACTGTCACAGGCTGAGGAATCTCAGGGAAGAAATGCTGTGGCTTGGGAGGGAGTTGGAGAGGATGGAGGGAAAGGGGAGAGAATCTAGGGCAGGAGTGACTCCCCCAGGGAGTATCATGAGGATACAACATGGGGGGGTACATCAAATCATGGGAGGGGGTGGAGAGGGGGAATGGGAGCAAAACAAAGAAGGGGCCTAGCACTGGAGGGAAGGTTCAACAGGAGGGAGGAACCAAGGCACAGCAATGCAGAGAGGGCAGAAAATAGGTTTACAGTGCTGGCAACATTGGTGGAGAAGGACAGGGTGAGGGATACCCAAGAGGGGGGAGGAGAGGGAAAGGCAGGGGACTGCACAAGGGATGATAGCCAGTGTAAGGGGGGTGGCATGGTGAAGAGGTGAGTGGCACAGATGAGGAATATCAAAGGGAGCAGGGATCTGGGGGAGTGGAGCAAGATGGATAGAGAAGATGTCAGGAGCATAGCAGTTGTGGCAGTGGAGAATACAGATGGGGAAAGGTAACAGGGACAGATGGGGAGAATTGTGTGCAGGAGGAGGAGTTGCGCAGGAGAGGAACAGTGACAGGGACAGTCAGGGGAATTACATGCAGGAGGAGGAGGAGACAGGCAGGAGAGGAACAGTGACAGGGACAGGTGGGGGGAATTACGTGCTGGAGGAGGAGCCAGGCAGGAGACAAATGGCGACAGGGACCAATGAGGGGAATTCTGTGCTGGAGGAAGACTCAGACAGGAGAGGAATGGAGATGGGGAAGCAGGCAGATGGAAATATGGAGGAGAATACTAGTACTAGGGCATTCAATACGAAGGTGGGGTAGCTAGGGCGGAAAACATAGTCGTATATGGGTAGAGGCCATGCCAGGGATGACAGCTGAAAGAGTGGGACAGTTGGTCCTGAAATATGCTAGAAGGGTAGAGAGAGAGACCTCATTTAGTTCTACATCTGGGGACAAATGACCTGGCTGATGGTACATTAGAGGTAGTCCAAAAGAGGTTTGAGGAGCTGGAAACTTTATGCGAAGGGGAGGGTATATCAGTAACTTTATCTGAGGTATTACCAGTGCCTAATGCGAGCACAGCTAGAAAACAAAGGATTAAGGGATTTACTGAATTGTTAGGCAAATGGTGTCACACCAAAGTGTATTGGTTAGAGGGAGGGTGCGGAAAGACCTGGGAGGATAGTAGTCTATACGCTAAGGATAGACTTCACCTCAATGAAGAGGGCAAGAAGGTGCTGAAATGGAGGATTGGGGAGTATATTGTGGTAGCTGGACATTTAAACTAGGCGAGGGTGGTGGCAGGTTGATGAAGGGCATACAGTGGCCATGAGATGGGAAGCAGAGCAAGCTTACCCACCAGAACAAGGCCAATGAACTAGGTGGAAGCAATAGATGGGATGCTTGAAGTAGAGGGCAGACGGATGGGGTAGGTACAGTAAATGGATTGAAGGTGGTCACCATGAATGCTGGAAGCCTGAAGGATAACATGGATGACTTACAGGCCCTCATGGTAGATAGGGAGGTGGACATGGCGGCCATCATGGAAACATGGGCCACCCAATACCATGACTGGGACCTGGTGTTCCCAGGGTACAGAATATTCCATAGGGATAGGGGAAAACAGGAGGGGGGAGTGGCATTATATGTGAGGGAGGAGCTAAAGTGCTTTAGGGAGGAGGGGGAGGAGGGAAAAACAGAGTCATTATGGCTGCTAATCCAGGATTCTAGCAATAGGACTCTCCGGATGGGAATGGTGTACAGGCCATCCTTCTAGACAGAGGAGTTGGACAGGGAACTTGCGAGGTGGATTAGAAGGGCATGCAGGAAGGGGAGTGTGGTGGTTGTGAGGGACTTCAATCTGCCGGGGGTAGACTGGAGAACCCCTGCCACCAACAATTAAAGGGAGCGGGTACTGCTGAATGCCTTTCAGGAAAGCTTCCTAACACAGTTGGTCAGTGAACCAACTGGGGGGGGCACCCTTGACCTAGTGCTCACAAATGGGGAGTTTGTGAGGGATATCAAGGTGGACAAACCACTAGCGGGGAGTGACCATCACTCAGTATGGTTCAGATTGATTATGGGCAAAGAGGGGGTGGCATCCAATGCAAAAGTGCTGGATTTCAGGTGGGCAGATTTTGCAAAGATGGGAGAGGTAGTGAGTGGGTACCTGGCCAGGATCCAGCCTAGTAAGGACATGGACCAGAGATGGAAGCTCATTAAGAAGGGAATACTAGAGGCTACCAGTTCCTGTAGCAGGACTTTGAGTAAAAATGACAGGGCAAAAAGGCCAAGCTAAATGAGCAGGGGGGGTTGTGGAAAAGGTGAGGAGAAAAAGGGTGCCTTTAGGAGATACAGGAAATCAGGGAGGGGGAGGATTGGGAGTAGTACCTGCAGGAGGTAAGGGAGTTGACAAGGGCAGTAAGAACAGCAAAAGCCACCAAAGAGCTCAGTCTGGTGCAAGGTGTTAAGGAGGGGGAGAAGAGCTTATTCAGGTACATCAGGGAGAAAAGGAGCTGTAAAGAACAGATAGTAAGGATTAAGAAGGATGGGTGATTGGTAGAGAATGGGGGAGAAAAGGCAGAAGCACTCCATGACTACTTCTGCTCTGCATTAATGAAAGAGAGAGGGGGAGTGCTACCTAAGGGGGTGGGGGGACAGTAAAGACAGGTGAGGGAGTAATGGATGGGGTGATCACAGACAGTAGGGTGCTGGAGGGCTTGAGAGCACTGAGGGTGGACAAGGCACCAGGACCAGATGACTTTCACTCCAGGGTACTGAAGAAGCTAGCAGAGATCCTGGCAGGCAGACCTTTTCAATGCCTCACTGAATTTGGGATGCATACCCAAGGATTGGAGGATGGCTCACATGGTTCCCCTTCATAAGAGCGGCCCCAAAGATGAACCAGGGAACTATAGACCGGTGAGCCTCACATCCATCATGGGGAAGCTAATGGAAATAATCCTGAAGGAGAGGCTGGTGTCCCTGCAGGAGTTCAGTGGGCTGCAGGACAGTAGACATCATGGCTTTGTTGCAGGCAGATCCTGCCAAACCAACCTGGTAGATTACTGTGACGGGTAACTAGGCAGATGGACAAGAGCCATGCAGTGGATGTCCTGTACCTGGACTTCAGCAAGGCATTCAATTTGGTGCTGCATGGGAGACTTGAAATAAAACTTGAAGGCACAGGGGCAGGAGCAGAAATAGTGGGATCGGTGACAAACTGTCTGCAGGGAAGGCAGCAGAAGGTGGTGGTGGAAGGCGAACTCTCATCCCCAAGGGTAGTAATGAATGGGATTCCACAGGGCTCAGTTCTGGGACCAGTGTTATTTGGGATACTTGTTGCAGACATTTCCATGGGCATCAAGAGAAGGATCAGCCTGTTTGACAATAACACCAAGACTGGGGCGGTGGTGGATGACATAGAGGAGTGGCAGAGTTTGCAGGAAGATCTGAAAATGTTGGTGACCTGGTCAGGCACTTGGCAGCTGGGGTTCAATGCCAAAAAGTGTAAGATACTGAATTTTGAGGCAAAAAATCCAAGGAGAAACTATCAACTGGGTGGAGTGCAGCTGGCAGAGACTGAGGAGGAGGAGGAGGATCTGGGGGTGATCATCATGGGATCAATGAACAACTCAGCACAGTGTAGGAAGGCAGCAACAAGGGCCAACAAAATTATGGGTTGCAACCCAAGGGGAATAACGTCGAGGAGGGGGAGCTGAGTCTGCTGCTGTATAGATCATTAGTTATACCTCATCTCGAATAGTGCATGCAGTACTGGCACCTGTACCTGAAAAGGAACATTAAATTACTGGAAGAGGTGCAGCACAGAGCAATTACAGGGACTGGGGGACTTACCATATGAGAGTGGGCTAAAGGAGTTGAACATGTACTCACTGGAGGAAAGGAGGGATAGAGGGGATATGATTGAGACATTCAAGTACATGAAAGGGATAAACAAGACTGGTACAGAGAGGCTATTTAGGGTAAGGGTGGGGAGGGACACTCAAGGCCATTACATGAGATTGGGGGGGGGAGGTTCAGAAAGGTAATGAGGAGACACTTTTTCACAGAAAGGGTGGTAGCAGGGTGGCATGCATTACCAGCAGAGGTGGTAGGCTGTAAAACAGTGGGGTGCTTCAAAAGGAGCTGGGACAGGGCAAGAGAAAGAATAAAGGGAGGGGGTGAGGAGGGAGGGGCAGTTGCAGAATAAGGCTGCTAGCTGCAAAATTGAGCAGACTCGATAAACCAAATGATCTTTTTCTGCTGGCAAATTTTGTATGTTTGTAAAGTATCACCTTTGCCTGGTAAGCACTATGTGAAGTGGTATTTCACTTATGAAATTTAACTGTGGAGTCTGACAGAGTGTTCATCAACCAAAACAAGTTCTAGCCACAGCTGATACAGCTGCGGCTAGCTTGTTGGAGTGCTGAGGAATGAGTGCCACCGAATGCCACCTTCAACATGGTGGAGCTGACAGAACTGTGCATGTGCAGCACTCATGCATGGGTAGTCTTGTTGAATGGCATAATGCTATTACCACGATGGCGGCGCCAACAGAACTGCACATGTGCAAGTCTGTTTCGGAATGCGGAAGTGGTGGACAAAAGAAAAAATAGTACGGCTGTGGCTGTGTCGCATGTGGCCATGGCTGACTGGTTCTGACTGTTTTGGAATTTTGGAAGGATCGCTCTGAAACTCCAAAACAAAAGTGTTCCACGGTTACTCGTTTTTTGAGCTAATGCAAAATGGCTGCAGGCTCTGCCTACACAGTCCTAAAAAGAAAAAAGAATTCCCTTCCCCAGCACCTGTAGCACTGAAAATTAAACTTGTTTCCCACCACCCAGACCTGACTATCATAACAATGTATGTACAGTATTTATTTATTTGAAAGTTGGTGACTGGGAAAGGCACACTGTGCCAAGGCTAACTTCAGGTGTGAACTTGGGAAAAGGAATAGTAAATACTGTACATAGCACAGTCACAAGTCACAGTTATAATACAGTTCAGAGAACAGAATTAATACAGGAGTAAGGCAACATAAGCAAATAAGGCAGAAAGCAACAGTTAGGTGATACTGTACCTTCTAACATCTCAGCAATACCCACAAGCACTCTCTCTCATTTGCTTCTGCCCTATGCAAAGATTAACACTGTTCCTGACACTTTGGGGTGTCGGTAGATCCACTAGATGGCCATAATCATTTGCCTATGTTTTTACATTTTATTAACTGTCAAAGTATGTATTGTACTGGTGTAAATGAATATCTAGTGACATCTTTGCTCATAGTAAAACCTGTCTGGATGAATTTTCACCCAATCAGATTTTACTAGGAGCAAAGATGTCAACATTGATTCATTAACACCATTATGAGACCGGAATCATCATTGTACAGAGCAGATGCTGTGCACCGGGGACCCTTTTCTTTATTTGCAGGTAGGTTTTGTCAGTGTTGATGGGGAACAGAGGTGATGGGGACCAGAGAGGGGTTTAGTGGGGACTGGGTGTTAAAAGATAGTGGAATCGGGTGGGGAGGTGGGAGGAGTGTATTATGCGCATGTGTATCTTTTGAAACAGTTGCAGCAGCATCACACACGACTGGGGCCTGTGAGTATCAGAGAAGGTGGTATCAGTATTTCCACATACTCACCTTTTTATTCACCAGGCACATTGGCCGCTCACTACATGAATTTGGCCAATCTGCCTGATGAATAACAATGCAAACTGTAGTCCCCTGTTTCACAAATTTGGTGAAACGTGCAGGCTTTTTTTTATGGAGCAAATTTCTGCAACCTTGTACATCTCTAGTTGTCTTGTTAAATAAATGTATTTTAAAATACACTGTACTTCATCAGATGCTTTGAAGTTTAGCATGCTAACTGTGACACTGTCATTATTTCCAGGAACCTATTTCTGTAGTTTTTCCAGTGGTTCAACAACATATAAAGCCAATGCAACTGTGGATATAGCATTGTTACCAGAAGTGATTGTAACATCTCCACCCCAGATAAGCATCTTAAACAGTATAGGCATGCCTAGCAGCCTCAAATGCTGTATAGCATATGATGGAGAGAAGTATAATATAACCTGGATGAGGAATGGGACATCTAAAACTACACCCTTTGCAGCAGGTAATATATACAACAGAATTTTATACTTTTTTATGTTAGTGTTCTATTTTATGAACATTGTGTTAGTCATAGGAGCCACAATATATTTAATGTGAAAAAAATGTATCTGTGCTGCAAACCCATTAGCAGTGAGCGTGAGATAGAGAATGTCCTGCCTGAGTGTCTCATCATGTTCAGACAAGTAGCAAACCCCAAACAGAGCACTATGCCTGTCTGAATATGAGGCTGTGATGATGCTGCACACCCTGACTATACATTGTGGTAACACAGCCCCTATAGGAATCTGGCTCACTGGAGCAATGGGAGAAAGTGTATCCCATACTGTATAGCACCTTTTTGCCTGAGAGCCATGTTCAGTAGCTGGCATGTTAATAACACCATATGACATACAAGGCACTAAGAGGACATATGCATGTCAGTATGTCACCATTCATGGCTCCGTGCAATGTTGCTGTGCTCACATGCATGGAGACAATGTGTAGAGCCTGGTCATCCCCTCCCCCACTGGATCCTGGAGTAACAGACAGACAGAAAGAGTTGTCAGTCCTTGACAATCTTGTCATGCCCCCACCACCCATCTGCCGTCCCAATGTGTATACAATATGTTCCTGGTAGTTTAGTGGTCTGTCTGCCCATCCCATGCCCACTTGCTGCTTAGTTAAATATGGATCCCTGTCTTATTTAATTTAGTGGTCTCCTGCTGATGATGCCCATCCAATATTAATATAGATTCCTATCCCTGGTATTCCAGTGGTTCCTTTCCTCTCATTGCTCATTTGAAGCATTGTTGATCCTTCTGCTGGTAGTCTATTGTTCCCCTTGTCTATGCGATGCATAGTTAAATATAAATCCCTGTCCCTGGTTGTACAGTGGTCCCTCTGATCACCATTCTGATGTGTAGCTAATATATCCATGGTAGTCTAGTGCCTCCACCTATTACTGTTGAATCCTCCTCCCTGGCCCACCCACTCAGACCCCACCACCTCCACTCCATGTCAGCCCCAGATTCATCCATCCCAAAGGTGTAGCTCTGCTAATGATTCTAAAGATGGCAAACAGTGCAGCTTGTCCACTCACCACCATTACCAGCCACTAGCCACCTGACAGAGAACGAGTGTGTACATACTATAGACATAACCGTGTCTACAGAATGCTACCTACCAGTCAGCTGGCGAGCAGGGGTGCTATGCTAGTCATTATCTGAGAATGTTTCAGTAGAGTTACACCTTTAGGAATGGTGAGTTGGGGACAACAAGGAGTGGGGATGGTGGGTACTGAGTTGGTGGTTAGGGGAAAGGAAACTTGACACAGATTGGGGGCACTAGACTACAATGGATCTATTATATACATGTCGGGATAGTTGTTGGAGGATGGGTGACCACTGGACAGCCAGGGACAAGAATATATATTTACCTATGCTTTGGGCAGGCACGGGGGGCAGCAGGGTACCACAGAACCACCAGAGACAGGGATCTACATTTAACTATGTATTGGATAGGCATCAAGGGCAGAAAGACAACTAGACTGCCAGCGAGAAAGATTTATTTTTAACTAGGCATCAGATGAAAATTTGGGAGCCACTAGACTACAAGGGATATATTGAATATACATCAGGATGGAAATCAGTGGGTTGAGGGACCACTAGGCTGGTTGGGACTAATAGATCATGCTGTCTGTTCACTACCTAGTACTCAGATAAAGAGTGGTAATGTGATTGTGCATCACTCTGTGCATTGATAAGAATAAAGAGCCTATTAGTTCTTCCAAAACGTCTGACTATGCCGCTCTGCCCTGTATGCAAATGTGCTTCCTGATTAGTAAAAGTTAAAAAAAAACCTAAAAGTTTATTTATTTAGTGCCCAATTCCAGAGGATCTGGGTGCTGTTTAGGTAGGCAAACAATTAAATAAACATACAATAATTAAGAACACAAAATAAAGAGATGGATTGATAAACAATAGTATAATCTAAGTAATCCTAAATTATTCAAAATAATGCAGCAGTTAGTATGTTGCAAAACGACAGTCAATCTACAAATACCTCATTAAAACGATGTACATTCAGTCCCCGCTTAGCCACCAGGAGGAAGGAGCTACTGGTATAACTAAAACTTCTCTACTGGGACTAAGAACTAGACATCTTGTACTGGGACCTTCAATTTAGGGTAAAAAAAAGAGTTAGTGTGTTTGTCAGAGCTCCTTGAAGTAAACTGTTATCTGTTATCTGTGTTATGTGTGCACTTATCTAGGTGCTTGTCACAAGTATCAAAAGGGAATTGTTATCTGTGAAATTAACTAAATGTAGAAAGATTTGCAAAGTAGGGGGAGCGGCTTAGCCAGAAGGAGCCAGGTTAAAGCCAGATTTAAGCACTGCCCTAGATAGCGTCTGCCAGAGAACAGACAGAACACCAGGAGGAAGGAGCTACTGGTATAACTAAAACTTCTCTACTGGGACTATATTACCCTCCTTCCCTCCCCTCCACCCCCCCATACCCCACCCTAAAGCAGTTCTACTTTTATAGGCACAAGATTTAACTAACAACAGGAACTTCCTGTTTGGGAGCAGGAAGTGAGTGATCACAGAGCCACCAAAGACTCACCATCCTAGAAGGGCAAGAGTAGCTCTTCTCCCCCCCGCCCAGCTGCTGGAGGTCTGACTCTGAGCAAGTAAGGAGACTACTGAGAAATATAGGAACTTCTTGTCTTAGAACAGAAAGATCAGGAGCTAAAAGGGCACAGAGGCAGTAAGTAAGTAGGGGAAGAAATAAAAAGAAAATAAACAAACAGAGGAAAGAGTAAGTTTTCCAAACAACAGTTAGAGGGCCAGAAAAAAGACATGATGGGAGTGGTACAGTGCAGTGGCTGTGGAGCAACAGTCTACCGGGAGACGTTCTGGAGGATGCAGTGTTGTCCCATCTGCAGGCACCTCTCTGGGCTGAGGGAGGAGGTTACTCATCTCCAGGCTGAGTTGGCCAGGATTTATGAGACCTCCTCTCCCACCCAGGGACCACCAGGGTCACTGCCGTTGCCTCAGAGGTTGCCAAGAAAGAGGAGTGGTTGGACCACAGGGGCCCAGAGAGGGGTGAGGGTGGTGGAACAGAGGCTCATCCTCCATCTGCACATCTCCACAATTTCTATGCCATTCTGGAAAAGTGTGGTTCCTCTATGGAGGCACCCACAGTGGAGACCAAGGAGGATGCTGGGAACCTCCACAGAGGAGATCCACAGGAGGGTGGCATGGGACCCCACAGGGAAAGGAAACAACTCCTGGTGGGGGGCTCCATTGTTAGGAAGGTAGAACTGGGGGAGGAAGGGGAGAAGGAAGTAATGTGCCTGCCTGGTGCCATGGCTTGGAAGGACAGGGAGCGAATCATCAGGATCACAGGAGCAGCAGCACAGGGGAGGGAGCTGGATGTCATTGTCCACCTAGGGACAAATGACCTGGCCAAGAAAGGGATCAGAGGCATGCAAGAAGCATTTGTGGAGATAGGGAGGGGTCTTAGACAAATAGCATACATGGTAACCTTCTTGGAGGTGCCGCCTGTCTATGGCACGGATGAGGCTAGGGTGCTCCACACCATGGGATTCAATCAGTGGTTGAAAAACTGGTGCAGAGCTCAGAGATTTGGCTTCATTGGGGACCGGGGGTCCACTGGGATGGATGCAGGCCTATACTGGCATGATGGTCTGCACCTGTCCAGGATGGGAACCAGGATCCTAGGTGATAGGTTTAAATACTTCATTGGCAAGCATTTAAACTAGCCAGGGGGCACTGGAAAGGAGCAGGGAAATCCTAGCCCCCAAAAAATCAGGGTACTAAGTGAGGTAGACACCAACATAGAGATGTCAATAGGAAAAAGTGCAGGGGTAAATGGAGAAAGTGACAAACACAATAAGGACAGGGATGGGGCAAAAAGGGGTAAGGCCATCAAGAAATGGAGGGTAATGAGTACCAATGCCTGTAGTCTGGGCAACAAGCTCCCTGAACTGGTGGCCATGATGGAAGAGGGATGCCTGGATATTGTAGCAGTCACAGAAACATGGTACACAGAGAACCATGACTGGGATGTTAACATACCAGGGTATACAACCTACAGGAGAGACAGGGAAGGCAGAACAGGGGGGAAGTAGCTCTCTATGTAAGGGAAGGGATATTAGTAACTGAACAAAAGAGTAAACAGGGAGGAGAGGAGGCACTGTGGGTCACCTTAGAGACTGAATATGGCACAACCATCTGCACAAGGGTTGTATACAGACCCCCATGACAGGGGGAAGGAATGGACAAGGATATGATAGAAGGCATACTTAGAATGGCAGAGAAAGGGGAGATACTGTTGATGGAGGAACTTAATCCGCCAGATGTTAACTAGAGCACCTTTGCTGCAGCCACATCCAAAAGCAGGGCCATTCTTGATGCCCTTCAGGAGGCATGCCTCAGACAGCTAGTTTTGAAACCTACTCATGAGGGAGCAATCTTAGACCTCGTACTCTCAAATGGGGACAGTGAGAGATCTCAGATCTAGAAGTGTGCAGCCATCTGGGAACAAGTGACCACCAAACAGTGTGGTTCACGATAAACTCAGCTACAGAGTCATGCCATACAAAAGTGAGGGTTCTGGACTTCAGGAGGGCTGACTTTGGCAAGATGGGAGAGTGCCTTAGAAAAGCACTAGCAAATAGGCTAGAAGGAGGGTGGAGCAACAATGGGGAAATATCAAAGCTGCCATCACAGAGGCAACAAGCCTTTGTGTGAAGCAAATAAACAAATCAAATGAAAGAAAAAGCCACTATGGTTCTCAAAAGAAGTGGCGGTGAAGGTTAGAGAGAAAAATATAGCATTTAGGAAGTATAAGGAAACACAGAAGGAGCAGGACAGAGAACTGTACCAGTTAAGGCAGAAAGAAACAGGGAGGGTAATCAGAATAGCAAAGGCACAAACTGAGGAAAAGATAGCCAACTAGGTTAAGAAGGGGGGATAAAACATTTTATAGGTATATCAGGGAGCATAGAAAGACAAAGGGAGGAATAGTGAGGCTGAATAGAATGGATGGTGGGTGGGCAGAGAGTGACAGTGAAAAAGCAGGGATACTGAATGAATACTTCTGTTCAGTATTCACAAAAGAGGAAGTGGGGGAGGTGCCTAATCCAATTAACAGAAGCAATCTGAAGGGGGGTCAATTCCAGTCCTTTCACAGAAGAAAGGGTTCTGAAACAACCCCTAAAACTGAAGGCAGACAAAGCAATGGGGCCAGATGGAATTTCACCCCAGAATTCTAAAAGAATTAAGCAGACAACTAGTGACACCACTAACTACCCTTTATAACAAATCATGGGAGGATGGTGTGGTACCTGAGGACTGGAAGAAGGCTGATGTGATTCCCCTTCACAAAAGTGGGAACAAGACAGATGCAGGAAACTACAGACCTGTCAGTTTGACCTCTGTGGTAGGGAAAGTGATGGAATCACTTCTGAAGGAAAGAATTGTTGAGTACCTAGAGGCCAGTGGGGCACAGGACCCAAGGCAGCATGGGTTAACAGAGGGAAGGTCATGTCAGGTGAATCTAATTGATTTCTTTGACTGGGTGAACAAAGTAGTAGACCAGGGAGGGGCTGTGGATATGGCCTACCTAAACTTTAGCAAGGCATTTGACACAGTCCCACAAAAAGATTAGTAGTCAAATTAACCAGCCTTGGAGTGGGTCCCAGGGTGGTAGCCTAGGTAAACATTGGCTGAACAACAGGACACAGAAGGTAATTATAAATGGAGTCCACTCTGAAGAAAGAGTGGTTACTAGTGGGATACCGCAGGGTTCAGTACTGGGTCCAGTCCCTTTTAATGTCTTTATAAATGACATTGCGGAGGGACTGGAAGTAAAAGTATGCCTCTTTGCATATGACATAAAGATGTGCAACAGGGTTGATACACAAGGAGGTGTGGAAAGGATGAGAAGGGACTTGGCAAGGTTGGAGGAATGGTCAGAAGTATGGCAGCTTGGATTCAATGCAAAGAAGGGCAAAGTAATGCACCTGGGAAACAAAAACCCAGGGGAAGATTACACAATGGGGGGGAGGTAGTAACAACAATAAAAATGGAAAGGGACACGGGGGTAATCATATCAGATGACCTTAAGGTTGGCAAGCAATGTGAGAAGGTGGTAGGGAGGGCTGGGAGGATACTGGGTTGTATAGGGAGAGGCATCACCATCAGAAAACAGGAAGTTGTTATTCCCCTGTACAGACAGTTGGTGAGACCCCATCTGGAGTACTACGTCCAGTTCTGGAGACCCCATCTCCTCAAGGACATAGACAGGATGGAGGCAGTTCAGAGGAGGGCAACTAAAATGGTGTAGGGTCTGCAAGAGAAGCCATATGAGGAGAGGCTAAAGGATTAATAATATGTATACTCTTGAGGAAAGGAGGGAGAGGGGAGACATGATAGAAATGTTTAAGTACCTCAATGGAATCAACAAAGTCCAAGAGGGTAGCATCTTTCAGAAAAAGAGATGTGCAAGAACAACAGGACACAATTTGAAGATGGGAGGCAGCTCAGGGGCAATGTGAGGAAGTATTTTTTCACAGAGAGGGTTGTGGACACATGGAACAGCCTTCCTGAGGAGGTTGTGTGGTCTAAAACTGCGGGAGAATTCAAGAATGCATGGGACAGACATAAGGCAATTTTTGTGGGGGGCAGGAAGAAATAGGCTGTTGGTTAAATAGGATCTGCAGCTTATCCTCTAGGTAGGGAAATGGGCAGACTAGGTGGGCCAAGCGGTCCTTATCTGCCGTCAAAGTCTATGTTTCTATGCTTCTCCCAATGGGGCTTCCTTCAAAGATTTTGGAAGCGAGTTCCACAACACTGGGCCCGCAACCTTAAATGAACGGTCTCTGGAAGACTTTAGGCAGGCGCTGGAAACTGCTAGGTGGCCCTTGAGGAGTGACGGGAGTGCATGGGATGGACATAGAGTTGCCACCTGTCAGTTTTTTTACCTGGTGATCAGGTTTTCAAGGTCCCTGTCAGGTAATCCGGTTTTGCTCTGTGCTGGTCACGTTTTTGAGCCATTTTGAGTGCTCACACACCTTTGAAACAGATTTTGTTGTATCATGCATTGTTTCAGCTGCATGTCCAGGTTACAAACAAGTTCTGTTGTCAATATAGCCCTTTGTTTGTGAAAGCAGTCAAACTGGGAGGTGTAAAGTATGGTCATTAACACCATTAGCACTTACTTAACCTAATCATTTCCACTGCACCTTAAAGTAGCATAGCAGCAAAGCTGACCCCACCTTTTGTAACAGTAATAGAGCCAGTTGTCTTCCACTTTCAATTGTTGGTAAACATTTTCATATCTGTAAATGAGTTTTCTTTTATCTCTCAATGTTTGTTAGGTAAACCAATCAATACATAAATAAATATATAAGTAAATAAATAACTAGGAAGACTCTAGTAAAGTAACTTTAACAGGTACAGTGCAGTATCTTAACATTTGTGTTGAAGTGGTGCTTTAAACCTTGTCTTTTATTGATATAACAAATGGCTTTCTAGGAGGAACAATGCATGATGAGTCATGAAAAGGGGTGGGACTAGAGGCGGAGCTTAGGATCCGGTTTTTGCTTCATTCAAACGTGGCAACCCTGGATGGACAGGAGTCAGGAGGTCATTCAGCTAGACAGGGCCTTATCTGCGTAGTTCCTTATAGGTGAGAAAACCCACTTTGAAGTTGATCCTCCACCTAACCAGAAGCCACTGCAACTCATGCAGAACCAGGGTCACATGACAGGACCTCAGAAGGCCCCTCAGCAACCAGGCCACTACATTCTGCACCAAATGCATGGGTGAAGCGGTATATTTTATGCACAAGCACTGCCCATTTAGCATGAGGGCTGCAAAATATGGCCCCCAACCCATCTGATCACTCGAAGACCAGTTAGTACATCACTAACATGATTAGTGATGCATTTACCTTCGTAATATCAGGCAGTAATGTTTAGGTCGCATAAAGAGTAAGGAAAGGGGAAGACTGGTATTATATGTAAAGGAGGGTATCAAAGCCAAGGATGTCAAGGAGAGGGGGAAGGGCCAGTGTGGGTATAGGTTTTCACAGATAGATGGAGGAACATCAGGATGGGGGTGGTATACAGACAATCATTTCAGGAAGAGATGGCTGATGCTGAACTGCTGAAAGACAGTAGAAGGACAACAACAGAGGGAGAGGTGCTACCTATCTTTAGAAAACGGGCTTGAAAAATAAAGCATCCTGACTGGCTGAAAGCAATAGTCAGGCATACATTTATTTTTCAATAGTGCCCAGTGAAAAACAAGTGACAATTCAGGGTGCCCCATTACTTAGGGTATCCATGGGCATCCTAATTTGTTAAACTCAAACTACCACCATTTATTTCTTTCATTTAGCAGGCTCTCTATGCTCCTGACTGCTCGCTCTCTAAAAGCCACTTAAATAAAAAAAGCACAAGTGGCAAAACAGTTTTTGTTAATTTCAAAAATATTTTGTTTCGTAGCTCAGTCCCTAGCCTTACCACTTGCACAGTCCCCTCAGCTTGACTCCCTGACTGCAAGTACTTGCTGTCTCTGCCCCACCTCTGAAAATAACTGATTAGCCGGGTTAAAACTTCTTTCTTCAAAGCAACAAAACAATAGTTTAACACCAGTTCAGTCTGCACAGATTGGCTGTACTGCTTCACCTTGCCTACTCCACTCAGTTGTCTCGCTGGCACACATACAGAACCAGTGCAGCTCCTGATCCATGGGGGGTCTCCAGCAAGGAGCTGCAGAGGAAGGAAGGAAGGAAGGAAGGAAGGAAGGAAGGAAGGGAGGAAGGAAGGAGGAGGGAGGAAATGGAGCTCTGCCATCTCACAACTGACTTCTAGCTCTCCACTTCCTGGTTTTACATACCAGAGTCATGAGAGGTTGTACACACATCTCCTGACCACACAAAAGAAAGAAAATTCCTCCAGGAAGGGCACAGAATTACTTTTCAAGCACAAAAATGTATTTATTTATTTATTGAAATGTTTCACCAGGAAGGTACGCTGAGCAACAAGTTGCTAATCTCCCGGTGCAACCTGGGAAGACGGGATACAGTGAGGATGGATCAGTAATACATACATACGTACAAGCTGCATAAGTCATCATTAACATCCATTTGAATCATACAGGTGTTACGTACAGTGGTCCATTGCAATATGGTCCGTTGAGAGAACATACATTTGTATAGGACAGGTGTTACAAAAACAGTACATTTGCATTAGCTGGGCTGTGCATAAAGAGTTCCTTACAATAAGGTTAAATGAGCTAACAAATAATAAGTGCAAGGGGAGGGGGGCAAGGAGACAACACAGGTTAGGACAGACACAGAAAATAAGCAGTGTGGAAGGAGCAGTGCTAATAAGTAGAGAAAGAAGAGGCTGAGCAGAGATAGAAGAACATTTAAAAACAAACAGGGAAACAAGAACGGTAAAACAAGTACTAGAGGAACTGATGGGTTGCAGCGTGTGTGGGCGAACAATAGGTAATTGGGCAAGTGGTGAGATAGAAGCATGTGTGAGTGAGAGGATGAGGGGGGAGAGGGGAGACTTGGGGGAGTGTTTGGTATCCTGCATCTGGAAGGGTGGGGGGGTCGCTGGTAATCAATGAGAGCAATGGGTAGGGTGGTAGGGTGCAACAACTGCAGTGCACCAATCTTTCTAAAAACTGCTTGGAGAGTGGGGGGATGTTTAGCGTGCAACCACATAGAAAAACTTAGAAAGGAGATTGAGGGTCTGCAGGAGGAACTAAGACAGGCAAGGCAGATTGGGGGTGGGTTTAGCCCAATACTTGTGGGAGGGAGGAGGGGAGATGAGGGAGGGTAATTTGAGCCAACAGTGGTGAGGAGAGGGTCAGAAGAAGGGAAGCAGATACAAAGGGGCTCATGCCAGGATGAAAGATTACTGGGGAAACCAGGTCAGGAGACAAAAGACAAATGGAAGGAGGAGACAGGGACTTGTGAGGGGAGGAGAAGTGGCAACAGTCATGGAATGGAAAGGAGTATCTATACCCTTGAGGAAAGAAGGGAGAGGGGGGACATGATAGAAACTTTCAAGTACCTCAAGGGAATCAACAAAGTCCAAGAGGGTAGTATCTTTCAGAAAAAGAGATGTGCAAGAGCAACGGGGCACAATTTGAAGACAGAGGGGGGACAGCTCAGAGGTAATCTGAGGAAGTATTTTTTCATGCAGAGGGTTGTGGATGCATGGAACAGCCTTCCTGAGGAGGTCATGGAGTCAAGAACAGTGGGGGAATTTAAGAATGCATGGGACAGATATAAGGCAGTCCTAGTGTGGGGGTAGAAGGAAGTAGGCTGTTGGTTTACTAGGATCTGCAGCTTATCCATTAGATAGGAAAATGGGCAGAATAGGTGGGCCAAGTGGTCCTTATCTGCTGTCCAATTCTATGTTTCTATGTAGGAAACAGGTTATTATGAAGAGAGGAAGCAGGCATTTGTGAAGGGTCTTCGGAAAATAGTTTTGCACTGCTAGAGGGGAAGAAGGAGGAGGGACATAATGCAATTGGAGGAGTAATTGATAAATGCCTGGGCCAAACTGGAGTGGGGGGAAGTTCTGCTGGGAGAATTGCAACAGGGGGCAAAAAGGGGAAATAATGTGCAGCAGGAAGAAGAGAAGCCTGGAATGAGAGATGTAGATGAATGAAAGCAAGCAGGGAGTAAAAGGGGTGGAATCTTAGTGCTGGGGAACTCAATACTAAGAGGAGTCTGGTGGGGTAGCAAGGGGGAGAGGCATAGTCACATTTGGGTGGAGGCCATGCCAGGAATGACAGCGGAAAGAGTGGGACAATCTGTTCTGAAATATGCTAGAAGGGCTAGGGACAAGCCTCATTTAATTATACATCTTGGGATGAACGACCTGACTAACAAGTCAGTAGATACAGTCCAGAGGAGGATTGAGAATCTAGGACAATTATATAAGGGGGCAGGAAGATCAGTAACTTTTTCAGAGATACTTCCACAGCACAAGGCAAGCACAACAAGAAAGCTGAGAATAGAGGAATTTAAAAGATGGCTATGAACCTGATGTCATGCTAAAGGGTATTGTCTCTTGGAGGGGGGGGTAGACCTGGGAGGACAGTAATCTATATGCCAAGGACAGACAACACTTGAGTGAGGAGGGAAAGAAAGTGTTGAAACAGAGGATAGAGGAGATAGAGAAAGTTGGGAATTTAAACTAGGAGTGGGGGGGTGGCAGGTGGGCAAGAGACATGCAGAGAGCACAGGTTGAGAAACCATATGAGCTTACCCCTTCCCATAACAGTGACAAATTACAAATGGCAATTGCTATTGATAATGCTAGTAAAGGAGGGCAGGATGGGAGGGGGTGGGGAAGGGTGGAAGTTGGTTACCCTTAATGCTAGGAGCCTTGGGAGGAAAACTGCAGAGTTACAGGTGCTTATGGCAGAGGGAGAGGTGGACATTGCAGCCATCACAGAGACATGGGCCACCCAACACAATGACTGGGACATGTCTGTACCAAGGTACAGGTTATTTCATAGGGACAGGGAGATTGGGAAAGGGGGGTGGGGTGGCACTATATGTGAAGGAAGGACTGAAGTGCGTAAGGGAGGAAGGGAAGGAGTGAAGTACGTAGTCACTTTGGATGCAAATCCAGGATTCCAAGAATAGGATTCTCAGAATGGGAGTGATGTACAGGCTGCCCTCTCAGACAGAGGAGTTAGACGGGGAACTAGCGGGCCAGATCAGGAGGATCTGCGAGAAGGGTAGTGTGGTGATTGTGGGGGACTTCTATATGCCAGGAGTGGACTGGAGTACCCCAACAACCAGGAATAGAAGGGAGCAGGTACTGCTGGATGCTTTCCAGGATAGCTTCCTGCTGCAAATGGTCAGTGAACCAACCGGGTTAGGGAATACCCTTGACCTTGTGCTGGCAAATGGGGACTTTGTGAGAGAACTTATGGTGGAAGAACCGCTGTCAGAGAGTGGCCACCACTCAGTATGGCTCACACTGGATATGGGCAAGGAAGGAGTAGAATCTGGCACAAGAGTGATGGACTTCAGGAGGGCCAACTTTGGGAGAATGGGGGAAGTGGTAAAAGGGTACCTGACCAGAATTCAACCTAGTATGGGCACTAACCAGAGGTGGAAGCTCATAAAGCTGGGGATTGTGGATGCAACCAAAACCTGCTGCAATGCCCAGAGCAAGAAGGCTAGGGCTAAGAAATAAAGCTGGTTGAGCAAGAAGGTCATGGAAGAGGTAAGGAGGAAAAGAGCTGCCTTTAGGAAGTACAAGAAAACAGGGAGGTGGAGAATAGGGAGGAGTACCTGACGGAATTGAAGGAGATGACACGGACAGTAAGGGGAGCTAAGACATCTATGGAGCTCTGGCTGGCACAAGGCATTAAGAAGGGGGAGAAGGACTTCTTTAAGTACATCAGGGAGAAAAGGAGCTGTAAGGACCACATAGTAAGGATTAGGAAGGAGGGGGTTGGGTGGTAGCAGGATGTGATAAGGCAGAAGTGCTAACTGATTACTTCTGCTCAGTATTTACTAAGTAGAAGAGGGGGGTGATACCCAAGGGGGTAGGAATGGCAGAAACGAGGGGGAGGGGATGACAGATGGGGAAATCATGGAGGGCAGAGTACGGGAGGGTTTGAAGGCACTGAGGGTGGACAAGGCGCCACGCTCAGATGGCATCCATCCCAGGCAACTGAAGGAGGTGGCAGAGGTCCTTGGGAGACTTTTAACAGATCTATTTAATGCTTCACTACACTCAAGGTGTATACCTCAGGACTGGAGGATGGCTCAAGTGGTGCACCTCCACAAGAGTGGCCCCAAGGATGAAACGGGGAACTACAGACCAGTGAGCCTCACATCCATTGTGGGTAAGCTGATGAAGACTATCCTGAAGGCGAGGCTGGTGGCCCTCCTAGAGGCCAAAGGATTACAGGACAGCAGACAGCATGGCTTCATACATGGCAGATCCTGCCAAACCAACCTGGTGGAGTTATATGACTGGGTAACTAGGCAACTGAACAGGGGCCATGCAGTGGCTGTCCTGTATCTGGACTTCAATAAGGCATTCGACTCGGTGCCACATGGGAGGTTGGAAAGTAAGTTAGAAGGCACAGGAGCAGGTGCAATGCTGGCGAGATGGGTAGGGAACTGGCTTCAGGGAAGGCAACAGCTGGTGGCGGTGGGGGAGCTCTCACACCCAAGGGTAGTGACGAGCAGTGTTCCACGGGGCTCGGTGTTGGGACCAGTGTTGTTTTTTGATATTCATTGCAGACATATCATTGGACATCAAGAGCAAGAACAGTCTGTTTGCTGATGATACCAAGATGGGAGCAGTGGTGGACGACCTAGATGGATGGCAGGGGTTGCAGGATGATCTGGCAACACTTGAAACCTGGTCAGACACCTGGCAACTGGGGTTTAATGCTAAAAAGTGCAAGGTGCAGCATTTTGGGGTGAAGTACCCAAGGAGGAGTTACCAGCTGGGTGGAGTGCAGCTAGCCCAGACAGAGAAGGAGAAGGATCTGGGGGTGCTTATTACAGGGTCAATGAACAACTTGGCACAATGTAGGAAGGCAGCTGCAAAGGCCAACACAATGCTGGGTTACATTGCAAGTGGTAGATCCTCAAGGAGGTGATTCTGCCACTGTATAGGTCAGTAGTTAGACTGCACCTGGAGTACTGCGTGCAGTACTGGTGCACATATCTGAAGAGTGACTTTAGGTTGTTGGAGGGATTACAGCGCAGGGTGACAAAGATTATCAAGGGGCTGGGGGACTTATCATACAAGAGGAGACTGAAGGAGTTGAACATGTACTCGCTGGAGGAGAGGGGGGACATGATTGAAACCTTTAAGTACATGAAAGGAATAAACAAGACAGGTACAGAGGGGCTGTTCAAAGTAAGGGAAGGGAGAGGCACCAGGGGCCATGATATGAGACTACAGGGAGGAAGGTTCAGGAGGGAGATGAGGAGACACTTTTTTACAGAGAGGGTGGTAGCTGGGTAGAATGCATTAGCTGCAGAAGTGGTATCCAGTAGAACAGTGGACTGCTTCAAAAGGGGATGGGACAGGATAAGGGAGGGGCAATGGAGGGGAAGGGTGGAAAGGAGGGGCAGCTGCAGAATAAGGGGTGCTAGCTGCACATTCGAGCAGACTTGATAGACCTCTGGACCTCTATCTGCTGGCAAATTTTGTATGTTCGTAAGCAAGTGGAAATGTGAGGAGATGAGGAGAAGGGGAAGGCCAGTAGAGGATGAGTAAGGGAAAGGATAAGCCAAATCCTAGAAGGACCTCCTTCAGGATGCAGAAAACCCTGCAAGAAGACTGAGAAGATGGGGAAAAAAGGAGGGAGAGAGGAAGGAGTAATTTATGTCTAAGAGGGTAATAGGACCTAACCCAAAGGAACCCTTCAGGATGCTGAGAACCCTGCAAGGGGTCGGGGAAGTCCAGAAGAGAGTGGGTAAAGAGAGAGAGAGAAAGAATAAGTCGAGTCCTAGAAGGACCCCTTAAGGATGCAAAGAAGCCTGCAAGGGGACTGAGAAAGCAGGAGAGGTGTGGGGAGAGAGGGAAAAGAATAACATAAAGGAGAGGAAATATAATAATAAGTTTAATTATAAAGTGCCTTTAAGTTATCAAGGCACTATACAGAATAAAACAATATAAATCAAACATTAAAATTCAATATAAAACACAGATAAAACTACATTATAATCAACAATTTCAGTGCAATCAATGCTCCAAAAAGGCTATTTGGAAAAAATGGGGTTTTAAACCCCTCTTAAATTCCTCCACGCAGGTGCACTCCCGTAGTCGGCGTGGTAGAGAATTCCAAAGAGTGGGTGCAGCATAAGAAAATGCTCTACAACCTGATGATTAAAAACGCACTCTTGGAATCTCTAGCAACCCCTCGTTGGCCAAGCGAAATGATTGGCCAGAGCAGTAGGGAACCAGAAGTTCTTTCAGACAGGCCGGACCCTGATAGTGTAGGGCTTTGAAAGTCAGTAAGCTGACTATAAAGGCGATCCGCCACCATATAGGTAGCCAGTGCAGTTCGCGCAGTACCGAGGTAATATGACAGGACCTACTTGTCCCAGTCAAAACCCAGGCTGTTGCATTCTACACTAGCTGTAGGGGGTGGATTTCAACCCCAGAAATCCCAAAGTACAGGGAGTTGCAGTAGTCCAAACGTGAGGACACAAAGGCGTGGACCAACGTTGGTAACGTGTCAGACGGAACAAGGCGCTTAACTCTAGTGATATTCCTAAGATGGTAAAAGGAAGTCTTGATGACTGCTGACAGTTGTGAGCGCAGTGTCAGCCTGTCATCCAAGATGAATCCCAGGTCACGCACCTGTTCAGAGGCCGGGAGTGAAAAGCCGCCAAGAAAAATTCCTGAGGGCGCACCAACCGATGACCCCTCTATCTGAAGACCCGGGTCCACAACCAAAGCCTCTGTCTTTTCTGAGTTCAACTTCAGCCACCTAGAGTCCATACAGCCCTGGATTTCTTTCAGACAGTTGTTAAACACCCAGAGAGCTCCATCCTGGTCAGGTGCAAAACACAGGTATAGCCGGGTATCATCTGCATAGCAGTGAAACCTCAGCTCATACCGTCTTATAATGTCTCTGAGGGGCAGCATATACACTCCATGAATAATATGGGAGACAGCACTGAACCCTGAGGCACCCCACACAACAAACGAGTTGGGCTTGAGGAAAAAACCCAGACACAACTCTTTGTGATCTCCCAGTGAGGAATGAGGTGAACCATCTAAGGACAATTCCCGATATTCCACAAATCTGCCTCAGGCGTGCTATCAACACTAAGTGATCCACGGTATCAAAGGCTGATGAGAGATCGAGAAGAACCAGAATAGAATATCTCTTCTGATCTCTCGCCCTCAGAAGTTCATTAAGCACCCAAACCAGTGCAGTCTCAGTGCTATGTCCTTTATGAAAACCTTATTGGAAGGATTCGTAGATGTCATGGATGGTTAAATGGTCTTCCAACTGGGCTACCACTACCTTCTCAATCACTTTCCCAATAAAGGGTAGGTTTGAGACAGGTCTGTAGTTTGTGAAACAGTCCAGGTCCAAGGTAGCTTTCTTCAAGAGAGGTGTCACCACCGCCTCTTTCAGGGAGCTAGAAAACTCACCCGATTCCAAGGAGCACCAGACTATTCGCACAAGGATTGGACCCATGATATCACTACAACCCAACAATAGGGAGGTTGGTCCAGGATCCAAACTACAGCTTGTAGGGTGTACACTATGGATAATCCTCATGACATCCATGAAATCAAGTCGACCGAAGGAACTCCAAGAAAATTGAGGTACTGTGAACTCACATTTCTCAACAGCATCCACCCTAGAGTTTGCTGGACATAGATCCGCCCTGTTATCGACCACCTTATTTACAAAGAAATGAGCAAGCTCCTCACACTCTAATTGCAAAAAGGCTTTCTGAACTTGCAGATAGGCTGGGTTGCACAGTCTGTCTACAGTTCGAAAAAGCTGAGCCAGTTCATTCCTAGCAACTGCAGTCTCCCTGGACAGGAATTCTGCCTTCTTACGGGTGATTGCAGATTGATAGACAGAATAATGGACCATCAATCTAAGGTGGTTGGCATCAAGGGCGGACCTGTGTCAGCAACGCTTCAACCTTCACCCCTGCCTCCGCATCTCCCTCAACGTCCCATCAAACCAAGGAGACACAGGGCGAAGGGATAAGGGGCGTACACGAACAGGAGCAATAGAATCCAGAGCCACCATAACAGCCTTATTATAGGCCGCGACCAGGGTCTCTGGACTACTGCTAGCCAACACGGTGGATGAGAGGTCAAGGACCGTTGCAAGGTCTTGAGGAGTAAATCCCCATAAAGGGCGGTATCTAACCATCTCCACAGGGGTAGGCCTTCTCAGGGGGGTGCAAAAACTGAACCTCACGGTGTAGTGGTCTGACCATGCGACTGGTTCCACCCCCAAATCGGAAGTATCAATCCATAGGAGAAAGATTAAGTCCAGAGAGTGCCCAGATTTATGGGTAGCAGTGGAAACCACCTGTGTAAGGCCCAAAGAAGTCATTAATTGGAGGAAGTGATTATCAAATTGTGACAGCTCATCATCGACCCAGGCGTTAAAGTCACCCAGAACCATCAATCTGGGCGACTCAAACAACATGTCAATGATGAAGTCTGCCACTTCCTGTAAGAAACGTTTCCCATCCCCAGGTAGGCAGTAGATGAGTACGATTAGAAACACCTACACCCACTACCACTGTACACTCAAAGGACTCAATCTCCCCCACTACCGCACTCGTGAGGCCCAGTTCAGTCTTGAAACAGACTGCAACCCCCCCACCCCTGCGGTCCAATCTCGGGCAATGTATCACTGAGTACCCGGCCGGAGTCATGGCCTCCAATGTGGGACCTGGATTTTCATCCAGCCAGGTCTTGGTGATGCAAGCCAAGTCCACAGAATCAACAAGATCAGCAATGATGCCAGTCTTGTTTTTAATGGACCTAGAATTGCATAACACCGCCCGAGTTGGGCGACCTCGGAGGCTGTCAAGCCCATCTGCCTACTAAATTCCGTAGTGCCCTTGGGTATGGGCACCAGGCATGGTAAACTATGATCTGGGATCCATTTTGGCCCAGGGCGCCTTCTGGATCTAACTACCCCAATACGATAACCCCCCTCGTCCATTCTCCCTTGTTCGCAACCCCCCACCCTCTTCCCTCTCCTACTGACAATTCCCAGCACTCTACAGCACTGATAGATATCATATTGGAGAGGAAAAGAATAAAAAGGGCAGAAGGCATGAAGAGAGGAGGATGAATAGCGCACCACCCGTGGGGACAGAGGGCTGACACATGCACTTGCAGAACAATTAAAACCAAAACAATAAACCTACCAAAATAGTTAAATTTAGAAAAATAAAATAAACATCCAACCCCAATATAACTTTAAACAAACAAATAATTTCAAAACTTAAACAAAATAAATTAGAAAAAAACCCACCCCACCCCCAAAGAAAATCAAGTCCAAACCCAGCAAGAGGACTCCCAAATAAATAAATATAAATATAAATACCAGGGTTCTCTCACCACCCCAACTTAAATCAAAACAAAAATAAAATAAAATAAAATAAAATGTTTTACCCCCCCACCAGCTGTCTCATAACCGGAGGAGGAGGAGAAAATATTTTAGAAAATAGGACCTAATCCAAAACTGAGCTCTTTTCTTCTATGTTGCTTGTATGGACAGTGCAAGAAACCTCATCAGAGCAAGGAAAAAGAGTAAGGCTTCTTTTGGCTAGGCAGATTTACTGTGTGTTATTTTCTTTTGCACTCACAGGGGTTGTTACTGTTTGTAGCTAACATTTTAGTGCTCTATTTTTCTATGATTCAAATTGTTGTTGCAGGGTATACTTTCTACTGCATTATTACAGGGTGTGCCTACAGGTTTGTGCTTACAGATTACTGCTGTAATCTTCTGATTCAAATTGTTTTTTTGTAAGGTATATCTTCTGTTACTGCTTTATTTTAGTCAGTAGCAAAGTGTTTTTTACAGGGTATAACTTCTGTGAAATTATTACAGGTGGTGCTTACATTTTTGTGACTTTTTATCACTTGTTGTTGGTTGATTGTTTCTGCTCTTACCTCCTTGTTTCTTTCGTCCATGGTTCTTCTTTTTTGGCAGGGGAAGGGCCCAGTCACCCACTCCCATCCCCAACCACCTCATGCAACACTCCTTTTATAGGGTAGCACAGTTGTGACGTTTCTGTAGCAAAGCAGGAAGGGGAGGATCAGAGGGGGTATCCACACAGTGCCCTCATTTAAAGGGGCACAAGTAATTTAATTTGTTATAACAAGTTATACAAAAACAAACAAAACACAAAATCAAACTTTTGCTTTGATTTTCCTCCTTCTAATTACTCTGACTAGGTTATAAACCCAGCATGTCATCTGGAATGGATATTATTAACTGCAGGTACTGCGGGACACGTATCAAAAAGGCAGTTTAATCAGGATTTAGGACACTGTCTAACATGCTGGACCATTGGAGATCTAAGGGCTCAGCTATAGGCAGCATGGGCAGAGATTGCATGCCTCAAATCGCATATTCAGGAGGAAATATATTATAAGAACCACCAGCCATTTCCCCAACATCCAACAGAAGCACCTCAACCACAGATGGTAATTCATCTGGGAGGTTGGCAGGACATTAGGAGGGGCAAACAGGGTGCTCCATCACTCAGTGTTCTCCAACATATCACCTACACAAAACATATAAAAACTACAAACAGGTATCTGCCACTATCTCTGAAATCAAACAAAGGGACAGAGGATACTGCAGAGCAGGATACTGCAGCACAGGAGCTAGCACAACAAAACTTGCCAAAAACAGGGACCAAAACAAAAAAAGCAAAAAGGAAATCTAAAACACTTCTGATCATAGGAGACTCCATGGTTCGGGGAGTTGGTATCTACCTCCAACCAGGGGTATTGGTCAGATGGCTCCCAGGTACATCATCATGGAGAGACACTGACTGCATTGCTAAAATCATGCAGGAAGCAGGAGAAAACATTGATATCCTGGTACACATAGGAACTAACGATCTCGCCAGATGGTCAGTTGTAAAGACCAAGGAACACCTGACCAGGCTGGGAAACAAACTGTCATCCACTTTGTCTGGCATCTCTTTCTCTGAGATCCTGCCAGTCTGGAAGAGTGGGGCAGAAGGACGGAAGGTCAGAGAAGGGAAGACAGGGGAGCTAAACATGTGACTCAAGGGCAGGTGCCAGGAAAAAGGACACAAATTTGTATGCAACTGGCAACAATTTTGGGAGTGAAAGTTCTTTAAATTCAATGGACTACATCTGACTAAGGAAGTAGTCAATGCATTGAGGCAGAAGTTTGACATCTTTGCAGAATATTTAAACTAGCAAATGGGGAGAAGGGTGCAGCACCGGATACACCGAATGGGAAGAACACCTCTCCCCATCAGCTAGTGTTCAAACAGGAGTTCAGCATGTTTGTAGTTCATTTGTATCACCTGGTAAGGAAAAAGGTCCAGCTCCCCATATGATGCACAGGGGAAATGCCAGACGTCGCCCAACAACTAACACACCAGAATCTGACCAGTGGAAAATCATGTACACAAATGCTCACAGTCTGGGAAACAAGATCCTAGACCTGCAGGCAACAATGACAGAGGCTAAACTGGACATAGTAGCCATTAGCGAGACATGGTTCACCAGTAACCACACTTGGGATACTTCAGTACCAGGCTATGTACTGTTCAGAAGAGACCAAGGTGCAAAAAGGGGGTGGAGTGGCCCTTTAAGTCAATGAAGATATCAAAGCTACAGAAATTCAGAATACACATAAGGAGCCAGAAGAACTTTGGGTCACTCTGGAAATAGGAAACGGGACAGCCATATGAACTGGGGTTGTCTACAGGCCTCCAGACCAGGTGGAGGACATAGACACATTACTGTTAGAAGATATACAAAACATGACAGCTAAAGGGGAGGTTCTGATATTGGGAGACTTCAACATATCAGATACAGATTGGTCATTACCAGCAGGAACATCTGACAGAACTAGTCACATAGTAGATTCCCTGCAGGGAGACGGTCTCAAACAACTGGTACAACAACCCACAAGAGACAGGGCTATCCTAGATCTAGTACTGACTAATGGGGAAAGGATCACAGATCTCCAGATAGAAGGTCACCAGGGGGCCAGTGACCATCACATGGTATAGTTCAGTTTGGCCACTACAACTAAATCATCCCATTCCAAGGCAAAAATATGGGACTTCAGAGGGGCGGACTTTGATAAAATGGCCAACACAGTTAAGCAAGCCCTGGCGAGAAAAAAAACAGGTAAGAGGGTACAGGCAAAATGGGCAAGCATTAAGGATGCAATACCTGAAGCAACGTTCCATTGTGTTAGAGAGAAAAGCAAGAGCAAAAGAAGGAGGAAACCACTTTGGTTCTCAAAAACAGTAGCAGAAAAGGTCATAGGTAGCCAAAAGGCTGGCCTTCAGAAAATATAAGGGAACACAGTGGGACAAAAACAGGGAGGCATACCAAACTTCCCTTAGGGAAGTAGGGACGGTAGTAAGGCAGGCAAAAGCCCAAACCAAGGAAGCACTAGCACAAACAGTAAAAGGAAGAGACAAGACTTTCTATACTGTAGATACTTTAGTGAAAGGAGAAAGTCCAGAGGGGGTATTGCTAAGATCAAAAAGGATAAGGGGGAGTGTGTGGAGGAGGACCAAGGAAAAGCATCTATCCTAAATAGATACTTCTGCTCAGTATTTACTGAGAAGAAGGTAGACCAGGGATCACAGCTCTGCACCATGGACACAGGGGGGAAGAAGGTGTGCACTAGCCCCCTTCACAAAAGAAAGGGTCCTACAAGAGCACACTAAGCTCAGGGTGGACAAGGCAATGGGACCTGATGGCATACATCCCAGGGTAATAAGGCAGCTAAGGGTGGAACTAGCAGAGCAATTAGCAGAACTGTTTAGTGAGCCTCTGAGCACAGGAGAGGTCCCAGAAGACTGGAGAAGGGCTCATGTGACCCTGCTCCACAAGAGTGGTAGTAGCGAGGAGGCAGGGAACTACAGACCAGTCAGTCTTACCTCTTTAGATGGCAAGATTATGGAGGCACTCCTTAAGGACAGGATAGTGCAACACCTGGACTCTGTAGGAGCACAGAATCCAAGACAGCATGGGTTTACAACAGGAACATGCTGTCAAACTAATCTCACAGGTTTCTTTCACTGGGTAACCAGAGTGGTGGACCAAGGGGGTGCAGTTGTTGTTGCCTACCTTGACTACAGCAAAGCTTTCAATACTGTTCCACGTAGAAGATTGACTAATAAGCTGGTAGGTGCAGGGTGGGTCAGAATTTGGTCAACTGGGTGGCAAACTGGTTGACAAGCAGAAAACAGAGTGGTGGTACATGGTATACAGTCAGAAGAGATGAGAGTCACAAGTGGGGGTAACTCAGGGATCAGTCCTGGGGCCAGTCCTCTCCAATATCTTCATCAGCGACATTACAGGTGGTCTGGAGGGTAAGGTTTGTCTGTTTGCAGATGGCACCAAGATCTGCAGCAGAGTAGGTGATCCAGATGGGGTGGGCAGAATGAGAAGAGATCTGGATAAACTGGAAAAATGGTCAGAAGAGTAGCAAATGGGGTTTAACGCAAAGAAGTGCAAGATCATGCACATAGGGAAGAGAAACCCTGAAGCAACCTATAGGTTGGGAGGGGAGTTGCTGGCAATCATAAGGGAAGAAAGAGACTTGGGCAATCATCATCACAGATTACCTAAAATCATCCAAGCAGACCACTAAAGCAGTATGTAAGGCTAGAAGGATGTTGGGTTGTATTAGTAGGGGTATCACAAGTAGTAAGAGGAAGGTAATAATTCCTCTTTACAAGACACAGGTTCGGCCTCATCTGGAGTACTGTGTGCAGTACTGGAGGCAGCACCTGCACAAGGACATTAACAAAATGGAGGCAGTCCAGAGAAGGGCAACCAAAATGGTGCAGGGACTGCATCAGAAAACATATGAGGACAGATTTAAAGGAGCTCAATATGTATACCCTAGAGCAAAGGAGGGGGAGAGGTGATTTGATCGAAACATTTAAACATCTTAAGGGCATTAACAAAGTGAAAGAGTCTAACATGTTTCAATTTAAGAAAAATAGCAGGACAAGAGGGCACAGCAAGAGATTAGAGGGAGGCTGATTAAGGGGTAATTTGAGGAAGTTCTTTTTCAAAGAAAGGGTAGTGGATGCATGGAATGGCCTACCTCAGGAAGTGGTGGATATGAATACAGTGCAGGGCTTCCAACAGGCATGGGATAGGCATAAGGGAGCAATACAGATGAGTATGAATAGATAGGCCATTGACTGAGTAAAGGCCTATGACACATTCATAAGGTAGAAAAAAACAGTGGGGGAATTCAAGAATACATGGGATGGACATAAGGCAATTCTAGTGGGTGATAGGAGGAAGTAGGCTGTTGGTTACCTAGGATCTGCAGCTTATTCGTTAGGTAGGGAAATGGGCAGACTGGATGGGCCTTGTGGTCCTTATCTGCCGTCAACTTCTATGTTTCTGTGTTTCAAAGGAACCTTCAGGATGCTGAGAATCCTGCAAGGGGTTGAGGAAGGCAAAAGGTGAAGGTGAAGGTGAGAGAGAAGAGAAGCCAAATCCCAGAAGGACCCCTTCAGGATGCAGAGAACCCTGCAAGTGGACTGAGTTGGCAAGAGAGTAGGAGAGGAGAGCTGGGTTGTGGGAGTAGGGACAGAGTAGGAACAAGCCCTTGGTACTACTTTGGATGTTGAGAATCACAGTAAGTGTGCAAGGGAAGGTCAGTAGGGGAGGGAAAAGGGGAAAGAGAAGAAGTGCAGGTTCTTAGGGGAGACGGAGGTGGAGATGCATAAGGGTGAGGCAATGTGTGGGTTCTGAAAGAGATTAGGATCAGGGGCATAAGTAAGGAATTAGGGAGGGTCATAGCAGAACAGCTTGGTGCTAGGTAGTTATGGAGGGCAGCACTGATGGAGTAATAGCAGGACGCATGATGAATTTGAGGAGGGAAGGAATTCCAAATTTTAGGGAGGCGGTGAGAGTAGCCAGACTGGCCAATGAGGGCTGATCTGCAGGGGACAGTCAGAGTGTGGGAGTCAGTAGATCTAAGGGAATGGGAGGAAGGGGGTGTTATAAATGAGGATGAAGATGAGGAGGAGAGGTAGGAAGGGAGTTCTCCCAGTCAGTGCTAGGAGGTGAATTTAGCACAGTGAGAGAGTTGCCTATTTGTAAGACAGGGAAAGGCTAGGGCATGATAAAGATTGCAATGGTGGGTGCGAGAGGCAGCATCATGGGCAAAGTGGCAGAAGGAGTTGAAGAGGGTGTCCAGTATGGTCAGGGAGGCCTTGGGGGCAGCACCAAAATGATGCCAAGACACTGCTGGGGGAAAATGTAGAAAAAACTCCATCTCTTCTTCAGGATGTAGAGGTGGACAGGAGGTGGATATGTAAAAGTGAATGGCTCTGTGTGTGTAGGGGGGGAGGGGGGCAACAGAAGGTGGAACAGCAAAGAAATGAGGGACTGCTTTACCCAAAAAGTTTTGTTTGTAGTGTTTCTATTTGTTGTCAAAGACCTTACATCTATTATTTTATTATTGAAATGCACACATATGCCCATTTTCTAAGTGCAATAATACCCTCCAGTGTGGGTGGTATTGGGCAATACCAGACCTTTCAGGGGCTATAAGACCACTGCCACATTACACCCCTCAGTGGCCAGTACTGCCCCATACTACCCACACTGTTGGTTATTATTGCTTACATAAACTTTAACATACCAGACATGGACTGTGGGATCTCATTAGCAGCATAGTGCAGGGAATTTTCTGGCTGTAGAGGCATTCTGGGAAGCATTTCTTATACAGAGTATTGAGGACCCTACAATGGAGAGAACCATCATTGATTTGCTCCTCACAAGCAGAGACAGTATAGGGTAGATCACAGTGCAGGACCAAGCAATTACCAGATCATGTGGTTTAACGCCAAACCAGAGCTGGATAAGGAGCAATCACAGACAAATGTCCTGGACTTTAGGAGATTGTCAAAGAGGTCAAAGATGAACTTAGGAAACTTCAATCAAATAAAGCTCCAGGATTAGTTCAGATCGGTGGTGAGCAAGGTGATGGAGGGCATTGTCAAGGAGAGGCTGGGGGGACCTGGAAAAGTCAGAGTGCCTGGATGATAGACAGCATGGATTCATCCCAAGGAAATTGAGTCAGACAAACCTTGTGGAGTTCTGTGACTGGATGACAAGTGCCTTGGACCTGGGTAGACCAGTGGACGTCCTCTTTCTTGACTTCAGCAAGGCATTTGACTCTGTTCCTCATGGGGGCCTGTTGGGTAAGCTGAGGGAAATGAGGGTGGGGAACCAGATGATCAGATGGATAGGCAATTGGCTCCAGAACCAGACCCAGATGGTCATGTTTGGTGGGAGAGTCTCATCCCCAAGGAGGGTCATTAGTGGGGCCCCTCAGGGATCGGTCCTTGGGCCCCTCCTGTTCAACGCCTACATCTCTGACATAAGGAAGGGTATCAGGAGTAAGTTGAGTCTCTTTGCAGATGACTCAAAACTGGGGGCGGTGGTGGATGGGGATGAGGAGAGGATGGCCCTACAGGAGGACCTGGAGACTCTAGAAAGGTGGTCTAGAAAGTGAAAGCTGAGGTTCAATACAGGGAAATGCAAGGTACTGCACCTGGGAGCCAGAAACCCGGGCCAAGTGTACACCATGGTGGGGGGAATGTTACAAGTCTCAATGGCTGAGAGGGACTTAGGGTGGTGGTAGGTGTCAAGATGCACAACTTGGAGACTTGTAGGAGGGCAGCAGCCAAAGCCAGCTGGATGCTGGGATGCATCGCTAGGGGGATCACCTCCAGAAGGAGGGAAGTGATACTCCCTCTGTATAACTGCTTGGTGAGGCCGCACCTCAAGTACTGCATGCAGTTTTGGAGGCCACACTTAAAGAGGGACATTGAACTCCTGAAGAGGGTCCAGAGAAGGGAAACCAAAATGATCTGGGGCTTGGGGGACAGGACCTATGGGGAGAAGCTCAAAGAGCTAAATATGTGCACATTGGAAGAGAGAAGGGACCGGGGGGACATGATAGAGATCTTCAGGTACATAAAGGGGGCTGCCTGTCAATGGCATGAGTGAGGCAAGAGTACTTTGCACCATACAGTTTAATGAATGGTTGAAAAAATGGTGTGGAGCACAGGGGTTTGGCTTCATTGGGGATTGGGGTTCCACCTGGAGGGACACCAGCCTATACTGGCAGGATGGTCTGCATCTGTCCAGGAAGGGAACAAGTCTTTTGAGCAATCGGTTTAAATGCTTCATTGGCAAGCTTTTAAACTAGTCAAGGGGAGGCACTGATAACAGCAGGAAAATCCAGCCTCTCCTACAAAACAGGGTACTAAATGAGAAAAAGACCGAGGTAGACAGGTCAGTGGGGATGCTACAAAAGAAGGAGTAAAGCCATCAAAAAATGGAGAGCAATGAGTACCAATGCCCATAGTCTGAGTAACAAGCTTCCTGAATTAGTGGCCTTGATGGAGGAGGAACATCTGGATATCGTGGCAGTCACAGAAACATGGTACATACAAAACCATGACTGGGACATAAACATACCAGGATACACTATCTACAGGAGGGACAGGGAGGGTAAAAGAGGAGGAGGAGTAGCTCTTTACATAAGGAAAGGCATCAAAGCAACAGAACAAAAGGGTATACAGGGAGGAGAAGAAGCACTGTGGGTCAATTTGGAGACAGGCAATGGCACCAAAATCTGCACAGGGGTTGTATACAGACCCCTTCTCAGGGGGAGGAAATGGACAAGGAAATGATAGAAAGTATACTTAGAATGGCAGAAAAAGGGGCGATATTGCTGATGGGTGATCTGAATATGCCAGATGTTAACTGGAGTGCAGTTGCAGCAGCCACTTCAAAGAGTGGGGTTATTCTAGATGCCCTATGCCCTACAGGGGGCATGCCTTAGACAACTAGTATTGGAGCCCACTTGAGAGGGAGCAATCTTAGACCTGGTTCTCTCAAATGAAGATGAAGAGAGGATCACAGATGTAGAAGTGGGTAGCCATCTGGGAACTAGCGACCATCGAACTGTATGGTTCACAATAAACACAGCAATAGAGTCAAGCCATACAAAGGCAAAAGTACTGGACTTTAGGAGGGCTGACTTGCTCAAAATAGGTGAGTGCCTAAGGAATGCACTAGCAAATGGGCAGGAAGGAGGGTGGAAGAACAATGGGGAATAATAAAACTGCCATCAGAGGTAACAAGCCTTTGTGTGAAGCAAATAAACAAAGCGAAGCGATGTAAGAAACCACTATGGTTCTCAAATGAAGTGGCAGTGAAGGTTCAAGAAAAAAAGCATTCAGGAAGTACAAGGAATCACAGAAGGAGCAGGACAGAGAATTGTATCAGTTAAAGCAAAATGAAGCTGGGAAGGCAGTCAGAACAGCAAAGGCCCAAACCGAGGAAAGATAGCCAGCTCAGTTAAGAAGGGGATAAAACCTTTATAGGTACATCAAGGAGTGAAGGAAGACCAAGGGAGGGTTAGTGAGGCTTAATAAAGAGGAGGGAGGGTGGGCAGAGGTGACTGTGAAAAGGCAGAGATACTAAACAAATATTTTTGCTCAGTATTTACAAAGGAAGTGGGGAGGTACCTAAAACAAACAGAAACACTCTGGATACAGAAGTTGATACCAGCCCATTTACAGAAGAAAGGGTTCTGAAAGAACTCTTAAAACTGAAGGTGGACAAAGCAATGGGGCCTGATGGGATTCATCCCAGAATTCTAAAAGAACTAAGGTAGAATTAGTGACACCACTGACTACCCTCTTTAACAAATCATGGGAGGATGGAGTGGGACCCGAGGACTGGAGAAGGGCAGATGTGATTCCCCTTCACAAAAGTGGGAGCAAGGCAGAAGCAGAAAACTACAGATCTGTTAGTTTAACCTCAGTGGTAGGGAAAATGATGGAATCACTTCTGAAGGAAAGAATTGTTGAATATCTAGAGGCCAGAGGGGCTCAGGACCCAAGGCAGCATGGATTCACAGCGAGAAGGTCATGCCAGACAAATCTGATAGATTTCTTTTACTGGGTGACCAAAGTAGTAGATCAGGGAGGGGCTGTGGACATGGCTTACCTAGACTTTAGCAAGGCATTTGACACAGTCCCACACAAAAGATTAATATACAAGTTAGCCATCCTGGAAGTGGGTCCCAAGATGACAGCCTGAGTAAAGAATTGGCTGGAGAATAGGACACAGAGAGTAATAGTAAATGGAGTCCACTCTGAAGAAAGGGGGGTTACTAAGTGGGGTACACGCTGAGTTCAGTATTAGGACCAGTCCTCTTCAATGTCTTTATAAGTGACATTGCAGAGGGACTGGAAGGAAAAGTATGTCTCTTTGCAGATGACACAAAGATCTGCAACAGAGTTGATGCACAAGGTGGGGTGGAAAGGATGAGAAGGGACTTGTCAAGGTTAGAGGAATGGTCAAATGTATGGCAGCTTAGATTCAGTGCTAAGTGCAAGGCAATGCACCTGGGAAACAAAACCCAGGAAAAGAGTACACAATGGGGGTGAGATACTAACAACAACAAAAATGGAAAGGGACCTGGGGTAGTCATATTAGATGTCCCAAAGGTGGGCAAGCAATGTGAGAGGGCAGCAAGGAGGGCTGGGGGATACTGGGATGCATGGGAGGCATCACCAGTAGAAAACAGGAAGTTATTATCCCTCTGTACAGACAGTTGGTGAGACCCCATCTGGAGTACTGCGTGCAGTTCTGGAGACCCAATCTCCGCAAAGACATAGACAAGATGGAGGCTGTCCAGAGGAGGGCAACTAAAACGATGCAGGGTCTGCATCAGAAGACATATGAAGAGAGACTTAAGGAGCTGAATATGTATAGCCCCGAGGAAAGGAGGGAGAGGGGGACATGATAGAAACTTTCAAGTACCTCAAGGGAATCAACAAAGTCCAAGAGGGTAGCATCTTTCAAAAAAAGAGGTGTGCAAGAACAAGGGGGTACAATTTGAAGATAGAAGAGGGGCGGCTCAGAGGTAATTTAAGGAAGTATTTTTTCACAGAGAGGGTTGTGGATGCATGGAACGGCCTTCTGGAGGAGGTTGTGGAGTCAAAAACAGTGGTGGAATTCAAGCATGCATGGGACAGTCATAAGGCAATTCTAGGGGGTGGGGGTTAGAAGAAGGAGGCTGCTGGTTAACTAGGATCTGCAGCTTATCCATGAGGTAGGGAAATGGGCAGACTGGGAGGGCCAAGCAGTCCTTACCTGCCGTCAAAATCTATGTTTCTATTTTTCTAATAGGGGTGGAGCAGTCAGGGTGCTCTGAAGGAAACAGGGGGGCAACTAGAGGGCATGGGTGGATTCTGGAGGGGGAGATTCAGGAGAGAAAGGAGGAAGTGCTACTTCACTGAGAGGGAGGTGGAGCCCTGGAATGCACTGCCCAGGGGGCTGGTGGAGGCAGAGATGGTGGAGGGGTTCAAGAGGGTGTGGGACAGGTACAGGGGAAGGGTTCTGGAACCAATTTCCTGTGCATCGAGAATATCTGGGACTGGGAAGGGATAAGCCAGAGAGGGCGAGGGGGGCAGCAAGGTCAGCTCCCAGGGTAGGGGTTGATCAATGAGCAGACACGAAAGACCATTAGGCCTATTCTCTTGGCATTTTAGTATGTTAGTATGTAGATAGAGAATAGATTTTTAAAAGATTCCCTCGAGCTAATAGCCCCAATTCTAACTAAACTCTTATCCGAAAACAAGTTCACGACAGTGTGGAAACAGGCAAAAATGATTCTGATTCATAAAGGAGGTTCTCTTGTAGAACCAACAAACTATAGGTCGATATCATTACTGTCTGTGGTGTCGAAGGTCTTGGAGAGGCTGGTTCAGGGACAATTGAGTAGATATTTGGAAGATAATTCTCTCCTGTCCTGTTACCAGTCTGGCTTCCGAAAGGGCCATTCCATGGACACTGTGCTCACCGATCTGATATACAACATTGCTACTCACTTAAATGGGGACAGGTCAGTGGGTGTAGTGTTTGTGGCTCTCTCCAAGGCCTTCGACACCATAGACCATGGAATATTGTTTGATAGAATGTAGGGGCTGGGGATAGATAATGAAACCCTTCCCTGGTTCCAGTCATACTTAACTGAAAGAGTCCAGCAAGTGCAGGTCGGGGAAGCCTTATCAAAATCAGTTGTCATCAAAAGAAGAGTCCCCCGAGGCTCGATATTGGGCTCATTATAATTCATAATGTATGTGAATAAGTTGCCAAAGCTAGTTGAACATTCCACTTTGAGAATGTATGCAGATGATTGAGTTATATTGGCATATGGAAATTCAATTCAGGAGATGGAGAAATGTCTCCAAAAAGATTTTGGTAGGATGGAGACATGGTTGTGTCAGACAAAACTTGTTTTAAATAGTAAAAAAAACAAATCCCATGATTTTCTTGAGTAAACAAAAAAGTTACTAGCATTCAGCATAACATTTGTATAAAAACGGTAAATAATGAAACACTAAATCAGGTGGAGTTCAATAAATATGTGGGGGTAATTATGGATCAAAATCTAAAATTTGGCATTCATATAAAAGATTTGGTAAGTAAAACTAATAACAAACTAGGAGACTTTTGGATGTCAAAATATTGTTTAAATCAGAAAATGAGAGGGGATATTGTAAACCAATTGATTATACCTTGCATTGATTATGGAAGCCATGTCTCCGGCATGGCTAGTAAGACAAATTTAAGAGCTATTCAAGTGCTATATAATAATTTGGCCAGATTTGTACTAAACTGTGAGTATTATACTCATTACTGTAACATGTTTATGTTAATACAATTGCCACATTTAGAGCAAAAAAGAGAACATAAATGGTTAAAACAGATACATGAAGTGGTATACAATCAGAACCCTAGATACTTTGTAGAAAAAATGTTACATGTGACACATAGACATAACCATAACCTTAGAGGTAATGGAGGTAATACATTTATCATACCTAAACTATAAAATAGATTTAAGGGTATGACCTTCGGAACAAAATTAGCTAAGTTGTGGGCCCCAACAGATGACAAGATAAAACAAATTCAGCAACTAAAACATTTTATGAAAGTTACTGGTTATGATCTAAGAATGAAATGTATGTGTTATGGTTGAAGCGTTTACCTACTGGATGGACTGACTAAAGTGTACCTGATGAGTGTAGAGGAGCCTTCTTAATCCTGGGAGAACCTGCTGAAGCTTTTAAGTTTTTGGCTAAGTTATTTATTTTGTCTATTAGTTGGGTGTTAGACCTTAGAGTAAGTGTAAGAATATAGCGAAGAATGAATTGAAACCAATAATGGACAAATTGTTGGTGTTATGATTTAAGTTCTATAAGTCTGCAATTTGTGGAATATGTTTATATTTTAATTTGGAAACTGTTACAGGTCCATCTTGAAAAAGGTCACTGACCCAAAGATGTTTTAACACTTATACCTGTGTAAAAATAAACTTTTACTACTACATTGTATTTTGGCTGGATGGGAGATGTTGCAGGAGAAACTGGAAGAGGTAAGTGCAGTAGAGGTGTGGAAAAGAAATGGGAGTTGATCAAAAATGGGATATTGGAAGCCATGAATCTCTGTGAATGGGTAGTAGGGAAAAACAGGATGGATAATAATCCCTGTGTTTCACAAGGCAGGTGGGGAGTCTGTAAGAAAGAAAATTGAAATACTTTCAAAAACTACAAAAACAGTCAGGCAAAGAAAGAAAAGCATATGTAAGCCGGATGAAGGAGGTCAACATGCCTGTGAGTAGGACAAAGGCTGCAAAGGTTGACACTTAGTTGACGAAAGCTTAGGGATTAAAGAGGGGGGACAAAATATTATTTAATTAATTCATTACATACATAAGAAAAGTACAACAATAGAGGGGGCAGTGAGACTAAAGAAGGTAGAGGGCGTAATGTGGGAAGGGAAGGCAGACATACTGAACTAGAAGGATGCAGAGGTACCTGACTCAGTTGGGGATAAGGAACTCTGAGCCAGTCTGTAAAACAGGGGTTTGATGACACTGTGGCCCCTGTGGGTGAGAGTAGGAGGAAGTTAGCAAGGAATATCTTGGCCACTGGGGAGTCAATGATTAAAGAGGTGGAGAAGGAGTCAGGTGGGTGGGGAAGGGAAATGGAAGGGGAGTGGTTAGATACATTGCTGGCTCATCAGTCATCCAGCATATGGATAGGACAGGGAGGATAGTAGAGGATGGGGAGCTGGGGATGCTGGTATACTTGGGTACCAATGATATTTATTTATTTATTGAAATGTTCTCCCTGTGTGACCGGGGGAAGGGGGGACAGTTGGATGAAGAATTAGACATACAGTTTAACATTAAACATATCCGAGAAATTAAACATTCAATTACATTTGTAACAAGACATACAGTTAAAAAATATAATCATACAGCCGCATTTGTAACATAACATAACATAACATAACATAACATAACATAACATAACATAACATAACGTAACATAACATAAATCATACCTGTGAAATATGCATTTAATTACAAGTGGCATATCTGAGAAACATAGTACATAGTGGTGAAAGGAGAGTACAGCATGCTGAGAAGCAGGGTGGGGGGGTGGAAAGTTTAATAGGTGATGTGAGTCATCGAGAGGAGCAGAGGTATAGGAGGACAGTTTAGGAGGGTTAAAGCAGGAGAAGTTAGATGAGAGAAAGTTATGTAAGACAGAGGCAAGGGAGTAGGAGTAGAAGGAGTGCCATATTTTGGGGGGGTCCAGATTTGGGGGAAATGATGATGGGTAAAGCCTGACTGACTAATGAGAGTGATATGACAGGGGACCAACAAAGTACGAGTGTCAGAGGATCCAAGGTAGTGGGAGGGGGGAGGTGGGGAAGAGAGCGAGCATGAGAGGTAGGAGAGAAGTTCTCCTACCCAAAATTTAGACATGAGTTTGGCACAATGAGTGAGGTGCCTGCTGGCAAGTGGGGGAAGGAAAATGGTGTGGCAGAAGTCACAGTGATGAGTGCATGATGGAGCATCAAGGACAAATTGACAGAAGGAGTTAATCAGAGTGCCCAATCTGGATAGGGAGGATTTGGGAACAGCAACATAGACTACAACACAGTAGTCGAAAATGGGGAGGATCATCTTCTGGACTAGTTCACATCATACTGTAGGAAGGATGCAACTACAGTTCCTGAATAATGCACAAAGCTTGAGGCACAATTTTTTTCAGGATGGCATCAATGTGGCCAGGGAAGCTGAGGTGTTGGTCCATCCAAACCCCAAGGCATCTGAATGAGGAGGTGTACTCTAGGGTTGTCCTATCAAGGGTATGGAAAGATGGTAAAGGGTGAAGCCTAGACCCTCTGCCTAGTGCCAAAGGTCATGGAGACAGTCTTTTTGGCATTTAGGAATAGTTGATGTGAGGCAAACCATAACCGAACCTGGTGGAAGTCAAGCTGAAGGGTGATTGCTACATCAGCAGGGCATTTGCCAGAGGGAGAATAGGACGGTGTTTTCAGCATACATATGGATAGAGGTGAAAGGGGTGCATACTGAAGGCAAGTCATTTAGTAAGATGGAGAAGAAAATGGGTCCCAAGCATCAAGCCCTGTGGGACTCTTGTGGAAATAGAGAGGAGGGAAAGATTGTGTCCTGGATCTTGACTGATTGTGTTCTGCCTGAGAGATAAGCTCTAGATCAGTTTTGGGCAGAAGTAGACAACCCAGCAGCCGTAAAGGAGTCAAAAAGTAGGGCATGGGAGACTGTGTTGAACACCTAGGTGAGGTCGACAAAGATGGCGGAGGTAATGAGGCCATTATCCATCCCAGTGAGGATAGAATCAGTAAGGAGGCTAATTGAGAGAGGACTGGGTGTTCTTGGAGTTTAGCAAGGGCAGGGAGGAACGGAATAGGGTGAACATTTGCAGGGGAGGAGGGGTCACCACCCTTTGGGAGAGAGAGGACCACTGGATATTTCCAGGATGAAGGGACAGATGAGGACAAGAAGGAGAGATTTAAGATTAAGAAGAGAGGGTAGGCTGTAACAGAAGCTGAAAGGTAGAGGAGTTTAGGGACAAGGTCGTCTAGCGATGAGCCTTTGGAAGGATTACGAGAGAGAAGGGCCAATAGTGTTTCTTCTGGGGAGACCACAGAAAACGCAAAGTAAAGGTGGGCATTTGAGGGGTTGAGTGCTGGGTGTGTGTGGATGAGGAGGGGGGGTTAGAGGGGAGTGACTTTAGAAGTGCTGTGGTGCAGGAGACATAATTAGAGTTAAACTTTTGAGCCACTGCACATGATTCAGAGACCAATGAGTTATTTATTTTAAGCACAGGGAGAGGCAGATGTGAAGAGGGGAGAATAGGGCATGGACCATTTTCCAGAATTTGGAGGGGGAATTGATGTTTTTGAGAAAATATGATTTAAAATATTCAGACTTGGCAAGTCTGGTAGCTTTTGTGCAGGCATTTCTTAACATGCGATACTGGCATTGTCTACTGGAAGCTTGGATGCCTTATGTTTCCTCCAAGCTTTGTCTCATTCTCTGAGACAGGTCAGTAACTCAGAGGAGATCCAGGGATGATGGTTGCCATAAACTCTAGTGTGTTTGGATGGAGTGTATGAGTTCCATGTAGTTAGAACTGTATCTTTAAAATAAGTGAAGGCTTGGTCAATGGAAAGGGCAAAGGCAATAGGGGACCAATCAGAGCTGGCAAGTTCATTAAGAAGGGGATTAAGGTTTAAGGATCTGAAGGAGCAGAGTTGCAGAATTTTGTTTAGGTCTATGGACTTTCCTGGCTACGAAGATTGGGTGATGATCACTGAGGGCATTCAGGAGGATGCCTGATTTAATGACTCAGTGGGGGTGAGAGGTGAGTGCCCAGTCTATCAGGGAGTGGTTAAGAGTTTTATTATTTAGGCAGGTGGGTTCCAGAATGAGTTGGGAGAGACTGAGGGCTGTGATGTCATTTTGTGTCTTTGCAGTTGTTGGTGATAACCAGTTTTGGTTTACATCACCCAGGATGTATAGCTTAACTTTATGTGAGAGGGAGGTTATGGAGGTAATGAGATCCAAAGTATTGGATGCCTTGGAGCCAGGTCAACAGTAGATGCCAGCTATGAAGATTGGGGAGGAAAAAGGCAAGGTAATGTTTACTACAAGTGCTTCATAGGCAGAGGGTGATGGGGATGATAGAATGGTTGAAAACTGAAGTGAGGACAGGATATACTGTACATGGCTACTCCACCACCGCTGCCAGTCCTATCCTGTCTGATTATGATACTGTGACTCTGCCTTTGGAAATGGTGAAAAACAACTTTCAAAGACTGGTAGCCAGACAGAACGTGCACTTAGCTTCCCTGGCCTTTTCTAAATTCAACTTTTTGAGGGGTAGATGAAAAAGGAAGGATAAAGTGAGAAATTAGGGTACAGGGTCATAATGTCGCAGGACATCATGCCGCATAGCAAAATTGTGCTGCCAATACAGCATGATTCTTGCCATGCAGCATATCTCTTTATTCTGTGGGGGGTTCCTCCCCACCTGCCAGTAGGTAGTGCCCAATCTTCAAACTCTGGGGTCAAATTGGGGAGTGCACAAAGTTAAAAGAAAATACAAGTTTCTGGGACCGGGAATCAAACCCAGTCCCAGAAGCACTGCCTGGTTATCTGCTGCTGTGGCTCAGTCTGTTGAGCCACAGCAGCTAGTCAGTGGAACCCACTCCCAGCAGAGGCCTTATCCTCTGCCTGGGAGAGTGAGAATGGTGCAATACCATGTACAGCAGTATACACAGTACTGCACCATTCACTCACTGGTGCAGTGCTGTACCAGGTTAGCCATAATGTTGTATGCTATTAAGCATGCGACATTGTGACCCGGTACCAGAAATTAGGAGCTTGAGGAGATTAATGGGTGGTTGAAGTGATGGTCTTAGGAGGAGGGTACCACTTTTTGGGGACTGGAGGGTCTTTTGGGGCAGGATGCTCATGGGGGGATGACCATCACCTAATAAGAGAAGGGACTAGTGCACAGTGGCAAAAGTTTGACATCTACATTGGTGGAGAGTTCCCTGAAGGAGATCGTGATTGATCAAAGCACTGGTGCTGTTTTCAGTGTTCATCATCCTGGATTAAAACTTTTGAATTTCTTCTTATTTTCTGTCCTTTGTTTTCTGTTCCTACGAGTGTGGCACATCTTGTGTTTCTCATTGGTGGAGAGTTAAACTAACTTCGGGGAAGCTGAAGCTAAGAAAACCACATAGAAGGGAAAGACAGAGGACAACCTAGTTAGAGAGCCCCTGAACTGCATGCTAGAAACACATGGGAGAGGGGCAGCAAGACAGAGAATCATAAAGTGCTAAGAAAAGATGCCAGGGAGTGAAGACTCACAAAGCCTCCAAAAAGTAGGCAGCACAAACATTTAGGAGACTAGGGAAAAATGAAGAGAGAGAGGACCTGTAAAAAATAAGTGTGGTTTGGATACAAGCTGGACAGCTGTTTGCCTTAATGCTTGGCGCACAGGAAACAAAATTAGTGAGCTCCAGGCAGTGATAACAGATGCAAGGTTGGACTTCATAGTCATTTTGGAATCTTGGACCACAGGAACTAACAACTGGGTATGACAATACTAGGTTTCACCATGTATAGGCAAGACAGGGTGAAATATGAAGAAGGTGGGGTAACCCTCTCTGTCAAGAAAGGCATTGAGGCACCTTGCCCAGTGGCGCTGAGTGTTGAGGTGCTGGATGCCACACCTCACGCCACACTGGTGAATCCGGGTCATTGGCAGTCAGCAGGGGAGGACTAGGATTGAGTGTCTGTAGACTGCTCTCCTAGTCCTGGGGAGGGTTGGGGAGAACATGCCATGCTGTAGCGGCCCCATGGATGCCCAGGGGGACTACTAGCATTGATGTATGTGGGGAGGGAGAATGGCAGATGTCGGCATCCAGTGCCTTGACATCATTGCACGTCCATGCTCCCATGGGAGAAAAACAAAGAAAAGGCTTGGCTTGACCATGCAGCTTGACGGCCGTGTCCTGCGCTGCCTGGAGGACTCATGAGGAGTCCCATCGGAGAGGGTCTGGGGCCATCCTGGCTAGGAGTGGCATGGTGGGCCCTCCAGCAGGATGGCATGATGGCCATCCTAGATCCTCCTGGGGTATGGTTCGAGCCACCCAGCTCTCTGGGTGGGCAGGGACGGCGGCTGGATACCCCAAGCCAGCTTAGCAATGTAGCAGGAGGAAAAACAGCAGCAGTGATAAAAAAAAAAAAAAGGTGACATTGAGGCAGTGGAGATGGGTTCATCAGGGGAGAGAATGGGGAACTGGAACTACTGTGAACTCAGCTCAGGGAAGCATCAGGTAAGAAACTATAGGGAAAGAAAGTCAAAGGGTATTAGAGGACGAAGTGCACAGGTGGGTTGCAAAGGGGTGGTGATAGTAGTGGATCATCTAAACCTACAAGATATTGATTGGAACACTACAACAGCTAACAGCATCAGAAGTTTGACACTGAAAAATAAAATCCGTGGCATGACTGCCTGCTGTTGCAGCTGGTCATGGAACCTTCAGGGCAGTCTACCATTCTTGACATCTTGCTCACCAACTCAAAAATGGTAGGTGAAGGCAGGGTTCTGAAACCCCCAGTGGTTCAGCAACCATAACACCATATGGCTTTTGCTGGCCCTTTGTACCAGTAAGCCCTCAGAGATTGACGTTCTGTATTCCAAAAGTAGTCTTCAACCAGATCAAGAAATTAGTCTAGGACAGGTTAGCTGGAGTGGATAGAATCAGGGGAGTAGAGCAATGATGGGCAGACATAAAAGGGGTCATTCTCTAGGCAGCAAAGTCATGCTTGAGGATAGAGAAACAGAGTTACCAAGAAAAACCGGTACTGTACAAGAGACCAATATGTTTATCTGAAAACACGGAAAAAGAATTGGGATTTAGTTTTCTCAACATTCTTTTTTCATATGAAGGAATATTATTTCATATGAATGACACAATCTCACGAAAAAAGATCCCTTTATATGAAAAAGAATTTGGACTTCATTTTTTTTTCACATTGTTTTTTCATATGAAGAATCATAAGAAAGTACAGGAGTCCATAGCTTTCACCAATATCAGACTCGGATCTAGATTACATCCTAATCCCCCATACAGTTATCCAACATATATTTAAAACTGTCTATGTTTTCCCCATTTACCATATTAGTGGGTAGCCTGTTCCATACTGACACAACCCTTTGGCTAAACTATGAGGCACGTCTGTTTGTTTTAAAATGTTCCCCTTTTATTTAGAAAGGATGTGCTCTTGTGCTATTTGTTATCTCTTTCTTTGTTAGACCCACGGATTCCCACAGATTTTCATTTTTAAATGCAGTACAAACCATGCATAAACCCCCTCTCGCCCGTCTATATTCCAAGCTAAACAATCCTAGCTCATTTCTTCTTTCCTTATACATCATATTTTTACAGAAACGGATCTTTGTTTGTCATTTTCCTCTGTATACCTTCTAATTTCTTTTTATCCCTAACATGATACGGGCTCCAGAACTGACCTCCACAGTCCATCGGGGCCTCACTAATGACAAATACAATGGTATAATTACTGTACCTTCTTTATCCTTTGTGTGTCTCAGTATGCAGTTTGAGATTTTACCAGCTTTTTGAACAATATTTGCAGTATGTTCAGCAAAAGTCAGGTCATAAGTGATTAGGATACCGAGGTCTAGTTCAGCAATGGAGATCCTAATTTCTTTCCCATTAAGGGTATAACCAGCTTGCAAATTGTTCTTTTCAAAATGTAATACACAGCATTTCTCATGATTAAATTCCATCTTATGTGTCTTTGCCCAATCAGTAATTTTATCTAATTCCTTTTGTAGTAAAAAGATGTCCCTATAGTTGCTATCGATCTGATTTTACTGTCATGTGCAAATTTCACTAACCAGCAATGTTTTGATGGCTTTAATGATGTGATGTAGATATTGAACAATGTAGACAATGAAGACAATGAAGGAATCATTTTTTAGTACGAACAACACAAACTCACGAAAAAAGGTCCCTTCACACAGAAAAATAATTTGGACCTTTTTCACATTGTATCTTTAACAAGCCATAACTCCACCAATATATGAAGTTACAGACCAAACTATATATCAGAATAAAGGTCTTATTGAGTACTACTAGAACACTAACACATAACAGCCCCCAACAAATGTAGGTGCCATATTAAAAAAAATAACTTAAAATTAAAACAAAAAATACAAATCCCATAGGCTAACACTGCAACTTTAACAAGTTGTAACTGACAGTCTTTGGAGTTAACAGACAATGTATTAATAGAAAGCACTTAGTTTTTTATTTATTTATTAATTTATTACTAGAATTACAAATACCTTTGAAGCAAGGGTTCTTTTACAAAGGTTCCGCGTCAGCAATGGGTGCAAGCAAAACAGTGGTAAGATACAATAAAAGGTCAGGAGGTTAACATAGAAGCAAGCAGAGGTAAGATACAATACAGATCAGGAGATTAACTTAGTAACATAAGACAGTGCATGTGTATAGACTACCACAGTAGCAAACAGTCAGTCGCAAATAACAATGCACAATTAACAATATGGGTATATATATATATATATATATATATATATATATATATATATATGAGCACAGATACAAATGGAAACCATCCTAGGGGTGACATAATTGGAGAAAGGGGGGGGATAAAAGGAGAGGGTTGGGAGAAAAGGGGATAGGCAGTCAAGGATTTGACATTGTTGCAAGTGCAAGAACAGAAAGATAAGTGATAGGTATCCCAGAATTCTAAAAGAACTAAGGGTAGAACTAGTGACACCACTGACTACCTTCTTTAACAAATCATGGGAGGATGTGGTGGTATCTGAAGACTGCAGGAGGGCAGATGTGATTCCCCTTCACAAAAGTGTGAGCAGGGCAGAAGCAGGAAACTACAGACCCATTAGTTTAACCTCAGTGATAGGGAAAATGCTGGAATCACTTCTAAAGGAAAGAACTGTCGAGTACCTAGAGGCCAGAGGGGCACAGGACCCAAGGCAGCATGGATTCACAGCAGGAAGGTCATGCCAGACAAATCTAATAGATTTCTATGACTGGGTGACCAAAGTAGTAGATCAGGGAGGGTCTGTGGACATGGCCTACCTAGACTTTAGCAAGGCATTTGACTCAGTCCCACACAAAAGATTAATATACAAGTTAGCCAGCCTGGGAGTGGGTCCCAAGATGATAGCCTGGGTATAGAATTGGCTGGAGAATAGGACACAGAGAGTAATAGTAAATGGAGTCCATACTGAAGAAAGGGGGGTTACTAGTGGGGTACCGCAGGGTTCAGTATTAGGACCGGTCCTCTTCAATAAGCGACATTGCAGAGGGACTGGAAGGAAAAGTATGTCTCTTTGCAGATGACACAAAGATCTGCAACAGAGTTGATGCACAAGGTGGGGTGGAAAGGATGAGAAGGGACTTGGCAAGGTTAGAGGAATGGTCAAATGTATGGCAGCTTAGATTCAGTGCTAAGAAGTGCAAGGTAATGCATCTGGGAAACAAAAACCAAGGGGAAGAATACACAATGGGGGTGAGATAATAATAACAACAAAAATGGAAAGGGACCTGGGGGTAGTCATATCAGATGACTTAATGGTGGGCAAGCAATGTGAGAGGGCAGTAAGGAGGGCTGGGGGGATACTGGGATGCATAGGGAGAGGCATCACCTGTAGAAAACAGGAAGTTGTTATCCCTCTGTACAGACAGCTGGTGAGACCCCTTCTGGAGTACTGTGTGCAGTTCTGGAGACCCAATCTCCACAAGGACATAGACAAGATGGAAGCTATCCAGAGGAGGGCAACTAAAATGGTGCAGGGTCTGCACCAGAAGACATATGAAGACAGACTAAAGGAGCTTAATATGTAAGCCTCGAGAAAGGAGGAGAGGGAGGACATGATAGAAACTTTCAAGTACCTCAAGGAATCAACAAAGTCCAAGAGGGTAGCATCTTTCAAAAAAGGCGTTCAAGAACACAAGGGGCACAATTTGAAGATGGGGGCTCAGAGGTAATGTAAGGAAGTATTTTTTCACAGAGAGGGTTGTGGATGCATGGAACGGCCTTCCGGAGGAGGTTGTGGAGTCAAAAACAGTGGTTGAATTCAAGCATGCATGGGACAGTCATAAGGCAATCTAGGGGGTTGGGGTAGAAAGAAGTAAGCTGCTGGTTAACTAGGAACTGCAGCTTATCCATTAGGTAGGGAAATGGGCAGACTGGGTGGGCCAAGCAGTCCTTATCTGCTGTCAAATTCTCTGTTTCTATGTTTCTAGGTAGTCTGGGGTGGAGCAACAAGAGAGAGGGTGATAGGGAATGGAGACAGGAGGAGAGGAGTGGGAGAGAGGGTGGAATGGTAGGTGAGGTAGGAGACAGATGGGGAGCAGCAGGGGATGGAGGGGTGGAGAGTAGTGGGGAGGGTAGCAAGGGAGGAGAGAAGAGGAGGGAGAGGTGAAACAAAGTCAAAAACCGAGGCAGAGCAGTCACAACTGCTAAGGTCAGTGAGGTGCTGGCGGAGTTTACGTTTGAATGTGGCAAGCTTGTTTTCAGCTGCAATTTCAGGGGGAAGGTTGTTTAGCAGCAGGGGGGCTTGGTGTGGAAATCATGTTGAGCCTGGTTGGTAAAGCAGAATGGAACAATAAACGTTGGTTTGAGGGAACTGCGCGTAAAATGTACAGTGACTGCAGGCAACATCAAGGCATGAGTTGCAGGTGGTGTGAGCTTAAGACAAAGTTTCTTAGCCAGTAGGCGGGTCTGGTAGGCAAGTCTATTATTTAGATTAAGCCAGTTGGATTGCTTGTAGAGATCACTGGTATGTGCATGTGTCCCTGCGCCAATGAGAAGTCTACAGCATTTGTTAAGGGCTGCCTTGACCCATTTTAGGGAGGTAGCAACAGCAGCCCCTTAGAAGACAAGCCCGTAATCAGTGATGGGTAGGACTGAGGCAGTTATGGCTACATGCATAGCTTCTTTGGTAAGACAGTGACGGTGGAGGTAGAGGACTCCAATTCTTCAGCTGACTAATTTTGAGATGTGTTGAACATGCGAGTTGAAAGATAGTGCGCAATCAAGGGTAATACCAAGGTATTTAAACTTCTGCACTTGCTCAAGTGGCTGTTCAAGTTAATTTTGTATGGTGAAGTTTATGGATCTGTATTTGCTGTGAGAGCTATGGAACAGCATGGTCTTTGGTTTTTGGTAATTCATCAAAAGGTTATGTTGGAGAAGCCAGATTTCAACTAGGCTGAAGTTCGTCTGTAGCACCTTGGCGAGCGAGACGGGGTCAGTATGGGAGACAAAGAGGACTGCATCATCGGCATAGAGTAATAAGTTATTATTGCAAGCTGCAGGAAGAGTATTGATAAAAAGGCTGAAAAGTAGAGGGCCAAGGATGGAACCCTGGGGTACACCAGAGCGGACAGGAAGGGCACTTGAGAGAGAGAGTCAACGAATTTGGCTTTTTGGCTCCTTGCCAAGAGGTAGCTTTCAAACCATTTGGTTACATCATTAAATAGTCCAAGGGAGGAGAGTGAGTGAAGCAGGAGCTGGTGGTTCACGGTGTCAAATGCTTTGGTCAAATCAATGAACACCGCACATAGTAGGTGGCCAGTGTCAAACGCCTTTTGAATATGGCTGGTGAAATCAAGCGGGGCGGTGGTAGTACTATGGGCTTTTCTAAAGCCATGTTGTTGCAGGCAGAGTAAGTTATATTTGTTGAGGTGTTCAGACAACTTGTCAGCTACAATTTGTTCCAGCGCTTTGGAGAGTGGTGGGAGGATGGAGATAGGGTGGTAGTTAGAGAGAAGTGACCTGTCACCACATTTATGAATGGGTTTGACCACTGCTGATTTCCAGAGCTGGGGGAATTGTTTATGAGAGAGTGAGAGATTCAGAAGTTTAGTGAGAGGTTGTAGGACAACATCAAGGGAGAGAGAGAGGAGTCTGAGGTCAGTGGTATCACTGCTGAAACTTGCTTTGCTTAGCACTTTGTTAAGATATATTTTAGCTTCAGACATAGATACCGTCTTAAAGTAGAATGGGGTGGGGCCGGGGTATTACTTTGGAGATTGATTTTATTATTGAGGCAGTGCCGGGCAGAGTTGTCAAAGAAGTTGGGGGGGAAAGGACACTGCTAAGATCAGTGAATGTGAGATTAAAAGAGTCCACTATTTCTTTAGGGTCCTGTAAACTGGAGCTGTTAACCTTAATCATGGTGGAGGAGGATTTGCTTGGTTTACCCGTGAGGTTCTTGATGTTCTCCCAGAAGGGTTTGCTATTTCTTCAGGAGTTAGTAAGTTCCTGGTTGTACAAGATTTGCTTGGCTCTGCGTATAGCTATTGTGCACTGGTTTCTAGCCACCTTATAGAGCTGCATATCGTGTGGTTTCCCTGAGTCCATGGCTCAGTGCCAGAGGTTGTCTCAGTTTCGCATCATGGAGATGAGTTTGGAGTTAATCCAGTGATTAGTGGTAGATTGAGTTTTGCATTGACGTAGGGGGGGGCAAAACTGTTACAAACTTTGTTAAATTGGGCAATGAAGAAGTCAAGTACTTGGTCGACACTGCTCAAGGAGTCAAGGGGTGTCCAGTCAACTTTTGACAGGGCAGCAAGAAATAGTGGAAGCTTTCCTTTTGTTAAAATTCTTTTATAGGAGAAAGAGGACTTAAGTTTAGGTGCCATGTTTGACCAGTGGCAAATAACTGGGGAGTGATCACTGAGGGCATCTGGGAGAACTTTCTGTGTTAGTGATTCTGCTGGGATGAGAGGTGACAATCAGGTCAAGTAAGGAGCTATGACCAGACTTATAATTAAACCTAGTGGGAGAGGCAAACATTTGACTAATGTCTAGGGCAGCAATGGCATCCTTATATGGGTCGGCTTCTGGAGCTAACCAGTTAACATTTAGGTCACCCATTACAATAGTCTCCCCACGGGAGGTGCTGTCGTCCATGAAGTCTGTGATCATTTGGAAGCCTGTAACATGTTCACGTGGGGGGGTGTATACTGATGCAACTGTGAGCGATTTTCCCTGCTGGCCCAGGATTATTTTAACTGCTGGGATCTGAGAGTTGTTTGCATAGGGAGGTAATGGGATGACTAACCCTGTAACAGTTTCCCTTAAATAAATGGCACAGCCACCCCTTCTCTTGGCAATTCTGTTGAGTTGGAACAGGGCATAGCCTGGAATGGATGCAGCACTGTCTGGGACCTTAGGAGAGAACCAAGTTTAATTGAGGGCTATAACATCTGGCCTATGTTGTAACACCCAGACTTAGAGTGCATCGATCTTAGCTGGCAGGCTGCAGATGTTAAGAGTCACCAGCTTGATGGAGCCTTGTTTCTTGTGTTGTTCATATGCAGAGGTGGGCGGACTGGGGTTTGGGTGTACGTTCCCAGCTGAGAGCAGGAGAAGTGCAATGCTAGCATGATAGTTAGCATGGAGTTTGTGAGCCGAATGCTGTCTACTTCTGATGGATTTTTTAGCAGCTGTGTTACTGCAGGGCATGAGTAATTGAAGGAGAAGTGGGTACTCAGGGATGGGGAGGAGATTATCTCAGTTATTACTGAGGGAGGCTAGCATGGGAGCACAGTAGTGTGTTTTCGATGGTGGTAGGGTACATCAAGGGATATATCCCAACATAGAATAGCGATGCAGGTAAATGAGGGGCTACCAGTACTAGTGGAGTTGAGGGGTATGAAAAACAGAAGTAGAGACAGCATGAGGAAGGTGTTTATGGACATAACGAAATGAGGTACAGGTGTCCAAAGCAGAGGGTAAGGAGACAGTGCAGAGCTTATGAAGTTAGAGTGGTGGTGGGGAGTAGAACAGGGCTGAGTGTTAGACAACAGGGAGTGATCGTAAAAGCACAGGCCTCGACAGAAGTAGAAGAGGGAAGGGGCAAAGACTGATGAATAGTGATAGACTGACCATGCAATAAGTGAAATGAGACAGGAATTGGATTGTGTTGGATTGTATTGGATTGGGTAAGTGTGCTTATAACTGGGCCCTCTAGTGGCTAAAAGATATAATCTGCTAATGGAAAAGTCAGCACAAGAAAAATTAAATAAAATACATTTAGGCAGCAGAGAGATGATCTCCAGGGGATGGTGCCATATAGTTCAAATCTCCAGGAGCTGAAGCCAGTCAGGGAGAGACGGAGTGCTGAATCTGCCTAGTGACCAGTACAACAATGATTCCCTATGAAATAAGAACTGAAAATGGTCCATCCCTATATAAAAAAAAAAAAAAAAGAATTCACGAGGAAGCACATAAACTGCTTTTCATAGGGGGCATGGCCAAGCTGGTGAGAATGGCGGATGTCTAGACAGAGAGTTCCGCAAGGATCCACTCCATAATTTGGCAATCCTGCAGTAATTTTGTAAAAAAAAACACTCCAGCTACCTGATAATACTGTCCTGATGCCCTCTATGACTAAATCGAGTAAGAAACAATCTAAACTGCGCCTCAACACGCCACTACCAATGACTGCTGAGCTGGGCCCAGACGGGCAGCTAGAACAATTAACTACCCGGCCTAACTTCTCGCAACACCCTCAAGAAACAGCTCAAACTATGGGCGACTCACAGGTAAGCTATCAGACCCTTGAAGGCTTGATCTGCGACCTCAAATATGATCTCGGTACAAGAATGCAGTCAGGATTTGATAACCTGACTGCCCAATTGCAACATCTGCAGCAAACTGAGCACCATATCGGAAACTGTAGAGTCACATGGTAGCTGACTTACCGAACTGGAATCCCAACTGAGCACACAAAAAGATAACTCCTCCAGTATGTCTAATGATTCAAGGCAAGTGCTTCGGGAGATTGACACTCTAAAAGAAATATTGGACGATCATGAAAACTGCGAAAGAAGAAACAACATTCACATTGTGGGGCTGCTGAAGGGTCAGGAAGGCAGAGACTGTATAACATTTATGCAAAAGTGGCTTTCCCAGATCCTGTCCTTGCCTCCAGAGCAGCTCCTGGAAATTCAAGGAGCACATCATTCCCCAGGTGCAAAACCAACTATGGATCAACGTCTGAGACACGTGATTAAGTTCTTACACTTCCAGGACAGGCAAAAGGTCTTGGAGGCGACGAGGAACAGGGATCCGATTCTGCCGCAGGGCTCTTGAGTTAATATTTTTCTAGATTTCTCCAGACCTCTTCAGACTGGCAGACAAGCCTTCAATATAGTTAAAAAAATTCTTCATGAAATCAGCTGCCCATTCACATTGGCCTATCCGGCCAGACAGATTGTTAGGCCACCGGGAGGTAAGCAGCACAATTTCACTGACCCCAAAGCAGCACTTGCCTTCATCCAGTCCCTGAAGACAAATACAGAGGGGGCCTGAGGAGCAGCATGAGAGGATGATCACTGAGAACACTATCAGATGAGTACACAGACTTTTTCTGCATCAGACTTTGGGGAGAGGGCTTTGAGGTGGAAAGGGTTTAGGGGGCCGAGGCACTTGTCGACCCATAACACCCAGGGGAGATGGCCTATCAGGGCGGGTTCATGCATGTTCTCTCTCCCCCCTCTGGATTTCTGCCTCAGCCCCCTTCTCTTTTGCTTAGCCATGGGATCTCTGATGCATGATCGCACTGGTGCTACGATTCACCGGGGCCCTCTGCACCAGATGGTAAATAATGTCCTCAAAAGTCATGTTGATTCTGATCTAAGTCTCCAAGTCACATCTCAGGGCTGCTGGAAATTGAGTGTTGGGCCAAGTCTACCTGCTTTCCAACTGGGGGGCCTTTCCCTGATAGGCAATCCCTCTAAAATTCACCAATCGTTAGCCTGTTACCACACCATAGCCTCTGAGGGTGAGGGGACAGCGTCCCCGCAGGTCTGTTGTACTCACCTCTCCTCCATGGTGAGGAGTGGGGACTGGACTTCTCGGTGTCTATTTAGTGTCCTTACCAGTGGAACAGCAGGACTCTTGGACCTATTGCAGGCTGGCCTTGTTACATATCTTAAAGCACCCGTTAACTGTCTTTTTTTTTCCTTTAATAATTTAGCAGTTTTATTTGCCATTCTTCAAATGAGAAGGTTGGGACAGTTGATACAATAATGTGGTTTAAGCGGTAGCCAGGGGTGGGGTTGGGATATGTTTAAACATTTCTATGGGGTGGTGATGGTGGGGTGTATACCTGGCCAGCACTAGGTTAACCCACAACCAGGCGGAGTGAGAGACAGTGTCTGCGGGAATGCTTTTACCGGGAAGAGCAGTCATGATAAAACTGTCTTTAGCATTCTCACATAAGGGGACAGCCAACCCACCACTCACGGTGGAGGCCTGAAAGTTTCACCTTTGGATACATCCCTGCAATACTGGATATTATGGCAAGTGGGTATTGGCTGGGGGGGTGACCCCCCCCCCTTTGCCCTGCTCTCCTAGATCACAGTGCATTTTTTTCTGCAGGAAGGGAATTATTTTACTGTAGAATAAGGTAAAAGGAGTGGATCCCCAGCTCACTCCAGGAGAGACAGAGAGTGATGGGATATTCTACAATGCAGTTAGGGGATAGAATTAGTTGGGGAGTAGTAACATTACTTTTAATTTGCTTTTTGGGGGGAAGTTTTGGGAGTTGTTGGGTAAAGTTGAGTTAATCTGTTTCATGAAGGGGGAGGGTGGAGCTGGGTTTACTTCTATTGTTCAGTTAAAAGCTACAGTAAAAAGCTGGAGAGTGTAGTTGCTCTTATTTACCACTACTGTTAATTGTTACTATCAGTACTGAGGAGACGCACTATATTGGAGGCGGAAAGGGGGATGGATAGACTTACATGGATGTCATGGAATGCCAGTGGTTTAAAAACCATGGTCAAAAGAAAGCGTATCTGGTCCTAAATAAGGAAACTTAAAGGGGATGTTGTTCTCTTACAAGAACTGCATTTCCCCAAGGAGGAAGCAGCTAGATTGGCCCAATCCTGGGGGGGGGGCACACTAATCTAGGCCCCATTCACCTCAAAAGCCAGGGGACTGACCATTTGGATTTGCCCTAACCTTCCCCATAAAATAATTTAAACCATCTCAGACCCTAGGGGAGGTATGTTATAGCGGTAATTAATATTGGGAGTAGAAACTTCGCTGTTGCCTCAGTATATGGCCCCAACTATGACTCTCCTGACTTTTTCACCTACCTCTGTACAGCTTTGGCCCCATTTGATGATAACTTGGTACTGAGTGGTGACTTTAATACTTATTTGGACCCATTGCTTGACCTCTCCAGGGGGTCACTCAAAAAGGCTCCACACAGTATTCACGCACTAATAGGTCTTGTTGAGGATAGGGCCCTAATGGAAACTTGGAGATCACACCATCCAGGAGAGAGGGAATACTCTTTTTTTTCACATGCCCACCAAATTTATACAAGGCTCAATTATGTATTTATGTCCCCATACCATATAGACGACTCCTTCTCAGCCAAATATGGCACCATGATTATTTTGGACCATGCAGCTTTGGTGGTCTCTATTGACTTGTCGGGCCCTTCTTCCTCCCTCTCAGCCCCTCAGTGGAGAATGGATCTGACAATCCTCTTAGACAATACTGTGCCCAAATAAACAAAAAAATTTAAAACAATTTTTTTAGTGATAATTATGGGAAAGGAATGCATATTAAATATGTGTGGGATGCACTAAAGGCCTTCATTTGTGGCCCCTAAAAGGAGGTAGTCGGAGGCACTTGAAGAAGGCCTAGTCCAGCAACTGGGGTTGAGCAAGAGGGAGGCAATGGCTGGACACCCTTCTTTGCGTGCTAAGGAAATCAGGAAGTCAAGGTGCAGATTATTTAATTATCCACCAGGAGAGTTGAGAAAGACTTACTATTGTCCAGATCTAAGTCTCATTTTGAGGGAGATAAGGCTGGGAAATGGCTGGCAGGATTAGTAAATAAATGGCGTGCTAAGAGAACCATTCTTAAAATGGAGGATGCCTCAGGTGAGGCCTCGTACCATCAAATAACTATTAATACAATTTTTAAAGGTTTCTACACCTTTCTGTATACTTCACAAGCCCATGTGGGATCTGACCCATCAACATTTTTGGACACTATATCCCTCTCCTCCCTATCAATTCCCCAATTTACCCAAATGGACCCCCTGATTACTTTGGGGGAACTTAGGGATGCTGTGTGGTGAGCTGGGAAGGGCAAGGCACCCAGACCTGATGGAATACCGTGGAGTTTTACAAGCTCACCTGGGATTCCCTAGGCTGTCTTATGTTTGACACGGTTCAGCATGCCCTGGACAAGGGCTCCTTCTCCCAATCCCTTACATTGGCTATTATTATGGTCCTCCCTAAACCTGGGAAAAATCCATTGAAATGCACCTCATACCATCCCATTTCATTATTAAATGCTGATTACAAGATTCTAGCAAAGGGCTTAACCGCAAGGTTAGAGCCCCTTTTGCCAAACCAGGGCGGCTTCATAAAGGGGCGTCAGGCAAAACACAGTCTTATGAGGTCCATAAGTGTCATCCATGGGTGATCTGAGGGGAAGGTAGGGCGGGCCTCCTTCCATTGGACACGGGAAAAGCTTTTGACCACATTGAGTGGTCATTCATGTTTGCCGTCCTGACAATATTTGGACTGGGGAGAATATTATAAAATGGCTGCAGGCCCTTTACCTGGCTCCCAAAGCTCAAATATTGACTAACTCTACCATTTTCTCTCCTTTTGTACTTACTCGAGGGAAAAGACAAGGTTGCCCACTCTCCCCCTTACTTTACATTTTGACCATGGAAGCCCAGGCAGTGAAAATTAGGGGAAATAATATGATCAGTGGATTTGTAGAGGGAGATATTGAACATGTTATATCACTATTAGCAGATGATATATTGTTATTTTTGTGAGACCCGAAAGAGGCTCACCCGGAATTAAGCAAAATCTTTGACACCTATGGTCCACTTTCAGGGCGCAAAATATATTGGAATAAATGTGAGTGGCTCCCTGTGGGTAAAAGTAAGGACCCAATTGTAATAGCAAATACAAACATAAACCCTTCCAAGCATATTAAATACCTAGGAGTACTACTCCGTAGCAGGCTGTCTCAGATCGTTAAAATAAACTACAACCCATTACTCAGTAAAGTCAAAGACAATTGCTTCAAATGGAGGGCTCTCCCTCTCGCTCATTGACGTCTGGTGAACCTTGTTAAATTGAGCATCCTACCCCAAATTCTGTATGTATTTCAATCTCTTCCTATTAGCATATCACAGAAATATATAAAATCATTTGAGGGAGCTGTGACCCAGTTGCTTTGGCAGGGAGGACACCCCGGGACTGCCAAACAAATTCTCTGGAAACTGGTGAAGCATGGAGGCCTGAGGTTGCCAAACATTAATCTATATTATTTGGCAGCACAACTAGTGCATATTCATGATAAAAGGCCGGTGGGGTGGGGACCAGCTTGGTGCAAAATGGAAAATGGGGCTGGCATTCCAATATATAATTCAGTGCTGGTGGACTCCTTGGCAGGCACTTCGGTGACTAGGATTGTTAACCCTTGTACCAGATCAACATATAAGGCCTGGAAGTCAGCCCGTCATCACCTGGAAGAGGCTGCAAACCTTTTCCCTGACTCCACACTGTGGGCTCTGTTCGGGCAGGGTAGGCCTCTGCCAGAAACGGTGGAATGGGGACTCAACTACTGGTTAAAATATGGTTTATGTAAGCTTCACCAACTGAAGAGAGGGGATACAGTGATTGGCTTCCAGGACCTCCGGGAGGGATTTAACTTGGATGCCTCCCAATATTTTACCTACCTGAAACTCAGGAAAAAATTGGAGATAGGAAGGGGAAGTGGACTTGAAGTGCTCAAACAGGGTTTCTCTACCTTGAAGGAGCTTTTTAACAAATTCTCCGACATTCCTACATTTAAATCTCTGTCTAGATGTTGCAGACTGTTGGTAGAGGCTCTGCCAGACCCATTTATAAAAATTAGAAGCAAATGGAAGGCAGATCTCCATCTGAAAGGGATTGACGGGGGGGAATGGTCACTTATTATGAAAAATGCTCTCCAATCAGGGTTCAATTTTAACGTTGTTTCACTAACTCTAAACCTAGTACAAATTGACCAGGGCTAGTGCAGCTAATCCTCTACTTGTCCGTCTTGACTAGTGCGGGTTTTCCATTGATGCTAATGAAGTTTAAAATATCCCTACTTTAGCAGGCTCTAGTCCTCATGCTAATGTCTCTCAGTGTTGCAGATGGCCTGATGTGATTAATACCTCATTAACAGCTGCAGGTATCAGGCAGTTCAAGAAGGGGATCCCAAAAAAGGCTCAATGTGAGTAATTATCTCTCCACTGTTACAACTTTCAGGTAGTATCCAGGGTGTGGTCAAGGGTAGAAGCTTTTACGTCACTAGCTCCCAGTTTTCTGAATGTGTCTCCATCTGACAACTTCTTCCTCATTATTAAGGCCAGTGCCTACCATTTCCCTACACTTTGAATGTCTGTATCGAACATTTCAGTGAAAACATGCTAAGAGGTATACAGGGTCTGCTCTACAGGTGGTGGATTTTATCCCAGCCTCACCATAGCTGCTCACTCTCCCCTTCACACCTCTCAACTTAGTACTTTCCCTACATTTTCTTGCATTTTTAGTGTCTGTATCCAGCATTTGACAAAATGCTAAGAGGTATACAGGGTCTGCTCTGCAGGCGGTGGGTTTCATACCAGCCTCACCATAGCTGCTCCCTCTCCCATCCAAATCTCTCCATTCAGTATTTTCCCTGGACACCACTACAGACCATACTCTGAAATGACTATCCATAGACCCATAGCTGCCATCACTGGAGAGTGCAGAGGTTCCCAGCTCTTCTAAATGGACCATGCCAGCCAACATCATTCATATAGTCCTACCCTTATCCTACTCAGCATGTCCTTTCATCTAAAAAACAAAGATCTGGAGTATGTATATATTGATACAAAATACTTAAATAAAATACATAATTTGATAGGCTACAATAAGCATTCCTGGGGTGCATAGATCATCCTATATAGAAACAGGGATAGTATAGTATCATGCCTGTGTACTGTTTACCTGGCCTGATGAAAGGAGAATGTTTAAAAAAACTGTTACTGTTTTGACATAACATGTTAAAATCAATACTTTTAAAAATAAAAATGTCATAAAGTTTTCTGTTTCCCAAGCCCCTTAGGTTTGTGTAGTCCCTCCCCAAAGAAATCCTATATGTGCTCCTGGCTCACTTGACAATGAATGAAAACTTCCAGAAGTTCCAGGCTCTAGCTGACCACAAGGTGGGGGCTGAGAGTGTCTTTCTCTGCCTGACTGTTCATTGGCCTGTGGGTGGTGGTGCATGATGATGCCAACTATTGTGTGTGCAGAGCTAGGTCTAACTTGACTGAACATTTGCTGCTGTGTTATCATCTGGTTCAGGGGTGGTGGTGCAGAAAGAGGTAGAGAGGAGGCCATGGTACAAAACAATGATGGGGCACATTGTGTGTGATGGTATTGCAGTCTTTTTTTCTGCTGGGGGCAGAAGCAATTTGGGAGCAGGATAAATGTGCAATAATCTAAGTATTTTCTTGACTTGCATTTTTTCCTATATAAGTGTTCAAAATTAACCATTACAGTTTTTGGCTAGTGCAACCATCTGTGGCTAGTGCAATTATGAATTAACTTGTCCTGCTGGCTAGTGCAGAGAAAAGTTAAGGTTGACCCCTGTCTCCAATGTTCAGTTAATAACAGACTGAGAGCTATCCAGTACAGTGTCCTCATGAGAGCTTACTTTATCCCATCACCGGCCAACAAAATAGACTCACTTTCCTCTTAGTACTGTCTCCTAAGTGCCACGTACATGAGGGCACATTTTACCACATGCTATGGGAGTGCCCCAGGGTCATGACATTCTGGTCTTCAGTCTTACAGATCTTGGGGGAGACCCCTGCACTTTTCTCCTAGGTTAGCCCCAACAGAGATCCTGTGGGCCTCCCTGGCTTCAAGGGTGGACCCCAGCAAAAAGGAGGTAGATTGTAGAGACTGTGACTAGTGGTGGCTTTGAGAGAGCTAGCCATATTATGGAAAAGTAGCCAACCCCTGACAGTTGCTGTCTGGCTAATCACTCTTCTAACAACAATGAGGTTGGAAAAGACTCAATATTTAGTTAGAGAGCAATCAGATAGATATGAGGAGATCTTGCTTCCTTTGGAAAGAGCATTAGAGGAACCCTGGTTCCCACCCATTTGAGATTAAAGACCTGGGCTTGTTACCATAGACATTTCCACCCATCTGTAGATTCAATAAGTTCATCCCAATTGTCTGCCTTACAGGTAACATATCTACTTTCTGGGAAAAGATCCCCCTGCTCTCCCTCATTTCTTAAACTAAAACTAATTGTTTGGAGTAATTTAAAGAGAACAGGTCTGAACTTTTCATTTGTGAAGTGCATAGAATTGTTAGATGATTATACTATGTTAATATAAAGGTTGTAATTGTGATATCTCCTCTGATTAGCTTGACTTTGCACCCTACTGTGAGAAGGTGCAGCTGTAACTATGTCTTTCCAGTACTAAAATAAAGTTTACAAAACAATTTGCTTTTCATGAGGAATAGTAGTGCAGTGCCCAGATGGCCCTGTGCTTTCACACCCACATACACAAGTGGAAATGGAGGCATTGAAGCACTGGGCCGGGCCTAGAAGGTACTGTGCTTCCATAATCACATCAGGACCTGCATGAATGATATTAAAATTCCACTATCTTAAACGGTAAGGAAATTCATTCTGAAAAGCTTTGTTAATGCACCAGTTAGGATTAAACCAATACAAGTAGGGGAATGGGATGTTAGAGTTTCCAGTCCTAACACCCTCTTCCACCCTGCAAGTGGAAAAAGGAGAAAACCTTACTTTTTGGCTGTTCTGAGGTTTGGCAGATTTAGCCTGGGTCTTCCTTGGAGTTATCAACCCAAATGTTCACCCCATTTTTATACAGTCTGCACATCTGAGCTTACTGGCTGATGGAATAGGGGAGCATTATGGTTGATAACCTCAAGGAAGACCCCAGGCCTGATTTACCAAGGCTCAGGACAGTCAAAACAATTATATTTATTTCCTTTTGCTGCTTGCAGTGTGGGGATATGGTGTTAGGGTTTGAAACCCTAACACCATATTTCCCTTCTTTTGTCAGTTTAACCCTAACTTTTGCAGTAATGAAACATTTTGCAATACATTTATATATGTATTAATTATTTGATAACTGGGTATTACCACGGTTCGAGGTACCATTTTCAGGATTGACCCTGGCCATCTAGATGGCAGATAAAAGAACATGAGATTTGCCATACAGTTCAGTAGAATACAATACAATACATCTGATTCAACATGTAATACATTAGGATCAGAACAGCAGTTGAGGTGGTACATATAGTCTACCTGAGCATAGCAAGTAGCAATTCAGAAATAGACCACTGCAAATGCAGAAGTCAAGCAAAAATTCAGCAATAAGTATATACATAAATAGAGTGGTTCAAAATAAAAATAATCAGTGACATTATTAACTTAGGTTGCTTGCTTAGAGACAAGTGCAACAGGTGAAGTCACAATGCACTTTTACCATGCTAGGATGGACACTTACAAATTACAGCAGCTAACAGGACATTTTTAAAATGGGATGTGAGGAGCTTAGAGGTGCCAAATGAGTGAGTAGTGGCCAGTAAGCTATTCCAGAACTTGGGTTCAGCACTGGAGAAGGTCCTCTGACCCTCTCGGTTGCAGTCAGGGGATGGTCAAGGAGATGCTGTGAGGAGGACCTGTGTTCACATGTGCCAGTCTAATACTGAGGGGTCTAGTTAGAGGGGAGTGAACCACTTCATAATGAGACTTTTCAGTAAGGGTTCCCAAGAGGTCCTCATTCTGGGTCAGTGGAGACATACAACCAAACATCGAGTAAAGAAAGCAGTGGTGGGTGTTGTATGGGGCCAGAGTGACAGAACTGCAGATGCTGCTAAAGACAGTATTGAGTCATGAGAGGTACTGATTAAAGATCTTGGTAGAAATAGTGGAGCAGTAGTCCAGAAGGTGTAGCAGTGTGCCTTGGGCAATGGCCAGGTGTACCTCTGGGGTCTTGAGGAACTTTAGACAGAAGAAGACACCAAGTGTCTGGTTCACACACTTAACTACTTGCCTATTGTGATCAACAAATGTTAAGGAGGAATAAAGGGTGACCCCAAAGCATTGGAAAGTAGATACTTTTTTAATTGGGGACCCGTCTGGGGCCAGCTACCCTTCAATGAATTTGGCAAGCCTAGGTTTGGACAAAAAAAGCATTATCTTCATGTTCTTTAACAAGTAGTCTGTTTTATGCAAAGCGCCTTTGGATAGCCCCCAAATCCTTGAAATTGGGAGACATATAGATTCACTGGGCTCTTGTCACTACTGTAAAGAATAAGATCATCTGCATACATTATCATGCAGCAAACTGAGCCATCTCTGAGGAGGTTAACAATGAGGGAGAACACGATGGGTCTTAGGATAGACTTTTGTGGAACTCCACTATACAACCCAAGGGAACGGGATATGGCCACCAGTTACATACCACTTGAGATCTACCAGTGAGGTAGTTGCTGACCCATGCTGTGGTTGCTGTTGAGAAGCCATGGAAGTGGAGTTTGCCTATTAAGATGTTATAATCTACTAAGTCAAAAGCTTCAGACAGAGATCAACGAAGATGGCACCAGTAAGCTTACCTTCATCTGAGTCCACTAGGACAATGAAACAGGCCACTGCAGTGGTGGTACTGAGGTCCTTTCAAAAGCCATACTGGTAGTGGGAAAGCAGATTGTACTTAGAGACCTGTTCCGAGATTTGCTGGAAGACAATTTCTTTCTAGAATTTTGCTTATGTGCAACAGTATGGACACTGGCCTACAAGTTTCTAGGAGCTTAGGGTCATCTGATTTGAATATGGGAACAACTCTTGCCTGTTTCCATACTTAAAGGATAGATGACAAGGAAAGGGACGGATTAAATAAGGTAGAAGGGGCTTTGCATTGAGGTCAGCAGTAATTTTAAGGAACTAGGGGAAAGACTGACACTTCTGGCACTTCTAGAATGTGAGAGGGACTTTAGGAGATGATGGACCTCTGTGGGGGAAGTGGTCTTAAAATGCAAAGTAGGAGAACCAGCCCAATACCTGTTTACCTCATCAAGGAAGGGTGTGGAAACTTTGGCTGGGAGCTTAGCCAGGTGCTCAGCTAGACTGGTGAATTTGTGGTTTAAGACCTCTGTGGCTTGAATGGGATTGGTAAGGATTCCTGCATTAGTGCACAGGTTGATTTGGCTCTGCTTAATGCCCAACTTAATTAAAGAATTCACTGTGGCCTAAGAATTATGAGGGTCTCCCAAATTGTGAGTTTGATAGTTTGTAAGGAAGGAAGCATTTAGCAATATATGAGTATTTTTTTTTTATCATGGTAAGACTGTCATGTTAGCTAGACATTTTATATGCTGTAAAAGTACTGAACTATAGTTTTGTATTCTGTTGGCATTGTACATCTCTTCTGGTATCACTGTACAATTTTTCAGTTTTTTTTGTACTGGCACTTATATTTCCAGAAATATGACTGCTGAAATGAGGCACTATATGGTGCCATTTTACTGTTACTATCTAAATTGTGTTCTGTCTTTACAATCCAATCCCCTGATGAAGCTCATCTTAAGCAAAGTGTCAGGGCAGTTAATTGTTCTCCACCAGTGCTTTAAAAATGTTTGATACAGTTAGTATGCAATTTTAAATTGCACTTAGCATTGTTTATTGCACTTTGTATTCACCTACTGGTTTTATGGCTAGTACTCAATGGATCTACCAAATCAAGCTGTAATGAATTCCTAATTTGCAATAAGCATATGCAAATAGCATAGTATTATCTGCTTTAAACTACAGGTCTTGTATCTTTTCAAATTTAGCTGCTTCTGATTCATCGTTGTTAAATATGACATTTCACGGGATCTGCAGATTCGTACTAAAAATGCCTTTCAGAACACATCATTGTGTACTATATTGGTTACCACCTAAGCTTAATAGTATGTATAATTTGCCTTTTAGATAACATTTTAAAGTTAAAAACTGATTTTCCACTTTTTGCTTTGCTTGATTATAAAAATGCAAGTAGACAATTGAGATTTACAGGAAAGCATATGATATCAATTCTAGCTACTTCAACTGTCATGGATGAATGCGCCTTTTCTGTTTGTGATGCTAAATGTTGGAAAAACTTACCTGGGTTGTTTCATCAAGTAAACAGTCATACAGCCTTTAAACAGCAGTTAAAAATGTATTTTTAAAACAATTGCAATGTAAATGTTATTTGTAGTTATGTATGTTTACTGTGATTGAGTTTTATTCTGCATATTGCATGTATGTATCTCACACTTTATTAACGTCTTGGCTGTTTGTAATATGGTTCCTGGGTCATTCATGAAAAAGGGCCTTTGGCTCATTGTACTTACCTGGTTAACAAGAGTTAAATAAATAAACAAATACATAACTAATAAAAGTATTAAAAGGGCTCTACAAAACATGCTTTGACTGCCTGGTGTCTTCAATGAGCATGATATTTTGTGAGGAGCTGATAGTGATGGGGCTAGGGCTGAAAATAATAGGGATGGCAATGTTGCGGAAGCATCTATTGCACTATGATCACCTGTTCAATAGATCACTACACTAAACTGTAACAGGAGGAGAGCAGGAAGATAACACATTTGCATTCCTATTCAAAATGTATGTTGTGGGCTATCACTGGCCTCAACTGCTGACAATGTAATTTGTTCTGGAATAGAAATTATCAATCCCCATATCATGCCATTATTCATCCTCTTTAATGTCTTTCTAAGTGTCATTTGCAGAGGAGCTAGAAGGGAAGGTCTGCTTCTTCGCAGATGACACGAAAATCTGCAATAAGTTGGACACTCTTGGGAGGGTCAAAAGAATGTGCAGAGACCTATGAAAACTAAAGTTGTGGTCAAGGGCATGGCAGCTGGGTTTCAATGTGAAAAAGTGAAAATTCATGCACTTAGGCACAGAAACTCAGAGGCATGGTACAAACTGGGAGAGAGGTACTGATGGTCTGCAAACAGGAAGGAGACCTGGAGGTAATCATATCTGATGTGTCAAAGGTGACCAGGCAAAAATGCAATTAGAAGGCTCAGTGGGTTCTTGGGGTGCATAGGTAGGGGTATCATAAGCAGAAGGATGGAGTTAGTGTTGCCACTGTACAGAACACTGGTGAGACCCCACCTGGAGTATTATGTTCTTTTCTGGAGACCACATTTGCAGAAGGACATAGAGACAAGGCTGTTGGGGGGAGGGCTACTAAAATGGTGCAGGGTCTCCATCAGAAGCCCTATGAGGAGAGATTAAAGGACTTAACTATATGTAAACCCTGGAAGAGAGGAGGGGTATGATAGAGTGCTATAAGTACCTCGTGGGGGGAAATAAGGTACTGGAAGGGAGTATTTATCAGAAAAAAAGATTCACAAGTACAAGGGGACATGCAATGAAGCTGTAATGGGTGGTAAACTGAAGAGAGATGTGAGGACGTATTTCTTCATGGAGAGAGTGGTGGATGGCTGAAACATACTGCAGAGGTGGTGTGGACAAAAACAGCAGTAGGAATTTAAAAATGTATGGGATAGGCATAAGGGACTCTTAGTGGAAAACAAGGGGGTAGGGGTTCTGTAGATCAGGTACGGTCTGCAGTGATACTTTAGACAGAGAAAAGATGGGCAGACTGGGTGGGTCAAACAGTGCTTATCTACCTTCAAATTCTATGTTTCTATATATCAGCACCAAGGGTAATCTCAATATTATTTATGCATTATGACATCTCTGGTTTCCTAATATTAGTATAATAAGTAAGTCTTACAGTGGCAGAGAACCTCATTAAAGCAAGAGTTGGAAAAATGTGTACAATTTCACACCTAAGCTGTACGAATCCAGAAGCTGCTATCATCCACATGAATCACTCCCCTCCCCCATGTCCACATCATGACTGTGATGTGGACATGCCTTTAAGTAGAAATCTTTAGTAGGTATCTTATTTTCAGATAAGATAAGAACTGTTAGGACCATGATTGGCCTACTGTATTTTCAAAGTTGCCCTCTGTTTAAATATACTACTTCGACCCCCAGGATGCAGGGTCTGGGTTCACACCACTGCCTGGTTACTAAGCAGGGCCCACATAGTAAAGGGGGTTGGGTTTGATCTTGGGAAGGGTCACCCTAGCACAAATAATAAATGGCACAGTTCATCCACCCACAGAGAATAAGTGAGCAAGATGTTGTGTGAAGAACCATCTTCTGAAATGCAGTACCTCCCCTCCACCCCACGCTGGACTGGACCATACTGGGGGATCACTAAGACATTTGTTACCTTCACCAATAAACCCTTCAGTGAGGCAATATATACTGTATAAACACACACACACACACGTGTGAAATTCAGAAAATTACCAGTGCTTTTATATCAGGACACCGGCCTGGAAGTTGGAAGAAAAGGAATTAGTCAGTCTCATGTTACCTTTATCTCACCCACCCACTTGCAATGCCCCCCTGGGGACCACTGTACTGTGGGTCCCTACCACCCTCTCCGATTCCATGCATTCTCTAAAGAACACACCCAATCAAGGGGTGCAAAAAGAATAATTATACTTCACAGGGTGCAGTAACTCTTTACTAGTACCAGTAGTAAAACTACTGTTTCAAGTATTACACAATAACCAATGACTCAGGGTACCCAGGCATTAATGTTAGAGTCCTGGCGCAGGCCTGGTAGCTATATTGTCCAGGTTCTTTCAGTGTTGATCTTGAAGAAAACCAGGAAACTTGCAATTTAATCCTCCCTCACCCCCAACCAGGCTATTGTGTGCTAGAAAACATAAACAACTTTTTTTAGCAATTTATTAAATCTTTCATGATTACAATACAACAAAAAGGTTAACTTTACATTGCACCTGGCAAGAGTGAACTCCTTAGATATACAACTCTAATGCAATTCATTGTAAGACAGTACGGTCCAATATGTGATTCATGTATGAGAATATTTGTGTGTGATTTCAAAAAGACAACCAGGAATTAAGAGGTGTAGTAGCATATTTAATGCAGTTAAATACAGGAACTAATGAAAACCTAGCCTTGAATATCCTGTATGGTAAAGAAAATGTTGTAGGTGCTGTATTGGTCCTTTTAAGAACAGATCCAGAAACAAATGATTTGATACCTTTTATTGGACCAGCATGGATGTTACAGAAAAGAACAATGTGCTCTAGCTTTCAAACCTACCCAGTCCTTCTTCAGAAGTTTTATGGCAGTTATTTTGAAAATCCCATACTATTGACACCAGATTATGTTGAAAAAAACAGAAATAATTGTCATTGGTTTAACATATACATTTAAAACATAACAGAAGATTACGTCAGAGAAGCTAATTAACACCAGTATGCTTTTAACTGAGGAGCCTCAGAAGGTCAAAGGTTATCAAGAATTCTCAACAACCAGAGAGTTCTTCTCACATAAATTTTAAAATGTCTCAGTATGCTAAGAAAGCATTCCAGTGATAAAAAAACCTTGGGCTAGCATTCTCTCTAATACATGTAAGATGAGGTTACAACTTACATTCCAAGTGTCCTGGTGTATTACAGAACAGATAATGAGAGACAGAATCCTGAAATTAGGTATAAGTGCAAGTTGAAAAAGAGCCCCAAATTAAACATACACGTGTATACATGACGTATGATAGTATCACTCGTAAGTGTAAGTGCCAAATAAAAATACTTGTCAAAGACCCCCAAGAAAGTGAGACCATGAGCCTGATAAGTGCAGATTTCAACACACAGTCAGTGTATAACAAAAATGCACAGAATCAGTCTAAGGAATCTAAATGAAAACTTCCAAGGATTAAATCCTCCAGGCCTCCTCCTTTTTTTTTCTTTTCTCTCCCTCTGTCTCTCTCCCCTTGGGAAAGATACTGTAACTAGTAGGAATGAGACATACTGTATGTACAAGAGTCATAATACGGCATAATTCACACCAATATTAATAGTTTCCCAAAGGAATTACACCTTTTATGAACCCCCAAGTAAATGAGATATGCATCTTAATATGAGCAGATTTAAAAATGTGACAGTGTGTAATCCAACCACTGACAACTAGTAGAAGGAAGCAAATGTATACTATATGTGAAAACTAAGTGTCTAGCCACATAACAATTGTCCCATGCCACACTTCCCCAACACAGACGTGTGTACATACACCACACTACACCATACCACTTACACACACACACCCCTGCACACCCCACACAACCACAACACACAACAAATATAACAAACACAACCCACACATATCACACCGTGCACACAAACAAAACACACACACACACCATACCCACAACACACAAAAACACAACACATGCAAAACACACACAAATATACACATACATACATACATACATCAGTACACACACACACACTCCCCACAAAGTTAAGGTGAGAAGTCAACATGTAGATAACCATAAACTTACAAAACCAAAGGCCCGCTAAAGAACTAAAGTATTTATGTCCATCTTTTAAAGTAAAGGTCTGTGTAAGTTTAAGTGGAATAATGTGTCATATAACCAACATCAATGTTCAATATATCCGCCACCATATTGAGAAGTAAAATAAGACTAATTTTAGAAGCCCGTCTCTGTTGTGTACTGTTGAAATGTCCTTTTAAGACCATCACAGACATATCTGAGATTGAGTGGCCATCCTGGGAGAAGTGCTGGGCTACGGGTTTCTAAGTCTTCTTGTGATTAATAGAATGTCTGTGCGAATTCATTCTAGTGCAGAGTTGTTGGCTTGTCTCCCCCATATAACCTGTGAGAATACATTTCTTGCATTGGATAAAATAGACCACATTACTTGATGTACATGTATAATTTTCCTGTATCCTGAATAGTCTGTTTTGTGATGTAACCACACAGTCTGAAGTGGAAATGAGGTTACATGTCTTACATGTGCGTTGATGACAGGGTTGTGTACCATATGATGTCATGGTATTTTGTTCCGGTTCAAGCTGGCTCCTAATAATCAGGTTGGCTAAATTAGGTGGTTGTTTAAAAGATAGTGATAGTTCTTGAAAAATACAATTAAGGGTTTCATCCTCACTAATTATTGGATGGAGATCCTTAATAATCTCATGTAGAAGTTCAAGGTCAGGATGGTATGTGACCACTAAGGGTATTCTGTTGGTAGTCATTCATTCCTTATATTGCAGTAGTAGTTCTCTTGGGACCTGTGTTGCACGTTCCACTGCTCTGTCAATTTCCCTGGATGAGTGTCCCTGCTCAATAAAGGTGTTTTTCAACATCACCAGATGTGTGTCTCTGTCTTTCTCATTTGAACAGAGGCGGTGATACCGGAGTGCTTGACTATATATGACAGATTTATTTGTGTGGCTCGGGTGATTACTTTTCTTGTGTAAGTCTCTCTGTCTGTCTGTTGGTTTCCTGTAAAGACAGGGATGTAGGGTTCCATCCTTAATAGTGACAGTGGTATCCAGAAAATATACACTGGTGGCAGAATATTCCAGGGAAAGCTTTATAGTTGGGTGGAGATTATTAAGTTCGCGAAGAAAACATATATATATATATATATATATATATATTTATATATGAAAAGCTATACAAACACTAAAATTGAACCATAACATTGTCATTAAAAAAAGCTGATAAAGGCTCTGCAGTGGTGATATTGAATCGGGAAGATTACATTAAGGAAGCCAATAGGCAGCTAAGTGACCTTACTTACTTCAAAGTACTGGGAAGTGACCCAACTACAGAATATAAAAGAGAACTACAGGAGTTAATAGGAACATTTCCAAACCATGTCCAAGACAAACTAAAGGCCCTCATCCCCAGTGAACCTAAGCCAGGGACATTCTACATGCTTCCTAAAGTACATAAGCTTGGTAATCCTGGTAGACCTATGGTCTCTAGTAATGGTACCCTGACAGAGGGGATATCAGGGTTTGTAGAAGCTATTTTCAAACCACTGGTTATACAAAGGGACAGTTACATCAAGGAAACTACTCACTTCCTGCATAAACTTTCTGGTTTTAAGGACTTACCACCTGAAACCCTTTTAGCCACGATGTATGTAACCTCCCTCTACACTAATATTCCACACACAGATGGCATTTCAGCCTGCCTCAAAAACCTGCTTTACAAAGAATTGGACCCCAACATTGATCCTGGAGTTGTGAGTAAACTCACTGAATTCATTCTGACATATAAAAACTTCAACTTCAATGGTAAACATTATGTTCAAACTATGTGAACAGCACTGGGAACCAGGATGGCTCCACAGTATGCTAATCTTTTTATGGCGAATTTGGAGGAGGATTTTCTAAGGCACTGTGCACATAAACCACTCGCTTATTTCCGTTACATTGATGATTTGTTTATAATTTGAACAGAGGGCACTGACACACTCAAAGATTTTCATCGGGAACTTAATAACCTCCACCCAACTTTAAAGCTTTCCCCTGGAATATTCTGCCACCAGTGTACATTTTCTGGATACCACTGTCACTATTAAGGATGGAACCCTACATACCTGTCTTTACAGGAAACCAACAGACAGACAGAGATACTTACACAAGAAAAGTAATCACCCGAGCCACACAAAGAAATCTGTCATATATAGTCAAGCACTTCGGTATCACCACCTCTGTTCAAATGAGGAAGACAGAGACACACATCTGTCGATGTTGAAAAACACCTTTATTGAGCAGGGACACTCGTCCAGGGAAACTGACAGAGCAGTGGAACATACAACACAGGACCCAAGAGAACAATTACTGCAATATAAGGAACGGATGACTACAAACAGAATACCCTTAGTAGTCACATACCATCCTGACCTTGAACTTCTACATAAGATTATTAAGGAACTCCGTCCAATAATTAGTGCACTTTTTTTCTTTTCTGTAACATCCATGTTGGTCCAATAAAAGGTATCAAATCATTTGTTTCTGGATCTGTATGGTAAAGGACATTTATAAGGACTGACTAAAATTCAGTAGTACATATACCAAATACTGAAAAAAACAGCTAGCAGCTTGTTCTCATAGGAGGTGCAAGGGGATGTACAGGGGCTAGAATGCTGAGGAATGTATCCCAGATGTCCTGAAAATGGATCAGGTTGTTTGAGACTAAATGAGACAGTCTTTCATACTCTGCCAACATTGTAAGGGCTAGTGCCACTTCACATGCTGTGCTAGGATGTCATGCCTTTGCAGGTTTTGAAAGGTGTTTAGCTACAGAGACACTTCCCATTGTCCAGAGCCTAGGGATAGCAGGCAAATGGGATGCAAGTATGGTTTCACAGAACTTGAGAATCTGGGTCCAGCATGGGGAGGGGGGAGGAGCAAAACCAGAGAATATTCTCCAAGGACCTAGTAGCCAAGTGGCACTGCCAGCATTCTGTAGGGCCCATCAGAACAATCTTATTCACAACCTCCAGTGTGCAGTACCATCTATGCAATGTCTTCTGGATAAACTGCTACTGGTGTTACCTGAGGGTATCACGTCAGGATAACGCTGCCGATACAGTGTGGTTAGAAACTGTGCTGTCCTAAAAGCACATTGAGAAACCGGGAAGGTTTCTTTATATCTGCGCGGTTTCTAACTATGCTTGTTTGTGCACTATGTGGCAATGCCCATTTTCCCACACACACGAAGTTTGTAATAGTTAATTTGATAAGGAACTATCCCTGCCAACAGTGTAAGCTCTGCTAAGCATATTTTCCAGCTCATTAGCTGACAAAGAACGATGGAAAGTGGTTTCCCATGCTGTTTTTTGCTTAAAAACAGGGCATAAGGGTTTCAGCAAAAACTGCTATATCTGCACTCCGATTTTAAAGGATGAGATTCCCATAAAGGCAATATGGCATGCAAGGGTGAGTGACTCTAGTTAGCACCCCTGTGCTGGTGAGAGTTTATAGCCTGTCTTATCCTGATATATCCAGAAGCCCGTCTTTGAGAGATTACATGCAGTGGCCAAGGCTTGGAAAGTATAGAGTATTTGTGAAGTGAGGTCAGGTAAGTTACCAATGGTGAGGATCATTTTAACAATCCAGTTGTGCCAGCATATAGGCTTGTCCTCAGTAGTGATATGAAGGTTTCCCCAAAGCAGTTCTCTTTTGCACAGTGGATCAGCTATGGCAAAGCACCATAGTCCAGGCTTTTCTGGCAAAAGCAAGAGCAAGAGTAAGTGGGGGAGCAATACCATGTGGGAGCCTTGCAGGACTTATATATACATCAGGGGAAACTAGAGTAAGTGTGGCCTTCCAGGATTTGCCAAAACAGTGCTGTATGAGAGATGGAGTGAAGCCACCACAGATTTTATCTGATGCCAGTGGCTTGGTGTATAATGCCCATAACCTTGGAATGGACATTCCCCTTTTTTAACTGGGGGTTCATAATTTGGCTCAGCTGAACCTGGTTCATTGTCCTTCCCAAAGGAATGGTCAAAACTAGAGATGGGCGAAGTGACCCCAATTCACTCAGTAAAGTGATTAGCAGAGTGAATGCAAATTCGTGGAGTGCACCGCATCACGAAGTGGAGTACTTCGCATTATAATGGGTAACGCAAAGTCCATTGAAAACAATGACTTTCCATAGCTCCACCTTCCCGAACCACTACTCCACCAATTCTTAAGGTGAAATACATTGAAAATAATGTACTTCGCCTCACTTCACCTTGTTTTTAAGCTCCAAAAGTGAATTTTACAGTGATTCATGGGATTTCAGGTCACATGGGCTCTAGATTGTTCTGCACAGCTTCAGTTTGGGGTAGTGTGTGTAGGAAGCTGTAGGAGACAATCTGCTCTGAGAGCTCTCTGCTATTCAAACCTTCTAAAAGCTGTTAAAAAAGCCTTTTTGAGTCTTTTTTTTTGCTGAAACTTTAGTTCATTGATTATAGAAAACCCTTTTGTGTTCATATCATCGTGCATTTATTGTTTGTGTGTGGATTTAGAATGTTAATGTACAAAATTCAGTCTGTGTACTGAGAGACAGTGGAAGTGTGCTTTGGGGGAGGGGCATATCTGTGGTGTAGGTAGATTAACTTGAAGAAAAAGACAGTGCTTTCTGTTTTGGTGATATTTTTCTTGTACAACTGTGTTAATGTACACACAGCGATATTTTCAATAATTCTTGCCACTTTTCAGACAGCTTTTATTGTGCCACATAATAATTTCAGCAATGTGAACCTGCTGTCCACTGCAGCTGTGTGCTTTTTGTACTTCTTTGTGGTATCTTTACTGGTACTAGTACTAGTAACTGTTACTGCAGCAGTGCAGTACACTCCCCTCCCCCTGCGGCCTGCCCCAACTGGCAAAGGTATTCTTTTCCAGATTTGAATTTCTGATGGTGAGCACTGGTTAGGTGTCATCCCTTTCCATCTGCATCTCTTCAGTGTGCAGCACAATCTTAGTCTCTCTGTGCATTTGCATCTCTTTAGGGTCCAATCTCCATCTGTAACTTAAGTCACAGTTGTTTCTTTGGTTTCCCTTCAGAGTACTGGACAGGTGTGGTGCATAATTCTGCATGACCATTGTACTCATTAATATGCATTTTTAAGTCAGGATCATCATCACGAGTCACTTGTGATACAAATCACATTCTTCATCATCACAGTCAAAATTCAGTCACAAATCGTGATTCACGATCATTTCATGAATCACAACACTCATTTTTTGACTAGTTACTTGAATGTATTGTAAGCATGCCCTTGTCTGTGTCAATTTTCACCATTCATCACTATTTGGGTATAGCTCACCAGAGCTAGGACCCTGCGGGAGACTTTTTTTTTTTCTATAGGAGGAGTCGACGTCGGGCTGGCGCGAGCCTCAAGGCCAGCATTCTACGTGGTGCTCAAGAGTTGGCAGTTAGCCATTGTCGACTCCTCCCCAGCCCCAGTTCTTCTCTCCTGCTGTTGAGTGAGGATCCTGCGTATGAGACCAAGAAAAAATTTGCGGCCAAAGTCCATCATGTGTATATTGCCTCAGTTCTGACTGTCTGCTCCATGTCGCTTCTTCGACTCCGGTAAGATCTTTCCTTTTTGCTAAAAGTGGCATCGAGTACTGTGTTTTGTTTAATTTTTTGTCTGGTCGTGTCTCATCCAGGGGGCAAGAAGACATTGAAGGCGGGGTGGTCCCTCATGCGTCGGTGCCCCTGTGGCCACCTTTACTCTGTTACAGACCAGCATGACCATTGCCTTTCTTGCCTCGGCCCCGGATACGATATGGATAACTGCGATATCTGCTTCTCCTTGGACTGCCATGTCATTGAGATTCGGCGTGGAAAGTCAGACGTGCACCTCCGACTTTCGGAGGATGGATTCGCAGTCGTCAAGCCAAGGTTAGGACTCTTGGCCCTTCCTCTTGGTCCCCTCCCAGTCCTATATGGCCTGTGGAGGAGGGAACCCCCGCCTCATCTAGCCTTGCCATGGCGGGGGTTTCTTCCATGGTGCAGGAGGCCCAGGCTGACCCTCTTGGGGGTCAGTCAGAAGGCACCTTCCTGGCAGTCACTACTTCGATAGCGAAGGCTCCCACTGTGTCGCATTCTGGGTCCCTCGGGACCGGACTGGCACCATCCTCAGTGCCGTCTCCCGGTGTCGCTTTGTGTCCCGGTGCCATTCGCGGTACCGTCGGCTTGGAGTTCAATGCCACATTTGGTGTTGGGCCTGTTCTTGGTGTCGGGACTTCTGCCGGAGTCATGGTTGGTTGTTTGGAGTTTTCTGGGCCTAGTTCTAGCCTTGACGCCTCTGGTGATGCTGGGACGTGAGCTGGCGCTGTCTCTGCCCCCGATGTTGCTTGCGGTGCCTGGGACGGAGTCAACACTGCTGTTGGCATCGATCCTGGCTTCAGAGCAGCTCACAGTGCCGGAGTTGTGTGTGGCACTGGGCTCGGCACTGGGTCTGCCTTTGGTGTCGCTCACGGTGCTGGGCTGGCTGCCAGTGCCGGGCGTGGTGCCGCTTTAGATTCAGCTCTCAGCAGCACTGGGGACCAGTATGGAATTGTGCTCGGGGTCACGCCAGACTCCAGTGTCATTTGTGGCGCTGGAGATGATGTCGGCGCCGGGCATGGAGCTGTATTGTCCTCTGCTGCTATTAGGAGTTTTGAATCTCAGAGTGCTCAACCTTGGGGCCTGGGAACTGGAGGAGCCCATGGAGTGGTCTGGCATCGGACCTCGGAGTCTACCTCTTCGGAAGCAGATTTTGGGTTTGATCGGGACTGGCTTCCGGATTCCTTGGGATCTTCGGATCCTTCTGTCTTCAGCACCTCAGCCCCCACTCTCCCCCCTCCTGCAGTTCAGCTTTCACTGGTAGACCTCAGGGTCAGGGGGTCTGACCAGCCAGCGGTGGTCCCTGTGGCTACCGCTAGGCAGCCTGAGATCTCTGGAGAGGCTGTTGCTTCAGTCGGGGTTCCCTCCTCCTTGATGTGTTTGGACAGTCCAAGTTTGTGGCAGCCCAGGGCACATCAGGAGGTGAAGGGTACAGTTCCCTTGGTGGACTCCTCATAGCCTACTTGGGGATGCCAGCTGCCTCAGTTAGTGGCAAAGAGGATGAGGTCCCTCTCTGACTCTGAAGGGCTGAGAGGTAGACGTGTAGCACAGCGAGCTCTTCTTGGGTCCAGGCCAGGTCCTGGAAGGAGCCATAGTGCAGGCCTTTGCCTTTCCCTAATGGAGTCTGGGAGAGGGACTTCCACTTCTGAGGTCTGGGGCCATCCTTCTGGACTCACACAGTCCTGGTCACCTCATGGGAGGATTTCTTCCTTAGAAACTTAGAAACATAGAGTTTGATAGCAGATAAGCACCGCTTGGCCCACCTAGTCTGCTCATTTGGGGTACAGTTCTGACCATACCAATCCGGTTGAATGGCTGTTAGCTGCAGCGGCTTTGGGTTCCTCCTCCCTTTGAAGGGTTTCCTGTTGGCCTCCCTGCCCCGACAGAGACCATTCTTCTTTTGCCAGGAGCCTGCCCTCTGAGCCTCTGTCTCCATCCCCGGTAGTCCCAGGTATTTTGAACCCTCATGGATCTCTTACTTGGGAGCAATTCAGAGGATCAGCTGCATTCTTTCCCTCCTACCTCCATGCCCTCGACCAGCAGGTGTTTCACCATGCCCCCATGCAGCTGACCCCTGAACTGTGGAGCTCATCTTCCTCCTCTTCTCCCTCTACTGAAAGAGAGGAACCATCGGTCCATATATCCCCTGCGTCTGATCTCTCTTCCTATCAGCGCTTACGTGTGTGGATGTTGGATGAGCTCCACCTGACCCCCATACCTATAAGCAATCCCAAGCATGTGACGTGAGCATTCTTGGGTAAATTCAGTGTGGCCCACTTGGTGGCTCCCGCCTGGCCAATTCCTTTTCAGGAAGCATCTCATCTGCTCTGGCTTCATCCCTTCTCCACTGTTCCAGTCCCAAGGGACTTAAGCCAGCGCTATTGCACTCCCCCTAGGTCTCCAGGTTCTCTGCCTCACCCCCTTCAGGGTTGACCTCCCTGGACACCCTCTCAGGGCCTCATGCCCCCTACCATGACTACCCTTCAGATTCAGACTCTGCAGACATCGATCTCTGGGGGAGACGGGTATTCTACTCGGCATGCATCTCCCTTTCAATTGCTGCACATCAGACCCACTTTGCAGCCTATGACAGGTTCTTGTGATCCAGGATAGGACAGCTCCTAACTTTGAGGCCTGATTCGGAGGAAACCAGGCAAGCCATCGCCCTCTCTGTGAGGGGCCTGGAGCTAGCAGGACACCAAGCAAGAGCATCTTATGATGCCAGTAAGATAGCTCCCAGAGTGGTAGGGACAGTGATCTGCCTTCGACGGACGGCATGGCTTTGCCTATCCTGGTTGTCACCCCTTGTCTGGTGTACAGTGATTTACTCTGCCTACCAGAGAACCCACCTCTTCTCCCACCGAGTGAGTCAGCGACTTTCAGGGCACCTCCCTTCCCCCACAGGGGGATCACTGTCTCAGCCGGACCAGTCTCAGGCCTCTCCAGGCCTGTAAGGGTTCTCTCCTTCAGTGTCTCACCCACTGGAGGCTAAGGGACTTGGTCCCTTAGGGTGTTCTGGGTACCCCCCTTTTTTCTGGGGGGCTCAGTACTCACCTAAATAGTGATGAATGGTGAAGGTTGACACAGATAAGATATGAAAATTATGTACCTACCATAATTGTTGATCTTTCTGTGTATCTTCATCATTCATTACTAAATCCCACCCTCCTTTCCCCGGGGCCTCAGTCTTTGGACTCCTCCCCTCTCCCTTGTGTGTCTTTCTCCCTCCCTCCTCTTCCTAGTATGCAGGCGGGAAGGGGTTGTGGAGACACACAGGGGTATACCTTTACTTTTCTGAGTTTGGAAGAATCCCCTCTGTCCTTTCCCCTTTCAGAGGGGTTTTGGAGAGTGAAGAAGGTCTTCTTCCCCCATTCTATATTTAAGGTTTTTTTAGTGACCACAGTTTGAGGCCACCTTGTTTTTTTCTAACCTCTGGTTGTTTTTTTTTTTTTTAAATCTTATTAATTGGTGAGACAGGGGGAAGAGCTGGGATGAAACCTCAGCCTGCACTCCTTCTAGGTGGTCTTCTGAACCTTGCTGCAGGTTTTCTTTTGCAGTTGGCTTTCATAGTCCAGGTCTGGACCTTAGAACATGCTGCCAGAGGACAAGCAGAGCACCAGGAGGAAGGAGCTGCTGTTATAACTAAACTTATCTACTGGGACTAAGAACTAGAACTCTTGTACTGGGACCTTCAATTTAGGGTGAAAAAAAAAGTTAGTGTGTTTGTCAAAGTTAGTTGAAATGAATTGTTATTTGTTATCTGTGTAGTTACCTAGGTGCTTGTCATAGGTGGCTGAAGGGAATTATCTGTGAAATTAACTAAGTGTAGAAAAATTTGCAAAGTAGGGAGAGTAGCTTAGCTAGAAGGAGCCAGGTTAAAACCAAATTTAAACACTGCCCTAGATAGCTTCTGCCAGAGAACAAGCAGAGCACCAGGAATAAGGACCTGCTTGTATAACTAAACTTCTCTACTGGGACTATATTGCCCTCCTTCCCTCCCCTCCACCCAAAGGCAGTTCTACTTTTATAGGCACAGGATTTAACTGACAAAAGGAATTTCCTGTTTGGGAGCAAGAAGTGAGTGATCACAGAGCCACCAAAGACTCACCATCCTAAAAGGGAAAGAGTAGCTCTCCATCCCCCACTAGCTGCTGGAGGTCTGACTCTGAGCAAGTAAGGAGACTACTGAGAAATATAAGAACTTCTTGGCTCAGAACAGGAAGATCAGGAGCAAAATGGGTACAGAGGTGTAAGTAGGGACAGAAAAAAAAAGAAATAAACAAACAGAGGAAAGAGTAAGTATTCCAAACAGCCAGAAATAAGACATGATGGGAATGGTGCAGTGCAGTGGCTGTGGTGCAGCAGTCTTCCAGGAGACATTCTGAAGGATGCGGTGTTGTCCCATCTGTAGGCACCTCTCTGGGCTGAGGGAGAAGGTTACTCATCTCCAGGCTGAGTTGGCCAGGATTTGTGGGACCTCCTCTCCCACCCAGGGACCACCAGGGTCACTTCTGTTGCCTCAGAGGTTGCCAAGAAAGAGGACTGATTGGACCACAGTGGACTCAGGGAAGGTAAGGGTGATGGAACAGAGGTGCATCCCTCCAGTTGTACCTCTCCACACTTTCTATGCCATTCTGGAAAAGTGTGGTTCCTCTATGGAGGCATCCACAGTGGTGACCAAGGAGGATGCTGGGAACCTCCACAAAGGAGACCCACAGGAGTGTGGCATGGGACCCCACAGGGGAAGGAAACAACTCCTGGTGAGGGACTCCATTGTTAGGAAGGTAGATCTGGGGGAGGAAGGGGAGAGGGAGTTAAGGTGCCTGCCTGGCGCCATGGCTTGGAGGGACAGAAAGCGAATCCTTAGGATCACAGGAGCAGCTGCACAGGGGAGGGAGCTGGATGTCATTGTCCACCTAGGAACAAATGACCTGGCTAAGAAAGGGATCAGAGCAGTGCAATAAGCATTTGTGGAGATGGGGAGGGACCTTAGATAAATAGCACACACGGTAACCTTCTCGGATGTGTTGCCTGTCTATGGCACAGGTGTGGCTAGGGTGCTTCACACAATGGGATTCAATCAGTGGTTGAAAAACTGGTGCAGAGCTCAGGGATTTGGCTTCATTGGGGACTGGGGGTCCACCTGGAGGGATGCAGGCCTATACTGGCATGATGGTCTGCATCTGTCAAGGAAGGGAACCAGGATCCTAGGTGATTGGTTCAAATGCTTCATTGGCAAGCATTTAAACTAGCCAAGGGGGAGGCACTGGAGAGAAGCAGGGAAATCCTAGCCTCCACCTCCAAATCAGGGTACTAAGTGAGGTAGACACCAACATAGAGATGTCGATAGGGAGAAGCGCAAGGGTAAATGGAGAAAGTGACAAACACAATAAGGACAGGGATTGGGCAAAAAGGGGTAAGGCCATCAAGAAATGGAGGGTAATGAGTACTAACACCCATAGTCTGAGCAACAAGCTCCCTGAACTGGTAGCCTTGATGGAAGAGGGATGCCTGGATATCACAGCAGTCACAGAAACATGGTACACAGAGAACCATGACTGGGATGTTAACATACCAGGGTATACAACCTACAGGATAGACAGGAAGGGGAGAAGAGGGGTGGAGTAGCTCTCTATGTAAGGAAGGGATAAAAGCAACTGAACAAAAGCATTAACAGGGAGGAGAGGAAGCACTGTGGGTCACCTTAGAGACTGGAAATGACACCACAATCAGCACAGGGGTTGTATATAGACCCCCATGTCAGGGGGAAGGAATGGACAAGGATATGATAGAATGCATACTTAGGATGGCAGAGAAAGGGGAGATACTGTTGATAGGGGACCTTAATATGCTGGATGTCAACTGGAGCACCTTTGCTGCAGCCACATCCAAAAGGAGGGCCATTCTTGATGCCCTTCAGGTGGCATGCCTCAGACAGCTAGTTTTGGAACCTACTCATGAGGGAACAATCTTAGACCTTGTACTCTCAACTGGGGACAGTGAGAGGATCTCAGATCTAGATGTGGGCAGCCATTTGGGAACAAGTCACCACCAAGCAATGTGATTCATGATAAACTCAGCTACAGAGTCAAGCCATACAAAAGTGAGGGTTCTGGACTTCAGGAGGGCTGACTTTGGCAAGATGGGAGAGTGCCTTAGAAAAGCACTAGCAAACAGGCTAGAAGGAGGGGTGGATCAACAATGGGAAATTTCAAAACTGCCATCAAAGAGGCAACAAGCCTTTGTGTGAAGCAAATAAACAAATCAAAATGAAAGAAAAAGCCACTATGGTTCTCAAAAGAGGTGGCGGTGAAGGTTAGGGAGAAAAAGATAACATTTAGGAAGTATAAGGAAACACAGAAGAAGCAGGACAGAGAACTGTACCAGTTAAGGCAGAAGGAAGCAGGGATGGTAGTCAGACTAGCAAAGGCCCATACTGAGGAAAAGATAGCCAACTCAGTTAAGAAGAGGGATAAAACCTTTTATAGGTATATCAGGAGCATAGAAAGACAAAGGGAAGGATAGTGAGGCTGACTAGAATGGACAGTGGGTGGGCAGAGAGGGACAGCAAAAAAAAAGGGATACTGAATGAATACTTCTGTTTAGTATTTACAAAAGAGGAGGTGGGGGAGGTGCCTAATCCAATTAACAGAAGCACTCTGGATAGGGGGATCGATCCCAGTCCTTTCACAGAAGAAAGGGTTCTGAAAGAACTCCTGAAACTGAAGGTGGACAAAGCAATGGGTCCCGATGGAATTCACACCAGAATTCTAAAAGAATTAAGCAGAGAACTAGTGACACCACTGACTACCCTTTTTAACAAATCATGGAAGGATGGTGTGGTACCTGAGGACTGGAGGAAGGTGGATGTGATCCTCCTTCACAAAAGTGGGACCAAGACAGAGACAGGAAACTACAGACCTGTCAGTTTGACCTCTGTGGAAGGAAAAGTGATGGAATCACTTCTGAAGGAAAGAACTGTTGAGTACCTATAGGCCAGTGGGGCAGAAGACCCAAGGCAGCATGGGTTCACAGCGGGAAGGTCATGTCAGATGAATCTAATTGATTTCTTTGACTGGGTGACCAAAGTAGTAGGCCAAGGAAGGGCTGTGGACATGGCCTACCTAGACTTTAGCAAGGCAGTTGACACATCCCCACACAAAAGAGTAATAGTCAAATTAACCAGTCTCAGAGTGGGTCCCAGGGTGGTAGCCTGGGTAAAACATTGGCTGGACAACAGGACACAGAAAGTAATTGTAAATGGATTCCACTCTGAAGAAAGAGGGGTTACTAGTGGGGTACCACAGGGTTCAGTACTGGATCCAGTCCTTTTTAATGTCTTTATAAGTGACATTGCAGAGGGACTGGAAGGAAAAGTATGCCTTGTTTGCAGATGACACAAAGATCTGCAACAGGGTTGATACACAAGGAGGCAGGGAAAGGATGAGAAGGGACTTGGCAAGGTTGGAGGAATGGTCAGAAGTATGGCAGCTTGGATTCAGTGCAAAGGAGTGCAAAATAATGCACCTGGAAAACGAAAACCCAGGGGAAGATTACACAATGGGGGGAGGTAGTAACAACAACAAAAATGGAAAGGGACCTGGGGGTAATCATATCAGATGATCTTAAGGTTGGCAAGCAATGTGAGAAGGTGGTAGGGAGGGCTGGGGGGATACTGGGATATATAGGGAGAGGCATCACCAACAGAAAACAGGAAGTTGTTATCCCCCTGTACAGACAGTTGGTGAGATCCCATCTGGAGTACTGCGTCCAGTTCTGGAGACCCCTTCTCCACAAGGACATAGGATAGAGGCAGTTCAGAGGAGGGCAACTAAAATGGTACAGGGTCTGCAAAAGAAGCCATACGAGGATAGACTAAAGGAGTTTAATATGTACCCTTGAGGAAAGGCGGGAGAAGGGGGGACATGATAGAAATGTTTAAGTTGTTTAAGTTCCCTAAGTGGAATGAACAAAGTCCAAGAGGGCAGCATCTTTCAGAAAAAGAGATATGCAAGAACAAGGGGACACAATTTGAAGATAGAGGGGAGGATGGCTCAGGGGCAATGTGAGGAAGTATTTTTTTCACAGAGAGGGTGGTGGATGCATGGAGCAGCCTTCCTGAGGAGGTTGTGGGGTCTAAAACTGTGGGAGAATTGAACAATGCATGGGACAGACATAAGGCAATTTATGTGGGGGGGGGTAGGAAGAAATAGGCTGTTGGTTAAATAGGATCAGCAGCTTATCCTCTAGGTAGGGAAATGGGCAGACAAGGTGGGCCAAGCAGTCCTTATCTGCCGTCAAAGTCTATGTTAATCCTATAAAAAAAAAGTTGTGCATCTCTGTTCTGAGGTTGTGTTGCTTGTTCATTCCCCCTTCCTCCTCACTTCTTTTCCTTCACTCTCTTATCCTTCTCCTCCTTACACAGATTGGGGCCCCTCTTTCTCTCCCCAATTTCCCTTCTAAGTTTTCCTTCCTCTGTCGCCTCAGTCATTTATTTCTCCTTTTGGTTTATTCTTCTTTTCCTTTTATCTATCCTCTGGGCTCTCTTGCCTCATCTTACCTTCCCTTCCATACACTCTCCGGTGTGTCAGAACTTGGGCTCGGGTGGAGTCGACAACGGCTAACTGCCAACCCTCGAGCTCCACGTAGAACGCTGGCCTCGAGGGCGGCACCAGATCGACACTGACTCCTCCCATAGGAAAAAAAAAAGTCTCCCATGGGGTCCTAGCTCCAGTGAGCTATACCCAAATTGTGATGAATGCTGAAGATACACAGAAAGATCAATAATTATTGTAGGTATGTAATTTTCATTTTTGTAGTATGTCTCCAGGCTTCACCACCCCGCCATTGTACTCATTATGAACGTTTTTACATCTAGGAGTTTGTGCTACTAGTCATCGGGGAAGTACAGCCATAGGCATTCACGTTCCCAATACAGTTCCATATTGTTTATCTTACACCGTCGACACCGAATCACATTCTTCATCGTCACAGTTACAAATGCAGTTACAAATCACGATTCACGATCACGTCACGAATCGCAACATTAATTTTTTACTAGTTACTTGGATGTATTGTAAGCATGTTTTGTTGTATCTCTCCAGGCTTCACCATTCCACCATTGTACTCATTAATAATCGTTTTTAAGTCAGAGAGTTTTGTGCTACAGCTCATCGGGGAAGTACAGTCCTATGCATTCACGTTCCTTCCCGGACAGCATGTGAGTTACAGTACTATAAGTAGTGGTGGGCTAAGTGGTCCCAATTTGCTCTGTGAAGTGATTAACTGAGTAACGCAGAATCTGCAGAGAACTCCACAATGTGAAGTGGAGTACTTTGCTTCATAATGAGGAACGCGAAGTCCATTGAAACCAATGACTTTGCATTATTCCGCCTTCCCAAAACCACTTCTCCACTAATTTTAAGGCAAAGAACATTGAAATCAATGTAATTCACCTCACTTCACCCTGTAATTGAGCTCCAAATTAAATTCTGCAGTTATTCATGGGATTGCAGGTCACATGGGCTCTAGATTGTGCGGCACAGCCTTAATTCTGGCCTGAGTAGTGTTTGTGCAGTGGTAGCTAGAGACAGTTTGCTCTTAGAGCTCTATGATTCAAAACCTATAAAAGCTGTTTAAAATGCCTTTTTGTGTAATATTTTTTTATCAAAATTTAGTACATCGATTGTAGGAAACTCTTCTGTCCTCATATCATCGAATGTTTATTGTTGTGTGTGGATTTTGAATGTTAATTTAGAACAGTCAGTCTGTGTACTGTGTGTACTGTGAAGTGTGCTTTGGGGGAGGGGCGTATTTGTGGTGTAGGCAGATTAACTGGGAGAAAAAGGCAGTCTTTCAGTTTTGGTTATATTTTTCTTGTGTAACTGTGTTAATGTACACACAGTAATATTTTCAGTACTTCTTGACTTTTTTTATTGATTGTTGTGGTGCACAGTGCAGCAGTTTACAATTTTTCTGTTTAAAACATTTGGTAATATTACTAAAGGTTTTCAGTTTGCTATGCATTACTTGAGTGTGTGTGCGAGCCTGTGTGTGATGCATGCCTTTAAATCAGACACGTTTTATTGTGTTACAGAGTAATTGCAGCAGTGTGAATCTGCTATCCACCGCACCTGCATGAATTTTTTATACTGCTTTGTGGTACCTTTACTGGTAATGGATTGTTACTGCCTTGCACTAATCCCCCAACCGGCAAAATGTATTCCTTTCCAGATTTGGATTTGTGACTTGTGAGTACTGGTTAGGTGTTGTCTTGCCTTTTCGTATGCATCCCTTGAGTGTGCAGTACAGATTTAATCTGTCTGTGCGTTTGCATGGCACCATTAATTTTGGGAGACTGCATTTCTTGTTACTCTCTCATTTCACTTCGTCAGAACTGGGGAATTTTCTGGACACAAGACAGTAACATTTTGGGGATGCACATTAATTTTGGTGACTCTGTGTGTGATCTGATCACAGCACGCATGACTGAGTGTGCCATTAATTCTGGGAGACTTTGCATTTCTTGTTGCACTCTCATTTCACTTCATCAACACTGTGGAGTTTTCTGGACACAATACAGTAGTTCTTTGGGGATGCACATTTATTCTGGTGATTGTGTGGGTGGGATGCTGCTAATATTGTTGTCACTCCACCTTACTTCGAATTTAAGGTGGAATGACAACGTAAAGTAATAATAAGGTGAAGTGAGCCTTTCCTATCGGGCACTCCGAGTAGCAAAGTGCCAACGCGAAGTGGCCACTTTGCATTCCCATTGCCGGTGGATTTTAAATTTGCTGCTTCTCTAGTCAAAACAGCTCTGCCAGTCTTTGGAAGGTGCCTCCAGGAACATATATGGGGAGGTTGCTGAGACAGAAAATAAATTTAGGGTTGGCCATCATTTTTAATTGATACTCTTTCCCTCAAAAGTGAGGTTTAGTCATTTCCATTTGGTAAAGCAGGTTCCAGGTATTTTATAAGAGGATTCATGTTGAGGTCCATGCCATGTTTCAAGCCAGTGTAGAGGGTCATGACTAGGTACTCAAGTACCTTCTTGCTGAGTTTCAGAATCTGTACAGGTTGGCATCTCACATTGAGGGGCATAGCCTCTGTTTTGGACAGTTCACCTTCAACCCAGATATGTGACCAGATTATTTATTTTTATTTATTTATTTATAAGCACATCGGAATTACAACTCTTTGAGTCATTAGTTCAAGTTCAAGTTTATTGCAGGAAAGACTCCGTTGAGCAAGCTCATTCACAAGGAGGTCCTGAGGCACATACACATACAGTTCACAATTACATAGACAGGAAATATAAAATGTAGAACAGCAAAGAAAAATATATATATAATACAAGAGTTATACACAATAGAAGTCCTTATGCTATATATGCAGTACATTCCAGCTTTAACCTTGCCCTAGATTATGCAACATATTTCAGCTTAATAAGTAGAGGGTTAGTTGATACCTAGGAAGTTGACTTATCATTGGGGGCCTAGTAGCACTTACATATGTCTTTTAATTTAGAGATAGCTAGTGTTTTGTAGGAGTTAATTAATATGATGCTGGTTAGCTTCAGCATGACTTGTAGTTGGTTCCAAATGTTTGGGAGGGCGTATGAGACAGCTCTTTGGCTAGCTGTGGTACATGTCCTGGGAACATCTAGTAGGATAAGGTCAGATTTTCTTAGGGAGTAGGCGCTATGTGAGAGGTGTATGAGAGATGTTAAATAGACAGGCAGTTTGTGGAGTAGTAATATGAGGATCCAAATGCCAGCATGCAGGAGGCATCTGGTGACAAGAGATGTCCACCCAACTGTTGCATAAAGGTCAGAGTGGTGGGTCCTGTACGCAGAGTTAGTAATGAAGTGAAGAGCACGGTGATAGAGTACGTCCAGTTTAGATAGGCTCAAGGTTGGGGAGGAGATAAAGATAATGTCTCTGTAGTCAAGCAAGGGAAGGAATGTTGCTTGGACAAGTCTTTTGCGGGTCGTGAGAGAAAAGAGGGTCCTATTTCTAAAGAAGAAACCCAAGCGTGCTTTAAGCCTCTTTGATAGATTAGACTTGTTTCCAAAGGCTCCACATCATGACACAAAAAGAAAAATACAGATAGTAATGAAAATTGAAGGAACAGGTAATACCTATGATGGAGAACGTTGAATACAATTAGTAGGGTGATAGTGTCATCCAGCAGATAAACTTCAGTCCTATACAAATAGTTGCTAGGTAGTTGTTAACATGTACATCAGCAGAATGAGCTATAGTCCTATCAGTAGCTAGGCAGTTGCTAAGTTATAAGCACAGTAACTTGTTATGAGGTACAAAGTGTGCTCTCTCAGGAGCGACATTGCCAAGGCTGGCTAGGCTCCGGCCCCTGAAGAGAGGCACCTAGAGGCCTAGGGTGGTTTTGAAAGAGGAAACTAACAGTTGTGGTTGTATAGAATGTGATTCTTGAGTGCGACCTTGAAAGGCCCTATTTTGGGGAGAGAGGTGATGGCGGGGGAGAACATTGTACCAGGAAGGTGCTCCGAAAGGGAAGGATCTTTGTGCTAGTGCATTCCTGATCCTAGGGATCTGCAATATAGTCTTGGAGGCACTGCAAGTGGCAACAGTAGGGGTGGCAGGAAAAAGGGACATGGAGACCCCAGGGGGAGACATACCTAGTTGTATTTTTTTGTCAAGGAGGCAGGACTGATATTGAAGTCTCTCCTTGAGTGTGAGTACGTTGTATAAGGAATAAAGTGTACAGGTATGTGTCCATTTATTGGCTCTGAACAGGAGCTGAGATGCCCTGTTAATGGAAATTTGGATTTTGTTTAGAGCAGTGGTGTTGGCTGCTGTGTATACATTGAGTCCGCAGTCCACTAGGAACAGTACAGAGGAGGTGACTGCCAGGTGGACTGCTTCAGGTGGCAGGCAGTCCTTATGTCTGTATAACAGGCCAATGCGTGCATTGGTGTCTGAGGTGAGCATATTGATGTGAGAGTGAAATGAAAGGGTAGAGTCAAAAGTGATGCCCAGGTATTTGTAGGTGAGGACTTGGTCCAGTGGATGGAGCAAGCTGGGGATGATCTAGAGGGGGGAGACCTTGGCTTTGCTTTGGCAATGGGTGAAAAGCATGGATTTGTTTTTTTTAATATTTATGATGCATCGGCGGTCCATGAACCAGTTCTCAATTTGACTGAAAGAGTGCTGGAGGGAGGACTGGAGTCCAGTCTTCTTTAATGTCTTTATAGGTGACATTGCAGAGGGTCTGGAAGGAAAGGTATGCCTCTTTGCAGATGACACAAAGATCTGTAATGGAGTTGATACACAAGGGGGTGTAGAAAGGATGATAAGGGACTTGACAAGGTTGGAGTAATGGTCAGGCATATGGCTACTTACATTCAATGCAAAGAAGTACAAAGTAGTGCACCTGGGAAATAAAAATCCAAGAGAAGAGTACACAATAGCAGGGGAGGTACTAAAGACAACAATAATAGAAAGGGATCTGGGTGTAGTCATATCAGATGACCTAAGGTGGGTAAGCAATGTGAGAAGTCAGTAAGGAGAGCCAAGGGGATAATGGGATGCATAGGGAGGGGCATCAGAAGTAGAAAAAGGGAACTGGTTATCCCTCTATACAGACAGTTTGTGAGACCCCATCTGGAGTACTGCGTGCAGTTTTGGAGACCTCATCTATGCAGGGACATAGGCAGGATGGAAGCAGTCCAGAGGAGGGCAACTAAAATGTTGCAGTGTCTACATCAGAAACTATATGAGGAGAGACTGAGAGAGCTTAATATGTATACCCTTGATGAAAGGAGGGACGGGGGGACATGATAGAAACTTTTAAGTACCTCAAGGGAATCAAGAAAGTCCAGGAGGGTAGCATCTCTCAGAAAAAGAGATGTGTAAGAACAAGGAGGCACAATTTAAAGTTAGAGGGGGGATGGCTCAGGGGTAATGTGAGGAAATTCTTTTTCATGGAGAGAGTGGTGGATGCATGGAACTGCCTTTCTGGAGTGGTTGTGAGGTCTAAAACAGTGGGGGAATTCAAACATGCATGGGACAGACATAAGGCAATTATAGTGGGGGGGGTTGCAGGAAGTAGGCTGTTGGTTATCTAGAATCTGCAGCTTATCCAATAGGTAGGGAAATGGGCAGACTGGGTGGACCAAGTGGTCCTTATCTGCCATCAAAGTCTATGTTTCTATGTTTCAGGGGGGTCAGAGTGGGAGGCAAAGAGGACTGCATCGTTCACATAAAGAAGAACCCTGCCTGAACAGAAGCTGGGCAGGGTGTTTAGATAAAGACTAAAGAGCAATTGGCCCAGGATGGAGCCTTGGGGACACCAGAGCATACAGGGTGGGTACTGGAGAGGGTGGTGTGAATTTTTACACATTGGTACCTTGAGGAAAGGTAGCTAGAGAACCAGGAGAGGGGTCTGTGAGAGAAGCCGAGTTGGTGGAGTGTGTTCAGTAAGAGGGGGTGTGGGACCATATCAAAGGTCTTAGAGAGGTCGATATAAATGGCACCAGTGAGGTGGCCCTTGTCTAGGGCAGAGTGGAGGAAGTTAGAGAATTCTGTGAGGGCAATGATCGTGCTATTGGCAGATCAGAAGCCATGCTGCTCCCTGCATAGCAGGCCGTGGGTGTCAAGGTACTTTGTGAGTTGATCGGCCAGTATTTTTTTGAGAGCTTTGAAGAGCGGAGGGAGGATGGAGATTGGTCAATAATTGTTGGGGGAGGAGCTATCCCCACCTTTCAGTATGGGGGTAATGACTGCCATTTTCCAGGGGCTTGGGAACTTTCCAAGACACAGAGAGCGGTTAATTAAGTCTAAGAGCAGGGCAAGGACCAGCTGAAGGAGTCTCGCCTCAAGGGGGTAATTGCAGGGGCTAGTGCCACTGAATGCTTTGGTTAAGTAAGGTTCGGCTTCTTATGGACTAATGACCTGTAAGTGGAATGGTGGGCCGTGGAGATTAGGTGCCGGAGAGGGTGGAGCTGGGTCGAAAAGGTTGCCGGGGAGGACTGCACTGAGATCAGAAAAGGCAGTGTTGAGGCAGTCAGCAATGATTTTTGGGTCTGTGGAGGTGGTGCCGTTAATGTCAAATTGGGACATGGTGAAGAGCAGGATTTCCCATTAAGTTCTTTTATATTGCCCCAGAACTTGTGGGTGCTCCCCCAAGAGGCAGCCAGAGAGGATCCGTAGTATTCTGCTTTGCTTTACGTATGGCCCAGGTACATCTGTTACACTAGGTATTATAGGCTTGTCTATCTGTCTGTTTGCCAGAGGTGACAGCTTTGTGCCAGAGGTTGTCCCTCAGTTGCAGTTGCTGAAGAAGCACAGGAGTGACCCAAGGCACATTACACTTCTTGGTATAGGTTTTGAGAAATGGGGTGAATATATTGCAGGCCTTGTTGAGGGAGTTAGTGAAGTAGTTGAGTACCTTGTCTATGTTCTGGGCTAGTTTTATGGGGGACCAATCCCAGTTGGCTAAGTGGTGTTTGAGCTTACTGAGGCTGCCAGGTTAGGGACGGCAATAAGAAACAAAGCTGGGCGGTAGTCTGGGTAGCCGACAGGACCAGGTGAAGAGTATTGGAGAGTGGTCACTCAGTGAGTTAGGGAGGACCACAATGTCTTCCCTAACATTTAGTTTGTGTAAGCAATGGGAGAGGAATTCATCCTAGATGGCAAGGAGCAGGCCGTCAGCATATGTCAGTGTCATGTGCACCTCTTTGCCTATTATTACACCCATCAAGTCATGGGTCTGTCAGATCCTTCACAGGAGTGGATCCATTAAGATAATGTATAGTACTGGAGAAATTCAATACCCCTGCCTCATTCATTTTAAGGGATATGTGTGGTGAAATTAGCTCATTAGTAAGAATGGCTTCTTGGGGGCTCGGGGAAAGGAGATTGATCTAACTAGTGAAGATTGTTCCAAACCCCACAGTAGCCTTAGTGTAAAATAGATACTACCACTCTACTGAGTCAAAGGTTTTCTGTATAATATATATATATATATATATATATATATATATATATATGTATTGAGTAGGAGTGCAGGGTTGTTTTGCTGTGATGTGGCCCAGATCACACTGATGACTGCTCTGAGGTTATCAGAGGGCATTAACCCTTTCACAAAGCCAGTCTGATGCTGTTTGATAATATTTGGGATGACTTCCTCAAGCCTGAATTTTAACACTTTGGTGAGAATTTAAATGTCCACATTCAGAAATGAGAATGGACGATAATTAGCTGGCTGATGAAGGTCTCTGTCCAGTTTGTGGAGCAGTGTAATAAGTGCCTCAGACATTGATGGCAAAAGCAATGATCCAGCAGAGGCAGGATTGCTTGTTAGAACTCCACCGGGAAGCTGTTGTGTAGCAGGGGGAGGAATGTTAAATAGCACTCCACCGGGAGGCCCTCCATCAGGAGGGGTTACAGCATGGGAGAGCCTTAACTGACACCTGAATTTCCTGCATGGAGACAGGGGCTTCAAGGGATGCTTAATGGGTGAGTGGATGCCGCTGAATAAAGATGGGGTGGGTGGGCAGACAGGGGCAGAGAAAAAGCAGGAATAATAAATGAATACTTCTGCTCAATATTCACAAAAGTAGAGGAGGGGGAGGTACGTATCCACTCTGGATGGGGGAGTCAATATCAGTCCTTTCACAGAAGAAAGGGTTCTGAAATAACTCTTAAAACTAAAGGTGTACAAAGCAATGGGGCCTGATGGGATTCACCCCAGAATTCTAAAAGAATTAAGGGGAGAACTACTGTAGTAGCACCACTGACTACCCTTTTTAACAAATCATGGAAGGATGGTGTGGTACCTGATGACTGGAGGAGGGCAGATGTGATTCCCCTACACAGAAGTGGGAGCAAGACAGAGACAGGAAACTACAGACCTGTCAGTTTGACCTCAGTGGCAGGGAAAGTGATGGAATCACTTCTGAAGGAAAGAATTGTTGAGTACCTAGATGCCAGTGGGGCACAGGTATTGTGCGAAATTGGAATATTTCACGTAATTAACACATTATACTAAATATTTCTCTTGGTGAAATGTAAAATTTTGCCCGCAATTTCACCACTGCTGATAGAATTTTGCCACTCACGGGTGAAGTTTCCCCTCCCCCAGGTGAAATTTTACCATCTGTACTGGAATGGACTAGTGGACTGAAGAAATTGCTGGCAAAATTGCAAAATTCTGTCGCAGTTACGTGAAACATTTTACGTGGTGAAATTGGCAATTTTGACACAGTTTCACAGGTGAAATTTAATTTCACTGTATCCCTAGGCACAGTACCCAAGGCAGCATGGATTCACAGCGGGAAGATCATGTCAGACTAATCTAATCGATTTCTTTGACTGAGTGACCAAAGTAGTAGACCAGGGAAGGGCTGTGGACATGCCCTACCTAGACTTTAGCAAGGTCATTTGACACAGTCACACACAAAAGATTAATAAATAAATTAGCCAACCTGGGAGTGGCTCCTAGGATGGTAGCCTGGGAAAAACATTGGCTGGACAACAGGACGTAGAAGGTAATAGTAAATGGAGTCCACAGAAGAAAGGGGGGTTACTAGTGGAGAAACCACAGATTTCATTACTGGGTCCAGTCATTCTTAATGTCTTTATGAGTGGTTAAAAACAGTCTGCGACAGAGTCATTGTTGTCGCCGGCCCCATCCTGTGGAATTCGCTTCCACCAGTTGTTAAGGAGGCCCCTTCAGTTGAGATTTTTAAGAGCCACCTAAACACCTATTTGTTTGCTCTGGCATTCCCAGATATGGAGCTGTGAAGAACGGTTTTGATATATCTGTAATGCCTGCTTTTTGCACTTTTTCTACTAATTTTATTATATTTAATCATTTTTAGTTTTATTTATGTATCCCTGACTGTCTTAACTTTTGACATGTCTACATTTATAAGGTGCCCAGAGTCTCTGGGATTGGGTGCCTATGAAATAAAAGTTGCCTTGCCTTTGTCTTGCCTTGCCACTCTGTTACCTGGGGTGCAAGGGGGCAGCCAAGGTGTGTGCTACTCCCAGGAAAAGAGTTAGTGTCTACATTTGAGGCATAAATATTGCACAGCAGAAGAACCTAGTCATCACTTTGCAGCTGATCCATAATACAGCAGCTTTCATTGCTCATAGCCACATCCAGAACCTGCATGCGAAGTCACTTATGAAGAAGGATGACCTGGCATTGTGGGAGTATGAACAGCCCAGAACCTGATCTACCATTCCCTTTTAAGTTTTTGTAACTAAACAGGTGAAATGTGCATTTCTTGTCTGAGAGCAATGTCGCAATGCTCTATTTTTAAATGGGTAAAGATCTATTTATGCTTATTGGCAAGTGGATGCCCTGGACATTCCAAAAAGAGAGCTTTAAGATCATCCCTGAAGTTGTAGATATGTAGCTAAGGTGAAGGTTATATCTGAGAGTTTATGACATTGTGTAGCTATAGCTCATACAATGAGGCACAGCAGACATCATTTTGGGCAAAAAAAAGATGACAAGGCTTCTGACACCTAATAATGTAGTGGTCTAGCTTGAGAGGGTCCACCACCAAATAATGAGGCTGAGGTGGTTCACCTGAAGCACGGGAGTAAAGATCAGCCAAGTGCTGTAGTGAATAATGAATCCTAAAAGACAAAAGGGCAAAATACCCATGGCAGTTAAGTATGACCACAGTTCAAAGGTCTGAGACTGTAGTAATCCTAAGTACATTAAGTATCATCTGGAAAAAACATTCCTAATTAATGCCCAGCAATATTAGTGAGTAATAATATCTGCAAAAAGATACAAAAGTAGCAATAAGAGAAATACAGTTAAGACAGTAGATGGAAACACTGGAAAACAAAAGCATTGTAAAAAGGGATGTAGCAAAGTTCCAGAGGTGGAGTACTGATAACAATGGGACTTTGGAGGTATCGGTTTCTCCATGAAGCAGTTATCAGACCCAAGGGGGATAACTACAGTAACTAAGAACTCTGGCTGCTGCCTCCTTGGGTATAGAGGAGGCCCTGTTAGATCCATCTAACATGTTGGGTGTGCATTAATTGCCTGGAGTAAAATTATCATGCTTCCCCTACTAGTCAGGGGGGATAAAGTGGGGATCTTGGACACATTGACTACACGTGTGGCCCATATCTTGGACAGTTAAGTAGGTCGAGTCCCCCATCAGTGGCTGGGGGGGGGAGTAGAATTAGGATAGGATGTATAGGCATGGGAAAGGTGACAGATAAGAGGGGGAGCAGAAGGGATGAAGAACTAGCAAGCGCAGGGGAGTGAAGATATGTGTGCCACGTATTCATTAGTCTCAAGACCAGTCACCGTACATGTCATGCTGCTTAGTGATGCTTGACGATTCCCAGAGCTCTAGATTACATCTAGTTGGCAAAACAGGAAGGGGCATCATCACTGGCCACTCCAAGTTGTAGGAAAAACAGTGGAGGGCCAGCCTCCTTGAGTGGCATAGATTCCATTTAATAAGTTTGTGGGTTTAGCACCTAAGGTTTCACTCAGGCAACCCTAGGTATCCCATTCAGAGGCAAACCACAGTAGCCTAGTCTGCATTTTAAGGAGTGCTTTATGTGTGTTGCACAGTAGTGTGACCTTTAAAGCATTCCTCCCATCATATGAAATGTGAGTATAAGTACTAGCAGCATATGGTGCAAGCTGGTAAAGTAGTTTGGCTGGTGTGGCAGCTGGGGCAGACTTAGGCTTGGCTGGATACATGAAGACTGAGCCAGAGCGCTATGGATTCACATACTACAGGCATCCGCGAAGAGAAGAGGGGAGAAGGTACAGCATTAGAACATATGTGTGCATGGAGCAGCTACAGATAAGGGAAAGTGGGGGACCACTGATTTATAGGGGACTGTGGTCCAGAGCCCAGGCAAAAGATAGGGGCAGCTAGGACAAATCCTCTGGTGCTGGAGGATGGTTGCTTAAAATTTCACAGCCTGTCTATTGTATGAAATAAAACTGCAGCCAGCAACTGGTAAAAGAAAGTGGGTGGAGCATGAGGCATTATGAAGCATGGTACAGTTACTTGATGCCGGGAAGCTGCATATAAATAAATCCTCAACCAGTTACAGAGGTTGCACCGAGTGATAAGGTGCCCTGAAAGGGGGGGGGGGGTTATAGGTCACACAGAAACTGGGGGGGAAGAGTTCAAGGATTTGGCTTCTTTAGTGAAATGGTGCAGTTGTGCATGCGACTGAGGATACTGAATAGGCAGCATGGAGAGGAACATGTTAAATTCCTTAAGCAGTGCAGAAATGCCTACAAGTCATCCAGTAAATAATGTAAGTGTCCTGCATCATCCATTTAACAGAGGATCTATGGTGCAGGGTCTGAGGGCATATCATTCTGAGTGAGCCCAATAAGAACAAGTTCTAGCCAGAGCCGGTATGGCTGTGACAAGCTGCCAAATGGCCAAAGGTACACGTGTGCATAGAAAATTTTAAATGCCTGGGTGTAACTTTGCCATTTTGAGGAGATGTTGCACCAAATTTTCAACATGGTGTTTTTGGGACACCACCTCATAAAAAATGGCAGTGTAATTTTGTTCACTTGTCCCAAGAGGTGATTTCATACAGCGACCATGCCATTCTGTGCCACAGGTGCAATAATATGTTTTGGGCAGGATATGAAAAATATCAGCTGTACTTTTAATAAGGAGGTGTTCAAAAATGGCAATGTTGAAAATCTGGAGTGAAAATATTATAAATTGGAGAAATTAGGAATGTGCATAGAAACTGCGCAATGCACACTCGTAACGCACTCATTGTTTGGAATTTTTTCATGAAATTTACAACATGGGCTTTTTGGGACCCCACCTCATGAACAGTGGTACTGTCATTTAATTAATCAATCCTAAAAGATGATTCCATGCAGTGACCATGCAATCACCTATCAGGACCGAGTAACGAAATGACAGTGACAGTGTTCATGAGGTGGGGTATCAAAAAACCCATGTTAAACATTTGGAGCCAGAATTCCAAATAATGGCTGATTTATCAACATAAGTTGAAACCCTCATCGATTACCATTATACAGCACTTACCTTTGATTCTTCAGTTCCTGGTTCAGCTTTGAAGAGTTCAGACATGTCTTGGTCCAGAGAAGAAGACACACTGACCTCCAGAGGGAAATATGGGGTGCTGGGAGATGGGTGTTCAGTGGAAGGGTGGGGATGGTGGAGGGGGGACTGGGGCAAGGACAAGGGACCATTTTCTTTTTTACAGGTAAAACAAACAAACACGTCGGGAGACAGTTTTCTTTATTTACAGGGAAAAGAAAGCATACATTTGGGCACAGTGGGGTGGGCTCCCAGTGTGCCACATGAATTATGTGTGGGGGAGATGCCGACATGGGGATTGGGCACCCCAATATTGGCACAGGAAAAAGGAAATAAACACACATTTGGGCACACTAGGGTGGGCTCCCAGTGTGCCACATGAGTTGGGAGGTTACATAATTCCAGTATGGGGACTGGGCATCCCGATGTCAGCACTGGGATGGGGAATGGAGGGAGCAGGGAAGACAGGAGCAGTGGGAGGGTATGGGAGGAGTGCCATCCAAAAGATAGTGGTGATGAACCAACTGTAAGTGAGTGGCACTCACACATGCATAGATGTAGTGAATGGCATGTTGCCATTCACAACATGGCAGCACCAGCAGAACCGTGCATGCGCGCGAGTTGCACATATGCAATTCTTGCCCTGGAATGCAAAGTAACAGCCAAAATAGTGCAGCTGTTATTCTGTAGTAACCAGTTTTAGCAGAGTGTTTCAAACTCCGTTGGACTTTGGGAAAGATACTTCCAAAAGTCCAATGGAAGATTCCATGATCAGCGTTTTTGTAAGCTACAATTGATACCAAAATGACTGTGGGTGGAGAACACAACCATAAAAAGGGGAGTGGATCAGCTGATAGGACTTAACAATTGGCTGCCAGTGTAGCAGCTATAGAATGAAGCAACATCTAAGGGAAGTTGACAACTGTATGAAACAAAAATAGCAAAAGTTACAGCACAAACATTTAAATTTGGGGCATCATTCTTGCTATTCCCCACCTACCCCCTTAACCACAGCAGGTTGGCACTTCTGAAAACTGAAAATAAACCCTGAGGTATGAGTGGGCATGGTACCATACCACCTGTCATAGCATTTACATCCATGTCCATTGTTGATGCTTCATGGTGGGCAGCTTGCTTTAAAGTGCCAGATGCTGGATCAGTGGAAGTCCTTCATGGTGACTGTAGGGCACATCCTTTCATGAGGAAAGATATTGTGCTGCCCACTGGAGTGCAAGTAAATGAATGGTGGAGAGAGTGAACAGACGTATATGCAGTCTAGGAAGGAGAAAAAAAATATTGGCTGGAGCCCCACAATAAAGAACCAGGAGATGAAAAGAGCAGTCATGCAAGATGTTTATGGGGCGCAGAGGATTCTGGCTGACCATGGAGCTTTGACATAATTGAGTCATGGAGAAGTGGAGATGAGTCTATAAATACAGCAGTTCAGGTAGCAGGCTGATTTGACAGCTGGATTCAGGGAGACAGGGGGCTTGGCAAGGCCCAGCAGGCAAGTGGTGTTCTGCACTTGCCTCTGTCATCCCATGACACGGCAGCCTGTGTTGAAGCCTGTGAGGCAGCACAGTCAGTAGTTGTGTCCTTTAGTTGTGACAGCAGAGATCTTGTTAGATGAATGTCTCACTAGGTGAGCTGTAACTCCAAGGTGAGGCTTAGGACCCATGATAGTGGCTTCTGTGCTGGGGTTTGGAAGGTGTCAAGCTGTCCAAGGTAGCTTCTGTGGCCCACCTCTGTTTCATCCAGTTGTAGTGACACAATTTGGAGGACAATTACTAGTCAAAAGAAGAGGCAAATATGCCACTGTGATCATGGAGGAGTAGTCTGAAGTTTCAGGCTGGGAGATCCTCTTAATCTGAGACTGATCAACACAGTGGGTTGTTATCAAGGCTGTTGGCAGGACCATCCAGGATCATCGTACAAAGGCAACTGCCTCTGCAGGGCTAGGGAAGACGTGGGATACCCCATTTCTGTTAATTAAAAAATAACCAGGTATGTCATGTTGTACTTAACCCTGCGATTCTGGAGTGCCTGCCTCATAGTGGTGAAAACTACACTGATCTTGTTAACCTAGGCAGAATAGAGTGACAAAGCTCAAAGACAGTGAGTGAAATGTTGAGTGTCTTGTTGGCCTGTACCTTTTTAGGATGCTGATTCATTAAATGGCACATAGAAAATACAACTCTGTTAGTCTGAGTTGTTTTCTTTGGATGTAAGTTAGTGCTGAGAGTGGCCAAGTTTTCTTTTATTTGTTTTATTCTAATGTTATTGTGTCTGCCTCAGCACTCCACATCATCTAGTTTCTCCCAGAGGAGTGTGATTGCAGCTTTGAGCCTGAGAATGACATTGACCCAGTCATCAACGTGATGGTTCAAATGCAGCAAGGTAGTCTCATTATGGGGGACCCTGATGGACATCTGTTCCATCGTATCTTGGAGACTACCCATATTTGATTTTACCCCATTACCTCTTGTAGGATCTGAGAAAACATTTCTTGTATTGCTGCTGGGTTGAAAATGGTTGCAGCGGCTCCAAGTGTGGTTGCCATTGTGCAGCGCAGTTAGGTTCACTTGATGAATCAGGCTGGAAAAGTACATTTTTTCATTGAAACTTTAAGAGAATTCATTAGTGTGAAATGAAAGGAAATGAAAAGTAGTAACAATATGCATTGTTTATGGTTTGGAAAACAGAACACTTTTTTTTAAGGTCTGTGCTTGAGGTAAGGAGCTCTTATCTTAGGTGGCCATCTTGCTCACGGCTCAACCAGACATCCACTATGTAAAGAACTTGAAATTCAAATAAGAAAATTTGTGAAAACAAACATGTAATCTGGAGTTGGAAAAGTACAAAAACCCCAAGCAGCAACACCGGCACTCACATGACCCACGGATGCAGCAGTTTAAGTGAGGCAGGGGACAGCACACGGCTCTAAGGATGCAGCCTTCTGTCTCAGCTCTAAGGGGATAGCCCTTCTGGCTCAACTCTCAGGTTATAGCTCTTCTGGCTCAGCTCTCAAGTTATAGCCCTTCTGGATCATCTCTCAGGGTATAGCCTTTCTGGCTCATCTCTCAAGGTACAGCCCTTCTAGCTCAGCTCTCAGGTTATAGGCTTTCTGGCTCATCTCTCAGGGTATAGTCCTTCTGGCTCAGCTCTCAGGGTATAGCCCTTCTGGCCCAGCTGCCAGGGTATATCCCTTCTGGCTCATCTCTCAGGTTATAGCCCTTCTGGCTCAGCTCTCAGGGTATAGCCCTTCTGGCTCAGCTCTCAGGTTATAGCCCTTCTGGCTCAGATCTCAGGGTATAGCCCTTCTGGATCATCTCTCAGGTTATAGCCCTTCTGGATCATCTCTCAGGGTATAGCCCTTCTGGCTCAGATCTCAGGGTATAGCCCTTCTGGCTCAGCTCTCAGGGTATAGCCCTTCTGGCTCAGCTCTCCGGGTATAGCCCTTCTGGCTCATCTCTCAGGGTATAGCCCTTCTGGCTCAGCTCTCTGGGTATAGTCCTTCTGGCTCAGCTCTCAGGGTATAGCCCTTCTGGCCCAGCTGCCAGGGTATATCCCTTCTGGCTCATCTCTCAGGTTATAGCCCTTCTGGCTCAGCTCTCAGGGTATAGCCCTTCTGGCTCAGCTCTCAGGTTATAGCCCTTCTGGCTCAGATCTCAGGGTATAGCCCTTCTGGATCATCTCTCAGGTTATAGCCTTCTGGATCATCTCTCAGGGTATAGCCCTTCTGGCTCAGATCTCAGGGTATAGCCCTTCTGGCTCAGCTCTCAGGGTATAGCCCTTCTGGCTCAGCTCTCCGGGTATAGCCCTTCTGGCTCATCTCTCAGGGTATAGCCCTTCTGGCTCAGCTCTCTGGGTATAGTCCTTCTGGCTCAGCTCTCAGGGTATAGCCCTTCTGGCTCAGCTCTCCGGGTATAGCCCTTCTGGCTCATCTCTCAGGGTATAGCCCTTCTGGCTCAGCTCTGCGGGTATAGCCCTTCTGGCTCAGCTCTCCAGGTATAGCCTTTCTGGCTCAGCTCTCAGGGTATAGTCCTTCTGGCTCAGCTCTCCGAGTATAGCCTTTCTGGCTCAGCTCTCCGGGTATAGCCCTTCTGGCTCCGCTTTCAGGGTATAGCCCTTCTGGCTCAGCTCTCTGGGTATAGTCCTTCTGGCTCATTTCTTAGGGTGTAGCCCTTCTGGCTCAGCTCTCCGGGTATAGCCCTTCTGGCTCAGCTCTCCAGATATAGCCCTTCTGGCTCAGATCTCAGGGTATAGCCCTTCTGGCTCATCTCTCAGGGTATAGCCCTTCTGGCTCAGCTCTCAGGTTATAGTCCTTCTGGCTCATTTCTTAGGGTGTAGCCCTTCTGGCTCAGCTCTCCGGGTATAGCCCTTCTGGCTCAGCTCTCCAGATATAGCCCTTCTGGCTCATCTCTCAGGGTATAGCCCTTCTGGCTCAGCTCTCCGGGTATAGCCCTTCTGGCTCAGCTCTCCAGGTATAGCCTTTCTGGCTCAGCTCTCAGGGTATAGTCCTTCTGGCTCAGCTTTCTGAGTATAGCCTTTCTGGCTCAGCTCTCCGGCTATAGCCCTTCTGGCTTAGCTCTCAGGGTATAGCCCTTCTGGCTCAGCTCTCCGGGTATAGCCCTTCTGGCTCAGATCTCAGGGTATAGCCCTTCTGGCTCATCTCTCAGGGTATAGCCCTTCTGGCTCAGCTCTCCGGGTATAGCCCTTCTGGCTCAGCTCTCCAGGTATAGCCTTTCTGGCTCAGCTCTCAGGGTATAGTCCTTCTGGCTCAGCTCTCCGAGTATAGCCTTTCTGGCTCAGCTCCGGTATAGCCCTTCTGGCTCAGCTCTCAGGGTATAGCCCTTCTGGCTCAGCTCTCAGGTATAGCCCTTCTGGCTCAGCTCTCAGGGTATAGCCCTTCTGGCTCAGCTCTCAGGGTATAGCCCTTCTGGCTCAGCTCTCAGGGTATAGCCCTTCTGGCTCAGCTCTCCGGGTATAGCCCTTCTGGCTCAGCTCTCAGAGTATAGCCTTTCTGGCTCAGCTCTCAGGGTATAGCCCTTCTGGCTCAGCTCTCCAGGTATAGCCTTTCTGGCTCAGATCTCAGGGTATAGTCCTTCTGGCTCAGCTCTCCGAGTATAGCCTTTCTGGCTCAGCTCTCCGGGTATAGCCCTTCTGGCTCAGCTCTCAGGTTATAGTCCTTCTGGCTCATTTCTTAGGGTGTAGCCCTTCTGGCTCAGCTCTCAAGGTATAGCCCTTCTGGCTCAGCTCTCCGGGTATAGCCCTTCAGGCTCAGCTCTCCAGGTATAGCCCTTCTGGCTCAGATCTCAGGGTATAGCCCTTCTGGCTCAGCTCTCAGGGTATAGCCCTTCTGGCTCAGCTCTCAGGGTATAGCCCTTCTGGCTCTGCTCTCAGGGTATAGCCCTTCTGGCTCAGCTCTCCGGGTATAGCCTTTCTGGCTCAGCTCTCCGGGTATAGCCCTTCTTGCTCAGCTCTCCAGGTATAGCCTTTCTGGCTCAGCTCTCAGGGTATAGCCCTTTTGGCTCAGCTCTCAGGGTATAGCCCTTCTGGCTCAGCTCTCAGGTTATAGCCCTTCTGGCTCAGCTCTTTGGATGCAGGAGAACTACACAGTAGCCACCTAGTTTCTGAGGAGCCCAGAAAGGAGCACCCACCATGGTCCAACTCAGTTCATCCATTTTGGAGCAACACTCATTTTGTTGCCCCCAATATGGGTGAAGACATTCTGCCACCTGCCATTAGGTTGCAAAGCAATGCTGCTCCTGGAATGTGTAGAGCCAAAGTGCTGTCTTGGGAAACATTAATAAAACAACCTCAGGGTTGCATCAGTGAGGGGCAATCTAAAATCAAGATCACCCCAGTCACTGTCGCCCTTGTTGTGGTGTCCTAATTGTGGCAACAATTTTAAGTCACCATTCTATTGGTATACCATCTGACTTCCTCCATATCAAGAGTACAGACATGCTCAGAGCATATGTTCTGTGGCTCCCAGTTCCCCAATCCAAGCCAATAGATATGGGATAGCAGGCACCTTATCTGGCTGTGGAGCACCCTGTGTAGGATGCAGGTCTAAATCTTCGCTTGATACAACTCAGCAGCTTTGGTATACAGCAGTGGCCTCCAGAATTACACTCTCAGCAATTTCATACCACTGGAGCTCATCTGAAACCGTCTCTGAACAGAGTGAAAGGTACATAAAACATTTTCTGAATGAACCCTGGTGAGGGTTTGTATGATTGTTGGCCTGGCTATGTTTCTCACTTGGCTTCACCAGTAACAAGTGTAAACACCTCAGTTTCTCCCTCAGATTGCCATGAATTCCTCCAAAGCCCAGATACTTCTTTTCACAGTTCAGTGTCCCATTGGACAGGCAGGGCTGCCTTTCAGTCCTCTGACTCTTTAAGCCTGCCTGTCCATTTGTGAGGATCCTTATTGCATCATCCCCCCACATTCCCTTGCTCTGGTTGCTAGTGCTTTCTAGCGCCGTGACTGGATGGCTGGTGGGCTGGGGTTCATCAAAATGGCTGAGGCCATATCTGATGGAGCCTTGTGCTCCAAACATATTACTGTATTCATAGAAATATAGTAACAATATTGGCAGAAAAAGATCAATGGTCCATCTAGTCTGCTTGTAACACCCTCTCATATCCCAACTCCTTTTTGTCAATACAGGGTTTTTGTTACATTATCGCCCCCTTGCTCCCTGCTTTACTACTACCCTGAATAACTCTTAAATCCTTCATTATCACCCAACTGTGTTTGAAACCGTTAATGGTTTTAATATCCAAAACCTTTGTTGGTAGAATGGTTCACTATTCTTCGGTCACCATGCTGATGGTTTAATATCCAGTCATTATGTCCACAACATTCCTTCATGAGCACATTGTATACGTACATAGTAAATTAAGACAGGAAAGGACTCATATTCCATCTTGTCTGATGCTATCTCATAATCACATATGAATATGAATGCTGTACAAAATTTACAAATTAAAGATCTTCCCTACCTACTCTACTACTAAGGGTGCAAAGTTATTAACTTGCTTATTTTAAATGATAACATCGTTATTAAAAAAAAACAGTATAGAAACAACAAAGGCACATATATAAAATATCAATATAGCACACCAAAGGACTAGAGGATAGATTACAAATCACTAAATCCAAAACAGAAATATATTTTCATTCAGTAATTCAACATTAAAAATAAAGCAGTTAAATACACAAAAGAAAGAAAAAATGCCTTAAAAATATTTTGTAAGGCAACAGAAATCAATTGTAGCATCTCATGTGGCTGTAAAGAAAAATAAGGATATCCTGAAAGAACACTATTATACAAGAAGAAATTAACAAGGTAACTACCAATGTAGAGAGGACTCCAAGGCAAGACATGTACCAACTCCGGGGAAAAATGTAACTTGCTAATCAGAAATTTGTACAGCCTTACCTTGAAGGTCTTCCCTGTCTTCTGGTCCATTATCTCTACTGGTTTGCCACTCTATATGTTCATCACCTTCTGGGAAAAAAAGTGCTTCCTAATATTGCCTCTGAGTTGACCAAGTCTTTTTTTTTTCTCAATGAAGCTTATTTCCTTCCCTTGGTCTGCCCAGCAGCACCCCAGCCCTGTCACCAACCTTCTCACAGACTTACTGGTTATCCACACCTTACCTAGGACCACAAAGTGGTAGGTGACCAGCTGCGTTAGGCATGTGAAAGCCTGCTAGGGGCATTGGCATTTTGCAGCCCTGTATTTTCTCTCTTCTCCACTGCTGCGAAGCATGTGGTTGTGCACACACATGCCAGATACCTGGTGGTGGCCCTTCCCTTTACAAATGTTCAAATCCATGCTGCCAGCAAGCCTCTACCGTGCGGCAGTCTGCATAGGGCATGAAATCAAGCATCAGTGTCTGTTAAATCCTGTCAATAAACATCATCATGTGGAAAATTGAGGCAATGTCCGATCTCAGCTTACTTTTCTCCAATAAGAACATGTCATGGACCACCAGCTATTTCTCAAACCTTTCATCTTGCTACTCCTGATCATTTTGGAGTCCTTATACTGCATGCACCTCACTGTCTTATTGTCAGTTTTGTATTACGAATCCCAGAAATGTATGCACTATTCCAGGTGGGGCTAAATCAGTGTCTGGTTAAGAAGCAGAATAATGTATTATGCCCAGTAGCCCCCCAGTTTAAGTTCCCTTGTATTTTGCCATGTCTACATTTATCTGAGGCTCTCAGACTCAGACTAATCACCCAGCTTGTTGAGGTCTTCCTAAAGGTTAGTCCTCATCCTTAGTTGAGTCTGCCAATTTAGCCAACCTGGTTTCTTCTGTAAACGTCAGCAGCCTACCTGAGACCACAACTTTCAGATCTTTGATGAATGCTTAGCAGTATTGGCCCGAGCCTAATCCCTTTGGGACTCCATGGATGACCTTCATCAATCAATGCAATGTCTGTCCACTATATCCCTCTGCCTCCAGCCCCCCCAAGCTAGCTTGCATTCCTCCTTGTAGCCACAGTGTCAAAGGCCTTGCTGAAATCCAGAGACACTATATATATATGGCTCTGCTCCTGTCCATCTCCCTGGCCACATCCTTAAAGGTGATCAGCATTTTTTGCATGATTGGCTCCCCTAATTAATACTTGCTTGTACTGTAGGAGGTAAGAACCTCAGCACCGACAAAGTGCCTTATTATTAGGGTTACCACCTCTTAAGAAGCCGAAAGTAAGATATTTCTTCTTCTTTTTTTATATAATTTATTAAAGATTCAGAAAGTACCTTTGAGTCAAGGACTCATGTACAAAGGTTCCACATCAGGTAGACATAATTACAGTGACAACATAATTACACGTACAGTACAATAAAACAAGTAGCTGTTACATTAGAATTCCATTTGAGGCTAACAATCAGATTATATATACTGTAACATGATTTTTTGCAGGACAGTACATAACCTTGATCAATGCAACAGACTTGTTTTCTGTATATAATCAGAATGAAGGCTAAGTATTGTAGTTTCTTAGTTGCTTCTATTGTTTCTAATCATTTTAAGGTATTTTAGTTAAGTGTTATAGTTTTCTACAACATTTAGTTGAAAATTAGAAAATATTTTTTCTAATAAAAAGTCAGGAAATGTAGGCCCAGATATTCAAACTACGCCATTTTGTAGCGCAAGCCCCTGCGCTGCTCAAAATAGTTGTGCAGGGGTGTGGCCAGCGTGATATTCAATGGAGTTGCGCTATGGCGCAACTTCTTTGAATATCACCCCCTGGCCACAACCACTCTACGTGGTGCAGTGGGACTGCGCCAGCGCAAGTGGTCAGAGTGGAGCATTGAGATGCGGTGGTGCAAGTTCCATTGCGCCATGCACAGCACCTGCAATATTCAAAGGGTGACATGCAAATGGTGGCTATAATTTATGCAAGGCACACTGAGGGCCATTTGCATCTGATTATGGCCCCATTTGCATGCCATTAGCATGTAGGTGCACTGATCCCCGGCGACTTGCACCTGGCGCCCTGCCAGGCAGCAGCCATTGGGGACTGACGCCCCCTGCAGCCTGATTGCAGGCAGAACAGTATTCCATCCCCCCAGCAGCCCGATCGTGGGCATAACAGTATTCCCCCCCCGCATCCTGATCACGGGCATAATGGTTTTTCCCCACCAGCAGCCCAATCGCGGGCATAACGGTATTCCTCCCCCAGCAGCCTGATCGCTGGCATAATGTTAATCTTCCCCCACCCCTGAGTAGCCCGATCGCAGACATACTGTTAATCTTCCCCCCACCCCAGTAGCCCGATCACGGGCGGCATCCTCACCCCCCACGTCCAGAATCCCTGGTGATCTAGTGGCCCACCACCACTCCCGCCCATGGAGCCCCACCATCCCGCTCAACCCCCATCAGCCGGCGGGTGGCAGCACCCCACCCACCTGCTGCCCAGTCACCCATGAACTGACAGCTCGGTAGGGCTGCACGCCCATTGGGTCAGAGCATGGGACAATGGGACATGCAGCCATACCCGTCTAGAATCGGTCAGATATGTGAATGACTTTTCATTCACATACCTGGATTGACTTGTGGTATGGGCTGCATGCCCATTGGCTCTTGCCTGAACCACCGGGCATGCAGCTCTACCAAGCTGTCAGTCGGCGGCAGCGGGTGGCAGGCGGGTGGGTGCTGCCACCCACCAGCTGACGGGAAGGGGAGCGGGTGGGGCTCTGGGTGCGGAGGGTGGGGGCCAGATCACCAGGGATTCTGGACGTGGGATGAGGATGCGCCCGCGATCGGGCAACTGGGGTGGGGAAGCTTAACATTATGCCCGCTGATCGGGCTTCTTGGGGTGGGGAAGATTAACATTATGCCCGTGATCGGCTGCTGGGGAGACAGAATACTGTTCTGTCCATGATTGGGCTGTTGTGGGGGAATACTGTTCTGCCCGCGATCAGGCTGTGGGGGTGACACTTCAGCCCATGATCAGGGCATGGGGGGCGCCGCCAGGTGTGGCAGGAACAAGTCCAGGGCCACCCACAGGTGGCAGCTGCTGTGTTGTACCCTGCAATGCAGCAGCTCACCTGTGGGTGGCCCTCAACTTGTTCCTTTTTTTTCAGCATAACTTTGTGCAGGTGCAAGTAGGGGTTACACCTGCGTAACTCTGCATGGCCCGGGCTGAATATTGGGCTGTGCAGTTTATGCATGGGCACTTCCCCCCCACCTGTGCCTGCATACATTACTGATGCACCCCGGCGCATCAGGATTTGTGCAGGTGCAATTTTCCCTTTTCAACATCGCACCAGGGTGCATCAGTGGGTTATGCATGGTGCAACACTGTTGCGCCATGTGCAACCCTTTTGAATATCTGGGCCATAGTATTTTTCATGTTTGTTTGCAGCACACAGCTGCCCAAATCAGCACTGTCCTGCAAAAATCAGGATAGCTGGTATCCCTACTGATTATTCTAGCCTTTATAATGGCTTCCAGAACCTTATCTAGCACTGTAGGCTGACTAGACTGTAGTTACTGGTATCTGATCATACCTCCTTACTGAAGAGGAGGATCACAGTTAGCACTTATCAGCCCTTCATCACAAATCTTTTCTGAACAGACTTCTAACTTCCAGGGACTGCCCTATACCTCAATTTTATAATAGCATTCTTCACGTTAATAAATTATTTTTCTCATCACCATATCAGGGAAGGGATGGACAAGCACGATGACTGCAATGCTGCTTCACTCCCTGTTTGGTATCCGAACACTTTGTCTTGAGGAAAGGTTTTGTCCGCTCTCGGTTTTCAGTTTCCTGAATGAAACACAGGTTGTTTTTGTTCATGCATGGTAAAAATGAGCTTTTCGCTCCAAAGTGAAAGGCTTACGCCTGCTGTCAAATGGCTGTGTTTGCCAAAAGCTGAGTTTACTGGCATTTTTGGGGCTAAACATTGGGAGTGCTCTGAAATTTTCCAGTTTTCTGGCATCTGCATAAAAGTCCAGTGAAGAACTACTACTGTAATTTGGAGTGCCTTAATCAGTGAAGTAGATGCTTAAAAACTACAGTGGCACTTTAAGTGCTGATAGGATCATACAAGCCTTTTATAAGGTATGCCATTGTTGCCTGGGAACTGGGTTTTTCATTTTTCTATTTAGCCAATATTGAATTTATTGAACTTAGTGGAGCACTTCTTTCTTTTTGATTCCTGGGGGAACTACATTCCTGGAGTTGGAAAAGTGTGTGGAGAGAGGAGAGCCTGTTGTAGGAGCGTGCAGGTTTCTGGTCTATGAAAAGGAGCCACAAAAGTTGACAGAGACTTGTACTGCCAGTGAATTAAACTCGGATATTCATATTCAGGAGCAGTGTGGTGTGAGAGCAGAAAACATTGTTTGCTGAGGACCTTTTATGTGGAAGTAGCTATATTTCGGGAACCGGAGATGAGAGTGGAGAGAGAAGAGATTGCTGAAGGCTGCTTGAGGAGTATGCAGATTGCTAGCTCAGGCAAAGGAGCTGTAATGCTGACACACATTCCAACCCCTACTCCCAGTAAAACAAACCCTGGTATTACTATTTAAGGTGTGTGTGTGTGGTGAGAGAACAGAAAAACTATGTTCATTGAGGATCATCTATCTGGAGATACTGCTTAAATTGTATCTTATTTGTTGCCATTCCATTGAATGCTTCAGTCATTTTGTGGGTTATAATCTCAAAGGGAGAGTACAGTGATTAAGAACTCAATTTCTTAAAAGTAAACATTGTGAGCTTTTCTGACCTGAGTCTCTGAATGGACTTGGAAGCTCCTATGAAACTCTTGCTCCAAAGCCCTGCTGAGCATTTTTATGTATTTATTTATTTATTTATTTATTGATGTATCGGAATTGTAATCCATTGAGTCAAAGACTCATCTAAAAGGCTTCTCGTACACAGACAGGAGAGACAGACAGTGAGTGGAAAACAGACAAGAGTGCAAAAATAACAAAAAACAAAGCAATAAATATATACATTAAATACAGATTATGTAGGCCATAGCAGTGAGAGAGGGCCCCTTCTTGCTGGAGTCTGGCCTATACATGATGGTAACTAAGCAAGAAGGAATGACTGTTGTGTACACATACAGTATTACATTACATCAAGAAGTCGTCAATAGGAGCCTGAAGATAAGCTCAAATTTTGTCTCATAGACACTTTTGATTTTAAGATCACTATTGCCTCAAAACATTCACAGTGACTTATAATGGCTTCTTTATGAAGACTGTTCTTTGTGGTTGTTTAGTTAGTAGACTTGTTTTGCTGCAATAAGTGTTTGCTCAAGCTCCAGTTAAAAAAAATGTTAAACAGATGGACTCCTGATGGTGGAATGCTGTGGCCTTTTGAACTAACAGCATACTAATGCATTAACTTGGAGTGAAAAAGCATTGCTTAGCTGTGTTCTCTTTTATTACATTTATTTATTTTGCCATATGCTTTAATGCGAGCTGTTCTAATTAGGGTGATGTCTCTTTAAATATTTCATGCAGGTGTCTGGGATTTATCCAGTAAAACCCTATTAATTATATACATAGAAACTACTTAGAAGATGTTAAACACTTGCACCAGCAAAGAAAGAATTACAAGCCCTATTTTTATAGGGTGTTCTTTTTACTGGGATAATGCATTTCTTATTTAAGTAATGGGTCTATACTGGCTGAAATTTGTACATGCTTTAAGGACTTGATTGTTTTGAAGGGTAAAACAATTAATTTGTTTTAGGATAATTAGAACACTGGATATTTGTATTTAATAAGCCTTGTTTGCTGTTTGCCATTTGCTTATGGTTTGAGGTTACTCTGGTTGAACCAAAGTGGTTTCAACAATTTTACCAGTAACAAGGAGAGGTTACTTTCAGATTTAACAGCTAGTTACATTCACATCCACTAAGTATGGGAATTCTGGCACTAACGAGTACTAGTGGCCCAGATGTGTATACTGGGACAGGACCCAAAATACTCCACATTTTATTGGTATAATGATTTCTGGGGATCCTAAATTCCAAAGTGAGGCAAACGCAGGCAATAACTAGTTCAAATGGAACATCCCCAGGCTAGGTAGCTATGGTGGATTAGTACGTAGAACATAAAATGGTGTAGTGGTGCCTTCTGGCAAAAGGAACTAAAAGACATTTTGCCAGTGTCACCACAGAGAGGGGCGGACACGGATGAAGTCCCGGTGAACTGCATTAAGAATACAAATTAGAGCTGATCCTAGATAATACCTGAAATGTGCTACGTGTAATTGGTGACAAGCATTCTCTGATAGAGGGACCAACACTTGTAGAATGGGAAACTTGTGTTTTTCTCTTGATTCTAATACTTTTTCTTGGCTAAATTAATTGAGCAGCTCACATTGGCTTATTTATCTACTTATACAACCAAAAGTGTATCTAGTAGGAATCTAACATAAAGGTGAGGTTAGCTCTGGTACATAGTTCAGAAGTCATAAACTGAAATTATACTTTGAAGGGACAAGTTAAATTAATATATCTTGAATTGAGTTTTCTGGTTTTCTGGCATAAATTAAATACTTATTATACTGCTGATTGAAACATATTATGATATTTTTACCTATAAGCACCATTTTATGTGCATAACATGCAGTTTTTATTTACAGTTAATCTTTTTATTGTAGTTATTGTGATTATACATACAAATACATTACATTCTCCAATATACACTTACATAAATTCTTAATGGGAGAAGGAAAAACATGATGTCTGAAGTATTATACAATGATATTAAAGGGGAAAACAAATGTTGAGAAAACAATATGAAGCAGTACAATCTGTATGATAGAGATATGGTAATTTATGCTTCAAGGGGTTAAAGGAGTAGATACAAACAAGAAATGGGCAGTCATACTTCTATTATGCTGTAATTTAATACAAGTATGTGTAAGACTGTATAAAGGAAGAACATAAAAAAGAGAAAAATATCTAAGAAAGTGAACAAGAATGAAGAGGGAAAGAGGGAAAGGGAAGAAGTAAAGGAGATAAAAAGATAGAAACAGAGGAGATGAAAAAGGAACGAAAGAGCTAGAAGCGAGATTCCAGGATTAAGTGATGATATGTGTAGGCATGTTTAAATATTTAAAATACTCCTGCCAGCATTTATTATATAAATTAAGTTGCTCAGAGGCTAAGTGTGACATACGATTAAGGATGGCGTATTGAGGTAGTTGTTTGAGAATATCAGGGAAGGTGGGAATGATGTTGGATCTCCAGTGCATTAGTATAAGGCGTGTAACTTGAAGGAATAGTAGGGATAACCACTTATTCTGAGAACTGGATATTTTGTATAAATGAGCATTTAAAATACCAAGTATGCAATGTTTGGGATGTAATGCTAAGGATAGACCAATCACTTTCATTGCAAAGAAATGAATATGACGCCAAAGATTGTGTATGGGAGGACGATGCCATAAACTATGCAGCAAATTACCATTGTGGGAGTAACAGCACCAACATTTATTGTTGTTCATTAAGCCAATTTTATGCAAAATCTCAGGAGTTAGGTACCACAGATGTAGAATTTTGGTTTGTATGAGTGAACTGCGATTATCCTTGAAAGATTTATGGCAAGATAGCCAGCAGTTATGCCATTGTGAATTGGTTATGTTATAATTTAAAAGGGTACTCCATTTTGGTGGACCAGAGGCGAAGCCCCCTAGTTGTACCTCTACACAAATCATATGCCATTCTGGCAGAGCAAGGTTCCTCTATGATGGCACCCTCAGTGGAGACCCAGAAGAATGCTGAGGACATCCACAAGGGAGACCCACAAAAGGGTGGCAAGGGACACCACAGGGGAAGGAAACAGCTACTTATAGGGGACTCAATTGTTAGGGGGGTAGAACTGGGGAAGGGAGAGAAGGAAGTAAGCTGCCTACATGGTGCCATGGCTTGGAGGGACAAGAAGCGAATCCTCACAATTGCAGAAGCAGCATCACAGGAGAGAAAACTAGATATCATTGTCCACCTTGGGACAAATGACCTAGCTAGGCATGGGATCAGCGCAGTACAGAATGAATTTGTGGAGTTGGGGAGGGGCCTCAGATGGGTAGCAAGCACAGTAACCTTCTCAGAGGTGCTACCAGTCCATGGCAGGAGGGAGGCTAGGGTACTGCACACCATGCAGTTTAATGAATGGTTGCAAAACTGGTGCAGAGCACATGGCTTTGGCTTCATTGGGGACTGGGGGTCCACCTGGAGAGATAAAGGTCTATACTGGTATGATGGTCTGCATTTGTTCACAAAGGGACCAAGCTCCTAGGTGACAGGTTTAAATGCTTCCTTGTGTAGCTTTTAAACTAGATAAGGGGAGGTACTGATAAAAGGCAGGAAAAGTCAAGCCTCCCCACAACATGGCAGGTAGTAGGGTAAACACTGAGGTACAGAGCTCAACACAGGGCAGGACGGGGGTAAATGGTAAAACAGACAAGAGCAATAAGAGCAGGGATGGGGGAAAAAAGGATAAAGCCAACATTAAATGGAGGGCAATGACTACCAATGCCCGTAGTCTGGGAAACAAGCTTTCTGAGCTAGTAGCTTTGATGGAAGATGAACAATTGGATATTGTGGCAGTCACAGAAACATGGTACACCGAGAACCATGACTGGGATGTCAACATACCAGGGTACACAATCTTCAAAAGGGACAGGGATGGTAAAAGAGGATGTGGAGTAGCTCTATACATAAGGGAAGGGATCAAAGCTACAGAACTAAAAAGTAAAGTGGGAGGACAAGAGGCACTCTGGGTCACCTTGGAGATGGGGAATGACATCGCAATCCACACAGGTGAGGAAATGGACAAGAAAATGATAGAGGACATTCTTAAAATGGCTGAAAAAGGGGAGATACTGTTGATGGGGGACCTGAATATGCCAGATGTTAACTGGAGGACACGTACTGCAGCCACATCCAAGAGCAGGGTCATTCTCGATTCCCTGCAGGGGGCAGACCTTAGACAGCTAGTGCTGGAACCCACTCGGGAGGGAGCAACACTAGACCTGGTACTCTCAAATGGAGAGAGGATCACAAATTTAGAAGTCAGTAGACATCTGGGAACAAGCGAACACTGCACAGTGTGCTTCACAATGAGCACAACCAGTGAGATAAGCCATACAAAAACAAGGATACTGGACTTTAGAAGGGCTGACTTTGGCAAAATGGGTGAACACCTGAAGAATGCACTAGCAAATGGCCAAATAGGAGGGGTGGAAGAACAATGAAGAAAAATCAAAACTGCCATCATAGAGGCAACAAGTCTTTGTGTAAAACAAATAAAGAATACAAAGCAGAGTAAAAAAAAACACTATGGTTCTCAAAAGAGGTGGCAGGGAAGGTTAAGGAGAAAAAGGCTGCATTCAAAAAGTATAAGGAATCACAGAAGGAGCACGACAGGGAACTGTATCAATTAAAGCAGAAAGAAGTAGGAAAGGCAGTCAGAATAGCAAAGGCACTAACCGAGGAAAAAATAGCCAACTCGGTTAAAAATGAAGAGGGAATGCTGGTCTCGGAAAGTCTTGGAGAGAGAGTGGTGAGCTGGCTACAAGGAGAGCTTTGGAGCACAAAACAGTGGTTAAGAGGTGCACAAAATGACCACAGTGAAGGTACCAAAAATGTTAACTCATGTCCCTTTGTGGCAAGGTCAGTTGCCCAGGCCCCCACTACTGCCTCTCCAGACTGGTCCAGGATAGTGGGTCCCTCCATGGAGACCACTGTAAAGGTGAATGGAGTATCTACAACAGCTGTATTAGACAGTGGCTCCCAAGTGACAATTATGTTCCAAGACTGGTAACAGAAGCATTTGTCTGATGTACCCTTACAACTGTTGGAGGGGCTGCATGTCTGGGAGTTAAGTGAGAAGGCCTACCCCTACTCGGGATATATCTGAATTTGGCTGTCTTTTCCCACCTCCGTGGCTGGGGTGGCAGAGCAAGTAGAGACCCTGGCCTTAGTGTGACCCCCTACTGGACTGTATGATTGGGTTCCTTTACTAATTGGGACTATTGCACATATGTTTGGATGGCTGGCACAGTTGTGTTATGAAAAAACAGGGGTCAAGGACTAGTAGAGCTTTAAGAATTCCAGCCTTGATCAAGAAGGCCAATGAGGCACAGAGAGATGCTGACAAAGTGGAACCAGAGGAACCGGTTGGAGTATTCTGGAAAAAGGATCCTGAGTCTCTGATCCTGGTGCCAAATGCCCAGTGTACCGTACAGGGAGAGGTCCATATCAGAAAGGATATCAAGAATAAAATATTAATGTTGGATGTACCAGGCGATGGAAAATTGCCAGAGAGACTGCTGGTCAAGACTAGTATTTTGCCTGCTAGAGCCCATGCTTATGCCAGAAGGGTAAAGGTTCAAGTTCATAATGTGTCTGACAGAGAGATTCGAGTAAATAGAGGTTGCACCCTGGCTAATGTGCATTGTGCAGACACTGCAGTGCTACCCAGTAGCAAGAGTTCGGGGAAGAATGACAGAGTAACGCCTGACTTATTTGATTTTGATGACTCCCCGTTGTCAGCTGAATGGAAAGTGAGGATCAGTGAGAAGCTTGCCCAGAGAGACCAGGTGTTTTCTTTAAAGGAATGGGACGTAGGATGCATACAAGGAGCTGAGCACCATATCCGGCTGCATGATGAAAGGCCATTTCGTGAGAGGTCTTGACACCTGGCACCTGCTGACATAGATGATGTGAGACGGCACCTACAAGAGATGCTAGCTGCTGGTGTAATACAAGAATTCAGAAGCCCCTATGCTTCCCCCATTGTGGTAGTGAGAAAAAAGAATGGGACAGTAAGGATGTGCATGGATTATAGCACTTTAAACTGGCGGACTATCCCTGTTCAGTACACAATGCCCCACATTCAGGATTCTTAGGACTGCCTAAACAGGAGCAAGTGATTCTCTGTGCTGGATCTCCGCAGTGGGTACTACCAGATCCCGATGGCCCCAGAGGACCGTGAGAAGACAGCCTTTATCTGTCCGCTTGGCTTTTATGAATTCATGAGGATGCCGCAAGGGATTTCAGGTGCCCCAGCCACTTTACAACAATTGATGGAGCCTGCAGTGGGGGACATGAACTTACTAGAGTGCCTAGTATACCTAGATGATGTTATTGTGTTTGGCAGTTCACAAGAGGAACATGAAAGCAGATTATTCAGTGAAGAGACAGGGAACTGTGTGCTTTTTCGGTGTGTAGTTTTAGCATGGGAATCACATGTGAGGCCTTAAGTTTTGGTCTGCAGCTTGTGCAAGTGCCTGTTCAGACTGAATCCAACCTATGAAGAGAATCAATGAGATCTGAAGAGTAGAAACCAGGCTCACCCTGTAGAAGACTGGAGAAATTGCTGAATCGGCTCGGTCTGTCAGGAACTAAATCTGCTGTGTGTTCTCCCAGGTATTGTGCAGTAATTGTGATTGGGATAGAGAAGCAGCCTGCCTGGTATAGTACTTTCCTTTTACATATAAATGTGTGTAGTGCTTGTGGGGAATCACGTTTCCAATCCCCTGTACAGTGAATTGAGTGCATGAAGCTGGAAGTAAACCCCAGCTTAATCCAGACTACATCCATTTGCTCTAAACTGCAGTGGGGTCCAGTTACAGGGACCTTGTCCACAGGGTCTGCTCCTCCTGGCAATCCAGGACAATCTGTCTTCCATCAAGTTCCCAGCATTGAGTGTGTGAGTACAAAGCAAGGTAGTTCCCTGCCATCTGTTTATCAAATTGCAAGTGTGTCATCTAATTATAGTATATGGTTAGGGCTTATTGTGTATGGAAAACAAAGGTTTTCCAAATCTTGTTGTAGGACAGTTCAGAGGTCAAAAAACTTGTTGTACTATCGCTCTGACGTCACATCAATAGTACAATAACTTTTCCCCCTTGAGCTCCTACCTGACTGGTGAAAACAGGCAGAGATTCAAAAAATACATACAGAAATGGCGGACTCATTTAGTGAGTGGTCTGGGGAGCAGACAGTGTGGACACAGACTACCATAATCGGGTCGGTCTGTGAAAAATATCAATTTGCTTTTTATTTTTAACAAAATGGCACAGTTTTGGTAAAAGCAGAGTGGGACTATGACGAGGATCGTGGATGTGACCGGAACGTGTGTGCGTAACTGCAGCGAGAAGGAGGACCATTATCTTAGGGAAAGGGACTCGAGCGTGGAGGAGTGCAGAAGCGTGAACAAGGTATGAACCTTGTATCTATTTTGGGGAACCATATACTACAAAAAACAGTGGATGGTCGCCCGTCCACAACGAAGTCTGTGTTTTCATCTCGGGAGTTGATGATGCCAGAGACCTCTCGAGCGGAAACACAGCCTTGTTGTGGATGGTCACCCATCCACTATTCTATATGTTTTTTAATTTTAATTTCTTCACAAACTGAGACAACCGGCTCCAGATTATAATTTGGGTATTGTGCCAGTGTTTTTCCATCACAGGGCCCCAACCAGCTGCACTGATCCTGGCTAGCCCCCCCCCCCCATCCTGGGTACCCAGTGAAGGTGACAATTTGGTACTCTGACTATGCGCACAGTACTGTGATTATTAATGTGTTTAACCTAATTAACCTGATTTCCCCCTTCCTTGTTACAGCTCCTTAAATAAATCATATCTGTTTGTTTCAGCAAAGTTACACTATCTGAGGTATTCTTTTATATTAAAGAACTGTACTGTGGCTTTTGCATTGTATCATCTTGTTTTACAGGGGGTCCCCAGTGTCCAGTCCACAGAGCCAGTCCTGGGGGAAAGTGTACATTGTGAAGATATTCCTGATGCATTGTGTGGGCCACTAGTGGGAAGAAAGGGGGATTACAGTGTCCCAGAGGGCTGTGACCAAGTTAGTTTAACTACTGCAAACCCTGACCTCTGGGTGGAGGCACTCACCATTGGACCCAGGCCCCTCAACCTGTCAGTAGTCAGTCAGGCAGGGGTAGTAGCCCTTGGGATAGCGCCACCTGGGGCTTACACAATTTACAGTAAATCGTAAAAGATTATTTTGAATGAGATTAAAAATATGCCTATCAAGTGTAACAGTAAGTATTATCCTAAAAACTTCCAAGGTAGGGGAGATCAATGTGGATCTCCCTTCGAGCTCAGCAGGTAGAGTAGCAATGTACTCTGGAAGTAAACCAGGATACAACTGTCTCTGTGCCTCCTGGGGGTAAAATTCCTCCCAATAAAAATAACTGGGAGTTTAACCAAAAAGTAGGTTATTAAGGTTGAAAACCAAAAAACTGACATAAAGCATCTACCCATGTGCTTTAGTCCCTCCTTCTCTGCCTGAAGAAAAAATCAGTGCAAATGCACTACATATCAGGCTTCCAGTTATGTTTTATCCAGATATAAAACAGTAACACAAGTATGGGAGGTGTGGAAGTTTCTAGACCTAGAATCTGTCCCCCGATTTCTCCACATAAATCTGCTAAATTGAAGGGGCCCTCATAAGATCTAATAGCTTTGTGGTTGGTTTATGAGAGGTCCCAAATAACAGGCATAACCAATATTAAACTTATTACTGTAAATGTCCTAGGGGAGTTCCCAAAAGCTTGGTGAAACAATATAACATAACACAAAACAGTAATCCTGGGAACTAATATCTCTATAGTCCAAGTTGTATTTGTTGCAGTACTATTAATGTAAATACACCAACCAAGAAAGAGTCCATAGCAGCTAAATAACTCAGATATATAGCTTTATATGTTAACAGTTAAATAGCTATATAAAACAAGCATTTGTTAATGCCAAATGTTGACTGCTTTTCTCTGTTGAGCTCACTCACTCCCCCTCTGTCAGTCGCTTGTTCTGTTTCTGTTGGCACTGAAGGCAACGCTTTTCCACTGGGCTTCTCTCTCTGTTGGCAACTTTGTCTGCCCACAAAGAAATCCACAGCTGTCCAGACAGAGTTCCTTTGCGGTTGCTCAGTCTCCCTCTCTCATGCACTCATTCTATTTCTCCTGGTGCTGCAGGCTGCCCTTTTGTACTGGGCTCCTGCCTCTGTTGGCATCTTTGTCTGCCCACAAAGAAATCTGCAGCAGTCCTGACAGAGCTCCGTTGAGCTTGCTCTCTTCCCCTCTCTCACTCGCACTTTCCGATTCTGCCAGTACTGCAGGTTGCACTTTTGTACTGGGCTCCTGCCTGCATTGCTGCCTTTTTCTCCCCACAAAGAAATCTGCAGCAGTCATGACAGAGCTCAGTTGAGCTCGCTCACTCCCCCTTCCTCACTTGCTTGTTCTGTTTCTCCCAGCACTGCAGGCTGCCCTTTTGTACTGGGCTCCTGCATTGGGACCTTTTTCCTGCCCACAAAGAAATCCACAGCTGTCATGGCAGGTCAGTTGAGATCGGTCACGGCCACCTCTCACTTGCTCGATCTTAATCTGTCCCAAACACTGATTTCCCACAGCGACCATGCTATTCTGTAGCAGGAGTGCAAAAACATATTTAGGCCAGGATGTAAAAAATGACAACTGTACTGTTCATAAGGAGGTGTAAAAAAATGCCAGTGTTGAAAATGTGGTGTGAAAATATTACAAATTTGCAGTTACAAGGGTGCGTGAAACAGTTCAACGCACACTTGTAACACAGTCATTTTATGGACTTTCATCACCAAATTTTCAACACAAGGATTTTAGGACCACTGGTCATGGACAGTGTCCCTGTCATTTTCTTAATCTGTCCCGAACACTGATTTCCCACAGCAACTGCATTATTCTGTGCTGCAAGTGTGAAAACACATTTTGCCCAGAATGTGAAAAATGACAGCTGTACTGTTCATAAGGAGGTGTGAAAAAATGCTAGTGTTGAAAATGTGGCATGGAAATATTACTGATTTGCTAAGTCACAAGGGTGCGTGGGAACTGCACAACGCACGCTTGTAACACAGTCATTTTATGGACTTTTATCACAAAATTTTCAACATAGGCATGTTAGGACCCCTGCTCATGAGCAGTGTCACTGTGGTTTTCTTAATGTGTCCCAAACACTGATTTTCTACAGCGACCGCACTATTCTGCGCTGGAAGTGCGAAAAAGAATTTAGTCCAGGATGTGAAAAATTACAGTTGTACTGTTCATAAGGAGGTGTGGGCGTATCTACTGATTGCTTTGTCTCCACTCCACAGACCCTGTTGTAATAAGGGCCCACGGAGGACTCTGAGCGGGATGGTGGGCAACTCTAAAGTCCCGGCACAGCTCCATTGAGCTCGCTCACTTCCCCTCTCTCACTCACTCATTCTATATCTCCCAATGCTGCAAGCTGCCATTTTGTACTGCACTCCTGCTTGCATTGGTGCCTTTTTCTGCCCACAAAGAAATCTGCAGCAGTCCAGACACAGCTTCATTGAGTTCACTCACTCCACCTCATTCACTCTTTCCGTGTCTCCCCGCACTGCAGGCTGCTCTTTTGTACTGGGCTCCTGCCTGTGTTGGTGCCTTTTTCTGCCCACAAAGAAGTTCACAGATGTCCTGGCAGAGCTCCGTTGAGGTCACTCACTCCCCCTCTTTCACCTGCTCATTCTGTTTCTTCTGGTGCTGCAGGCAGCCCTTTTGTACTGGGCTCCTGCCTGCATTGGCACCTTTTTCTGCCCACAAAGAAATCCACAGCAGTCCTGATAGAGCTCCATTGAGCTCACTCAGTCCCCCTCTCTCACTCGCTCTCTTGTTCTGTTTCTCCCACTGCTGCAGGCTGCCCTTTTGTACTGGGCACCTGTGTTGGGGCCTTTTTCTGTCCACAAAGAAATCCGCAGCAGTCCTGGCAGAGTTCACTTGAGCTCAATCATTCTCTCCTCTCACTCGCTTGATCTTAATCTGTCCCAAAAACTGATTTCCTACAGTGACTGTGCTATTGTGTGGCAGGACTGCAAAAACATATTATGGCCAGGATGTGAAAAATGACAGCTGTACTGTTCATAAGGAGGTGTGAAAAAATGCCAGTGCTGAAAATGTGGTGCGACAATACTACAAATCTGCTGAGTTACAAGGGTGCGTGGAAACAGTTTAATGCTCACTTGTAACACAGACATTTTAGGGAGTTTTGCCACCACATATTCAACATAGGGACTTTAGGACCTCTGATCATGAACTGTGTCACTGTCATTTTCTTAATCTATCCCGAACACTGATTTCCCACAGCAACCACACTATTCTGAGCCGGAAGCGCAAAAACACATTTTGGTCAGGATGTGCAAAATGACAGCTGTACTGTTCATAGGAGGTGTGAAAAAATGCCAGTGTTTAAAATATTGCATGACAATATTACAAATCTGCAAAGTTGCAAGGGTGACTGGAAACTGTGCAACGCACACTTGTAACACAGTCATTTGATGGGCTATCATCACCAAATTTTCAACATAGGCTTTTTAGGACCTCTGCTCATGAACAATATCACTGTCATTTTCTTAATCTGTCGAGAACACTGATTTCCCACAGCGACTGCGTTATTCTGTGCTGGAAGTGGGAAAAGACATTTCAGCAAGGATGGGAAAAATGACAGCTGTACTGCTCACCAGTAGGTATAGGAAAATGGCAATGTTGAAAATCTGGAGTGAAAATATTATAAATTTGCAAAGTTAAGTGTGTGCATGCAAACCGCGCAATGCATGCTCGTAACACAGTCATTTTATGGAGTATCGTCACCAAATTTTCAACATAGGCATTATAGGACCTCTGCTCATGAACAGTATTGCTGTCATTTTCTTAATCTGTCTGGAACACTAATTTCCCACAGCAACTGCACTAATCTGTGCCGGAAGTGCAAAAACACATTTTGGTCAGGATGTGCAAAATGACAGCTGTACTGTTCATAAGGATGTGTGAAAAAATGCCAGTGTTGAAAATCTGATGTGACAATATTACAAATCTGTGACGTTACAAGGGTGCGTGGAAACTGCGCAATGCACACTTGTAACACAGTCATTTGATGGGCTATCATCACCAAATTTTCCACATAGGCTTTTTAGGACCTCTGCTCATGAACAATATCACTGTCATTTTCTTAATCTGTTGAGAACACTGATTTCCCACAGCGACCGCGCTATTCTGTGCTGGAAGTGGGAAAAGACATTTCAGCAAGGATGGGAAAAATGACAGCTGTACTGCTCATCAGTAGGAATGGGAAAATGGCAATGTTGAAAATCTGGAGTGAAAATATTATAAATTTGCAAAGTTAAGATCTTGCGTGCAAACTGCGCAACGCATGCTCGTAACACAGTCATTTTATGGAGTATCGTCACCAAATTTTCAACATAGGCATTATAGGACCTCTGCTCATGAACAGTATTGCTGTCATTTTCTTAATCTGTCTGGAACACTAATTTCCCACAGCAACTGCACTATTCTGTGCCAGAAGTGCAAAAACACATTTTGGTCAGGATGTGCAAAATGACAGCTGTACTGTTCATAAGGATGTGTGAAAAAATGCCAGTGCTGAAAATCTGATGTGACAATACTACAAATCTATGAAGTTACCAGGGTTCGTGGATATTGCGCAATGCACACTTGTAACACAGTCATTTGATGGGCTCTAATCATCAAATTTTCCACATAGGCTTTTTAGGACCTCTGCTCATGAACAATATCACTGTCATTTTCTTAATCTGTCTAGAACACTGATTTCCCATAGCGACCGTGCTATTCTGTGCCGGAAGTACGAAAAGGCATTTCAGCCAGGATGGGAAAAATGACAGCTGTACTGCTTATCAGTAGGTGTGGGAAAATGGCAAAGTTGAAAATCTGGAGTGAAAATATAAATTTGCAAAGTTACTAGCGTGCGTGCATACTGAGAAATGTACACTCATAACACAGTCATTTCGTGGAGTATCACCACCAAATTTTCAACATAGGTATTTTAGGACCTCTGCTCATGAACAGTGTCACTGTCATTTTCTTAATCTGTCCCAAACACTGATTTCCCACAGTGACAGTGCAATTCTGCACCAAAAGTGTGAAAACACATTTCAGCCAGGATGTGAAAAATGACAGCTGTACTGCTCACAACGAGGTGTGGAAAAAAGCCAGTGTTGAAAATCTGGCATGACAATATTGCAAATTCGCGAAGTTACGAGTATGCATAGCAACTGCACAATGCACTCTCATAAAACAGAAATCTTTTTGATTTTTTGCACCAGATTTGCAACATAGGCTTTTTGAGAGCACACCTCATGAACACTGGCACTGTCATTGTGTTAATCAGTCCTGAAAGGTGATTCCATGCAGTGACCACAAAATCATCTTTTGGGGCAGAATAACGCCATGACAGTGGCAGAATTCATGAGGAGGGTTGCCAAAAACTCCATGTTGAAAATTTGGTGCCAAAAATCAAAAAAATGCCTGAGTTATTCACCAAAGTTGAAAAAGCTCTATTTATGCCATTATACAGCTTAACGGCATTTCTCAGTTCATGGTCGGCTTTGAAGAGTGCAGGTGTGTTCCCAGTTCACTGAAGATCATCACGCCAGACTCCGCAGGTAAGTATGGGGTGAGGGTGTGTGGGGGGAGGCAGGGTGCGCAGAGGGTCAGTGCAGGTTGTGGGGGGGCAGGGAGACCCAAGGGACCATTTTCTTTATTGACAGGTACAAAAAAAAATTGAGGGACTTTTTTTTTTTACAGGACCATTTGGCATGCTGGGGTGGGTTCCCAGCACGCCAACAGAGTGTTTGTTTGGAGGGGGCAGCTGTAGCTGACAGTGGATTGGGCACCCCATTGGCACAAAAGAGGAGTGTGGAAGACCCAGGTGATTGGGCACCCCCACGGCACAACCAGCGTGGTTTGGGATATGTCAACAGGAGTAGGCTCCTGTTGGCAAATGACACTGTGAGGGAGGGACGAATACCGACGGGAGTGGCTCCCATTGGCAACATCTACATTAGGCACTGAAGCTGATGGGGATTGGGGCCCCTGTCAGCAAACAAACATGTTGGGAGGGCACATGCTGCCTAGGGGGATTGGGCACCCCCTTGACAGTGGGGCTGCTTCATATTGTTTGTGAACATGGGGGCAAGCCACCGCCATGTTCACAAACAATATTACACTAACAAGGTTCCACCCAGCAATGACAAGTCACTTCTTCATTGCAGCAGAATGGCTAACCCTGCAAAGATGAGGTGGCCCCTGATTGCAGTGGCTGAAACCATACAAGGTTGTGACATGCTGGTTGAACTAGTGTCAGCAGCAGCGTGCCACTCCATTGGGAAAAGTGGGCCAAGTCTCCAAAGGCTGTGAGGGCATTGGCCACAACAGTGTCGTGCCTCCACAACCTGCTTCAGGAGCAAGCTGCCACAATATGTTTCTTGTGCATGTGCACAATCAACATAAAAAGGGAGAACATCCGTAGCATAGTAAAACTGAAACCAAGTGCAGGGTATAAAGATGTGCTGTGCAGGATGTCTTTAAGGCTCATATTCACTGGGGTAAAGCCAATGTAAGGACTCTGAAAACTGCTCTGCAATAAGATTAGATCTTCTGTTAGTCCACCATGAGCCATCCCCAGTGTGCCCCCCAGCAGGTTTGATGACTTTAAAGATGATCTGCCCAATGAACGGCAAGTAAATTAAATCCCATCTCCATGCAGGATAACACTGGCATCCCATAATGATTTGACCATCAGAAAAACAAGGATCCTGCACAAGTTCAATTTAAATTGCTGGATCTCCTATGGCAAGAATGAATCTAGCCAGAGAGAAATTATATTTCAAAATTCCTCAGGGGAAATCAGGTTTTCCCTCTCGCAAATCTCTGAAATTCCACAACATGAAGGGTAGCATGCATGGAGGGCTGACTCCGAGGGTCTCTAGCTGCCTGAGAGTGAGTCGCTGTTTGCCATCTGGGAGGTTGCAGGTCTTTAAGAGCAGGAACTGTGACTCTAGAGGGGAATTTCAAGCCCAGTTTTATCAGCTCCTCTTTCACATCCTCAGCTGATGTAAATTCTTTGTGGCCTCCTGGAAGCTGGACCACTAGGTGTGCCAGGTGCGGGGTCATAAACTTGTAGCCTTCTTTCTTCAGGACCGGGACAATTTCAGCATATTCTCTGCACTGTCTGAGGGTATCTGGAGCATAATCATTATCCAGAAAAACATGACTCTGGCCAAAGAATATGTTCGGTCTCTGCCAGGCTGTGAGAAGGACCTTTTCCTTAATAGTATAGCTCTTAAAGCGAGCAACAATAGACCAAGGTCGGGCATTGGGGTTTGAGGGTTCAGGGCTGAAGGCCCAATGAACCCTTTCCATCTCTAATGGGAGGTTGGCAGGGAGCTCCAAAGCAGTGGGTAAAAAGGTGGTAATACAATCAATTATGTCCCGGCCCTCCAACCACTCCGTCATGCAATAGATTCTAATATTTTTACGCCATGCCCTATTCTCAGCATCTTCCTGACTGGCCTGCATCTGTGCCTGGAGGTTCTGTAGTGATTTCACTGATTTCTCTAGGTCATTGACCCAGTTCTCAACAGCAGTGATTTGCTGTTCTGAGTCGTTGGAGCACTGTTTCAAGTTTACCACATCTCGTCGGAGTTCCGAGTATAAGTGCTTCACCTCTGAATGAAAGGAGATTAATTCTTCATATATTGTATCCAGTTTTATCTTCTTGTTTTTGCGGGGTGTTGTAGTTGCATCTATGTGTCCCCCTGTGTCAATGGAGGCCTGGGACTGCTCAGACTCTGAGGCATCACTGAGGAGGGCTTGATGATCCTCCTCTATTTTAAGATAGATTCCCGTTGTTTAGTATATAAATGAAAGCTATAGTATAAAGTCTCCTTCGGTAGATAATGATATGACAAAATTAAATCAATCTGTCATATTTTTAGGGGGTTGGCAGCAAAGGAAGGAGGGAGCTGAGAAGATCAAGCACCATATTGTCTGCGATGCAACCAGAACCAGAAGTCATCTTTTTTTGGGGGATTCAGTAAATTTTATTAGAATTTCTGAAGGATACACAGATACAACATGTACAGTTCAGTCACAGTGTAGTGATACAATGGTATAGGAGAGCAACCTTACAGCTATAACAGTAAATCAACCAGTAAACGAGGTAGGTCCTTATCTCCAGTGGTTCGCTAGCTCTACTGTTAGTAGAGTAACTCTATTATGTGTATAAAAACCTAAACATTATTGCAGTCATGCCTTGGGGTGACAAGATCACTCCTCAAACTCTCAGCCATGATTATGTGGCTATGCCACCTGCAGCAGAGTTTTAAGCACCGCCCACCGATTTTGAAATTGAGCAGGCTTGTTAGTCATGGAGTTAATCTTTTCCATTCTCAAGGCTGTTAGAATTGTATTGTGCCATTCAATATAGGAGGGTGATAAGTCATCCAGTCAATGCTTAGTAATTACTTTAATCACTATTGCAGCCACTAGCATGATGTGGTATTTTCGGTAGCCAAACACAGTATCCAGATCCATGTCAAGGAGGCATATCTGTGGGTTCAGCGCTGATTCAAGGCCTAGGAGGGGGTCCAGTTTAGTACAATTCTTGTTCCAGAGAGACTGGGCTTTGGGAAAGTCCCAGAGTATGTGCTTGAGTGTCCCAATTTGGTCTTGTCACTTGGGCATTTTGGAGATTGTGTGTTGCCCTTCCTCTTTAGCCTAGCTGGAGTATAATAAATGTTATCTGCTGTTTTGTATTGCACGAGTCTGAAGCTATCCTGCCTGATGAATTTGTGTATGTTACTCCACATTGTGGTTCATGTGCTGGGGTCCGGTAGTTCAAGGAACATGGTTTCAGAGTAAGTGCATTGGTCCAAGTCTGAAGGGGTGGTTTCAAGTTGGAGCCATTTATATACTAAAGAGGTGGAGTGGCATAAGGTCACCAATCTGGCGATCACCAAGGCCACTAATTTACGGTGATTAAAACAATTAAATTCCGTTTTCAAGACATAAGATTCTGGAATTTCACCGGTAATTGTTACTCTAATTTCTGGATTTTACCAGGATTCTGCTATCATTCTTTTATTATGTGCATAAATAATCAGAATTAAAGAAGGCTTAATATACAGACCATTAAATAAAGCAAACTGAAAATAGTACAGGAAGGAATTAAAATAAAAACACACTCTTTGTAGATTTACTGATCTGATAGAAAATGCCAGATTCCATGAAATCTTTGTTTTTACTGGTCTTTAGGCAGCCCTAATTCTGAAAATTTACAGGATTTTCTGGTAAAAACTGAAAAACAGTGGCCTTGGTGATCACCGCTCATTTTTTGGGTTCTGGGAAACGCCATGCTCTTGGGCCTGGTGCACCTGCTATGGCATGTTGGAGTTGGAGGAAGGTGAAGGGGGGATCCTCAGATTCTGGTGCACCTCACTTAGACTAGTATATGAGATGAGCGTATCTTTAAATATGAGCTGGCCTAGGTGTGTCAGGGGGAGGGCCCCCAGGAAGTTTGGGTTATCACCCTGTTTCGGATCTTGAAATTAGGGTTATCTGATATGGGTTGGTCAAGGGAGTAGAGTGGTTTTGTGCCCAACAGGAGGTGTAGTTGCTTGCTCACTAGTAGGGAAGATTTAATTAGGGTGCCTCTGAGTTTTTTTGGAAGCTGGCTTAATGGGATGTGAATCAAGGCTCCCTGGTTAGAGTTGGCTTGACGGCAGATGTCTCTTTCGATTTGGAGCCATTGCAGGGTATATGATCCCTGTGGTTGGGATGTAGCTTGGGTTTTCCATCTAAGTAATTTCCTGGCTTGTAGCGCAGTGTAGTAGAGGTAAAGATCAGGTAGTTGCAGGCCTTCCCAGTTCTTGTGGGGGGTAATCTTGTGAAGCGTCCTACACAGGGCCTTGTTATCCCAGAGGAATGTGTTTAGAGTGGTTTTGAGCTTCATGAACCAAGTTGCTGGGATGTATGCAGGGATCATACTGAGGGGATAGAGTAGTCTAGGCAGAACATTAATTTTAATAATGTTCACTGGTCCCCATAGTGTGAGATGGAGGCCTGACCATCACCCAAGGTCCTGTTTGATGGTAGTGAGCAACTGGTCAAAGTTTAGTGTGAAGGTTTGCTTTGCTCTAATGGAATGTTGGATACCCAAATACCTTAGGGTATTTGGAGCCCATGTCCCCCCACTGTAGCAGTTGGCTTTTTAATGCCGCTCCATTGAAGGGCATTATAGCAGTTTTCCTCAGGTTGACCTTGTAACCTGAGAGTCGGCCAAATTCCCAGAGGAGGCTGAAGGTTGCAGGGATGGACTTTGTGGGGTACTCTAGTGTAATAGTATGTTATCAGCGTATGTTGAGATCTTGTTCTGTTGGGGGCCTACTTGAATTCCCTGAATGTCTTCCCACTTCATAATGGTCCTGGTGAGTGGTTCCAGGGATAGGTTGAACAAGAGGGGGGAGAGGGGGCAACACTGCCGTGTTGCTGTTTGTAGGAAGGAAGGTTGGGAGTTGACCCCATTACACCTAATAAAGGCTATTGGGGAGGTGCGGAAGAGTTTGAGCTAGCTTATGAAGTCAGTGTGGAAGCCAAATTGCTGCAGTGTTAGATATAGGAATTGCCAAGAGACCCTGTCAAAGGCTTTCTTAGCATCGATGGACAGTAGCACTGCCAGGCGTTTGGGGTCCCTAGCCATGGCTATTAGGTGTGTGAGATTACCCATATGGTCTGAGGACAGTTGGCTTTGCATAAAGCCGATCTGCTCAGGGCCAATTAGGGAGCTCCAGATGGTGACCAGACATCTGGCTAAGATTCTGGACAGGATTTTAAGGTCAGTATTGAGAAGTGATATCGGGCAAAAGTTCTCTACCCTCTCTGAGTCCTTCCCCAGCATGTGGATCAAAGTGATGGCTGCTTGTAGGAGGGGGTGTTCCAATGACCCCTGGGCATAGGCAAACTATTACATATTAAACAGTGGTTCAGCTACATTATCTTGTAAGGCCTTGTAAAGGTTTGGTGATAAGTATTCTGGCCCAGGGGCTTTATCTGGCTGGAGGTCAGCTATTGTGGCCAGTGTCTTCCTGAGCTCAATAGGAGCTCCCAGTCCCTTCCCAGCTTCGGTGGTGAGTGTGGCGAGGTTTTCCTCCTTTAGGAACTGCCTGATGAGATGTTCTGGCTGCACTGGGTCTTCCTTATATAAGGATTGAAAGTAGTTAGCAAAGGCATTTGCTATTTCTCTAGGGCTGGTGATCAGTTGGCTGCCTAGGGAGGTTTGGAGGCATTTGATTGAGGTCAGAGATTCCCTCTGCCTCAGCCTCAAGCCATGGAGTCTGCCTGCTTTCTTCCCCTGTTCTGCATATGTCACCTTGGACCAGAAGATCTGGAACTCTGTCTGCTCTCTCAACAGGTCTTCGTATTGGGCCCTCATCGAGTTCAGTTCAAGCCATTTGGCCTCTGTGGAGGTTGTGGAGATTGTCTTCTCCAGTGCCCTAATATTCCTAAGGAGGGAGGACGTCAGTTGTTTTCTTTTTCTTTTCTTGGTTGCCGCTATGCATATCAGTTTGCCCCAGACTGTGCATTTGTATGCTTCCCTGATGTGTCCCTAACTTAGTACTGTGTCCCAAGTCTCCTAGAAGAAGTGGCCGGCCATGGTCTTGAGTTTGGCTATAGTGTTAGGGTCTTTTAATATGCTGTTGTTCACCCTTCATATGCTGCCTTGTTCTGGTGGCTAACTGTGTGGAAGCTAAGGAGAACTGGTGCATGGTCTGAAAGGATTTTTGGTAGTGTGGAACATTTAGTTGCATTGGTAAAGATGGATGGGCTGGTGAGAAAGTAGTATTTCTTTTTCTTTCTTTTTTTTTCTAACTCTATTTATGTGCCTACCGCTCCACCAAACTCTCTCCGGCTACCTCCGGGACTAACGTCTCTACCTCCTTGTGTGACTCAGTTGCCCCTACAGCTCCCCTCCAGCACTGGGCATCTCCTGGGTCTGCCCTCCGGGGAAGGTTCACCCCCACCCAGGGCGCTTTTTCTCTTGTATTGAGCCACCGGGCTAGAGAGGTGGGACCAGCAGAGGGGACCTAGCCCAACATCAGGAATGTGGACAGAGGAAGGAGGCACCATCATCTGTCAGTGAAGGGAGGGGTTTCACATGTTTAGGAGTCCCCCTGTGGAGCCAGGCTTGACATGGCAATGTACTGCCACAGCTCCACCCCCAGGTACTGCATCATACTGCTGCTGTTGGCTACCTCAGCCGCTGCCAGAGGTCACTCCTCAAGCTAGCGTTGTGCCATAACCCTCCTTAGGAAGAAAGTGCTGTCCTCTGGATGCTCAATCTCTTCCCTCCCCTGCCAACCCTGACAACCTGGGCTCATTCCCAAACTCGGGTCGCCAGTGTGGAGTGAGGTGTAGTATCCAGCACCTCAACCCTGAGTGCCACTGGGCTGGCGTGAAAAAGTAGTATAGGCAAGAGAGTGATTTATGCACTGAGGACAGGAAAGTATAAGACTGGTCTCTAGGATGGAGGACTCTCCATATCTCAATGAGCTCCATGGAGTCTTGGAGTTCTCAGAGTGCCCTTTTTGTGGGTATCAGGCCTGCTCTGTGCTTGGAAGATCTGTCCAAGGTGGGATCTTGAACTGCATTCCAGTCACCAGCTAGTATCATAGGCAGTGAGTGGAGGTTGGCTAGCTCTGTGATGCGATGTGTGAAGAGCTGAGGGCTCTCCGTGTTGGGACCATAGATGGACCCAAGGACAATTTCCATCCCATCTAGTGTACCATGAAGGATTATGTAGCAGCCTTCTTGGTCTGTAAGTTCTTTGTGCAGCTGGAACAGTTTATTCTGGTGTCTCAATATAGCTGTACCACCCCTTCTGTTACTCTGACCCGCCACATAGACTTGGCCCACCCATGTCCTGCACCATAGTGTAGCTTTATCAGTGGATGTGTGTGTCTCCTTCAGAAATGTGATGGATGTGTCCATCTGTTTTAGGTGGCGGAGTAGTTGTAGTCTCTTGTCCTGTGTTTGGGCCTCTATCACATTCCAAGTTATTAGGTTGAGATCCGTTTTACCCATACCTACTTATAGTACGTTGAATGAGTGTGGGCAGCTGTTTGTTTGAGGATGGAGGCTGTCACCCCAGATCTACAGTATCCCTCTTGATACCCTGGGTCAGGGCTTACCTGTCTGGGATGTGTGGTTTTCTGTGTCTCCCACATAGTGACCACAACAGTGCATGGATGACCAATTGGATGGGCGCTCCATGGTGCTTAAGATTGGTGACTGAGCAACATAGTCAAAAAGTACAATGCAAAAAAAAAAAGAAACAATACTTCAAATACTATGAACTGTAAAGCTAACTATCATATAAACTATACTAAAATACAAGAAAATCATGCTAACTAACCTGGGCTTACTGTAGCCATGATCCTTCACTCCTAATTTGCAAGGTATGGATCAGCTAGGGTGAGTTCCCCTTCTCTTTACATCTGTTTATTGTTACTCATGATCTTGGCATTTCCAAGCTCCTCCATGCTACTGGATGTGTTGCCCTTTCTAAACCATCCTTTCTTTAGGGCTCTCTATATCAGTTGCTGTTATTAGGATGTGCAGGTCCATTCACCGTCCCCTTCCCCTTCATTACATATTTTCACTTAGTATTTGGTTAATGTGTGCTCCTGTTACAGCTTTAGATATTTAGAAATTGCCCTTCATATGCCAGCTTTACCCCTTCCTGTATTGGTTTTCATAATCCTATGCTGTAGAAAGGACAGAGCCTACATGCTGGGGCTCCTCAGGATTGTGCTTCTGTGTTAGACTCACCTTAAGGCTGTTGTAATCACCCTTGATAGTCTCCCCCCTTAGTTTTCCCTGCCCGAAGGGCTTATAGCCCTGCTTTGTGTTGACCTTTGTTGTCATCTCTAACCTTCAGTCCCTCTCTCTGGCCTGTCAGACCTTTGATCTTTATTACCTTCCCCTCTTCCATCCCCCCTCCCCCATCATGGAACGACAAGGTCTCTGCCAGGCTCTCCATTGCATGGGGAGGTAAGCAAGCCCCACGACCACCCCACAACTAGCCCATACTGCTTTAGTATGTGTTGGTAGCCGCAGTTGCCCATGTTGGGGCTCTTAACATGGGTCGCAACTCCCACTCACCCATCCCCGGGAGCTGCCACACCACCAATAGAAAACCTGAGTTACCAGACATTTATGTCCTCAGTGGTTGGCGTGCCACAAACTGTCTCTCACCATGTAACAGGAGCCCTGCGGTGCACACCCCCTCCTCCCACATCATAAGAGATAGCATAAAGAAGAACCATCCTCCCCCCACAACAGAGCCCTAAGTAAGATTACCATATGGTGGCAGTCCAATGCATTCTATGAGTCATGTAGAACAGTGCTGTCATCAGTGTCTGGAGAACCTCATGGCTTTGGTAGGGGTCTGGTGGATCGTGCTCTGCTAGTTGGACCAGGGCCTGAATATGCCTTCTTGGCTGCGATTGGGTCCGTGTTGCCTCTGGTTAATGCAACTCAGTGTTGTTGCCTCAGATTCATACCTTCACTGATGTGAAGGCAGCTGTGAGTTGTGTTAGTTCCCAGTTGCTGGTGTGTTCGATGGTTCCGACTTGTCTGTGTGCAGCAGGAGAGGTAGGTGAGGTGAAAACATTCTGGATGAAGATTCCTCTCGGTGAGTCTGTCATCTTCGCTCTGGTTGGGCAGTGTGAAGGGCTTCCTGGGATGGGTCTTCTTGTGCATCCTCTCTTAGGGAGGGGGGAGGTTGCATTCACATCCCTGAGGGCTGTCCAAGGAGCTAGTGAGAGTCATTTGTGGAGGGGCTATAAATTAAGAGGCAGGCGGTGGGAAGAAGGAGTTGTTTGGATGTGAGTAAGACAAAGGAGGCTACTCTAAATCACCATCTTAACCACCGCCTGTCCCATTAGTTGTAGCATCTGTAAGTGGTAGCCACAGGGATTTGCCAAAGTAAATGCCCCATCCCAGACAGTTTTTAGCTGACGCTTGCAGTATTAGGTGGGAGGGAGCAGGCACCACAAAAGACACCAGTTTGAAGTATTTGAATTATGTAGTTACAAGTTCAAGTGTCTTTGGGGTCCCCCCCTGGCCACCCTGGGGCCCTCACCTGAAGTCCCAAGTTGCAGGTTACTTTAAGAGAGTATAGCATTAAGTCAGTCGTGGGGGAAGCCTGGCAGCAGAACATATGGGGGATCCAGCCAGGAAGCAAATGTTGAGAGTGGGCAACTTCAGTGCAAAGGGAAGACCTGGGGTAGCAGCTTGAGGAGTTCTCTGCAGGCGGTTTCAGCATTTTGGAATTTCTTTGGGCCAGTAGGAGTAGTGACTACCAATCAAGAAGGGTAGAGTATTCTAAAGGGGATTTTTGTTGGGTGGAAAGTCTTCTCTATTTCTTGGTAAGCTCTCTGCTTGTCCCGCATGGCTGGGGTCACATCACTGAAAATATAGAATCTCTGACCATTCCAGTAAAGGGCTTCCTTTATTCCATGCTTCAGACAGAATGCGTAGCTTGTCCTGTACATGTGTGCAGTGGGCTATGATTGCTCTAGGTTTGTCTCCCTGCTTGGGAGGTGGTCTAGTTGACTGTTGGGCTCTTTCAATCGAGCATTCCTGGTCATGCTGTGGTGATTCTGCTACATCCTGTAGCAGCTTTTGGACAAAGAGCGGTATGTCTTTCCCTTCAGCTTTCTCTTGTACCCCACCAGCACCAGATTATTGCTTCGTAGTCTTCCCTCTTGATCTTCTATTTGGGCTTCCAATTTAGACAGCTTGTTTTTCAGGGTTAAGACTTCATATGATTCTCTGTGCTGACGATCTTCCTCTGGGCTAATCTTCACCTCCACATCTGCGATTCTGCCCATTAGTGTTTCAAGTGCCTGCTTAATGGATTTAAAGTCAGTGGCCAGATCACAGAGAGTTAGTCTCAAGGTGGCAAAATCAGTGAAGAATCTTTCCATATTCTCCTCTAATGTTTCCTGCATTTTAGGCTCCGGTAAAGCGTCATTATCAAAGTCCATTTTGGGTGGTTAACAGCTTGGTTGATTGTGGCAGCTGGGGATGGGGACTCAGTGTCCATTTGTCATGGGTTTGCCATCCTTTTCCACTGCGGTTTTGGAATATTTTGTTAGTAAAAGGATTTATCTAATGAAATCAATCTTGAGAGCTGTTTTTTGATGAAATTAGAATGGATTTTGCCACGTTTTATTCCAGCAGGTTCTAAAGCTCTGGAAAACACGTCCGATCACTCTGAGTGCATCACTCGATCTGATGCAAGTATTTGTTAGGGATCTGTATGTTTGAAGGTTTGAGGTATTGAAGGAAGCCTTATACACTCTCCAGGTGTGGACTCTGGATTTGAAAAGCCTCACCAGATTGGGTGAGCTCCAGGGAAAGTGCCTGCAGTGGAGATGCAGCCTTTTTTCTGGGGGAGCGGGGGCATGGGTATTCCAAATATTTAAGAAGGTAGAGTTGAATGTGGAAACAGTAGAGCTGTGTTGTGCTCTACAGACCTAGGCAGGGTGCAGGTGTGGGGCTTCCGACCAAGACAATTAAACAAACCAGGACTGCACCTGCACTCCAAAGCCAAGAATAAGGGATTATTCCAATGAAGGATTTTTCGCAACAGGAATTTCAGAAAAAGAAGATTTATTAGTGGGTAAGATCCCACTCAATGTTAATAAGCTGGAACTCAGTCCATCAGACCAAACTTCTCCAGTGCTTCACCATGTAAGGATTTGTAGAGTTGAATGCGGCAAGTGTCAAATCGATGTCAGGTGCAGAGAAAACTCTGGATCAGTCAGCAAAATAGAGGTCTGCCTTGAGGACTTGAGGGTTAAGTGACTTTAGGAGTCTGAACCAAAAGTACTTGTGTAGGGGGGGGACGGTGAGATTTCCTAAGGCAGAAATTAATGCAATGATCAATTAAAACAATGGGGAAACTCCTAGCTGAAAAGAACTTTAAGGGATGTGAAGCTAGGATCATGTCTAGTAATGAGTATTTGGCAGAGTGGGGATTGATCCTGGTGGATTCAGAGTTGTGTAAGGTTGAGGGCCTCAATCTCCTGGGAGACCAATCTGGTTAGAAGGGCAAACCAGACAAAATTAAAATCTCCTAAGACTGGCAGCTCTCCCTATGCATTGATGGAAATGAGGGTGGCTATGCTAGAGACAACAGAAGCAGGTTTAGCTTGAGGAGAGAAATAGACTATTCCAATAAAGAGGGGAAAAGATAATGGGAGTACCAGCCTGGTAAGTAGGAGCTCATGTGATTGGGGGGTGACCTCCTGATGAACATGGAAGCCCATAGTAACTCGCAGAAGTAGGCAGCAACCCCACCACCACATTTGCTGCTGTTTTGATGAAATAGAGAGTAGCCAGAGATCCATGTCCCGGAGACACATAGGACAGCAGCAGTATTTTGAGTTATTGAGGCCTTTATGGGATCCAACTTAGGTTGGAGACTTCTGGCATTTATGTGGTAAATGCCAAGGTCACTAGCAGGGTTGGGGGGCAGAGGCCGAGTTATCAGGCCCTGGGTTTGTTTAGATGTTTCCAGAGAGGAGGAGAAGTAAGAAGCAGGGTGCAAGGTATTTGGGGAGGCATTTCCTCCTAAGAAGGCCAGAGGTGTGGGACCTCAGTTTTCGGGTAAGCAGGAGATAGCCTACTGCAGGGAGTGAGAGGGGTTAGGAGGTGGAAAGGAGCAGGGAGCTGAGGGGAGAAGGAAAGAGTGGGGGAAATGATAGGGAAGGGTGTCACAAAACAAGGGGGAGGTATAGTCTAAGGGGAGAGATGTGAAGGGGTGGAGAAATAGGGGACATAGATCTGAAGGGGATTAGGGTCAAGAGAGTGAATAGAGGGAGAGGTGATAGCTGTGAGAAAGGGAGCAGCATGACCACAAGGATGGTGGCTTGGACATGTTAATCAGAGAAGATCATACTAGGGTGGGGTGGTAGGGAGTTACTGTTTCTTTATAGTCTGCTTGGTGGATTACTAGGAGCAATATGTACCTGCAGACCCCACTGGATCCCAAGGTGAGAGGAGAGGGTATGTGGGAGGTGGCAATCTGACAGAGCAGGTAGGAATACAGTGGGGGGAGAGACAGAGATAAGGGTTTTGACAAGCAAGGTGTATTTATACCTTGAGATGGTTTAGAGGTTATATGAAGTGCAATATTTTAAATTGCATTATATTTGTAAAATCTGTATATTTGTACCCAATATTTGAAAATCTGAAACTGTTTGCTTTGCACTCGGGACCCCATTGTAAATGAGCTTCGGCTTAACTGGGCTTTCCTTTTATGGAAATACAGAATAAACTATTTTACTCTTATGTACAACTACATAAGTGTATACAGTTGCTTATAAGCTCATTACTGATGACAAATTGAAACAGTTTCAAGAAGAAATAGCACAAGGCCCAGAATTGCAAAACAATCCTGCACAGCCATTCAGCAACCCCACTGGGTACAGTAGAGTAAGCAGGCACTCTTTACAGTTGTCTGCATGATACAGGACTTACAGAACTTCGACTGAAAAATAAAACTTTATTTTAGGTTCTAAATGTTTCAGTGTTTAAAAGATTATTCCTAAGGGAGAGGTGTGAGGATATTGTTATAATAGAAGTTATGAATATTAACTATACACACTTATGTAATATCACAACTTTTGAACCTTAACATAAATAGTAGTGGGTAGGCTATAACATGCCAGATACCAGCAGATTGTCAAAGTGTACACTTATGCTGACTGTTAGTACAGCTTTAAAAATACAGTTACGTGCCTCCACTTCTCACTACATACTGCATTTCTCCTGGCTACATGCCTTCTGGTTTTAGTATACTTTTGTTTGATGCTGCTGGTATTCTGCTCTATTCACATCCTTTTAAAATGAAGAACATACATATTGTAAATGCTTAAGATCCTGAGTTCTCTAAATTCAGCCATGCGCCTTAAATAAAGTCTACTATTTCCATAATTTCAGATACTATGCTGTTAACCTTCAGAATAGCAATGTATTTAATTATTTAAAATGTTAATTCAATAAGAAATTCTCACCCATCTTATTTTTTCAGCAAACCAGGTCCTTTTGTGGCAAAATAACTTTTATACGTAACTGTTTTTAACTGTCATGTTTTGTTAACTGAAGCAGATGCATACAAATGATTGTGCACTGGCACTTTGTAGTGCAATATTCTAACTTGTTCTTAGCGACAGGGCTATTAAGGCTCATAGAATTCTTATGCACAATAAATAAATTTGACAATGATGCAACTCAGACCATTATAAAAATAACCATAGTGACACCTTCCACTAGCCCATGTTGAAGCATTTGATTGGTTGAGTGGAAATTAATGGGTGGATGGCCTAGCTGTCACTCTCATGCTATGTGCTTGCTCTGCTGCACCAAGTGTAAATCTCAGATGTGATTTTTGTGCACAATGAGCACATTATTGACCACTTTATGAATGTTATAACAAAACTGCAGCTTAAATATATCAGCAGCAGCCTTCTGGTTTTGGTACAATGCAATGCACCTGTTTTCTTTCTGCTGCCCTCTGGCTTACAAACACGGGTCCTCTGATGAAAATGGAGTCATAAAACTACAGGTATTCAATTTTTAGCAAACATAAGAAAAACACTTCCCTGAAGAAGCCATTATGTTAAAATGCTGAGGTCAAGTGAATATACCAATAAAGAGAAAGATTTGTTCATTACAGGACTACAACTTAAATCTAAATTGAATGAGAAATCTCTTTTTTATTTTATTTATTTATTTATTTGTACAAGTCAGATTTACAACCTTTGAGTCAGGGACTCATTTACAAAGGCATCTTGTTGCAGGGAGGGCAAGACAGTAGAACATTGTGCAGATCCAACATTGGACAACATTACAGGTGCAGACATTGAACACAGAATACACTTAGTTACATGTTGGTATAAAATACAGGTTTACAAATAAAGATGTGCAATTTCTCTGGAGTTACAGTGGAGTACATCCTTGTATAAAACTAAGGGGGGGTAGGTAAAAAGGGGTAGGGGGAAAGATGGATCTGCAGTCCAGGGGACATTGTCGAGATTAGGGGGTCCAGACTGGGAAAGGTCATGCAGTAGGATTGGGGGAGCGGGGTTAGTTGCACCTACAGCAGCAGACATTAAGGAGATGGTTCTGGAGAGCGGTTTTGAATGGACCAAGTTTGGCAGTATTGGTGATGCAGGTAGGGAGGGAGTTGAACCAGGCAGGGGCTCAATAAGAGAAGGACTTCTGGGCGAGGGACATCTTGGTTCTAGGCACTTTGAAGGTGGCTTTAACAGAGCTATGGGTAGAAACAGATGAGGATGACCATGCAGAGACTCCAGGAGAGGAAGAGTCCGACCAGGGATTTCTTAGCAAGAAGGCAGGTCTGATACTGCAGACGTTCCTCGAAGTCGAGCAGGTTTGCAGAGGAATAGAGCAGGCAGGTGTGGGTGCAGCTGGAGGATCCGGTCAGGAGCCTATAGGCCTTATTGATGGAGAGCTGGATTTTAGAAAGGGTGGTATTATCAGCTGCAGCATAGATGTGCAAGCCATAGTCCACTAGGGACAGGACGGAGGAGGTGTTGGCCTTCTGGACGGCAGCGAGGGGCAGGCAGTCCCTATGGCGGTAAAGTATCTTCCACATTTCTTGTAATTCTCTAAGTAAATAATTATTATCATCATCTTTCACAACTAGGAGTGGACTTTTGATCTGGCCTATACTGTACTCCTCCTGGCTACCTGTCTTCTGGCCTAGCAATAGTTGTCATTGTCTTCCTCCTCATTATTATTATTGCATGACAGTAGCTATCTTGTAATCATTTGACCACCATGTTTTTTTTTCCATAATTAATTTAGCTTTCTTGTGATGTATGCATATGAGGGACACAGACAAAATCAGGTTAACAGAGAATACATTCCGCAAATCTTCCCAACATTGGCTCTACCACTGATATGGTTAATCACTGAATAACAAGCGAGTCTGCCTTAGTGTGAAGGGTGTGTTTGGTCACTATTCACGCAACTCAAGTGAATTCTTATTTTCAGCAGCTTGCAGTGAAAGAAGGGTTCAAACTACTTCTGTTGCAAGTACAGAATGGACCAGAACAGGTTACTTACTTTAGGGTGAATATCCCAGGGAATGGAAAATTAGAGCACAAGGAAAATACTGCAAGAAACTAGAGTGGCACCAAATTGTGTCACATACAGTAGGAGCACAGAACCCACCCAAGCAGCCTCCATCAGTTTTCTGTTTGGGGGCTCCACCCCATGTACTTTTTTGTGAGGGTCTTCCCCCCATACCCCCATTACATATACTCACCTACACCCATCGCTTCCTGTGGAGCAGTGCACATCCTTGGAGAGAAGAAACACCCAAAAAAGACAAACATGGAGTAACACAGGCTGAAATCCTGGTGGCTCCTATCAGTTTCACACTAATCACAACATTTGCATTACTGGTTGTATATTCCCTGGTTATGTTTTTACCTGCTCTCCCAACTTATGTAACCCCTTCCCCCAGGATGCATCTGGAAATGAGCTGTTTAGAGCTTATGTTGTCTTTCATGGTAAAAACGTTTCAAATAAATAAATAAATTATGACACCCTATGTTCCATGCCCTATGTATGGTATTCCAACCTGAACTGCAGGACCACAATCAACATGCTAGCTGAGGAGAATTGCTTTCCAAGTTCAGTATAACTTTACTGAATGGAGATATAAATCCAAATCAGAGCAGGGCTAACAAATAATGGTAATCTGCTCTGTTTTTCTTGCAAGTATTTAAGGTGAAATGGCATACTTTTTTACCTTAGTAGGAGGGCTGGGGGGATACTGCAATGCATAGGGAGAGGCATTACCAGTAGAAAACAGGATATTGTCATCCCTCTGTACAGACAGTTGGTGAGACCCCAACTGGAGTACTGCATGCAGTTCTGGAGACCCCATCTCCACATGGTCTAAGATGGGATGGAGGCAGTCCAGAGGAGGGCAGCTAAAATGGTGCAGGGTCTGCACCAGAAACCATACAAAAAGAGACTAAAGAAGCTTAATATTTGTACCCTCAAGGAAAGGTGGGAGAGGGGGTACATGATAGAAACTTTCAAGTACCTCAATAGAATCAACAAAGTCCAAGAGGGTAGCATCTTTCTGTAAATGAGATGTGCAAGAACAAGGGGACACAGTTTGAAGATAGAGGGGTGATGGCTCGGGCAACATGCGGAAGGATTTTTTTCACTGAAAGGGTCTTGGACACAAGGAACAGCCTTCCTGGAGAGGTCGTGGGCTAAAAACAGTGGGGGAATTCAAGAATACATGGGACAGACATAAGGCAATTATACTAGGGGGTATGAGGAAGTATACTGTTAATTAACTAGGATCTGCAGCTTATCCAATAGGTAGGGAAATCAACAGATTGGGTGGGCCAAGCGGTCTTTATCTGCCATCAAAATCTATGTTTCTATGTATTTTAACATGAGTGCCACTTCACCACACAATCACTTTGACATTTAATCTACACACTTTTCTTAGAGATGCAGTTAAGTGTCATAGTGGCACAGAGAACATATACCTGTAGTTGTTTGTTTTTTGCTACTCCCCTTCTCATACAAAGTAATTTTTGTTAATTTTTACCACTGCAGAGTCAGTTTACCAATCCCTAGTTTCTATCATATATTGATCTGACAGATGTGCAAGCATCTGCAGTTAATCTTACTTTAGGAATTATTTTTAAGCAGATCAGTAAATTACAAATAATGTATGATACAATAATTTCACCCATGAACCAACAACACATTTCTTTCATTTCAGATCCACCAAACCCAACCAACGAAGGAGGACAAAATTGCACAACAATAAAATTAGGCAGTGGGCTACCTAATGATGGTGATATGTATATTTGCTCATATAAGAACCATCTTAATCAATCCACGCCAGGCATTATAAATGTTTCAGTAATCAGTAAGTATGTTTGTCAAGGCAAAGTTTATAGACGTTGATCATAGTTTACTTTTCATGTATTAATGTTCAGAGAAATAGTTATACGGAGAAAAGCATTCATTAAAAATACTATTTCCAGGCTGCCAACACCCCTTTTCAATATAGTAATGTTGATTAATTTCAATTTTCCTTTTAGCACCTCAAAAGCATTATCTTGTGGAAGACTTCATCCCTATTGATTCTCACAACACCATGCTGAGTGGCAAACTTTAAACTGGCTTTGATAGCATTCAGTAAATGATACATTATGGTTATGGCAAATATCTTAATGAGGCTTCCTTAGCTTTGCCTCATTGATCTGGTATGACCATAACATATGCTTGTACCCAATTAGCACACCCAGTGGTCAAGTCACTGCTCAGTATGGTGCTGTGTGTGTGTCTGGGCTATCATTATGGAGGGTTTCTACATAAGAACATTTCTGATATACTGAAATTAAACATTTTTTTAAATGTTTGTTATAGTGTGTAACAAAGTGTGGGGTATCCTTTGCAGTGTTGCTTTAAATATAATATCACTGTTAACCTAAAAACTAAACTGTAAAATGTCATCTTCTTCCAAACAAAAATAAAGCTGAGATTTACATGAGCATAAAGAATGTTTATTTGCAGTATGAATGTCTACTGTTTTATCATTGATAAAACAACTGTTGTCCATGTACCATAATGCAAAGCATGTAATGACATTATAGGGAGGCTAATTTAATAATATGCATCCATTACAGTCCTGTACAAAAGTGGATAAATTAGCAATAAAAAATATCATAACCATTAAGCAGAGAGCTGTCAGATATGTCATAGTAAACATCTCATAAGGGATGTTTTGGGGAAAGACTGAGGAAGTATTTATATGGAGGGCTGAACAGTTGAATCACTTACTGAGTAGAGTTTTCAGGTTTACAGTGTTTCATTATGATGAACCTAAATGAGCTAATCTCTCTCTCTCTACATATATATATATATATGTGTGTGTGTGTGTGTGTGTGAAGACAAAGAACCTCTGTGCGCAAACACTGAGGCAAGGGTTACCCCAAAGGGCATTTGTCTGGGAAGCCAAGTTTCAAGAAAATACAAAATCACACATGCCCACACAATGCAAAGCATCATGGGCTGCATATGCAAATCACCACATAATCTTATGCTGGTTCAACTTTAAGCAGAATCGCATGGTGCCAAAAGGCCTCTCACACAATTTCCAAAGGGTGCTAACAGATGACATAGACACGTGTTTTGTTCTACCAGGACTCATCAGTATGCCTCGTCTGTTTGACACCCCAGTGAAATGAACCAGCTACCCTAAGACAGTCTGCCTGGGTTATATTGTGGTGAATCCATTAAAATTAAAAAAACTGTTTAAAAGACAAAGAACCTCTGTACGCAAACACTGAGGCAAGGGTTACCACAAAGGGCATTTGGCTGGGAAGCCAAGTTTCAAGAAAATACAAAATCACACATGCCCACACAATGCAAAGCATCATGGGCTGCACATGCAAATCATCACATAATGTTATGCTGGTTCAACTTTAAGCAGAATTGCATGGTGCCAAAAGGCCTCTTACACAACTTGCAAAGGGTGCTAACAGATTACACAGACACGTGTTTCGTCCTACCAGGACTCATCAGTATGCCTCGTCTGTTTGACACCCCAGTGGAATGAACCAGCTACCCTAAGATGGTCTGCCTGGCTTATATTGTGGTGAACCCATTAAAATAAAAAAAAAAAACTATTTAAAAGACAAAGAACCTCTGTGCACAAACACTGAGGCAAGGGTTGCCCCAAAGGGCATTTGGCTGGGAAGCCAAGTTTCAAGAAAATACAAAATCACACATGCCCACACAATGCAAAGCATCATGGGCTGCATATGCAAATCACCACATAATGTTATGCTGGTTCAGCTTTAAGCAGAATTGCATGGTGCCAAAAGGCCTCTTACACAACTTGCAAAGGGTGCTAACAGATGACATTGACACGTGTTTCGTCCTACCAGGACTCGTCAGTATGCCTTGTTTGTTTGACCCCCCAGTGGAATGAACCAGCTACCCTAAGATGGTCTGCCTGGGTTATATTGGTGTGTGTATATATATATATATATATGTGTGTGTGTTTGTGTGTGTGTATATATTTATATATATATATATAGAGAGAGAGAGAGAGAGAGAGAGAGAGATAGAGAGAGGGAGAATAACCAATAGGTTTGTGTCTGTTACCAGGGAGTAATAGCATTGAGAGGTTCTGGACACATGAACCTTGAGAGCGAAGCTTGAGAGATTCCAATGTGTCTAGAACCTCAAGATGCTAGTACTCCCTGGTAATGGACAAACAAACCTATCAGGTATTTTTTTTAATATATGGATGCAATGTTTATTTTGAATGGGCGGTGAACTGACTTTTTACTGGTCTACTGCCACAGTGTCTCATGCTGTGGATTTAGCTGTGTGCTAGCTCGTGACGGTTCCCGCCCCCATCCATTTTTTTAAAATTTTTGAGATCCTACCTGCTCTTCAGGACCACAACAGTAGGATCAACCAGATATTTTTATCTCCTGAGGGAAAACCATAAAATAAAAATGAGAAGCCTGATGACCGAGTTCGCTCTTGGTAAGTAAGAGAACCGCCGCCATCTTTTTTCAACTGTTCTGCCCGCCCACACAGGAAAACCAGCCAATGAGGAGGCACGCTTATGACATGGGGGCAGGAGGTTTCTTTTTGGAAGCTTGGAATAATACTATTATCAGCACAAAAGTATAGTATTACCAGTGATTGACAATACTATTATCATTGAACCTTTCAGGCTATTACCAGAATTTTTTTGTATGCTTTACAGACCTATTAAATTTAAGATCCATATATTTTATATTTACATATATATATATATATATATATATATATACACATGCATGTATAGGGATTAACTCACGACCGGGTATGGGTTTACTGATCATTAATCCACGCCTGGGGCGGGGGGGTGGAATCACGAGGTGAAGCCAAGTGATTTCAACCACCCAGGCATGGATTAATGCTCAGTAAACCCATACCCTGAAGTGGGTTAATCCTCTTATAACATGGGCAATGTTTTGTTGGAGTTTTACCTAAAGAAGTACTGAAATAAAGCCATGAGAATATGCAGCTGTGGGTATATTAGAGATTAATCAATGGTCAGGTGACCTGCTTGGATGAATCAGAAGACAGTATTTTAGGAACCCATGATATATATATATATATATATATATATATATATATATATTCAATTGTTTACTGTGTTTTCAAAAAAAAAACAGAAATAAAAAGGGATGGATAACAATAGCACAAGGTCTTTCATACAGAACACAGAAAACATTGTTCCTGGCCAGGTATGGTGTACCAGATCCCACAGATATACAACTGTAAGCATAGGCAATATTGCTTTCATCAGACAAAATTCAAAGGTTATGCCTGCAGTTCAGTGGGTGGAAGTAACAAGCCATACTTGTTGCCTGAGCTGTTGAAGTCAGCTTCCTCCAGCCTCAGTCAGAAGCATTGTTAATTGCTACAGCTGGAGACAAGGGCTGGAGTCTCTACCTGGGCTCAGTGCCACCCCACCCCCACTTCTCCCACTTTCTGCTTCCTTTGTTTCTCCTTCAGTTTTCTAAGTCAATATTTTGCTTTATGCCTTCCAGACTGCAGTTTGTGCTTTGCTCAGTGACCTATTCCTGCTTCACTCCTGTTCTTATGTACCTAGAGTATGTTTTTTTTTCTTTTTTTTTCATACATCTAGTTTTCTCAGTGTCCTGCCTTTGTCTTTTAACTTGCACTATCTCAGGCTCCCATGTTTGCTGTTTTGCCATACAATTTGCAGTCACCCAATTCAACTACAATCCTTAACTCAAAGACAGTCAAACAGTTGTGATGCCGAGAGCATGACGTTATTGAATTATACACACACAACTTGGCTACTTGCTTTCAAGGAGGAAAAGACTCCCACTGCTAAGGAACATTAAAAATCCAATATTTTATTGTTCTAAAAGTAGTGCCACACCCACCACTACTTTTATAACAATAAAATACTGGAATTTTAACATTCCCTAGCAGTGGGAGTCTTTTCCTCCTTGAAAGCAGGTAGCCGAGTTTTGTGTGTACCATCCTTAACTATTTCCACCTGACTCCTAGTCAGGCAGGCACTCCTTTATGGGTTCTGTTGGTTTCATTAGTCATTAATTTCAGCAGCATTCTGCTTGCTAGTTTTCAGTTCCCAAATACTCCTGCTTTCCCTAGGAGTTCCATTTGTTGTTCTCTACTGCCTCAGCCACCTGGCCTGCAGTGTATCAGCAACTAACACTGACATCCCATATCCCTGGTTACTGCCCCCTCCCACCTCTGCTTTGTCTTCCTCTGTCTACCATCTCCAGCGTTCTGCTCCCCACCCCTTGATTTAGACCCCACATCACCTCTCTTTTATCTAGCTCTCCTCTCATTGCTAACCCCTCTATCTTCTTGCCTCTTCCAGATCCTGCCCTTGATAGGGCCACACAAGCCCTCCATCGGCACGACCGCAGCTCAGTACACCAGCTGTCCAGCCATTCACCTTCTGGCCACTCTCAGGATCCAGAAAGCTGGGTAAGACAACCAAGACTGGCCGGGGAAGCTGTGAGCTGCTGCCATTAGTCCAACGCTCACAGTAGTGCACCCTGATTGGACCTCTATTTTCCTTCTGCACTGTGAGTCACTAACTCTGCCTGCTAAAACTGTCCTTGTCTCTGGGCCATTGCACCCTTTCATTCCAAGTGGAAGCAGCCAAAATTTTACACCCACCCTCCCACTTTAATGAACTAGATCCTCACCACACCTCCCTGGGAGGACCCTCCTCTTTTCTTGTATTTTACAGGGTTCCCTTGCTAGGTCCTCCTCCTTCTCCCTCTCACCTCACTCCCCTCCCACTTTAACTTTTGTTTCACTGTAACTTCTGTGCTGCCTGGCCTCATCCCCTTGCTGTGTGACTGCTTTTCTCACTGCACCATTTCTCCTCTCACTTGCCTTCCTTACTTTTCTTTTCTCAATCTTGCCGATCCCTGTGCCCATTTTCCTCTGCCACCTCTCTATCCTCTCAACATGCACTCCCCCATACTCTGTTCACCCTTCTCCTCTTCCTGTCTCCTCTCTTTCCCCTTCTCCACCTTCCCAGAGCCTGCTTCCACTCCTGCGCCCCCACAGCTACCAACTTGATATTGCCTGCCGCCACCTAGGTACTCCACACTTTGAGCCCAGCCCTCCACTCAGGGCTCCCCCTTCTTCTAAAGAACTGTCCTCTCCTGCTTGTGGGCATTGGGTACTCACCTTTTCCTCTTATACAACTTTGATCCTGAACCTTCACTATCACCCCAAGGCACATTCCTACACAAAAAGAAGATGCAAGCTCTGCCTTAGGGAATTTCATTTCAGCACACAGAAGCTTGTGCTCCTCCTCCTGCTGCTGTCAGGCAACATCCATCCAAACCCTGGCCCAACCTTTGCCAGGGTCTCCAACCAAAACAAACATTCAGGAGCCCTCTCAATCATGTCTCAACATTTGCAGCCTTCTTCCCAAACTTGATGCACTAAAAATCTTTACTAGCCAACCTAACCTGGACATCTTGGCAGTTGTAGAATCCTGGCTCACACCATCAGTCCATGACCAGGCAATCACCCTTCCTGGCTACAATGTCTTTAGGCTTGATTGGATGTATAAAAGAGGTGGTGGATGCACCTTATACCTTAAAGATACTCTCCTGGGACACCTCATTAATATTGCTTTCCAGACTACCACTGCTCAGATTCTTCCCATCAGAATCCTAATAGGCGCTCACAATAAAGCCCTCACAGTTGTTACTGTTTACATGCCACCTAAAGAGCAAGGAAATGGACTAACCACAGTATTGGATTTCGTCAGGTCACTTCCACCGGACTCTGAATCTATCCTTCTACATGACTTTAATATAAATTGGCTCACTGCTGAGGCAGGGGCACATAAGGACTCCATTGCAGCAGCCAGCCTTACCCAGATGGTCAACTCACCAACCAGAAAAAAACTACAAAACTGGCACCAGCACCCTCCTGGACTAGATCCTTGCCAGCCGCCCTACCCGGATTATAAACACCTCTGTTTTCCCTGACTCACTCAGTGACCACTCTGCTGTCAGCTGCATAAGGTCTAACAAATTCACTAACCCCCCTCCCAAAACCATCACCAGTAGAGTTTTATCTCGTGGTCAGTTAACTCATCTTAAATCTCATCTTCTCCTACAGGACTGGTCACCAGTCTTCAATGCAACTAATGTCAATACTGCACTAGACCATTTCATCAAAATATTTAACGAGGCCTGTAACAAATACGCTTCTTTTAAAAAGTGAAAATTTAAAGCCCTCTGTAACCCATGGCTCTCAGGTGACCTCCTAAGGCAACTAAAATCAAGAGACCACTCTGGGAACTGTCTAGAACCACTGGTAAGCAAGCTGACATCGTAAACTACAAACATGCATGGAATGACTGTACCAAATCTATTCGGCAAAATAAATCAGCCTATTTCAAGAATGCTCTTACTAACTCCTGGGGTAATGGAAGAGACTTCTGGAACAACATAAAAGAATTCACTGGAAAGCAGTCAAAATCTCCCCCTTCCGTGCTCAACATAAATGGATGTACTAAGCTCGACCCGAAAATCATTGTGAACACCTTCAACACTGCTTTCACTGATCTCAGCACTGTCCCCCCCTCCCAGTTTTTTCAAAGAAGATGATTCTACCATGTCCCCAATTTCCACTGCCTCTACTAGTCACCCACCCTTCTATTTTAAAGCGGTCAAGATGTATCAAGTTTGCAAGTATGTTACCAAAGCCATTAGCAAATCCAGATCAAGCAACAATCACTTGACCCAAAACTGCTGTCCCTCACTCTAGAAGAGGTACTTGGGCCCTTGACCAGGATCTTTAACCTCTATCTCAGCCTTAGTCAGTTCCCTGACAAGTGGAAATCAGCCACTGTTACCCTGATCCATAAAAGTGGTGACAAGACCACCCATGAGAATGTCCGCCCAATCTCCATTCTACCTCCCCTCTTTAAGGCCCTGGAACATATTGTTGCAGACCAGCTTATTGACTTTCTAGACAAGTACAACATCCTGTGCAGGCAGCAACATGGCTTCAGAAAAGGACATGCCACCTCCTTGGCACTGCTGGAATTCACCAGCGCCATCCACAGCTCACTGGACAATGGTCAGCAAACTGGTTCCATCTTCATCGATTTAACCAAGGCCTTTGATACTGTCCACCACTGCCTCCTGCTTGTCCAGCTTCAGAATGCAGGCCTCTCACCTGACTCCATTAACTGGTTCAAAAGCTACCTAGACAACCAGTCTCAAAGAGTAAAAATTGCAGATACACTCTCTGATGCCAAACCTGTCCACTCAGCTGTTCCCAAGGGTTCTATCCTGGGCCCACTCCTTTTTAGCTCGTTCCTGAACACACTACCAGATTCCTGTCCAGAACAAATCATACTCTACACTGATGATGCAATAATCCTAGCCTCCCACCATGATCCAAAACTGCTACAAGATAACCTCCAACTGGCTTTCTCATCAGTCGAAAACTGGTTCTTAAAGCAGAAACTGATCCTAAATCAGAAAAAAAGCAAAGGCCATGATTTTCAGCCGAGCCCATAACAAAAATAAGCAGCACCACCTCTCCATTAAAACCAAGCAAGGAGTCACTCTGGAACAAGTCCAAGCTTCAAATACCTTGGGATCACCCTGGACTCTCATCTCTCCCTTGCTGCCCACATTAATAATGTTGCTAAAGCTGCTAATACCCGGTTGGGCCTACTGTTCCACCACAGGAAACATCCAACCCCAGAAGCCTTGTCAGTCAATGTCCAGAGCTTTATTGTTAGCATTATTGACTATGGACTTATCATTTATGGCTCTGCCACTGCCACCTCTCTCAAACATGTTTCTGCCTCCCTCAACAAGGCCTGTTGGCTCATCACTGGTTCCCACTGTCTCACTCATACATGTGACCGCTATTCTCAAACCAGGTGGTTGCAACTCGCCAGTCAAATAAAACATCAAACCTGTATCATTGCAAAGAAAATATTAATGGGCCTTGCTCCTCTTGGAGTCTGTGCTCTCCTTCAACCCAGAAACAACACCCGCAACACCAGGAGGTCCAAACCACAATTTTTTCAAATCCCCCGCTGTTGCACAACCCAAGGTCAAAGATCCTTGGCTTATAGGGTACCCAGCTGGCTAAACGGACTCTGCAGTGATATCTCTGCTTCACCCATGCTTGGTGCTTTCAAGTCAAGGCTCCCTCTCTCTCTCCTTGCCTCCATCTCCTGTGACTGCCCTGACTAAGCAGTCCTCCCTCCTAGACTCCCCATGCTGTTGCCACCTGATGTGCCTCCACACCTAGCACTTTGCAATAACCACTGCCCCACTGATGCCCTTTCCCCTATCAGTCTTTAACAATGCCACCTGGCTGCTATACTCCCACCCTTCTTCCACCACCCGCGGTCTCCTCCCCCTCACTCCTTTCTCATCCCCCCACCTCCCCTCCTGCTACTGCCTCCCCTTTTCTCCTGTACCTCCTCACCATCTGATCTTCTCTTCCCTCCACCCCTCCTTCAATCCTATCTCTGTCAATTCCCCCATCCCTCGTGTCCCCCGTATTCCCTTTAGGTACATGTCTTAGACTATCAGTATTACTGAATGTTTTATACTGTAAATCATGCTGTATGGTTGTACTCACTGACATGGAACCTTTGTAAAAGAGCCTCAGCTCAAAAGTATTTGTCATCCTAGTCTTTAATAAATAAATAAATTAATTAAATAAAAACAAAATATAGAACTGGTTGGCATGTGTTCATCATTCAATCCAAGCACAGGTCATTCAATTTTTTTACAATGTCCTAGTTGCCATTTGATGTCTGTCAGTCAGCATTGCCTGTGTTTTCTCTCTACATTGTACTCATGGCTGTCAGGCTTTGCCATCAGCCTCCCTCCACTTGTGCACTTAGATGCATGTCAGCCACATCCATAGCATGGCTCCAGGGCTCCTGCCCTTTATGTCAATAGTCTTGCTCTGCTCAATAAAGTCCATATTTTGAGGGTGGGCCCCTTGACTTGGTGGGATCCTTCTCTTTCTGCACTTCAGGTGAGAATGTCCTATGCTCCGGCGGAAGCTTTGGCCATGCAGATCAACTTAGTGGCACCTCTTAATTAGCATTTAAGACTTCAGTTGCCAAAGGATGGGGTCTGTAATTCCATGGGGGCTACTTTAGCTGTGCAGACCACGTTAGCAGCACCTTCGAAATCTATCCCCCCCTTCCACAGCCACATAAGGTTCACTTGGTCTCCGCTTACTCCCCTTCCTCTGCCCCTCAAAGGTGAAGATCATACAATTATTCAAGTCCCAACCCCTCAAGGCTGAACTCCATGCCTTACCCCTAAAGGATTCATCTTTCTATATAGATGTCCCCATGGAGCCTAGGTGAGAGATGTTCAGTGGTTGTTGCTCTCCTCTAGTTCTAGTTCTAGTTCTAGTTCTAGACCTAGTTATAGGAGATTCTGATATACTTATATGCAACAATGGCATAATGAATAAAGACATAAACTGTCTCCCAAGAGCGAGAACAAATGACATAAAGGAAATATTAGAAAAACTACTGAATAAAGGTATAAAATATAAAACAATAGAAGACTACACTGGGGTTAAGAACTTGGGAAAAGAACATGAGAAAGACATAGCATATGAAATACTTGGTATGGGGAATCTAATAAAGGAAAATGGGGCCACAGCTGTGATTTCAGAAATACTCCCCCTGAATAAATGCCATCTGGAAAAAAATCTGTACTATTCATAGAATAAATGCCAGGTTGCAATACAAATACAGGCAGGAACATACAGGTGTAACATTCCTTGATACATGGAACCAATTCTTCAGGAAGGCATACTTTTTTGCTAGAGATGGATTACACATAAATAAAGCAGGTAAAAATGTTTTTGGCAAGGTTATAGCTGGAGCTCTGTACAACACTGAAAAGGCAAGAAATTTAAGCTGACCAATGGGGGAGGAGTGGGAAGACACCCAATAACATATCATTATTTAAAGGTACTTTTAACTAATGTAGGAAGCCTAATTGACAAAAAAGACGAGCTGGAGTACCTTTTAAAATCTGAAGGGGTTCTAAAGTGCAGTGTGACTGAGACATGGTGGAGGCAAGGCAACTGGAGTATGGATATATCAGGTTACAAGGTATATTATGTAAATCATAGATATAAATGCAGTGAGGGTATGGCACTGTATGTTTCAGAAGATCTGAAACCAAGTAAGATCATAAACACAAATTCAAAATATGACAATGTGGAGCAAGTCTATATATATTACCATAAAAAAGTAAAGAAATTACTGGTGAGTGTAGGGTATAGAGCACTGATATATCTGGTGAGAACTATGCATTAATTGATAAACTAGAGTAAATTGAACCCAGATCAAATGCTCTAATTGTTGGTGATTTTAATCTCCCTGACACTGACTGGGCATTGCATTCTGCTATATCTCCCAATGGGAAAAGATTACTGAAATCTGCAACACCAAAAAACATGCAGCAACTATTTAATGTGGCCAAAAGAGGTCAAAATGTCCTAGATATTGTACTAAGTAATTTTGAAATTGGTATCATTGTCTGCAGGTGAGGGAACCATTATGCGGCAGTGACCATAATATGGTCCAGTTATTATTTAGTACAAACTGGGAACCATAGGTTGGTGACACAAAGGTAAGATGCTATGACAGGACTGATTATGTTAAGATATATGAATACACTGAGGGTTGGGAATGGAGGTAGGACTTTAAAAAACAAACTTTGGAAGGTAAATGTCAGAGGTTAACTGATGTTGGATTATTGTACCAATAAGTATATCCCTGTCAGGGTTAAATATAACACAAAGGGTAAGATATCAATTTGGTTCAGTGGTGCAATAAAACAAATAATTAGACAATGAAGGAAATCCTTTTATAAGTATAGTATAAGAATAACCCTTCATCTACAAATGTTGTGGAATATAAGAAGAAATAAAATACATATAAGAAATAGTAGCTATAAGGAGGTCCAAGAGAGATTATGAACTTTGGTTAGCAACAGTTTCCAAGGATTAGTTATATCAACAGCACAAAGAAAGGGCACTCTGTATTTGAGCCCCTTGTGGTTGATAATCAAGAAATTCTGCTCTGTTAGAACAGCTGGCTGGTGTCTGGGTGGGACCAACGGCTCATATCCTATACTGATCACTTCCAGAGGGTACTGCAATTCAAGCATGGAAGGAAACTACTATAATGCCAATAGATAATAAGCATTTGTCAAAGTTGAATGTTGTCTTGCTGGCATTGGCTTTGGTAGTGCCAGAGGAAGAGATGCATAATAGGAATGGCAGTGAAGTATTGAAGTAATGCCAGCCCCACCCTCACCCTGTAGAGAATGACAAGCATTGGGGTGTGCCTTTGGGTCATCAGCTATAATGCTCATGCCATTGTACATCACCCTACCCTGTAGACACTGACAAGTGTCGTGGTGTGCTTTGGGGTCTTTTGGCATTATACTTACTCTGTTCCATAAGGAAATACACTGACATGGGTGCAGTACAGGAGAATGGGGTGAATTTTGTGGCCGAACAGTGCAAGGCACACCACAAAGCCTCTCAGTGGCTGTAGGGTGAGGGTTGGGGTGCAGTGGGATATGCATTACATCTGGTGATCCCAAGTCACAGCCCTGGCGCCTGTCAGTCTGTACTGGGCAGTATGCTACAGTTGGAAACCCTAACACCATAGGCGTGCGGTGGTATTTTCACCCCAGATTTTCAACATGGGCTGTTTGTGAGGCCACCTCATGAGAAGTGATACAATCAGTTTGTGAGGTGAAAGGTAGTTTTGCACAATGGCTATGCCATTTGGCGACACAAGGATGAAAACAAATTTTGGGTAGGATGTGGAGAATGGCAACTGTATTGTTCATGAGGAAGCATAAAAAATGCCAAAGTTGAAAATCTGGAGTGAAAATATGAATAATTACTGACGTTATTAGCATGCATAGAAACTGCACAACACACAGCCATAACCTAATTATTTGTGGGACCTTGTTAGCCACATTTTTAACATAGACATTTTGGGACCTCCCCTCATGAACAGTGATGCTGTGATTTTGTTAATCAGTCCCAAAAGTTGATTTCCCACAGCAACCACGCCATTGAGGGCCACAGGTGCAGAAACACATTTTGGTAGGATGTGAAAAATGACAGCTGTACTGTTGATAAGGAGGTGTGAAAAAATGCCAGTGTTGAAAATCTGGTATGAAAATATTGCAAATTTGTGAGGTTACAAGGGTGCATGGAAACTGCACAATGCATGCTTGCAACATAGTCATTTTATGGACTTTTGGCAGCAAATTTTCAACATAGGCATTTTAGAACCTCTGCTCATGAACAGTGTCACCATCATTTCCTCACACTGTCCCGAAAATTGACTTTGCACAGTTATCGTGCACTTCTGCACCGGACATGCGAAAATACATTTCAACCAGGATTTGTAAAATGACAGCTGTACTGTTCATAAGGAGGTGTGGAAAAATGCCAATTCTGAAAATCTGGAGTGAACATATTACAAATTCACACAAACTGCGCAACATACACTAGGAAAACACTCATTTTATGGACTTTCTTCACCAAATTTTCAACATAGGCATTTTAGGACATCTGCTAATGAACAGTTTCCCTATAATTTTCATAATGTGTCTCGAACATGGATTTCCCACAGTGACAGTGCTATTCTGCGCTGGAAGTGTGAAAACACATTTCAGCCAGGAGGTGAAAAATGACAGCTGTACTGTTCATAAGGAGGTGCAGAACAATGGCAATGTTGGAAATCTGGAGTGAAAATATTATAAATTCGTGACCTTACCAGCATGCATGCAAACTGTGCAATGCATGCTCGTAACAGTCATTTTGTGGAGTATCATCACCAAATTTTCAACATAGGCATTTTAGAACCTCTGCTCATGAACAGTGCCACTGTCAGTTTCGTAATCTGTCCCGAGCATTGAATTCCCACAGTGACCACGCTATTCTGTGCCAGGAGTGCAAAAACACATTTCAGCCAGGATGTGAAAAGTGACATCTGCACTTTTCACAAGGAGGAGTAGAAAAATGCCAATGTTGAAAATGTGGCATCAAAATATTGCAGATTTGCGTAGTTAGGAGTGTGCATAGAAACTGCACAATGCACACTCGTAAAACAGTCATTTTTTTGGATGTTCCTCACCAAATTTGCAACATAGGCTTTTTGAGACCCTGCCTCATGAATTCTGTCACTGTCTTGGTGTTAATTAGTCCCGGAAGGTGATTCTGCGCAGTGACCGTGAAATCACCTTTCAGGACTAATTAACACCATGACAGTGAAAGAATTAAAAACCTTTCCATGGCACCTCTAGGGGTGAAACCCTCTTCTAGGGTTCCTTGCCTTTGGTACTCCTACAAAGTACAAATTCCTCCTGAAATAGAGAGTGTGAATGGCTAAAGTAAAGTAACACAGTTGCACAAGCATAACACTATACTGGTTGCACAGGCAACTGAATATGTATATAATAGGGGTGTGGTTACATAGAAATATAGACTTTAACAGCAGATAAGGACCTCTTGGTCGCGTGGTCTGCCTGTTTCATTGCCTACTGGATAAGCTGCAGATCCTAGTTAACCAACAGCCTACTTCATCCTAACCCCCCCCAGTATAATTGCCTTATGTCTGTCCAATGCATTTTTGTATTCCCTCACTGTTTTTGACCCCATGACATCAAGAAGGCTGTTCCATGAGTCCATCAGTCTATGTGAAAAAATACTTCCTCTAGCTGGCCCTGAGCCATCCACCCTCTATCTTCAAAATGTGCCCCCTTGTTATTGCACACCTCTTTTTCTGAAAGATGCTACCCTCTTGGACGTTGTTGATTCCCTTGAGGTACTTGAAAGTTTCTATCATGTCCCCCCCTCGCTCCTTTCCTCGAGGGTAAACATATTAAGCTTCTTTAGTCTCTCTTCATATGGTTTCTAGTGCAGACCCTGTACCATTTTAGTTGCCCTGCTTTGGACTGCCTCCATCCTGTCTTTATCCTTGTGGAGATGGGATCTCCAGAACTGCACAAAGTACTCCAGATGGGGTCTCATCAACTGTCTGTACAGAGTGATGACAATGTCCTGTTTTCTACTGGTGATGCCTCTCCCCTATGTGTCACAGTATCCCCATCCCTCCTTACTGCCTTCTCACAATGCCTGCATACCTTAAGGTCATCTGATATGACCCCCCCAGTCCCTTTCCATTTTTGTCATTGTTAGTACCTCCCCCCATGATGCACTCTTCCCCTGGGTTTGGGTTACCCAAGTGCATTTTGCACTTCTTTGCATTGAATCTAAGCTGCTATACTTTTGACCATTCCTCCAACCTTGCCAAGTCCCTTCTTATCCTTTCCACCCCCCCCTTGTGTATCAACCCTGTTGTAGATCTTTGTGTCATCTGCAAAGAGGCATACTTTTCCTTACAATCCCTCTACAATGTCACTTATGAGATATTAGAGAGGACCAGTCCCAATAATGAACCCTGCAGTACCCCACTAGTAACCCTGCATTCTTTGGAGTGGACTCTGTTTACTATTACCCTCTGTGTCCTGTTGTCCAGACAATTGTTTACCCAGGCAAACACCCTGGGACCCATTCCCAGGCTGGCGAACTTGTTTATTAATCTTTTTTGTGGGAATGTGTCAAATGCCTTGCTAAAGTCTAGGTAGGCCATGTCCATAGCCCCTCTCTGGTCTACTACTCTGGTGACCCAGTCAAAGAAATCTATTAGATTCACCTGACATGACTTTCTCACTGTGAATCCATGCTGCCTTGGGCCCTGTGACCTGTTGGCCTCTTAGAACTCAACAATTATTTCTTTCAGAAGTAATTCTATCATTTTGCCTACCACCGAGGTCAAACTAAAAGGTCTGTAGTTTCCTGCCTCTGCCTTGCTCCCACATTTGTGAAGGGGAGTCACATCCACGTTCCCCCAGTCCTCAGGTACAGAACCACACCATCCTCCCATGATTTGTTAAAAAGGGTAGTCAGTAGTGTCACTTGTTCTCCTCTTAGTTCTTTTACAATTCTGTGGTGAATTCGGTCATGACCCATTACTTTGTTCACCTTGAGTTTTAAGAGTTCTTTCAGGACCCTTTCTTCTGTGAATGGACTAGTATCAACTCTCTATCCAGAGTGCTTATATTGTTTGGTTTAGGTACATCCTCCTCTTCTTCTTGTGTGAATACTGAACAAAAGTATTTGTTCAGTATTTCTGCCTTTTCACTGTCACCCTCTGCCCACCCCTCCCCTTTATTAAGCCTCACTATCCTTCCCTTGGTCTTTCTTCTCTCACTAATGTGCCTATAAAAGGTTTTCCTCCAACTTCTTAACTGAGTTGGCTATCTGTTCCTCGGTTTGGGCCTTTGCTATCTGACTGCCTTCCCTTCTTGTACTTGCTCTAAACATAGAAACATAGAATTTGATGGCAGATAAGGACTGCTTGGCCCACCTAGTCTGCCCATTTCCCTACCTAATGGATAAGCTGCAGATCCTAGTTAACCAACAGCCTACTTCCTCCTGCTCCCATTAGAATTGCCTTATGTTTGTCCCATGCATTCTTGAATTCACCCACTGTTTTTGACTCTATGACCTCCTCAGGAAGGCTGTTCCATGCATCTACAACCCTCTCTGTGAAGAAATACTTCCTCACATTACTTCTGAGCAGTTCCCCCTCGATCTTCAGATTGTGCCCCCTTGTTCTTGCACATCTCTTTTTCTGAAAGATGCTACCCTCTTGGACTTTGTTGATTCCCTTAAGGTATTTAAAGGTTTCTATCATGTCCCACCTCTCCCTCCTTTCCTTGAGGCTCTACATTTTAAACTCCTTTAGTCTTTCTTCATATGTCTTCTGGTGCAGACCTTGCACCTTTTTGTTTACCCTCCTATTGGACAGTCTCCACCCTATATATGTCTTTGCTAAGATGAGGTCTCCAGAACTGTACACAGTACTCCAGATGTGGTCTTACCAACTCTCTGTACAGAGGGCTAACATCTTCCTGTTTTCTACTGGTGATGCCTCTCCTTACGCATCCCAGTATCCCCCCAGCCCTCCTTACTGTCTTCTCACATTGCTGGCCCACCTTTAGGTCATCTGATATGACTAACCCCAGGTCCCTTTCCATTTTTTTTGTCAGTATCTCACCCCCCATCATGTACTCTTCCCTGGGGTTTTGTTTCCCAGGTGCATTACTTTGCACTTCTTTGCATTGAATCTAAGCTGCCATACATTTGACCATTCCTCCAACCTTGCCAAGTCTCTGTTCATCCTTTCCACCCCACCTTGCATATCAACCCTGTTGCAGATCTTTGTGTCATCTGCAAAGAGACATACTTTCCCTTCCAGTCCCTCTGCAATGTCACTTATAAAGACAATGAAAAGACCAGCCCCAGTACTGAACCTTGTGGTACCCCAATAGTAACTCCCTTTTCATCACTGTGGACTCCATTTACTATTACCCACTGTGTCCTGTTGTCCAACCAGTGTTTTACCCAAGCTACCACCCTGGGATTCACTCCCAGGCTGGCTAATTAGTTTATTAATCTTTTGTGTGGCACCGTGTCAAATGCCCTGCTAAAGACTAGGCAGACCATGTCCACAGCCCCTCCCAGGTCTACTACTTTGGTCATCCAATCAAAGAAATCAATTAGATTTGTCTGACATGAATTTCCTGCTGTGAATCCATGCTGCCTTGGGTTCTGTGCCCCACAGGCATCTAGGTAATCAACAATTCTTTCCTTCAGAAGTGATTCCATCATTTCCCTACCACTGAGGTCAAACTGACAGGTCTATAGTTTCCTGCCTCTGTCTTGCTCCCACTTTTGTGAAGGAGAATCACATCTGCCCTCCTCCAGTCCTCAGGTACTACACCATCCTCTCATGATTTATTAAAAAGGGTAGTCAGTGGTGTTATTAGTTGTTCCCTTAGTTCTTTTAGAATTCTGGGGTGAATTCCATCAGGCCCCTTTGCTTTATCCACCTTCAGTTTTAAGAGTTCTTTTAGAACCCTTCTTCTGTGAAAGGACTAATATCAACCCCCTATCCAGAGTGCTTCTATTGACTGGATTATTATCTTCCCCTGCATTTCCATTGTGAATACTAAACAGAAGTATTCATTCAGTGTCCTTGCTTTTTCACTGTTGCATTCTGCCCAACCACCTTCCTTTTTTTTAGCTTCAGTATCCCTGCCTTAGTCTTTTTTTGCTTCCTAATCTACCTATAAAAGGGTTTATCCGCCTTCTTAACTGAGTTTGCTATCTTTTCCTTAGTTTGCGCCTTGCTATTCTGATTGCCTTCCCCGCTTCCTTCTGCTTTAACTGGTACAGTTCTCCATCCTGGTCCTTCTGTGTTTCCTTATACTTCCTGAATGCTATCTTTTTCTCCCTTACCTTCCCCGCCATCTCTTTTGAAAACCATAGTATTTTTTTCTTTTGTTTTGATTTGTTTATTTGCTTCAGACAAAGACTTGTTGCCTCTGTGATGGAAGTTTTGATGTTTCCCCATAGTTGCTCCACCCCACCTTTTTGCCTGTTTGCTAGTGGTTTTCTGAGGCACTCTCCCATTTTGACAAAATCAGCCCTCCTGAAGTCCAGTACCTTCATTTTTGTATGGATTGACTCTACAGCTAAGTTTATTGTGAGCCACACTGTTTGGTGGTCGCTTGTTCCCAGATGAATACCCACTTCAAGATCGGAGAGCCTCTCTCCATCCCCATTTGAGAGTACCAGGTCTAAGATTGCTCCCTCCTGAGTGGGTTCCAAAACTAGCTGTCTGAGGCATGCCCCCTGTAGGGCTTCGAGAATGGCCCTGCTCTTGGATGTGGCTGCAGCAAAGGTGCTTCAGTTAACATCTGGCATATTCAGGTCCCCCATCAGCAATATCTCTCCTCCCTTTTCTCTGCCATCCCAAGGATGCCTTCTATAATTTCCTTGTCCATTTCCTCCCCCTGAGACGGGGGTCTGTATACAATCCCTGTGGGGATTGTGGTGCCATTTCCAGTCTCCAGGGTGACCCACAGTACCTCCTCTCCTTCCTGTTTACCCTTTAGTTCTGTTGCTTTGATCATCTCTCTTACATAAAAAGCTACTCCTCCTCCTCTTCTTCCCTCCCTGTCCCTCCTATAGATTGTGTACCCTGGTATGTTGACTTCCCAGTCATGGTTCTCTGTGTACCATGTTTCTGTGACTGCCACAATATCCAGGCATCCCTCTTTCATCAAGGGCACCATTTCGGGGAGTATTTTTCCTAGACTATGGGCATTGGTACTTATTACCCTCCTTTTTTATGGCTTTATTTCTTTTTTCCACATCTCTATCCTTACTACCTTTGTCTTTTTCTTCATTTACCCCTGCCCTTCTCCCTATCAACTGCTCTATCTTGGTGTTTACCTGACTAACTACCCTGATTTTTCTGGGGGGAGCTAGGATTTCCCTTCTCCTTTTTAGTGCCCCCCTTGGTTAGTTTAAATGTGTGCCAATTAAGCATTTAAACCTATCATCTAGGATCCTGGTTCCCCTCCTGGATAGATGCAGACCATCACACCACTATAGGCCTGCATTCCTCCTTGTGGAGCCCCAGTCCCCAATGAAGCCAAATCCCTGAGCTCTACACCAGTTTTTTAACCAGTCATTGAATCCCATGGTGTGGAGTATCTTACCCTCATCCATACCATAGGCAGGTAGCACATCTGAGAAAGTTACCATGTGTGCTACTTGCCTAAGATGCCTCTGCAACTCCACAAACTCCTGTTGTACTGCTCTGATCCCATTCTCAGTCAGGTCACTTGCCCCTAGGTGGATAGTGACATCCAGCTCATGCCTCCTTGCAGCTGCTTCCACAATCTTGAGGATTCATTTCCTGTCCCTCCAAGCCATGGCACTGGGCAGGCACCATATCTTCCTTTCCTCTCCCTCCACCAGTTCTACCCCCCTAAGAATTGAATCTAACACCAGGAGTTGTTTCCTTCATCTGTGGGGTTCTGTGCCACTGTGGGTCTCTGTTGTGGAGGTTACCAGCATCCTTCTTGGTCTCCACTCCGGGTACCTCCATAGAGGAACCATGCTCCACTACAGTGGTGAATGAATTGTGGAGAGGCAAAATTGGAGGGATGCACCTCTGCTCTACCAACCTTACCCTCTCTGCACCCACCGTGGTCCAACCACTCCTCTTTCTTCACAACCTCTGAGGTAGTGGTGGTGGCTTGGGTGGTCCCTGAGTGATGAGCAGGTTTTCTGAATCCTTGCCAGGTCAGCATGGAGATGAACTACCTCCTCCCTTAGACCAGTGAGGTGTCTGCAAGAAGGGCAGCAATGCAATCTCCAGAATGTCTCCAGGAAGACTGCTGCTCCACAATCTGTGCATTGCACCACTCCCCACATGTCTGTGTCCCTTCCTGTTACAGATGCATTTCTTTTTTGTTGTTGTTATTCTTATTTTAGTGTGTGCAAGCTTGTGAGTGTCTCTACCACCTATTCAGTGTGATGTGCCTTTAAGGAGATGAACAGTTGTATGTTGTTAGCAATTTTGGGGGAAGTGATGTCAGAACCCCTGCCATAAAGGATGTTATGTGCTTGGGGTGGGTGGAGTGAGGGGCAGAGTGGGTCAGAGTAAACCTGTGCCCTGCAGAAACAATCAACTACAACTCTGACCCTTCAGCCCAGGGAGTGCCTTCCTTCCTTTCAGACACCTATTTCACAGAGGTTAAGTAACAGGTCTAGTCACAAATGACTGCAAATATCTCCCAGCTACAGTTCCCCCCTGGCAAATTAAAGTTAAACTAAGAAAATTCAACCACAGAAACATAATCAATACTAGTTACTTACACAGGTCCAAAAAGTAATAATTCAATTCAGTGTAGTCTAGAAAGTAACCTCCTTGATTTAAGGAAGCTCTGGCTGCTCTCTCTCTCTCTCTCTCTCTCTCTCTCTCTCTGTCTCAGCAGATGGAGACTACAAACAACTCCTGTTTTAAATCCACAGTTCAGCTAGGCCTCTTTCCATTCCTCCCTTTAACAGACACCTATTTCACAGATGTTAAGTAATAGTAAGTAAGGATTTTTTTTTTAAAACTAGGTCAAAAATTATTTTTTGTGAGTTAGTATCCTTTACTGTGATCACGAAAAAAGGATTTGCAAAACAGGATGTTATCACAGAAAAAAGGATTAAAAAAATAAAACTAAGTCCGATATTCTTTTTGTAAGCCTGATCCTTTTTTGCAATCACAAGAAAGGATTCATAAGGAAGGATCCTGACTTGCAAAAAAGGATAAAAAATAACAAAGTCCAAAATCCTTTTGCATGACAGTAGATTCTTTCACGGATGAAAAAATATAGCAAAAAAGGAATTACTGTCATGCAAAAGGATTTTTTATCCCCTTTGCAATGCCAGATCTTCTGTAAAATCATTGGTGTTGAGTGGCACCCCCACCCTCCAATTTTCCCAGTTCCATGTCATGGCACAGTTGATATCTATGGTGTCTAGTGGCACCCCCCCAATCCCCATATTACTTATATTCCGTATTCCATTGGTGATCAGTGGCACCCCCCCTCCTTCTTTCTCACTGTGAAATTGAAAATAAGAGTACAGTCCCTTGATGTCTTTATTTTTTCAAACCATTAAAAAAAATCCACCATTGATCTGATCTGCACCTCCACCTGACCTCCCAGTGTGCACCCACCAACCTGTATGCCGCTAGACCCCCGCACACACCCTCATTCACCTGAAGTGTTCTCACAGTGAAGATCCACTCTCTGATCAAAGATGCATCTTGCTGCTGGAATTGGTAACTGATCTGTGAGAAATAAGCAACCAAATGAGCATGCCTCATTATCTACTGCTTACCTGCCCCACCCTTCTATTTCAGGGGCACTGGGTGAAATGACACCATCAAGCTCCTGAAGTTTCTCTGGACCGGAAGCAGTCCTGGTGGTGATGGACTATACCCTGCTTTCCTAAAACTTATTTCCCTCACAATTGTTAAACCCCCCCACCTTCATTTTGAACCCCACACTTACTACACCTGCTGCTCCTGACTCATGGAAACACACAAATGTGGTACCAGTCATCAAAGTTGATGATCCATTCTCCCCTGACAACTATAGGCCAATCTTCCTTTTCCCCACCTAACTGAACTGTTCAAAAAGAATTGTAGACTCTCAGATGTCAGAGCAATTAGAACAATACAATCTCCTCTGTCCTCTTCAGCAAGGCTTCTACAAGAACCACAGTCCCTCCTCTGCCTTGGCCCTTTTTTCAGATCATGTACTCAGTCATATGGATCAGGGCAAAGCAACAGGTGCAGTCTTCAAAGATCTGTCAAAACATTTGACCTCGTTGATCACCACCTCCTCCTCCTCCTCCTCTCCAACCTGTGTCTCTTTGGCTGCTCCACTGGTACTGCTGCCTGATTCTGCAGCTATCTCTCCAACAGGTCCCAGTCTGTCATCATTAGTAAAGAGTCCTTTGCTGAACTCCTGGTACACACTGGAGTCTCCCAGGGCTCCATACTCAGACCTCTGTGTTTCTCCATGTTTGTTAATGCACTCACCAGGGATAGCATCAGTTGTAAAGCTCTTCTCTATACTGACAATCCGGTCCTCTACCACAGGGTTAAATCTATCTGATCCATCTCTTTTACCCTAACACTAAACTTTGGCTATGCCCACCAGTGGTTCCTCTCAAATAACTCCTAGTCAATGAAAACAAGACCAAAGCTATGCTCTTTGGCTGTAAGCTTTTTCTCACCAAAGCAGCCCAAACCAATGCCTCACTCATGGTACTTGCTCCAGAAGCCCCCCTTTAAAAATGTCCAGTCCTTCAAGTACCTAGATGTTAGGCACTACCTAGGTGTTACCCTTGGCCCCTCCCTTTCTTTCTCTGAGCATGTTAGCAACACTGTGTGGAGAATCCACCAAAAATTAGGCCTTGCATACCAATGCAAGAACTTCCTGTCTGCTAAAGTATACCTTGCCAATGCTCATGGTAATCCACTGCCCCTCCTTGATTATTTCTCCCCAGTCTCCCAATTATCCTCCACCTTGTACGCATCACTAAACTCCACATACAACTCTATCTGTTGGTTTGTCCTCCAAACCCCACACTGTGCCCACCACTACACTCTCTACCAGTCCCTAGAATGGTTCCCACTACAAGGTCTCTTTGATTATGCAGTGGCGGCCTGATGGAAATCTCACTTAGTAACCAACACCTGTCCCCCTGCTCACATATCCTGATGGATAGAGTGGTTTCACGGGCCCTCAAGGTATCTTTAGTCCTCCTGCTAGAAGTACCCCTTGTCTTCACTGCTATGGGAATTTGTGCTTTCTCCATCTCTGTACCCTCCCTATGGCACAGACTCCTACTATCCATCTACTCATCCCCCACCCAGCTGGCTTCTAAGCCAACTCTAAAAGCCTGGATCCTGACTGCTGCAAATTGTCACTGCACTCAACATTAATATCTAGGTCCTACATATCACCCATGTTCTATAATGCGTAAATGGCATTTCTTGCCCTTGTCTATCCTGTTTCTCCTTTCCTCAGAATTGCCTTTTCCTTTGCCTTAACACCCCCAAAAAAATCTTCAAACCTGCCCTGACCCTCTCTGAATATTTAATCCCTAAGAAACAATGAAAATGCTTGACTGTCTGAACCTGCATAGCTATTGTGACTAGTGTCTGTATAGAATTAAATCATGATATCATATGCTGTTGGCAAATGTAACTTTCTTTGTTTCTGGCACACTTGTACATTGTCTATCTCAACTGTTATTGTGTAATCTCTAATGTTATTGTATAATCCAATGCGGTACTACAGTAACTGCACATTTCTTTTTTTCCACACCACCCCAGGCTTGGGGTCAATATTCCCATACCATGTATGCAATTGTTGCTTCCAGTACTGTTGTCACTTTTGTGGCCCAGTTCATGCCTGAAAATGGTCTTTTGGATCAGTGCACCTACCCTGTTACCAAAGACATAAATAAATAAAAATAAAGTTCAATGTATGTTCTGACCGCAGTTACTATACTTGTCAGACAGCATTCACCAGTTCCTGCAGCAAGATGCATCTTTAATTGGAGAGTGTATCTTCACCGTATGAACACTTTGGGTGAGCGAGGGTATTTGGGGGGTCTAGTGGGGTGGTGGGTGACAGGTGCACAGTGGGAGGTCGGGTGGAGGTATGGGTCAAATCAATCCTGGACTTTTTTTTTACATGTTTGAAAAAAAAAAATAAAGACATTATGGGGCTGTTTTGTTACTTTCAGGTTCACAGTGATATACTGTAGAAGGGTTAAGGGTGGCACTGGCTGCCACCGGGGATATGAAATTAAAGTCATACAGAGATCGGGGTGGGGGGGGAGTGCCACTAGACACCAGTTATATAGGTTTTGGCATAATACTGAATGGGGAATATTGGAGGGCGTGGGTACCACTGTACACCAATGATTATATGAAAGAAATATATAGAACTAGGAGGTTGGGGGACACTAGTCACCAGGGCTGTTAACTATATCTGAAAGACTCTGCACTCACACAGCAAAAGGATACAATTACACTATTTCAAAAGGTAAGGAAATAAACTCTAAAACACTTTGTTAATGCACCAGTTAAGGACAAAGTGACAAAAGTTAGGAGATATGGTGTTAGGGTTTACAACCCTAACTACCCCCACCCACACACAGTTTTTGCAAGCAGACAACAGCACCATATTTATGCTGTATGCTCCTTTCTAGCTTAGCTTGTTTTACTCTAATTCCTATGCTCCCTTCCAGTCAACTTGGTTCCCATCCCTTCTCAGCCTGCACTTCCTCCCGCTTACCAATGCTGATTTTGCAAACAAACTGGGTTGCCCAACCCTTTTATGTCTTTATATAACCCTCCACCCTTCCGGGGTGCATGTCCCTTATCACATAGGAGGTAACACAGGGGTGCTCACCCGTGGTGCCACTGAACATAATATGCTGACACTGGGTTGCTCACTCCAGTGTGTCAGTTTGCCACTTTGAAAAAATTAAAACTAGTCCCTCCATGATTTTTTGTTAACCTGCAAAGAAGAAAATAGTCCTTTGTTGATCACTGCACCCCCACCCAAAATACCCAAATACCCTACCCTGGTGTCCCCCCACTCAACACCTACCGGGCCACAGTTTCCACATACCATCATGGTACCTCATCAAGTCAGTGACACCAGAACAGTGCCACACTATACATCGCAATAGTCTGGTAAGTGCTCACATGGACAACGAGGGGGGATTTACAGTGCTTGCTGCAAGCACTCCTCTGATCGCTGTCTGTGGTGCTGAAAGGGAGTAAGAGCCAGGAGCATGAAGGTTGGCCGAGCTGCTCCTGTGGTATGGAGGGCTGGTGCAATCAGCATCTTGGCTAGTAGCAGTGAAAACCAGGGTTCTAATCCTGGTCTCCAACCTTTTAGCATACCTTAGGTCTTGTTTTTTTTTTTTTTTTTTTACAAGGGGCCATAACTGATCCATGAATTTTAACTTACCCTGAGATCAGCTCCCTCCAAGGAGTGAGAATTATATAGATAGGGGGTGCAGGTGGCAGAGCACCCACGTCAGGGGGTGTGGGCATTAACACTGTTCTTGTTGCCACTCTTTGGACCCAATGCCACCCTCACCCATCTCAGCAGGGTCCCCTGTCATTGAGCCATTCACCGATTCAAAAAATGTCCTTCTCCAGGAACCATGACTGTGAATTTGAGGAAATACGGTAAGTCTGGTTAATGAGCAGTATTTCGGTATCCCCTACTGCTTATGACCCCCTTTTAGTTTATGTTTAGTTTAGTTTATTCAACCACACATTGCAGCCAAATATATCACAAGGACAGTAGTGGCTGAATTTACATACATTTTGAGAATAAGAAAGCAACCAACTTTATAATAAATTACATACAAATTAATAACAATCTGTTTTGCAGTTAATCTTTTTTTTATTGAGTATCGACATAAGCGTACATAAATTCTTAAGCAGAATGTAGCAGTACAGGGTGTACAGTATGCAAAACAGTTTACAGGCAACATTTCACTTGCAGGTACATTTTATACAATGTATTTATTTAATTTTTGTTGACCAGGTAAGTGCACCAGACAAATTCTGCCTATTTTCAGACATGGCTAGGGGGAGGTGGATACAGATAATTATCACTACTGGTTATGGAACCCAGGGGAGGTGGATACAGATAATTATCACTATTGGTTATGGAACCCAGGGGAGGTGGATACAGATAATTATCACTATTGGTTATGGAACCCAGGGGAGGTGGATACTGATAATTATCACTACTGGTTATGGAACCCAGGGGAGAGAGATACAGATCATTGTCACTACTGGTTATGGAACCCAGGGGAGGTGGATACAGATAATTATCACTACTGGTTATGGAACCTAGGGGAGGTGGATACAGATAATAATCACTTCTGGTTATGGATACTGATTTGACCTCAAGTTGTATACATTTTTGTCTGTTACAGGTACATTGTGATATTCTTACTCAGTTTTGAGAATAGTCATAATGGGTTAAGGCTGTGAGGGGAGACAGGACAGGGAAGGAGAGGCATGAGCACTGGGAGTTTTAGAGTATCAACAAATGTAGCATTTTACTAGTTTCATAGTTATTTACAAGTTCAGGAGGCAAAGCCTATAATTGAACTTGCAACCGAAGGTGGTTTTAATTCTCTATATAATCAAATTTAGTGTTACCCATATGTTTGTCCAATGATCTCTTAAACATATCCATAGTTTAACTCTCAACTATTGAGGCTGGTAAGGTATTCCACAAATTTACCACTCTCTGAGTGAACCATTGCAGTCTTTTTTTTGTTTGGCAGTTTACTCCTTTTAATTTCATATTGTGTGATTGTGTATGTGATACAGATGTTTTTCTTTCAATACCTAATGTTCCAATTAGTCCTGGTTCATTGTGGGCCTTATAAATCATGCAAAGGTCGCCTCTAATTTGCCTGTATTGGATTGAATACAAACCAAGTATTTTTAGTCTTTCATCATATGGTTTGTCAAACATGCCACTGATTTTTTTTTTTGTCGTTTTCCTTTGGACTCCCTCAAGTTGTTTCTTTCCGTGAATTGTGGTAGGTGCACAAAATGGGGCAGAGTAATCTAGATGTGATCTCACCAGACTAGTGTAAAATGGGAGAATAACCTGTGGGTGTCTGCTTTTAATATTTTTCCAAATACAGCCCATGATTTTCTGACATTTCTTTACTTTAACCGTTGTATTATTTTCAAAAGTTAATTTGTTTTCTGTTATTTGAAGTGTTACATTGTTTAATAAGTACCCATTTTTCAGATTATTGTGACCCAAGTGCATTACTCTGCACTTTAGCTTGTTAAATGTCATTTTATTATTCCTGGCCCAGATTTCTTGTGCTTCCAATTCTTTTTGCAAAGAGTCTATTGCTTCAACGGTATTAACAATGCATCCAATTTTGCAATCGTCAGCATATTTGGATATCCATATGTTTTCTAATATCTGCAATGGTATTATTAAAATATTAAAAAGAACAGGGTCCAGCACAGAGCCCTGTGGAACTCCACTAGTAACATCGACCCTTGATGACAAGGCACCCTTAACTGATGTACTGTACATTGTTTACGATTGCATAACCATGAATTAATCCAGTTGATTAAAGTATGTGGACATTTTTGCTTAGTTTGATGCTCTAGAAGAATTCTATGTGACACACTGTCAAACGCTTTAGCTAGATCCAAGTATACAATATCTACCGGAAGTCCTCTATCTAATGCAGCACTCACATTTTCAAAGAAATTTAGTTGATTAGTTAAACATGATCTTCCCTTTCTAAAACCATGCTGTGATGTATCATATAAGTTGTATTGATTAATGTGTATTTCAAGTCTCCGCAGGATTAATCTTTCAAGGATTTTTCCAATAACAGAAGTCAGGCTTATAGGTCGGTAGTTGGATACTATAGATTTATCACCAGTTTTGTATATAGGTATAACCACTGCTTCTTTCCATGCTTGTACACTAACACCCTCTTCTAGTGATAGGTTAAATAATTTACATAGTGGTCCTGATATATAAGATGAGGTTTCTTTTAGTAAAGTAGGATGTATCCCATCCGGTCCGGCAGATGAGTTAACTTTTAAGTTCTGTAGTTCTTGTGTGGTTTCATCTACCGTAATAGGTTCAACAGTTGTTAAGTTATAGTTTGTGTTTAAGTTGCTAATAAATTGCTCATTTTTTTAAATATCTTATGGAAGAATTTATTAAATTCCTCTGCAATTTGTATTTCATTAGTAACAGTACCCGAACTGGTTACTAAAGGACCTATAGTAGCTTTGGAGCTTCTCAAAGAGCCAATATAGCAATAACATTGTTTCTTATTATCTATAGTGTCTATAGCTAATTTATTTTCCATACTTTTTTTTTTGCATTTCTAATTTCTAATTTTACTTTGTTGGCATACTTTTAATAATGTTTCCATTTATCTATCTATGGTTGGATTTTATATTTCCTGTAGCTTTTTTGGTTTTTGACAATTTTTTGATTTTAATGCTCCACCAGGCAGGATTTCTGTATCCCTTGTTGTACTTTTTCCTGTTAGGAACCCAGTTATCTATACAGTATTTGAGTTTGGTCAGTAAGCTGTTCCATGCTTGATGTACATTGAGGCCTATCCATTCTGATTTCCATTCCCATATGTTCAAATATTGTTTGATTTTTGAATAATCTGCTCTTGTATAATCCTTGGTTGAGGTGTTCCCTTGAGTGTCTATTACTCTAGACTGTATATGAAACAGAATAATATTATGGTCGCTATTTCCCAAGGGATCTAATAATCTAGAATTATGTACTAAACTCCTCATATTAATTAGTACGATGTCAATGATATTGTTGTTTCTAGTACCTTCCTGTATAATTTTTTCTAGGTTAAGATTAACCGTTAAATCTAGGAAATCTTTCTCCACATTTCCTTTCCAAGTGTGTTTGTTCCAGTCAATGTTTGGGAAGTTAAAGTCACCCATTAAGATGTATTTTGTTTTTTTGGTTGAAACTGTTTATCAATCTTAGAAATTCAATATTTTGATCTTTATTCAAGTTAGGAGGTTGGTAAGCCAATCCAATGCATATTTTTAAGGTTGGTAAATTGATCTCTACCCATATTATTTCACTTTCGTAGTCTATAAGTGTGTTACTTGGATAGCAGTGAAATGGGAACTCTTCAGAAATGTATAATGCAATTCCACCACCTATTTTATCCTTCCTATTTTTTGTTATTTAGTTAAATCCTGGTATATCGATATTCCAACTTTCATCTTGAAATCATGTTTCAGTGACCCCACAGATAGAAATTTTTTCTTTGTCTATTATATATCTTAGTTCATCAATTTTATTAGACAAGCTTCTAGCGTTTAATAATAATATTTTTATGTCACTTTTTTTTTGTTGTTGTTGTAGGTAAATAAGATTATTAGTGGTAACTATAGTGTTTGTGGGTTCAAAGCTTATGATTCCAGGTAGTAATACAAGATTCCCATTTAGGGATTCCCCCCTCCCCCCTTAGCTAGTTTAAATATTTGTCCAGGGAGCAGGTAAATTGGTGGCTAAGTAAATCACTTCCTTTATTGTTTAAGTGTAGACCATCTCAGGAGAACAACTCATCTTTAAGGTAAAAATCTTCCCAATGGGTTACACAATGGATCTCTTGCCTGAAAGTCCATGATCTCAACCAGTTGTTAAAGTTGCAAATTTTTTGGTTGATTCGGGGGGTGGCTTTTGGAATGGGCAGGACTTCAGAGATAATAACTTCGCATCCAAGTGGGTTAGTGTATTTATTAAAGCCACCATGTCTTGTTTTATTTCCTCAAGGGGGTCCCTAAACATATTATTAGTTCCTACATGTGTAAGAATGAGGGGGTTGCGACCTAGTCCTTTAACCATCTCTTTGCACATATTTGTTAAGTCAGCAATTTTTGCCCCACTGAAAGCTGATAAGGTCCTGTATGATTTGTCTGGATTACACATTTTCCTATCGAATCTTTTTATCATAAAGTCCCCTATTACCAAGAGGTTTCTGTTGTTCGACTGAGTAGAATTGTCAAGTTCCATATTAACAAGATTGTTACAAGTATAACTTTCCCCAGTGGCTTGAGTAATAGGTCTATTATTGCTATTATTGTCTATTAAGGTAAGTAGTTCCCTGGTCCCTTCTACTTCTATAATAGGTGTTTGGCTATTTTCAGAATTAATTATTAATCTTTCAAGTAAAGAGAATCTATTTGTAAGGGGTATATCGAATGTTGTTGCATGCCTTCCTTTTTTTGGAGGTTTGGTATATTGAATGTTGTACCATTCTTCATCCCCATCTGGTGTAATATCCTCCTCTCTATTTCTTTTGTTTTTTTTCTTAATCTTTAGTTCTTGCTCCTTACTCCACTGGTAAACATGCCCTTCTTTAAAGTTATCCCATTTACAATTACCCTTTGTATTCTATCCCCTTACCAGTTTTGTGCCAGCCTCACTACTACCAGACCCAGCCCTAGGCATGTAATTTTGTGCAAAAGTCTTCTGTGCAGCACAGAATCAAGCACCTTACTAAAGTTAAGGTACACAACATCCACAGTGCCTCCCCCAATCCACCACCCTGGTGTCCCAGTCAAAAAACTCAATCAAGTTTGTTTGACACAACCTACCCTCTGTAAACCCAGTGTTGCTGCTGGCCTTGCAGGCCATTGGCTTCCAGATAGCTAGTGATTCTTTTCTTTAGCAGTTTTTCCATGAGCTTGCCCACCATCGATGTCAGGTTCACCGATCTGTAAATGCCTACCTTCTCCTTGTCCCCACCCTTGTGTAGAGGGACTAAATCCAGCCTTTTCCCATCCTCGGGCACCTGCCCTGTTTCCATCCTTAGCATGAGGGCTCCAAGCAGGAGGGACACTTGGGATGCAAAGACCTTAGGGATGCTTCATGACAAAACACGGGATTTGTCATCTCTCTAACTGCACCGACACAACCCCACCCCTCCCTCTCCTTGTTCATCTACCCAGTTGGCAGATTTCACATCCTTTCTCACAGCAGGAAGTCCAAAATCAGCCTTCTGGCTGAGTGAAAAATTGTGGATTTGGTGCTCAGTAAAGGAAAAGGAAAAGGAAAGTACTGGTAAAAAGATGACTGCCCTTCACATCCTCCATCCCTCTGTCAAATTTACTATGCACTGGGATATCCTGCAGGTCCTGGCATGATTAATGAAAATTCTGTTTTCTCCCAAATTGCAGTTCCTAAAATAGGGTTACTCTTTAAAATGGGCCATTATTGCTCAATTAGTCTTCCTACTTTACTGGCTAATGAGTTGAACTCAGTAATAATGCACATTGGTTCATTCTTTGTTAGATTTTTGATTTTTACTGAAGCAAAGTATCCCCCTGTATCACATATGTTTTATTAAAGGCTTCCATAAAAAATCTAATTTATAACCCCTGTCCAAAACGTTTTTCATCAGTTTGTAACTATAACTGAAAATCCTCATTTGATAAATTATATCTTGACCTTAAAAACTGACCATATGGCAATGAGTTAATACACCTGAGTCTGAGACCTCCAGCCTGGATACCAGCCCAGCAAGCAGCTGGGACCCCCTCCACTGGGCTTCCCAGCTCCCCTGCCATTCCCCAGATGGCCAGCTCCTCTCATGCTGCCACCCGAGACCTCCAGCCCGGATCCCAGCCCAGCAAGGTACAGCTCCTGCTGCTAGCCAATCGGAATGTGAGCACTCTTTTTTTGGTACGCTCTGATTGGCAGAAACCCTCTCCTTCAATTTTTCTGCTTTCCCTGCACTAAAATAGGTGCTTTTATGCCACTAGACATTGAAATGTGCTAAATAATTGTTCATAAAAGATTGTAATCCTGTAAAACTGTGTTACCTGCATAATTTAAAGTGTTACAGCCTTTCCTGAAAACTTCATTTCTCGGGGACCAGATTTGGCACTCAAACTAACAGCTCTTTGTTCTGCCTAATCTGTCCCTTGCTGTGCTGTCTGCCCTTTTGTTCTGTGGCCAGCATTTAACTCCTCTCCTTCTCTTTCTCCTTACAGCAGCCAGGAGCCCCCTCCACATGGCTTCCCAGCTCCGCTGCTGCTCCCTGGGTGGCCAGCTCCTCTCAGGCCACCGCCCGAGACCTCCAGCCTGGATCCCAGCCCAGCTAGGTATGGCTCCTGCTGCCAAGTGCTACCCCACAGGTGCTTTGCGCTGGCTCCCCACCCACCCTAGCTCAACATTTTGCTTTATAGAACAGAGTGATCATGAGGGTCTTGTAAATTACTAAGTATCAACTCTCCCATCTGCAGCCTATAAAATGACACCACTAGGGGGGTCTATAACTGCTTACTCCTGCTGTCATATCTCTTAAGTATTAACACAAATTCACTGCCTACCCAGGCTGTAAATCATGCCCAGTCTCTGCACCCTGCTACAGCAGCTTATCCTCCTTGTAATCCTTTGGTGTGGCCATACTCCCAGATTACAACATGCTCCACAGCAAACAATGTACCCTGGCATACATATACACTATGAACCCTACTGTGTTACTGGGCACTATTTCCTGATAGCTAAGGGAGCTTGGTCTATTCACTGGCTCATAGTACCGCTGACTTGGTGGCTGACATTGGGGGCCTGCTACCTCTGTCCCAACAAGATCATTCACTCTAATCTACCTGGACTCCCAGCAACTTGCGCACAGTCTAAGTATAGGAAGAAAAATAGCAGCCTTTGTAAAAAGTTGTGTGATTACTGGCAAATTGCACACTGCCTTCTATTGCTCAGGGCTGGAGATGTGCATCCAAACCCTGGCCCACCAAGTCCACATCACCCCCTGAAAAACTCAGGACACGGAATGATCAAAACTGCATCAATAAACATTTGAAGCCTCCCAAACAAGCTGGACCAGCTTCAAGCCTGGACCGCTCAGCATAACCCTGACATCCTGTCAGTAGTTGAAACCTGGCTCTCACCTAAGATCTTTGATAATGAAGTTGCCCTCCCTGGCTTCAACATTTTCAGGCTTGACAGGGCTTCAAAGAGAGGGGGTGGCTGTGCCTTTTACGTCAAGGATACTAACAAAGGTCTTGCCCTCTCCCAGGTGGATCTTGGGCCCCATGCCCAGGCCCTAGCAGTTAAAGCCATACTTGGGGCACACAACAAATCCCTGAGTATCGTCTCTGTCTACGTTCCCCATAATGAACACAAAAGGGGCTTCAAGAGCATTGTCGACTTCATCCGTGGCCAGCCCACTAACTCTGAGACCATCTTACTAGGGCACTTTAAAATCAACTGGCTCTTACCCGATGCACCACATTCAGGGACCGTATCTCAGCAGTTCACCTCACCCAGCCCGTCTCCTCCCCTAAAGGGGTTAAATACAAAACAAGCACCAGCATCCTCCTAGACTGGATTCTCTCAAGCAACCCAGAATGACTTACCAATGTGACAGTGCACCCTGATGCTATTAGTAACCACTCCCCAGTCTCATGTAACTGGTCAAACAAATTCCTCAAGCCACTTCCACGCTTCACCTTCAGTAGGGTTCTAAAGTGTGGGCATCTTCAGTCCCTAAAACATGATCTTGCCACCTCCGACTGGTCACAAATTGATCATGCTACTGATGTTAGTACTGCATTAGACTATTTTATAAAACAATTCATGCAAGTCTGTGACGTGTATGCGCCCCACAAAAAGGTCAAAGCAAGGGGATCAGTTAACCCATGGTTATCATCGGACCTTATAAGCAAACTGAAAAAGTGTGATCACCTATGGTACCTGGCCAGAGAGTTGGGTAAACCCACAGATGTACTAGCCTACAAGCAAGCCAGAAATGCCTGCACCTGAGAAATATGCCAGGCCAAATCAAAACACCACAAAGAGTCACTCATTGCCTCATGGGGTGATGGAAAAAACCTTTAGGCCAACTTGAAGGAAGTCTTAGGTAAGGATGTGAAAACAGCACCAAACCTAATCAATATACAGGGAACACCTACCCAGGACCCACTCACCTAAGCTAATGCCTTTATTGAAGCATTCTTGGACCTCTCTGGCACACTTCCCCCAGACTTCTTCGATGTCCATCCACACTCCAGCACCTCTACTACTGATGCTCATCCTCACTCAGTCCGACCTTTTTACTTCAAGAAACTTACCACCTCAAAAGTCAGGAAATACCTCTTCAAAGTTCTCGTGAAATCAAGACAAAGTGCAGACACACTGGACCTCAAACTGGTTCCCCTCACTATTGATGAAGTTCAACTTCCCATAACCAAGATCCTGAACATGTCACTCTGCCACTTGCAATTCCCACAGCTGTGGAAATTGGCCATCATGACTCCTGTATACAGAAATGGAGACAGGGTGTTGCTGTCAAACTACAGGCCTATCTCAATTCTGCCACTGCTCTCCAAAGTGCTAGAATGCATAGTGACTGACCAGCTGGTCGAATATCTTGTAAAATGCTCAATCCAATGCCCAGAGCAGCATGGTTTCTGTAAAGGTCATAGTACCTCCACAGCACTACTTGAACTCACTGGGTTTATTCACTGGTGTCTGGACCAAGGAACCCTAGCAGGGGCAGTATTCATTGACCTCTCAGAGGCCTTCTATGCTGTCCACTAATCTCTCCTCCTAAACCAATTAACCTCCATTGACCTTGCTGCAAAATCAACCCTCTTGTTCAAAGGCAACCTATGACAACATACACAAAGAGTGAAAATAAGCAATGTCCTCTTCTATTATCTGCCTGTAAAATCTGTGGTCCTGCAGAGCTCCATACTGGGACCACTGCTTTTCAGCATCTTTCTCAACAATCTTCCACACTGCTGCCAACAGCAGATGCTACTCTGTGCAGATGATGCAGTAATCTTCTCTAACTGCCCATACCCTGAGAATCTTGAGTGCAAGCTGCAACATAGCTTTGGGATTGTTGAGGAATGGTTCCAGGACCACAAACTTATCATAAACAGTAAAAAAAAAAAAACATGATGTCCTGCAGCACTCAAAGCAAATACAAGTCATACGCTCTCTCAACATTAGTACATGATCTGGAACTCTGCTCGAACATACCCAGCACTTTAAATATCTTGGGGTCATACTTGACAGCAGCCTGGCCTAAGACCAGTAAATCAGCAATGTGGCTAGGACTGTCAACTACAAAATCGGTCTCCTCCACAGGCACAAGCACTGTCTCACCTCAGACGCTCTTAGACTAGCGATCAACAGCTCTGTCCTCTCTGTCATAGACTACAGTTTGGTCATCTATGGTGCTGTTAGTCCTACCGCCCTCCGCAGAATATCGGTAGCACTGACCAAAGCCTGTAGGCTGCTCACAGGAGCTGAGTCACTCACCCATACCTCTGACCTCTATGTGAAAATGGGCTGGCTCCAACTTAGTGGGAGGTTACACTACCAAACCTGCCTGCTGGCAAAAAAGGCACTATTAGGAATTCTCCCCCATGGCACAGCAAACCTACTTCAGCCACACAGCAGCAACATACAACTGACAAGAAGTGCTGGCACTCACCTCTACCACGTTCCTCATCTTCAAACAATGCAGGGTCAGTGCTCTTTTTCCTACACAGCACCCCTCTCATTTAATGCCCTCAGCTAGGACATCTCCACTCTACCAACTCTGGACCCCTTCAAGAGATTACTATACCAGCAGCTTTCTGCATCAGGCACCTGTGACTGTTACCACTAGTCCCTCTGCCCAGGGCTCTGACCTTCCTATATGTGGCTCCTTCCATGGCATACCCATGCCATCTCTACCACCCCCTACCACCCCCTACCTCCACTTGGTGGCTCAAAACTCTGCTTGGCCACCTGCCTCCTGCTTCGACCCCTCACATCTTTCCTAACAAGGTCCATGACTGCAGCAACTCCACTTCCCACCCTACTCCCCCCATCATCTCTTAGCCCTCTCTTCCCTTCCAGCTACTTCTCCTCTCCACTAACTACTGCCTCTTCGAACTGTCTCTAACCTACTACCTGCTACTATCCTCTCCAATAACTTACTGTAAATGCAACTCTCTGAGTGTCTTACCCTCTATAGTATTCTATTGTTAATTTAACCTGCATGAAAAATCCTTTGTAATTATTGTAAATATTGTACATCTTTTATACTCTATGTTGCTTAAACTCTTGTAGTGATGTCTTCCCTTCTGTTGATGTGGAACATTTGTAAAAGAGCTATCAGCTCAAAGATGTTTAATCCTAGATCCTAATAAATAAAAAAATAAATACATGTCCACTGTCAGTAGGTAATAGGCTGTTGGTTGCTGTAGGTTTCTGATCATTTTTACTGTAAACCTTATGGTTTAGTACCCCAGAGTGACATTCAAGAATTGCAATTCTACTTTAGTTGTACCAGTGAAGTGTAAATTGAGATTATTGGCACTCAGCTATGTTACAAAAGTTTTTATCTCCTCAATAAACCCTTTACACACAAGCCACATCATGAATAAATTTAGCTTTCTGCTGCAGGACTGTGGGAGGGATTTTAGGAAGACAGTGAAAAGTGGTGGCCCCAGAATAGATCCTTTGGGGACACCCATTAGGACTGGTCATTTGGAGGAGAGGGTGGAGTTAATTTTGACTTGTTGTGTCCGGCCAGTGAGGTAGACTCTAAATCAGGAGATAGCCTCGGTGATGAAATGGTAGGAGGGGAGAGAGTGGAGAAGTAGTGCGTGAGTGACGGTGTCGAACGCTTTGGTCAGATTGACATATATTGCTCTGGCTATTGACCCCTTTTCCAGAGCCTTGTGTATGTAAGATGTTAATTCTAGTAAGGCTGTGGTTTCTGTGTGCCTTCCTGAAGCTGTGTTGTTCATGACAAAGCAGATTGTGTTTGGCCAGGTAATCAGTGAGCTGGTCCAATACAATTTTGTCAAGAGCCTTTGGGGGGAAGGATAGAGATGGGTCAGTAGTTACTAGGGGAAGTGGAGTCCCCACTCTTTAGGATCAGAGTTATAATACCTCTTTTCCAAAGACAGGGGAATTGACCTAGTCGCAGTGAACAGTTTAGTATTTTGGTGAGGTGAGGCAGGGTTTCATCAAGTGTTAGTCTGAGGATTTTGAGGTCAATAAGTCACTGCTGTAGCGTGAGTTGTGCAAAGCTTTGGAGAGGTAGTTTTTTTGCTTCCCTACAGGAGTTGATCCATAGCCAGAAGGGAGGGGGAGCTGTAGAGGCAGAGGTGTCCAAGGGGTGGCAAGTGATAGGGTTGAGGAAGTTTTGCAGGAGAATTTGACTGAGGTCAGAGAAGGTGGTGTTAAGGGCATTGGATATAATGGTGGGGTCCTGGAAGAGGGCTTCACTGACTTGGACCTGTACTGGGGCAGGGGAGATGGTTTGCCGCATAGCTCCCTAATGTTTTTCCAGAAGTTATTTCCTAATCCCCAGGTGTTGGTGAGGGCTTGCTTATAGTAGGTTTCCTTAGCTTGCCTGATGGCCCATGTGCATTTGTTTCTCACCTCTCTGTAGAGTTGTCTATCCTGAGGATGTGTTCACAAAAGAATTTAAATTCCTACAGAAACATGAACCAACATGCTTTGTTACTAAGTTCAGTCCCCCAGCCAGAAAAGTAGGAAGTCTGATTAGACTATACTAGTCCATTTTAAAGAATGATCCTGTCATAGGAAATGCCATTGGAGATAGCACAGGGTCAATACCGTGCACAACAGTATGCCGCATGGCACAATCACCCTGCCGATACACCGCGATTCTTGCCATGCGGCATAACTTTTTTTTCTGAGGGGGTTCTACCACCCACCCCCCTGTTACTGGGGGCTTCACCTCTGAAACTCCCCAATATAGATTCTCAACTCTGGGGGGGGGGTTCTGGTCGGGGAGTGCACTATGAGTAAAAAAATACAATTTCTGGGACTGGGAATTCAACTCAGTCCCAGAAGCACTGCCTAGGTTTCCTGCTGCTGTGGCTCAGTCCATTGAGCCACAGCAGCTGGTCAGCTAAACCCAGTCCCAGCAGAGGTCTTATCCTCTCCCTGGAAAAGTGGGAATGGTGCAATGCTGCATACAGCAGTATACGCGGTATTGCACCATTTGCTCACTAGTGCAGCGCCATACTGGGTTAGCCATAATGCTGTATGCTATTAAGCATGCGACATTATGACCCAGTACGATTGGAGATAAACCCAGAATTTCCTTTAAACATGCCAGAAACCACAGGATGTCTTAGTGCTTAGTCCATTCAATAAATCTTGTGAAAATCCAAATTATCCATCTTGGTTACTGGTGAGACATATGGGCAGGTACACATTTTGTAATTGTAGTGCTTGCACTTACTGCTGCCAGTCCAAATATTTTAGTTTATTACACATCTAGAAAAGTGAACAGATGCAGGCATTCATTAATTGGTCCACAGACATTCTGGTTTACTCATTATGGTGTGATTGCCTGAAGACCTACAGTGTGTTAGATATAAAATACAGTATATATGTTGCTGGAGTACATGTTGGAGCAGGTTTACAACACAAAAAATTCTAAAATCAGACATATTTCCTCACAGAAAGAATAGTAGATTCTTGGAACACTCTTCTGGCTGATAAAGTGGTGCAAAAACAATGGTGGTGTTCAAAAATACCTTGGATAGGCATAAGGGAATCGTAGAGGTAAGGCAGGTGGGAGAGACAGTACCAAATGGGTCAGCAGCATGAATGAAGGTAGAATGAATGAATGAATGAATAAAAAAAACTAATAAATTGGACAGACTTCATGGGCCAAACAGCCCTTATCTACTGTCAGATTCTATGGGCTGGATTTTCAAAGGGCCTTTAGACCAATACACGGTACGTTAAACAACCACCTTTCATCAAAACCAAGTGTGCCTAACATTGTGTGCTATGTTTTACAAGAATAGCATTTGCTGTGACAAAGTCCACCAAAATGTCACAAGAAGACTGTTATATCAGATATATGATGCATGAGGTGAGAGTGATGCAAGTTGAGTCAAAAATACAAAACATGGAGTCAGATGGAGCAAATTGGTGCACACTGAGTCAAAAAATGAAGCATGTTGAGTAAAAAAATAGTGCAAGTTAAGTCAAAAATATGATGCATATGTGATATGAAGCAAAAATTATGTAAGATGGCAAAAAAAAATGAAGAAAGTTAGTCAAAAATACAATGCAAATGTGAAATTGTTTATTGTAAGTGTTATTGTATTTGTGATATTTGCTGTGTCAGCCATGACTGAAAAAGGGCTGTGCCTAGTAATTCTACCTGGTTAAAAATAAACAAACAAATGAGCTAAACGGAGCAAAAATGATGCAGGTTGGGACAAAAATTATTACAGCTGAAATTGGCCTCTGGATACAATATTTTGCATGTTACAAACAGCACTGCAATCTCTGCATTGAAGGATTCTTGCAGCAAAATGCCATACATAGTACTATAGTCAGATCTGCCTACCTGATGTGATCCTTTGTATATTCTCTAGTATCAGTTAGACAAGGTCTGTGTGGTCTAATAGTTCCATGCATCTTTGATGTCAACAACTTCCACATTAGAAAATCAAACAAAAGGGGATGGTGCATCATTTTTTTGACAGAAGCCCCATTGCAACACAGCACACCTATTTTTTGACACAAGCCTGACAAAAACACTTTTGGCACAGGCAGTCTGTTTTTGATGCAGGCAGTGTTAAAAAATCAGAAATGTTACAAGTTTTGACGCAACTTACTTCTTGCATCATTCTTTTCTTGTGTAAGCACCTTGCTTCATTATTTCCCTTTGAAAATTGAACCCTATGGTCTTGAATCTCAAAACTCAGTGCAGGCTGTGCCAAAGGTGGCTTGTGCCTATTGCCAGTGTGCCTGGGACCCTGTGCCTAATTTTCTATCATGTTGAGTCCAAGCAGAAAAGTCCAGTGACTTACATCATCCCTAACCATGCACCAAGCAAAAGGCACATCTAAACAGGTTACCACAAGCCTGTGGCAATGTAAAGAAGCATTTCCTGGTGGGCAAGTGCCCTCCACAGCCCCAGTCACTGTTATCAAATATTAAATGATCTCTGGCAGTCTAGTGGTCCCCCAAGCCCCAGTCCCTCTTATGATTAATAACATATAAACTAGTAGTCTAGTGAATCCCCAAGACTTGATACCCATTATAATTAATTTAATAATCCCTGGTGGTGTAGAAGACCCCCCAAGCACCATTATGATTAATTAAATAATTCATAGTGCTCTAGAGGACTCCTCTAAACCCAGATCCCCATTATGATTAATTAAATAATCCCTTGTGGTCTAGCGCCCCTCCAAGTCATAATACCTGTTATGAAATATTAACACATCCCTAATGTCTAGTGGATCCCCTCAAGCCTTGATCCCCATTATAATTAATTTAATAATCCCTGGTGGTGTAGAAGACTCCCTCCCAAACCCCAAGCCCCATTATGATTAATTAAATAATTCCTGGTGGTCTAGTGCTCCTCATAGCCACAATACCCATTATGAAATATTAACAAATCCCTGGTGTCTAGTGGACCCCACCCTAGCAGCAAGTGCCCTACCACCCCACCCCCCCATCCTGAAGCTGAGCAGGTGACTGGTACAGCCCACCAATCCCCACCACAGGCATCTGCTGACAAAGCTCCGAATGAGTACATACTGTATACTGTATGCACTCAGTTATTGGGAGCCCATTGAGCTGTCAATCTGTGAGTGCATGCTGAATACAGTAGGATCTCATTGAGAGCTCAGTTGGCATCTGGCTATGGTGGTGAGAGGTGGGCTGTGACAGTCAACAGCTTGGTTGTGGGATAGGGAGTGGGGTGGTGGGGCACTGCCAGCTAGGGTGGGGGTTCACTAGACCACCAAAGATTTGTTAATATTTATTCATTTATTTTTATTTATTTATTTAAAGTTTGATGATCAGGTAGGCATGCTGAGACACTCAAGTCCCTTTTTTATGGGCGACCTGGGGAATAAACACATTCTAAGCATGGTGAGCAAAGACAATATTGTACATAGGCATATATACAGGATGTCAGGAGCAGACCATAGTTACAGGTAGAATCTACATAAATAATTATAATACATGATTTGGCAGTAAGTACAAAGATATGATCAATTCACGTTGAATGTCAGGAGCAGACAGTATTTACAGGTAGTACCTGGAAGGGTCAGCAATTACAGAAATAATAATACTTGATAAGGTAGTAAGTACAAAGATGTGATCAATCCATGCTGAAGCTATCTTTTTGTACAATAAAGGATTTTATTTACAGGGAGCACTACAACTTGTTCAATATAAGATTTAATTTGTAGAGTACACTACATATAAAATAGATAATTACCTAGGGAATAGCCAAGGATGATAGGATAGGGGAGCAAGGGAGTGGGAAAGAGAAGGTGCAAAGGAGAGCAGAACTATTCAGGAAAGAGTTAGTCGCAGTTACCGTCGCATACAGGAGGTGGGAAGAAGATCTACTTATGGTGTTTTTTTGAAAAGAGGAAGAGTCTTAAATGAATGTATGGTGTGACAAAGGTTATTTCACTTTTGAGGTGTGGAGAATGACAAGGATCTTTGGCCAATTGTTAAGTGAGGCATAGGTAGATTTAGAAGTGGGAGGTGAGAGACTCTAAGGCTCCTATGGAAGGGTTTGATGATAAGTAGATTTGACAGGGTAGGAGGCAATGGGAGATGGACAAGTTTGAAAGTGGTACAAAGTACAGGGAAGTCATGTTTGGCCTCAAAAGATGACCATTCAAGGGTGTTAAGCACACCACAATGGTGGACTTGTGCCAGGGCCTTGGCAGCAAAGTGAACAATTCTATGGTAGGCTACCTGAGTTTTGCTAATAGTGGTTTCTTGGCAGAGTGGAGTATTGGAGCACCGTAGAACAGGCAAGGGAGAAAGGTAGCTGTGGCAATGGTCCACCACGCTTGGCGTGTTAGGTAAGGAGCAGTTCGATATAGAAGACCAATCTTTTGGTTGGTTGGCTAATCATATTAGTCATGTGAGGATCAAAGGACAGGTGCTCGTCGTGTGTCAGACCTAGATATTTAAAGGAACTGACCCCTTCAATTCTTACCCCAGATGAGGAGGTGACCACTAGTGGAGGTTGTGGGTCCATGTTTAAGGAGGTGTGCTGGAACAACAGGGACTTTGTTTTCTTAGTGTTTTGCACTAATAGGTTCTCTTGGAACCAGGTTTCTAGGAGCTGGAAGTCTTTCTCAAGTTCTGAGTTGATGCAGGAGTCATCACTGGAGGATCTGTATAAAATGGCATTTTCAGCATAGAGCTGAATTGATGCCCCCATGCAGTTCATTGGCAGGTCATTTATCAAGATTGAGAATAATAGAGACCCCAGAACTGAACCCTGGGGGACCCCGTCAGTGGTTAAAGACAAGGATGATATGGTTCCAGCCCACTTAACGCATTGAAACCTATTAGATAAGTAGTTTGAGACCAAGGAGACTGGGCTGTCAAGGCAGAGGGAATGGAGTTTAGTGATTAGGAGGGGGTGACTAACAAGATCAAAGGCCATTGTGAAATCAATGAAGACAGCCCCGATCCATAGCCTGGAATATATCTGCTGTAACATGTAGGAGAGATGATTCCATTCAATGCAATTTTCAAAATCCATGTTGATAGATTGTGAAGGCATTGGTTTGCTCAAGATATGAGTATAATTGGTTATACAAGATTGTTTCTTGAATTTTAGCAATAGGGCATAGAATAAAAATTAGTCTGTAATTTTCTACTCGGTTGTTAGGGCTGCTTTTATGGATTGGGACAACAACTGCAGTTTTCCACTTGTCTGGGATGGTCTGAATGAGGAAGGATCTGTTTATAAGCATGGCAAGCATGTGGGAAAGTGAAGGTGCCCCTAATTTAAGAAATTTTGGATGGAGGGAGTCAAATCCAGGTGAGCTGTCAGGGTTAAGAGACATTAGAACTTTAAGGACCTCTTTGTGCAAGGTGAGTTTAATATAGAATTGTGGGTGGATAGCACCAAGGTGAGGCTTATGAAACTCAGGGCACAAAGCAGCTAGATTGGCCTTGTAGGGGTTGAGGTCAGTGAAGAACAGATTCATACTGTTATCTGTCTTCAATGGTGTGTTTAGTGCAGAACCTTTTACAGTCATATATCGGGGGATGACCAATATGCTTCTTTTAAGGTGGGAATTAATTTGCTTCCTGAAGCATTTGGGGTTAGCAAGCTGCATTACTTGCAGGGACTGAAGATGCTGTCTTTTTGACTGAAGATTTTAGGCTTATATGTATTGTGTAGCTGGTGGTAGTGTTGTCAGTCTGAATGGAGTCCAGAGCTTTTGTAGGCTTTCCATGCTTTGTCCTGGGAACACAAGTGGTGTCTCAGCTCCTGGGTGAGCCAACGGGAGTGAGTTCCTTTGGCTCTTCTTGTTCTGAATGGGGTGTGCAAGTGAAGAATGGAGGTAAGAGTATCGATGAGATATTCTAATGCCTGGTTTATGACAAGGAGGGAGATTTTTGGGGCTCAGTCGGCTGAGACAATACTTTGCCGAAAGACTCCTACCTCAAAGTTAGTTCAGTCCCTAGTTTTATGAATTTTTGGATGAGGGTGTGGGGAATTGTTCTTCCAGATGCAAAAAGTTGGGGAATGGTCACTTGGAATGTCGGGGATGGCTCCAGCAGCCCTAATAAAGGATGTGTTGTTGGTAAGTATCCAGTCTAATAGACTGTGCCTGCCTGACTTCATAATTAGCCTAGTAGGTTTGTCCAGAAGTTGCTCTACCTTTACATCTAGTAGGACAGCTTGGTACTGCATTTTGTTAGGTCCTAAACAGTCGAGGTTGAAGTTGCCACAGACTATAGTGTCATTATGAGAGAGGGTATCCAGGCTATTGCCAAAATTGACATAGGAGGTGGATGCTATATTTGGAGGTAGATATATGCAGCTGATAGTTAGGTGCTTAACGTGGTCAAATGTGACTGCGATAAATATATGCTCAGCCTCGGCCTGATATTTAAATCTTATAACTTTTTGACAGCCAACCCAGCAAGGGTTTTTCCCTCTTCAGGAGAAAAATTGCAGAACTAGGGGCTGAAGACCCCTAGACTGTGATGAGACTAACCAGGGGCATAAATGTGCTTTAACTGCACTATCTTGCTGTATCACAGGGTTACTTCCCCTTTAAGAGGGAGGGGACTGTTGCCATGATGGAGAGGAGGTGGGTCAAGGAAAAGTATTTAACAAAGGGAGGAGTGGGAGTGGAGGCGGAAAATCAGTCAGATCAAAATAAGCAGCTGAAGCAGCTTGCAGCAAAGCCAGTTAATTGCAGGCAGCTGCGCTTGGCTAAGGAATTCTTTTTGGGCACCAGATTCAAAAGTCTGCCGTACCTTCTTGGCTTCCTCCAACCACAGCCACAGTTCAATAAAGGGGTGTATGTCACCTGGTCAGGGGCAGGAATATCCCTAAAGAAATGGAGACAGAGAGGTTATTTCATAATGGTGATTGGGGCTTGGGGGGGGCTAGAGAATGAGGGATTATTTAATTATTCATAATGGGAATCGGAGCTTGGGGGTCTGTTAGACCACTAGGGACATATTTTCCTTACAGGAGGATAGGGGCTGAGGAGGGAAGACATTGCTGAAAAATGCTCAATTCACCCAGAGAGCAAATTTCTAACTACCCTTAAACCTGTCTAACAGTACTTAGAAATTTGCCTTCAGGGAGAGTTTTAAGAATCTGAATTTAGGAGATCTGCATCTACCTCAAGCTCCTAGGACCACAGCATAGCCCATTTTGTGGTGCATGGGTGGCACAAGCCCGGTTTGTTGCATGCAGCCTGCAGTTAATGCAGGCTGTCATTGAGAATCATTACTAGCACATCATTTAGCACAAGGGGCAGTTTGTGCCATTATGCTGTGAGCTTTGCAAATCAAGTGCTGTGTTTGTGTTTCTTGTGAAAAGCCAAATTATCTGTCTTGGTTACTGCTCAGACATGTCACAAGGTACAAGTGTATTAACTGTAGTGCTTGCACTTATTGCTGCCAGTCCAAAAAGATTTAGTTTAGCATGCAACCAGAAAAGAGTACAAATGCAGAAATTCATTAATTGTTCCAAAAACATTGTGGTTTACATACATTATTATGGTGAGATTGCCCAAAGGCCTATGTGGGATGTACAATACATCCATTGAAGGACTGCATTTTAGAACATGTATGCAGTGAAAAAGATTCAGGTTGAGAAAACTCAGTTGGGTCACATATTCATCAATTCAATGGCTGTGATCCCAGAGCCATGAAGGATATGCATGAACAAAAGGGGTTTTGACAGTTTCAAATTTTGCTCCAGTGAGAAATATACTACAGAATAGCTTCATTTATCTGAATGTTCTAGGGGGCAGTGTAATTGTTTGGATAAATGGGTTTTTGAACAAGTAATAATAATAATAATAATTATCTATATTTATATAGCGCAATTTAAAAAATATCAAAGCGCTGTACACATATTAACAATAAAAACACATTGGAAAGATAAAACAATAAAACACAGTACTGTCCAGATTTCACAGCTGTGTAAATTGAAGCAATTTATTACATAAAATACCCAAATGTGAGATAAAAACAGATGGGTCTTTAAGGCCTTCTTTAAGCTCTCCACGGTCTAACACTCTCGAATCCGATGAAGTAGAGAGTTCCACAGGGTAGGGGGTCATGTATATAAAAGCTCACGACCTTGAAGTTTTCAGCTGTACCCTGACAACCTCTATCAACCCCTCATTAGCTTAGTGGAGCAGTTGGAGGGGGCAGTAATGGATCAGGAGCTCTTGCAGATAGCCTGGACCCTGTCTGCATAGGGCCTTGTACGTTAGTAAACCGACCTTTAAGGTTTTATTTATTTATTTATTTTAACCAGGAGAGGCACACTAAGCTGAAAGCTTGTTTACATGTTCGACCTGGGAGCACCAGGAAGTTAAGTGACTTGCTCAGGGTCACATAGTACGTAAGTGGGGGCTGTGGGATTCAAACCCACGTCTCCAGGTTTGCAGTTCAGAGCCTTAAACCACTGTGCTATGCTTGATCCAAGGTGATCCCCCACTGAACAGGTAGCCAGTACAGTTTGTGCAGCTCAGGTGAAATGTGACTCGCATGAGAAACCCTTGTCAACAACCTGGCCACTGCATTCTGCACTAGCTGTAAGCAGCTAATATCAACTCCCAGAAGTCCTAGGTTGAGGGAGTTGCAGTAGTCCAGGCTCAATGTCATAAAGGGGTGGATCAACGTTGGAAGGTTCCTAGATAGAACAAGATACTTAACCTGGGTGATGTTACTCTCAGATGATAAAAAGAAGACTTGACTACTACTGACACCTGTGAACACAGTGTCAACCCATCATCAAGATTCACCCTCAGGTTCCACACCCATTCAGAGGACAGCAGCTGGCTACCACCGAGCCAAAGCCTAGGGGGAGAACCTGCTGCTGATCTTTCCATCTGGTGACCTGGATCCATGATCAACACCTAAGTCTTATCGGAATTCAACTTCAACCAGCTGGCCTTCATCCAGTCCTGGATTTCATCCAGGCAGCTCTTAAAGACTGAGACCACTCTATACTGGTCAGGCACAAAAGACAATTAGAGCTGGGTGTCATCTGCATAACAGTGAAACCTCAGTCCATACCGTCTCACAATGTCTCCCAACAGCAGCATATACACTAATAACAACACTGGGGACAGCAGGTAGCCCTGGGGAACCCCCATAGCAAAGAAAGAATGAGTCTGAGGAATATATCTCAGACACCACCTTCTGAGACCTGCTAGTGAGGAAAGACTGAAACCATCTGAGGACTGTCCCTGACAGACCACAGATACCCCTCAAGCACTCCAGCAATCTCCCATGGTCCACAGTGTCAAAGGCTGAAGAGAGACCAAGAAGGATCAAGATGCAATGGCACTTCTGATCTCTTGCAATCAGGAGATCACTGAGACCCTGAACCAGAGCAGTCTCAGTAATATGCCTCTTCTGAAAACCAGACTGGAGAGACTCATAGATGTCTTGGATGCTCATTTGGTTCTCCAGCTGCTGCATTACTACTTTCTCAATCATCTTCCCTAGAAAGGGAAGGTTAGAGATTGGTCTGTAGTTAGCAGGGCAGTTTTGGTCAAGAGAAGAATTATTTTTTTTCCATATACATTTTTTCCTCCATAGCCCTGGCAGGTGCTTTGGTCCTCTCACAGGAGGAACTCTCTCTCTTTCTGGTCCCACTGCACAACAATCAGCCACCAACCAGTATTTACCCCATGTATTGCTCCCCACAGTGGGGCCAGTGAGGTGGCACTACTTCCTCAGAGACCCAATCCAGAATCCCAGGGTTGGACCATGGTGTGACTGACCATCATGGAACCCTGCCAGGCTCTTTTCCTCTTGTTTTTCTCCCTGTCCCCCTCCCCACTGATGTAACCATGTTGGAGTGCACCTCTCAACCCACATTGCACTCTGGTTACCACCAGAGGGAAATCAGTGAGTGGGACAGCATGTGCCCTCCCCCCAAGAGAGGAGAGCAGTCCTCCATATGCTCAATCCTCTCTCCCCCCTGCTAACCCCTGACAAACCAGGCTTGTTCCCCAACCCAGGTTGCTGGAGTGGCATGAGGCGTAGTGACCAGTGCTTCAACCTTCAGCAGCACTGGGCCGGCCCAAGAAAATATTTTTTAAGGAATGGTGTCACCACCGCCTCCTTCAGGGAATTTGGAAACTCACCCGACTCTAAGGAGTACCAAACTCTCTGCATGGACAGGGCCAATGGTATCAATGCACCCCAATATGAGGCGTGTTGGACCCAGGTCCGGACTACAGCAAGTCGGACGCATACTCTGGACAATCCGTATGACTTCCATGATCTCTAGCAGGTCAAAGTACACACAAGAAAACTGTGACCATGCACTGACCACTGACAGCCTCCATAGAATGAGAAGTGAAAGTACATTACAATGAATTGTATTAAGCTGAGAGATACATCACCATTTTGGATAACTGAGGTTTAGGTATTTGGGGTCTTACTCTATGTTTTTAGCCTCAATAGCCTAAATCCAGAAGGAATCAACAATGACTGGGACCTTAAGCCCTTTTTGTGATTTGGTTTTACTGATTCTAGTGAACTGAAACATACCACAAGCTCCATTATTTCATCAATTCCAACCCTTCGTACCATCCCACCTTAGGCGATAAAGGGAAACAACATCTAGTATGAGAAAACATGTACAAGTTTTGTGACCCCCCCTTCCCATTTCTATTGCCTACATATGCATATGGCACAGACCAGATCATTGAAATGTGTGGCCATGAAAGGTGTGTCATATAAAAGCTGCAGGATCAATGTACATATACCACCCCACCTAACTGTGGACACAATCTCCTACAGGAAATAGAAGCTTTCATGGCCGATCAGGTGTTGGAACTTTTGGTATTGGGTGCCGTCTAATGCCTGGATCAATGATGAAACATCTCTTTTGAAATGCAGTTCCTCCAAGTGATGTCATCCTTGGGCTTTGTACAGACTGTTGCCACTTGCACCCCTATCTGAGTCATGCCTTGGATCTGGTGTTCTCAATGGCTAGGACATCAGTGATGTCAAGGTTGGTCCAGCCATTTGGTCAGAACATCATTTTGTTCAGTTCATCTGCAGGGCTTCTCATTTAATCTACCCTGTGGAGATCATCAGATACTATTTGTTTTAAAAGTCTGGAGCCTCAGAGCATCCTGGTGGTACTGGACATCTTGCGTAAGAAGATCACTTGTATAATGGGAGCTGAGGCAGCTGTGGAGGGTTATAACTTAGGCCTCTCATCTACTGTCAACTCTCTAGTGCCTCCTGCCTCACATCGCCCTGGTATGATGCGGACCTGAGGAGGTTGAAAACCAAGGAGCAGTGGTTGGAGCATTGTTGTTGGAGATCCCACCCAGATGAGGACAAACTGGCACCGAGGACTCACTTTGGTGAGTGTCAGTGGGCAGTTGCCCTAAAAAGTCTGCATTTCTGCCATCGGTGATTGCTACTGGAAAGATCCAGCAAGCTCAGCTCTTCAACACTGTGGAAAGACTAACGAACCCAATCTGTCTGCAGACCTGTACAGCTTCTTCTCTTGAGAAGTGAGAGGAGTTTAATCACTTTTTCCCAGATAAGGTGTCCACCATCAGGGCGGAAATATCTCTGAGCAGTCTGTCATCGGCTATCAGTGTTCATTCTTCTTAGGATGTTGGCACTCTGTTTTTGTGTGCTGAGTTTGAGCCAGTTACTGTGGATCAAGTTTCCTAGGTGGTTTCCTGTTTGTGTTTCACCTTCTGTGTGTTGGACCCTGGGCCAACCAGACTTCTCTTAGAATGATGGGACTCACTTGGTCCAATTATGTTGGAGATCCTTTCAGGAGGGTGTTTTTCTATCTGCCCATAAAAAGGCTATGGTGAGGCATCTCTTTAAGAAGGCTTCCCTTGACCTTGATGATATCTCCAATTACAGACCCATCTTGAACCTTTCCTTTCTTGGGAAGTTGATCAAAAAGGTTATGGTAGTGCAATTAGAACAACACCTGGAGTGGTATGGCATTTGTGAATCATTCCAATCTGGCTTCTGACCTCACCATAGTACAAAAACTGCCTTAGGCCGGGTGCACCATGATCTACTCTTAGCAAGGGACAGTGGACAATGTTCATTTTTTGTACTGCTTCACCTCTCTTCAGCATGTGACTTGGTGGCACATGGGGTGCTGTGGAATTGCCTTAGACACTATGTGAGACTGTCAGGACCAGTGCTGTGGTGGTTTAAGTCCTACATGTCCAGCAGGATGCAGTAGGTGGCACTTGACTCATTTACATAAAAGAGTGTTGCATTCGACTGTGGTGTACCTCAAGAGGACATTCTGGATCCCTTGCAGTTTGCCTTGTACATTTTACCATTGTGGCAGATCATTAGAGGCTATGGCTTGGTGTTTCATTTCTATGCTGATGATACTCACTTGTATGTGTCCTGTGCCCCTAATGATAGTACAGCTGTCTTGGAACTCAGTAAGTCCAAGACTGGGTGATGGCTAGCAGGCTTAGGCTAAATCCATCTAAAATGGATGTGTTACTGGTGGAGTCAGATTGAATAGGCTCAGCAGCATCAAGCTATAGCACAACCTTCCTCTGGATGGCATAACCTCTCGTGCTGTAGATAGAGTGTAGAATCTGGGGGTTATTGTGGACTTCAATTTGACTGGGGAGTTCAAGGTGTTGGCTGTTGCTTGCAATGGATTTTACCATCTCTGTAACATTGGCTGGATCAACCCTACCTTGAACCTATTGGTCTGGCATCACTGGAGCATGTCTTAGTCATGACTAGGTTGGATTACTGTAACACTCTCTACCTTTGATTATCCACAAGGTTGATACATAACCTGCAGCCAGTTCAGAGTGTGACAGTGAGGTTGGTTGCTGGGACCTCTCACTCGGATCATATCATGCCAGTTCTCCATGCTCTCCACTAGCTGCCTGTCAAGTGGCACATTAGCTTCAAGGTTTGTGTTCCTCTAGGTGATAACATCTCTGGTCTGGGATAATATACAATGCCCTGTGTGGACTGGGTCTGGGCTACTGGAAAGACCTCCTGGTGCCATACTCTCCTGGTTGCACTCTCCAATCAGTGGAGGTAAACCACTGTCAATATCCAAACCTCAGTTAAAATCTTCAAGTGATGGGGCATTTAGTGCAGTGGCTCCAATTCTTTGGAAGGTCCTTCCCTGGGAAGTGAGAGGTGCTTCTTCACTGGCTGCTTTTAAAAGATCCTTGAAAACCTACTTTTGTAACATACGTTTTGACCAGGATTCTTGATTTTAGATGATTTATAGCCTTTTTTTTATTATTATTTCTGTATTTTATTGGCTTTAGTTATTGTAAGGTGCTCAGAGAGGGATTGGGGACCATATAAATAAAATTGCCATTGCCATACATATTTGGTTAATTCTCATAGGTTTAATGTTATTTTCATGCACTAATCTTAAATTGCATTTATATTTAATACTGTGCATGATTCAGACTAGTCTGTTTGAACCATGCATGTTTCTTTGTGTGATACCTTATCGGCCTTTTATAAAATTAATCAAATGTGTATCTTTCTCCTCTGCCTCTTATTGAGTGATGGGTACACATAACCCAAGGGTCTGAGTGGATCTGCTTCAAGTACAAACACTGCTAAAATATGTGTGATCACAACTATTTTTTTTTTATCTTTTCTTCATCAGAGTGAGTAACGAGTCTATCTTTCGCACAGTAATTCACTCTGACTTATTTTATTCATAAGATGGACACTTTTTGAGGAGATTTTTGCATGCTTTGGTGATACTATTCTATTTTTCTGATGGTCCATAGTGACATATACTTAGCAATGTAAACATTACTCCAGTTGAAGGGATTTTGTATAATGTATGCTCAAACAAAACATGTATGCACTAAGTTTGCTAAACCTTGCACCTACTTCTGTTTTATTTTCCCTTCTTTCACTAGCCAGGACCTCCTTCATACAGGCTCCCCTAGCAATGTCACCTGGCTTCTGGTGGGCTTACCTTCCAACTTCATCTTCCACTTGTGTCACCCTTTTGGCAGGGGGTGGTGGGCAGGTGGGAGTGCCATGTCACCAGAGAGGGGACTGCAGGGAGCCTGTATTCATCCTGCCTTGCCCTGGCTTTCTGCTGTTGTGGTCCCAGTCCACCTGCAATCTGGGAGGCCCCCTTGATCATGGTGTTTAAGCTAAGGCTGAAGGCCCACCTCTTCAGCCTAGCTTTTGCAGATTGTGGATTCCATCTCTTATGTCCAGTCCATGCTTTTGGCAAACCTGAAGCTTTTTCTTTTAAGATGCTGAGTTTTAAACTGTATTTTAATATTTTTGAAAATTCTTTCTTTATTGCATTTTCATTGTTTTTCCCATTTTTTTTTATGTTTGGTTAGGGGACCATAGCCTCCGGGAATGGGCACAGTAAAAATTAAAATTGCCTTGCCCATCCCTTGGAATACAGGTGGTGTCTTTGTGCATGTGCATGCATGTGTCCATACTTAGTGTAGCATCAGCCTGCATACCCCCTCCATGCCTCTCCCACTGCACTACCACTTGTGATCACCCAGGTGGCAGAAGAGCAGCAGAGCTGGCAACCCTCCATCTGTGGAGGAGAAGGGTTTGCTCTGGACACTTGATCCTTCCCCCACCAACTGTATCCAACAACTTGCGCTCATTCCTGAAAACAGGCTGTCAGTGTTGTGAGAAGTAACACTACAGCTGCACAGGGTTCCTATTTAAATTTTTGAATCAAGTAAAAAAAAAATTAAAAAAATGTTCCTGTAAGAGAAGTGTGTACATCAGAGTTTCAAGGGTTGTGTTTTGAACACGGAATATAAAGGCCAATCAGCTGTTTGCACATTTGACATTATAACCCTCAGACATTAAAGAGGTGTAGGTCATCTTGCTACCCCATCCCCCGATGAAGCTCTACAGAGAAGAGCAATGGGACACCTTCTGGTGTTACTGACTTGTACAGTTTGTTATCTGCATGAGCTGTAATTCATTTTTTTTATTAAAAAATTTGTTAACCAGGTATGAATACTGAAACTAGTCCACTTAGACTCAACCTGACAATAAACAAGGACAAGCAACAAAAAACAAACAAGAATAAAACATTAAACAAAAATTATACAAAACAGCAACAGACTTCAAAAAACAATACATATGACTTAAGATTTCATGCTTAAATTGATCCAATGAACTAGAAGAATGAAGATAAGACAGTTATGAATTCAGAACAAGGGGACAGCAACTGAAAAGGATCATGCACCAGTGCTGGAATTATATAGAATAGTTTGGGGAAGAACAGCATTTGAGGAATGTAAGGTACAAATAGAGGTTCTTATTTTAGCCAGATCCTTAAGTGGGTAAACAGTATTCCAAACAAGCATTTGTCAATGCTGAATGCTGCTTGCTTGCTTGTATGTGCTGTTCAGGTATTTGGAAGTGATAGTGCCATGCCTAAAAACTGTCATGTGCCCCCCCCCCCAAGACATCCACTATGTCTTTCTGTTCTGTATTCACAGAAGAGGGGTAGGGCAAGGGTCATAGCAGTGCAGCAGTTGTCAAGGTGGTGAAGAGGTGGACAATAGTCAATTCACAGGCAAAAGTGTCCTGCAGGGGCTCACTAAATTGAAGGTGGACAAAGCAGTGGGACCAGATGGCATACACCCAAGGATATTAAGAGAACTGCAAAGGGAGATAACAGTACCTCTGGCAGCCATGTTCACTGAATAATTCAACACAATGATGGTACCAGAGAATTGGAAAAGGGCACATGTGGTCCCTGTACACAAATCCGGCAGAAAGAAGGAGGTGGGAAACTACAGGCCTGTTAGCCTCACCTCAGTAGTGGGGAAAATCATGGAAACATTGCTTAAAGAAGGGACAGTGGGACATCAAGAAGACATTGGAGTCTCAGACCATAGGCAACATGGCTGCACAGTGGGGAAGTCATGCCAGAAAAATCTGGTTGATTTCTCTGACTGGGTGATAAAGGAAGTAAATCAGGTTGGGGCAATGGACACTTACCTTGATTTCTGCAAAGCCATTGACACTGTCCCACACAGGAGGCTGATAAACCAGCTGTGTAGGCTAGGTATAGGGGAAAGGGTGGTAAACTGGTTTAGAAACTGGCTAACAGACAGGAGGCAGAGAGTAGTGGTAAATGAGGTGCAGTCTGGGGAGAGGGGGTGACCAGTGGGGTACCACAGGGATCGGTCCTGGAGCCAGTCCTGTTCAATGTCCTCATCAGTGACATTGCAGAATGGCTGAAGGGAAAGATCTGCCTGTTTGCAGATGACACCAAGATCTGTAACACTTTGGATACCCCAGAGGGGGTGGATAAAATGAGGAGGGACCTGGGAAAGCCTGAAACATGATCTAAGGACTGGCAACAGAAATTAAATTAAAAAAAGTGCAAAATTATGCACATGGGACACATAAACTATAGGGAAAGCTACAGGATGGGGGGTTGCTGATAGTCACAAAGAAGGGAAGGGACCTGGGGGGTACTTATTTCAGATGACCTGAAAATGGCAAAGCAAATTGCTAAGGCAGCATATAGGGCTAGTGATATGCTGGGGTGCATAGGCAGGGGTATCACTAGCATTAGAAGGGAGGTAATGATGCCATTATATAGAAGCATGGTCAGGCCTCACATGGAATACTGTGTGCAGTTCTGGAGGTTGCACCTTCATAAGGATATTAACAGGCTGGAGATAGTCCAGAGAAGGGCAAATAAGATGGTACAGAGCTTGCAACTCAAGACTTAAGAGGAGAGATTAAGACACCTCAGTATGTACTACTGGAAGAGAGGAAGGAAAGACAGAATATGATAGAAACATTCAAGTACCTCAAGGGTATAAACAAGGTGCAGGGGGGAACCATTTTCCAATACAGGAGGAGCACAAGAATGAGGGGGCATGGCATGAAATTGGAAGGTGGGAGGTTAAGAGGGAATGTGAGGAAGTTCTTCATATAGAGGGTGGTGGATGTGTGGAATGGTCTGTCTAAGGAGGTGGTCATAAACCATAATTCCCTGGGAGTTTCTTGGTATTATAAGTTTTCAACATGGGCTTTTTGTGACCCTCACCGCATGGACAGTGACACTATCAGATCGTTAGCAGAAAGGTGATTTTGCACAGCGACTGCACCATTTGGTGTCACAGGTGCGAAAACATGTTTTGAACAGGATGTGAAAAATGACAGCTGTACTGTTCATGAGGAGGTGTAAAAAAATGGTACTGTTGAAAATCTGGAGTAAAAATATAAAAAAACTGGTGAAGTCACGAGTGTGCGTAGAAACTGCACAGCACACACCAGTAATTATTTTGGGGATTTTTTACACCAGATTTTCAACATAGGCATTCTGGGACTTCCACTCATGAACAGTGTAATTGTTATTTTCTTAATCTGTCCCGAACACTGATTTCCCACAGCGATCATGCTATTCTGCACTGGAAGTGCAAAAAACACATTTTGACCAGGGGAATAGGTACGCATTCCCGACTCGCTAATTCCCGAAAATAAAAGTCCCGCAGTCGGATTCCCGACTGAGATTTTAATCGACAGTACTGTTTCCCGTTTGTTAAGTCACCGACACATTTTGTATTTTTATATTTTACAACAGTGGAGTGAAGCGAATAGCATATTTGCCAAAAATGAAGGCACGAATGTTAAAATGCAGACAGTTTGGTGATGGGGTCTTTGCACACAGCAGAGACAGCGAGGGCCGTGAGATTTGCAACGGCTTATGGCAGACTTTTATTTTACAAGAGAACGTAATTTTAAAAAGCTTATTCCTGATAAATGTGGGTGGACTACTCACTGGTAAACTCCAAATGCAAGCTCCAGTTCTGTAATGCTCCAAATCCTGAGCAATGTATTAAGTGTCAGCATCAGTAGCGCACTCATCATCAGCTGAGAAATCGCAAACAAGGTTTCATTGTTTAATTGCATAATTGATTACTGGTCACTCATCTATAGTCCTCGTCTGTTAGCCTCACCCCTCCTTGTGCAATCATGGCCGAAGTTTGCCGCATAGTCCCATCCAGCCGCGGTAATGATAAGCTCTGTGTTGCGGTTACCTGCTTGTTAAAGAAAGGAATCGTGAGGATAAATATTACTGGTGCTGCCAAAGTCGTAAGTCTTTGAAGTGTCTTGGTCGTGCAACCACCGTTCTTGTAGGTGGTCAGCATCAGCTAGAAATCACCAAGAGCACAATCATGCTCCCGATGCAACGGATGCACCAATTGCTTGTGCTATTGCATCGATGAAGCGTGAGCATTAGACACCCACGACACTCAGCCCAACTTATTCAGGCTATAACAACAAGTTTGCCTGAGGAAGTGAGGCAAAGCATGCCCTGTCAGCAGTCGCTGCAGCAGGTAGTAAAAAGGGCAAGACGACTCGACCTTCCAGCAGAGTCACGTACATTGGAGGAAATTAGAGTCCCTGATGAACTCCGGCTAGTGAGCGGGCAGTCGTGGCTAGCCCACGAGTCAACATGTGGTGAAGACAAAATAATAATTTTTGCTACCAAGAGAAACATAAGTCACCTACACAAAGCACAGTACTGGCTAATGGATGGTACTTTTAGAACTGTGCCCAGTATGTTTCTGCAGCTCTGTTCGGTCCATGCCCCGGTTGGCACTGCAGAAAACAGCCGTATTGTGCCACTAGTCTATGCATTAATGTCTACAAAATCACAGCAGTGTTACCAAAGGCTTTTTCAGGACTTACAAGACCTGTCTGATGAAGAAAGTTTAGTGCTTTCGCCAGAGTTTTTAATCACAGACTTCGAGCAAGCGGCAGTCAATGCTTGCAAGTCAGAATTTCCAGACAGCATTAATAAAGGATGTTTGTTTCACCTTGGCCAGATAGTGTGGCGCAAAATTCAAAATTTAGGACTTGCCACACAGTATGGCGCTGATCCTGAATTTGCACTTAAATTACGGCATCTGGTGGCTCTTGCATTCTTACCCCCTGCTGACATTAAAATTGTTTTTACTGAGCTGAAAAAAATAATGCCAGACAACACTGCACAACTCACTGAATGGTTCGAGGAAAATTACATCCTGGGTCGTGTGCGAAGACAGATGCGAAATAACACTTCCATCTGAAGCCCACCTATTTTTCCTCCCCAATTCTGGTCCGTTCATGATCAATTACCTAGTCAAATACCACGCACGCAAAACAAGGTAGAAGCGTGGCACAGGCGACTAGGAGCTCTTGTAGGTGCATCGCACATAGGATTTAATCGGTTTGTGTCCGAGCTAAGAAAAGAGCAAATGACAACAGAGTCAATTATTGAAAAGGTAAACAGGATTGCCAAAATCTCCTCTGAAACAGAAATTTGCCTTGCGAGAGGAAAGGCTGAAGATTATGGTGAGCAAGAGGGAACAGATGGCAAGCGTGGACTTCCTTCGGGGAATTGCTCACAACCTCTTCATTTGAAGGAAATAGTTTGATATCGTTTTTAATGTTTTAATTGTTATTAATAAAGAGAACAATCGACCCCTCTAGACACCTCGACTTGGACTGGAAATAAAGTGATTTTAATTATGTGAACCAACGCACCCAATGCTGCTTCTTTGTGAGTATGTTTTAAAATCATTAAAACGCAGACAGTTTGGTGATAGGGGGTCTTTAATTTTAAAAAGCTAATTCCGTGAATATTTGGTGTCATGTCATTCCTGTTGTTCAATGCAAGGCAAGGCACGAATGTTAAAATGAAGACAGTTTGGTGATAGGGGGTCTTTAATTTTAAAAAGCTAATATTTGCTGATTTCATCCATTGTTCAATTTCGGGTTTAGAGTCGGGAAATGGTATGTCGGGAGTCTTACATCATGGGAAATGTGTGTTTCGGGAAATCGATGACGGTAAAATAATTTTCGGGATCATGTATGTCGGGAAGTAGTACGGATCCCTGACCAGGATGTGAAAAATGGCAGCTGTACTGTTCATAAGGAGGTGTGGAAAAATGTCAATGCTGAAACTCTGGAGTGAAAATACTACAAATTTGTGAAGTTATGAGGGTGCATGGAAACTGCATAATGCTCACTCATAACACAATTATTTTATGGACTTTTGTCTCTAAATTTTCAACATAGGCATTTTAAGATCTTTGCTGCTCATGAACGGTGTCACTGTGATATTCTTAATCTGTCCAGAACATTGATTTCAACACTGACTGCACCGCTGTGCGCTACATGTGTGAAAACATATTTTGGGCAAGATATGAAAAATGACAGCTGTACTCTTCATAAGGAGGTGTGGTAAAATGGCAATGTTTAAAATCTGGAGTGAAAATATTAAACATTTTCGAAGTTACAAGCATGCGTAGGAAATGCACAATGCATGCATGTAAAACAGTAATTTTTTTGAATTTTTTCACCAAATTTCCAACATAGGGTTTTAGGGGGCCTACTTCATGAACTGTGACACTGTCATTTCATTAATCAGTCCCAAAAGGTGGTTCCACACAGTGACCACAAAATCACCTTTTGGGACAGAATAACAAAATGGCAGTAACTGACTACATGATGTGGCATCCCAAGAACCCCATGCTGAAAATTGGGTGAACCAATTCCTAAAATCCAATGGCCAAGATATCCACCTAAGTTGAAAAAAAACTATTTATGCCATTATATAGCTTACTGGCATTTCTTTATTTCATGGTCGGCTTTGAAGAGTGCAGACATGTTCCCAGCCCACTGAAGATCGTTGTGCTGAGCTCCGGAGGTAAGTATGGGATGAAAGGGGTGTGTAGACATACGGTGTGCAGAGGGTGGGAGCGGGCTTGGGGATAGGGTGCCAGAGACAGCGAGGGACCATTTTCTTTGTTTTTACAGGATTAAAAAATCAAAAACAGAAAAAGGACACCGAGGGACTATTAACACACTGGGGATGGACTCCCTGTGTGCCCCCTGAATGTTTGCTGGGGAAGAGGGAGTGGAGCTGAAAGGGATTTGGCACCCTGTCAGCCATGCAGTGTGCTGTGGAGAACAAGTGAGTCAAGGGGGACTGGGCACCCCTTTGGCACACCACAAATGGGTGGAGCGCATCATACCGACAGGTATTGGGCTACCACATCGGCAAATGAACTGGGGAAGGGGCATGCTGACAGAGGGATTGGGCACCCCTGTCAGCTTATAGAACTGGAACAGGTGGGTAGCAGCTTTCTGTTGGCTTTATGGGGACAGTGAGAGGCCAACGGAGAAGTTGTCACCATGGGGACATCTCACAATGCAGCTGTAACTGGCTGCTGTAGGCAGGGATGCCCCACAGCAAAAACAGCTGATTGCATAGTGATGGGTGCTCCCTGATTGCAGAGGCCTAGTTTTTTTGACCATAGTGGCATGCTCATTAACTGCCATCATTTGACAGCATGCTCCTCTTTTGGCCATGGCAGAGACCAGCCCCGGAATGGACTGATGCCATTTGGCACAACGCTGCCTCCACAACCCGCTTGTGAAGGAAGCCTGACACAATGCATTTCTTGCTCATGCGTGCAAGCAACACAAAAACTGATTTAAACACTTAACAGCCAGAGAAGTATGTAATTTAGGAATATGGAGACAACCACCCCAAATTGGCTTATAAATGACAATGACAAAGACAGTATGAGGAATCCAAAATGAAATGACAAACATTATTATAGGAGACTGTCAATATCTTAATTTCATTAACCGATAACCTAAAATAAAGACTCACTGCATAGTCCAAATGTAGGAGAAGTATCCCAGTCACAATTGCTCTATGGCATTCAGGAGTTTCCTAAACTTAAAAAGCAGTCCTAACTTTTGATTGACCTTTTTACTGACTGCTTTGATCTGAAGAGAAAAATTCAGGCCTGGATCTAACAAGACTCCCAAGTACTTCAATTCATGAACAAATTCACTTGCTGCTCCCTTATCGCCATGAACCAGAAGAATGGGTCTGCTTTTCAAGAAATTGGAGTTCTAAAAATCATAGATGTTTTCTTTTTAACAATAAGAGTCATGCGATTAACAGAAAACCAGTTATACACATTTTGAAATTCTGGTACCAACGGTGAGATAATCTGAAATAACAGTTTTTGCTTGTGAAAAGATTACAAGACCATCTGTATATAATAAACAGTGACCTGACTTAAAAATGGAGGGAAGTGAATTAACAAACAATGAAAATAACAAAGGGCCCAATATTGATCCTTGTGGAACACCTACACTAATAGGCTTGACAGACAAAGCCACTGACCCCAAAGTAATGACCTGAGACTTATCAGTTAAGTAATCTCCACACCAAGCTACAGTGTTTTTGAAAAAAAGAGATGTTCCAGTTCAAGACACAGTAAGGAATGATTTATATGGTCAAATGCCTTGGTCAGGTCCACAAAGAACACCACCATTAAAAGGTCCTTTTCAAAGCCCTGGAGGACAGTATTTGTGAACCTGATCAAGGCAGTCTCTGTGACATGTTTTTTTGTAAAACCATATTGCTTTAGGCACACAGAAACATAAACTTTGATGGCAGATAAGGACCGCTTGGCCCACCTAGGCTGCCCATTTCTCTACCTACAGGATAAGCTGCAGATCTTAGTTAACCAACAGCCTATTACTTTCTACCACCACAAAAGTTGCCTTATGTCTGTCCCATGCATTCTTGAGTTCCCTTACAGTTTTAGACCCCACAGCCTCTTCAGGAAGGCTGTTCCATGCATCCACCACCCTCTCTGTGAAAAAATACTTCCTCACATTGCCCCTGAACCACACCACCTCTATCTTCAAATTGTGCCCCCTTGTTCTTGCACATCTCTTTTTCTGAAAGATGCGACCCTCTTGGACTTTGTTGATTCCACTTAGGGACTTAAAAGTTTCTAGCTTGTCCCCCACCCCATTCTTTCCTCAAGGGTATACATATTAAGCTCCTTTAGTCTCTCCTCGAATGGCTTCTCTTGCAGACTCTGCCCCATTTTAGTTGCCCTCGTCTGGACTGCCTCTATCCTGTCTATGTCCTTGTGGAGATGGGGTCTCCAGAACTGGACGTAGTACTCCAGATGGGGTCTCACCAACTGTTAGTACAGAGGTATAACAACTTCCTGTTTTCTGATGGTGATGCCTCTCCCTATACATCCCAGTATCCCACCAGCCCTCCCTACTGCCTTCTCACATTGCCTGCTAACCTTAAGACCATCTGATATGATTAACCCCTGGTCCCTTTCCATTTTTGTTGTTGTTACTACCTCCCCCCCCCCATTGTGTAAACGTCCCCTGGGTTTTTGCTTCCCAGGTGCGTTATTTTGCACTTCTCTGCATTGAATCCAAGCTGCCATACTTTTGACCATTCCTCCAACCTTGTCAGGCCCCTTCTCATCTTTCCACACCTCCTTGTGCATCAACCATGTTGCAGATCTTTGTATCATCTGCAAAGAGGCATACTTTTCCTTCCAGTCCCTCTGCAATGCCACTTATAAAGACATTAAAAGGGCTGGACCCAGAACTGAACCCTGCAATACCCCACTAGTAATCCCTCTTTCTTCAGAGTGGACTCAATTTACAATTACCTTCTGTGTCCTGTTGTCCAGCCAGGCTACCACCCTGGGACCGACTCCCAGGCTGGATAATTTGATTATTAATCTTTTGTGTGGATTTCTGTCAAATGCCTTGCTAAAATATTGGTAGGCCATGTCCACAGCCCCTCCCTGGTCTACTACTTTGGTCACCCAGTCAAAGAAATCAATTAGATTTGTCTGACATGACCTTCCTGCTGTGAACCCATGCTGCCTTGGGTCCTGTGCCCCACTTTCTTCTAGGTACTCAACAGTTCTTTCCTTCAGAAGGGATTCCATCACTTTCCCTACCACAGAGGTCAAACTGACAGGTCTGTAGTTTCCTGCATCTGTCTTGCTCCCACTTTTGTGAAGGGGAATCACATCTGCCTTCCTCCAGTCCTCAGGTACCACACCATCCTCCCATGATTTGTTAGAAAGGGTAGCCAGTGGTGTCATTAGTTCTCCCCTTAATTCTTTAAGAATTCTGGGGTGAATTCTGTCAGACCCCATTGCTTTGTCTACCTTCAGTTTTAGGATTTCTTTCAGAACCCTTTCTTTTGTAATTGGACTGGGATTAACACCCCTATCCAGAGTACTTCTGTTAATTGGATTAGACACCTCCCCCTCCTCCTCTTTTGTGAATACTGAGCAGAAATATTCATTCAGTATCCCTGCTTTTTCATTGTCCTTCTCTGCCCACCCACCGTCCATTCTATTCAGCGTCACTATCCTTCCCTTTGTCTTTTTACACTCTCTGATGTACCTATAAAAGGTTTCATCTCCCTTCTTAACCGTGTTGGCTATCTTTTCCTCAGTTTGGGCCTTTGCTAGTCTGACTTCCCTCCCTGCTTCCTTCTGCCTTAACTGGTACAGCTCTCTGTCCTGCTTCTTCTGTGTTTCCTTATACTTCCTGAATGCTATCTTTTTCTCCCTGACCTTCCCCGCCACCTCTTTTGAGAACCATATTGACTTTTTCTTTCATTCTGATTTGTTTATTTGCTTCACACAAAGGTTTGTTGCCTCTGTGATGGCAGTTTTAATATTTCCCTGTTGTTGCTCCACCCCCCTTCTAGACTCTTTGCTAGTGCTTTTCTAAGGCACTCTCCCATCTTGCCAAAGTCAGCCCTCCTGAAGTCCAGTTCCCTCACTTTTGTATGGCTTGACTCTGTAGCTGAGTTTATCATGAACCACACTGTTCAGTGGTCACTTGTTCTCTGATGGCTACCCACTTCTAGGTCTGAGATCCTCTCACTATCCCCATTTGAGAGTACTAGGTCTAAGAGTGCTCTCTCATAAGTGGGTTCCAAAACTAACTGTCTGAGGCATGCCACCTGTAGGGCATTGAGAATGGCCCTGTTCTTGGATGTGGCTTCAGCAAATGTGCTCCAGTTAACAACTGGCATATTCCGCTCTCCCATCAACAGTATCTCCCCTTTCTCTGCCATCCTTAGAATGCCTTCTATCATATCCTTGTCCATTCTCTCCCCCTGACATGGGGGTCTGCATACAACCCCTGTGCCGATTGTGGTGCCATTTCCAGTCTCTAAGGTGACCCACAGTGTCTCCTCTCCTCCCTGTTTACTCTTTTGTTTAGCTGCTTTTATCCCTTCCCTTACAAAGAAAGCTACTCCTCCCCCTCTTCTCCCCTCCCTGTCTCTCCTGTAGGTTATGTATCCTGGTATGTTAACATCCCTGTCATGGTTCTCTGTGTAGCAAGGTGGCTTTTCATGTCTACTTACCTCTTCTCAATTATGTCTCATAGTGGATAACATGCCCTACCATCTTACAGTCAAAATGGACACAGGTACTGTTCTCCAAAGTACTACTTTACACCCTCAAGATGTTACTGATAATACTCCTACTATGTTCTGGGAATGTGGAACTAAACCTTGGTCCTCTGTCACCAATCTTAATGCTTTCCGACCTGACTCACGCAAAGGGTCTTAGTTTTATTCACATTAATGCTTGCAGTCTACAAAGGAAATTGGGCACTATCCAAGCCTGGGTTTGGTCTCTGAACTGGAAGTTTTAGTAACTTCAAAAACTTGGCTAAAATCCCATACTCCTGAACAAGCCATTAACATCCCATCTTACAATGTTTTCAGGACCAACAGACCCACGAGGGGAGGGTGGGGTCACAGTATATGAGCATGACAAATTATTGGTCTCAATAATTGACTCCACCTCTGTTCCTAGAGAATTTGAGTGCCTTACCATCAAGGTGTATATTTCCCTTACTGAGTCATTAACAATCTCTGGTCACTATTGGCCGTCCTCTGGTGGGCTCAGACTGCTGCAGCACCTCCAATCCTCACTTGGGCCTATAACATCTGAATCAATAATCATGGGTGATCTGAACCTTGACTTACTCTCACCTTACTCATCTGCATTAAAAACCCTTTGCAACCTACTCAGTCTTTCCCAGTTAATTTCTGAGGCCACCTGCATCAACACAAAAAAACCACAAATAGTACCCTACTTGACCTTATCCTTGTTAATAAGCCCCATAACTTTTCTTATTTAGGGATTCTCTTTAACATTTTAAGTGAGCAATGTGCTATGGCTTGTGCCAGAAACCTGCGTAGACTGATCTCCTCTGCTTATATTTCATTCACTAAAAAGTACCACCAACAGCTTAATCTGTTTCAGAGTCAGTTGACATTTATCTGTATCCCCCTCCCACCGGGTTGTACCTGAAAACAAGCAGAATTTGTCTAGTGCACTTACCCGGCCAACACAAACTAAATAAATAAATAACATTTATGAAATAAATCACTGCCATTTTAACTGTCCCCATTTCCTCTTGGATCTATGTCAAATCAGGTGGCAAGACTTTTACCTAGCTCCCTCCCTGTACCAACCTTATATCATGCCTAAATCCTGTTATTACAGGTCATACATAAATATGCACCATTAGTCAGAATCAGAACTAAGATAAAATCATGCCTTTGATTCAATGATGCTCTCAAGCCTACCCTACACAAAAGAGATGCCCTCAGGAAAGCAAGGACTGTGCCAACCAGAACTGGGTTCTCACTGGGAGGAAGATTTTCTGCCCCCAGACTGCCTACTGCTGAGAAGTGAGCCTGTTATTCTCAAAATTTTAACAAAGTTATAAAAGGAATCCTGGGATGCTGATGTCTAACAGAGCAAGATAAATACCTCGGTATTGGCATTTAATGGTGGGAAGTTGGTGGGGACTTCAGCAGTTGAAGGTGAGGACTCAGAGAAGCAGTAGTGGCGTAAGAACATAAGTGGTTTTCACTTTTGTTTTGTTTTAGAAAATAAAACATTTTTATGGCTGATTGTTTTCTTACATGTACAGAGATGGGAATTTTCTCAGCATCAGGGATGGAGGAAGGAAACATTCTTCTGGAGCAATAGCACGATTGGTTGTGGAAATAAAATAATCAGACTGTAAGCAACGACTACACATCAGGGCTAGCTTTTTGTAACACTTTCCTTTTTTTCTGCAGAAAGGGGGGAAGTTATCAGTGAACTGCACCACAATTTCATTATTCAACCTTTTGTCTAGTTTTCACAAGGAATGAAAAATGACAGCATTTAAAAAAATAAATGTTGTAATGGCAGACTGATTTCTCTTGCAACATGGTCTGGCTTTTGGGCTCTTGTTATTACCTGTGCATCACACGTTTGATGCACAGGCGATGAACAATCAAAATGAATAATTTTCTCTGACCATTTTATAAACACATTTATTTTGCCATTGTAAGTTTTGCAAAAGCTGCCAAAGTACTTTCTGAAATTTTTCAGAAGTCAAATTCTGACTTTTTCATTAATTCTGCCAATGAATCCTTATTTTTACAGAACACTAGTCTGCAATTCCCAAGGAACATCCTTAAGATTGCAGTTCAGAAATGTAATTAAACAGATAGTTAAAGTTATAGATATAGTTATTATCAAACTGATCAGATCATCTATATGGATGGAACAAAATGGGTTGGTCTTGAATTGAAACCTTAATTGGAAAGTTTGGAAGCTCAGGAAAAAAGATATGTTTATACAAAATTTAAATATGAGACCAACCTATTCTAGTAATGCCTTGAAGAAAGCGTTCATAAAAAATAAAGCGGTACCTAACCTATACAATTGTAACTATGATCACTGTAAAAATAATAAGTGAAATAAAGTACTGTATGGGGTGATGTGTGTAATGAGACATTTACCCCCTAGATGTTAGGTACTACATAAACCCAGAGAGCAAAGCTTGAGGGGTTTATTAAAGCATCTAACACCACCTCATATTTTATTTTATATAATTGCTTGGACTCCCCTTTTTTACCACACCAGTTACATAACATACTAAGCGCTCTGGTCTGGATGTGCTCAGTTTTCAGCCAGATCTCACATTTTCATTGTGCAAGATTTTAAGTTATTTCAAAATATCGTCTTAGCCCTTATATGTTGAAAATGACATTTTTATTGTTGAAATAACGTATTACTGAGTCCCTATGGTGGTTGAGTTGCAGGCGGGAAGGCAGGAGAGTGGTCAGGAAGTGAGGAACTCTGGTGGGCACATGAGCAGACTAAGAGAAACACTGTCCATGTTTGCCTTAGTTAACACTCCTTTATTACAGCAAATTATGGCATGGTTCCCCTATGGGAAAAAGGGGAGATTCGTTAATTATATCCATATTATGTTTTTTAGAAACACTGAGCTTGTGTACAGAAATAGATTGAAAGGCTTATACAGTCTGCCTTGCTTTTCCTTGCCTATTACTACACTCTGAACCCTATTTGGTCACTGATATCCCTCCCTCCCTCCCTGTTCCCTTTCCTCTACTTTCTATGCTCATATGCCTATTCCACACTTGCATAAAGATCCCCACTATCTTTGCCCCCACCACCTCTTCTGGTAGGTTGTTGCACGCATCTGCCACCCTTTCTGTGAAGCAGTATTTTCTTCACAATCCTCTTAAACTTCCCCCTGAAGCTTTATTGCATTCTTCATGTTCTGGTGCTGCTCATACTCTGAACCAGACTCCCTTAATGTACTTTGTTCACCACAGTGAGGTACAGTACATATAGATCTCAATCATGTCTCCTCTTGCTCTCCTGACTTCCAGGGAGCACTTATTGAGCTACTGCAGCCACTCCTTGTATGGTTTCTCATACAATCTCTGTACCATTTGGTATCTCTGCTCTGGACTGCATCCATTATGTGTATGTCCTTGCAGTACCAATGCAGTGACTTTTTTCTTTGCCTGAGAATTATCTGAGATGCCAACAAATCTGCCTCTGTTGATCAATTCACAAAGTTGTCCTTGGAAGTCATAATTTGCCATTTGTAACTTTGCCTTGCTTTTGGGTTTTTTAAATTCAAATTCCACTTAACCCCCTCAAGCAAAAAGTTACACAATCCTCAAATAACTGGTGTCTAGTGCCCCCCCCCACACTGATCACTGGCCCAATGTAAGATATATGTATATGTGTGTGTGTGTATATATATATATATATATATATATATATATATACACACACACATATGTAGCCCAATCTCTCAATCACTAGTCACAATTTTTTTTATAACTGAATTAAATCCTTGGTTTCTAGTGGCCCCTCTGTTCCCTCTGCTGATTGCTGGCCAATTGGCCACAATGTCAAAATGTATATTTAAAATTCAATCCATGATGTCTAGTGGACCCCACCCTACCCCATCAGGGATTGCCTCACCAGTGCCCCACCCCACTCCCCCAACCCCAACCAGAGTGGACCTCTGGCACAGCCCTCCACTCCCCTCCATGGCCAGCAGCCCAACTGAGTTATCTCAATGAATGAGCATATGCATACAGCATGCACTTATTTATTGATAGAGCTGAGTCAGGCTGCCAGCAGTGATAGTGAGTGGAGGGTGGCATTAGAGTGGCACTCCCTCACCAGGGATTCAGGAATGTGACCCTGTTGAATTGCTCTTCCACCTTGACAACATCAGATATGATTACACCAATGTATATGTCTTGCTTGATGACTATAATCTCCCCATCTCATACAGACCCACTGGGTTTTGCTTCCACTGGAGCATGGCTTTGTGCTGTTTGGCATTGAAACACAGCTGCTACATCCTAGACCACTCCTTTTGTTTCCCCAGATTGATTAGCATTATCTCCACTCCTTCCAGTGAGTCCACCCTATTGCAGATTTTTGTGTCATCTGCTATGAGACACATCTTCACTTCCAGTTCCACAGCAATGTCACATATGCAGACATTGAAGAGGACAGGATCAGCACAGATCCTTGTAGTACTCCATTATTCACTCTACTGTACCCAAATAGTCTACCATTTACCACCACCATCTGCCTCCCATCCCTCAACCAGTTTGATAGCCAGCTTACTACCTTCTCCCCAACCCACAGATTGCTAAGTTTCTTTTAATAGTCTGGTGTGTAGCACAGTGTCAAAAGCCTTAATGAAGTCTAGACAGGCCACATCCACTGTCCTTCTTGATCCACTTCCCTAGTCACTCAGTCAAAAAAAACTATGAGATTTGTTTGAGATGACATCCCCCTGTGAAACCTTGCAGCTGTCAGTCCTGCAGCCCATTCTTCTCCATGTACTCCATTAGCCTCTTCTTCAGCACAGTCTCCATTACTTTTCCCCAAGACTGATGTGAGACTGACTGGCCTGTAATTGCCAACCTTCTTCCTGCTGCCACTTTTGCAAAGAGGGACCACATTTTTCTCCTCCAGTCCTCTGGAACCATACCATTCTCAAATGAGGTGCTGAGTAGTGTTGCCAGAGGAGTAGCTAATAGTTTACCCATTTCTGTTAAAATTGTTTGGTGAATCCCATCTGGAGTCATTGTCTTGTTTTCCTTTGAGGCTTCCAAGCCTTTTCGGACATTCTCCTCCGAAAATGGACTCGAGTCCACTACCTCATCTGCTGTGCCTGCTAGTACTTGTTCTGCCTCCCCATTACCATAGGTATGATGCTGCAATAAAAAAGAATCTTACCAACAATGCCGAAACTTGAGAGGTAATTGAATTAGGCAATAGATTTCTTGTTAAACAATTGGTTTAACAATGAACTGGTGGATATTACAAATTTTGGGCTACTGCTTTATGGATAGGAAAGAAGCAAATAAAGGTAACACAAATGTGCAATATTCTCATTTAAATACTGCTTCTTGCTTTATTTACTTTGTGGGATGAGATATATGCTTCTTGTTTTTTTATTTCTGGAAAGAGAGAAGTGATGTAGCTTATTTTGGAATTCCATTCCTTATAGTAACATACTGTATGTATTAATGATTACAAAGAAGATGCAGAAAGGGGGTATACAGGTAACCAAATCCAAACCCTTTGTTTTCTTTGTTATTTTTTCTGCAAATTCTTAGAGTATGTGTAATGTTTACACTAATTAATTATCTTCTTTCCCTCATCTCAAGTAAACCTATTTGCTTCCATATGTAATTAAGTTTTCCTGCATATTTTCTTTCTTTAAATGGTTCATATGACATTGGCATGAAGAACCTTGAATCTAAATTCTGTTAATAATTGTAATGCCCTGTAGCCAAACAGTAAACACATAATTGACTTAAGTTTAAGAATAACTTTGAAAAACACAATATACTGGCACTTTCCAGCTTATATTTTATATGTTGTCTACATGCCTTTTCCCTCTGTTCTTCAAATCCTACCTATGTTAATTTGCTTAGAAACAGGGTCCTTGGTTCCTAAATGTTATCAGCTTCCACTGCTTACATTTTTCTGAAGACTCAGTTGTCTTTTTGTGCCATGACCGTTAGTTGTTAAGGAAAAATTATGCTGTCAGAAATGGAGGACTATGACTTCAGCAAAGGATTCAAGAGCAGAAGTACATTGTGTTATGTTGCCATCCATCCATCCATCCATGACACTCCAGACATTACCTCTTGGGTTCCCAACTCATCTGATAGGCTAGTGATGCACATGTTACCCAGATCAAATTTCGCAGTACACCTTGGTCCCAGGAGTCCCCTTTCTCCAGTTCAACCTTTGCATCTGAGAGGCTACAAGCATACCAGGAGTTCCTTGATCATTTACTTAATTAAGGTAGGCCAAAACCCTAAACCAATACCACTGCATTTCTGAAGAATTAGTTATAAAGCATTTTTAATAAGATAAAATGTCCAATCCAGCTGATGAAGAAGATTGCTGCAATTGTTACAGTTTGAGTAGCTAATGAGCTGGGCTACATTTCTTGGCCTATGGCTGTTAGGCCCTTGTTTTCTGCTGAATTTGTCTGTAATTTATTAGCTGCCTGTTGTAGTCAGTTTGAATCAGTAGGGAATTAGTTGGTGCTAATTGCTGATCATAGCCCTCTAATATGTAAGGATAGTAGATGCATATATGGATATAATATCTGACTTCATTGCCTTTTCAAAAGAAATGGATGTTTCTGATTATCTTGAACTAGTATTGTAAGTCACTTGCTCTATTTCATAAATTGTTATTATTGCAAAGGCGTGACTAGTGCAGTCAGCATTTTAACCTACCAATGAGAAAGCTTGGGGATTCAGGATGAGATGCCTCCTCATTTTTTATCTATCGCCACATGAACTTCTAAATTTAAAATAACCATGCACTCCAGGCACACCTCCCAGTCAGTGTTTTGCCCCCTCTCACAAGCGAGGGCCGCACGGCGAGAATTTTAAAAAAGAACCGGGGGTATTGGATTCGAGTCCGACCGCAGATCTGGCAATCCACCTAGGGATACAGGCACAGGCTCCGTGGCTCTCTTCTCACAAGTGGAGGCCACACAGCACAGTATCCAGGCTCTCAGTAATGCTCCCTCTCTAGCGGGTGGCTCAGAGAACACAGTCTGAACCACAATGCCGTCTCTGGCTCTGTGACTGCTAGGAGGAAAAATAAAGGGCTGTTTCTCTTCACACTTGTTGGATTGATCCATGCCAGGCACCTCGTGGCAGTGGCTTGCTAATGGTTGGATCTCACTTTGTTTCCCACAATACCTCATCTACCTGGAGGGGGGGGGCTTACAGCACGCTACTGCCACTGTACTCCCTGCATTTTAAGAAAAGGTAGAGATTTACATGGCCAAATTAAACTATCAAGTTGAAAGATTGTGCAGACAGGCCACTGAACGGTGGGCTGTACAGGCTTCCTCTTCACTCCAAGCTTCAGGATCTCAGCCAGTATTTTGTTAGGAATTCAGCCACCATTTTGATTAGGATGAATTTCCTTACTGTTGGCCCACCATTTTAGAAGGAGAGGGCCTCCATTGGTACAGGTAGGCAGTTTCATCAGCCACCATTTTGTGTAGGATGAATTCCTTGTTGGCCCACCATTTTAGAAGGAGTTCTCCCATTGCATAATGAAACAATTTTTACCTACAACAAGGTGCTTATTTCTCACTATTACCTAGTCTTTTGCCCAATTCTCCCCCCTTATTTAACAGACACAATTGTGCCTGTGTGTTCCCTTCATGGGATTCGCGAGGTGCGTCACCCCAAGCCTGTTATATTGGGCCAATATATTGGGTGACAGAGACTTTGATGGCATTATCTCAGATAATTATACCCCATTGGGTTCCATTATTTTAACGATATTTTTTCTCTTCTCTTTCTGTCCTTCTCTCATCCACAGATGCTGAAGGCAAAGAAGTGCACTTCTTGTAGTGCCTCATGCTGCCCCACAATCCAGGTCCACTATGACCAGCCTGCATCCACAAGGAGGAAGAGTTAGCAGTGGATCCAATTCCTGGCATGGAATTGGACAACCAGGAACCGAGCACCCCCACCTGGATGGATCCTGGGGTTCTCCTCATCCAAACACAACAGACAACAGACAACAGTTGCTATGATGGAGAGTCAACAAAATGTTATGTTTAAAGTAATAGAAAAGTTGGAGTCATTGACTAAGACAAGGCCTCCCTCCACACCTATCCCAGTACCGACCCCTGGAGAAAACCCCCAGCCTGATCCAAATAATGATGAAGGTCCAGCGCCAGCAAATCCAGGGGATGAGGACCACAGAGAAATGCCAGAAGACATTGAGGATGTAGACTTGCAGGACAAGGACATGGACATCATATTCGGTGCATCCTTCTTGACAGTGAAACTTTGCTCTTTTGACCTGGTCCCAGGCCTAATGAGGGCCATCAAGTCCACAATGGGGTTCAAAACAGAAGCACCAAAATCAGAATCAAAACTGGATACTATGATGCAACAAAATCAGAAGGTTCAGGACACCTTCCCTAGCTGTCCAGCCATTGATGATATATTTTCTAAAGAATAGAAATCCACAGAGCCAGGTCGTCTGTCTGAAAAAAGAAATTTGGACAGAATGTACCCAATACAGCAGGACAAAGCCAAACTGTGCTTCACTGCGCCCACTGTAGATCCACAAATTGCAGATCCAAGCAAGAAAACAGTGCTGCCTTGTGGCACTATCTCCCTAAAAGACCCCACTAACAAAAAAGTAGAAGAAATGTTAAAGAAACTGTTTGAGCTTTCCAGCATGGCAGCCAGAGCTGCAGTGTCAGTGGTTTACTCAGCCAGGGCACAGATTCGCTGTCTGGAAGAACTAATGAAAAAATCAATCCCAAGACCAGGGAGGCTGAGCTCTTGGAATGCACACTAAATACAGCAAAATACCTGGGGGACATGGCCATGGACACCCTAAAACTGGAAACCAGGACAGGGGCACTAACAAACAGAGCCAGTCGGGCATTGTGGTTAAAACTTTGGAAAGCAGATAACAAGTCAAAAGTGCTCCTGCAGAAGGTGCCCCTGAAGGGAGGCAATGTGTTTGGCAAAGGACTAAACAAGTTCCTCAAGCAAAAAGAGGAGGGTAAGGATTTCGCCAAGGACAAGCAAAGAACCTTTTACCTTCCATCTGCCCGGTGCAGGTTTCAAAGGAATGGTAGATTTCAACAAAACAGAAAGCAGAGTTACACGAACAATTCCTTTCAGGGGAGAGGACACAGTAACAACTTCAGAAGTCCCTCTCAAGGCAGTTACTCCACCTTCAGAGGAAGGAACCATTGTTTCAGAAGCAGAGGCAGAAGTAGCAAACCTAAACAATATTGACTACTACCCACATGCCACACCGATGCTCAGCCAGCGGCAGACCTACCCACCAGTGGAGCAAAGACTAACATTGTTCGTCCAACAGTGGCAACAAACTACTTCCGACAAGTGGGTTCTGGAGATCATTTCCCATGGATATGCTATCAAATTTTCAAAGAAACCTTGCAGAGACAGAGTGGTACTCGCTCCCATTTCAAAGAAAAGAGCCATGGTACACCAGGTACAGGACGTCCTTTGAGACATGGTCTGGAACAGGGCAATTCAGCCCCTGCTGGACAATGAGTTGGGCACGGGAGTTTACTGCATTTTCTTACTAGTCCCAAAGAAAAATGGAGATCTCAGACTGATACTAGATCTAAAGTTCTTGAACAAGTTCATAACTACCCCGAAGTTCAAGATGGAAACTCTCAGATCAACACTGCGGAATGTTCGGGTAGGCAACTACCTCACCTCAGTGGATCTGAAAGATGCATACATGCATATTCCAATCATGCCCAGCCACCAATGATTCCTTCATTTCCACATACTGGGTCAGCACTTCCAGTATCAGGCCCTACCATTCGGCCTCACATCAGCAGCAAGGGTGTTCACGAAAGTGTCCATCGTCTTGGTGGCCCGATTACAAGAGAAGGGAGTAAACATCATCCCTTACCTGGATGACTGGTTGATAAGATCATGCACCAGTGCACAGTCTCAGAAGGACACAGATGTAGTACTGATGGCCCTTGCACAACATGGCTGGGTGATCAATCAGAGCAAGAGCTCACTGTGGCCATCTCAGTGCATAGAGCACCTCAGAGTAGAAATCAACACAGCCGAGGGAATGGCAAGACCATCTTGCAATCGAATAAATTCAATGATCGTGCAAGTTCAGGCACTTCTGTCAAACACAGAACCCGATAATGGGGCAGGCGGCACAAGTCCTTGGGTGCATGGCATCATATGCCCAAGGACTTGTCAGTCAGCCTGAGCATCGGGACCATGAGGAGGTCATGTGGGCTGAAAGGAAGAAGCCCTTCCCCAGCTGCTCACTTTCCGAATCCAGTCAGCCCGAGCATCGGGACCGCAAAGAGGTTGTGAGGGCTCAAAGGAGGATGTCCACCCCCAGCTGCTCACTCCCTGAATCCAGGTACTTCAAGACTGCATTCTCGGAGTGCAAGGAGGCTCTCCCTCTCTCAGTCTTTTGTTTAGCTGTTTGCCCCGCCGACGCCATCATCACCCTTGTTGAACTCCTGTTTTTATTGTGGTGGTCACATGGTGCACTGAGCCTTTCAGCTCACTTTCACCTCTGCAGCTTATCACCTTCCACCACCAGAGGGCTCCCACCTCCTCTCTGGCTCATTCACTACAACTATTTCGCTCCACACTTCATCCACAACTCGCCTCTTATTCTCATTCTGTGGATTTGCTACCAGTGGCTGCTTGTTTTGCCTCACTATTTTTCTGGTATTCCCTTGAGCACTTAACTTGATTTAACTTTACTTGAGTTAACGCTAAACATGACCCCGTTAACTCTCCTGCTGTGCACCCTGCTATCAAAACACACACACACACACACCCCTAACGTCTTTGCCCTCACCCGACCCCCGAAACAGAGCCCCCCTGAGGCAGTGTTAAACAATTTTATACTCTACTTTGTATCTTTAATTCCTAATGAGCAATTTCTCCCTTCACCTACCCCAGTGACCATTACAAGTAACATATCCCTGACCAACCATGTGTGTACTAAGCGGTCCATACATACAGCATACCTCCCCTATACCTGATCAAATGAGTGCCATCCCAGTGGTATTACCCTAGGCTTGCTTTGCTACTCCTAGCCGCCACATAACCAGCAACCCCCTGTAGAATCTCCCCTCCACTCGCATCAACTCCTCCTTCATGCTACCCCCCCCCTTACTTTGAACCTCCCCATTCCCACCTTCTCTATCCTGAAAGGGCACATACTGTAACTAGGAAAACCCTTTACCACAAAAGGTTACACTGGAACCCTGTATCCAGGTTGATCCTCCTCCTCCTCCTCCTTCTTCTCATCTCAGGAAATATACACCCTAACCCTAGTCCTCCTGCTACCCCAGGACCAGCCCACTCCCCTGCTCACAGGCTGTGGCTTGCCACTCTTAATGTATGCAGTCTACTAAAAAAATTGGACGCCTTCCAGGGTTGGGTACAGCAATATCAGCCTGATGTAATAGCCATGGTGGAAACCTGGCTCTCCCCTCGGATTCCTGACTCGACTATAACACTCTCTGGTCATAATTCATACCATGCTGACCATTTGGGAAGGCATGGAGGTGGCTACACTATTTACACCAGTGACACACTATGCGGGCAGTTGTTCCCCACCCCTCAGTTGGCTCCTGGACCCCAGGCCCTTACTCTTAAACTCACCTTGGGACGCTCTCTAACCCCCGTTCTTATTATGGCTGTGTCCATTCCTCCCAGGGACCAGAAGGTGGCTTTCCACTCAATACTATCCTATCTGTCCACCCTCCCATCTAGTACTGAAAAAATCATACTTGGGGACTTTAATATTAATTGGTCAGATAAGACCACTGCGCCATTAGTCAGTGCTGCTGCTGCCTAAGATCTAACTCAATTAGTCACCTCCCCCACCCGCCTTAACCAGCCTACAGGGTCATCCTCCCTACTCGACCTTGTGTTCATCAATCGCCCACACAAAATTAAAAGCACAACCATTTTCCCAAATGCTTTTAGCGACCACTCCCCTGTTCTCTGCTTTTGATCAGGCAAAGCACCCAGACCTCCCCCAAAATAAACTTACAATGCAAACTGGGCCCTGGGAAACTTGCCCTTCTTAAATCACACCTCAGCTATATCAATTGGTCCCTTTTAATGAACACTCTTGACCCTAATAGGGCCCTCGACCTCTTCATCCTTTCTTTCAATGTCATATGTGACACATTTGCCCCACCTACCAAAAGGATGGTCAAAGGCAACCCAGTGCCTTGGATATCTGCTCACATCCTGGCCCTTATGTGGACTAGAGAGTCACTGTGGCACCTCTCCAATGAGACTGGTCTGCCTGCTGATAGACAAAAGTACAGGGAGGCCCAGAACAAATGCACATGGGCCCTTCACAAAGCAAAAGTGGAGTATTACAAATCCTCCTTAACCTCTACCTGGGGCTCGGGTTGCAAATTCTGGAACAACATCAAGGATATCTGTGATAAAGACCCCAACCTGGTCCCTAACCAGATTATGGTTGATGGGTGCTTGACATCTGATCCTACCTGTATGGCCCGCTGCCTTCAATAATGCCTTCACAAACCTTGATCATGTTCTCCCCCCAATTTCTTTGACGCACCCTCAGCCAGCTCCCCCTCCCCCCAAAGCCCCCCCTTTCACCTATGCCACATTTCACCCATGTCTGCGGAGCCTTACCTCAGAAAAGCCCTAAGAGGCTCCAGCTACAGAAGTGACACCCTCGTCTTGAAACTCCTGTGGCTCACCCTGCATGACGTTCTCTACCCCCCTCACCCATATACTGAACTGCTCCTTATGTCAGGGTATATTTCCCTCTAGGTGGAAATTAACTTCCATCACCCCCTATATTTAAAAGATGGAGACCATACTATCGTCAATAACTACTGCCCCATTTCCATTCTTCCTTCCCCTATCCAAGGCATTAGAGCACATTGTCTCTGATCAGCTCACTGACCATCTCAACAAGTACAACCTGCTCTGAGATCAACAGCACAGCTTTCAGATAGGTCACAGCACTACCACTGCCCTCCTCCAGTTAATCTCACACATACACTTCGCCCTGGACAGGGGTCATATCACTGAAGCGGTTTTCATCAACCTCAGTAAGGCATTTGACACAGTCAATCAATCCCTCCTCTTAACCACCCTGTCCAATATTGGTTTCTCCTGAGATGCCCTTGGTTGGTTCTCTATCTCTCTAACTGCTCCCAGCAGGTCAAAATTGGTAACACCCAATCCAAAAGGCTGCCTGTCCACTCAGGCGTCCCTCAGGGGTCTATACTAGGACCTCTACTTTTCACCCTCTTCCTCAACTCCCTCCCCATGGCCTGCCCCAGTAATGTGTTACTATACACAGATGATGCTGTCCTACTCTCCCACAACCCTGACCCCTCTCAACTCCATCATTCCCTTCAATCCACCTTTAGCTGTGCCGCGAATTAGTTCTCTGCTCAGCGCCTTATCCTCAACTATAAGAAGACCAAAATTATGCTTTTTTCTCACCCTCTCAATACCCAGAAGGTGTATTGCCCCCAAGTTGTAACTGCCAATCGGACCCCCTTAGAGCTAGTGGACTCCTTTAAGTACCTGGACATCACACTAGACCCTGTGCTCAACTTCTACGAGCATATCCATTTCCTGTCTAACACCCTTAATGTTAGGCTGGGGTTTCTGTATCGCTTCAAGCACTGCCTTCCCACTGATGCCCTTAGGCTCTCCGGCTCCTCCACCGTCCTCTCACTGCTCAACTATGGTATACTTATTTATAGTGCTGCTAGCACCTCAGCCCTCCACAGACTTCATTTCACACTAAGTAAAGCATGTCGCCTCTTACTGGGATGTGATTGTCTCACCCATACTTGCTCCCTCTATAACACCACCAACTGGCTCAACTTTGACAACAGGATCAAGTTCCATACCTGCCTCATGGCTAAAAAAAATCACCTTCGGCCTCAACACCCCCCCAGTCTCACCCCCCTAGTCCACCCAGCCCCAAAGCTTAAGCACACTTGAAGTTCTGCCAAGCCACTCCTCATGGTTCCATCCTGCCAGACCTCACAATTCCTAAGGTCCTTCAGCTTTACAGCCCCCTCTGTCATGAACAGCCTCCCAACCTGGCTTGTAAATGAAAATAGAATTGGCCCTTTCAAAACACATCTTAGGCACCACCTCTAGGCCTCTAATACCTGTGACTATAACTTAACCCCTACCCTCTCCTCTTCCCTGCTGACCTTTGCCACTGGCATGTCTTCCTAGGACTCTAGAACTAAGATTTCCTCTGAGCTTTATCATATATCTACAACTATACTAGTTCACACTAGCTTCTGATTGTTAGCCTTCATTCTCTTCTTGTATTCATTGCTGATTTGTGTACTCATTAATTTGTTATGTAAAGTCTGTTATGTACCCAATTTTTGTGACATGGGACCTCTGTAAATGAGTCTTTGACTCAAAGGTATTTCCTATTCCTCAATAAATAAATAAATAAACGCATCAACCTACTGCCCTGGGCAAGGTGGAACACGTGCCCCCTACAAAACTGCATTCTGCAGCAGGGTTCACCGTCGGAGGATGACTTCAGCAAGAAGGTATGCCTACCAAAGCTGATCAGAGACTCACTACAATGGTGGACACATAGCCCACATCTCCTGAGGGGGTTCCCGCTGGAGTTGTCATATCAGGTATCAGTAGAGACCAATGCCAGCCTGATTGGCTGGGGTGAGAATGCATGAACACCTCCACAGCACAGGACAGATGGACAATGGCAGAAGCCAGGTTGTCTATCAACATCCTAGAGATGAGGGCAGTGCTCAACATCCTGAAAGCATTCAGGGACAGCATCATCGGTCGGTTAGTCCTGGTAAAGTCCGACAGCAAGCTCACCATGGCTTACATAACCAAGCAAGGTGGAACCTGGAACAGAACCATGATCAGGGAAGCATTGAAGGTGCTCAACTGGGCTCAATCCAATCTCACCCATATCCACACCATTCGCCTGGTGGAAAAATTGAACGTCAGAGCAGACTGGCTCAGTAGATAGCAGGTACACCCAGGGAGCGGCAGTTGCACCTGGATTTGTTCAATCTGATACAAAGGAGGTGGGGCCACATTCCAATAGATCTAATGTCATCCAGATCAAATGCCCAAGTCAAAATGTACTTCTCCAGATGCAAGGAGAAGCAAGCACTAGCAGCGGACACCCTGTCTTAGGCCTGGGATCAGTATCGCTCGTATGTCTTCCCACCGATCCCGTTGATCCCCCAAGTGCTAGCAAAGATCAGAAAATCCCAGAGACTTATCATCCTCATCGCACCTTACTGGCCACAGAGGGCCTGGTTTGCATCAGCAGTTGCCATGAGCCTGGACAGATGGTCCCTACCATATGGAGTGGACATGCTGTTCCAAGGTCCAATGATTCGTCCATCCCCCCACACCCTAAAACTATTGGCCTGGCTCCTGAGAGGCAGAGATTGTTGACTGCAGGCTACCATGAGTCAGCCATATCAGCCATCTTGCAGTCCAGGAAATCATCTACCACAGCTACTTATGGAAGACAGTGAGACATTTTTGTAAAGTGGTGCAAGTCCGTGCAAGTCGACCCAATGCAGGCAGACATGTCTACAATTCTACTATTTCTACAGCAGGGCCTGAACAAAGGCCTGTCCACTTCTTCCCTAAGAGTTTAGCTGTCAGCCATAGGAGCTGCCATGTGCAATGTTGGGCCCACACAACCTGGGGCTCATCCAGATGCCATCCGATTTCTTCAGGCAGCAGAGAGCATCCCCCCTCATGTACGAACACTGGTGGCCCCTGGGATCTTACAATGGTTCTGGAGTCCCTAGGGGGAGCTCTATTCAAACCCATGCAACAGTCATAGCTTTATTGACTGGGCCTGAAGACTTGCTTCCTCATGGCTGTTTGCTCTTCTCATAGAATTAGTGAGTTGGGGTCCTATCTTGCAAAGAACCTTACACCATTTTCATGGCAGAAGGTGTGTTCCTGAAAACAGTACCAGTTTTCTGACCTAAGGTCATATCCTTATTCCATAGGGAGCACACTATGGAACTGCTGACCTTCTATGTGCAATCATAACAGGGGGAATTGAGAGTCCACCATCCATTGGATGTTGGTAGTGCATTACAACAGTACATTATGAGAAAACAGCCGATTCACAGATCAGAGAGGCTCTTTGTTATAGCTCAAGATCACAAGCAAGGGATGGCAGCCTCCAAGACCACCATCGCCAGCTGGATAAAGAGGACAATACAAGAGGCTTACAAATCAAAAGACCTCACTCCACTAGATGGAATAAAAGCTCACTCCACATGGGCATTAGCCACATCTTGGGCGGAAAGAGCTAATGCGTCCATGGAAGACATTTGCAGAGCTGCAACTTGGTCTTCCCTTCATAATTTTGCAAGACACTACAGACTTGAGACATTATATAGACAAAGAACTGACTTTGCCAGTAAATTTTTATCCACAGCATGCCAAAACAGTTTACCTTCTGATCGCCCTGTCCCACCCTGAAGAAATGGTGGAACTGCTTCTTATAGTAACCCAAGAGGTAATCTCTGGATTGTCATGGATGTCAACATAACACAATGGGTGTTTACTCACCTGGTAAAGGTGATTGTGTTAATTGCATGCATTACACTCCATGGCCCTCCCTTCAGGGCGATCACGGCAGCAACTATCACGCTGAGTTCATATTGTGTGTATATATATATATATATATATATATGGAAGCCTACATGTTGTCGGTAACCTTAAGTGACCGAATCTAGAATTGTAACAATAGGTAATAAAATAATGGTGATGGTGAATTCATGTCTAGCAGTCTATTAATATGTGGTTCAATGGGGGGGGGGGCAGAGATAAGAGGTTTGTTTTGGCTAAAAGTTGTTTTTCAGTTGTAGAAGAATCAAACTGGAGAAAGGGGACTCCTGGGACCAAGGTGTACTGTGAAATTTGATCTGGATCACATGTGCATCACTAGCCTATCAGGTGGGCTGGCAACCCAAGAGGTAATATCTGGAGTGTCATGGATGCAGCTAACACAATCACCTTTACCAGGTGAGTAAACACCCATTAACTGTAGGAGATAGAGGTTCTGTTTCCAGGACAAGTTACACAGTGATCCAAAATTAAGGGGAATTGAAATACAGACAATCCATAAAATATAAGCTGACTTTTCTCAAAATCATTTTTTTAAAATTTCTGCAAAAGTGTAAAACCCACTTTAAACTATTATCTAAAATAATTTTTTCATCTTATTATTTAGACCCTACTGACAAAATATGTGCTCAAGAGAATTCACCACAAGGTAACTGGAGTGCAGCCAAAGTGAACACCATATCAGTTATATCTTGCAGCCCAGGCAAAGTTGGAAATATGACAAGAACATGCTTGTCCAATGGAACTTGGGATGCTGTAATAAACAACTGTGTAAATGAAGCTTTGAACAAAATATTGGACCAAGCAAAGGTTTGTCTTCTAGTTCACATTTATTTTTTCATCAGTTAAGAAACAACTGCACTGCACCCTCAATTCACTTTTTCTATTGAAGCTGTTCTTTATGTCCAGGTATCTGATGTTAGCAAACAGTATTCACTGGCCTTATAGTAAGCTCAATGAGTGTTTTCTGTCTACACACCCATGATAAGAACTATTTTGTAACTGTATGATTTAGTTTATACAGTAACTCCTTCAGACAAATCAGTCAATTGCTCTGCAAGGAATATTTTGAATATCCTACCCTAAGTCAAGTGTAGTATAATACTGGGTTGCTTATGTCATATCCTGCTCTGAGAATGTTGCATACTATCACTTCTGAAATGGGACAACTGGGGCTAAAGTTTGCAAGAGGACATTTTATAAAAGTAGGAACAAATAATTTCATTGTATAACAAAAATCCATTTGATTAATGTTGAAAGAGGTCCACAAGGACTAAATTTATATCATAGTCCATACAAGGACATTGTAAACCACTTTTGCATCATATTGTTTCTACCTGAAACCTTACATTTTATAATTGCTTACCTTCTTGAAAATTCAGTGGTGCTGTTTGTTGTTTTATATTTTTTCAAAGTGGAACTGAAATACATGCTAATGTTTTAATTATACCCAAATATGTTTTGTTTTAAATCAATTATTTACCCTTCTTGCATACTTCCTGAACTTTAGGAACACCACCAAAACAGTGCAGTCACTCATGATTTTATAGTGTAGGATGGAACGTTCAACCAGTAAAAAAACATTTTAAAATGGTCCTACGGTTTTTATCTCTCCCTCAGTGCCACTTTCCTTTGCTCTCATATTCACCACTGCCATTTCCTGGACATGTAATGCACATGCACTAATGCATTCAATGCTGTTATGCTGTAGTAGCTATGAAGCTAGTGCAGCATAACAACTAAGATGACGTAGCTACTAGGGCTGTGTGAATACCTTTTCCAAAATATTCGGTTGAATATTCGGTATCCGGGTCCCGGGTATTCAGTATTCGGCCAGAAAAGGTGTTTTTTAAGGAAACTTTAAAAAAGCACTTTAACAACACCATTAATAACCCATTAAACCTGCCGCAGCATACACACCTCAATGAGACTTCAACCACCAACGCAAAGCTCTCATTAATGCAACACAAGCTACTTGCAGCAAAATTGATCCACCACACCACACATATTGCATTCTAAAAACAATATCAAGCATCGCATTGGATCAGCACTGGAGGGTGTTCATGGTCACAGACACGGTAGCTCCTGACATGGGCATTGGCGATTGAGTGCTTGCAATAATGGCAACTCAACCCTGGTGCATGTTGAAGGGGCTACTGCTGAGGAAGGGTGGCCGGATGGGGGAGGTGGGTGCATATAGTGACAGGACATCACTATATGTGTATGTGTGCTGGGGGGGTGGGGTCCAGCATGACGGAAGGGAGGGAGGGTTGGCCTGGTGTGGTTGGTGTTGGACTACCAAGCTGGCCCCATAGTGTGGTTGGTGGTTGTCAGCCTAAAGGCGCAAGGGTTCCAGGTTCAGGTCCAGACACACCTACCTATTTGTGTGTCTGGCCCCAAATTTTGTTTTCTCCAGATTTTGCACCCCCTTGGAGTTAAGAATTCTTTAGTGGGGGTGTGGGGCAATGCAAGGGGCACAGCCCACTGCATGAACAATCAAAATTTAAGTCTCTGGTACTATTTTCCTGTGCGTTAGGGGTGTATATCACTGAAATAGATTTTTGGTGATATATATACTTACCCTGCCACCAATCGCAATTGCGCTTTCATGGTTATCACATAAATCCACAGACACAGGGTAGACGGTGCTTTGGCCATGGGCATAAAAATAGTGGTAACAGTGGCTGCCATAGTGGTGACAGCTGAAAGGGTGGCTGCTGCATGAATGGCACCGGTGGTGGTGGGAAGCACACCGACTGTAGATGTAGCAGCCATAGTGATAGCAGTGGAAACACTGATGGTGGTGTCTACTGCTTCCTGCACAAAGCATGTATGCACTAATGCCCTCCTACTACTGCACAAAAGGATGTGACAGTGAATGTATAGATGGAACAGGTGGTGACACCAGTAGTAGTAATAATTCTGCCTGTGGTATTAGTAGTAGTAGTACTATTCCCAATGCTACAAGAACTAAAAGGCTTGCTTGGGGAGAAAAATATTTCAGACTATCTAGTAAAGAGATACCTGTCTGTCATCGTCCATGTAGTCTATCTCACCACCTTCTCTGGAATTGTATTATGTATCAATAGTATACAGTGAAGCAAGACAAGATGCAATTCAATACTTTGCAGTAAATGCTGTCACAAAATATTGGATGACTAGAGATTAACTGCCGTTGAATTACACTGCTCCTTGCAGCACACTGCAGCACTTTGCAATAATTTTGCAGGCATGGAAAATAATTGAGACTGGTGATGCCACACTGGTAACTGGAATATTTCAGGCATGTGAAATGCTTGAGATGGGTGATGCCATATTGGTAACTAGAATATTTAAGCCATGAGAAATACTGGAGACTAGAGATGCCATACTGGTAACTGGAATATTTCAGTCATGTGAAATACTAGAGACTGGAGATGCCATACTGGTAACTGGAATATTTCAGGCATGTGAAATACTTGAGAATGGTGATGCCATACAGGTAACCAGAACATTTCAATCATGTGAAATACTTGAGACATGTGATGCTATACTGGTAACTGGAATATTTCAGTCATGTAAAATACTTGAGACAAGTGATACCATACTCGTAACCGTAATATTTTAGTCATGTGAAATACTTGAGACAAGTGATACCATACCCGTAACCATAATATTTCAGTCATATGAAATACTTGAGACTAGAGATGCCACACCGTTAACTGCCATATTTCAGGCATGGGAAATACTGAGACTGGAGATGCCACATTAAATGCCATATTTTATGCACTCGAAATACTTGAGACTGGAGATGCCACACTTGTAACTGCCATATTTCAGGCATGGGAAACACTGAGACTGGTGATGCCACACTTGTAACTGCCATATTTCAGGCATGGGAAACACTGAGACTGGATATGATACTCTATTAGCTGCCATATTTTATGCATGTGAAATACTTGAGACTGGTGATGCCACACTGGGTACTGGCACCTGGAAAGCTGTTAAAGGGATCGATGGAATATGGGCACGAGCAACACAGGGGATGAGAGATGTAGCAACACCAGTTGAGGATTTTGTACTGGGAACAGAATCAATAGGTGGGAGACAGTTTTAGGCACTGGGAACTGCAGGGCATGCTCGTTCAAAATAATACACCATGATAGTGGAAGTAATAAAGAAAAAGGTGCTGGTCACAGATTTGTGTTAGTATGACTTTGAATATGAATGTTAACATGTACTTATTTGCTAGCAGAACAATGATGGTTAACACAGAATGGCTTGTGTATAGGTCAATGCTACAACACACAAATAAATGTATCCAGTACAAGACAATTATTTAATGCAATTGTTAGTGGCCATATGTGTAACCGAGGTGAGGTAGATTTATTTTTATAAACACAAGTTGCTCCACATATGCTGGGCCAAGTGAGGATTGGTGAAGTTCCACCACATCCCCAGTAGTGCTGAACATTCGTTCAGACAGTATGCTGGTAGGGGGGGCAACAGATATATTTAAGGGCCAACTATGCTAAGTGCAGAGATGCTTTCATCCTTTTGATCCAGTACTCCACTGGATTTATGGAGAAGAATGACTTCAGAGGCTCATTGAAATAACTGTTCAGCAGATTGTGTGCTGACTGTGGCTGCTGTTCTGTTCTCTTCCGCTGCTCAGCCTGTAGTGATGCGTTGAGTTCAGCCAAACAGTCACCCTCCTTCTCAAGGTTTTCCATACTGCTTTCAGTTTGTGATTCTGAGACTGACTCATCAGTAGGGTTACCTGCTGGTTTCATTGACCCAAGGATGCAGAAACTAAGTTCTGAGCACATCTGCTTCTGAATATCTGTAACACTGTGAGTGGGCATTATAAGGTGTTGTACCTCACACTTGAAACGTGGATCCAACATAGTGGCAACTATGTGCTTTTTATTGGAACAGAGATCAGAAAATCTAACTTCTAGTTCTGTGGTGAGGTTTTCCACAAGGGATATCACTGTTCCTGGTGTCTGGTTTGGATCTTTCTCAGCATTTTCACTGAATCTCCTCATGGCTTTTTTCAGGATCTGTACAGCAAGAATTACCTGACTTAGCAGTGCAGAATCAGAGCTAAGGTCATTAGTGCTCCTTTCAAATGGGGCTAAAACCTTTACCAAGCCTTAAATCACAGCCCAGTCATGATGTCTGAGGACTCCCCCTATATCAGTTTCCATGCTTATCTCATGAAGGGCCAGTTTTTGCTCCAGAAGCCTTTGCAGCATGTAGTAGATAGAATTCCACTGGGTCTGTACATCCTGGATGAGATGATGTGGCATTTGAAGATGCTCTTGTTGCTGATGCAGATGGTTTGTGGCTTTCACAAAGTGATGGAAGTGGCTGCATATACTTCTGGCTACATTAACTGTGTGATCTGCCTCTGCTGTGTTTGCCAAAGCCTTTGACACCACCAAATTTAGTGTATGAGCAAAGCAGTGTATCCCATCAAAATTGCAATCTCTAAGTGCTTTTATCATATTTGTGGCATTGTCTGTGATCACAAACCCTATCTACAAATTGTTGCCATCAATCCATGGGCTCAACATCTCTTGCAGGAATGACAGTATGTTTATAGCTCGGTAATCCTTTTCCATAACACTGACATTTAGCAAAGCAGACCTGCAGGGAGAGGGGGAAGAGACAGAACCAGCACTAGTACCACCATCACCACCAGTGACTACCACATCTGTAACACACCAGTGTGCTGTCAGTGACATATATGCATGATTTGAATTCATGCTGGTCCGTATGATAGTTGTGCAGTGGAAAACTCCACCAACAGCCTGTGCTAGTAGTCTTGCAACTTCTTTTCTCAAATAATGCTAAATGTTGGGTACTAAAGTACATGTGGTCCATGATGGTATATTATACGTAGGGTGCAAATGCTCCAGCAGCCTACAGAAACCTACATTTTCCACAATGGAAAATGGCTGCAGATCCAAGGCCATCATCTCACCAAATAAACTGGTGATCTGCTGTGCTGTAGGGTGTGATGCCTGGTATTTGGTGCGGGCATGGAAGACTTGCATGATGGGTGCAGTCAAAGCAGTAACACATAGCATTGATTTTGACTTTGAACCCATGGTGGAGTGTGCTACCGTAATAGATGATTGAGCAGAAGAAGAATGCAGAATGGGTGATGCTCCTGTACGGGGCTGCACTATAAGTGGTGTAGGGTGAGTTGAGGGCACACTGTCTGTCTCAGTAATAGAATCACTAACAATACTTTGTGCATCTACTGGACCAGTACCAGAAGAGGGGCTGACAAGCATATGTTGCGGAGCGGGAGGAACAGCTGTGGATCGTTGAAGTGCACTGGGATGTTTCATTTGGAGATGGTTCATCATTGATGTTGTTGTGAGATATGAAAGGTTTTTTATCATGACTTATAGTACAGTCACACGCACAGCATACTGCCTTTGTTGGATCATCTTTTACAACACTAAAGTACAGCTACACCACACTTTTCCTTGCACTGACAGTGGAAGTACAGGCCCCAATAGGGTGACCATGGGCATGTTTTGCCCCATTTCCCTTATCAGACCTGGGTACAGTGGATGCAGTTGTTCTACCCCTTTCTTTCTCCGCAACAGATGTAGTTGTAAAACTACTTTGTGTATCAGTTGGAGTTGAACTTGACACAACTCTGTGAAAGGACAGGGTGTACTGTTTGTTTTTTTAAGGAGGAGGAAGAGGGTGAGCCTGACCGGCCTGCTTGCCATGACAAGAAGTACTGCATTTTTTTGGCAGCTGCACATTCATGCTTCTCACACAGATATGCCGCGTATTCGGCCTCATCACCAAATTTGCTTAGGTGGGTATCACTGTCAGATGATGTACTTAGCAAGTCTTGAGGCTCTGGTAAATATTCAGAACCAGAAGAATGCGCTTCTACAGAATCCTCCACATCAGCAAAAGGAAATGTGGTGAGAGGAAACTTGCTAGGCTAAGCAACAGTACATTTTGCCAGCACTATTGGTGCAGTCATTGTAACAGTCTCATGGTCAGTACTAGTCACATTAGCTATGGTCATGGGCACAGTTGGCAAGGTAGTAGCACTGTCGACAGTAGTCCTGGTGCCAGAATTACAGTCAGGAGTTACAGTCAAAGGAATTGGCATCATATTACAGCTAGTTGTAATACTGGAAGCAGTAGTCATGGTGACAGCAGAACACTCAGGACTACTAATGGAAGCAAAGGTTGTGTTGACAGTGGCTGTGCAAGCAGCACAAATAACAGTGCACACTGTTATGGCAGTGGTGGCGTCAACAGTACAAAAAGGATTTGCTCTGGTTGCTGAAATTACGGCACTGGTGGTGGTAGGGAAGAGCACACTGATAGGCGATGTTGCCTGTATGGGGGCAGTTGTGTGAACAGTACTACCACTGGTAGTGGGGGTGGGTTCTTGTTCTTGTATAACTGGAGATGTCAGCTGTAAAGCCCTCCTACTTTTACAAAATGATGGTGCTGCAAATGCAGTACTAGTAATAGTAGTGGCAGCAGTTGAAGTTATAATAGTACTAGTACTACCCTCAATCTTACTGACACCAGAACCTGAAGGCTTATCAGGGGAGAAAACTATTTTAGAGCAGCGAATACGAACAGACCTTCTCTCACCCTGTTCCTCACCACTTACGACTGGTGGTGAAGATGACTTGCTTGGGCTGGACCATGCACATTTACAGGATTGATGAGACATGGTCCATAACTTACTGTGTATATTATTTGTGATTAGTGTCTTTGTTTATGTCAGTGCTTCTTGCAGAAAACAAAAATAGCAACACCGCTTATGTAGCAGCTAATAAAGTCAAGCTAATACTAGAAAGAGATGGAGTCAGCAAACAACTTCTTACTTGTACGGTGTCAGTTGTGCAGTCATACAGTACAGCAATTCAAGCTTTGAAGGTGCACCAAACAACTTACAACACCCAGAACCCAGTGAGTCATGCCTGACACACACAGAAATACTAAAGCAGTTCACAGAAAATTTACATGTACAAACTCACAGTAGTGCACACACAGGGAGTGAAGACACACAAAAAAGGAAAAACTCACATGCACAGGAGGCCACTTACGTGCAGTGAACTGTGGAGGGAGGAGTCTCTTGTGACACCCTCCTTACTCAGTTGTGCAGGAAACTAAGCCAAGAACCAGACTACAGTCAGCAACAATTGAATGGGCCAAGCCTGACCCAGTGAGAAAAAGATAGGCTGCTTTATATATTACAAAAAAAAATGTGTGCAGACAACTGTGCATGCATTTGCAGGACACAGATTACAAGAGCAACAATACAATGCACACACAGATGATGTATGCACTGCGGTAAGCTGCAACGCAGGTAAGAGGGAGTCAGATGACAATCACACCTCACTTATGCAGGTAACCGAGCCCGGAACCTGATTACAGCAAAATACCAATTTGCTTCACAAAAGAAATAGAAAATACCACAGGGGCTGTGTGTGGATTTGGAACAAATAACAAAGCAAGCACAGCAGTGGGGATGGGGCAGTCAGCAAAAGCTTGAGCCACTCACTGTTACTGAGCCCAGTAACAGTTACCCACTACATGCAAAAGCCAAACTGGACTTTGTTGACAAAAAAAAAAATCCTGATAACAACTAATTGGTTCTTAAGCAAAAACATCAAGCCACACTGCTTCAGCTGTGCTTTGAAACTGTAAGCAGTGGGGGAGGGGAGTCAGCATGCAGCAGCACACACAGATTCACTCATGCACAGACTCTCCTTTTCCTTGAAACTGAGCCCATTTTCAAGGATGAAAAACAAAACTGCAGTCAGATGCAGTCACAAGGCGATCAGATGTAAAAACTGGATCACACACAGAACATTTTTTAAACAGTTATACAAGTTACAACTGGTAAACTAAACAGAGCTAGCTCTCTGAGAAACAGCTGGCTCCTCTGATCTACACACTCAGAGTGAGGAGATCACATGGTGTTCCTGGCTCTGAGCTCCAAAAACAGCCTCTGATTGGCCAGCGAAGCTCTGTGAGATTTTGAAATCTCACCCATCAAATAGTACATCCTGAATAGTAGCCGAATAGTGAACTATTTGGAATGTCCGTCTGAATATTCGGCAAGCCTACTATTCATGGTATTCGGGAAATACTATTCAGACCATGCACAGCCCTAGAAGTTACTACAGCATAACAATGTTTTGAAAAGTGATGATTTTCATCGGTAAGAACATTCCATTATACACTATAAACATGTTTTTGTGTGGTAGCATCAGTATTTTGGCCAATCTGTATTCCATTTCTTAAAAGAACAATAACAACAACAACAACAACAAAAAAAAGCAAGAAATCAAAATGAAACTGTCAGCTATTGCAGCAATCCCTACAAAATGAGACCAATAATAACTTTTTTTTTAAACTAAAGCTGACTGTGTCTGGTTTATGATAAGCAGAGAGGGTCACTGGACTCCTGCTGTTTGAGTAGATTTTTTATGTTTGCCTAAAATGAGTCATGATTTCTTATTAATCTTTCTAGCATACCTCTCAACTATCATGTTTTTTCTGGGATTTCACAAATTTTGACTCCCTATCCCAAATAGAGATCTGCAACATTAGGAAATTTCATTACATGAAATATTTTGTGAAAATCGGGCATCTCACAAAATGTTTTGTGGATGCGAAATGCAAAATTCTGCCAGCAAAATGCATAATTTTGCCATTGGAACAGAATAATTTAGGTAAAATGTTGCTGTTTCGGCCATGATTGTGCATTTTGCAGTGAAATTCTGTATTCCGTGGGCAAAATTTTGCAACTTCACACCCTGCAAAAAAATTTTGTGGAATGGCATAATTTCAAAAAATTTTTTGGCATCAAAATTGCCTGTTTAGGGCAATTTCACTAGAAAAATTTAATTTTCCAACATCTATAGTCCCAAACTCCCAAATTTATTGCTTCTTTCATGGATTTTTAGAATACAAGTGTATGCATAGCAGACCTGTTTAACCCTTAGAGTAACAACAGCATTTGAAAGTATAGGAACGCTGAACTGCTATATCAGTCAACAACACAGCAAGGGTTAAACTTGCCCAAACATAAAAAAGGAGGTTTCAGGAGCCATTCCTCCCCTGGCATTCCACATGCTCATCTGTTTCTCTAATGAGACTACTGAAAAAGAGACACACACACTGCATTCCAATACAGTGTATTTCTGTTCAGTTAGGTCTGGAAAGTAATAACAGTGGATCATCTCTGTTATCTGCAAGAGCGTCTGTGCCCCTATTGCCCCTTCGCCCACTCTGCTCTTCTGCCAATGGATTTCTAGAGGTTCCCAGTGTGTGAATGAATTGAATAATGCTACTGTACTGGATCTATTTATGGTTGTTTTAACCTGTTTGAATTAGTAGCATCCAGGCGCTGTAATAATTTGAATAGCATTTTTTTCAATAAAATTGAATTGTACTGAATTAAATTTAAAGCCTGGAAATAGACTTAACACTGGATCCTGAAAAAAAAATATTTCTTTAGCAGTGCCTACGTTCTTCTTTAGTTTCAAATATGCAAATGAAGAGAAATTATAGCATAAGCATGCAGAGCATTTGTCTGTGTTTTTTGTTATGCCATTTTGTAGAATGCAACTGAATTAGACATTAAAAAAGCATAATCTAAAGGTGCTTTACATATGTATAGTACTACATTGTGTGATGTACATGTCATGCAATGGTGCTGTGCCACGCTGAGTAAAATATGGTGTCCAATTTTTTGGTCATTCATCCCTGTTTTTTGGGGGGAGTGTCCCTGATTTTGGTCATAGCAGGTTGCGAAGTATGCTTTATAGTCTTTACCTACAGCCAACCAGTAGTGGTGCTGGAGGGTGGTGGTACTCCCAGAGCTTTAAAAATGTTAAATTGTATGCAACAATTTATATTTAGACAGAAACACAGAAACATAGGAATTTATGTGCCACAGCAGGGTGAGCATTTCTAAATCTATTGTATATTATAAAAGAATTGCATAGGCTGTTCATGTCTTTATTTTTTATTTAAACACTGGAGAAGTACAAACTACGCTCCATGAGAATCAAATCTTGTTTACAGAACATCCCAAGTCATGGTTATAAACTCACCAACAATATAAAACTAAAAACATTAACATATAATACACAAGGTAACTAGGGAAACAACTGCAGGTAGATAGTTATTGCAACACCTTCTTTTAAACCACATTTAAAACAGCAATGGTGGAGCAGTTCATGTGCTGAGGGGATAAACTGTTCCACAACAATGCAGTACCATGCAAAAAACATTCTCTGCCAAACCATGTAATACATTTGGGAAGAAGAAAACCTCTGTGTGGCACATCCCTGAAACTGTACTTATGAACAGGAATGATTAACCTTTGGGATAAATATGTTGGGGTTTGGTTGTTAGCTGATTTATAAATAAGAGATAAACAATGTAAGTCATGGGTTAAATTGGGCAGGAACTCACTGGAACTCAGTTCCACCTCCTCTGACACCTTTCTCCATTAAATATTATTAGAGGTTTCCACCACATAGGGATGACAGTTCCACCACCTCAATGTACAGATTACAGTTCTGCCTTGTAAACATTTCCATTTTAACCCCTGATGTAAGTTACATCTACAGGTGGGTGATAGGCATTTAACTGATGTAATAGAGAACACTGATGCTCTTCCCATCTTGATTTCAAAATAAAATGTAGTTTTGGGAGTAAACCTTTTGTAAGGGAAAGAAATGCAGATCAGGAGCTTGGTGATGAACACTCTCTCCATAATAAAGAATGAGAAGAATTGCTTGTCCAATAATGAGTTTATGGATGAGAACTGATAAATAATGTCTGACAATCTTTAGGCACCACAGGTATTGACACATCCTACATATGGTTTTATCAATGTGTGGTTTGAAAGTTAGAAGAGTTAAAAAACAAGATCAAGATACATAAATTCATTGACAAGTTCCAACTGATGATTTTACAAGTGAATCACAAAAGAAGACTCTTCCAAAGATGATAGTGCTGATATCCAAAACAGTATTTACTGATTATTTTAAATAGTAGGTTGTCCAAGAACTATTTCACCACTTTGTCAATGTAGCGGAGGAATTAAGTCTGGGACACTCCAGGCTACTTGTTACCTCAGGACCTGGTTGTCTGGTACAGTACAGATGACATGGACACAGTCGGAAGAGCAACAAAAATGTTTATTTCTAAGTGATGTTAGGCAGCCATTGGTGTTACATTCTGTTCGCCTTAGTAGAGCAAACAAGCATATATACTGTATATACACTCCCCCCCCAGCACAAAATTACATATGCGACAATAGGATCATCTTGTCATAATATGTCACGTATATCCAGGCAAAACATGTCTGGACATGTCTAGGCATGTTTGGGATTTGTATCTAACATTGGTTCCTGCTAGATCCATATAAGGGCAACATCATATATGGTCTTGTTTTTGCAGTTATTACTATACAATGCCTAGGTTTACTGGCAGGTCACATGATCCACTATACGGGTTAGACATGAGAGGTGTACACTTATTATGCACATGCACACTAGGCAGGTGAGTCAGGATGACGACATAGGTACACTATATGGTTACAATCCCCCCTTGTACCTATAGAGGTAGCCAGTTAACTTAGGACAATGTTGGTCTCCTATGCAGTAGTGGAAGTCCTCTGATAGGGGGTCCTCTTATGGACCCTCTGGGTGGCTTTTCCTATAAGTATGCAGTCCAGAGACTTTTTATTAATTATAACATGGCTGCTCTCGGAAGTCCTGCTCCATGCAGCATTTGTATCTCTCATCTCAAATTTTTGATAGTGCGCCTTAGGCAGCATGCACTAAGCATTAAAATGGCTACCAACACTAGTTGTAGCATCAACAGGGCTTTAAATGTCAACACGCCCCATGGTCCACCCAGTGTACTGTATAGCAAGTGCTCATTATCAGCATCATTAAGTAATTCTTGAACCTTAAGTGGTATTTTATGCGCTGAGTTTTCAATTTTGAATAAATGTGCATCCTTATGGTTGAGCAGGGCTTGCAAATTTAGTGTAAGTGGCGGTATTGGTGCTCCAAATGAGGGTGCATAGTTGTTAATTTGATATGCTTCATGAGGGGCTCGAGTGTTAACATTATTTGGATTGGCTTATACTGTGATATAGGGTGAAAAATATAATCTCCAATCTGTACATCACCCTTAGGTATAAAACAAAAATTAGGTTGAGTAATAGAACAGGTTTTGCCCTGATGTATTAATGTTTTGACATTTGTCACAATACAATATCAGTTAGTAGAGTTATAGGTGGAGACTACACGTTGAGTGGTCCATTTCTGTATTTGAACTGGACACCAAGCAGTGTCATTATTTGCATCTCATAGAAACTTCTCCACAAACTGATTGATTTTGAGACATGACATCACACTGGCAGACCCACTGGCTGTTTATTTCCTCACAACAGTGTAGGTTTGGAGCCACCCATGATCCATTTTTGGTCTGCACTAGTATATCGGGTGGGTTCACCCAGTATGCATAGTAATCCCCTTGGAGTCGTCCTAGGGAATGGACCTTTACAATGTTGGTATTTCTTTGCTCATTATACTGTACTTGTGGTAACTTTATAGTGAGGAGTACATTCATCGTATCTGCCAGCGTGCTATTTTGTCTGAACTCTTGTTGTCTTATATATACCTTGGCCACTTTCCTGACCCACCAGATTGGCGGGGCTCTATTATAGGTGCAAAGGTTCAAACAGCAGGAGTCATCGACATCCCGACACATGGGACAATACCATAATTTGATTTGGGCATCTGATATTTGATCCGGCAACTGATCATTACTTAATTGTTGTAATAGCTTATTTACAGTGGTTAATATATAAGATCCATAAGCAGAATAAGTTATAGTGTTCCCTATAGTACGGTGACCTACTTCATTATTGTGTTCATCTATAATGTCATTTATTTTATTCTCAACTTGTCTAAAGAACTTGGCTACATCATGCATGTTATACACGGTCAGTCATTCTTCGGCCGCCAGTCCGTCCTGGTTGATTGCTAATGGTAGGAGAACTTCTCTCCCCTCCTGGTGGTTTACTGTATTCTGGTGTTCCCTAATGGCTTCCAGATCGGCTCAGTTCCAGATACTCATTCCAGAGCCAAGGAGTCCTGTTATGTCACCCAACATGTTTCTTATCCTTCTTTTAAGCTGTCCATAGGTCTGATTAGTAATCATAAACTCCCCTTCTTGAGCATGGAAAGCACTGACCATGTCTAACAGCGTTGTGGCATAAAATTTTGATGCATTTGTATTGGCACAATTGCTTGTTCTATTTAAGTCCCAACTGGAAAAATGAAAACTAACAGGTAATCTAATGTATTGTATATCATTTACAAGAGTTTAATCAGTGGGAGTTGATGTAAGCCCACTGTTCAGCCCTGTGGTAAGGTTAAGGCAGGTGGAAGAGTTAACAGTCAATGTCACTTGTGCACTGATATTTTTAACATATATCAACATAGGTATTTTGACATATAGTTACTTGGTAGGCGCCTGAATCTTTGGGGGTTGCCTTTTCTAACACCAAAGTTCCGGTATTTGGTTCAACCCATCCTTGGTGGGGTGTCCAGTGTGTGGCACAAATATATGGTTCAGCAGTCCAAAGTGCCTCTAGGCACCATTTTGAAGTCACAACTTGAGAATCATTTAATGTCCAAATTATTTTCCAGAACTGGACAGCAGTTTCATTATGGCCCCATGTATAGTTTATTCATAAGTAGACAGTGTCCTCATAGTCTACAACTACGTGATTGGTTTCAATGGATACTCTTATATCAGGAGTTGCTCCGCAGTAGTGCACTACCATCAATAGTAGTATCATAAGCATGGTGTCAAGGACCTGTGAAAGACAAATTAAATGCAGTATCATTGTTTAGTCAGTTTTATCTGATACCCTTTTACACTGGTCAATGTGGATGCATAATTCTGGCCTTGTCTTTTGTATTTTCTTTTTGTTTACAAAAGCTAATTGTCCCCTATATTGTTGTTGCACAGTTTGGGGCACCGGCTTGATTTCTTTAGTAATTCTCCTTAAGTATGCTGCAGTCTCTCCCAATTTTTTTAACACGGTATATGGTCCTAGCCAATTGGCATCTTTCCAAGGTGAGTTTTGTTCCCAGTTTTGGACCATGACCATGTCCCCCTCTTTTATTGGGGTGGCCCATCCCATAAAGGGTTGTCTATAGTTAACATTATTTTTGTGTGCCTTGGCCAAGTTTTGAGTGGCAAATCCTAGGTACTGTTCCAACTGTGATTGTACCCCGGACTTAAACTTTTCATGTTTTACCTTATCACTAATAGGGTCACTTGGAGAAGGCACATCTGCCAGGTGCGTTAACCTCATTTTTTGCCCCATCATCAATTCCTAGGGTGTTAATCCAGTGCTTGTCTGGACGGTCCCTCTTACTGCCATTAGAATACCAGGCAGGTGATCCACCCAGTCTTTTCCTGCATCTAGGATACACTTTTGTAATGCATTTTTAAGTGTTCTGTTCATTCTTTCCACCATTCCAGATGACTGGGGATGGTATAGAAGGTGGTATCTCTGCTGGACCCCAATAATTTGGCACATTGTGGCCATTACTTGATTTACAAAATGTGTGCCTCTGTCTGATTCTATAATATTGGGGAAGCCCCACCTAGTGCACACCTGGTTAACTGGTTTAATCCCCTCTACTGCTTCCTTAGGTATTGGGTACTGCTTGGTATGCCCTGGACACGGGCCTTCTACAGCTATCTCTATATCACTTACCTGTCCACAATCCATGCCATTTTGTGCCCAAACTCTCTCATGATTTTGTGTAATCTGCTTAAATTCAGGGTGTTTTAACCATGTCTCTAACCCTTTAACACTTGTTGTGACATTTGACTTTACTGAGGTTAAAGCATAACTTTCTACAACAGTAACTGGTTTAAAACCTTTAACATTTATTCTCCATAAATATTGATTACAATGATCTACGATAAGCTGATGTTTAGTTAAGCAATAACTGCCAATAATGTTGGCTTCCATGAGCCCCCCCCTCCACCCATGCGAAGGCTTGGCACCCCACGGATGTGCCCCCAACCTTATGTGCTGTGGTTGGAACCAATACCCCTCTGTGGTATGTCCTGTGCACCCTTCTATATATATAGGTGGCCTTTTGGGGTCTGGGGTATGCTAATGTTTGTAATAGATACAGCTGCTCCAGTGTCTATGAGGGCTTCAACAGTATGGCCATTGATGGTAACCTTAACTGCAGGCCTCCTTTGACTGTCAGCATGTAAAGCGCATACCCATTTAGCATCAGGGTTACTGGAACCTCCGCCCCCTATTGCTCATCCACCTCACGTATGGCGTTAAGCCTTTTCATGACGTCATCATCATCCAGGTGGTCCTCCTGCCCCTTCCTCTGGGACCCTTTTAGGACTACTTGTAGGCAGAGGAGGAGTTCCTCTACCATATCTCCCTCATTACTTTGCCTGCCCATTGACTGTCCACTACCCCGACCCCTACCCATAGTTTGCAATTGTCTCAGACCCTTTCCTTCCTGTCCTCCACCTTTGGCCCAACACTCACTCTTGATATGCCCTGTTCGCTTGCAGTTAAAGCATGTTAAGTTTGGCTTGCTGGCAGCTGGTTCGTGGGACCCGTTTTTGGTTTTCATTGAAGTACATCTCCAGTAACTCCAACCTTTCATCATGGGATTTTGATAACTTTAACACGGACCTTAGGGTGGGATCCAGGTTGTATACCTGGATCCACAGGTCCTTAAAGGTTGGATCTTCCTCACTGGGACATTCCTGCCCACCATGTCGCTGATAAACCTTGAACAGCCTCAGTATTAACACCCGCGGCCCCTCCCCTACTGTCAGCTTTGTTTGTAATATCTTGTCCCAGTCGACTTCCTGTTGTGCCAACTCTCCCCTTGCCCATTTTATGGCATCAACTAATAGTCCACCCATGAACTGGGGTTCATGGGCGCATCCTTGTGTGTGCCTTGCACCACATCTGGCATCACCTACGCCAAATGCAGACTAAGGTTAAACATGATGATGCGGCAGACATCGTGATTGGTCAATTCCATAGTAGTTTGAGTTTGTTTTAGCTTTCTCCCTAACTCAACCAGGTTTGTTTTATGATCAATGGGTCCTATTTCCTGACTTAGCTGTGTTAACTCTTTAATAGTTAGGTCCCAAATTTCAGGTCCCTGGTTTGTTCAATCTCCTTTGTGCCTGGTCACTGTTTTCTCTACTCTAAACTTATCTCTGGCAGGTTTCCAATTCCCATCATCCCCCTTTGTCATCTCCTGTGTCTCTTCCATAACTACCTCCACTCTTCTTTTGGGGTTGGGAGCGTGAGGGTTTTTTGTCTACCATCTCAATCTTTGTCTAATAAGTCACAGACCTTATCTAATCTTTTTTATGCCTTCCTCTAATTGGGTATACCATTAAACCTCACTTGCGTTAACCCTCTCTGTGGCATGCTTTAAATGTAGGAGATACTGATCCCTTTTCCCTTCCAACAAAAGCTTTATCTCCTCCTGTCTTTGTCTGGTAGCTTCAGACATAGTACCACCACCTGTGGTGGCCATGCCCCTTGTGGTAACTGGAGCCATCTTTATCACAGCCCTTTCTTTGTTCTGTTTCTCCTCCTTCTCTCTCTCTTCTAACTGACTCTGACATTTTGCCAACAGTTCCGACAATTCCTCAAATCTCTCTTGTAGCTCATTGTTTTCTAAACTCAGTCTACACTCTTCTGTAGTGTGTTCTTGTGATTGTTGGTCTATCTTTATTTTTAAGAGGGAATTATCTCTATCTAAAAGGCAAAGGTCTCCTGGTGCCTTTACTAATTGTGACTTTAGTTGCTGGTTCTCTTGCTGCATTTGCTCTGGCTCTGGATTTGTTTGCATCTCTAAACTATTTATTTTTTACCGTAATTGGGTTACTTTATCTTGTTGCTCATGCAGCACTTGAAGAAGTTCATGCTGTCAGCAAGTTATCTCTTGGCTACACTGCCACAGACCTTGTACAGCATTTTCTAGCTTTTCTTTTTCATTCTTGGTCGCAGAATTGCGATCCAAAACTAGCCTGTTAAAATGTTCTCAGACTGATTTGTTCTCTGGAGGGCATCATATGCCCCCAACTTACATTTTTTTCCCCAAATACTTATGCATTTCTATCTCTATTGCACTAACTATGTTGTGTTGTGTTTACAGGACTAACTCTGTGAGATCCTATCCCATGGTTTAATACTTGTTCATCTGCTAACTCTGACAGGGTATCACTCCCTTGTGCACCAGTAGTGATCCTGTGCGGGCTAGTCTTATGACACCCCTAGAGCCCTGCCTTGCAAGTAACAGTGGTCTCTAGTCTATATTTTCCTTTCTTTTTGTACACATCTCTAAGCATACGTTACCTTGTGGTGCTCCGTAGGTGGTTGAGGTGATCAGTCTCTCCCACGGTACTGAACTTTCCAAGGATTTTGCGCACTTAGGATAATTTCTTATGGCATAGGCAGACTGCATCGAAGTCCTGATTTGGTATTCCCCTTTTAAAACTGATCCGAGTCACGGCACCAATTGTAGTAGAGGAATTTAGTCAGGGACCCTCAAGGCTACTTGTTACCTCGGGACCTGGTTGTCTGGTATAGTACAGATGACACAGAGACAGTCAGAAGAGCAGAAAAAATGTTTATTTCTACATGATGTTAGGCAGCCATTGGTGTTACATTCTCTTCACCTTAGTAGAGCAACAAGCATATATATATATATATATATATATATATATATATATACACACTCCCCAGCACAAAATCACATATGCACCAATAGGATCATCTTGTCATAATACATCATGTATATCCTGGCAAAACATGTCTGGACATGTCTAGGCATGTTTGGGATTTGTATGTTGGTTCCTGCTAGATCCATATAAGGGCAACACCATATATGGTCTTGTTTTTGCAGTTATTACTATACAATGCCTGGGTTTCCTGGCAGGTCACATGAGCCACTATACAGGTTAGACATGAGAGGTGCCACGTACACACATATTACGCACATGCGCACTAGGCAGGTGAGTCAGGATGACAACATAGGTACACTATATGGTTACAGTCAACATCACCCTGAAGAGTTGTGGTAAGAACAGAGAGATTTGTGAGCTTAGAAAGGCACTGTCAGCAGCATATATTCTGACAGAGTGAAAATCAATGACAGAAAGCAAAGGTTCTACAAAAAGGTTGAATAAAATAGGACCAAGAATGTACTCCTGTGGATTCCCAAGTGTAATAGAGAGATGAAGTAATAGACAGCCATTCCAAGAAATCGACTGGGTTCTCCCATGCAAATAAGAAGAAAACTAGTAAGTGGCATTAGAAAAATAAAACAAAAAAGAACAGATGAGTTTAGAGCAAGAAATGAATGTTCATACTGAAAATATTTTACAAGTCAATGGAAACAGAACCCACAAGACTACCCTTATCTAAATCCTTAGAAACAAAATCATGAAACTCAATCGGTGCTATCTGGGTAGAAAATCTGAGCCTCAAACCTGATTGAAAACAAGATAGAGCCTGATAATTTGTAAGGTAGTCATTATTCTGGAATAGGAAAATAGTTTTCCATGAAATTTGAAACTATGGGAATAAAGAAATTGGGAAATAATTATCTACCATAGTTCTATCTCCTCCTTTAAGAAGTGGGATGAGTAAGGACTATTTCCAAGCAGTGGGGAAACTTTGTTTGGTAAGGGATAAATTAAATAAGTAAGTTACAGGAGAGGCCAAAGTATCAGTGCTGCACTTAAGTAAATAGTTATCTAAGCTGTTCATTCCATTGGCAGTGCCCTCCTTCAAGAAGCATAGCATTTTGAACACTTCTCAATCTTATGATGCTAAAATTACACCTAGGACTTGTAAGGGGGTACTCAGAGAGAGAATCACCGTGCACATCAACTGAGGATAAACCAGCTTTGTTTAGCAACATATCAGGGCCTCAGTTAAAATAAATAATTCAACTAAGTTCAGATACCTTGGAGTAAGATGTAGTTCTGCCATAGGACACATTACTAATGGAGGACTCAGAAGGTATCTTCCAAGCAGAGTCCACCATGTGCCAAAATTTCTTGGGATTATTTCTAGCATTAGTTACATTTGCTTTGAAAAAAACCAAAACAATTCTTAATGATTGGAAACAATAATTTTGAAATGTCCATAACATTTTCCATAACTGAGTTGTCAAATTTTTTTTCTTTTTTTTTCTTTTCTTTTTTGCCTTTTAGTACAGTTTATCCTATGTCTTTTGTTGTACAAGAACTAAGGGAGTAACCCACGAGGCATATTTATATTTGACCTTTTTTTCAACAGAAGGGGCATGCTGGTCAAAAAGCAAAGTAAGGTGCTTGTTGAATTAATCCTAAGCTAAATCAACATCTGACCAGGAGAACCCCCCCAGTCAACCATGGATAAACCATAACAACAAGCATCTTGGTTAAAAATTCCTGAAACAACTAAACTTAATAGTATTAGGGAAAAAAAACTGAAGGACAAATATTAACTGTACAAAAAGTAACAGCATGATCACTAAATAACTTTCCCTGTCAGCCAAAAGCACAAAATGGAAACTGAGGTGTAACAAATATCAGATCTAAAGCAATGGAATCCATGTGCTTTGAGTCGTAATAATGGGAGCTTACATGAACTGGTTTAGACGGGGGGGGGCGGTGCTTCAGTCAGAGGCCTCTTTTAGTAAGCCAATTTGAACTGAAATCAGCCAGTAGTACTGAATATGGGATATCAAGCAGAAACTAAATTAATAGGTGAAACTGTTGTCATTTCACTACTTTCAATTTTGAGGTCAGTATAAACTGGCAATAAAATTTCCCTCTCAGATTGCTGTAGGGAAACAAAGACAGAATTAATCAGACCACCCATAGAGCCTAAATAGTCAAGTGAGCAAAGAATAGAAGTATGAACAAACAAAGTCACACCCTCTCAATGTCTATGCCTGTCAGACTTAAAGGCAGTATAATAACTGAGGAGCATTTTTCCCACATGGAAACCAGGTAATAATTTGCCATTGTAACCCATGGGTTGTAACAGTGAACATGCACTGGATTTCCAATGCTCTATGCATGGGCCTGTCTCTGCTCTGTCCCGGCACCAGACACTTTGCCAGTGAGCAGGACACTGCCAGAATCACTCAGTAGTATGTGAAAAATAAAAAATTAAAAACCTTGACTCTCAGATATTTGACTCCTCACTCCTAAACTGTAAAAAAAGAAAAAGAAAAAGGAAAAAGTATTAACAACCACTCAACTGCAGACTGCACTTCCGCCCCTGCTTCCTCCACACTGGACCACTGCTCAGCTGTTTTAGTTTTATATAATTGCTGTGGTGACAACGTGCTTCCCAGCAGTTATATAAAATGAAACATATTTTTAATGACATTTTACACACACACACCTCAGTGTTGAATACTTAAATGAACCCTTTGAGCTTCGCTGTCAGGGTTTATGAAGTATTCAAGACCTCAGGGTTGTGTAAAATCTCATAAAACACACTACCCCAAGCATTATTCTATATATAATCTGGGAGGTTAATGTCTGAATCAGGAGTAGATATGTCCAGTCATGTTTCTGATAAGGCAAGAATATAGGGATGAGTAGCAAGAGATCAACTTACAAGAAGGTCTCTCTTAAGGAGAAAACTTTGAACATTTGATTGAAAAAACTATGTTGCACCTGTTTTCATCACAGGCTCCTACTGCTGCCCCAGTGCACATACATCATCAATCACTGACCTCCTAGCCACCTTACAAACTCATGCAGCTAGTGGCAAACTCCATATCTTGGGTGACTTCTATATAAATTGGCTTGCCCCTTCTCATTCTAAAATTCTGCAGGACATAGATGCACTAAACCTCACTCAACTCCTAAATGAACCCTTCTGTTTAAATACAAAATCCCTCAACCACTCTGATAGACTGGGTCCGCTCCTCCCACCCACGCTGTATAATTATGGGCAGTCTACTCCTGGATTCATTTAGTGACCACCACCTGATCTATGCAGTGAGAAAAATCCACTGCCCCAAATCCCCCCCAACAAAACACTGCTGCTTCAGTCCTACAAGTCCCTAAATATTGCTTCCCTTCTACATGATCTGGCCAGTGAAGACTGGTCCTTTATCACCCATGCCCTCTCCACTGATGCTGCTCTTGACTACTTCAAGCCTAATCTTCTCTCCATATAATACACCCATGCATCTCTGAGAAGAATCTGTGTGTATGGGACCCACCTTCCATGGGTCTCCACTGATCTCTTAGCCTGTCTCCAAGCTTGTGACCAAGCATGGAAGACTCAAAAATCCTCCAGCCTTCCTTCAGACTTCCAGAAATATGGAACACTTCGAAATGCTTGCACCAGGGTAATCAGACTTGCTAAGTCAGAATACTTTCAGGACACCTTCCTTACAAATATAAATCACTCCTCCAAGTTCTGGCAGGTGGTAAATTCCTTATTCCACCCCCAGTCTCAGCCCCCACTTTTGTGATCAAAACTGGCAATGGCACATTTGTATGACCCTCTGTCTGTAGCAACTGAGTTCAGTTCCTTCTTTACCACCTGCGTGTCATCCTTGATGTCATCTCTCCCTTAGGTCACAGCTGATCCTGTCCTCCCCCCTTCCCCTCTTGCTCCCTCCCATGCGTTCCTTCAATTTCAGCCCTGTTACCCCAGAGGATGTCTACAATTCTCTTATTGTGCTAAATCTCTCAAAGAGAAAGTGCCCCTCAGGGCTGGATGCCAAAATGTTATACTTACCTGCCCCTACCATCGCACCTCCTCTTGTCTTTCTGATAAATCTTTCCTTCTCCCTCAAAATTGTTCCTGACAAGTGAAAACAGGCCATTGTTGTCCCCCTCCCCAAAGAGGTGACCCCTCCTCGAATGGAAATTACCACCCAATCTCACTTCTTCCCATCCTTGCTAAACTGCAAGAGCATCTAGTCCTACCTCAGCTTTCCTCCTTCCTTGACAGAACTTCCTTTCTCTCCCCTTATCAGTTTGGTTTTAGGAGATCCCACTGAAGCATCACCTCACTGCTGAGGATCACTGACTCTATCCAATCAGCCATTGACCAGGGACACATCACCTTTGCCATTTTTGTTGACCTTGCAAAGGCCTTTGATACTGTGACCCACCCCCTCTTCCTCTCTGATCTCTCCTCTGCAGGGCTCTCCATTGAGTCTACCAGTTGGTTCTGTTCCTACCAAGTAGGTAGGTCACAGTCTGTTCGAATTGGCAACTCCTTCTCCCCCCCCATAACCACTGGTGTGCCTCAAAGATCTGTCCTTGGCCCCTGTTATTCTCTTTCTTCTTAAATGACCTACTCACTGCCTGCTCACACACATCTATCCATATGTATGCAGATGAGACTTGTATGCCTCTGGCCCCTTTGTCAGAGAGGTGACAGCCAGACTTTAGCATGACTTCAATAATGTTCAGCTGTGGTTCCATTCTAACCAACTTCTCCTGAATACCAAGAAAACTGTCTCCATGATCTTCGGCACTAGGCAGAGCTTCTCTTGGCTCCCATCCCTCCCTCCCTTCTTTTCACACCCTGGATGGGGCAATACTTGAAGACTGTACCTCCTTTAGATACCTCGGTGCTTGGCTTGACTGACACCTAAACTTTTCTGTTCACATTGAGGCCATAGACAAGAAATTGCACCCTAAACTGGATGCCCTGTATCACAACCAGGGCTGCATTCCACTGCCAGTTCACTGGGCTCTTGTACAGAAAAAGATTCTCCCCATCTTCGATTATAGGGATGTCATATATGGTGCTGCTGCATCCTCCACCTTAACCAGATTAGACACACTCTTCCACTCCTTCTGCTGCTTCACCCTTGATTGTCCTTCTTGCACTCACCACTGTACCCTTTACCAATCTCTGTTTCTCCCCTCTCTTGAGAATAGACGGAGCACTCATTGGATCAGCGTATTGGCTAGATTCTAGTCACAGTCCCTACCTTTCTATCTCTCCTCCTCTCTCTCCATTCTTACCGGGCCTATTCTTATTAGCTCAGAAATTCTGACCCCTTACTTTAACTTCCCCCTGTCATACCTCCTCAGCTGGTAAGTCCACCTTTTTATAGAGGTTTCCAACTCTGTGGAACTCCCTCCCAAGGCATATTAGATTTGCCCCCTTCCCCCCCAGGTTTTCAGTTACCTCATAAAAAAATATTTCTGCTCCCCCTGCACCTGTTCCATATCCTTTGCCTCAACTGCCCCAGCTGCCCTTACACTGCTGTCTTCCACTGATGCATTCAGGCTCTAGGCATTTAAGCACATATTAATCCACCTCCAAAGCAGTTTCTGTATCCTATTTACTGTACAACGTAACTAGTACTGTGTACTAGGTTCTTAAAATTTGCTGGCACTCTGTTGCTCTATTCTTAAATTGTGTAAAATCTGTTTCTGTATTATTGTAAACTTCTTGTATTTTGTAATTGTATTTTCACTATTTTGTTTGCTCATACTGTGTTTATTGTGCTGTTGTGCATATGCATTGTGTGTATTCTCAATCCTCTGAAAATGCTGTATTCACTATGATTCTGTACTCCCATACTTATGCCCCTTTCAACCAGGACGCATCCGGAAATGGGCTTCTGCTCAGTATGTTTTTCCTGGTAAAACTTTAAATAAATAAATAAATAAATAATCATGCAAGGACCTCTGTTGGATTCAATGTCTCTGGTAATCAAAATAAATAGAAACATATCCCATAAGCAAATGAAGAATATCAGATATTTGAGGCTTTTTTTTAGGCCAATGTAACCACTTGCGATTTTTGGAGACAACTGTAAAAAGAACAGCATCTAGTACCCACAAATGCTAAAATTTGGATAATCTACTGAAGTTCTATCTGACCAGGATGATGGAAATAAGAAAACCTTCCCATCAGTACTTGGCTGGGACTTAAGGAAATTTATATTGGAGATTAAAATAAGACTAAGACTAGTAATACAACAATTCAACACAGTATGATTAAAAAGACTGTGAGGTCAGATTAACCAGTAAATTAGAGACTTGCAATCCAGAAATAGAAACGGATAAAGGCCTGTGAGCAAACAACTAATTATATAAAAAGCTACAGTATCTGCATTGACTAAAAGACCAAGTACTGTAATCTAAAAAAAGCTGAATGACATCTAAGAAAGGGAAAATACTACATAGTTAAATAACACTCAGGTAGGATAGTAACTGTTTGTGTGCAGAATATTGGCCAGTCTCCCAGTCTTTCTGTCTGACTCCAGCCAAAATCCAGGGGCCAGATATTTAAAATTTAGCATGGGTGCTAAAAAGGGTTTGCCCATGATAATCAGATTTCATGTCCAACTTGTAGGTGGGTCTATATTCAGAAACCCCCCTCAGCACAGGCAAAACCTGTTAGTGCCTGAACACTAACATAATGCTGCATTCATGCAAATGAGGGGTGCCTCCTGCACATGGGCGCAGCAGTGAATTTATAGGTTGTTCCAGCAGTAAATAGCATCTAAAGAGACACTATTCATTGCCTTTGCAAACCTAGGCACATGGCCCTGTTGGGGGGATAGCTGTACTGCAGCCACCACCCACCTTCTGAAACCCCTTCTCAGTGGAACAATGAATACCATGGTGTCTAGTGGAATTCCCTGGGAGAAAACATTTGCTCACAATTATGCTAGGCTTACACTTCTGGACAGGGGCACCCAAGTAAATCCAGACAAGGAAGCAATAACAATACTGTCCTATCCAGGTAGGATTCTAGATTGTGGCTTTTATTCATATAACAAAGTAAGAATAATCACAAAGCGAAGATGGACTCCCACAGGGCTACACATACTGGTATTGCAGATTACTGAGATACAGACATTCTCAAATTTCCATTTAGCATAGGCTGAAGTAACTCAACACAACAAACTCTCAGGTTCTGAAATAGAGATTTGGCACACACGGCCAGAACTGGTACATTTCCTCTTGACTAGGCTCACACAGCCAGTACTAGGACACTTTTCTCTCGACTAGGCACACATGGCCATTACTAGGAGGCTTTCCTACATTTCATGAGGACTACTGGTGGCATACACAACCTCCATGGAACACATACAGTCTCACAGAAAATCCAACCCATGTCTGGGTAACTATTTCCATCAGGCACTGGCCAAATGCACTGAATGAAAATTGAACTGGTTCCCAACCTGAACCCAGAGAGGTAAACTGGTTACTCCAGATGGGGGTGGGGGTCTCCCACCTTTTGCTTCCAAATTTATACTTGGCTATTCTTCTGACTAATAATACCTTCACAGAAACTTGTACAGTAGATGCTATCTTGAAATGTTTTTCACTCTTAGCATACTACATGACTAAAAGTTCTGTACTTGGACAGTCTCTTTAGACTCTATCGTAGGCAGATACTTTTAAAAACAGAAACAGCCTAGATGTCTGGACGTTGTGGCCATCACTGAAACCTAATGTAATGATAACCATGACTGGGAGATGGCCATACCTGGCTACAACATATTCAGAAGAGACAGGGCAGGTAGGAAGGGAGGAGGATTGGCACTGTATGTGAAAAATGACATAAGGGCCACAGAGATCCAGGAGGAACAAAATGGGGGAGAGATACTGTGGGTTAAACTGGAAAGGAAAATGGGGCCAACCATCCTCACAGGTGTGGTCTATAGACCACGAGCCCAGGAGGAAGAAACAGATAGGGAGCTGATGCTAGCCATCCAAAGGATGGCAGACAAGGGTGAGCTAGTACTGGTTGGAGACTTCAATATTCCAGATGTGGACTGGAGCATCCCAGCAGCAGCATCAACTAGGAGCAGATTTATCCTAGGTTCCCTTCAGGGTGCCTTCCTCAAGCAACTGGTCATGGAACCAACTCGGCAGAAGGCAATACTGGACCTTGTGCTCACAAACAGGGACAGTGTGATGGGGGTAACAGTGGGGGAGCACCTGGGGAACAGTGACCACCAGTCATTGTGGTTTGAAATCACAGAAATAGCAGAACCAAACCACGCAAAAACACGTATCCTGTATTTTATGGGGAAAGACTTTGGGAAAATGGGGAGAAGCTTGAAAGAGGCATTAAGGGGAATGGGGCAGGAATCAGGGATTGAGGAACAGTGGGCAGTATCTAAAATGGGGATTACAAAAGCAACAGAATTATGCATTAAGCAGGTTAGCAAAAGGAAAAGGAAGAGGAGACCACTATGGTTTTCCAAAGAGGTAGCAAAGAAAGTGAAAGCCAAAAAGATTGCATTCAGGCAATACAAAAAGACACAGGCAGAAGGGGATAGGGAGAAGTACCAGGAGAAGCAAAGGGAGGCAGGGAGGTCAGTAAGGGAAGCCAATGCTCAGACAGAAGAAAACATTGCAGAATCAGTGGGTAGAGGGGACAAAATCTTTTACAGGTACATAAGTGAAAAAAGAAAGGCAAAGGGAGGGATAGTGAGACTGAAGGGGGAGGATGGGAGCCGCGTGGAGGATGACAACAGTAAAGATGATATATTGAACTGGTATTTCTGCTCAGTCTTTACTGAGGAAGAGGAGGGTAATGGGTCTGAAGGGAGTACAAGGGGTGAGAATGGTGCAAAAATGGACACAAGTCCCTTTACATGAGAAAGGGTCCTGAAGGAACTGGAAGTAATAAGAGTTGATAAAGCAATGGGGCCAAATGGGATGCACTCCAGGGTTCTTAAAGAACTAAGAGAGGTGGTGGCTGAACCTCTGGCTATCCTGTTTAGCTGATCACTGGAAACAGGGGACGTACCCAAGGACTGGAGGACAGCAGATGTATTCCCCTTACACAAAAGTGGGAACAAAGAGGAAGCGGGGAACTACAGACCAGTCAGCCTCACCTCAATAGTGGGGAAGATCATGGAAGCACTACTGAAGGAGAGATTGGTGGAACATCTGGTTGTCAATGGACTACATGACCCAAGGCAGCATGGGTCACCAGGAGGAGATCTTGTCAGACCAACCTCACTGAATTTTTTGACTGGGTGACTAGGGAGGTGGATCAGGGGAGGGCAGTGTATATGGCCTATCTGGACTTCAGCAAGGCCTTTAACATTGTGCCATATAGAAGACTATTACACAAACTGGGGAATATGGGTATGGGCAGGACAGTAGTGTGGTGGGTAGGTAACTGACTGGGCGGCAGGACACAAAGGCTGGTGGCAAATGGCTGTCACTCCACAGAGGGAAGAGTGACCAGTGGGGTACTACAGGGATCAGTGCTGGGAGCGGTCTCATTCAACATCTTTATCAGTGACATTGCACAGGACCTAGAAGGCAGAATTTCACTGTTCGCTGATGACACAAAGCTCTGTAACAGAGTAGACACACCAGAGGGTGTAGACAGAATGAGAAGGGACCTGCAGAAACTTGAAGAATGGTCAGGGGTTTGGCAGTTGAAATTCAATTCAAAGAAGTGCAAGATAATGCACAAAAACCCTGGCACAATATATCAGTTGGGGGGTGAGGATATAGCATGCACCAAGCAGGAAAGGGATCTTGGGGTTATCATCTCTGATGACCTCAAGGTAGGGAAACAGTGTGACAAGGCAGCAGGTGAAGCAAATATGATGCTGGGATGCATAGGCAGGGGGGCATCACCAGCAGGAAAAGGGAGGTCATAATTCCACTATACAAGACATTAGTGAGGCCCCACCTGGAGTACAGTGTACAGTTCTGGAGACCTTACCTACATAAGGACATAGACAGGGTAGAGAAGGTTCAGAGGAGGGCAACAAAGATGATATATGGATTGCATCACAAGTTCTATGAGGACAGGTTGAAGGAACTGAATATGTACTCCCTGGAGGAGAGGAGGGAGAGAAGGGATAAGATAGAGACATACAAGTATCTTACAGGGAGGAACAGGGTGCAGGAATACACTATTTTTAAGCGACAAAGATGTTCCAGGATTAGAGGGCATGGGATGAAGTTGGAGGGAGGGCGATTCAGAGGAAACGTGAAGAAGAATTTCTTCACAGAACAGATGATGGACAAGTGGAACACTCTGCCAGAGGAAGTGGTGGGGGCTGAAACAATCACGTGATTTAAGAATGCATGGGGATAGACATAAAGGAATTCTGGAGATCAGGGGTAAGGGGCAACAGACTTCTAGGAAAACATAAACTGAACTTACAAGCTCAAATGGGCAGACTGGGTGGGCCATAGGCCCTTATCTACTGACACTGTCTATGTATCTATGTATCTATGACAGGGTCCCTTTATCAAAGAAAATTCACTGAAAGGAATGCAGGTGCCCCTCCTGGACTGAACACAAAAGTACTCACAGTTTCTGAAGTTGTCACAGGCAGCTTCACTGGACATATTGGGTGAGGGGATTGCCCCTGAATCCTGAAGATCACCCCCATCCCTCCTGGGATAGGGCAAAGGAAAACTCACTTGGAATGGTTTCCACCACTTCAGTCTCTGTCTTCTGTGTTCTTCTTCTAGGTTGAGAACAAACTACCCAAAACACAGTGGTAGCTCTCTGTCAGAGCTAAAATAAGGAGCTGCCTAGCAGCTGAAGCCTCCTCCTGGAACTCCACTCCACAGACTCACTCAACATTCTGACGCTATCTCTCTTCAGCTAGCACAAGTGTGGCTTGTGCTGCTGTGACAGTTCTAAGATTACATCATACTCCAGCTCAGCTGAGACGGAAACTAGAGAATGACAGGGTGAAACCCACTTAACTGGCATTTCACTAGCTGCCTTTCCCTGCCTGTCACTGATTCTAACTGGGATTCTAGTAACCCCTTGGAACAAGGGGGTTACACCATGATGCAGTATTATTGTTCAGATAAAAGGGCTGCACTTTTTTAGTTGTTTCTCCACACAGTAGTTTTTTTTAATTTTTGTTTCTTAACAATTTTATATATAGAATAGTGTCTAAGAGGGATTAAACCTTAAAATATTTAAACAAGTTCTAAACAAGAAGCAGAACCCAGAACCTCAGAGGACAGTAGTAATCAACATGTGAGCTAGTTGGTAATAAGGTGTGTCTGCATTTAAATATAAGTGAAAACAAATGACATTTTTCTAATATTAAGAGGTGTAAAACCCAGCCGATGGCAGAGATCATAGTGGAAAACAGTTGTGTTAGAACTAACCATATATGAGTAAAATATGCTGTACAAACCACATAACAAAATGCATGGTCCGTGATATCATATTAAATCGAAAAAGAAGAGAATATTTTTACAAATTCTGTGACATTAGAAATACAAAACAGTGGTTACAATTTAAACATTTCTGGTAGCCAAACACATAAACTACTCTTGCTATTTATACAAAATAGGCTGAAAGAACACGGCAAACATACCAGTGTTCATGATGGTGGGCCCTTTTGAGACTGTCTGGCACTATCCACAGGCACAACTACAGTCGTCTAAATCTCCCAAAAGAGATAAATATGACTTTCAAACTGGTGTAGACAATATGCCAAATTTATTTAGACTAGATGATCGGGAGATGAATATTAATTTCTAATAACTGGAGCAAATCTAGACATTCCACCCAAAGGGGGAGAAACATTTTAATATGGTTCAATGAAAAAGAGCTCCTCTAATTGTGTAGAAAGGGGGAAGGGTGGAATAAGGTGGTTGGTTCTAACCACCCAAGCTCCTCCTATGACCTTCTATTTTATTATATCAGTAAAGTCTTTGGCACTGTGCCATACGGAAGACTGATTAGGAAGTTGAATATCTGAGGAGTGTGTTCCAAATTGGTAGGCTGGGCTTGAAATAAGTTAACAGGTAGGAGACAGAGGGAGGTTGTTAAAGTCACACACTCTAAGGATGACAGTGACTAGCGAGGTACCACAGGATTCAGTACTGGGACCAGTCTTCTTCAATGTCTTCATTGGGGCATTGCAGAATAACTGGTGGGAAATATGCCTTTTTTAATAGATGATACCAACATCTGCAATAGAGTGGACACTCCAGAGGGGTGGGGAAAATGGCCAAAGATCTATGGAAATTTGAGGAGTTGTCAAAGAAATGGCAGTTTTGGTTCAGAATCAAAAAGTAAAAAAATCAGCACTTATGGCATAGGAACCCATGGGCTGTTTATAGGACGGGGGAAAGGACTGTCAGTCACTAGACAGGAAAGGAACCTTGGTGTAATAATATCACAGGACCTCAAGATGGCAGTTTAGTGTGACAAAGCCGCAGACAAGACTAGTGGGATGTTAGGGTGCCTAGAAAAGGGCATCACAACCAGGAGGAGTGACGTGGTGCTTCTGCATTATGGCTTTCTTCTTTGTCCTCACCTGGAGTACCATGTCCAGTTCTGGAGACTATTCTTCAGAAAGGGCATAGACGAGGTGGAGGTGGTCCAAAGGAGGGCAACCAAAATGGCACGGGATTGCAAGGAAAGCCCTAGGAGGAGAAACTGAGGGATTTCAACATGTACACTCTGGAAGAGAGGACAGTGGGAGTTGACATGCTCAAGACCTACAAGTACCTCATAGGCCTGAAGAGAGTGCAGGAGGGGAGTCTTTTCCAAATAAGCACATGCTCCAGGGCTAGGGTGCATTTAGTGAAGCTGCAGGAGAGAAGTTGAGGAGGGATGTGAGGAAATATTTCTTCATCAAAAAGGCAGTAGATCAGTGGAACTGACTACCAGCCAATGTAGTGGGGGATAGAATGGTAGAGGGCTTCAAGAATGTATGGGATAAAACTAGGTGTATTTTAGATAAGAGACAGAAAGGGGAGACGGTTACCAGAGTTCAAATAGGGTCTGTGGGGTAGAATAGGCAGGGCTTACTTGGGAAAACAGGGTGGTCCAAGCAGTCCCTTTCTTTCAACAGATTCTACTTTCCTGATGAATTAGTTTTGTTCCTCACTGGAGGGGAACTGCTCGACTTGAGAACTGGACTCTGAGATTGGTCAATGTAGAAAATTACACTTTCTTTCTATTCAGTATGTATATTGTTTATAGTCTATATTTTCAGTGCAAAATATTGATATTTTGTTTTTCTTTCTAGATTTTATTCAATGGCTTTGGGAATGTTCAAGAACAGTTTCCAGCAATACTTGATCAACTAAATAATGCAAGTCAGACTACTGGAAATGTAATCAACTCATCTGCTGACATTATGGCATCCGTAGACATAATGTCAAAGCTTTCAAATGTATCAGCAAGTTCAAATACAAAATTTAATTCAACTGTTGTAACTGTAAGTAGGCAATAGTATTTCTCATTTATTTTTTGCATTGTGTAGTATCCTGTCATAGCTATTATACCAAATACATCAGCATTTATTTCTTTTGTGTAAAACATGCATATCTGTCATCTATAAGTTCATTTAGAAAAATCTTGGATCTAGACTATCTTTATACATCAGACAAACCTGATTGTGATGTCACGATGCTATATGGGAGTGCAGGGCTTAAAGTGTGCAGACAAATCTGATGAGTCTATAGGAGTCATGATTATGAGAAGATGAATGGTCATCTGTTGCTGAAGAGCAGCAGTCTTTTTCATAGTGCAGAAGTTCATTTGCCTTTCTTAATCCGTTATCCATTAAATACAAAAATGGAATAAAAGAATAACCATTTGTATTATTCAAAAGAACATTAAATTGCTGGCCCAGTGGTGCTGAGGGTTGAGGCGCTGGACACCACACCTCGCGCCGTACCAACAACCCGTGTTCAGGAACGAGCATAGGGTTGCCATGGGTCGGCGGGGAGGAGATGGATTGAGCATCCGATGGACTGCTCTCCATCTCTGGGGAGGGGGGGTATCTTGCGGCCGCTGCTTGCCCAACCCCTAGCGGAGGCTGAGGCTTGGTGGCATGGAGCTGCATGCCACGGGGTGTGGGATGGGGCAGACACTTGACAGGGTGCGCATGGAAGCATGTGGGCACCCAGTTGCTGGCATCATTGCACACCATGAGCCACAGGGAAAAGTGTAAAAAAGGGGGATCATCCAGTTGTAGCAGCTTGATGGCTGTCTGTGAGCACCTGTGCCGGCTCCAAAGGGGATCACCAAGTGTGGATCCTTACTAGGTGGGGGGGTTGGCTGCCCCTGCCACTCCACTATGGGGAGTAAGCCATGGAGCAATTGGGTGGTTGCCTTTCTAGGAGTCCAGTGCTGGTCAGACGGTGGCTGCAGAAAGGGATGCGCAGATGGATTGGCCGACTGGTGACCCCAGGAAGAAACAAACACTGAGGAAAAAAAAAAAAAAAGAAAATTAAATCAAAGAAAAGTTAAACTGTCAGAACTTCATACCTCTGCATACAGACATCTCAAAATTCTACAAAGTGAAACAATAACGAAGTGAAGACCATAGTGTGACACTTTGATACTACCTCAAATAATTCCAGTAGTTTTTGTCAGGTTGGAATCTGGCCCTTTCCTTCTTTATGTGTGGCGACCAAAACTGACCACATCACTCAAGATGAGGCCTAACTAGAAATCTGTAGAGGGGGATGGTCACTTCCTTTTTACTGCTTTCAATCCCCCTGCCTTTACACCCCAACATGTTGCTCACCCTGCTGTATATGCTCTATTACATTGGCTCAGCTGCTTGGGGCATCTGAAAATATGATCACCAGGTCCCTCTCTTCCTGTGAGGTATTAAATTTAACCTCATTAAGTCAATTTTCTGTCCCATGGTTCCCTTTACCAAGATCCATTACTTTACACTTTTTTTTTTATTTTAGCAGCTAAGGATTAGGCCACCTTACCAGTTTTGGCAGGTCTTTTTGTAGGTCACTAATGCCTTCAAAAGTTTTCTCCTGCCCTCTGATCTTGGTGTTGTCTGACAATAGAGCTAGCTTACCATAGATACCATTGCTATTGTCAGTGATGAATATGTTCAAGAGAACAAGGCCTAACAGGTGGAATTTAAACCATTTCTTGATTTTTTTTTAAACAACAGCAAAACTTCCATGCACTTAGAAAGGACTCCTCAATAAATGCTGAAGAATCGCTTGTGTGTTTCTAGATAAGGAATGTTTTATTTTTCTCACTTAATATTCATAAAAATAAATGAAGAAACCAGACAGTGGTAAAACAAACAGACATTGCTCATAGTAGCGTCATTTCACTTAAATCATACGGGTTTCAAAAGCTTATTTCAGCAACAGAGATCGTAGGCATTGCAAAGAAATCATAGAGATCACGACTGCAACCACTGGCTACCCCATATGATTCACCTGGTTGCCTGCCACATGAAACCAGGGTTTGGAGCCCACCGACTCTACCTCGGGGACATGGCTTGTCAGTAAGAACATCACCATTAAGTACTTCTAACTCATGAATATTCATTTATACATCGTAAAGCCCCTTTCATATGTTGTTAAATATATCTATCTATTTATCTATACACACACACACACAAAACACACATGGCTTTCTCAGGGGTGTTGCCATTTTGGTGGAAGGGCAGAAGTGAGGACAAGATCAGGAATGAAGAGATCAGGGGAATTCAACCACTGGCTCTAGGGTTGGTGCACAGACAATGGGATGCACTGCACTGCAGAATGGGGGACCTTCTGGAACAGGAAGCTGTTCTAGCATGATGGCCTGCATTTCACCGGAGAAGAAGCAAGTGCACTAAGGCAGATGTTGGAGGTTTTCATGGCTGGCTTAAACTGGAAGGTCTCCAGCACAGAGAAGAAGACCTAAATGAGGATGCAGCAGAAAGATACGAATGTAAGGGGTTCAGCAAATGGAAGGGAACTCCCCAACATCAGACTAAAGGAAACAGGCATGGCCATGAACAAGGCGTGGCCATAGGTAAAAAAGCAGGGACCTCATATAAAGTACAGGAAGGGCAGGTACAGAATAAGGGGGATGGTACTGGAGTTATAGCCGAGGGGTGAGGCTGTGATTGGAAGGCTATGTGCACCAATACCCACAGTCTGGGTAACAAAATCCCAGAACTTGTGGCATTAATGGCTTCTGAGAACCTTGATATCATGGCAGTCACAGAGACATGGTGCAATAGCAACCATGTCTGAGAGCTAGCCATTCCAGGTTACATGATGCAGATGGGACAGGGAAGGCAAGAAGGGGTGACATTGTACATCAGGGAAGGGATCCTCCAGGGCAGGCAGAGGATGCAGACAGAGAACTGCTAGAGACTATAGAGAACATGGCAACAAAGGGTAAATTGCTGCTGATGGGTGACTTTCACTTGCCAGATGTGGACTGGAGCATCCCAGTGTCAGCCTCAGCCAGGAGTAAGGTATTTTTGCAATCCCTGCAAGGGGCAGGTCTCACACAGCTAGTGAGGGAGCCTACAAGGGAGAATGCAATTCTGGATCCTAAGCAATGGGGACAGGATAAAGGAAGTCACAGTGGGGGGAGACCCTAGGGACTAGTGATCATTGATCTGTGGGGTTCACCATAAGGACATCTCAGGAGGCTAGCCACACAAGGACTAGAATCCTGGAATTCAAAAGGATGGACTTTGATAAGATGAAGGACAAATTCTGGAAGGCTATGCGGGGATACAGTGATATAAGGGTAGTAGTGGAACAGTGGGATAAGGTAAGGGAAACCCTTCACCAGCTAGCAAACCATTGTGCCAGGCCCTGCAGCAAGAGCAAAAGAAAGAGGAAACCACTGTGGTTCTCAAGGGGAGTAGCAGAGCTAGTAAGAGGAAAAAAGATGGCATTTCTGAGGTGCAAGGCAACACAATGTAAGGAGGACAGGCTAAAGTACTTGGAAAAACGAAAGGAAGCAAAAGAGGCAGTAAGGACAGAAAAGGCTGAAACAGAGGAAAAGCTAGCCAAATCAATGAAGGAAGGAGGGAAGGCATTCTTTAGGTATATTAGTGAGAGAAGGAAGACAGGGGAAGGATTGTGAGACTTAGGGCAGAAGGAGGCAGGGTAGTGGAGAAAGACATCGACAGGACGACCATCCTCAACAAATACTTCTGCTCCATATATACAGAAGAAGACAATGGAGAAGGTCTCCCATTAATGGAGCAGGGCAAACAGGGAGAAGGTGTGGACATTAGACATTTTTCAGAGGATAGAGTAAAAAGAGCACTATAACAGCTTGGGGTGGATAAAGCTATGGGGCCCGATGGGAATACACCCGAAGATCCTAAAGGAGCTCCTGAAGGAACTGGCTAAACCTCTGGTAAAGCTCTTCAGTGGATCACTAGAAACAGGCATGATTCCAGAGGATTGGAAGAGGGCACAAGCGGTACTCTTGCACAAAAGTGATAGCAAGGAGGAGGCAGGAAACTACCACCTAGTTAGTTTGATCTTTATAGTAGGTAAAATGATGGAAACCCTACTTAAGGAAAGGCTGGTGGACTACCTAGAGACAATGGGGCTGCTGGACCCAAGGCAACATGGATTCTCTGCAAGGAGGTCATGCCAGACCAACTTGATTGATTTCTTCGAGTGGGTGACAAAGGAAATAGACTGGGGCAGAGCGGTAGATGTAGCCTACCTGGACATCAGGAAAGCCTTCGACATAGTCCCACATGGGAGACTAGTCCACAAGCTGGCAAACCTGGGGGTGGGAACAGAGGTGGTCATGTGGGTTAGAAACTTGTTGAGTAACAGAACATAAAGAGTGGTGGTAAATAGGGTTAGCTCACAGGAGGGAAGGGTAACAAGTGACATACCCCAGTGATCAGTGCTGGGACCAGTGTTCTTCAATGTCTTCATAAGCGATACTGCAGAGGGTCTAGCAGTGAGGGTTAGCTTGTTTAGATAGAAACATGGAATTTGATGGCAGTTAAAGACCACTTGACCCACCTAGTCTGCCCATTTCTCTACCTAATGGATAAGTTGCAGATCCTAGTTAACCAACAGCATACTTCCTCGTACCACCCCGACCAGAATTGCCTTACATCTGTCCCATGCATTCTTTAATTCCTCCACTGTTTTTGACTCCACTACCTCCTCAGAAAGGCTGTTCCATGCATCCACAACCCTTTCCATGAAAAAATACTTACTCACATTATTTCTGAGCTGTTCCCCCTCTATCTTCAAATTGTGCCCCCTTGTTCTTGCACATCTCTTTTTCAGAATGATGCTACACTCTTGGACTTTGCTAATTCACTTGAGGTACTTGAAAGTTTCTATCATGTCCCTCCTCTTCCTCCTTTCCTTGAGGGTATACATATTAAGCTTCTTTAGTCTCTCTTTGTATGTCTTGATGTGCAGACCATGCACCATTTTGGTTGCCCTCCTCTGGGCAGCCTCCACCCTGTCTATGTATACTCAGAGATGGTGTCTCCAGAACTGTACACAGTACTCCAGATGGGGTCTCATCAACTGTCTGCAGAGAGGGGTAACAACTTCCTGTTTTCTACTGGTGATACCTCTCCCTATGCATCCAGGTATCCCCCCAGACCTCATTATTGCCTTCTCACATTTCTTGCCCACCTTTAGGTCATCTGATATAATTATCCCCAGGTCCATTTCCATTTTTGTTGTTGTCAGTATCTCTTCCCTCCTTGGGTGCTCTTCCCCTGGGTTTTGTTTCCCAGATGCATTACTTTACACTTCTTTGCCTTGAATCTAAGCTGCCATACATTTGCACATGATACAAAGTTATGTAACAGGGTAGATACACAGGAAGGTATAGAAAAAATGAGGAGGGATCTGAAGAGGCTAGAAAACTGATCCAAGGTATGGCATTTGGGTTTCAGTGTAAAAAAGTGCAAGATTATGCACCTAGGGAGAGGGAATCCTAGGGCTGAGTATGAACTAGATGGGGTAACACTGGAGGGTACCACAGAGGAAAGGGATCTGGGGTAATCATAGAAAACAACCTCAAAGTGACTAAACAGGGTGACAAAGCATTTAGAAAGGCTGACAGAATGCTAGGTTGCATAGGAAGGGCTATAACAAGCAGAAGGAGGGAAGTAGTGATACCGTTGTACAACTTCCTAGTAAGGCTTCATCTGGAGTATTGTATTCAGTTCTGGAGGCCACATCTCCAGAAAGACATAGACAGGATGTAGATGGTACAGAGGAGGGTGACAAAAATGGTGTCAGGGATGCAGGATAAGTCATATGATGAGAGACTCAGAGCTTTAAATATATACTCCCTGGAAGAAAGGACAGAGATTGGGGGACATGATAGAGACCTTCAAATATCTAAATGGAATCAACAGGGTACCAGAGGGGAGCATCTTTCACATGAAGGGAAATAGCAGAACAAGGGGGCACAGTATGAGACTAAAAGATGAAAAACTTAGAGGGAACTTGAGGAAATTCTACTTCACTGAAAGGGTTGTGGAGAGGTGGAACAGTCTCTGCCAGGAAGTGGTGGGGGTGGCAATGGTTGAGGGATTGAAGAATGTGTGGGATAGGCACATGAGAATTATCAAGCTAAGGGTGAAGAGGAGATTGTAGCATCTAGGGTACCTTAAACATTAGAAAGAGTAGTAGGGCAGATTAGATGGGCCCCAGTGCCCTTATCTGCTATCTTATATATATTTGTATTCACGGTGTAGGGGTGTGCCTTGAGGTCATCAGTCATAACTCTCACCCCATTCCATGTATAAGGAAGCTGAGATGGTTAAGTATAGGAAAATGGGGTGAGAGTTAGACTCAATGACCCCAAGGCACACCCTGGTACCTGTTAGTGTGTGGATGGTAGGGGGTGGTGGGGTTGTAGGTTTGGGAACCCTAACACCGAATTTCCAGACTTTTGTCACTGTAATATCAACCCTAACATATGCATTGACAGAGTGTTTTGCAATGAATTTCCTCACTTTTTGAGACAGTGTAATCTTGCTCTTATTTGATCCCATCAGTCCATAGTGTGCTGTGGGAGCACAGGGCTCCGATCACATGCATATGGCAATTGTACCTGAGTTTCATGTGGAAGCTTAAGACCCTTGGTATCCATATGTGGTCTATCCTTAAGTGTAGACAGAATCTAATTAAGAAATAAGGCATGACAAGGTGTGTGTTATCATACTAATAACAACACTCTTGAGATTGTTGAACTCACTGAGGCGTAACCCTACAAGCCCAACACTCCAGGAGCATGTTATTACACAATAACACATACCTTGGAGTGCCTTATTGCAATTATACAACGGCTCGATGTTATACAAATTAAAAAAATATTTAAAAAACGTTTTAGTAGATTTTTAGTGTAGCAATGTTTCTCTGTTTCTTAAGAGTAGCTCCAAACAATCATCCAACAAATCAATCTAGTGATGTTATTGTGTAATAACATCACTGTCTCAGGCACACACTGACCAATCAGAGCCCTGAACATTTTTTTGCCATTGTATAATTAACCTTCATCTCCCTGTGGGAGCACAAGGCCCTCATGGCCCTGCTCTCCCATCTTTCCATAATGTTACCCACATGAGGAAGCACAGAGCCCTCCAGGCCCTGCTCTCCTACCTATCCAAAAGTGTTTAGATATTGCAATTAACCCCTGTGCTACCAATGGTACAGTATCACAGTCACTGCATCCCCATGCATATTTTTTTTTACTGTAAACAAGCCCTGGTAACATGCATAACTGCTTCGCACAAGCTGCCTGATGCAGCAAGCCCGTATCACAAAGCTTTTTTTAGCTATTGCCCCTAAACAGACCCCGACCACCACAATGTCATTCTATGAGAAATGTCTATGTTTAGGAATGTTATAATTATGGAACCGATGTAACATTTATCACCGTACCAGCAAAAGTCACATCTGTGGGGCAAACACATTCTACTCTGCAAATTTCAGCTGAAAAGTCCTAAGCATTTATTTGCAGTGAAATGACAAAGAAACAGAAATTGTTTAGAGGTAGTGTTGCAAATTTGTGACACTTCACAAATTTTGAGAAAGCTCTCACGAAAAGATTCGCAAATTTGCTACAATACATTTGCGAAACTTTTGCAATTTGCCAAAGTTTTGCAAAAGAAATGTTGCAAATTTGCAACACATCCAATGGTCAATTTGAAACATATTTCCAAGCATAATTTTCAAAATCTAATACCAGGATCATGTTTCTAGAGCCCTGATTAGTTAAACAAAGCTGTTGGTGTTTACAAAGAGGCAGCATTTTTTGAATTACAGCAATTTTTCCTGTTGCCAACTGAAAAACAAAATGGCAGCAGCACAATACTGTAGAATCCATTTTCAAAAGTAAACAAATCATTCATGAAAGCAAGAAATGCTTTTGAGCCATATATTTTTTCCCATAGGCTATAATGGCAAATTTTTAAGTTGTTTAACTTTTGAATTGATTAATATTTTTTCACCAAAACTTCAAAAGGCATATCAGTGAACCACATCCCATATACTCTAATAGATTCAGACCAGACCCCCAAACTGTTTCGGACTTACAGATGAGCAACAAAATTGCACATAAATGGTAACTGTCATATTTTTTGGAACTCCTCAGCTATGCAACTGCACCACCAACTGGAACAAAACTTATCAGATCCAGAGATCTATGGTACCAGATGGTACATGAAAAACGTTGGGCACATCAGTCATATGGTTGCTAAGCTATCAAACCGCAAAATGGTGGGTTTAAAATAGAAGTGGCTGGGCAATCCTAACTATACTGACACTGAATATACATGATGGAATCTAGAAACTTGGAATCCCGACTGCCAGGAGACAGAGTATAGAAAATCAAAACACAGCAGACCACATGGTACAATAGCCAGATGCTGCAATAGGTGAAATTAGACTGCTGTACCATAACAAATATGTAATGCGGGGGGCTTCGCCCCCCCCACACCTCCTGATAATAAAACATACATCCTTTGAGGGTGACGTACATTGAGGATGTGCAAAACACCATTACCAGTGAATGTTGTTAAAGGCACGCTCGGAAATCCCGACACTGCCTTCTCCAGGCACAATGCCTGAGATGTCAGCTATTGTCCTCCTGAGTGTCTCAGGGTCGTAGACTCAGAGAAGCCAGTGTCAGGATTTCAAGTTTCAATATTTTAAATGGATACCCTGGCACTACAGTGCCAGTATAATACATAAGACAAAATATTGCATACTTAAATTACTAGCTGCTTGTCCATCAAGCTGGGTGGTGGGGGTGGGTCAAATCATCTTCTTCATCAGAAACAGGCAGCTCAACTCCCTCTTACTGGTCACAGTTCCATGACAAGACAAGGTAGTTAGAGCATGTTGCATCTCAGCCAGTGGTACATGATCGGCAATACTGTACATAAACTGCACTACTAAAAACAAAATATTAATGAAGAGATGACACTGAGAGGTTAGAAATGTTTTATTCACAAACTGGGTCAGTACCCTTATCCTAAATGTTATGTTTTATTTTTGTCTTATCACAGTTCAAAGCCTGGTAGCAGTAGCATCATTTTGCCAGAATCATAGGGGTTGTTAAGTCCCATTTCAATTGAATAGCATGGTTTGCAACCCCCCCCCCCACTCACCACATTTTATATAAATAAATATTAGGGAAACCTTGTTTTAAGGAATTTTGGGGGGCTGCATTGTACATCGTAGGGGTTGCAAAGACATCATAGGGATTTCAACCACAACCCCTGGCTACCCTTAAATGACACCCCTGACTAGCAGTCCTCCAGTGAAGTCCATTTCCATGCACAGGAGAGCTGATTCAAGAAAGTCCCAATGCTGACAATGATCCCCCCCCCAAAAAAAAATTGATGTGACTCAAACGCGGTGCTACTAATGCTATTTGTCCTACTTCCTCTCTCCAACTATCTTTCTTCTTATTTTTAATTTTGCCCAGTCTTTCTACCATCCCCATCAATGCTGAACCAATTCATAATTTGGGCTCTAATGAGTCAGGAGAATCAGAAGTGTGGTAGGCAATTGGGGGGGTGTATTTCCAGGGTTGGGTTACAATTACACGAGATGTTTCCTGAAGGAAGTACTGCCACGTATCACTGTTCCAGATATTCACTGTGATGTTGACTCCTTTTTAAACTTTTCAACCAGTTGCCAAGTATGCACAGTGCCAGATGCTGAGAAAGCACATAATGACAGACTTATAGTCAATTCATTGTGATGATATGTGTGTAACAGGAGTTAAAGGTAACAAGTATTGAATTCTTAAATGGCTCACATAGGGTTGTGACATACCATTGCTTTTGACCCATCTACAAATAAAGTTTCAACATGGCAAACAAAGTAAGGACAGAGGTAACTGGAATATGAAACTTAGTGTGACTACCAAGAAATGCTACTGAGCTGAATGAGTTATGCTAAAAATAAAACCATTTGTGTAATACATAAACAAATGAACCACAATATTTTCCATATAATCACTCAAGTTTTAACCACAATAGTGACTTCATTCAGACCAGCATCTGTCTATCCAAGAAGATTATACTACATTCATAACAAAAGCACAATTTATATAAAAAAGCATTTGTCAATGCCAAATGTTGTTGCACTGGCATTGGTAGTGCAGTGTGGGAAAACATTTTGGACAGGATATGAAAAATGACAGCTGTACAGTACATAAGGAGGTGTAAAAAAATGTCAGTGTTGTGTGTGTCTGTGGCATGTAAATATAGCAAATTTGCAAAGTTACAAGGGTGTGTGGGAAATGTACAACACACGCTTGGAACACAGTCATTTTATGGGCGTTCGGCACCAAATTTTCAACATTGGCATTTTAGCACCTCTGCTCATGCACTGTGTCACTGTTATTTCCTCAAACTGTCCCAAAAAGTGATATCGCAAAACGACTGCTCTATTCTGTGTTGGAAGTGCAAAAACACATTTTGGGCTGGATATGTGAAATGACAGCTGTACTGTTCATCAAGAGGTGTGGAAAAATGACAATGGTGAGAATCCAGAGTGAAAATATTACAAATGCTCGACATTACGAGCATGCGTGCAATCTGCCAATGCACGCTCATAACACAGTAATTTTATGGAGTATCATCACCAAATTTTCAACATAGTCATTTTAGGACCTTTGCACATGAACTGAATCACTGTCATTTTCATAATCTGACTTGAACACTGATTTCCCACAGCGACCGCGCTATTGTGCCCCAGAAGTGCGGAAACACATTTCGGGCAGGATGTGGAAAATGACAGATCTATTATTCACAAGAAGGTGTATAAAAATGACGGTGTTGAAAATCTGGTGTGAAAATATTGCAAATTCACGAAGTTATGAGCCTGCGTAGCAACTGCGCAATGCAAGCTCGTAAAACAGTAATTTTTGGGATTTTTTCCACCAAATTTGCAATATAGGCTTTTTGAGAGGCCACCTCATGAACACTGGCACTGTCATTTCTTTAATTGGTCCCAAAAGTGATTCCGCTCAGTGACTGCAAAATCACCTTTTGAGGCCGATTAATGCCATGACAGTGATAGAATTCATGAAGAGGGGTCCCAAAAACCCCATGTTGAAAATTTGGTGCCAAAATTCAAAAAAATGCCTGAGATGTGCAGCAAAGTTGAAAAAACCCTATTCATTCCATTCTACAGCTTACTGGCATTGTCTCAGTTTGTGGTTGGCTTTGAAGAGTGCAGACATGTCCCGGTCCACTGAAGATCATTGTGCTGGACTCCGGAGGTAAGTATGGGGTGGGGGATGTGGGGAGGCAAGGTGTGGAGTGGGTGGGTGCGGGTTGTGGGAGGTGGGCCTGGGAGAGCTCCGGGGGACCGTTTCCTTCTTTACAGGGTGAAAAAAAAAAGACATCAGGGGACCATTTTCTAGTTTAACAGGTGCTTTGGCATGTTGTGGTGTGCTCCCAGTGTGCCACCTGTGTGTGTGTGTGTGTGTGTGTGTGTGTGTGTGTGCATTAGTCGATGGGGGATTGGGCACCCCCTTCAGCAAACAAGGAAAGGAGGGAAGGGAGCTGCAGGAGCTGAGGGATGGTCTCCCCTCAGCTATACAAATGGAAGGGGACGACATTATGCTGCCAGCAAAGAGAAACTGTTGGTGGGGGGGTGCATGATGCTGAGGGGGATTGGGCACCCCCTCAGCAATCAAAAAAGGGGGGTATTGCATGATGCTGACTGTGATTAGGCACCCCCATCAGCACACAATAAAGGAAGGGGGGTTTGCACGCAACAGCGGCAGTCACTGCCGCCATGTTGCCTGCACTTAGGGGGAGGTGTGCTGTGGTCACACTGCATGAGAGCTTTGCTCTCATTGCAGCAGACCTTTTGATTGATCTCTTCACCTCATTAGCCAGGCAGGGTGTCGTCCCCTGCTGCTGGCTGATTGGGGAATGCAGGACGCACCTACTGGTGCATGCTCAGCATTCGCCCAACAGTGACCGCGCCTCCAAAGCTGCACTGTCCCAAGATGTTGGCTGCGCAAGTGCAGAAACATAAAAACAAGCATACGAAAGATCACTGTTGATATTGCTGTTGCACCTGCCTCCCGTATTTTTCTTTGTATATTCCTCTGCCTTGCACGTTAAGGGTGGGCGTTATGGTCGGAAACCCTCATGCCCCAGGCATTTGTTGGTATTTTTGCTCCACATTTTCAACATGGGCTTTTTGCAACCCCACCTCATGAACAGTGGCAGTATCATTTTGTTACTCAGTCCGAAAAGGTGATTTACAACACCGAGTGTGCCATTTGGCACCACAGGTGCGAAAACACATTTCAGGCAGGATATGACAAATGACAGCTGTACAGTTCATGAGGAGATGTGAAGCAATTGCAATGTTGAAAATCTGGAGTAAAAATATAAAAAAGTAGAAAAGTTGTAAGTGTGCATAGAAACTACACAACACATGCTCATAATGCACCAATTTTTTGGAATGTTTTCACCAAATTTTCAACATGGCCTTTTTGGGACCTCCCCTCATGAACAGTGGCACTAGAATTCCATTAATCTATCCTAAAAGTTGATTTCACATAGTGACAGTGCCATTCTGTACCACAGGTGCAAAAAGACATTTTGGGAAGGATGCAGAAAATGACAGCTGTGCTGTTCATTAGGGGGTTTGAGAAATGGCAATGTTGGAAATGTGTAGTAAAAATCTCACAAATTGATGATGTTATGAGCATGGGTAGAAACTGCAAAAAAGACAATCATAACACAGTCATTTTTGGGATTTTTTCACCAAATTTGCAACAAGGGCTTTTTGGGACTCTACCACATGAATACTGACACTGTCATTTCATTAATTTGTCCTGAAAGGTGATTCTGTGCAGTGACCATGAAAACAGCTTTTGGGACTGAGAAACAAAATGACAGTGACCGTGTTCATGAGGTGGGGTCGCATGAACCCCATGTTGAAAATTTGGGACCAAAAATCCTCAAAATGGCCAGGATATAGACCTAAATTGAAACCCCCTATTGCCTGCCATGATATAGCCTACCAGCATTTCTTCAGTTCAAAGTACGACTTTGAAGAGTTCAGACATGTTCTCGGTCCACTGAAGATCACTGCTCCTGATCTCCAGAGGTAAGTGTGGGTAAGGGGCCTGTGGGGAGGTAGGGTGCGCAGAAGGAGGGTGTGGGTTGGGGGAGTGGGGCTAGTGGGAATGACGAGGGACCATTTTCTTTTTTTTTTTCAGGTTTTAAAAAAAGATTTTGTGGCTCTGTTTTCTTTATTACAGGTAAACTATATGGATGGACTGTGGTGGGCTCCCAGTATGCCAGAGTACTGGGGAGGGATCAATTCCAACCAAGAGAAAATAGGTGTGTGGGGTGACATCCAACACTGGGAGTGGGCATTCAGGTGTTGGAAACTCCACAGGCAATTTTTAAAGGATGAGGTGAGGCTACATCCTGCCATGGGGATTAAGCACCCCGATGTCGGCAGGCGGAGGGATCCTCTAGCACTATTTATCGCACTTAGAGTACAAGTGCCTTCAGGCACTGAATACTCCCAGCCCATATGGAGCTTAGGCTGTGGCCTGCTACACATGGGTGGGAGAAAATACAACAATTGAGACAGTAGGATGTGGAGAAGGCAGGAGAGGAATGCACCTCCTCCCACCTTTCAGGCAGGGACCAGTGGGGTGGCGAGGGGGGCAGACAGAGACGTCATGACATAAACAGCATTGTCCTCTATGGTGGCCTGCAAATGAAAGGAAAAAGCTGCCACATGATTGGTGCAACTTTTTCTTTTCAAGTGCAGACCACTTCAGGATAAACAGTGTCAGAACCAGCCTGGCCTATGATTGGTGCAATACTGTCGAGCTCCTTGCAGAGCACTCTGCATTGGACAGACAGTGTCACACCCCTCAAAGTCACTATTCCAAGGAGTTCACAGCACATGTGCAAACTCAAAAAGGAAAACATTTCAGGTGCTGCTCTTTACAAGCACTGAATGACATAAATTTTACTTGTGATGATTTCATACGCATAACACTTAAGTACTTCAGGGTGTGTCATTGCTACAGTGAACTCCCTAGCACGAAGACCATCACAGTGACAGGAATCGAGCAAAACCCACACATCACTGTGATGGTCTCTGCTAGCCCTGGCACTTCCTCACAGGGTGTATTGCCCCCTTCCCAGGACAACTCCTACTCGGAGTTGTATCCCTAGAGACCGGGGGATGTGAGGGAGGCAGCACCCCAATACAAACATGGAGGCATTCTGACAGCGCAATGCCGACACTCAGCAATGCCACTGTCGCTGTCGGGGATGTCACCATAGGAGATGTCACAGCAGTATAGTAAAACCATACTTCAGCTGGATGCCAGTAGCTTGATTGATGAAACTAACTAATGCAGTAATGTTTTTTAAGGGAGTGGCCTGCTGCTGTTTAATTACCTAATTCCACCATAATAACCAGTAATAGAAATAATGTTACACAGTGCTGGAGATTGTCAGCAATATATTTTAAAGGATGCAGTAAAAACTGCAAAGATCCTTACAAGTGCAAGCTACAGTACAGACTAAGAAGTGCTGGTGTAACCCCCCTATAAATGGGGGTTCCTAAAAGCTTCTCCGGAGCTTGGATGAATGCTCCACAACTGATTGGTGTTCGGCGTTGAAGCCGTTTAAATGTGCCACCAGTGAGCGCTTTGAAGCCTCCGGGTGCTATCTCTTTAAGGGCTGCCTGTTGCAGCCGTAGGTAACTGAAATGGAGGGGGCAGTGTGGTTGTATGCCCGAGTCCCGCCCGGGACACTGGAAAATTGCTCCTCTTCTGCCATCGTTAAGCTGCACAGGGGGAGCTCTGTTGGGGGATGTGATTATTGCTGAAAAAACAGTAAAGTGATAATGATAATGGGGTTGTTCTGACCTGTTTTCCTTTGCAGTAAGGACTGTTTCGACTGTTTCCATTTTGTTCCCAAACTGCTGAATTGGGCCAATCAGTACCTCGGGACCCTACAGAGTTGGCTGACCAATAGAGGGACTGCATGTATTTTGGGAAAGGTATTATGGGTTATGGCGCTTTTTTGCACCACTGAGGGCAAGAGGAAATGACTGGCATGTTTAGCCAGCCAATGGAGATGGGTAGCACCCGACCTGTAAGGAGCGTTTAACGCTGGCAAGGACAGATGCGTTGTGGCTGAGGAGAGGAAAGGAGCTCTGTGCTTCTGCACTAGTGGAGTGTTCATGCGGGAAGCGTGAGAAAGGCCTGAGGCGGCCATTTTTTCTGTTCGAGTTCGGCGGACAGAAAATCCGCCTGTGTGCGGTCAGAGGAGGCTGGTGCCAGCCCAGCTACCTACCAGGCTCAACCTGAAAGGACTGGAGAAAATTGCTGAATTGTGCTCGGTCCACCCGTGAGGTTGAAGTTGTGTTTATTGCCCAAGTCTGCTGCAGGTGTGTGTGGGGTCTAGAAGCTGCTGCCCAGTATGGCACCCCTCTGCTAATTGCCATATAAATTTGTGAGGAGGCTGGTGAAATTCAGGTTCAGCCCTGCTGGTGGTGACCGAATCGGTATCTGGTGGAGCCGTGAGTACTAAATCAGGGTAGCTCCCTGCCAAGTCTGCAGACAGTGGTCTTAAGTGGTTTGTTACACTGCTAACTGCCCTAGTGGACTGTTCTTATTTTTATTTTCTCAGGATTTCAAAGGCTATCTGTGCCAGCGCCCCAACCAGCTGCTACGGTGGACTAGCCATTAGGGCTTGGGTACCCAGGGACAGTAAATATTAGGTTCAGGCCTGTGCACAGTGCCCTAGGTAGATAATTATAAAGTAAGCCAATTACCTTGATTCCCCCTGCCCTTGTTATTTGCCCCCTGTAATAAATCAGATTGATGTGTTGCAACTACACCCTGGTTAGTTTGTGCATCTCTGGTGAACTGCTGCATAGTGTCCGTGATATAACTGTACCTTACTTTACAGGGGATCCCCGGAGTGAGCTGAGAGATTCCATCCAGGGGTAAGTGTATGTGGGAAAAGTACTGTTGGGACCTTGTGTGAGCCACTAGCCACTAGTGGGTCGAAAAGGGGAGGTTGCAGTGACCCAGAGGGTTGTGGCCAAGGTAGATTCGCCAGTATTGACCCCGACCTCTGGGTGGAGGCACCCATCAATGGATCTGGGCCCCATCACCCTGTCTTCGTGAAGGCAGGCAGGGGTAGTAGCCCTAAGGGTAGCGCCCCCTGGGGGTTACACTAACTCCAATAACTGAACAATGCAAAATAAACTGACTGTCTAAAAAACAAGCAAAAAAATAAAAATAAGTGGTGTTACCTGTACATAACTAAGTACAAACATTACAAAAACATATAATTAATAATGAAGAGTCAATCAAAACAAGTATAACATATTTGTTCACAATAAAATTGTTTAAAACCTATTTTAAAGGAAACAAGACTGTATTCTGACATCTAGCTTAAATAAATAATTGCAACACATGACTTAATGTGCCATGAATCCACCCCCCATTCAATATAAGAAAATGGGATGTATTGGTATGACAGCCACGCTGAAAAATAGACTACTTGATTTGCAAATGTGTAGCATGAAAATAATGCTCATCAGCCCATAGTACTCTTATGAAATCCTTGGCCTTCTCTTGTTGGCTTATAATCATTTCTTGTAATTCCATATATTAAAATATCACTTAGAAACATAGATTTTGATGGCAGATAAGGATCACTCGGCCCACCTATTCTGCTCATTTCCCTACCTAATAGATAAGCTACAGATCCTAGTTAACCAACAGCCTACTTCTTCCTGCCTCCCACCAGAATTGCCTTCATCGCCTTGCCTCTTAGACTCCAACCGTGCCTCCCTATGATGGCACACAGCACTGATCCTTCCTGCCATTGCTCGATATAAAAATGATATTGCTAAATGTTCCTATGTATTACGTGCCCACCTAGTGGAACACTAACCCCCACCCCAGGGGTATGCAAATTCCATTACCCAGCATCTGAGGCTGACTTACAATCACTGTCAGGAAGGTTCTTTGATCTGCCAACTTCCGCTTGAGGACAAGTGAATTTATATGTTTTTTCCTATAAGCTGCATAACTGCATTTCTTTATTGGAATATTTGGCCCATTTTTGTTTTAACTCATGTTGTTACCCACTTCCACCCCTGAGTTGCTGCCCCCCGCCATTCTGCCTTTCTGATTTGCCTCTGCAGCAGCATTGGTAGAGTGTTTCCATTAGCCAAAATCAGCAGTTGAAGGAGGAGCTCTTCGTGACAACAGGAAGGATCTCTGCTGTGCGCCATCATAGGAAGGCATGGTCGGAGTCTAAGGGACATGATGACAATGATCCTATTTGTTGCAAAAGAAATCCAAATGCAACAGGCTAGTAACAGGTTTCACATTCTGATCTGTGGCAGTCTGGATTGTGGGATAGGATGGAGCTGGTCCTCTGGCACATATATGGTTTAAAATTGTAGTAGTCAGAGCTGAAGCAAGCCTGATGTGAACTTGTTGGATCTACTCTAGTTTCTTTGAGCATGCATGCTTGAATGGTTTTTGTGCTGTTTGCTTTGCATATGAGTCTGTGGTACTGTGACACATTGGACTGTCTGTGTTGCTACATGGTTCATTCAGCCATCTTTTTGCAAATGGCTAGCTGAACTCTCTCCCCCAACCCCCCTTTGATTCGGTTAGGGAGCTGGTCCAGTGCTGCTGTGTATTGTGGTTTTTGCTACTGCTGCCCCAGTATTACATCAGCAGAGACTCGAGGGGCTTGGTGGAGCAAGGAGAAGGTCAGAGGTCAGGAACTGGTGTTTAGAGGATTGAGCACAACTGGGTTGCCCATATGCATTGCAGAAAGTGGGCCTCCAAGGGTGGCATGTTTTCATTTGAGAACTGCTTTGGTCCCTCAGTACTGTTCTTCCTCCTTCAGTAGTTGGCAAAGTGGCTGGAGAGGTAGCCAACAGGTCATGGTAGGGCACCCAGAGAAAGGTGTGTGCTTGGGGAAGGGTAGTGTGGGTGCTTGCTTGCTGGAATTATGATATGGTTCTGTCGCAGTGAGAGACAGAACATGCAGAAAGTGTAAGGGGCCTGGCTCCACTATGACAAAGTGCCCATATTTTAAACTGCTTCGGGCCTTCAAATTCAGCATCTTCATTTGTCTGTAGACTTCTTTCAGAAACTTCCAGTGTTGTATGTATAGCCGGGACCCAACCAAGCAGTATTGCTTTTAATTATCTGGATATTTGATTTGCTTTGCCCCTTGACGCTCTCAGTGTGGCAGTGACAGGAGTGGTGTTGGAGCCAGAGGACATTTATTTATGATTAAAAACAACACTGAAACAATCTAAATAAAAATACACTACAATGACAGAGAACACGTAGAAGCTGGCAGGGTTCAAAATTAATTAATAAGGCTGGATTATTTATTTATTTAAAAAAGTTCTAAAATTTAGAACATTTTAAATAAATAAATGTGTTCTCTTTCATTGTAGTATATTTTTATTTAGATTGTTTCAGTGTTGTTTTTAATCAGTTTATCTTTCTGGGGTAGGACAAGTGCAAAATTTTGTGGGCAAGTAATGTCTGGACCACCACTTGCCCTGGGACAAGTATTAAAAACATTGATTTGCACACTCCTGCCCCCCTCCCACCACCACACAGAAATATATATTTGGTTTGATAGCATTAAAATTAGCAAGGAGAATTATTAAACAAGGACCCTAATTGTGATCATAATGTAGATTTATATACCACTATGCATATTCAATCCAGATGCGCTGGAGGCACTATAGCAAGAAAACACAAGACAAGTAAAAAAAAACTACTACTAGTAGTAGTAGATTTTATTTATTTAGGGCACTCTTCCCCAAAGGCTCTGGGTGCCCTTACAATAGAGAAAATCATTTTAGGTCCTATGCACAATTCGAGCATAGGTACGTGCAACATGCATGTACCAGCCCCCATAGCTGCACGCTAGTGGACGGGTGTGCACTGGTGGCATGTACGACCACTGGCCATCCATCTGTGGCTCCACAACTCCCAGTATGCAGAACTCTGCAGGGTGGCCAGGGACGGGGTCGCGGGACCGGCCAGGCATCCATTTGGATGCCCGGCCCAGGTTCCGCACTGGATTCCTTCCAAGATGGGGCACATGGTGGCAGTGCACCCCACAGAATACTGATGGCTGGTGGAGGTGAGTGGCAGGTGCACCACTGGCATGTCCGTGATGGGGCACAGCAGCTGTGCATTTGGTGATGGTGGTGGGTGGGGGTGTCACAATGGAAGTCCATTGTGTGGTTGAGGATGGTAATGGGGAAACAGTGGCACAGGGCTGTGCCTGGCAGCTGGCATGGGGCAACTAGGGGTGTCTGTGCACAGACTGGGTGGTGGGTGGGTTGCAATGATGGTGGCACCTTGTGCCGTGATGTGCAGGCAATCATGAAATCGATTGTCCCAGCCCTTCCCATCTGCCATGTGGGCTGGGGCAGCTCAGAGGGCTGCTACACAGTCCCACTGCCTCTGGCAGGAGGTTACTATGGGGGCGCACATTGGTTTATAACAGAGTTCCAGCAACTGTAACCTGCTCCGCACTGAGCCCCCCCCCCCACAGACTGCACTATACTCCTATGTGACCGGTGCATAGTGCCGGCCTGCCCTCGATGCATTGCTACTCATGCTGTCAGGGGATTGCGGTCATGTGTGCTGCACACCCCCCCATGTGCATCTTGCATGGGGGGCACGTAGGGTGCGAAGTGGTTGCACACCCCAGTTGCACGTGTAGCCACTCTGCCGAATCGTGCATAGGGCCAAATATCGTTAAAACAAACTGCACATATAAATATCAATTATATTACACGTTTACTAAATAATGAATCCCATCTGCATTAAAGTTTCCTAAAATCATATCAAAGCAGTACTAAAATGTGTTTATACTATCAATCCCCAAATGCCTGTTAAAATAGGAAAGTTTTCAATCAACACTAAAAAAATCTCAATGGAAGGGGCCGGCCTCAAGTATCCGGGCAACTAGTTCCAGAACATTAGTGTCACCACCTCAAAATCACGATTCCCTGATACTCCTCTTAAAGGTCCAACATGGTTTTCCGAAAGATCATGGCACGGACACTGCCCTAGTCAGATTGACAACCGATATACTCAACGCCTTGGACCAGGGACGGGGGCGCTTTTCATTGACCTCTCCAAGGCCTTTGACATGGTCAGTCATAAGCTGCTCCTCTCAAAGCTTCAAAGGCTTGGCCTGGATCAGCTCTCTCTCACTTGGGCCACTAGCTGCCTGACAAACAGAACTCAGACAGTACGCTGGCAAGGCGCCCACTCTAGCCCCAGACCAGTGATCACTGGGGTACCCCAGGGCTCCATACTAGGACCCCTGCTGTTCTTACTGTTTGTCAATGACATAACTGAGGTGTGTGCTCCCTGCAATCTACTGCTTTACACTGATGATACTGTAATCTATCACAGTGTTCCCCAATCCTCCGTTATCGCAACTGAACTTCAAGCCTGCCTGGCAAAACTCGAAACATGGTTAACTGCTAACTATCTCAAGCTAAATGAGGACAAGACAAAAGCTGTCCTCTTCGGGACCCGGCGACTGGGCAAAGACCGTTGTGGTCTTCTCCCCATAACATCAGCTCGAGGCATACGCGTTGAGGTCACTGACCAGTTTAAGTGTCTTGGGGTTACCCTCGATCAGGAGCTAATTTTCAAACCTCACATAGATATCCTAACTAAATCTATCCACCAGAGGCTGGGCTTGCTATACCACCTCGGAAACTCCGTCTCTGGAGAGGCATGTAGAACCATTGCTAACTGCAACCTCCTCCCTTCTTTACTATATGGTTCACCATTATTACACTCCATCAGGGAGTCTGAGCTAACCAAACTCTCCACCCTCTACCACCGCTTTGCAACCTACTCCTCCCCTAGGCGGCACCACTGCGAAGCTCTTAAGGACCTTAACTGGCCAGCACTCAAGCTTAAACTGTCCTTTTCCCCTGCCTGCCTTTCCTACAAACTCCTCTCCACACACCATCCACCTCACCTTAGTGACCTGCTTACTCCTAAAGTCCCCCTCCACAACCTTCGGTCTACCTCAAGTCGACTCTTGAACATAAGCATGAATCAAGGTAAATGCTCCTTCCAGTACACCGCCCCCCATTTCTGGAACTCGCTCCCCTCTTCCCTGCTTGACAAACCCTCCCTCTACTCTTTCAAGGCCGGTCTCTAAGTATACCTCCTGGAACTGACCCACTGCTGCTGTAACTGCTAGAATAACTCCCTACCTATCATGACCTATTGTGACTATCTTATGAATCCCTGGTGCCCCGTGTACCAACTAACCTCTTTATACTGTATAGTCATTACAAACTTTGTCATGTCTTTTCTTTTTTGAATGACCCATTGGATATCTGTACTTTTTCTTTCCCCTAGGCAATGCATTTCTTCTCTGAATTACTGTTACCTGCCTCATTCTCTCTGCCTCCGCCTTATTGTTTACACAACCTCCTGTATAAAGTGTTTATATTTTATTTTTGTTTCTGAAGCTATATGCTGTACCTTATAAGCAAATTGTTTATATATTTTTTTGATGCTGTACACTGTACCTAATGTAAATTTGGTGGTGTTTTCACCCCGGGTTGACCCTGAAAAAGGGACCTTGGTCTCAGTGAGTTTACCTGGTTAACAAAATCAAAATAAATAAATAAATAAATGATTTCAATCTCACCCTGGGCACCTTTAGGAGGCCCTCCACTGCCAACCAGAGAGATCGACTGTTTGTTTTATTTATTTATACTGGTAAGTCCATGGGCCACAGACCCGTTTTCATGGTCGACCTGTTTCGCATACAAAAACATACAATAATACAATAAACATATTTTGTTTATTTATTAGCTTTTGTTGACTGGGTAAGTGCATTAGGCAATAACCCTGCCTATTTTTAGACATGGCCCGGGACAGTACAGGAAATGCAGTTATTACAAACAAATAGTCAGGTTCATAGTTACAGTCTTAAGAAAAACATAACAAAAATATACACCAGATATCCACACAGGGATAGACAGATCTGTACATCAAGCAGGACCATCCACACAAGGATGAGTTAGACAAGTCAACACATTAAAGGTAGTCGACACAGTAGTTGAAATGAGGGGTAAAATCAGTCAAGATAGGCTATGATTTGGTGTAGTCACAAGTGTCAAGTGCTAATAGGTGAGAAAATAGTGCAGTTTTGAAAGATGGATGGGACAAGGGGACCTTTAAACAAGGGGGGGGGGTATTCCAGAATTTAGGGGCAAAATGTGCGAATGATTGCTCACCCATTTTTGTAGAACAATGCAGGACAGCATGCAGAGGGGAAATAGAAGACGGGCGGTTGTGTAACACAGGGCTGAACATAGCTCTAAGAGCTTGAGGGCAGGGAGATCTGGTCATAGAATCGATGAAGCAGCCTAGCAAGTAGAGGTGATGGGATTTAGGTGACAGCCATTGCAGGGTAGTACAGAGAAAACAGTGTTGGGTGAGGCGAGGGGCAGACAGAGCAAACCTACAAATATAGTTGTACATGGTATCCCACTTCCGGAGATTTGCAGCAGAAGTGTGAGAAAGGACAGGGAGAGCATAGAGGAGCCTAGGGAGCAGGACACCACTGGCCACAGAGACCCTGGCAGCCAGGGTTAAGGAGTGGCGAACATGGTAGGCTGCCCCTATACTCATGTTAACGGATCGACAGATTTCATTAGTGTGAGTGGTGAAATCAAGTACAGGATCCAGCGTCACACCATAGAAATATAGACTTTGATGGCAGATAAGGACCACGTGGCCCACCCAGTCTGCCCATTTCCCTACCTATTGGATAAACTGCAGATTCTAGTTAACTAACAGCCTACTTCCTGCTACCCCCATCTATAATTGCCTTATGTCTGTCCCATGAATGTTTGAATTCCCCCACTGTTTTAGACCCCACAACCTCTCCAGGAAGGTGGTTCCATGCTTTCACCACTCTCTCTGTGAAAAAGAATTTCCTCACATTACCCCTGAGCCGTCCCCCCTCTAAGGTACCTGAAGGAGCTCATGGTCGGTACATTTGACCCATTATGACATAGCACATGAAACCTGTTGGACAGGGCCTGAGTTTTCCCAGCAGACCCAAAAAGCAACATATAATCACATATATTCCTACTGGGGCAGTAGGAATGCAGGTGCTCCATCAGGTAGCCAGGACCCAGCTCATATATAGCCTTATAGGTCAGAAGACCTATTTTGAAGTAAATGCCCCAACACACAGGCAGCCAGTGCAACTTGTGCAGCACCGATGAAATATGACATGATCTCAGAAGACCTGCCCATACTGTGGCTGGGCTACCATATTCTGCAGCAGCTGCAAGCACCATAATTCACCCCCCTTGATCCCAAGGTGTGATGGACAAGTGATTTTATCAGGGCAACATTCTGGAGATGGTAAAACCCATTTCGGACAACCACTGACACATGGGCATCCAGTGTCAGCTCATTGTCCAGAATAATGCCCAGATTTCTCACCTTGGTGGAGACAACCAGTTTGAACAACCCTAAATACAGTTCCAAATCCTCTCCGGAGGCCTTCACTCACCAGCTCAACCACCAGCACTTCAGTTTTTCCCAGGTTGAGTCCCAGCCAGTTTGACGACATCCAATACTGGATCTTGGCCAAGCACCTATTAAGCAAATTGACTGCATCTGTTCTTCTGGGTGTGAATGACAGGTAGAGCTAGGTGTCATCAGCATAGCAATAAAACCCAAGAACATACCGTCTGATGACCTTGACCTGGGGCAGTATATGCACTGTGAATAACATCGGAAAGAGGACAGAACCTTGAGGTACTCCACAGGACAGGATCACTAGGTCTGGGGAATAATTTCCCAGTACCACTCTGAGTCCTGCTCTGGAGGAAGGACTCAAACCAGCCAATACCCTTGCTGGTGAGACCAAATATACTCCCTCAGTTTGTCCAGCAACAATCCATGATCCACAGTATCAAACACCGATCAGGGATTGAGGAGGATGAGAAAAGTTTGCTCTCCCCTATCCCTACCCTAGCCCTGATCAGATCATTCATCACCCATACTAATGCAATCTCTGTGCTGTGCATGTCCATAAATCCAGACTAGAGAGGCTCATAAATCTAGATGTCTGTGAGGTACAACTTAAGCTATACTGCAACCACCTTTTCAATATTCTTCACCAAAAAAGGAAGGTTCGAGACAGGTCAGTAGTTTCCCAAGATGTCTGAGTCCAAAGAAGTTTTTTTCAACAGGAGTATCACCAGAACTGTTTCAAGAGACTGGGAAACCCCCCACTGTCAAGGAACACCTGAAAATTTTAGCAAAAAACAGACCCAGAACCCAGATGCAGTCAAGAAGTAATTGCATCTGGCCCAGGTCCAGGCTGCAGCATGTTAGTCTCAAGCCCAAGATCACCCCATGGACCTCCTCTGTTGCCAGCCACTGGAACTCACCCCAGGAAGGCCTGACTGCAGATGCCACCCCAAGACACAACCCGGGCAGAGGATGACAAACCACCTGAAGAAATTCCTGCCCTAATGGAGGATACCCTGTCTGAGAAGAACTGAATGAACTCCTCACACTTTTGCTCAGAAAATGCTCTGATGGGTTCCACACAAAAAGGATGTAAAAGCCTGTCCACAACCTGAAAGAGCTGAGCTGGTCAATTCTTCCCAGCTGTAATCGACCTAGACATAAAGACTGCCTTATTACTGGAGATTGTATTCTGATACTTATTGTACTGAACCATCAGAATCAGTTTGTTCTCCTGGATTCTAGTCTTTCTCCAACATTGCTCCAACCTCTGCCCCTCGGTCTTCAACCCTCTTAGCTCACCATCAAACCAAGGTGAGCCAAGATGTGATACTAGTGGGCATACACGAACTGGCACCAGAAGGTCCAGAGCAGCCACAACAGTGCTATTATAGGGTACAGTGGCTTACCCTGGTCCTTTCTCAGCATGCCTCCAACACAGACAAAATGTCCAGCTCCACCAACAATCCCTCTGATCATAACCTCTTTAACAGGCAGAACTAAGCCAATTCACAGGGGGAAGGTCATCGGGGGGGCTCTGATGCTGAACCTGACAGTGCAGTGATCCAACCAAATGACTAGATCAATACTAAGACTTTCAATCTTAAGCCCCAGGGATAACAATAGGTCAAGCACATGTCTTGAGCAGTGGATTCCATCTGTGGCCATAAGAAATATGCCCAGAGACTCCATGGTGGAAATGGAAGTCCCTGGCATACAGTAAACACTCATCATCTGCCCAGGTCTTGAAGTCACTCAGTATAAACCATCTGGATGACTCCAACACTTTCTCAGCACTGAATGTCACAATCTCCTGAAGGAGATCCCTGTCCTATCCAGATGGTTGATAGACAAGGAGAATCCTAAGGCCACCCCAAGTACTCCCTCATACCACCATGCATTCAATTGACCAGGTGTCCCCCACTGGGTGCACTATCAGGCTCAGCCCTGCTCTAAATAAGTAGCCCTCCTTCCCTTGAGATCCTTCCTTGGGAAGTGTACTATGGAGAAATGGCTGCCTGCAAAACAGGACCAGCATCGTCACTCAGCCAGGTTTCCATGATGCACGCCAGGTCAACAGAAGCCTCAAGGTCTACTTTTATGGTGGTCTTATTCACCATCCACCTGGTGTTGCATAACACTGCCTAAAAAGGATTAAAGGGGGAGGCTGATCCTTCAGCCACCTGCCCCTTCGGTCTGCTGAGTTCCTTGGGAAGAGAGACAAGACATGGAGGACCCCGTTCCATTCATTTCCTACTCCCAGGGATTCTCCTGGTCCCCACAACTTCAATTACCCCCTTTCTATTACATCCCCCTTTAACCCCTTTCATTGTCCACCCTTCCTCCCAGTCCCAGTTCCCTACAATGTTAGTATACTCAAGGGTGGCAGGGATGGAGCATGAAAGGAATGCAAGGCCTTCAAATGGGATGGGGAATAGCAAAACCCAGGGTATTATATAAAAAAAATCCATGTAAGGAACACTGCTACATATTTACTAATAAACTTATTAGTAAGTAGTAAGTAAGTAAAATTTATTTTTAAGTGCTTTTCAAAAACCAAAGCGCTGTACAGGTGAACAAACATTTAGTTACAAAATATAATGATAACACTAGTATTAGTTCTATAGCAAATAATTAAACAACACTTAGAACCTAACTAGCCCATGCAACTCACCCAACCACAGTAAACTTTTCCCAAACAGATGGCTTCCCTTCCTTCCAGTATCCCAGTCACAACACATACAGTAATCCAAACTTACACACCCGCTTCCCACACTCCCTCCAACCCTTACCAAACACACAACCCACAGAATACCCAGACCCCCCCAACACAAACCAATTCTTAAACTTAAAATCTTATCTTAAAAATTTTCCAGTCAACAGCGATGGAGTCCTGTGTCCAACAAGCAGTGTCTGAAATCCAGAGCAGCTTTTATAGAAAGATAGAATTTGACGGCAGATAAGGACCGCTTGGACCACCCAGTCTGCCCATTTCCCTACCTAGTGGATAAGCTGCAGATCCTAGTTAACCATCAGCCTACTTCTTCCTACCCCCAACCCCTAGAATTGCCTTATGACTGTCCCATACATGCTTGAATTCCACCACTGTTTTTGACTCCACAACCTCCTCCAGAAGGCTGTTCCATGCATCCACAACCCTCTCTGTGAAAAAATACTTCCTTAAATTACCTCTGAGCCCCCTCTATCTTCAAATTGTGCCCCTTGTTCTTGCACACCTCTTTTTGAAAGATGCTACCTCTTGGACTTTGTTGATTCCCTTGAGGTACTTGAAAGTTTCTATCATGTCCCCCCTCTCCCTCCTTTCCTCAAGGCTATACATATTAAGCTCCTTAAGTCTCTCTTCAGATGTCTTCTGGTGCAGACCCTGCACTATTTTAGTTGCCCTCCTCTGGACAGCTTCCATCCTGTCTATGTCTTTGTGGAGACTGGGTCTCCAGAACTGCATGCAGTACTCCAGATGGGGTCTCACCAGCTGTCTGTACAGAGGGATAATAACTTCCTGTTTTCTACTGGTGATGCCTCTCCCTATGCATCCCAGTATCCCCCCAGCCCTCCTTGCTGCCCTCTCACATTGCTTGCCCACCTTTAGGTCATCTGATATGACTACCCCCAGGTCCCTTTCCATTTTTGTTGTTGTTAGTATCTCACCCCCCATTGTGTACTCTTCCCCTGGGTTTTGGTTTCCCAGGTGTATTACCTTGCACTTCTTAGCATTGAATCTAAGCTGCCATACATTTGACCATTCCTCTAACCTTGCCAAGTCCCTTCTCATCCTTTCCACCCCACCTTGTGCATCAACTCTGTTGCAGATCTTTGTGTCATCTGCAAAGAGACATACTTTTCCTTCCAGTCCCTCTGCAATGTCGCTTATAAAGACATTGAAGAGGACCGTCCTATTACTGAACCTCATGTGTACCACACTAGTAACCCCCTTTCCTCAGAGTGGTTCCATTTACTATTACTCTGTGTCCTATTCTCCAGACAATTCTTTACCCAGGGTGTCATCTTGGAACCCACTCCCAGGCTGGCTAACTTGTATATTAATCTTTTGTGTGGGACTGTGTCAAATGCCTTGCTAAAGTCTAGGTAGGCCATGTCCACAGGCCCTCCCTGATCTACTACTTTGGTCACCCAGTCAAAGAAATCTATCAGATTTGTCTGGCATGACCTTCCCACTGTGAATCCATGTTGCCTTGGGTCCTGTGCCCCTCTGGCCTCTAGATGCTCGACAATTCTTTCCTTCAGAAGTGATTCCATCATTTTCCCTACCACTGAGGTTAAACTAACAGGTCTGTAGTTTCTGCTTCTGCCTTGCTCCACTTTTGTGAAGGGAATAACATCTGCCCTCCTCCAGTCCTTGGGTACCACCTCATCCTCCCATGATTTGTTAAAGATGGTAGTCAGTGGTGTCACTAGTTCTACCCTTAGTTCTTTTAGAATTCTGGGATGCATCCCATCAGGCCCCATTGCTTTGTCCACCTTCAGTTTTAAGAGTTCTTTCAGAACCCTTTCTTCTGTAAATGGGCTGGTTTCAACTTCTGTATCCAGAGTGTTTCTACTGTTTGTTTTAGGTACCTCACCCTCTTCCTTTGTAAATACCGAGCAAAAATATTTGTTTAGTATTTCTGCATTTTCACAGTCACCATCTGCCCACCCTCCCTCCCCTTTATTAAGCCTCACTATCCCTCCCTTGGTCTTCTTTCGCCCCTGATGTCCTATAAAGGTTTTATCCCCCTTCTTAACTGAGTTGGCTATCTTTTCCTCAGTTTGGGCTTTTGCTGTTCTGACTGCCTTCCCAGCTTCCTTTTGCTTTAACTGATACAGTTCTCTGTCCTGCTCCTTCTGTGATTCCTTGTACTTCCTTGAATCAACAGCGATGGAGTCCTGTGTCCAATAAGCAGTGTCTGAAATCCAGAGCAGCTTTTATAAACACTCACAGTTCTTTTAACAATCCAGGTGAAACATCTCCACTCTCGAGGTGTCCTTATACAAGTCCACTATACAGTCGGCATACAAGATGGGCCCAATCTAGACCTGCAGATGATCACTCACTCCAGAAAGCTGATAGACTACACTTTATTTGCCTTGTGTGTGAAGGGGTCTCTCACACCCAATTTTATGTCAGCCACACTTGTAACAAGCCCACTCCCAAGTAAGCTTGCACTTATGGCACCCTCTGGATGAAAGTACCACGACTGTACTGAAACGGCAAAACATGCGTCAGTCCATTCTTCCAGGCAGATTGTCCATTATCATACTGTGGTCCCTGCTCCCCCAAAAACACTGCCCCAGGACATAGGTGCTAACATCCTGACTCTTTCTGCTCTGGTCCTGTGACTTCCCAGTGGGGCACGCTACCCAGAGCCCTCTAAACAGTCCTCTTCTCCACCACCACTCCAGCTGATCCCAAATCCCAGCTCCCAACTCCTGGAGATACAACTTGGTCAGTCAGCTTCTCTACCAGTCTCTGACCTAAGACTTGTTTATCAGCTGAGAAACAACTCCACCATCTTAGGAGCTGGCAACAGCAGATATAGCAGCCAGTAAATGGATCTCCTGCAAATATTTATTTTAACAGCACCTCAGACACCACAAATCTCACTAAAAAATAAATAAACTAGCTCCCACAAATACCTCACTCATTCCCAAATTAGCATTCTCCCCTCTTACACCTCATCACTAGCTATCAGATGATTACAGAGCGAAAAAGTAGTACAATAAATAATAAATGAGTAAAATAATAAAACGGCTTAAGCTAACTTGAAAACGCCACTAAAACAGACTCCCTATTTAAGCTCCCCAATACAGTAGTGCACTCAGCTACTACTTCTGTATCATGATGGTAAGTCTCATTTTCTTCAGATACTGTACAACATTGTCAAGGCCTTTATCTGGAATAGACTCCTCCCACTGTGCTTTACATAACAGATGTTGTGCCACAATGGACTCCTTAAACTACTGGTATCTATACTGCCTAGATTCTTTTGGTGGCACAATTGATGAAATTTAGCAAGCTTGCAATTTTAGCCTCTAACAGGCCATAGTATGCTGGCACTATTTAAAGAACTTTAAACTCACAATGTTTGGAAAATCCAAGGTTGTAATCCCAAGGAGGTTATTGTAATCCTAAAGGAAAAGTACCAGAGACCTCAGTCAGCAATACTGGCACTCACATGGCCTGTGAATACATCGGCTCAGACAAGGTGGGAACCAGCACACAGCAGCAAGTCAGGCAGCATTTGGACATATAGGTCTCAGAGACTTGCTCTTTGGATTCTCTCAGACACTTGGCAGCAGCACATCCCTGCTAGCTCAACACTATGAGGACACAGTCCTTCAGGCTCAGCCATCAGTCATCAGTTAGAGGAGCAATACTTAGTGGTTAGCTAGTTCCAAAGGAGCCAAGATCCAAGGAGCATCCCCACAGTTCAACTCACCACCAAATCAAGAGTACACATGTATTTAGGCATATGCCCTATGGGTCCCTGTACCCCAATCCAATCTAGTAGATAAGGGCTGGCAGGCCCCTAGCCTGGTTCCAAAAGACTCTATGATGCCGGTGCAACAACTAAGTTGTCAACCGCAATCACAGTGATGGATTTATGTTGGCCGCAGCTTGTGGTCAACATAAATCCATCTTGAGACCACAGACATTTTTTAAGTGGGGGGCGTCACCCCCCAACCTCCCATGGTGGGGCTCTGCCCCCTCACCCCGTGGTCTTTAGGATTATAACTCCGAACTGAAGCTCAATCAGGAAAGGGGTGCAGAACTGGGAGAGAGAGAGTGTGCCAGTGTCTCTGGAGGTCCGTTACAATTTACAGCAAAAAACGTCTATGTTATTGGCATTGATGTTTTCGCAGTAATAGTGTCACTGTCCTGGGTGCATACCACTCCAAAGCAAAATGGACAGGATGTACATTACTTGTTCTGCTTTGTACAACTCAACAGCTTCCATCTGCAGCAGTGCACAAAATGCATGGACTCAGAGGTTTCTTTCAACTTGTGCCTATCTGGCACAGTTTCATAGCTTTCATTAAGCAGGTACTTTTCCGTGGCAAAGTCTCTGAACAGCACAAGCCCAGGATGAGGCTCACAGTAATTTTGCAAGATGAACCCTCATGAGGGCTTAGGGATCCTTGGACTGGATAGACATTTTGCTTTATCCCACTAGCAGCAGGCCTAAACACCTTAGTGTCTCTCTCAGATTGCCCCTGAGCTCCTGTAAGCCAGAGACTTCTCTTCCCTAATTCAGATTGTCATTGGTTAGGCAGGGATGCCCATCAGTCCTTCCGCCTTGTCCTACACTTTGATTGGATTGATAAGCCAACCAGTTCAACAGCAGGTAGCTGATTGCGTTGTCCTCCACAGTCCTTGGATCCTGCTGCTAATGCTTTCCATCCCTCTTATTGGTCAGCTGGAGGGGTCGCAGGTCACAAAGACAGATACCACCATGCCCTGATACAGCCTTGGCTCTAAAGACTTGGGCTCAATTCTCAGAGGACCCTTGGACTGATGCAAGCTTCAGCAAAAGGCAGCTTGTGTCAAAGTCTGGCATGCCAGGGAACCTGCATCCAATTCTTTATTGGGCAGGGTCCCAGAGGCAAAGTCCTGCAGCTTATAGTAACCATGGCCATTCGCCAAAAAGAAGGCGCATCCAGAAAGTTTGCCACAAGCCATGGGGCAGCTGAGCACCACTCTGGGATGTTTCTGGTGGTCTAGTGAACCCACCCTCCCAAGCCACAATCCCTTCAGTGTTAAAATAAACAGTCCCTGGTGGTCTAGCGGACTCCCCACCCCCACTGTGGCCATAAAGTAAAATGTTAATAGACACATTCACTGGTGAACTAGCTGAGCCACCCAGCCCCAATCTGCCTGTTAAATAACATGTTGACACACTCTCTGGCTACTGATCTAGTGACTCCCCTTCCCCAGCAGGCAGTGCCCAGCACCCTGCTCCCCCTTCATCCCAAACCGAGAGCCAGCAACTGACACAGGCCTCCTCTCACCACCATGGCAGGCTGCTGACTAAACTGTCACTGAGCACATACTGTATGGAATATGTGCTTAATGACTGACAGCACACTTGAGCTGAGACTCAGGGTGCATTTTTGAATCACTTCAGGTCCAAAAGGGGCAGACTAGGTGGGCCAAGCGGCCCTTATCTGCTGTCAAAGTCTGTGTTTCTATGTTAATCAATGAGTGCATACTGTATACAGTATATATTTGGTGACATTTCAGTTGTCTGCTAGCTGTGGTGGTGAGAGGAGGCCTGTGCCAGTTGCCAGCTCGGGGTTCAGGATAGGGGGAACAGGGTGGAGGGTGCCACCTGCTGGGGTGCGGGGGGAGGGCCACTAGACAACCAAGGAGAGAGTGTATTAACATGTTAATTTACTTGCAGACTGGGGCTGGAGGGAATCCTCAAGATCACCAGGGAATATGATTATCAGCATTTTACTTTACAGGCACATTGGAAATGGGGGGGTCTGATAGACCACCAGAGACTGATTAAATTAATAAGGGGAATGGGGCTGCTGGGGGCACAAGACCACCAGGGAATGATTTGATACACATTTTAAGGATTTTACCTTACTGCAGCAACAGCGGTTACGGAGAATTACTCGACAGTGACAGCAGCATTGCCGAGTGTCAGCAATGCAGTGTCGGGGATGCCTCTGTGTTTCCATAGGGGGCTGTGCCCCGTGAACCCCCCCATGTGGACCAGGGGGGTGAAACACCCTGTGAGGCATGTCCCTGCCTGGCCATGCAGAGACCATCACAGCGACATGTGAATTTTGGCCAAATCCTGTCCCTGTGATGGTCTTTGCCATCGGGGAGTCGCTACGGTGACGGTATATGCATTTTAAGATATAGGCACATTGGGGTGGGGGGGTGTTGCACTGTGAAAGTGATCCGAGTGTGGTACAAGTTGTCCTACCTTCCCAGAGAGTGAAATTCTAAATGCCCTTAGACCAGCCCTGGCTAGTCTATGGCTACTTAGAATTTCACCCTTGGGGAGGGTTTTTAGAATCCCAAACTAGTGGATGTGCAGCTTACAGCTACCACATGCTCCTTAGTGCCATGCCACAGCCCATTTTTTAATGTGTGGATGGCACACTCCCCCTTTGGTGCATGCAGCCTGCGGTTCACTCAGGCTGCATTTTTTAATCACTCCAGGTGCACATTTTGGCATAAGGGGCACTTTGCAGCATTCTTCGCTTTACGGGCCCCTTCCCCATGATGGAAGCTTTAAGAGTCAAGCCTTTTATTTTTATTTTCTTCTGTAACCCCTTAGTGTGATTGCCCTCCAAGATTCATTGAAGCCCCCTGGAATATTGCCCAGTAAGCTGGATGTGGCTGTAGTGTGGCAAATTCATGATTTCCTATGGCAGCAGCAAAGTTCTGCTCTGGAGCCACTTGGGAAGAGTAGGCAATGGATCATGAGAGCCCCCTCCTAAGGTGGGGGTTGCACATTCACTAACAGCCAAATTCCTATGCAGTCCCCACAGCACACTATTGCCAACATATCTCCTAGGCCAGAAGACTGGGTATTGCGGCACAATGGCATTTACTCACCCGGTAAAGGTGACTATACCTGTAACCAGACACAAGGAAGCCCTGACTACAAAGCAGAAATAAAGTGTCAGATAGGGCTAAAACAAATGGGCAGACTAGATGGACCTAGCAGTCTCCTTCTGCTGTCAGCTTCTATGCTTCTATGTTTCTAACCTTTATAGTGCTCAGACACTATTCACAAGTGGGTTCAATTAATCAATCACTCAATCAATGAAACTTTATTTAACCAGGCATATCACCTTTGAGAAAGCTCATCAAGGTGGTACTGGACAGGTGGAACAAATACAAAGGGAAAAACAGTACTAATACATACAATAATAGGCATAAAAAAACATTTTACAGAAAGTACAGTGTCATTAACAATACATGCTAAATCAAATATAGAGCAAGTCTAGTACATTCACAAGCCAGAGTAAATAGATCTAAAAAGGCCGGTGGTGAGCACCCTAGGGGAAAGTCATGCAACACCTCCAATCCACTGCACTCAGACAAACCCCATAAGAAAGTAATTTAAGGAAAGGTTGCTTGGAGAGAAATGAAGAGCAGAAAGGGAGGGGATAGCTATTGAAGTCAGAAAAGTTGCAGTTGAAGAGAAGTAGTGACATTGTAATGAACAAGGTTAAGGCTGTAAGGAGCCAAGAGCAATGGGTGGGAATTTGTGGTTGGCAAGTGTATTAGTGGATGTTTATCCTCCATCCATCCATCCTATTAGCCAATGAACGATCATAATAAGCCTCCAGCCATGACAACATAGTCCAGTGAAAAACTTCACTGGCAGAGAAAAGAATAAATAAGCCCAAAACTAGATGGGAAAAAACACAAACAGATGACCAGGAAACACCAGTCTCATTACTGTGAAAAACAGTTATTTACTGAAAGATAGCAGAAACCTTGTGGTACAACATATATATTTCATTGAAAATCTGCCATCCATAATAATGTTGATAACAGTATGTACAGTATATAGACAAGGCTATATCCAGTAATATAGATAATACATGACATAATGGTTATGCAGTAGGTGATAAGTTTAAATGCTTCACTGGCAAGCATTTAAACTAGCCAAGGGGGGGAGGCACTGAAAAGGAGACAGAAAATCCTAGCCACCCCAAAAAAAAAAATCAGTGTATTTAGTGAGGTAAACACCAAGATATAGCAGTTGAAGGGCAGGGGTAAATGGAGAAAAAGACAAAGGCAATAAGGACAGGGATGGGACAAAAAGAAATAAGGCTATAAAAAATGGAGGGTAATGAGTACCAATGCCCATAGTCTAGGTAAAAAGCTCCCTGAACTGGTGGCATTGATAGAAGAGGGGTGCCTGGATATTGTGGCAGTCACAGAAACATGGTACACAGAGACCCATGACTGGGATGTCAATATGTCAGGGTACACAATCTACAGGAGGGACATGGAGGGTAGAAGAGGAGATGGAGTAGCTCTTTATGTAAGCGTAACCCCTAGGTGGTGCTATACCAAGGGCTACTATCCCTGCCTGCTTGGCTAGTAGCAGGTTACGGGGCCTGAGTTCTGAAATGGGTGCCTCCACCCGGTCAGGGTTGGTAGTGGTCAGACTAACCTGGCAACAGCCCTTAGGGGCACTGAAACCCCCCTTTCCTTCCTAGTGCCCAGAACAATACACAATAATCACTTTCACAATACCTCTGATACACCACACAAGTACCCACACTGTTTGCACTCACCACCAGGGCTTTCCTCTGGCTTGGCCCTGGGGAACCCCTGTAAACCAAGGTTATACACAGCAAATAACAGCAGTACAGTACTCTTGCACAAACTGGAACCACAGTCAGGGTAAATGCAAAAACAAGTTAGATCTAATTTATTTAAGGGACTTGAACAAGGGAGGGGCATAATCAGGTTTATTTACTTAAGGACTCTATCATTCAAACAGTTATGCATGCACTTCCAGGTTTATAAACAGTCACACACTCTGGGTACCCACATGGAGAACGGTGAGCTAGCCAGGAACATTGCAACTGGTTGGGGTCCTGTGATGGAAGAAAAAAAACATGCACCACACACAGTAATTATAATCTGGAGGAGGAGGGCTCAGTTCATGAAAAGAAAACAACAAAACAATCAGATGACACACTTTTAGATTAGGCTGTTGTTGCTGGGAGCTACCCTGATGATTACTCATGATACCCAAGACTAGACACAGGCTGGATGAAAACTGAGACTGCAGGTGGTTGATCTGGAGTGCCAGGAGAAGCAGGGCCCACACGATTCACTGAGGCATCATTCCTGTTCAAGAGTGGAGCAAGGGGCTGATTCCCAGGCAGGTCTCTCGTCGATGGCTTTCTCTGTGCAGCGGGTAGTCTGGCTGGGCCAGTGTGGCAAGGCCCTGGCCAAATGGAAGCAGATTCAGATACAGTCCATTTTGGACTGGATACAGCTTCCAGCAAGCAGAAAACAGTTCACACAGTGGGGAACTGAATCACGACCCACTAACAACTCACAACCCATTTACGTGTAAGGAAATTCTACTGTTCCAGGCAAACCGCTCTCCAGTCATGATCGTAGAGTCTCTGCACAAACTGGGGATTCAATAACAGCTTGAAATCCTGACAGGCCAATCACATTCAGCAAAATCTTCGGTCTTCTTCAGGTATGAGCCTGGTAGAAAATCAGTGGTTTACTTCGTTCTCACAAACTCAGATTTAGTCCAAAATAATTCCCTTTTCTCCCTATCAGGGGCAGCAGGCAGACATTCAGGCCAAAAGTCAGCCCTTTCACAGTTCTCCCATGCAAATCTACTCAGGATTGCTGCACAAAATTACTTGAGCTCTTTCTTCTTCAGCTCCCAGCTTAGATCTGACTCAACTGCCAGCAAGCCTGGGGATTTCCCTCAGATCCAAAATGTTCGATTGACTGATTTAGCTGTCAGTCAAAGCAAGAGCTCCCCTTCAGTTGCAAAAAGGCACAAAAAGCCCCAAACTACAATTCCTACAGATTTTGACTCCAGACAGCTCCTATAGTCAGGCTCCATTTTAGGTCCCACCAGTACTGATTGGTCCAATTTGGCAGTCCAGAACCAAGATAGTGGAGATAAACAAAACAGTCCTTGCTGCAAAGAAGGCAGGTTAGAAAAACTACATTATCATTATCACTCTAAATGATTTTCAGCAAATAGTTACATCTTTTAACAGATCTCCCTCTCAGATTACTTATGACTGCAGTCCAGGCAGCTCTTAAAGAGACAATGCACATAGGCTATACAGGCACTCTCTGGCAATCACATTTAAATTGCAAAAACGCAGGATACCTGCCTGACAGTAAGCATTTAGGCAAGCTTAAGGAAGACTTTTCGGGAACCCCCATTTGTAGGGGGGTTACATAAGGGAAGGGATCAAAGCAACAGAACTAAAGGGTAAACAGTGAGGAAAGGAGGCACTGTGGGTCACCCTGGAGACTGGAAATGGCACCACAATCCGCACACGGGTTGTATACAGACCCCCATCTCAGAGGAGGAAATGGACAAGGAAATGATAGAAGGCATCCTTAGGATGGCAGAGAAGGAGGAGATATTGCTGATGGGGGAGCTGAATATGCCAGATGTTAACTGGAGCACCTTTTATGTAGCCACATCCAAGAGCAGGGCCATTCTCAATGTCATACAGGGGGCATGCCTTAAACAGCTAGTTTTGGAACCCACTTGGGAGGGAGCAATCTTAGACCTGGGACTCTCAATGAGGACAGAGAGAAGATCTCAGATATAGAAGTGGGTAGCAATCTGGGAACAAGTGATGACCAAACAGTGTGGTTCACGATAAACTTAGCTGTAGACTCAATCCATACAAAAGTGAGGGTACTGAACTTCAGGAGGGCTAATTTTGTCAAAATGGGAGAGTGCCTCAGAAAAGCACTAGGAAACAGGCAAGAAGGTGGGGTGAAGCAACAATGGGGAAACATCAAAACCGGCATCACAGAGGCAACAAGCCTTTGTGTGAAGCAAATAAACAAATCAAAACAAAAGAAAAAAACACTATTGTTCTCAAAAGAAGTGGCAGGGAAGGTTAGGAAGAAAAAGATAGCATTCAGGAAGTATAAGGAACCACAGAAGGAGCAGGACAGAGAACTGTACTGGTTAAAGCAGAAGGAAGCAGGGAAGGCAGTCAGAATAGCAAAGGCCCAAACCAAGGAAAAGATAGCCAACTCGGTTAAAAAGAGGGGGATAAAACCTTTTATAGGTACATTAGGGAGCAAAGAAAAACTAAGGCAGGGATACTGTGGCTGAATAAAGTCAAGGATGGTTGGGCATAGAGCAACAGTGAAAAAGCAGGGATACTGAATGAATACTTCTGCTTAGTATTCACAAAGGAAGAGCAGGGGGAGATACCTAATCCAGCCAGTAGAAGCACTCAGGAGAGGGGGGGTTAATATTAGTCCTTTCACAGAAGAAAGGGTTCTGAAAGAACTCCTAAAACTGAAGGTGGATAAAGCAATAGGGCCTGATGGGATTCACCCCAGAATTCTAAAAGAACTAAGGTAAGAACTAGTAACACCACTGACTACCCTTTTTAATAAATCATGGGAGGATGGTGTGGTACCTGAGGACTGGGGGAGGGCCGATGTGATTCCCTTTCACAAAAGTGGGAGCAACACAGAGGCAGGAAATGACAGACCTGTCAGTTTGACCTCAGTGGTAGGGAAAATGCTGGAATCACTTCTGAAGGAAAGAACTGTTCAGTACCTAGAGGCCAGTGGGGCACAGGACCCAAGGCAGCATGAATTCACAGCAGGAAGGTCATGTCAGACAAATCTAATTAATTTATTTGACTGGGTAACTGAAGTAGTAAAACAGGGAGGGGCTAAGGACACGGCCTACATAGACTTTAGCAAGGCATTTGATACAGTCCCGCACAAAAGATTAAAAAACCAATTAACCAGCCTGGGAGTGGGTCCCAGGGTGGTAGCCTTGGTAAAACATTTGTTGGACAACAGGACACAGAGGGTAATAGAAAATGGAGTCCACAGTGAAAAAAGAGGTGCCACTAGTGGGGTACCACAGGATTCAGTACTGGGGCTTGTCCTTTTTAATGTCTTATAAGTGACATTGCAGAGAGACTAGAAGGAAAAGTATATCTCTTTGCAGATGACACAAAAATCTGCAGCAGGGTTGATACACAAGATGGGGTGGAAAGGATGAAAAGGAACTTGACAAGGTTGGAGGAATGGTCAAATGTATGGCAGCTTAGATTCAATGCAAAGAAGTACAAAGTAATGCACCTAGGAAACAAAAACCCAAGGAAAGAGTACACAATGAGGGGTGAGATACTGACAACAACAAACATGAAAAGGAACCTGGGGGTACTCATATAAGATGACCTAAAGGTGGGCAAGCAATGTGAGAAGGCAGTAAGGAGGTCTGGGGGTATACTGGGATGCATAGGGACAGGCATCACTAGTAAAAAATAGGAAGTTGTTGCCCCTCTGTACAGACAGTTGGTAAGACCACATCTGGAGTACTGAGTGCAGTTCTGGAGACCCCATCTCCACAAAGACATAGACAGGGTGGAGGCAGTCCAGAGGAGGGCAACCAGAATGGTGCAGTATCTACACCAGAAGACATATGAAGAAAGACTAAAGGAGCTTAAGATGTATAGACTTGAGGAAAGGATGGAGAGGGGAGACATGACAGAAACTTTCAAATACCTCATGGGAATCAACAAAGTCCAAGAGGGTATCATCTTTCAGAAAAAGTGATGTGCAAGAACAAGGGGGCACAATTTAAAGATAGAAGGGGGACAGCTCAGAGGTAATGTGAGGAAGTATTTCTTCACAGAGAGGGTTGTAGATGCATGGAACAGCCTTTGGGAGGAGGTTGTAGAGTCCAAAACAGTGGGGGAATTCAAGAATGCATGGGAAAGACATAAGGCAATTCTAGTGGAAGGTAGGAGGAAGTAGGCTGTTGATTAACTAGGATCTGCAGCTTATCCGTTAGGTAGGGAAATGGGCAGACTAGGTGGGCTAAGCGGTCCTTACCTGCCATCAAATTCTGTTTCTATGTTTATATATATATATATATATATATATATATATATATATATATATATGTACACTGTATGTACCAGTTGTATGAAAAATACTGGGTAGAAATCCCCACATTATGCTGACTGCCCTGGAACCTTGTTCATCCAAAAATGGGAAGTACTCTGAGCACTATAAAGACTGCACGTACAATCACCTTCACCAGTTGAGTAAATACCATTACCTCCGGCAACTGTTCTATTGCTCAGAGATTCTTCACACGTTGGACGTTGTAGCAGTATCCAGATGAAACCCTCAGGTGGGAGATGAACAACAGATTACCCTGAACCAGGAGCAGCCTGAAGCACAGCCCTTTTGTATGTGGCCCTACATGCGGATACCAAATCCAGTCTGTAAAGGGGACAAATGTATAAACAGGGGACCAGGTAGCAGCTTCACAGATATTCTGTACTGAGGCGCCCCCTTTTTCCACCTAATGCTGACAATGCCTTGGTGGAATGTGCCCTAATGCCTACATGATGATCCTGTCCCATCCCTTGGTATGCAGCTACAATAGCTGCCCTTATACACCTAGCAACTGATTCCTTGGAGGCAGCCTGACCCACCTTCCTACTGGAAAAGAATACAATCTGTCTGATTTATGGAAACCTTCAGACATAGACAAATAATCCTTAATCAGTGAAACCATATCCAGTGGATGAGAAGCTGTATCAGGGCTATCTCGGTCCCCCAGCATGGCCAGCAGATAATGTTTTGCTCAAGGTGGAATAGCGAGATCACCTTTGGAGTGGACAGGACTGTTACAAGAGACACCCTGTCATTGTGGAATGTCAGGAATAGCTAATGGCATGAAAGCGCCTGCAACACACTATTACCTGTCTGGCTGATCTCATAGCCATCAGAAAAACTGTTATGTGGGTTGTACAATATGGAGAATTGAGCATAAAGGGAGACTTACGAAATCCATCTAGTACCAGATTAAGTTGCTGGGGGAGGAGGCATGTCGGTCTCATATGGGGAGACACAATCTGTTCCACCCATAGCATCTGAACTACTTCAGGATGTGAACCTATCTGCCCCAGCCTAGGAAGACCACCCCATAGTACCAAGAGAGCTGAAGCCTGTACCTTCAAGGAAGGTGCCATGTGATAACAGCACCACCAAAAAGAGTGCTGTACTAAATGACAACTACATATTGTTGCCAACAATAAGAACGATGCAAAGCACCCTACAAAATAATTGATCTTACATTAATTTCTATGCCCCACAACTCCATTTGTGGGGACTTTGTCTCTCCCCCCCCAATAAGTAATATAATCAACTCCAGGAGGGACATGGCAATGGGGAAAGGAAATCACAGGAGGGGGGATACACCATGGGGGTCTGCCTGAGCACAAGGGGAGAACATTGGGGGGGGGACAATCTCAGGGGAATGGAATGTCTAAAAAATAAAACAAAAAACTAGAAACACCGAAAACCACAGAAAACAGAAGCACCACTCCAGTCCTAAGCCCCAGTCTACCAACATTGCAGACCATCGCCTAACCCACCACTCTAGGCAGCCAGCTGCAAGCAGCCCTCCCAAACACACCTTCTATCCTTTACATAATACCTCTGCCTAGCTATTCAATCCATAGCTGTCCTTTACTTTCACTGTAATTCCCTTCGCTATTCATTTATATTCTCTGTCTCCAAAGTCACTCAAATTAAGTCGCTCAAACTGAGTCTCTCAATTTCAACAGCTCGTATCAAGGGCTACCTTCAAGGAGGAGTAGGCTAGGCCTTTTTCAGCCTCATCATTTAGGAAATCAAGGATTTGGGAAAGTCCTGCTACTGATGGGGATGGGAACTTTACTGTACACCACCTACAGAAAACTTACCAATGTCTGATGTTTTATTTGTCAATTGTCTTCTGGATTGCAAGAGTCGATTAGTCCCTCCGGGGAGATATCTCTCACTCATTGTTCTCTCCTTTTTGACATCAAGGCTGTCAGGTGCAATACCTTGGGATTGTGGTGTAGGACTGGTCCTTAGCTAAGCAGATCCGGGCATTAGGAAAACACCAAGGGGTGTTGATCAACATCACTCTGAGTAGTGTGCACCAAGATCTTCGTGACCAATCTGGAGCTACCATCATGGCTCTGATTTTTAGCACCACTCCTGCAATCATTGAAATGGGCGGGAAGATATAAGCTTTGATGAAAATCAACAGCACTGCCAGTATATCGACCACTTCAGCCTGACTGTCGGGGAAGTGGCAGTGAAACTGATGCAGTTGGCTGCTGAGGCGGGATGCCATGAGGTCGTCTTGAAAGGGTCCCCATATCCTGCTAAGAGATTGAAACACCTGAGGGTGCAGCTGCCACTCAGCTGGGCAAATCTGCTTGTGAGTTCAGCTTCACAGCCAGGTATGTGGCTGAAAGTGACATAAAGTTTTGTTTTGCCCATCTCAAGGTCTTTAGCACCTATCTGAGCATTGCTCTGCTTTGAGTTTTCCCTTGCTTATGCTTATTTATATACACCATGGTGATGTGACTGTTAATTCTGATCAGTACTAGCTGTTGTGTGACCTGTGGAGCAAAGAATAACATGACCCGTGTCCTTCTGTGCTTGAGTCAGGGACCTTGCTCATATGATCTAACTGTCCAGGAATGGAATGACATGTAGCCCCCCCTTTTATGAAGAGAAGCAGCAATCTCTGATCTTGTTGGGGCTCAGGTGTCTCACCTGATGCCCACCTCTGATCCTTTCCACCCTCCTGGAATATTTTTTAAGGTGCCCAACCCAGATGGGTGTTGACTCAGTCCAGGACTGTCGCTAGTGCCCCCTTCCCATGTGCTTCTCCCCTTTTCCTCCCTTATTTCCACCAACATATCTCCCCTTCTCCACCACTGTTGCCCTCTGTTGGCAACCCATGATCACCCCTTTCATGTTTATTTATTTTATTTATTTGCTTTTGTTGACCAGGTGGGTACACTAGACATAGGAATGCCTATTTTCAGGTACGATCCGGGAGGGTACAAATGACGTACAAAACAACAGTGTGATGCAGCACACATAAACCATACAGTAAATAGTAAACCAGAAGAGTACAAAACATCTCAAACATTAATAAGACTATGATAATACACGAGCAAGCAAAGTAGGTAGTAGAGAAACATGGATAACAGGATCATGGAGAAGAATGAGATAAGTGCAACTCAGGTTAGGAGATTCATGTAGGTCCTTAGCAAGCAGCTAGTTGGCAAGTCCAAGATAGCGCAGTGACTTGGGGAGGTAGATGGGAGGGGGTAGAGCAGGATAGGATAGATTGGGGAGAATAACAGGTAGAGTGGAAATAGGAAAGGGCAGGCAGAGCTGGGTATTGGTTTATGGTGGCTGGAAGCAGGTGCAGGGACTTACTGTGAGTAGGTATTGACGGTGGGGTTTCTTAAAACAGGTATGCGTTGGGGCATGACGAATAGCTAGAGTGATAGTATTCCAATATTTAGGAGCAGCATGGGAGAAAGCTCATGTACCCATTAAGGTCCTACATCTAGGGATGAACAGAGGTGTCTGGGCAACTGAACAGAGACCATAGGAAGGGGGTTTGAGGGTGTAGTAGCAAGGCAAGAGATTGAGGGAGGCCTGCTCTTATTGTACCGTCAATTAAGGCGCCATAAGATTGGAGGCGATGGGCCACAGGACTAGACCATTCTAGGTCCGCATAAAGCAGATAGTGATGTTTGAGCCGAGGAGAGGCAGACGCATAACGGCAGCTGTTATTATATGTAGTGTCCCTTGCATGGAGGGAGGTCTTAGTTGCACCTAGATAGATGACAGAGCCATATGCCAAGGAGGGGAGAAGAAGGCCTTGTGCCACAGCAAGCCTAGCTGATGGGGTAAGGGCATAGTTAGTGCAGTAGGCTTCTCCGATCTTTGCATTGACTGATTTGCAAGTCTTGTGATGTGGAGATCAAAGTCCAAGGATTCATCAAGAAGAATGCCAAGGTATCTAAAGGATGAGGTGTTTACTAACTGGGAATTGTCAGAACAAGATATTTTGAAGGAGTACCGATTTACTTTTAGTTTAGCAGGACAGCCAAACAGCATTGCCTGAGTTTTCACTTCATGGAGAACGAGACGGTTTGCAGTAAGCCAGGATTGAATGTTTTGGAACTCTTGGGATAGAGAGTTAGTTAAGTCCAGTATGTTACTAGCACTATGGTAGAGTACAAGGTCATCTGCATAGAGCAAGGTAGAGCAAGTAAATACTTGTTGAGGGAGGTTGTTTATGAAAATAGAGAAGAGCAGTGGACCAAGTATGGATCCCTGTGGGACACCAGTTTGTATGTACGATAGGTCCAATAGGGCAGAGTTAAAAGCAACAGCCTGCTGTCGATTTGATAGATAACTCCAAAACCAGTTCACTGATTCCGCTGAAAAACCCAGGGAGGTAAGCTTCATAAGGAGGAGGGTGTGGTCAACAAGGTCAAAAGCCTTGGTGAGATGAATGAAAGTGGTACCAGTCAAGAGACCAGAGTCCATGGCTGTGTAAATGTCATTTGTGAGTTTCAGAAGAGCAGTGGAGGTACTATGACCTTTGCGAAATCCATGCTGGGATCCCGAGAAGAGGTTGTGTTTATGGAGATATTCAATAATTTGCCTAGCAACTAGTTTTTCGAGAATTTTACTGAGCACCGAGAGAATGGCAATAGCTCAGTAGTTGGCCATCTCTTTAGGATCACCTTTCTTTAGAATTGGTGTTATCCTAGCTATCTTCCAAATGTTAGGAACTACACCATGACACAGCGACAGGTTAAAAATTTTAGTTAGAGGGGAGGCTATAAGCGGGGCAGCAGTCTTCAGAAGCCTAGGTTCAAGACTATCAGTGCCTGGGCTAGTTTTGTCAGGGATAGTCAGCAGCAGCTTTAGGACTTCAGACTTAGTGACAGTCCAGAACCTAAGAAGTGAACAGGAGAGCAGCGGATCCTTGGCCATGGGAGAGGATGCTAGGTGGCTAGGGGGGAAGGAGTCTAGGTAGCATGACAGGTCCAGAAAATGATGGTTAAAAGAGTTGGAGATAGTCACAGGGTTATTACAGTGTACTCCATTCAGCAGCATATCATTGGAGGTGGAAGGTTTATCAGAGCCAAGGAGAGTTTTGATGACAGACCAAAATTTACGCAAATCTCCTTCAGCATTAATAAGTGATTCTTTACAAAAGGAGCTTTTTGCTAGACGGATGTCTCTTTTACAGGAGTTTCTCAATGCCCTGTAGTGACTGTGATCTGCTGGCAGACCTGAGACCTTAAAACGATGCCAGCGTTTGTCTCTGTTACGAAGCTGAGCTAGGAGATCCTTTGTTAGCCACTTAGTTTGTGCGCCTCTAATTCGGCGAGTGACACGAGGCACGTGTAGGTCCTGAGAACCAATAAATTTTTCGAGGAAGTAGTCTAAGGGTGATTGAGCATTAAGAGAGGTAAAGACAGGTGACCAGTCAATGAGTGAGAGATCGTACAGGAACTGTGTCGGATTAAAGTTAGCCATGTTACGAAAGATAATTAATTTCGGAGGGGGAGATGATTGTCTGGCTGCACGCCAGGTGCAAAAAATTGGGGAGTGGTCGCTAATTGAGTCAGCAAGGGTACCAGCTGAGACAATGTGGTCAAGACAGTTTGTGAGGGCCCAATCAAGTAAGGAACTGGATCGGGAGGGTGGGGCCTTGATCCTGGTAGGGTCATTGATCAGTTGATGGAGGTCATAGTCTTGTACAATAGTATGGAGGTTTTGGCCAGCATAACCTAACCAGTTTAGATTTAGATCCCCAAGGATGAGGACTTCATTACGTCCAATAGCTAGGCTCACCTGAGAGAGGAGTTCAACTAAGTCTGGGGTACCACACCTAGGAGGGTTGTAAGCAAATATGATGTGTAGCCACTTAGATCCAAGTTGGAGAGTAGCGTGAATAGTTTCGCAGTGTGAGAGAGTGAGGGAGGTATTCAGGTGTACCGAGAGGTAGGGTTTATATAGGATTGCAACCCCACCCCCACATTAAGATGAAGACCTATCTTGTCTAATCATGTTATAGTTTGGCAGACGGCATAAATGATCAGGCGTAGAGGGCCTGAGCCAGGTCTCTGTCAAACAAAGAATGTCAGGATTGTATTGGGTGACCCAGGCCTCAAGTTCCATAATATTATGGGGAAAGCTTCTAATATTCATATGAACAATGTGCAGATCCTTTGAGTGAGTCCAGTAGGTGTCAGAGATGGGGATATTACATACAGGTCCTGGACTCTGCTCAATATCACCAGCTAGTAGTAGTGCTAAGAGGAGCAAGTACCACAGTTTACGGTAAGTAAACGTGGTGAGAAGGGGGGCAAAGCATCGAGAGCGATCTTGTAGTAGAGAGATAAAGTAGTAAATGTTCCGATTTGGGACTAAAAGTGGTAAGGTGGCTGGTGGCATATGCACCAAGATAAGCATGTTTGAGAAAGTAAAGTCTTTGGGGTGATGATAGTGACCATTTGGGGAGAGAGGGCTACTGATTGTCAGGATCCACATAATGGTTACTAGAAGTGAGGTTTGTAGCAGTAGCACACCTAGGTTGAGTGCCCAGGGATATGAGTGCAGGGTAGGCATTATATGTAGGTATGTTGCAGTGAGCAGGAGAGGCTAGTAGAAGTTTTAGAGTAGAGCACAAACTAAAACAGCCAGAAAGATAAAGGCTAAGCAACAGGAAAGATAAGCAGAGTTATTAGAACTGTAGATGCCCTCTAGTGGTAAAGAGATATAAGGTGCAAATGAGAAAGTAGGGAGATAGTTAAAATTACACTCCCACTGGGCGTGGCTTCAGGATTCCGATACTATTTAAGAAATGCTAGACAAGGGTGGGGATGGTGGGGGGCAGGTGGGGAGCAGCCATGCAGCGGCTGCGGGGAAGTCTTTTACACAACAGTTCCGACAGGGAGGTAGTGTAGGCTGGTTAAGCAGGGCTGAGGTAAGGCGTATAACAAGGTAAACAGATTGTTTAGCTAAAGAGTCACTTTAAGCAATTTTCTCAAGCTGCCCCTGCAAATCAGAGAGTCTTCTGAAGGAAGAGCGTCCCTTCTTGAGTGTCCCTGAGGTCCCGAAAACCTATGGCAAGAAAAATCCCCCCACAGTAGCAGTCGCCGAAAAGGCACAAAAATTTAAACACCAGATGAGTGCTCCGCCAGTGGAAAACAATTACCTTCCAATCCTTAATTGGAAGCAATGGCTGCAGCGCGCTCCAGGGCTGTGTGCCCTTCGGGGACAGGGGGCTATGGAGAAAGGAAAAAAGAATCCAGCGGTTAAAATCAGGTCACAAACTATGGGGGTCAGCTGTAATTGGAGAAGGCTAGTTAGAGGAGGGGGCAGAGAGGAGAGGCGTGAGTGTGTGGGTGAGTAAGAGGGTGGGGGGGAGAGAGAGAGGAGAAGAAAAAGATTCGGAAAGCAGTGTATCACATTGGGTTAATTCAACAAAAATAAGTCAAATTACAGTCTGTGAAAACATTATCCTTGCAACACGAATCAAAATTAAAGTGGGCTATGCTAAGGTTTATACTTTCATAGGTTAAGGAATGAAAGAAAACAAGTAATTAGCCCTCTACACAACAGTTCCGACAGGGAGGTAGTGTAGGCAGGTTAAGCAGGGCTGAGGTAAGGCGTATAACAAGGTAAACAGATTATTTAGCTAAAGAGTCACTTTAAGCAATTTTCCCAAGCTGCCCCTGCAAATCAGAGAGTCTTCTGAAGGAAGAGCGTTCCTTCTTGAGTATCCGTGAGGTCCCAAAAACCTATGGGGAGAAAAATCCCCCCACGGTAGCAGTCACCGAAAAGGCGCTAAGATTTAAACACCAGACGAGTGCTCCGCCAGTGGAAAACAATTACCTTCCAATCCTTAATCGGAAGTAATGGCTGCAGCGTGCTCCAGGGCTGTGTGCCCTTCGGGTGACAGGGGCTTCCAATCCTTAATCGGAAGCAATGGCTGCAGTGCACTCCAGGGCTGTGTGTCCTTCGGGGACAGGGGCTTCCAATCCTTAATCGGAAGCAATGGCTGCAGCGCGCTCCAGGGCTGTGTGCCCTTCGGGGGACAGGGGGCTTCCAATCCTTAATCGGAAGCAATGGCTGCAGCACGCTCCAGGGCTATGTGCCCTTCCGGTGACAGGGGGCTTCCAATCCTTAATCAGAAGCAACAGCTGCAGCGCACTCCAGGGCTGTGTGCCCTTCGGAGACAGGGGACTTCCAATCCGTAATCAGAAGCAACGGCTACAGCGTGCTCCAGGGCTGTGTGTTGCTCTCTGCCAGCAACCCGAAGCTCTACCCAGCCTCCCCAGAGACCATTGCCCTCAACTGTCAACTCCCACCATCACCCAGCCCCCAAGTTCACACTCCTCCTCCTGCCCTCACAGCCTACTAATATAGGGAGGGAGAGTGGTAATCTAAAGGAATGTCAGCAGACAAGTGGAAGGGCATTGCCTGAAATCTCACTTTTGGCCCCAGTGGCCCCTTCTATATTCCTCCTGACCAATCCCAGACATCCCCTGTCCCGATTGATTCCTTGATCCTGCCCCTTCCTCACTCTACCCCACATCCTTAACTCACCCTCTCTCTCCCTTCCACCCCCTTCATTCCAAGGTCAGGATCCCCTGACAATCTGGGTTGCCCTGAATTGGCAACCCCCTTTGTCAATGGGATATCCTACCTTGAAATGATGCTCACACACAATATTTGTTTGCTCTCCTGGCAAAGTTTATTTTGCTTTCAACCCTTTTACATCAAAACTGAACTTTTTTCCTTACATAACATATTCAAAAATATTTACATCACACCATAACATATCCGAACCAAAACTCCACCCCCTTCAGTCAACCATCCTTTTCCTCTGGTCCTATCTTGTTAGGCCTGGGTGTGTAATCCGATGCCTTACTGCATTCTGATGTCCGTTGGCCTCTGATCTTGTTGGGCTTGGGTGTTGTGTTGTGCAGTGCCCACCTCTGTTCCCCTCCAACCTACTGGAATATTTTTTGGATGTGCCCAACCTGGCTGATGTGTTGACCTAGTCCAGGCCTGTTGCTAGTGGTCCCTCCATCACTTGTGCCTCACCCCTCCCCCCCTTATTTCCACAAGCGCATCTCCCACTCTGCAATGAAAGGTGCGCTTCACCAAAAAAAAACTCTGCCCCTGACTTCCCATTCCTTGATTGCTTCATAAGACTTGTTAGTAAACAAAGTGATGCCCACCTCTGAAAGGTTCACCCCATTCTACCTATAATACCCATGGCTGTCGTAAGCAATGGCCTGTGCTATGTAAATTCCCTCTTTAACCTTAATAAATGCTGCCATCCTTCTATTCAGCCTCTTCCTCACCCATTCAACCCCCTTGGTGTCCCTGGTCTGCCTTCACACTCTTCTTGTGGTGATCTCTGACCAAGCTGCCATGATCCGTGGCCACCATGCCTACACTATGCCTATGTCTTTCTGTATCCCTAATAATAAATCTACCCAGGGCTGTTCCCCCATAAAATCCCCGCAAATTTGGTTTAGGTACTCTAATCTTTTGTTTCTCCAATAGTGGCAACAGTTGACCCCAGCGTATGTCCCAAATTCCTTTCATTGCAGCCTGACAGAATCCACTGCTCTCTGTAGCTGTCTCCCACCTAGCATACTTCCTGATCACCTCTCAGCCCAGTAAATGAAAGAATGCTCCATGATCCAAACCATTCTCCCGTGCCCTGCATCATTTGGAACAAAAAGCAATGCAAATAAACCAACTGCTCTCTTATATTTATATATTTTTTTAACAGGCTGATAGTTATCGCCCCCTGCCTTAGTGTCATCCTCTGGGACACCCAGCGCAGCTGCCTCTGATACAGTCCCAATTCTGACAAGAGTGTGAGGAAAATCTCATGGCATTCTCCACTACAAAAGCCATACCATTTCTTAACCACTGTTGTAACTTGGTAAACCGACACTACTGTTCCATTCCCATGTACAACAAAGGGGCCCCTCATACTGGTCTCACCTTACAGTATTCCTCCAGTGCCTCTACCACACACCTATCCTTATCAGCCACTCTGGGCAACTTGATGATAACCCCCACTCCCACCTGTTACATTTTTGACAGTCCCAAAGTGATTATTGCCTCCAAACTATTCCACTGAATCTCGTCACAGCACAGCCCACCATGTTCATCTTTTAAATTGCCCACTATTACCTCACAAACCCTGAATACCCACTGCTGCATTGCCAACAATATTACCCTGAATAAAACCTTCTCATTTGCCGAGCTACAAATGCACTTCAGACTGCCCAACAACCACGTCAACAGCATGTCTTTGATCAGGAGTCTTCTATCCAAGGTTTTACCCTTGACCCATTGCCAACCATACATCAACATCATCCTTCTGACTGCTGGCTCCCTAGAGGGGCCCACCATCCTTGAGCCTTGCAGATCATTCCTATTGCCACCAAATATGAGCTCACTGTGGAATGAACTATGCCTTCATCCCACTTCTGTACCATGAACCTTATCATCTAATGTTCTGTGACTTTTCATTTACCTCAAACCCCTGTTGCTGTCCGAACCATTAGAACAATGTCCACACCCCCTTGTATGCCCTTAACATGCTCCTCAACCTAGAGCTCCAATACTACATGCTGGCTCTCTCTATCCAATCTCTGATAGATTGGGAGGTACCAGGGTCCTCCTGTTCATTGCTGAGGGTGCCACTTCCCTGAACCTGTGTAACTGAAGATGGGAAAGGCTATCAGCCACTTCATTGTGAATGCCTTCATAGTGCTTGGCTTTGAATGACAGATTCAGTTGTAGCCCCACCAAAACCAGATGCTGCACTACCCTCGCAACCATGTCAGTGGAACCCAGCTGGTGGTTCAGTATCTCCATCACCGCCATGTTGTCACACGAAAAGATAATTTTTTATTCTGAAACTGCTCCCCCTTCACCATCACTGCCACCTAAATGGGAAATATTTCAAGGAATGTGATGTCCTTCAGTAGCTTTTCCCTATTCCATCTGTCCAGCCAAGCCTGGGATAACCATTCCCCTTTTAAAGTATGCCCCCATCCTCAGGGCCCCCTTAGCATCATTGTACAGCTCCAAGTCTGTATTATACAGCCAATCTTGCTGCCAGATCATGACCCCATTATACTCCTCAAGGAACTGATCCCACACCTCCAAGTCCTGTCTAACCCCTTTTGTGATGTTCACCCAGTGGTGACAGAGCCTGGCCTGACCCATAATGCTATCCTCTGCATGAAAACCCTCCCAGGGCTCACCGCTCTGCAGGCAAAGTTGAGATGCCCAAGCAGTTGCTGTACTACCGATTAGCACACACTCCTTGTAGACTTCAATACGGACAATAGTTCCTTCAACCTCCTAATCATATTCATTGGAAGACAGAAAACCCTTACCTCTGCATCCACCTCCGGTTATCCACCCGACAGCGACAGTTCAACATTGAGGTCCCCTACAGTGACTACAGTGCAATGCCACTTTGGGGACCCTGGGTTCAGACACTGTCTATCAGGGTCCTGGGGCAAAGCCCCAAGAAAACACTTTGTGGCAGGAGGCGAGCTGACTGCAAAATCACGGTCGACCTGCGGTTTCGCTGTCGGGAGTTAGTCAACATTTTGTCGAACGCCCATCGTGGATCCCTCTACCTCTATGCTCAAAAACTCCAGCTTCCTCACCAGTCCCTCCATCTTATCCCTTGCTAGCTGTACTCCAAGGGTCTGGCACATGCTCTGGAACTCCCCCAATATTCTGCCCATCCCCGCTTCCCCTTTGAACACCAGCAAGAAGTCATCCAAGTAATGCACCAACCATTTGTACTCCCACCTATCCCCTAATGCCCAATGTAACCAGGTGCTGAACTCCTCTAAGGCAGGGTGCACACCTGAACAGCCCATGGGCATGGCTTTATCAAAACAGCATTTTCTCTAAAATGGAAACCCCAATAAATCCCAGTCTTCCTCCCTCACCAGTATCAACCAGAAGGCAGACTCAGTATCCACGTTTGCTAACCAGGCCCCATCTACTGTCCTGATCAGCTTAATAGCTTGATCTAGCATGACGTATGTCACCACTCTGTCATTCTCAGAAACGGCGTCATTCACCAAGCCCCCTTCCACGTATGATAAATGGTGTATGAGTCTTTATTCCTCGAGTTTCTTCTTGGGCACTAGAATCAATGGGGACACGCTCAGCTCCTGCCACAGCAGCCTTACAAAAGGTCCTTTGAATCTCCCTGCTGCTATCTCCTTCTCTGTTTTCTTTTTCACTAACCTCTCCTTCTCCCTTATAGACCCCAAATTATTTTCCGACATGGACATCCTTGGTCCCCATATTGCAAATTTAAACCCTTTGTGAAACCCTTCCTGAGCTCCACTCTTGCTGAACTGTTCAGGTATCCCTCAGTCCATTCCCAGAGGATTTCCCACTTAATAGGCATGCACAGTCACTGGAAAACCCAGCCCCCATTGTGTTCATGCCCCCTTCCCTTCCTTAATTACTTGGGCTGGCTCTGAAAGACCCCCTACCACCATAAACCCTCCCTCTCCCACCTTCTGCACCCACTCCTTCCCTTCCCCCTATGCCCTCCCAGATAATAACTGCCAGGTATAAGGCTGGAAACCAATCCTGTCTCCCATGTTCCTGCACCTGAACACCAGGGGCCAGATTTTCAAAGCTCAGTTGCAAGCTGCGACATTGGCAGCTTGCATCAAGTGCAGCTGCATCTGGGACCCTGCACCAGGATTTCCAAGTGACAGGGTCCCATCCCTTATGTCCTCCTGCTTGCATTGACAGTAGCAGTGCACCACATGGAGGGTGCACACACAATCTGTGCCTCTAGGGCTGCGGAGCAGAGGGGTGGTAGCTGCCCCAATGGAAAGGGGTGTAGAAGCAGATTGTGCTCCTCCTCACTGCCACCAATCTGCCAGCATGCAGTACCAGTAACCTGATAATCTAGTGGCCTCATCCGGCAAGTGGTGCCCACCACCCCAATCCGCATCCATAAATACCCCAGATCCAGTGACCGTCACTACCTTGCACACCACATAGGCCAGCCACCGAATGAACTGTCATAGCACATGCAGTACACACTGTGACAGCACTGTGGCAGACATGGTGGTGTGTGGTGGGCCGTTCCCCTGGATCTGGGGTATTGATAGCTAGGGAGGGAGTGGGATGGTGGGCACCACTTGCCAGGTGGGGGGTTGGGGGGCCACTAGATCACTAAGGATGACCATCCATTGCAGTTGTACTGGGGGTCAGAGTGCGGACAGGAGGGCAACAGATCACTGGATTGCCTGTAAATACGGGCATATAAAGTCTTGGTGGGGGTGGCGGCACTGAAGCCCAGGATATCCACATGTATGGGTACATTGGGGCAGAGGGATGGGGCTATATGTAACAGAATATTGCTGAGGGGAGCAACACACTTTCAAGACACAGTCGACACCCTCCCAGGGCTGTCTAAGTCCTATTAGACCAGCCCTTTGCTGTTCTAATGGTACTTAGCTCTTTGTCTCTGGGGAGGGTTTTGAAAATATGACTGTTGGGTTTGGGCAGCCAGGATCTAGCGAAAGCCTCCTTGCGCCATGCCACGTCTGTGGAGCAATGGTGGCGCAAGCCCGCTTGGTGAACACAGCCTGCTGTTTGATGCAGGCTACATTAGGAAATAGCTCCAGGCACATCACTTGGTGCAAGGTGCCTGTTAAGTCAAACTTGTTCGACGCAAGCACCTTGCATCATTCTAAAGCCTTTGAAAATCTGGCCCCAGGTGTAGACCTGTACATTTTGAGCAAACATGCTTGAACTTGTAGTTCACCCAATTACATGTCGCCTTGTAACCCCAGCATGTCTTTAACTGTGGTGCCCCCCACCCCTTTTGTCCCTTCAAATCTCCTTGACCCCTGATCTGTGAGTGTCCTTACCCACAGATTCATGTGTGTGGCATCCCAGTGTACATCCCTGTGCTCCGCCATGCGCTAATGAAGCCTCTCGTCATACACTAACCACCAGTAGCCCTCCCTTATCCTTGAACATGTCCCTAATGGTAGCCAAGTTGGTCAGCAATGGGATATCCAACTACGGCTGCTTCTGAAGAAGGATCATACTGAAATTGGTAAAACCCGCCAACCCATTGTCAAATGCCTTGCCCTTGTATCCTCTGTCTTCTGTGGTCTTACCTACCAGAGACCACACCACTGTCATTTATGACCTGTCTAATGACTCCCTCTCTGTATAATTCTTAGCAGCGTCCTTATTGACCACTGCAAACATGTTGATGTGCACCAGCTTCCAAATATTTTCCTTGATTGCCTGTGGCATGTGGTCCTTCAAAGTTATCCCTGGTAAACCACCTGCCCAAGTACCCATCCCCTCTTTCCCTGATACGCCTACCATCTGGCCAGAGGTCCTTTTTCACTTTAGCTCTAAAAAGGCCTTCTCCATTTCCTCCAGCCCTTTTTCCCCCAATTCCTCTATTAACCCTGCCAGGTAGTCCCTCAGACTACCATCCACTGTCAAATCTATATTGTAGTCCTTTTCTTTCAGTGCAGCTAGCTCTTCCCCGTTGGTTTCCTCAACCACTTCCCTCCTCTGCCTTTGTCTCCCTTATCTTCTGGTTTCTTCTTCTTCCCTGTTCTGTGCTGTTCCTCCTCCACCTTGCAGGCCTTCTCCAGCATGGACTGCACTTGCCACATGAGGGCTGCAGCCTGTTTGGCCAGCTTCTCACTGGCACTCTTCTTTCTCCCTGAGTTCTTGTTGTGTGCCATCTGTAAGGAAACAAAACACAATCATTCAAAAAAAACCACATTTTAAAACCTGTTTTTATTTAACCCTATGTCTGCCATGCCCCTCCCCCTTTTCTTTTATTGTTATGTTTTTTTTTATTCTTCAATCCCCGCTTGCTGCCACACCCCTTAGCTGACTGCTGCCCCCCTTATATCCATGGGACCAATGGCCCAAGCCTCCAAGGCCTCTGTGTGCCCCAGGCAAATATATCCATTACCTGCCAAAGCCCCATTTTCCTCCACACTGCCCCAACCAAGTTGTTGCCCTACACTATGCAGGGCTTCTCTGTAGCCCATGATGTATGCTTACTTCCTGTGATTTCATTTTGTATTCTAATCAACAAAAACCCCCAGCCCCACTCTTATCACCCAGTCTCCAGGCTAACACTTTTGGGGACTCATCTAATTGCCCCCACAACCACCCACCGATCCCATTCTCTGCTCCATCCACTCCCCGATGTCAGGCACCTACACACCACTAGGCACTCGGTGACCTACTGAGCCACTTTTCCTTCCTGAATTCTCCAAATGAAATAATTGTCCATAAGCCCATTGTGGTTATACTTACTCCATCTGTGGCCCTCTCTTCCAGCACCTCCTGAAATCTCTCACCCAGGCCTCCATGTCCCCCCATATCACCAAACACTGGCTGCTTGCTGCCATTTGTTCAGCTGTCCAACTTACCTTCAGGCCACTGGCTGGTCCCAGTAGCTAGCGCACACTTGGCCTCTGCCCTCAGAGTGACCACTTCCCAAAAACAACAGACTTCACTTCCTGCCATTCCCTAGACCTGTATTTGTGCAGCCTGCTGTTCTGATGCTCCCACCCTCCATTGCAGGCCTACTACCACCCAGTCTACCATCCTCCCACAGGCCACCCCCCCACTCTGAACTCCATTCCCGCTGCATGGCTGGTGGAGGAACATTCTCTTCACTGGCTACAGCCCTCACCTCCCACCCTCCAATCAGCCTCCCATCGAGTATGCTTCCAACCACCAACCCGCTTTCTCATCAGCAGGAGGAGTCCTCCGAAATATCCTCCATGTGGGCCATCTCTTTCCTGATCATTACCCCAGGCCTCCAGGGCTTTCCCTATCCCTCAGGATGTCCTGCTGGTCAGACTCATTGCCAGGCCACTCCACAACCTCCACTAATCTGCAGCCCAAGATAAGCATAAGGATTACCGCTGACAATATTTGCCCCATGGCACTGGAGCACCACCTGCTGCATTCCAGTGACCCTATTCATGGATTCCAGCAACCAGGGAGAACTTCCCCTCCCCATGACACTGGCACTTAATCTTCAGCATCTTTTGGACCCCCATGCCAACCTCCTATACCACTTTTTCTTTTTTTTTCTCACTTGCTACTGACAATTTCCCTCACTTGCTACAGGCAAGTTCCTTCTAAGCCATGTGTTGTTGACTCTGTGCTTATCTAGCTCCCCACCTACTCCCATGGCAAGCCCTTCACTCCTTCTCCTGTTCCTCACCCTTCACTACCTTACCTCAGGTCAAAATGCTTGAATGATACCCTTTACCAATGTAACCTTGAATCTTCCATTCCGAACCCTGCCAATCGATGTGCTGTTACTCTTGAGAAGGCTTAATCTTAAGACTGTCAGCAGACAAGTGGAAGGGCACTGCTTGAAGACCCACTTTTGCCTTCAGTGGCACCTCCTTTATTTCCTTCTGACCAATCCTGAATCCCTGTCCTGATTGACTCCTGGACCCCACCCCTTCCTCACTCTACCCCACATCCTTTAGCTCACTCTTTCTCCCTATCCCCCTTCATTCCAAGGTCAGGATCCCCTGACAATCTGGTTCACCCTGAATTGGCAGCCCCCTTTATTTTTTTTTTACCCTTGATGAACCATGTCGGATTGTTTTATAAGTTCTTCCTATTTTCTAATTATTTTAGCCAACAAGTTATATAAATATATCAAGCTTTCCGTGCTTCTGAATGAGAGATATGGATATCAATATATCATCCTCGGAAGTCAGATATATACAAGTACATTGATTCATTCTGTGGGAATGGAAGTTAAAAGTAGAGCTTTGTGAAATACAAAAATTTTGAATTTGCCAAATTTCAATACAATTCCTTGAAATTTCATGACATTTCACAGAATTTTCAGAATTTTGCCGCATTAGTTAAACGTATTAATTTGGTCATAACTCGGTGTTCAGTTGAGCTAGAGATCAGAAGTTTGGTATGTTACTTGTCAATAGGAGCTCTAATATTGTGGCAAACGTTTTGACATTAAGGGACAATGGGTCCCATATTTAAAAGTTTACATAAGCGCTAATTGGTGTTTGCCCACGCAAACCAGGTTTTGTGCTAGAGCCCAATATTCAAAACGATGAGTTGTGCAAGAGAACAGGGTTAGTGCTCAGTCAAACCAAAATCTAAGGATGCAAACTGAAGAGTGGAGACAGGAAAATTGGTGCAAGGCAATATTCATTAGATTTGTACAGCACAGAAGGATTTAGTGTGGTCTTATGCACTATGCAAATACTGCTGAACAAACCCTCTCTTACTCCATGCAACCCTAGTGGCTGATGTAGGTAGTGCAGCCACCTAGTGGTTGTCTGCTGGGGAGCACACCTGCCCCTTGTGGTCCATTACACCCCCACTCTGATTGCCAGCCTGAATTTAAAATCATCCCTGGTGCTGGTGGTTCCCCTACTACAATCACCAGCCCATCTTTAATGAATTGTCTCCTTGGTACTAGTGGTTCCCCCCACTCCTATTGCCAGAGCTTCTTTGACAAAATGTCTTTCCTGTTCTAATGGCCCACCATTCAATCACCAGCCCATATTTAAAAAACACTCCCTAGTGCTGGTTGTCCCTCAGATAGCTAACCCATATTTTAAAAAAGTCTCCCTGGTGCTAGTGGTTCACCCAACTCCAATCACCAGTCCAAATTTAAAAAAGGCTTCCTGGTGCTAGTGGTCACCCTTCCCTCCAATTGCCAGCCCGAAACATAAATAAATGTCCTGGCATCCAGTGAGTCCTCCACTCATCACCTATCCATGGTACCTCCCATCATACATCCCTGGCATCTAGAGGCACCCCTACTATGGTACCGGGCATCCATCCCTCCAGTCACCTTACCAGTATCCTCAGTGAAACAGGTGCATGCGGCAAGCATTTATGCCCTCCTCACACCTCCTCAGCTGGTCACTGTATCTCCACGCACAGAGTGCACCTCTTATTTATACGACTGGGTGTATCACCCTGTCCTATGAATAAGATGCCAGCCCCCTGCCTGGACAAAGGTGTAAGGAGGGTTGTGCCATGTGCCATATGCACCCATGACACTGAGGATTCTGGTCATTTAACTGGGAGGTGGATGCTCAGATCTGTGGTGGGGTGGCTGCTAGACACCAGGGATGTGTGACAGGTAAGGCCATGGGTCAGTGACTGGGGGAATCACTGGCTGCTGGGGGGGTATGTACACTATGAGGTGGTGATTGGAGGGAGGGTGAACCAATAGTACTAGGGAGCCTTTTAGAAAATGGGTTGGTGATCTGTGGGGGAACCACTAGCACCATAGTGACTTTTTATTAAATATGGTCTGGCAATCGAAGGAGGGACCACTAGCACCAGGGATAGCTATCTCTTGGACAGGGGAAGGGGAGATGTGCCATACTAACCTGACACCACTACCCATGCACATGGGCCCATAATGGGCATACAAATGGCACCTTAGTGCCTTGCATACTCAAGGGACCCATTTGCATGGGTCTCTTTGTAAACTGCAAATAGCATTCCAGTGCTATCCACTGTTGATGTCCACTTCAGAAACTATGTCCCAGCAGTGCTACTTGAGTTATTTCTATGCCAACATAACCCTATATTCATTGGGATACACAGGTGCTCTTTTTGACTGAATATAGCATCCTCAGACCCCTGGGCAACTTATTTATTTATTTATTTATTGAATTTTGGTAACCAGGTAAGACCACTGAGAAAATTACAATCCCTTTTTCAATGCCGACCCGGACGACAAACAGATACAAAAATACAATGAAGATACAGCAAATTCAGGAGGAGACAGGGTACAGTATAAGTATTCTAAGTACTTAAGGTCAAGTAACATTGTGTAATATACATGAAATATACTTTACAAAAGGTACATTGCATAGCTATGCACAAGTGAGGGACAATCATCAGATATTGTTAGCAGATCTAAAAGCACAACACAATGTGTAGTAAAGGGAATAACACACGTTCTGATATGTACAGCTCCAATCAATGTTCAAGTGCAGGTAACAACAACAACAACAACCAGCATAATAAATAAACAGTTAGGATGGGGAATTCAGATAACATTTAAGGGAGCAAGGGAGAATAGGCAGAGCAGAGTGAAAGAGAGAAGGACGAGGGGTATGGAGGAGAGAAAAAAAAGTGGAAATAAATAAAAAAATATAGGTGGAGGAAGTCAGTCCAAGGCACAAGAGGGTGATTAGAACTGCCTTCTAAGAAGTAAACAGCTAAATAGCCTGCGGTCAACAGGGTTTGGGTAATCAATGACAGTAACAATTGCATGGAGCAGAGGAGGCAAGAAAGGCAAATAAACTGGACTGGAAGAGAGGTGCAGGACAGAACTGACTGGGGCAATGAGTTCCAGTTGGTTACTGCTGAGAAGGAGAATACTTTTCATGTGACAGCTAACTGCAAGTTAGGTCTAAGGAGAAGAGGGAGGGAGGCCGATCTAAGGGTCTGAGGAGCTAATCTCCAACGGATAATTCCACTTAGGCGGGGCGGTGTGTTTGTTGAAAAGTTAGTACATGAAGCAGGGGGAGGAGAGCATCAATTTTGATCCATAAGGTAACTAGCCCAATGAAGAGAGGACAGTGCAGTGGTGTAAGCGGGAGTTGACACCTAGTTCAAATCTTCCCACCCTATGGTATACTTGAGATAGGAGAGACATATTAGAAGCATTGGTGGAAAGCAATAAGGGACCCCCAGAGGTGAGGAGGGGGAGAAGTGAAGAGGATGCGATCTTAAAGCAAGAGGTAGTGGTGTGGAAATGGCAGATGTGATAGAGAAGACCCAGTTTCAGATTAAGGGTCTTAATTAAGGTGGAGACATGGGTGGCTGTACTTGCCTGTCCTCCCCCACTGAAATGGGCTGGCAGGAAGCATAAATGTCCCCATATCTCAAAAGTGCACCCCACAGAATTCATAATGTCTCTCTTTCTCCTATTCACTGTAAGGCATGCCCAGTTAAGGGCCCCCTGCTGCCTGACATGCTTCCAACTTGATCTTTACAGTAGGTGGGACCAGGTGAGAGTGGTATGGGGCCACCAGTCTCTAACAGCATGCAAATCTTCCCTCATTGCTTTCAGGAGGTTCACTGCCTTCTGAAGGCCCAAGTCTTCTCCTCCCAAGTGAATCAACAGGATTTCTGGAATGCCCCATTGGCCAACCTCTTCTTACAACAATGGAAGCAACCTCCCCTAACGCATCCTTTTCTTGCCAAGCCAAACAATCTGCACTGCCTGCAGTGAAATGCCCAAGTTGCTTCCTCCCAGTTGGCCGGCTGCTCACTTTGCCACAAAATAGATGAAGGAATGCCTGCACACCCACACATTCCTGGGACCTTCCGAGGGACCTGCAATAAAAAAAAAAGGAGTATGATTATTGCAAGTGTGGACCTATATAATGCAAGAATGCCTGGGACCTCCAGCACCCCAGCGACTGGAACTCCTGATCTGACAACCTTTGGCCCCGAGCATTTGTTGCTGCGCCAATCTAAAATGAATGAGTGCTAAAGTCCCAAGCTTCCAATCTAATGTCCTGCACAGCTCACTTCAGAATGAGATGAAACTGATAAGCTGACACAGGCCTCCTATCCTCATGATGGAAGAATGCCTCCCCCAGTGCCGAGCGGGCTCCTACATATAGCTGAACCTTGTCTCTCACTGGCCACAACACTCCAGGGGGAATGCCAGCCTATACCAATAGCCAGCCCCTGTCTGCTCCATCTTGGACCTCTGGTGATGGATATAGATTCCTTCTGGAAAAAATGGCCCATCTACCACCAGCAAACCTGGTGACCCTCAAGCCTTTGACAGCTGAGTCAATTCCAATACACTGAACGCCACCTAAAACATGGTCTCAAACAGTCTAGCCTCATAGGCATTCCAACATACCAAAAGCAGCATCTCCCAAATCTTAAACAGGGTCGCTAGAGTAATAGGCTGCCTGTCATCAGTCCTGGGCCACAGAAACCTTCTCTACCCTTTCAGCACTTTATGCACCTTGAAGGCTCTGGTGTTGTTGCTCGCAACCATGATCCTAGCCAGCCAGGAGAGCCATGCCAGATGCTGACCCATGGAGCCCAGTGACAACCCCTGCAACTTGGCCTTCACTATGTAACCACAAAGCTGATCCATTGGGATAGGACAGGTATCCGGCCCTGTCTCCTGTACCTATAAGTAATGCTGTACTCCCCTTGCAGTAAGCTGCCTTTGTCCTGGGTGCAATGGAATTACTTGTGTATTGCTAAGCTTTGCAGTCACCACCTCCCAGAGAAATGAAGGAACCTTTCATGGTTGATGTTCCACCATCGGGGCCGGTTCCCGAAACCTTTGCCACTCTGAATGAGATAAAGCATTCGCAATGCCATTATCAAGCCCAGGTACATGCACAGCCTGAACTGAATGTTGAACAGTAGGCATTTTAACATAAAAACCCACATGAGATCCTCATAGGTCCTTTTGGAACGACCTGTCTGTTAATCGTGTGCACCACCCCATGTTGTCTGACCTAAAATGGATCATCTTATCCTTTAACCTTGAAACATAGAAACATAGACTGATGGCAGATAAGGACCACTTGGCCCACCTAGTATGCGCAATTCCTACCTATCTGATAAGCTGCAGTTTCCAGTTACCCAACGCCCTACTTCCCCCTACCCCTCACTAAAATCACCTTATGTTTGTCCCATGCATTCTTGAATTCCCCCACTGTTTTTGACCTCACATCTTCTCCAGGAAGGTGGTTCCATGCATCCACCACCCCTTCTGTGAAACAGTATTTCCTCAACTTGCCCCTGAGCTGCCTCTCCCTCTATATTCAATGTATGCACCCTTGTTCTTGTACATCGCTTTTTCATAAAGATGCTCCCATCTTGGACTTTGATGATTCCCTTGAGGTAATTGAAAGTTTCTATCATATCCCCCCTCTCTCTCCTTTCCTCAAGGGTATACATATTAAGCTCCTTTAGTCTCTTTTCATATGGCTTATGTTGCAGACCCTGCACCATTTTAGTTATCCTTCTCTGGACAGCCTCCATCCTGTCTTTGTCCCTGTGGAGATGGGGTCTCCAGAACTATACACAGTACTCCAGATGGGGTCTCACCAACTGTCTGTACAGAGGGATATCAACTTCCTGTTTTCTACTGGTGATGCCTCTCCCCTATACATCCCAGTATCCCCCAGCCCTCCTTACTGCCTTCTCACATTGCTTACCTACCTTAAGGTCATCTGATATGGATACCCCCAGGTCCGTCTCCATTTGTGTTGTTGTTAATACCCCCCCCCATTGTGTACTGTTCCCCTGGGGTTTTGTTTCCCAGGTGCATTACTTTGCACTTTTTTGCATTGAATCTAATTTGCCATACTTTTGACCATTCCTCCAATCTTTCCAAGTCTCACTGCCCAGACTTTAAAATGGTTTACTTTGCTTGACATAGCAGCATCTCTGTCGGTAGGTCTGAAGGCATAGATAACTGGACCCCCTCTACAGCTACAGTGCTTTATGCCACCAAGAAACCCATGCTGAATTTTCCCCCACTGATCCTACTTTCCATCAAGGAATGGAAAAAAGTGCATTCAATCTTTCATCTCCCTCCCCCCCTATGAGTACACCAGCCACTCTGGGGTAACCCAATGGTAACCATAGTGGGCTCTTCTATCCAGTGGAAAATGTGGTACACTCAGGGCATTCACTACATAGAGGCCCTGCTGCTGCCAGGCATTTTTTCAGTGAACACCTTCCAAACTCTTTGGGAGAGATTCCACCTCCCATCCCAGCACTTTTGGAGATATCTGCGACTAAGAGATGCGATTAAAAGGCCAATATCAGCAGGGGGGACCAGTGCCTCAGGAGGACCAATGTCCCCTCTCACTGCATGGTTCCACCTTCAGAAAGGAAGGGCTGGCAGAATCTACCAGGACATGAGCGGTGCTCACTATGACCACTCCATACATGCCAAGACCCCATGGGAACAATCGGGATACCTATACCTGATACTCAAAGGACTCACAGCTGGGCTAGGATTCACCATGCCTGTCAGGATGGTAGAACCCACCTAATTATGAAAAAAAACTTATACAGGTGGTATTTTACACTGGTGAAGCTATCACAGCTGTTGCTAAGACCTGATGACTACTGTTTGAGATGTGGCTCACCTGGAGCACACTTGCACCACACCCTGTGGACCTGTCCACGAATCCAGCATTTTTGCAGTCAGGTCATGGATGTGGCATAAGAGGGACTACCTCACACCTGTATTGATGCCCCCTTACTTCTCTTGGGGTGCTCCCCAGACACTGTCCACAAAATGGATTCAGGGGCTCTATGGCTTACTGTAGTCAGAGCAGCAGCCAAGAGGCTTCTTCTCAGAAGATGGAGCACTTCTGACTGTTCCTCTCTGATTGAACTGCTCTGGTCCCTAACTCAAGTGGTCACATATGAGATACTGTCTAATTTTGCAGATGGATCCATGGCCAAATATGAACAAGAATGGGGCCTCTTTCTGACTTCTGCCTTTTGTCATAACACACAGGTAGGCCTGGCGCAGAGCTTAACCCCCAGTTTCCCAACTGTACATAACTGTATGCCCTGGAAGTAAGTCAATGGTAGCTTCCTCGAAGCTCACTGTTAGTAGTAAGGTTATACTGTACTTGTTCTTGTTAATTTTAAGTTTCTGATATAATCATAAGTGCTTGTACATTACTCTTGACTCTTATAGAGTCTTGCATATGTTGAACTGTACTTGATACATACTGTTGCTCACTGCTGTGTTCTTGAAAATAAAAATTTACAATTTTAGAAAGAGTGGTCTGATGGCCCAGGTTTGCTTCAAGCCACTCTGGTGGCCACTGGCCGGTGTACCACTCGCCCCAGTAGTATGCCCCTAATATCCCCTGGCTGTGTCCTTGAACTGTTCCAAGGATGACTCATCCACTGGTTCTTGCCACAGGGCTACCCCACTGAAGTGATCCAGGAAGGTTCTCCACACTTGGAGGTCCTCCCAGAACTCTGCCATCACCCGATTCCAGAGCTGCTTCTTTTTGCAACCTTGGCCCCGATTGCCCAAGCGCCACATGAAGGACCTACCATCGGAATGACCCTGCATGCAAAATTAAGATGCCCCACAATTTGCTGTAACTCCTGCCATGTAACCTTCCTGTCCAATTCTGCCCTCCGGAGCAACCCTTTGAGAGACTCGAGCTTATTGGTAGGCAACTGCCACTGCTGGAGCTCGGTATTGATCTCTATACTGAGAAATGTAATGATTGTGCTCAGCAGTTCCACCTTTTCCAGAGCCAAAGGAACTCCAAAATCTCAACACCTATGGTTGAAGGCCTCCAGAGTTGCCTCACACTGCAGAGTTGCAACTTGTCCCACGAACGAAAAGTCATCGAGGTAGTGCACAACTTCCTTGTTCCCCACTCTCTGCATAGTCACCCAGTGCAGGAAAGTACGAAATTGCTCATAAATTGCTCAGGCCACCATGTACCCCATCAGTATGCAGCTGTCAACACGGTATTCACCTTCAAACTTCATGCCCAACAAAATTCTGTCAGCAGGATGCACTGGCAGCAGTAGAAATGCTGATTCAGTATCTGCCTTAGTCAACAAGGCTCCTGGGCCTGCAGTCCTCACCACCTCCGTGACCCCATTGAAAGACGTGTACTGCACCAATATATAGACTGGATCAATGTGGGTGTTAACGGAATCCCCTTCTAGGTAGGAAAGATGATTGCTCATGTGATATTCATCCAGCAGCCTTCCTAGGTACCAGACCAATACGTGACACCTTCAAATTGGGCCAAGAAGGGGACTGAAGTGGGCCACTGACCACACCAGTTGCCCTTCTTTTTCCAGTTTGTCCTGGACCACCTGTGGGTGATCACATGCGGACTTCAAATTTTCAGCTTCAAATCCTCGAGTGGGGTCAGAGTAATACAGTCTGAAGCCCACTGTTAAACCCTCCTCAAACATGGTGGCGGCTGGTCTGTCTGAGTACTGGTCCAACCAAGGCTTAAGCCTTCTCACCCACACTGGGGTGGGAAAGCTTGTCACCATGAGGCTTGGGGATTCTGCCTCTCCCAGCCAGATATCCTCCCCTGGGAGGACCACGACCCTGTACACTGCACAAATGGGTGTTGACGGTTGTATGCCAGGCATGCATGATGAAACTGCATTGTCACCCTGTTGCAGTTGCCTTGATTAAATGCATAACATAACTGCCAAGACCTGCCCTCCAACCACTGGGGGGAGGCCACATGCTGGGCCAAGCCACTGCCAGTGCGCAGCGCCTTGCTTCCCTGCCATCAGGAGCATGTTGCGGTGACCCCACCCCCAGGAAGCATCCTCTTGCCACCACTGGTGAAATTCCTTCTCAGAGGTGCTGCCAGTCCATGGCAGGGGTGAGGCTAGGGTACTACACACCATACAGTTTAATGAATGGTTGCAAAACTGGTGCAGAGCACAGGGCTTTGGCTTCATTGGGGACTGGGGGTACACCTGGAGAAATGAAGGTTTATACTGGCATGATGGTCTGCATCTGTCCATGAAGGGAACCAAAATCCTAAGTGACAGGTTTAAATGCTTCCTTGGCAAGCTTTTAAACTAGCCATGGGGGGAGGTGCTAATAAGAGGCAGGACGTTTCAAGCCTCCCCCCACAAAACATGACTGGTAGTAAGGTAAACACTGAGGTACAGTGCTCAACAGAGGGAAGGACAGGGGTAAATGGAAAAATAGACAAGGGCAAAAAGAGTAGGCATGGGGGAAAAAGGATAAAGCCAACATTAAATGGAGGGCAATGAGTACCAATGCTCGTAGTCTGGGAAACAAGCTTCCTGAGCCAGTAGCCTTGATTGAAGATGAAAAATTGGATATTGTGGCAGTCACAGAAACATGGTACATGGAGAACCATGACTGGGATGTCAACATACCGGGGTACACAGTCTACAGAAGGGACAGGGAGGGGAAAAGAGGAGGTGGAGTAGCTCTATATATAAGGGAAGAGATCAAAGCTACAGAACTAAAAAGTAAAGGGTAAGGACAAGAGGCACTCTGGGTCACCTTGGAGACAGGGAATGGCATCACAATCCGCACAGGGGTTGTATACAGACCCCTATCTCAAGGGGAGGAAATGGACAAGAAAATGATAGACGACATTCTCAAAATGGCTGAAAAAGGGGAGATACTGTTAATGGGAGACCTGAATATGCCAGATGTTAACTGGATGACATGTACTGCAGCCACATCCAAGAGCAGGGTCATTCTTGATGCCCTGCAGGGGCAAACCTTAGACAGCTAGTGTTGGAACTCACTCGGGAGGAAGCAATACTAGACCTGGTACTCTCAAATGGAGAGAGGATCACAAATTTATAAGTTGGTAGACATCTGGGAACAAGCGACCACTGCACAGTGTGCTTCACAATAAGCACAACCATGGGGACAAGCCATACAAAAACAAGCATACTAGACTTTAGAAGGGCTGACTTTGGCAAAATGGGTGAATACCTGAGGAATACACTAGTAAATGGACAAAAAGGAGGGGTGGAAGAACAATGGAGAAAAATCAAAACTGCCATCATTCAGGCAACAAGCCTTTGTGTGAAACAGATAAAGAAAACAAAGCGGAGTAAAAAAACACTATGGTTCTCAAAAGAGGTGGCAGGGAAGGTTAAGGAGAAAAAGGCTGCATACAAAAAAGTATAAGGCATCACAGAAGGAACACGACAGGGAACTGTATCAATTAAAGCAGAAAGAAGTGGGGAAGACAGTCAGAATAGCAAAAGCCCAAACTGAGGAAAAATAGCCAAGTCAGTTAAGAATGGGGATAAAACCTTTTATAGGTACATTAGGGAGCAGAGAAAGGTTAAGGGAGGAATAGTGAATATTGATAAGGGAGAGGGGAGGTGGGCAGAGGGAGACAGTGAAAAGGCAGAGATACTGAATGAATACTTTTGCTCAGTATTCACAAAAGAAGATGAAGAGGAGTTACCTAAACCAGACAATAGAAGCACTCTGGGTAGGGGGTTGACACCAGTCCATTTACAGAAGAAAGAGTCCTGAAAGAACTCCTAAAACTCAAGGTGGACAAAGCAATGGGCCTGATGGGATTCATCCCAGAATCCTAAAAGAACTAATGGAGGACCTAGTGACACCACTGACCACACTTTTAACAAATCATGGGAGGATGAGGTGGTACCTGAGGACTGGAGGAGGGCAGATGTGATTCCCCTTCACAAAGTGGGAGCAAGGCAGAAGCAGGAAACTACAGACCTGTAAGTTTGACCTCAGTGGTAGGGAAAATGATGGAATCACTTCTGAAAGAAAGAACTGTTGAGTACCTAGAGGCCAGCGGGGCACAGGACCCAAAGCAGCATGAATTTACAGCAGGAAGGTCATGTCAGATGAATCTAATAGATTTCTTTGACTGGGTGACCAAAGTAATACACAAGAGAGGGGCTGTGGATATGGCCTACCTAGACTTTAGCAAGGAATTTGACACAGTCCCACACAAAAGATTAATAATCAAGTTAACCAGCCTGGGAGTGGGTCCCAGGGTGGTAGCCTGGGTTGCAAACTGGCTGCACAACAGGACACAGAAGGTAATAGTGAGTGGAACACATTCCAAAGAAAGGGGGGTCACTAGTGGAGTACCTCAGGGCTCAGTACTGGGTCCAGTCCTCTTTAACATCTTTATAGGTGACATTGCAGAGGGTCTGGAAGGAAAGGTATGCCTCTTTGCAGTTGATACAAAGATCTGTAACAGAGTTGATACACAAGGGGGGGTAGAAAGGCTGAGAAGGGACTTTGCAAGGTTGGAGGAATGGTCAGACATATGGCAACTTAGATTCAATGCAAAGAAGTGCAAAGTAATGCACCTGGGAAACAAAAACCCAGGAGAAGAGTACACAATAGCAGGGGAGGTTCTAACAACAACAAAAATGGAACGGGACTTAGGGGTAGTCATATCAGATGATCTAAAGGTGGGTAAGCAATGTGAGAAGTCAGTAAGGAGAGTCAGGAGCATACTGGGATGCATAGGAAGGGGCATCACAAGTAGAAAAAGGGAAGTGGTTATCCCTCTGTACAGACAGTTGGTGAGACCCCATCTGGAGTACTGTGTGCAGTTTTGGAGACCTCATCTACGCAAGGACATAGACAGGATGGAAGCAGTCCAGAAGAGGGCAACTAAAATGGTGCAGGGTCTGCATCAGAAATCATATGAAGAGAGAATGAAAGAGTTTAATATGTATACCCTTGATGAAAGGAGGGACAGGGGGGACATGATAGAAACGTTCAAGTACCTCAAGGGAATCAACAAAGTCCAGGAGGGTAGCATCTTTCAGAAAAAGAGATGTGTAAGAACAAGGGGACACAATTTAAAGATAGAGGGGGGACAGCTCAGGGGTAATGTGAGGACATTTTTTTTCACGGAGAGAGTGGTGGATGCGTGGAACTGCCTTCCTGGGGAGGTTGTTGGGGCTAAAACAGTGGGGGAATTCAAACATGCATGGGACAGACCCAAGGCAATTGTAGTGGGGGGTTGCAGGAAGTAGGCTGTTGGTTAACTAGAATCTTCAGCTTATCCAGTAGGTAGGGAAATGGGCAGACTGAGTGGGCCAGGTGGTCCTTATCTGCCCTCAAAGTCTATGTTTCTATGTTTCTATCTTATTTCAATCACACCAACCCCCCGTTTCCACTGGTACATCAAGGTAATACAATGCATGTAACTGAATAGTTCTAACCCTTGGGACGCATCACCTTGCAGGACCACTGTAGCGTACACTGGGAATACCGCAATCCAATTGTCAAAGGTCTGATGGACTTTGACCTTGTCTCCCTTGTCCTTCTTTCTGTCATTCTGCTCTGCCTCCTGGTTCAACAGGGAGAACATATCTGCCTATTCCCAGTTCTGGATCTGCTGGTGGACCTTTTCTGACAGGTGCATCTCTATCAGCATGTCCAATCCAATAAGGAGCTAGTTGGTGCCTGACAGGGGGACTCGAGAGGCTCTGGGGCCTTGGGTAGTGAGGTGTACACCATAGCCACTAGTGCCACCTCCATGTCTGCCATCCTCATGAGCTTATCACACAGGTTCCCCTGTTGGGATAGCCTGTCTGGCTCCAATGTCATCTGGAGACCTTGTGGGGCCCGCCCTGCACTGAGGCCTTACCACTCTCGTCTACAGCTTTCAGCTCACTTTCTGAGCCTTCCCCTCTGGATGGCCTCCAACACCTCCCTTAATCTGGGTCCTTCCCTGAAGCCCTTCCAGTCATTCCTTACCTGTGGCCCCAGAAATCTTCGCAGGGGGCATGTTATTATTCATCACTGTACCATCTCCCTTAGCTGTCCTCTTCTTCAAACCTGAATCTCTGGACACTAATGGACAATCCAACCTGTCCAGACATATCTCGAGCCAGGCTGCCCCTTTCTTCCTGTAGAACTGCTGCACTTGTTCCTCAATGGCCACCTGTCTCATGGCTGTTGGTGTCTTCTGACATGCAGCCATACCTTCAATGACAACGAAAATCTGCCCCTATCCCCACATCCCATTAGTAAGGTATTTAAATAACCACATAGTGCTGTTGTTTTCTTTTGGGGGGGATGAAACAGCCACCGAGAGAGGGCTAATTAACCAAGAATGTGCTTGTTGGCATAATAAACATGCCCCCAAATCTAGTGAGACCTGGAGCACAGCAATAGGTATATCCCACCAGGGAATGTACCCCCAAATGCTACCTGCCTAATAGATTGACCCTGGGGCCTGGACTTGGCAAAGCATCTGCAAGCCCAGTTCGACCACACCCCTGGGCACCCAGGGGGAAATTTTTCAGGGTTTTTTTGTAGCAGGAAAAACCTTGCACTTCTACCAGAGGCAGCTTTTTTTGTTTATTATTGCCTTCCTCTGTTCCCATCACCACTGCTGGCGGCACCCTGCCGCAGGCCGACTGATCCAGGCCCTGGACATTTGAATAAGGAGTTGGGGGGCTTCCCCCAATCAAACCAGTAGACCCCTCGGGGCCACAGAACCCTCACGCTCACACCAGTAGAAAGAAAAAAAAGGCTTCCTCTGGGATTCATAATCATCTGCCATCCCCAAGATGGCCAACGAGATCTGCTCGCACCAAAGGCACCATGCCAGTCGCAAAGGCTCTAAGCCATCTACAAGATGGCCACCAACCCCCACACTCATAAGAACATAACTACACTCTCATCAGACAGAGAGAGAAAGGATGCAGCGGAAGCGCCACATGCCACGCAGGAGCTCCCCTGCATGGTGCCAGGACTATGGCGGTCTCGCCGAAGATGCACCCACTGTAAATCAGAAAACTCTGTGGCATTACAGGCCACATAGAGAGCACCCCAGCAGCCCACAACTTCACTGAGTCAACCGGATAAGAGGGACCTAGTGTGTCCCCCCTCCAAGAGCCGCCTTGCCCCCGTTGCCTGCTCTAAGAGGCTACCTGGAAGAATCTACCTAATCCCCAAAATGGAGCACTGTAGCCTGGTGAGTGAAAGGTCCCAATAAAGGGGGGGTGGAACTTGGAGGCTGTCCAGCTGGTCAGAGGCACAGACCACCATCTACCATGGCTGAGCCACACAGAGATTAATCTGCTTGTATGAGCACCGGGAAAACTGGTGAGAGGGGTCCAGAACACTCCAGAAGCAGTGGTACTCCCAGAAAGGCACCAAACAGAGATTGTGGAATCACCTAGGTGTGCTGAGGGTATCCAGCATATTCGCTACTTGTTTAAAGCTCAGAGGGAGGGAAGTCACACAGTAATAAAACAAAAAAATCCCAGCCATTTCGAGGAAGGCAAGCTGAAAACCAGCACCTCTCCTCCTTGAAAAAAGGCTGACTAGGCCCATACCTTCTAGTAAAGGTCATCTCTGCAGTCAAGGCTAGATCAACTCAAAGGAAGAGAGAGAGGGAGATGAGCCTGGGAGGCACCTTAAGTATCTCCCCTGTCAGGCTGTGGCACTGAGAGTTGAGACACTGGACACCACACCTCGCGCCACACCGGCGACCTGGGTTTGGGAATGAGCCCGTACTGCTGGGGGTCGACAGAGGATAGAGAGGATCGAGCGTCTGCAGGACTGCTCTCCTCTCTCGGGGAGGGATCCAGGGGTAGCCTGGTGCAGCAGCAGCCCCTGGTGGAGTCCAGTGGCACTGCTACGCACAGGGGCTCACAAGCTAGCAAGGAGTGGACGTCGGGCAGTTGCCTTCCGGACTTGGGTGGGAGCACCCACATCATGGGCTGGGCGGCATTGCACGTCCCACGTCAAGGGCGTAAAACATTACAGAAAACCCCCTCCAGCCTGGATAGGTGACGGCCCTCTAAGAGCCATGCCGTCCACATGCCCAACACTGGAGCCCTTCCACCACCCCCTTGGATCTCCTCAGGGTCCTATATCCCTCCTGGGGGCTTGGGGAGAAAGTAAAATGATGTTGAGGATGGCGGGGCTCACAGTGGGCGGTAGAGCGACACTGGCCAGTGGAGAGGCCAGAGAGAGTTCTGGTGCCAGGGGGAGACAAAAGAGAGTTGTAAAAATAAAGAAAGAAAAGTATCTCCCCTGTCTCCTCCCTTGAGCCATGCCATCTCTGCCCTAAGGGTGGCCAGCTGGGGACCTATTCCTGGGCATTGCCAGGCCAAATGTTCCCCCAGAAGAAGCCCCCCCCCTTATTCTGACAAGGTTCGGGGAAGGAGGCCACGCAAATGGCCAGCTGCTGTGATAGGCTGGCAGCCTTTCTATTTTTAAGCAGAAAGGAACCTGTCTCTGGAAAAATCACTATGCTTCTGCAAAAAATAAATAACACTAGAGCTGAGTGACTGAAAGTGGTGGGAGAGAGGTGGCAGCAGACACACACACACACACACACACACACACACACACACACACACACACACACACACACACACACACACTCTGTCTTTCTCTCTCTTGCTAGTCCCTGCAGCTGAGTCCAGTACAGGGACAAAAATACAAAAATGTAGTCAGAACTTTTCTGATGATGATGGTCAGGTGTTAAATACTGAAAAAATACCTCTTTTGCTAACAGAAAAATGTGTTGGTTTTTTTTGGTTGGGGGCAAGATAAAGGTCTCAGAAAGGCAAGCCACTGCAGACAGACTGCAGCTATTTTTCTCAGATGAGTCTACCAACACGCGGTGAGGAGATCACATGATGTGCATATCTGAGAATTCCAAAAACTGCCTCTGATTGGCCAACAAAGCCCTCTGAGACTTTGACATCTTATCCACCAAATATTGCTTCCTTAATACTGGTCGAATAGTGAGATATTTGAAACATCATTCTGAATCTTCGGGAAGCCTACTATTTGTGGTATTCGGGAAATAATATTTGGTCCATGCACAGCACTACTGAATGGATGTTTTGTTGAATTTTTTTATGCAGTTCTACTTAGAAACAGGTGAATAGCTTGGCAGGTGCAAAAGGCAAATTACATGGCTACACTGATGCAGGAAGTACCTGTACATGAATGAATCCATATGACTGTGAGCAGTCCTTGCATGTTAGGGGAAGAATAGGCTATATGTACAGTATACTGTGAAAACAACAGCCAGAAGCAGTATAAAATATTTGATTTAGTGCATTTATTGCTTAGACAGGTTGTATATCATGTTCTCCTAAGTGTGCATGGAAGTGAAATGAATTTAAGCAATAGCATTGTAATGCACAGCAGTATACAGTATTTTGCAGTTGTTCTCTTCCTATTCTATGTGCTCTAAGCTGTGTTTGAAAGTGAGCTTAATTTCAAAAAAGTATTGTACCATAGAACAGATACTGTTTGCAAAATACTGACTATGAAATCTCTTTATGCTGGTAGCTGTGATCAGAAAGTGTGGTGAGGTGGGAGGCTCTTAATTTTGGTGTCAGGATAATGTACAGTAGGTATATATACTGTAGCAGTCTATGGGAGTAGGCTGTCACAGATGCCTGTTGATGCTTGGTGACTTGCAGGTAAAAAACAGGTTAAGTACTGTAGCAAGTTGCCAAAGTTTGTAAGTATGTTGCCTGTTTTATGTGTTGCTGGCAGACTAGTAGGTACAGCAGACTGTATAGTTGGCAGGCCACCCTGCCCGACTGTGTGCGATGATGATTAAATGGTGCCCCAGGTATCTCATCAGCTCTGCTCTTGTGGTTTGCCCAGATCAAGAAATGATTCAATGGCTTACATAGCCAGTATAGTGTTATGCTTGTGAAGCTGTGTTACTTTGGTTTTGACCGTTCGCACTCTCTATTACAAGGAATTACCACCCTGTAGGGGTACCAAAGGCAAGGAACCGTCTAAGAGGGTTCCAGCCCTAGAGGTGCTGTGGGATGATTCCCTTGGCTAAAGGTACCTTAGGAAGGATCCCAAGGAGAGAGGCACTGCCGCTGGAGGAGGAGGGGAGGATGGTGAGGCAAAGAAAAGGTGCTTCAGAAGGAGGCTGAGAGGAATTGATTATATAACTCAGGAAGTGTGAGTGACTGGCTGCTTTTCCATTGAACTACATGTCCAGCCTTCCAATTCAATGTCCTATGCAGCTAGTATAGTGTTATGCTTGTGCAACTGTGTTACTTTGGTTTTGGCAGTTCGCAGTCTCTATTCTAGAAGAATTACCGCCCTGTAAGCATACCAAAGGCAAGTTCCACCACTAGAGGTGCCACGGGATGACTCCCTTGGCTAACGGTACCTTAGGAAGGATCCCCAAAAAGAAATGTAGTAATATGAAGCATATAAGCAGCAGTAGCTGTGAGGTGTAGTAGTAGATGAAGCATCAGGCAGCTTGATAATGTAATGAGTTGCTAAGGTTAGCGTGGCATGATTTTCATGGGTTGCGTTAGAAAATTAGGGGACCTCCTAAGGAGAGAGGGAATGGCAGAGACACCATCCACCTCCATCCAACAGCGGAACCTACCTAAGAAAGTAGGGGACACTACTATGCTAATTAACAGTTATGACCTGAGGCACGGAGCAGAGAAAAAAACAGATGAGGAGGAAATCTATGGGGACCCACGGCCTAGGTCGCATTCCCTCCAGGCTTGGGATATTTTAATTAGTGACGGCTCTGCTGCTGCAATTTGGAAAACCAATTAAAGGGAGATGGAAAATATACCAGATTGGAGGAAAGCTCTCACTCAATCCCTCTAGTGGGATCGTTGTGGTAGGTTGCGAGAGTGCTCTGCAACATTGGGGCAATCAAGGAGAAGGAGGAGAGCAATGACTGATGAGGCACTCACCTGGCCTACTTGCCCTAAAAACAAACCAGGTGAACCAGAGGCAATCATAGGGAGAATGCAGTGAAGGTGCTTTGCTAGAAAACCACTAAAGCCAATGGATAATCATTGTAGTGGAAACCACTAGAGCCAAAGTAGATCGGAGTAACCACCCTTCACAGCAAGTCTTAAATTCTACACCAGTTGCTGCTGTCACGTCAGCGATCAGCTAAAGCCAAGCCTGGAGTGAGTACATTCCCAACGATGGGCCAGATGAGAAGGACCACATCCTAAGTCAGGCACGCTCAAGATGCAGACTTAGAACTGCAGAGTGACACCATCAGCTGCAGGGGAAACCCTGCTTCAGAATGGTATGGCTGGCATGCCCCAGAAACTGATGAGGAGCTGAATGTGCATTAAGTGCTGAGACCTTATGGAGGTTGGATGCAATAAGTGAGCATTAAGCAATGATTGCATAAGCAAGAGTGGACCTGCATGTAGATAAGTAAGGCAGTGTGGCAATAGTTGGACCTGCACATAGGTCAGTAAGTAGTAGCAATAGTCGGACCTGCACGTAGGGCTGCAAAATGTAGTAGCAATGGTGGGACCTGAACATAGGTGAAAGGAGTAGCACTATGAATGGTGGGACAAGCCAGCCAGACATTTAGAGAAGCCAATGAAGGTGACAAATACTATGAGGATTTTCAGTGGTGAAGGCAGATGTAGAACATAAAGTAATTAGCCACACAGGGCCATGACTCCCCAAACTCTTCCAAGTCCCCACTGTAGGAAAAACAAGAAAGTGATGGAAGGGCTGAGACCCACATGCTGTTATTGAACTAGTTTACAGCATCGGCAGTAGCTTTGCTGGCCTCAGAGTATAACAGAGCGTACAAACAAAGAGCAGCATCTGTACTGAATAACTGTGAGTTGTAAAATTCAATAAACATAGAATGAAGGGAGGTACAATGCTCTGAAAGCAGCTATCACTAGGCAGTGCAATGGAACTGCAGAAATGAGGTAGGTAGAATGAATTGAGAGAGCATGATTGAGCTGCATTGCTGGGGTTCAGAGTGAGCTTGAATCTGGTCAAAACAATTGAATGTGTAGTATAGAGAGCAGCTATGGTTGAGCTGAAACACACAGATAATGATTGCAGTTGCATTGCAACTAACTTGGGAGCTGTGAGTAACTGAGAACAAGTAGTATGAGCTCTGGAGCAATATGCTAGGAGCTTAGAAACAAAGCCCCCCCAAAAAGACAAAACCAAAGACACATAAATCCAGAAAACAGGGAACAATGACAGAAAGTAGCACACAGCTGGAGGCAAAATACAAACCAGGAGCAGAAAAATAAACACAGAAGTCCAGCAGAGACAAGCAGGAGCAGCAAGTTGGGGGGGGGGGCAGCCAGCCTGGTAAGCCCTAGCCAGCTCAGAGGACAGACTGACAGAGCCTCTGGCAGGCAAAGAAAAAGTGCTTCGGAAGGAGGCTGAAAGGAACTGCTTATAGCTTAGGAAGTGGGAGTGGCTGGCTGCTTGTCCATTGAACTACAGGCCCAGCCCTTCCAATTGTGTTTGAGGTAGGGTTGCTGCTTATCAGTGCCAAGATGTGATCCCCATTTGCCATGGCTGATCATAGTGCCAATCAATACCAATCAGCAGTTACTATTAGCATGTCAAGGTAGTGGATGCCTTTCAGTATGTGGGTTGCTGCTACTCTGAATAGGACTGAGCTAGGTGGGGATAGAATGCTGGGATTTTTTTATGTGTGAAGTTGTGAATAGGAAGAGGGAAGGGTTTTATACTAAGGGTGGGTATGGCAAGGGTACAGGTAACATGGTTTTAAGCTGACAGTGTGTGAAATGGTAATATGCTACACATGGGTGAGGAGTTTTTTGTTTTGTTTGGTTTACAGGAACCCTCTTTAAAAAAATAGAAATTATCCATGTGAAGCAGCATCAAAGTCAGGAAGTGCACCCCACTATTTGCAAAGCAAGTTCCCAATTTCTCTGCAACTTTGTATGTGACATTTATGTTCACAACACTCCTACTTTCAAGCTGGAGTTACCAAAGGGACCCATAATATCAAGCACAATCTGTTGGACAATATACTGTAGATTCAAAGCAAAGAAGTGCGTAATTATGCACTTGGAGCCCAGGAATCCAGGGGAGGAGTATTCAATTGGGGAGGATGCGGACAGCCACCAAACAGAAGATGGATCTGGGGATGATTATATTGGATGACCTAAAGATGGCCAGACAGTGTGATAAAGTGGTGAAGAGGGTCAGCAGGATGAAAGGTGCATAGGGAGAGGCATCACTAGCACAAAAATGAAGTAATAATGCCACTTTACAGATAACTGGTGAAACCTCATCTTGAATACTGTATCTAGATCTGGAGGATGCATCTTAGGAAATATATAGACAGAGTGGAAGCTGTCCAGAGAAGGGCTACAAAGATGGTGCATGGGCTACACCAGAAGAAATATAAGTAGAGGCTGAAGGACCTCAATATGTATATACTGGAGATGAGAAGGGAGAGGGGGAATATGATAGAGACGTTTAAATATCTCAATGGTATAAATGAGGTACAGGAGGGAAGCCTCTTTCAGAAATGAAAATGGTCAAGAACAAAGGGTTATGATAGGAGGCTGGAGGACGATAGAATCAGAGGTAATGTAAGGAAGCATTTGTAACCCCTAGATGGCGCTATCCCAGGGGCTACTACCCCTGCCTGAGTTGCCACTAACAGGTTGAGGGGCCTGGATCCAATGGCGGGTGCCTCCACCCAGAGGTCAGGGTTTGCAATAGTTAAACTTACTTGGTCACAGCCCTCTGGGACACTGCAACCCCCCTTTCTTCCCACTAGTGGCCCACACAATATATCGAATTACCTTCACAGTATACACTTACCCCAGGGGTGGTTCAGGCACTAGGACCTCCTGTAAAATAAGATACAGTGCAACAATCACAGTACAATACTTTAACATAGACAAATACACTCAGGCAGTATAACTTTGCTGAAACAAGCAGCTCGGATTTATTTAGGGGAATATAACAAGGACAGGGAAATCAGGTTAATTAGCTTATCACTTTACTATCTACCTATGGCTCTGTGCACAGGCCTATCCTACCAGTTACTGTCCCTGGGTACCCAAGCCCTAGTGGCTAGTCCAAACCGTGGCAGCTGGTAGGGGCCCTTTCACACAGTGAAAAGAAAAATTAGTTTAAACAGTCAGCAGTACAGTGATTCCAGTTGGATTTAATGTGGCAATTCAACAGGAAGCGACCCTGAATTAGTACTCACGACCTCCAAACAAGATAGGGTCCTTCAACGTCAGCAGGGCTACGCTTGAGCTCCACGAGACTCTTCACACATTTATATGGTAAAAAAAAAAGTACTATACCAGGTAGGCTGCTTCTCTATCCCGATCGTGATTACTGCACAATACCCGGGAGAACACACAGCAGATTCAGTTCCTGACAGACCGAGTGCAATTCAACAATTTCTCCAGTCTTCTACACGGTGAGCCTGGTTTCTACTCTTCAGAGATCCTTTGATTCTTTTCACAGGATGGATTCAGTCCTAACAAGCAGTTACACAAGCTGCAGACCGGAACTCTAGGCCTTACACACGTTTTTTGACTGAAACTGTGCACTGAAGGAGCACAGGGTTTCTTTCCCCTTCACTGCCAGATCTAAACTGAAACTCAACAGACAAAACCGGGCACTTCCTTTGAGTTCCTCCCAGTTCTTGACTGGATTGGCTGTCACTCACAATAGACTGCTGCTGTTGGTCCAAAAAGGCGCCGTCTAAACTACATCTCCCAGAGTCACTGCCCATACAATCCTCTTGTGGCTGGCTCAGATTATGAGTCCAAGTTCTGATTCGTCCAAGGCACCATTTTAGAGCTAGCTTACCCCACACTGATTGGTCCAGTTCAGCAGTTCAAAACCAGAATGGGGAACTAGGCAGACACTGTTCTGACTGCAAAGAAAAGCAGGTTAGACAAACTGTAATTTCATTATTACTCTAAATGGTTTCTGGCAAACAGTTACATCTTTCAAATAGGTTCCCTTTGCACTCTAGTGACTGCAAAAATGGAGTGAATTGGCAGCAGCTTGAGTGGTACTCAAAGAAACACACAGTCCCCCATACAAACTAATTATGTCTGCAAGCAGACAGCTCTTAAAGAGACAGTATCAGAGGTTCTAAAAACACTCACTGATAAATGGCTTAAACGCCAAACACCATTCAGGCTTGGAGCATTCAAGCAAGCTCCTGGAAGTCTTTTGGGAACCCCCATTTGCAGGGGGGTTACATCCTTCCTGGCCTGGGAAAGCTAGATGTCCGTGTCAAGCAAGTACCCCCATAAGTTTCAACTGCAACCATATACATTTGCATTAGGCCTCTACATGTAATCATCAGTCAATATATCATTTACCAAGAACACATTTCTGAAACATTGCAGTCGTCACTCTTTACACAGTATTACATACACATTGTACCATAACTCAAGTTATTACCTCTTGTACATAGGAAACCTAGAAGAGAGAGGCCCTTCCTATCAGTTACCTTGGGGCTGACGAGGCAGGGCACCATACTTAGAGGGCAACACAAGTAACTTGGAGTTAGCACTGATGCTCAGTTTGGGTAATGAGCCAGGGACACATACACTCCTTTATGGACAACATTGAGAGGCAAGTCCACAGGCCTCCCAAGTGAATCATAACTGAGGTGCACCACAGGCTTTACAGCTCTAATCAGTCTTTCTAGGGGAACTGTTACAGTCTCCCTGCACTCTGAGCCTCATTTTCAGCATTGTCCTCACTTGTCAGGGGAGTCTCCATGGGGGTAGAGAGGCTAGAACTTGGGGCATTTTCAGCTCCAGGAGTTACAGTTTCTGAGTCCACAACATTTGGCTCGCATGGAGAGCTTTCAGACACTGGCAGTGGACTGTCAGGGCACTCAAAATACTCTTCTTGTTCTGGTGTATCACCAATCTGACCCAATCCATCATTTTCCTCCCCTGAAAGCTCAAACAGTTCAACCATGCACAATGATTCCATTTCATCTGATCTGATGCTTTGCACTTCACTTTCTGGGAGCATTGGCTCCAGGACGAAGCTGGGGCTTGGACAGTCCAGAAGGCCCAGCTTCATCTCCAGTATTGACTAGGGATTGCCCCAAAACAATTGACTCAGTTCATAAGAAGGATAGTATTCAAAGTCACTCTCACTTTCTTCCGATATGGACTGACAGTCATCTCTCAACTGGGACTTGTGCAGGGGAACATTTTAACTCTGTTCTGTAGGTGCAGACTTCTGATCTTTTCTTAGCAGCAGCTCTAGTCACTGGTCCAGAGGGGGCATCTTCTGGGGCTCTGACTCAATCAGGATTTGTCCAATGGGCAGTAAATGATTTCTATGCATTGTTTTTACATCTTTTGAATTGTTCTCAGGCCTTACTTTGTACACTGGCAGATCATCTAGTTTGCCCACTACAATGTGAGGAGATGGTGCCATCTGTCAGCAATCTTGTGTTTGCCATGCAGTCCCAGATTTCTTAGCTAATACCCGATCTCCCTCCTGGAGTTCTGTGCTTTCACCTTTTTATCATACCGTTCTTTGTTGGCCAGATTTCTTTTGGCAGCCATGGTTTGAGCCAGTTGGTACGCATGAGTTAGCTGGGCCTTTAACTTTTAAAACTGTATAATAGTTGTCAGCTTGAACCCCATCAGGAGAGACCCCAAAGCACACATCTACTGGTAGTCAAGCTTCTCTTCCAAACATCAGTGCAGGGGGAGAACTGGCATCACTTTTTGGTGCAGTTATAAGCATGTACCAGGGTGCTAATTTGTTGGCTCCATCTAGGCTTGTCCTTTGGCAAGGTGCCTTGCATATCTAGCAAAGTGCTGTTGGAAACGTTTCAGGCTGTGGGTCCCCTGGGGTGGTAAGGAGTGGTTCTGACTTCGCAGACTCACAGAGAAAGCATCTCTTTGATCAGATGACCTCAAAGTCTCTCCCTTGATCAGAATGGATTCTTTGTGGAGCCCCATATGAACAAAAAGTTTTCATAAGTACTTTGGCCACAGTGGATGCTTTCTGGTCTTTGGTGGGGAAAGCTTAGGCATATCTCGTGAAATGGTCAGTGACCACCAGCACATTACTAGATATTTCTTTGATCTGACTCCAAACTCAGAAAATCAATACAAACCAGCTCCATGGGCACTGGTAGGTGATGTTAACAAGGGGCAGCCCTCTGAGGCAAAGCTTTCTCTGCAAGTACAGTGACTACAAGTTCGAATGTGTTGCTCCACATCAGCCCCCATCTTAGGCCAATGAATCTGGATCTCACCAAGTCAAGTGTTCTGTCTATACCAAGGTGCCCCATGTGGTTGTGCAAGGACCTCAGTACTGAGTCTTGAAAGGCAGTGGGCAGCACATGTTGTTGTTTGTCTACTTGTCCCCCTCTGTCTACTGTTTCTCTGTATAACAGTTTATTGATCAGTTTCAACTTAGGGACCTTCTTTGTATAACAGTGCAGTTCTCAAATCAGTGGGCGTGAATTTGGACACATCTTTTCCTGCATAGAGGCTTCAAAGCTGCTTTGATCATGGGATCGCGGATTGAGCCCACCGAACACTGTCATTGTCCAGCTGAGGCAGTGCACCAATATCTATTGCAGAAAGTGGCAACAAGCAGCAGGTATGCAACCCTCAGAGGGTCCCAAGCAATCCACTAGGCAGGTTCTTTGTTGGCCAGATTTCTTTTGGCAGCCATGGTTTGAGCCAGTTGGTACGCATGAGTTAGCTGGGCCTTTAATTTTAGTAAATACTGTAAATAGTTGTCAGCTTGAACCCCATCAGGAGAGACCCCAAAACACACATCTACTGGTAGTCAAGCTTCTCTTCAAACATCAGGCGGTAGGGAGAACCCAGTGGCATCACTTTTGGTGTGCAGTTATAAGCATGTACCAGGATGCTAATTTGTTGGCTCCATCTAGGCTTGTCCTTTGGGTGACCAGGGTGCCTAGCATATCTAGCAGAAAGTGAGTTGAAACGTTCAGGCTGTGGGTCCCCTGGGGGTGGTAAGGAGTGGTTGGACTTTCGTGCACTCCCCACAGAGAAAGTATCTTTGATCAGATGACTCTCAAGTCTCCCTTGATCAGAATGGATTCTTTGTAGACCCCATAATGAACAAAAGTTTTCTACAAATACTTTGGCCACAGTGGATGCTTTCTGGTCTTTGGTGGGGAAGCTTGGGCATATCTCAGAAAGAATGGTCAGTGACCACCAACACATTACTGATATTTCTTTGATCTGACTCCAAACTCAGAAAATCAATACAAACCAGCTCATCATGGCTGGCACTGGTGGTGATGTTAACAAGGGGCAGCCCTCTGGGGCAAAGCTTTCCTCTGTAAGCAGTGACTACAAGTTCGAATGTGTTGCTCCACATCAGCCCCATCTTAGGCCAATAGAATCTGGATCTCACCAAGTCAAGTGTTCTGTCTATACCAAGGTGCCCCATGTGGTTGTGCAAGGACCTCAGTACTGAGTCTTGAAAGGCAGTGGGCAGCACTAGTTGTTGTTTGTCTACTTGTCCCCTCTGTCTACTGTTTCTCTGTATAACAGTTTATTGATCAGTTTCAACTTAGGACCTTCTTTGTATAACAGTGCAGTTCTCAAATCAATGGAGGCGTAATTTGGACACATCTTTCCTGCACAGAGGGCTTCTAAAGCTGCTTTGATCATGGGATCGCGGAGATTGAGCCCACTGAATACTGTCATTGTCCAGCTGAGGCAGTGCACCAATATCTATTGCAGAGAAAACAGCGATAAGCAGCTGATACCAATTCTCAGAGGGGTCCCCAAGCAATCCACTAGGCAGTCCACTGCATCCGTGGACATTTGTTCCTCCTGTCCAAACTTCAGGCAGAGTGCCTGAATGTCAGGTTCCGCTAATCGGACCCAATCATTCTAGGGAACAGGCCTCCGGGAGAGCATCAGCATCTATGTGGTTCAGACCTGCTCGTATTCAGAGCATAGTCATATGTAGATAATGCAGAAAGCCACCTATGGCCAGTGGCATCAAATTTAGCTGAAGTCTGCACATAGGTCAAAGGATTATTGTCAGTTTTTACTAGTATTTTAGCCCATACAAGTACTCATGGAATTGGTCAACAATAGCCCACTTCAAAGCTAGGAACTCTAACTTATGTACAGGATAGTTCTTTTCGGATGGGGTCAGGCTTCTACTGGCAACGGCACTGTCTCAGGCCATTCTCGTGCTCTTGGCACAACACAGCCCCAAACCCTTGCAAGCTAGCACTGGTGTGGTGACGAAGGTTTTCTTGGATCGGCATAGGCCAGCACTGGAGCATGGGTAAGTTGATATATGATCTCATGAAAAGCAGTCTCACATCAGGAGTCCAGCGGGCCCCAAATACTTCACTGGATGAAATACACTCTTTCAGTCTTGAGGGACGCTGACTTTTGGTATTTTGTGGGTTGGGGATACCCTTGAGTAAGGTTAAGTAAAGGGGCGGATCACTCTTGAATAGTCCTTGATGAAAACCGATAATAACCACAGAATCCCAGGAATCTTTGCAGTTCTTTAGATTTTTGGGCTGTGGCCAGGTGGTCAAGGCCTCAACTTTACTTGGGTCGGTCCTCTATTCCCTCGGTGGATACAATGTGTCCCCATACTTTACTGATGTTTGAAAGAATTGACACTTATCAATGGACAGTTTAGGCCAAAGTCCTCCAGTCGGTCCAATACCTAAATAATCTGCTCTCATGTTCCTCAGTGAGCGCCAAAACACAATAACATCATCTAGGTATACCAGGCACTTCAGTCGTTCATGTCCCCCACTGCACGCTCCATCAATCGATGAAAGTGGCTGGGGCACCTGAAACCCTTTGAGGCATCCCATGAATTATATGAAGCGGACAGATAAAGGCTGTCTTCTCACGGTCCTCTGGGGCCATCGGGATCTGGTGGTACCCACGCGGAGATCCAACACAGAGAACCACTTGCTCCTCGCTTAGGCAGTCAAAAGCATCCTGAATGCGGGCATTGTGTACCGATCAGGGATAGTCCGCGGTTTAAGGTGCTGATTAATCCACACACATCCTTACCGGCCTCCATTCTTTTCCTCACTACCACAATGGGGAAGCATAAGGGCTTCTGGATTTTGTATTACACCAGCAGCTAACATCTTCTGCAGATGCCGCCACATCATCTATGTCAGCAGGTGCCAGGCGCCGAGACCTCTCATAAATGGTCTTTCGTCATTCAGCCGGATATTGTACTCAGCTCCTTGCACGCATCCTATGTCCCATTCCTTTAAAGAAAACACCTGGTCTCTCTGGGCAAGCTTCTCACTGATCCTCACTTTCCATTCAGCTGGCAATGGGGAGTCGCCGAAATCAAACAAGTCAGGCGTTACTCTGCCATTCTTCCTTGAACTCTTGCTGCTGGGTAGCACTGCAGTGTCTGCACAATGCACATTAGCCAGGATGCAACCTCTATTTACTCGAATGTCTCTTTCAGACACATTATGAACTTGGACCATTACCCTTCTGGCATAAGCATAGGCTCTAGCGGGCAAATACTAAGCTTGACCAGCAGTCCCTCTGGCAATTTTCCGTCACCTGGTGCATCCAACATTAATATTTTATTCTTAACATCCTTTCTGATATGGACCTCTCCCCTGTAAGGCACACTGGGCATTTAGCCAGGATCAGAGACTCAGGATCCTTCTTCCATACAATTCCGACCTGTTCCTCTGGTTCTATTTTTTTCAGCATCTCTGTGCCTCATAGGCCTACCAATTAAGCGGAACTCTTAAAGCTCTACTAGTCTTTGACCCCTGTTTTTCATAACATAACTGTGCCAGCCTTCCGAACATATGAGTATTTGTTCCAATCAACAAAGGGACACCATCATACAGTCCAGTGGGGGGACACACTAAGGCTAGGGTCTCTACTTGTTCGGCCACTCCAGCCACTGAGGTGGGAAAGACAGCCAAATTCGGATGTACCCAGAATAGGGGTAGGCCTTCTCACTTAACCCCCATGCATGCAGTCCTTCTAATGGTTGTAAGGGTATGTCTGACAAATGCTTCTGATACCAATCTTGAAACATAATTGTCACTTGGGAGCCACTGTCTAATACAGCTCTTGTAGACACTCCATTCCACCTTTACAGTGGTCTCCATGGAGGGACCCACTATTCTGGACCAGTCTGGAGGCGGTAGTGGGGGCCTGGGCAACTGACCTTGCCACAAAGGACTTGTAGCATTTTCTTTTGGTGCCCTCACTGGGATCATTTTGTGCACCTCTTAACCACTGATTTGTTCTCCCAAGCTCTCCTTGTAGCCTATATGCAACTTTTGTCAGTGTCTTTGGGGACCAGCATTCCTTTTCATGTGCCCATCCTTCCCACAATTATAGCAAAACATACTTTTGAGTTTGAGCTGGCCAGAGGCGCCCACTGGGAACCAGGGCGGGGTATTACTAACTGGAAACCTTGGTGCCATCTCTGTCTGCGGCAAGTGATAAGCATTTGGAGACATCTCGTCAGTTTCTCCACTTCCATGGTCAAGGAATCAAGTTCGAGCTGTTATCAGGGAGATACATGGGTGGGTACCCCACCCCCATAGCAGATGCAGTCGGATATAGGTCAGGGCCCGTGACTTGCAGCGTGGCCTTCATAAAGGGACTGGTTTTGAATTCTCGATCTCTCTCAACAGTCTGCCCCATTGTGACATATCTTTTCCTTGTCAGAGCACTCATTGACTGTCAACCTCTGCCCCTGAACTTCACTTGATGGGTCACTCAGTCACTGGGTCGTGAGCCTACAGCTATTGGTGCAGGTCCCTCCAGAGGTCGCTTTTCTCAACTCCTCGAATTTCTCTCATTAACTCATCATAGGAGGGTGGGGATTCAGTCGATTTGCCAGGCGTAACTGAAGCAACAGCAGTTCTGAGAAGGGGGCAGACTTAAGGATTCTGTCCAGTCTGGTTCGGTCCAGTTCAATCGCTGGCAAACTACCCTTTCTGAGGCATTCTTGCAACAATTTTTCCAGCCGAGATACATACACAGACAACAACTCCCCTTGGTACTGTTGTGCATTTCTTACTCTCCACCATAGGTCCTCATCAGAATCTGGGCTCCCATACACATTCTCCAAGGCCTCAAGATAGGCCTGTGCAGTTGCTTACAGGTTACTGGCCCGTTTAGCATGGATGGTAGCCAGGCAGGACTTGGAGGCTCACTAACCCTCTTTCGCTTCGGCTTCCGGAGCATTGCCATTCTAGCACTTGGGGGCAACATAGTCTATCCAGGTCTCCCAGTCATCCTCCCCTTGGGGGGTGGGGAAGGTGCCAGAGAAGATCCTTAACCTTTGGTAAGAGTCGTGACTAATGGCAGGTGCAGAAATTGGAGTCTGCATTGGTTTAGCCACCATTACGGGCACTGCAGCAGGAGAGGGTGTTGGGGGAGGAACACCCCCAGGTGGCAAGAATAGTTTCTTCAAGTCCTCCACAGTTTTCCCTTCTCCCAGCAACCATTTAGCAAATTTCTCCTCAAAAGTTTCAGATAGTGGTGGGGGCTCATTCCCCCCCGGGTCTTTTACTGTACTTAGTTATCACTCTCCAGGCAGTGAGGGCTCCCTCTGGGGTAATGGTCTGTGGCACTTTGGAGCTATCTATGGGATCCTTAAACTCTACTAGGGCCAGGAAAGTGTGGGTGAGCAGATTAGCATGCCGACCCACCACCACAGGGTTTTGTAAACCTTCCACCTTGGAAAGTACTCCCTGTACAGTGTCCGTATTGATACCCAGGGGGATGTCCAGGATAAGCATAGCATTTTGGGGGTCAATCTCCTCCCCAGTACACCACTCCACCAGCCGGTGCACAGCCACTTCTGTCGGGGTACCCATTTTTTTTCTTAACAGTGGTTCGTAAATATGGCCACTAGAGGACACACAATCCCAGCGGTGAGCCTCCAAGATGTAACCCCTAGATGGCGCTATCCCAGGGGCTACTACCCCTGCCTGATTTGCCACTAACAGGTTGAGGGGCCTGGATCCAATGGCGGGTGCCTCCACCCAGAGGTCAGGGTTTGCAATAGTTAAACTTACTTGGTCACAGCCCTCTGGGACACTGCAACCCTCTTCCTTCCCAGTGGCCCACACAATATATCGGAATTACCTTCACAGTATACACTTACCCCCAGGTGGTTCAGGCACTGGGACCTCCTGTAAAATAAGATACAGTGCAACAATCACAGTACAATACTTTAACATAGACAAATACCTCAGGCAGTATAACGTTGCTGAAACAAGCAGCTCGGATTTATTTAGGGGGAATATAACAAGGACAGGGGAAATCAGGTTAATTAGCTTATCACTTTACTATCTACCTATGGCTCTGTGCACAGGCCTATCCCTACCAGTTACTGTCCCTGGGTACCCAAGCCCTAGTGGCTAGTCCAAACCGTGGCAGCTGGTAGGGGCCCTTTCACACAGTGAAAAGAAAAATTAGTTTAAACAGTCAGCAGTACAGTGATTCCAGTTGGATTTAATGTGGCAATTCAACAGGGAGCGACCCTGAATTAGTACTCACGACCTCCAAACAAGATAGGGTCCTTCAACGTCAGCAGGGCTACTCTTGAGCTCCATGAGACTCTTCACACATTTATATGGTAAAAAAGAAAGTACTACTATACCAGGTAGGCTGCTTCTATCCCGATCGTGATTACTACACAATACCCGGGAGAACACACAGCAGATTCAGTTCCTGACAGACCGAGTGCAATTCAACAATTTCTCCAGTCTTCTACAGGGTGAGCCTGGTTTCTACTCTTCAGAGATCCTTTGATTCTTTTCACAGGATGGATTCAGTCCTAACAAGCAGTTACACAAGCTGCAGACCGGAACTCTGGGCCTTACACACGTTTTTTGACTGAAACTGTGCACTGAAGGAGCACAGGGTTTCTTTCCCCTTCACTGCCAGATCTAAACTGAAACTCCAACAGACAAAACCGGGCACTTCCTTTGAGTTCCTCCCAGTTCTTGACTGGATTGGCTGTCACTCACAATAGACTGCTGCTGTTGGTCCAAAAAGGCGCCGAAGTCTAAACTACATCTCCCAGAGTCACTGCCCATACAATCCTCTTGTGGCTGGCTCAGATTATGAGTCCAAGTTCTGATTCGTCCAAGGCACCATTTTAGAGCTCGCTTACCCCACACTGATTGGTCCAGTTCAGCAGTTCAAAACCAGAATGGGAAACTAGGCAGACACTGTTCTGACTGCAAAGAAAGCAGGTTAGACAAACTGTAATTTTATTATTACTCTAAATGGTTTCTGGCAAACAGTTACATCTTTCAGATAGGTTCCCTTTGCACTCCTAGTGACTGCAAAAATGGAGTGAATTGGCAGCAGCTTGAGTCGTACTCAAAGAAACACACAGTCCCCCATACAAACTAATGTCTGCAAGCAGACAGCTCTTAAAGAGACAGTACCAGAGGTTCTAAAAACACTCACTGATTAATGGCTTAAACGCCAAACACCATTCAGGCTTGGAGCATTCAAGCAAGCTCCTGGAAGTCTTTTGGGAACCCCCATTTGCAGGGGGGTTACACATTGTTTTCACAGAAAGGGTGATGGATGCTTGGAACGGCCTCCCTGGAGAGATTGTGGGAGCACAGATGGCAAGGGAATTCAAATATACATGGGATGATCCTAAGGGAACCCTAGTGATGGGGAAGAAAGGGTAACCAAGGAACGTTGTAGAAGGTAGGGTAAATGGACAGACTGGATGGGCCAGGCAGTCCTCATCTGCTGTCAAATTCTTTGTTTCTATATTTTTATGTTTCTTTTTGCATGTGCAGGAACTATCTTGTGGTAGAATGACATTTGAGAGCTGTGTCAGAGATGAGTAAAGTGCAGAGCAATCTAGAGTGGGCTCATCCCTCACAGACTAATGAGAATGCAATCAGACTGTAACATTAGTCAGAGTTTCACAGCTGGAAGCCATTCTCTATTTGAAAGAAATGAAGCGTTCCAATGAGAGAGAGCCCCTTCCCATCACATGTTTAGGGCAGATGCTGGCGATACCTCCACACACCTCCCAGGGGCCTCGTTCACGATGACCCCTTCTCTACCTGTGTCTGGCCATGGCATTGTCAGTGAGATCAGGACCCAGTGTAACAGATTAAGGCTGATATCCAGTTGCTGGACTGTGGACAACAGGGAGAGGCAAGACAAAAGGTCTGTAGGGAGTGATTTGTGAGCAGCAAAGTTGTTGCACCTTCAATGTTAATCTGTTGATGCATGCTTTCCATTCAGCTTTGGAGCACCCCCTTCATGAGTGATCCTACATGCCGAGCATATGCTGCCACAGGCACTGAATCACCACTGGTACTGTTCTCCTCTTAGAACAAAGAGCAGTTATGGATTCATGAGTGCTACTGCCATCACAACAATCCCCACTGGTTACTTTGTAGTTTAAACTGCTTGCGATGCTATTGTAGCTGTGTAACATTCGAGGGTTCAACATACAAAAGTGAAGTTTGGATGAGGTTAGGGTGAGATGAGCATGAGCCACCTTGTGTTTATGCACCTGAAGTGACACCTCCTACGCAGATAGTCACCACCGCTCAGTCAGTTAAGACAGAGGGATAAATGGTCCGGGGGGTGGAGAGGCATTCCCCTGACAGAGCCGGTCCAGTAGCTAGCCGCGATGGAAACACTATGTCGTGCTACATGTCTCTAAACTCCAGCTCCAAGGTGAGCTAGGATCAGGAGAGACAACAGCAATATTTACATTGGTTGGACCGGGAACAACCATGCACTGAAATCTACCAGGTGGAGCTGGAGCTGGGAGACACAGAGTGTGGCCCCACTTGCAGCACATCAGTGACTGGGAGTTACCGGACAGTGAGTACAGCAAGTGGGGCAAGACACAAGATAGGCATAGGACAAGGAGTGGCTTGAAGCCTCTGTTTAGGATCTGTGGAAGGGGTAGGGGTACATTGAGCCCCTAAATACAACAACTTCAATGTAGGTTCTATAGGTGGGGCAAGGGAGCACAGAGCCCTTAAATACAAAAACTTTGTAGGAACTGTGGGTGGTGTACAGGTTGTGATAATATAAACCAAGGTGACTCATTTGTGGGGTACAAAAAGTAGTGAGCATAAAAACAGATAACATTTTTCTAGGCAAATCCAGAACTAGCATACTCAAACCTTTATATTGCTTCACAAAATAGAATTCACATTTCTATACTAAGGGGTGCTACTGGTTTGTGGCAGGTAACAAACAAGCAATCCAAATGTACCGTTGCATACCACCACCACCCCAAAATGAGTTATATTTAAACTTTTAACTGCCAAATTGGCTTAATTTACTTTTAACTCCATGTAAGGAGAAGGGTCTTCTTAGTTTCAGACTGGAATTCCAATGTGAGCAAGCCAAACCGCCATCGTCATGGTGGGACCCATGGTTTGGTCCCTATTCTATCTTTCCCACTTTCAAATTCCTGCACTGGATAGTGAAGCACATGTCCTAATTGGCTCCTTTTATATAATGTATTCCACCAAGGAATTTACACAGGTGTTCTAGGACTTTTTCTAGGACCTGTCAAATATTTATTAACTGCAGCTGAAACAAAATTTGTTTCGGGGGAAAAAAAACATTCTCTTTGCACTGCTGCTTTAATGGTAACTCTTGTTCCTCCCAGAAAGTATTGTTATGGTATAAATGCACATTTTCACCCTGCATTGCTCTTACAAGGTATTGCACCCCCCTCCTCCAAAGAAAGTAGCTATCAACAGATCCCATGACCTAGCCTATCTTCTTGGATTACCAATAAATAAACTGAACTTGGGAGGGGACCCTTAAAGAATATTCACTGAAATATTTAAGCCCAATTCATGCTTTTATTATTTTCCTTTTCATTACCACTGAACGGTTTTATATGAGCTTTCTTCCTCATAGCAAATCTACTTTCATTGCTTGAAAATGCAGTTACACTCAGGGGTTCAATTAACACCATTTTTGGAGTATTTGACTTCCAAAAATCATGCAGAAACTTCCAAAATAAAGCGGGAGGAAGTCATAGGGCCAGATTCTAGAAGGGTTGCACCTGTCATAACAGCAGTTGCACCAAGTAGAATGCCTCATGTAGTAACTCACGCCAGCAGTTGCGATAGGCGCAATTCTACAAAGTGGCTTGCGACACTTGCACCAAACAGCTGTTATGCTGCATAAATCCCCTGTGACATGGCGCTAGGAGGTTTACGGCAGCAGTTGTGCCCCATTCTAGAAAGGCAGCCAAAAAGTGCCCACATTGGGATTCTACAAGAACCCCCAGAGGAAATCTGGTAATGTAAGTTACACTAGTATTTAGCTGGTGTAACCTACATCCGCCCCCACGGGTCCTGTAGACCCACCGGCAGACATGCCAACATGCTGCCATCCCCCCACCCATGCCCTGAACCATGAGTCACCAGCCGCATATGCAGCAAAAAGCCAGCCCTGGCAGTCTAGTGGCCCCCCTAACTGTACAATACTAAATAAATAGGTCCCGTATCCCTGGTAGTCTAGTGGCCCTCCCCGTACTGTACAATATGAAATAAATAGAGCCAGTATTCCTGGTAGTCTAGCACCCCCCCTCCGTACTGTACAATATGAAATAAATAGGTCCATTATCCCTGATAGTCTAGCGGAGCCCCGATCACCATAACATAGTGTACACCAATTCCCTGGGAGTCCAGAGGCCCCCCACCCAGCAGTGCCAGCCCACCCAGCACCCCCCACTCATCCCCAGCTGGCGACTGGCACAGTCCCTCTCGTCACCAAAGCCAGCCACGAATGGGTCCTGTATCAGCGCATTCGGAGAAGAAGCGCTCAGATATTAATATCGAGCATGTCTTCTCTGTATGCGCTGATACTGAACTCAATTGGCTACTGACCATGGTGGAGAGGGGGAGGCTGTGCCAGTTGCCGGCTGAGGCGTAGTGAGTGCTGATGAACTGGCATGGGGGGCTACTGAACTACCATGGAATAGTGTATGCTATGTTATGTGATCAGGAAACACTGAACTACCAGGATACTGAACCTATTTATTCATATTATACAATGCGAAACACTAGACTACAAGGGATACTGGATCTATTTATTCCATATTGTATAGTATGGAGGCTTAGCTACCAGGGATACTGGACCTATTTGTTACAAACTGTACAGTGCAGGGGTGCCACTAGATTACCAGGGATACTGGCCTATTCATTTCATAATATACAGTACGGGGGGTTAGATTACCAGGATACTGGACCTATTTATTACATATTGTAGAGTATGGGTGGGGTGCTAGACTACCAGGGATACTGGACCCATTTATTACATATTGTACAGTATGGGGGGTGCTAGACTACCAGGATACTGGACCTATTTATTATATTATGTACAGTATGGGGGGGCTAGACCACCAGGGCTACCTGAGTATCTGCTGCATTTGGGGGCTGGCAACTATGGGTCGGGGCATGGGTGGGGGAGGGTTGACCATGCCGCTCTGCTGTTGCGGCTTGCAATATACTTACCAGATATGCCCGCAGTTCGGTGTAGCTGGCTACATGTCGGAAATCGCAGGACTTAGCTGCGATGACCCTGCTCCTACTAGGATAGGGCTCAGGGTCAATGTCTCAGGTGAGGTGGCACAAGTTGAGTTCAGCGGCAACTTGAGCCACCCTTCTAGAATCCGGCCCATTGACTTTAAGATGTAGAACCAGAAAGTAGATGACTTCCAAAACTGTGGGTGTGGAAGTCAGAAATGATGGATTTTTCTGAATGAAATTGTATTTTACCACTACTATATTATATTAACATCAATAAATTGGTCCTTCCTAGAACATTGACTTCTACAAGTGGAATCCTGGAAGTATTTTGACTTCCAAAAAATTGGAATGACTCCCAGATTTTGGCTCATGGAGGTTTTAAACTTCCACTAAAAAAAAAATTAACTGAACCCCTGGTTGTACTGTTATCCTCTTCTGAGAATCAGTTAAATAGATTATGAAGGCATCTGGAATTTTATTCAAAAATATTCTATTTGTTTTAGTTAGATAAAGTATGATGGTCCAAAAATGTTATTTCAAATTAAAACTTGTTATCATTTGCATAATCTAATTATAGCAGCAAGATGTGTATTTAGTTATTGAATATATGATGATCTGGGATGTAACCCACTGAGGCACCATCTTGTTTTCAAGCTGGTCCCATGTAGGAGGTACAAATCACAGCTACTTCAATAACTTATCATTATCCAGCTAAGCAAAGCATATCTATAATAAAAAAGTGGGCTGATGCAATTAAAACCTACATATAGCACACATAACCTTTCTATACTGCAACTCTGAGTTGTAGAATAGGGAAACTATAGATCAGTTGCTTGCCTAGTGAATTATTTTTTTCATTTATAAACTTTGTGGATTTGTGTACGTGAATAAGCATGTCTAACTGTAGTCACAGTCACAATTACTCCCCGAACTGGCTGCTATGGTCAGAAAACAAGTATTGCATAGACTTAAAAAAAGCACAGTAGCTGCTGCTCGTCTTAACACAATTAGTGTGTGTGTGTGTGTGTGTGACAAAAGGCATAGAACTAGTCTTCTTAGCCCAAAACTGGTTCAGAGCTTAACTCTCTGGCAGAAATACAATCAGTCAAGTTCCAGGATACAAATCCCCCCTCAATTTCAACTGGAGTACCACAAGGCTTGGTGCTTGGGCTCATTCTCTTCTCCAGCTTCCTAAATGACTTGCCATTAGTATGCTCCCCCTCCACCACTATCCATATGTATGCTGATGACACCATCCTGTTCTCATCTGGTAAATGCCCTGTTGATGTTGCAATGACACTTCAGCTTGACTTCCACCAGGTTCAGTTATGGTTTGCCTCACATCAACTATTCCTAAATGCCAAAAAGACAGTCTCCATGACCTTTAGCACTAGGCAGAGACTCTCTAGGCTCCACCCTTTACCATCTTTCCATACCCTTGATTGGACAATATTAGAGGACACCGCCTCATTCAGATAACTTGGGGTTTGGTTGGACCAACACCTCAACTTCTCTGGCCCCATTGACACCATCCTGAAAAAATTGCACCCAAGCTTGGTGCATTATTCAGGAATCGTAGTTGCATCCCTCCTTCAGCTTGATGTGAACTAGTCCAGAAGATGATCCTCCCCATTTTTGACTACTGTGATGTAGTTTATGGTGCCGCTCGCAAATCCTCCCTAACCAGACTGGACACTGTATTTAACTCCTTCTGTCGATTTGCCCTTGATGCTCCATCACACATTCATCACTATGACCTCTACCACATAACAGGGGTATCACAAGTCGGAAGAGAGAGGTAATAATCCCTTTTTACAAGACACTGGTTAGGCCTCATCTGGAGTACTGCGTGCAGTACTGGAAGCCACACCTTCACAAGAATATTAACCAAACTGAGGCAGTCCAGAGAAGGGCAACAAAAATGGTGCAGGGACTGCATCAGAAAACATATGAGGACAGATTAACAGAGCTGAATAAGTATACCCTAGAGCAAAGGAGGGAGATAGGTTATGTGATTGAAACATTCAAACACCTTAAGGGCATTAACAAGGTGAAAGAGTCTAACATGTTTAAATATAAGAAAAATAGCAGGACAAGAGGACACAGCATGAGATTAGGGGGAGGCTGATTAAGGGGTAATGTGAGGAAGTTCTTTTTCACAGAAAGGGTGGTAGATGCATGGAACGGCCTACCTCAGGAAGTGGTGGATATGAATACAGTGTAGGGCTTCAAACAGGCATGGGATAGCATAAGGGAGCAATACAGATGAGTAGGAATAGATAGACCATTGACAGAGCAAAGGCCGATAACACATTCATAAGGTAGAAAAAGAAATGGGCAGACTGGATGGGCCTTGCGGTCCTTATCTGCCATCAACTTCTATGTTTCTATGCTTCTATTTCCCTTCCCCCACTTGCCAACAGACGCCTCACTCATTGTGCCAAACTCACTTCTAAATTTTGGTCAGGGGAACTTCACTCCCACCTCTCATACACACTGTCTTCCCCACCTCCTCCCCCCAACTCCCTCAGATCCTCTAACACTCACACTTTGTTGGTCCCCTGTCATACCACTCTCATCAGTCAGTCAGGTTTTACCCATCATTTCCCAAAAATCTGTAGCTCACTCCCCACCCCCAAATATGGCACTCCTCCTCCTCCCACTCCCTTGCCTCTGCCTTACATAACTTTCTCTCATCTAACTGAGCTTGCTTTAACCCTCTTTAACTGTCCTCCTATGACTCTGCTCCTCTCCATGACTCACATCACCTATTAACCTTCCACCACCCCAGCCTGCAGCTCAGCACACTCTTCTGTCCCTTCACCACTCTGTACTATGTTCCTCAGATATGCCACTTGTAATTAAATGCATATTTCACAGGTATGATATATTTAATTGCATGTTTTATAAATGTGACTGTATAACTATGTTATGATATTTTTAACTGTATGTCTTGATACAAATGTAATTATATGTTAAGTGTTAAACTGTGTGTCTAATTCTTCATCCAATTGTACCCTCCCCCCAGGTCACACCAGGTGATGAGCAACTTATTGTTCAGTGTGCCTTCTTGGTGAAACATTTTAATAAATAAATGAAAAAATTATGTGAGGGGGGGAAGAGTGGTTTATTGTGTGAAGACTGCAGCAGGGTGAAGGGCTGCTCAGTCCTACCGCTGGACCACCTAACCCTTTAACTCGGCTTGCGATTTGGCTGTAAGAGCCAAGCCAGGCCCTTGGCTCAGCTCTGGCTTCACTGTTCTTCAAAAACTTAAGACTTGCCCAGCTGTCTAAGATATACCATTAAGGAACTCAGTTTTTAAGTTTCTTGGTTTAGCCAGGAGTTTGCTGGGGTGCTTTGTTGCATGCGAGGGGTACAAGTCTCTGTGACTGGCTGCAGCATTAAGTGACTGATATCAGACTCATTCTATGCTGTGACCTCAGTTGTCCATGTTGCCAGTTCCTGTTGGTTAATAGGAACTTTGAGATGTGTAATCCATCCTGTGAGAGGAGGAACAAGGCTTTGCTGAGGCACAGCCTGAGTCATTGCTAAGTGTGCAGTTTGCCCCATGGAGTGTTTTTCATTTTTTCATGTTTCCTTGTGCACGTGCAAGAAACATTTTCTTTCAGAGAATGGCATTTTAGAGGTGGGTCATGGACTAGCACAATGCAGAGCAAGCTACAGTGAGCTTATCCCTGATGGACCAATGACCATGCAAACGGAGTATGATGGTGGTCACAGTTTCATGGACGTAAACTTTGCGTGGTTGAAAGGACTGAAGCACTCCAATAAGATAGCACTTCAGTGCTTTTATATGCATAAAGCCGGCTGTCAAGCAGCTAAGTAGCTTTATGTACATCACTGCACTAATGATGTTGCAGATGTAAACTACAGCCACATTTGCCATTATGCAAAGGACCCATGTGTGTGTAGGGCCCTGAGTACTGGCGGACCCAGCAAACCTACTTTAGCATCTGTCAGTGCTTGAAATGCATGCAACTTTGTTTTGTTTTTTTGCTGCATTCTATAGCCAGCCTGAACCAAGTCAAGAGGATGATGGGGTGGGGCGTCAGGTCAGCCTGACTGTACACCACATGGTGCACTGCCCTCACCCACCATATAGTCAGACTTGTCCTCCAACTGGAGCAGCTCACAGATGCACATTGCCTGCACACAAAAACTGTCACTCCCCCCATGTCTTTTCTGTTGCCTCCTGGCCCGCTGGTACATTCAATAAAATGTACATGTGCAGTATGACTTCAGGAAGCAGAAGCAGCACATCACTTTTGGTGCCTTCACTAATGGTCCTCTGGTTGTTTCAGGAGTAAGCTGCTGCTTTAAGCTGGGTAGGTGAGCTATGCAGCATGAATCAACCATCCTAACTGCAGCCAAACTCAGCTGCAGTGGGTTCATCAGTACAGCTGGCTGCTGTGACTCCTAGCTGAGTGGTGAGTCATGCAATGGATGGTGGTGCGACCCTGCAAAGTACCAAATGATCTGCAAGAGTGATGCTTGGGATCAAACTCAGCCCCACTAGGTTTGTCAAAATCATCAATAAAGTTAATTCAGCTGCCTGGTGTGGTGTGATGGGAGATACAGCTGCACAAGTAGTAAGTAGCTCAGGAGAGGGAGCGAAGGAGACAAGCATGACTGCAAATTCAGTTCAGTTTTCCTGATTATCTCTTTTTCTTTCGGCTTTTTTATTGGCTTCAAGTGTGCTTTTGTTTTTATTCAGCACTAAGCAATCCTCCAAGTCCAGACTTCTGATTTTAACTTCAGCATCATCCATGGGTGCCGGAAGACAATAAAAGCTCAGGGGACGGAAGCTCAGAAGGGCACTTATGAGAGTAAAAAGGGCACTTTTTCCATACTTGTTTTTGTCATACAAAAATACAATAAATGTACAATTATGATGAAGACCATAACGTTAAGAATGCAGTTATACCCTGTAGGAATAGTTATACAGTACACTACGAACATATGAATATGCCAGCAGAAATAGACCACCCAGTCTAAGTTTGCTCAAGGGTGGAGCTGTATTAAGAGATCAGCTGTCAACCCATTCCCTCCAAAAATTTTACCATAATGAAACCAGGGTACAATTACAAATAACAATAAAAAAAGTAAATCCAAAACAATAGCCAGCACATCGCATCAGTAAAACCCATAACACAGATAAAATTAATCCTACCCCCTCCCCAAATAATCCAAAAGGGGCAGAGACAAAGGGTATTTTATTGATTTATAGTATAGAATAAGGAACATTGGGAGCAAGAGTAAAAGTAAAGTTCTGATGGGTAAAATTAATAGTTGAATGTTGGTTTTACATTATGCTGTGTAGTATATCTGGTTTTATGCTATTAACAACTTAAGGAGCAAGAGGTTAATATAGGCCCCAACAACTAAAATATGCTACAACTGTGAAAGGTGTAACACTATAGGGTAAAACCTGAAAATAACAGAATATGTTATTTTCGAAGAGCCCAGACCAGGACTTAAGAACAATACATAAGACAGGGGTCTCAGGAATGGAATAGTACAACTTTCGAGTAACCATAGGTCCCAACATGAGTAGGTACACACAGTTTCATGTCATAAATTAATCCCCTCGTAATCATGTCTACACTCTACACATTGCTGCTGTTAATAATACAACCATATGACAGTGCTTTCCTGCATACCTTGTTGTGAACTTGCTCTCCATCCAATAATGAAAAAAATACCACAGTAATGAAAACTAAAGATTTTTAATACACATACAAATATATCTATGTACCTCCTCGCTGTTAACTTGTAATGGAGTGCATTTTTAGCTAAAAATAGATGTATAAAAGTAAACTATAAAAACAACAATACAGAACTGAGCAACTCCCTTGCCTTGCAGAATATGCAGTTAATAAGTAAAAAACTGTAACTGATGTTATTTGTATTTTATCTGTAATACTAGTACAGCAGCAGACAGTACAGGTCCCGTCCACGTAATTCAACCTATTTGGATCAATTCATATCTTCTTCACCTCGGGTCCCTGGTTCGACAGATGAGAGACAAGGCTGGGTCAGCTTATCAAAATCAAGGGAGGCAGCATAGTGCAGTGGTTTAAGGCTCTGAGATACAAATCTGGAGACCTGGGTTTGAATCCCACAGCCCCCGCTTGCATATACTGTGTCACCCTAAGCAAGTCACTTAACTTCCCTGTGCTCCCAGGTTGTACCTGTAAACAAGCTTTCAGCGTAGTGTGTCTCACCTGGTTAAACAATTGGGAAAAAAAAAGGTATCGCGCATCTCCAAACCCTCCTGCTAGGACCCGACCCCCATTTGTTACAGCCTGTTACTGATACACACCAGGAAGGTCCCCTCAAAGCCAACATGTCAAATCAAACTACAGCTAACATTAAGCTACAGCTAACATCACCTGCCTTATTCTAACTGTACCCACCACCACACAATATTTTTATCTACTCCAGGCTACAAGCCATGCATAAGCCATGAAAACAAACATACAAATAAACTCAGAATTGCATAGTGCCTGAGCCTGAACTCTGAACTGAAGTGAATTTAAAACATGGTCCATCATAACTCTTGCCAGTATTACTCATCCCAGTCCAGACATTAAGTCACTTGGTATTGGTAAAGCAAGCTTCCCAATTCCCACTTATTAAAAACCTACCCCTCCCTACTACTGTATCAAACCCCCCAGTGATATACACTTCCTTGATGCATTTTTAATTTTTTGTAACAGACCGTCCCACTCCCTCTCCAGGCCGGCTGACTGTTGCAGTCGCAAGCCCACTCACTGACAGCCGGACACCTCACACTGACCATGATCTGGATAAATTAAAATTAAACTAAGGTCCAGAAGTGTCAGGAGACTTAGCAGGCTAGATTAATTATCTGACAAAATCAAATGAAGCAATTCCAAGGTCTGGTTGTCCAGAGGTGGTGGTGGGGGGGGGCTAGATGATGGCTAAAGCCAAGGCTTCTCAAGAGTCACAGTTGTTAGCAAGACTGAGACCACACCACCAGTCCAGACCAAATGCGAATGACCTACACAATCTTCCTGGACTAAGTCTCCATCACTCATTCACACTTGTGGGATAGTGCCGGAGGCGGTAGGACCAAGCGGGAGCCTAAAGTTTTCAGAAGGGTCGGCGCCAAGAGAGGGCCATGCATGCACGGCACCGCAAGACTAGCTCGCGCCTGTGTAGGCTATCTCAGAGTCGACCCTCCAACCACCTCAGTTCCTTTTCTCCCGCCGTTGACTGCACTTGGATGTCGATGTTGCTCGTCTGCCGGAGTCGAAGTTTTCGTCTATACGACAACAGCTCTTAATGTTTTAATATTTTAAAGTAGTAATTTATTATTTTACGATGAAGAAGAAGATTGTGAAGAAAAAGAAAAATAAATTCTTTCCTGCCATCAACGGAGTCGTCCTTAGATGGTAGCGGAGACGGTAGGAGGACTTCGTTTGAAAGTTTTTATGGCAGAGGGGCTGTGTCCGGTCCACTGCCCTTAATTAACGAGGGGGGGTCTGACTACGGACAGTCCTGTGCTTGGGGGGGAGGACAGCCCTCCGAAGCACAAATCTAACGGTTCCAGTGATCCGGCTCCACTTGACCTCGAGGTTGCCCGTTGGTATGTCTGCAAGAGGAATGTTCATCTGGAGGGGCGATGGGCCCGAACCGACTTTGGTGGGTTCCTCTTGGCCCCGCCCCTAACGGCTGCTTTTTCGACTCCAAGCTCCATCTCTGTCCTCGCTGGAGCTCCGGTGAGCAGTTTCACCTTTGGGTCGCTCCTATGGAGCAGGGGGTTCGACTTTCCAGTTTTCCTGGCTCTTTTCCTGATTCAAACAACATGAAGTCTTGCTATATTATGACAATTGCAGTGAGTCCCAATCCTCGAACTGCTCCGGAGGTGAAAGAGTTAACTTTCCCTGCCAGACGTGAAACTCTGAGCACGAGCTCGGTTGGAAACTCTGTCTGTTGTTCTTCAAACACAAACTGTCAGATTCTTTACCCCGCCTCACTGAACAGTCGCTCTGGAGATTTCTCCTTCTGCTCGGTTCGTTTTGTCGGTTTAAAGTATTATTTTCTCGTTTTTTTGACCGAAATTAAACCGCAACCGGTCGGTTCAAGCTCTGTCTGTGGTATTGTAAGTAATAGATAGGCTTACATTTATATTTATTCTGTGTGGAACTTGTAAACGCTTTTCAGTTCGGTTTGAACCTATCAGGTTATTTTCAAAATTTACTAGTCCTTATTTAGAGTGCGGTTCCCGGTTCTTATCGGTTCTAAAAAAAACAGATTTCATTACGGTTTTTTCCACGACCCGTGACACAGTTGGGAACCGATAAGAGAGTCTTGCTTGGCGGATTGTAATAAACGGGCAAGTTTGTTAGGCTGGCACTATGTCTAAGAAACCCAAAAGGAAAACCGGGTCCACTGGGTTTCAACACTGTAGTGTTTGTGGGGAAGCCTTTGCTAAGGCTGACCCCCACACCACCTGTGTTTATTGTCTGGGGTTTGACCACCTCAATGCAGACTGCCAGATTTGTAAGAATTTTCCTGCTGCCACCAAAGAAAAGAGAGTTGGTAGGCTCAGGGAAAGGGAGGCCAAAAAGTCCGCTGACCCAGATGGCCAGCCCGGTTCGGTTCCAACCGAACCGGAGGGAGTGCCCTCTGACCAGGGCGATACTTCCTCGGGCAAACGAACAGCCAGCTCTGAGTAGTCGGTTCCAACTAAAAGGACTAGAAAGTCATCTGGTGTGGAGTCAAAAGTTTTCTCTCCAACCGCTGAGGAAATAGCTAAAGCAATTCAATTGTCCAGTCACTTTCCCCGGTTCTGACCGAACCAACACCATCAGGGAAGCGCTCGGTTCGGCCGGTTCCAGCGGTTCAAGATTATGATTTTGAGGATTTTTATGAACCGGAGGAGGGGGAAGAGGAGTATGAGGAGAGTGAATGTGGATTTGAAAGTCTGGATGTCCCTTTGAACCGGACATGTCTCCAGACAGACCGTCAGGGGTTTCTCCTCTCAGGCTCTCTGAGTCCTCTTCTCATTTTATGTTTTATAAAAAAGTTGCTGAAACTCTCCAGCTCCCTGTTGAGGAAGCTGTTGATGACCAAGAGGAGCCTGATTATGTAGAAATGATGGATATTCCAGAGACTAGGAGACTGTCTATTCCTTTGCATACATCTTTTAAGAAACAGACAGTAAAAGTTCTAAAAACTCCTCACACTATACCTCCTGTTGATAAAAGGATGGACAAGAGGTATACATTATCAGGCTATGATACGGAGTTCCTCACACAACAATGCAGCCATGTGGGGGTAGTGCAGGCTGCAGTCTGTGATGAGGCAAATATTCCCCTAGCTTCACACCCCCCTGAAAAGGACTCCAGGAGGATTGATGCCATGGCAAAGAAACAGTACATGGCAGCATCCTTGGGACTCAGACAGGCAAATTATATGGCTTATGCTGCTAGGTACCAGAAATCCAGATGGGATACTGTGCTGGCTCTAGCAAAGCAGGTCCCTGACCAGCTTGCCAGGGAGCTGGAACAGGTGGCTGCGGATGGTATTGAGACATCCAAGGTGCAATTTCATGCTGCAGTAGACTCTAATGATGTGTCATCAAGGGTCATGGCTACATCTGTGGCACTTCGCAGAATGGCTTGGCTCAGATGTACTACCCTGTCACAGGATACCCAGCCTAAGGCCATGGATTTTCCTGTTGTGTGCAATTCTCTGTTTGGGGAGCAGACAGAGAATTACATGAATAAAATGGATGAATATAGGACCACCTATAGGAGTGCACAGGCCAAGGAAAGGCAGGCAACTCCTCAAAAAGCAGCATCCCCGGGGCAGGGGCAGGTCTTTTCATAGGCCTTTTTACCAAGCCCAGGCCTCCTCTTCTGCTTATGCCCAGAGGGGGTTCTTTAGAGGGAGAGGCAGACGGGGTACAAGCAAGCCTGCTTCCACCCCTCAGCCCAAAGCCCCTGCCAAGCAGGCACCCTGATGGGGTAGCCAGGGCCGATTCTCCTCTACCTGTAGGGGGTAGGCTGGCTTACTTTGTCCAGGACTGGAAGTCTCTAACATCAGACAAGTGGGTCCTGGAAGTAGTAAGCCAGGGATTGGTTCTCAGCTTCAAAAAGTTTCCAAAGATGAGAACCAGATCCTTTCCACCTGCAAATCCTTCAGAGGCACTTGCCCTAGAGGCAGAAGTCTCTTCCCTCCTGGCTCTCAGAGCCGTGGAAAGAGTTCCACCCCTACATCAGGGCAAAGGATTGTACTCCAGGTACTTCCTTACCCCAAAAAAGACAGGAGAATGGCGGCTCATCCTGGATCTCAGATACCTAAACAAGCACCTTTTAAAACCAAAATTCAAAATGGTGACTCTGGGAATTATTTTACCCTCTCTAAGGCCAGGGGACTGGCTAGCATCCCTGGACCTCAAGGATGCCTACTTCCATATTCTCATCAGAAGATCCCATCGAAAGTACCTCAGGTTCGAGCTGCCCTCAGGCCATTACCAGTTCAGAGCAATGCCCTTTGGCCTCACCTCTGCTCCAAGGGTATTCACAAAATGCCTGGCAGTAGCAGTTGCCCACCTAAGAAGGCAAAAAATTGCCATCTTTCCTTACCTGGATGACTGGCTCATAGTAGGCCAGTCTCCGGACCAAGTCAAGTTACATCTTCAGATAACTCAGCAACTGCTTACTTCTCTAGGTTTCATTCTGAATCTTCCAAAGTCAGTTCTAGAGCCTGTCCAGCTCCTCACCTTCATAGGCGCAGAACTGAACACAGAGGAAGCCAGAGCTTTCCTTCCCTTGGACAAGGCAAGGACCCTTGTATCTCTGGCCTCCTCATTCACCTTGCAGGTCTCTCGACCAGCAAGGCATTTTCTGCAGCTCCTGGGACACATGGCTGCTTCTACAGCAGTGGTGCAAAGAGCCAGATTTCAAATGAGGGACATCCATTTCCATTTGAGAGCCTTTTGGTCTCAAAGAAAGGACCCTCTAACCAAGTTGATCCCAGTAACTCGAACCCTGATCCAAGCCCTACAGTGGTGGCAGGATCAGAGCAACCTGAGACAAGGAGTTCCCTTTGTCACTCAGTCTCACTCTTTAATCCTTACTACAGATGCATCCCTCTTGGGGTGGGGAGCTCACATGAGCGAACTCACTACCCAGGGACTGTGGTCCCCTCAGGAATCTCTGCTCCACATCAACCTGTTGGAGCTCAGAGCAGTTTTTCTAGCACTTCATGCTTTTTCCAAATCTGTTCAGAACAAAGTTGTACAAGTCAGAACAGACAACACCACTACAATGTGGTACATCAACAAGTAAGGAGGCACTCTGTCTACGGCCTTGTGCACTGAAGCAATGAAGTTGTGGTCTCTGGCTTACTCCCTGAACACCTCTCTTACGGCAGTTCACCTCCCAGGCAAGTACAATGTCCTGGCAGATGCTCTCAGCAGGATTTCCCAGGGCCATCACGAATGGTCACTGGATCCCCTGGTCCTGGGGGTAATATTTGCCAGTTGGGGCACCCCGCAGATAGATCTTTTTGCAGCCCCAGACAATCACCAACTTCCCCTTTTTTGCTGCAGGCCCCAAGTGTTGGGCTCAGTCCCTCTGGGCGCCTTAATTCTCAACTGGGAAGGGAAGTTTCTTTATGCTTTCCCCTCTTCCCTCTCCTGTTCAAAGTGTTAGTCAAAATCAGATCTCAATCCTGCAAAGTGATTCTGATTGCTCCAGACTGGGCCAAACAGCCCTGGTATACACTCCTACTGTCCTTAGCAGTCCATCTTCCCCTGTGTCTTCCCAGGAATCACAATCTGTTAACCTGCACTCGGGAAAGGATTTGGTACCCGAACCTCAACTCTCTCAATCTCAAGGCCTGGCTCTTGAAGAGTTAGAGTTTGCTGATTTACACCTCTCCCAAGGTGTAATGGATATTTTGATGGCTTCTAGGAAGCCTTCCACCAGGGCTACTTACAATTCTAAATGGAAAAGGTTTTCCATATGGTGCTCTGGGAAGCATATCTCCCCAGATTCTGCAGATTTACCCACAGTCCTGGATTATATGGTCCATTTAAACACTTTGGGGCTGAGACCAGCTACCCTAAAGGTGCATTTGGCAGATGTGTCTGCTTTTATTTCAGCAGGTAAACCCTCTTCTCTTTCAGCTCATCCTATATTTTCCAAGTTTTTTAAGGGGTTGCTTCACACTAACCCTCCATTCAGGGACCCTGCCCCTGCCTGGGATCTTAATGTTTCATTGCTCAGCTTATGCAACCCCCCTTTGAGCCCTTGTCTTCAGCAGAGCTTAAGTACTTGACTTGGAAGACTGTGTTTCTGGTAGCCATCACTTCTGCCAGACGCATAAGTGAATTACAAGCTTTATCAGTAGAGCCTGATTTTATCTCCTTTCATAGAGATAAGGTGGTCCTCAGGACTAACAAGAAGTTTTTGCCTAAGGTGGTTTCAGATTTCCACCTTAACTAATCTATATCCCTTCCAGTGTACTTCACTGACCATTCCTCCTCTGGCGAGAGGAGGTTGCACAGTTTAGATGTGAAGAGAGCCCTTAGCTACTACATTGACCATACCAAGGGTCACAGGTTTGACTCCCTTCAACTATTCCTCACTTATGGTGAGGTGGGTAAAGGGAAACCTGCCACTAAAAGATCCATTGCCAGGTGGATTGTCTCTTGTATCCAATTTTGTTATGAAAAACTGGGTAAGGTTCCTCCCTCAGGACTGAGGGCTCATTCTACCAGAGGTACAGCTGCTTCCCTGGCTGCTGCCAGAGACATCCCTATTCTAGAGATATGTCAATTCTAGTTCATTTGCTGAAAAAGAAACATCACCACTCCCTCTCACACTTGAAGAGGATAGCTTCGTGAGCTACTGGCATGGACCAGAGCGCAGGAACCGAAGGTGTGAATATTTGAGAAGCTTCCTCAGAAAAAGGGACCTACTTGACCATCCGTCAAGAAGGAGAAAATCGTCTGTTAAATTAAGCAAGCACTGCACTTCTGCTGCTGTAAGGCTCTGTTCGAGAGAAGAAAGCCTGATAAAAAGAACAGGAATTAACAGACTGGGCAATCGGCTAGGTCTAGAAAATGTCTCTGAATGAAAGAAATCTCTCAGAGAAAGAGATGACCCATATCGTTGCCGGATCGGACTCCCCATAGGGGAAGAAAAAATCAGGTGCTCTTTACCGTATCCCGGAGATGAGTGCCTCAGGGGCTGAGGAGGAATCTGACCAGATCTCCTCCCCAAAAGGGGGGACCAAGTAATTTTGGCTAGGCCATGTGCTGTGATAAAAAGCATATGATATAAAATTTTTTTTTTTTTAGTCCGAGCCTAAGAAGGCCTTCAGGCTGCTATTTTGAGGATTGTCTTGATACAAAAAGATGAAGATGTTCTCCATCTGAGTGTGGAAAGAGCCTGAGTGTCCATACTGAAATCATGACCGGACTAACAATCACAGCTGGAGAGAAGTTAACCACCTGTGCTGAAGAAGCCACCGAAGAGGCAATATCACAAGGGGGCTATATACCCCTATCAAAGGAGCGGAAGAGTGAGAGCGGCCCCTGACCATTAAATTAAAATGTTCCACAGAGTATAACTGTCTTGATGACTGAAAAAGTCTAGACGCAGAAGAGTATGGTCCACGGACGCAGTGTGAAATACTATAGTGGACCCCATTACTGAGGAACTACTGAAAGGATTTTCCATCATGGACTCTGAAGATAGAGATGACGCGTCCTCCAGTATATAAAATGAGCTGTCCACTGCATTACTGACCAGAAGGCCATGGAAAGACTCATCTAGATGCACTTCTACCCCAGAAGGACCTCCAATAGAGGTCTAGGTCAGAGCCATTAGAGACTCCGCCATCAGGAGGATGTCGAGGAGCTTGGTACCACGTAGGGAGCAGAGAAAGTGTTGAGCAGAATGAGATTCTGCTGGCAGAATGGTACAACAGAGTTCCATAGCAGAAAACCGCTGGATGACACAAGATCCCACATAGACCACCACTCACTAAAATGTGTGGAAAAAATAATCCGCAGAACAGGAGTTCATTCTGCGGTAAACATCCCTCCACAAGTTCTGCAGAAATGAGTCTGAAAGGAAAAATGTGTCACTAATTCTGCCATACAGCACTCACTAGCACCCGTGTGGCATCAGCAGCACTCATGGCACAGGAGGGCACCAAGCAGTGCCTATGCCAACCTGGGTGATACCCAAGGGCAGCCATGGCAGTATCCGCGGGTACTCCTGGCACCCATGTAGCAATGGCACTGAGGGCACCTCCAATGCCCATGGCACCAATGACACCTATGACAAGAATGGCACCTGAGGGCACCAATGGCACCCATGGCACCTGAGGGCACCAGCCCATGGCACCCAGGGGTGTCAACCCGGTACCCAAGGCACCAGTGGCACCCATGGCACCTGAAGCATCCATGGAACCCATGGGTGCCCACAGCATCACCCGAGGCACCCATGGGTGCTCCCAGCACCACCCCTGGCATCCCTGGCACCCATGGCACCCACAGGTGCCAGGCACCACCCGCGGGAGCACTGCACCACCCGCAGGTGCACGGCGCCATGGCTCGGTGCCATGGTCGGTGCCGTGCCTCGGAGCCATGGCTTGGTGCCTTGGTAGATCCCTTTTTCTGAGGAAGCTTCTCAAATATTCACACCTTCGGTTCCTGCTCTCTGGTCCATGCCAGTCACTCATGAAGCTATCCTCTTCAAGTGTGAGAGAGAGTGGTGATGTTTCTTTTTCAGCAAATGAACTAGAATTCTTTCCTACTCCTTTCAGGAAAACTAGAGTGGCAAGTGCCTCACCGCATTGAGTCACTGCCTCTTTCAGTCACTTCAACAAATGGGTTAGCCCTAACTTGGTCCTGCTGTGTCCCTCCTCGATGCACATCTGCCTCTATTGACCTTAGAAATCCAGCCCCTGCTTCTTTTGTTGGAATGTTTTTTTCCACAGTGGACACATCCTCCTGCACACCTTTTTCCTTTCTTCCCTGAGTTCAGAGATTGCTGCTACAGTTGTACACACAGGGGCAAAATTATTCCTCTTGGAACATACAGTGGGTAGAATCTGGTTTTACTAGACCACCACGAGAGGCTTCTAAGTCGTGCTTGGCCTTCCATCAGGAAGATCCTGTGACTAAGTGGAGACCATTCTCCTTGACAGGCTAACCCCACCTGGACCCCCTTGCTCACCAAGTAAGGGGTTCAAGTGCTTCTGGACCTGTTATTTACAGGTCAACCATACTAGATAGTGGGAGTTCCCATCTGCATTTTCCGGTCTGCCCTGAACCAGAAGACTTTACCTCCAACTCTTTCAGTTCCTGAGGTTCCTTTACATTACATTAGTACATATCTTTGACACTATTACTTTTGGTCCTAGACCAAATTGTGAGGCCAGGTTCTTACCACTCTCCTAAAGTGGTTGTGGTTTCCTGGCAGACTTTCATTTTGTGCCCATTGCAGTCGTCTGTAAAGTGGTGAGTTACAACTCGAGCGCTTATCTTGTAAGCACTATGTTCTAGATGCTCTTTACAAGACAACTCTTTTTATTAGCAGGACAGTCCTTGGCCGTCCTTTCTGAGTGAACTCTATCTCCTACCACCCTACTCAGGGTTGTTGGTTTTAGCTTAGTACTCTCCCACAAGTGTGAATGAGTGATGGAGACTTAGTCAAGGAAGATATGGAAATTACGTACTTACCGTAATTATTGATCTTCTTGGACAGTCTCCATCACTCATTCACACACCCACCCACCCACCATCCCCTGGGTTCACTTGTTTTCTTTCCCTGGTCTTCATGGCCCTATGATTCAGACTATGAGGACATTATTCCTTACCCTTTCTTTAAAGGCCATCTGGGCCTCTCAGGCCCAGAAACTCAGAGATGAGTTATTCTCATTGGTCACGCTGCACCTCCTCGGTCAAAAAGGTGCTGAAGAGGCGGTTTGGAGGTCGGCCTTGAGATAGCCTACACGGTATGAGCTGAGTCTCATGATTGCGGCGCGTGGTCCTCCCCGCGCCCAACCCTTCTGAAAACTTTAGGCTCCCCCTCTTGGTCCTAGCACCTCCGGCGCTATCCCACAAGTGTGAATGAGTGATGGAGACTGTCCAAGAAGATCAATAATTACGGTAAGTACATAATTTCCATGTCCTGTCAATCCCTCAAACCCTAGGTCATGGTCAGGGCTGAGACAAGGTGTGCACAAATTTTTCTGAGTCTTCTTGACCAGGTCTATACACAGTCACTCACTGCAGGGCTTGCGAACAATAAATACAATTAAGTTCAACTTCAGGCAAGCTAGCAAGCAGCGGGGGGGGAGGGCACACTCACTGCCTCGACAGCAGCTGCAGAAGTCAAAACTGAACTGGATAAACATGAACAATTATTACAAGTGTGAAATTATAGCAGCAATAGGCTATAGCGAACTTTGTCTACTTAGCCTTTGCCCTAGGGACCAGACCAACCAGGACCCACTACTAAATAAAAACACTTGTCTGGACGCCGGTGCAAACTGTGTTGGGTCACTGGTCAGTAATTGCTGCCTGCCTTGGAGTTGAATGAATTTGGCTTGCAGGCAGGCAGCACAGCACTGATTCAGTCAGGCAGAAACTGGGTAAAAACATAAAACAAGCATCATGAGCCTTGGGTTGTGACCGGCGGTCAGAGGTCAAGGAAGCTGCAGGACAACAAGACAAGAACAATTAAAATAAACAAATAAACCAGTAAAAAATGTAAATAAATTATAAATCAGTAGACTAGTTGGACAACATTGAACTCACTCAGCAGCAGCAGCAGCAACACAATGGATTTATTTCTTCACAAATCACAGCAACAACCTGTTGCTCAAAAACGTAAAACTGAAGCGATTTAAGCAAACAGCGAAGCCAGCCGGCAATATCAGCTGCAAGTCAGCAAAGTCCACAACAACACTACTTAACCTCATCAGGAAAAAGTCAGGAAGGAGTCAGGGAGAAATGGGATTTGGGGATGTGTGAGTGACTACCTTTATACTCCCTTGGCTAGCCCTGGGCTGGCTTTTGTTCGCTCTCACTTCTCGTTCTCAGGGCTCGGTGGGGGCAGGGCAGGTCAGGGCTTGGCTCTCAGAACTTCCTGAAGTCTTCCACTGGACATTAAAAAAAAGGCTGACTTTTAACTGTATTTAGTATAGACCTAGAGTTGCCAGTGAATAAAGTTAAACGGTATGCAGTTATCTGGCAGCTGGCTAATGGCATACTGGCTAACTAGGTGCTAAGTGAGGTTCACCTGACTCTGAGTCCCAACAAAGAGGAGATGAGGTGTTAAAGCTGCTGCCGAGCTGCGAATTAATAGAAGTGTTAAGTTCTGGAGTAAGTAGTTGTAAGTAGAGTTGTTATAATAACGACTCTACTTTACAACTCTGCTGGCTGAGGCATATAACACAGCAGGTGCCAGTTTCTTTTGTTTTAGTGGCGGGGCGGGGGGGTGGCAGAGCAGATTCAAAGAGGCAAGAAGCTAGGATGAAGCAGGCACTTCACTACTGTCATGCAAGTGATGCAGTGACGGAATATCATACTGTATGTTTAATAATTAATTCTGCAACATATAGGGGCACTCTCCTGGTGCACAAAAAAAATGGTGGTGCTCCCGCCCCCTCCGACCCCCCCGGTTCTGACGCCTGTGGCATCATCATTGTCTCGCACACCCTCATTGTCAGGCCACACAGCTCTTTGCAAAGTTCCTTAACTTCAGTAAAGGTTCCATTAGCTTTCTTACTCAATTTTGCATGTTCGATAAACAACTTGCTCAGTAAAGTGTATGCATAATCCCTTCTAGTCTGCTGATCTCATCATTTTAGACATCTGTGGTTTTGGGTCTTTTCAGAGGATCATCTGCTGCCTCCAGATCATCTCCATCAGGCTGGTTTCCCTCTATGTCCAGATTCTGTCAGTCAAAACATAACTATTTGCAGTATTTCTCGCTTTTCATAACACATTTTTGTCAGACCTTTCTCTCTCTCTCTCTCTCTGTCTCTGTCTCTTCCCATTTTTTGTGCAATATCTGAAAGTATTTGGCACTTCTGTTAGTCTCAGATGTCAGAGGGTATATCAGAGCATACTTTTGCTATGCTGCTATCAAGTGGACTCCCAAACTGCTTAATGTGCAAAACCTTAAACTGTTAAATCTGGATAAAATAATACATTAAACTTCCTGCTGTACATTTTTTTTGGGGGGGGGTATACATGAACAGTTTTGCATATTTAAGTATATTTACTGGTACTGCACAGATTTTAATGTTTCTGTATAAACATTATGAAAGGACCAAAAGTGAAACAGATTCCTGAGAACTAGTTCACTGCACAACAACTTCAGGCATCTTACACATTTTGACTTGTTATGGGGAAAGAATGATGTTAACTTTTGCTACGTATGTAAATAGTTATGAAAAGGCAAAACCGACAATAGCTGCTGGGTTAAGAACCAAATGTCATTGTCCTGAAGCTAATGCGAAACATACACAGAATTCAAGTAGATCTATACAGACATTGATGTGATGATTAGTCAGACTTGATATACTCAATCCAACTTGGGTAAACACCATCAGATACATATATATATATATATATATATATATATATATATACACATACACACAGATATATATATATGTATATGTCTGTTTGACACTGTGTTCCCCAATCATGACATTCTCACTAGGTCACTCAACAAGCAAATATACTCATAATAGGTTCCTCAGAATTTGAGGCACAGCACAACACTACTAAAAACGTGTATATAACAACTTTTAAATAATACATACATTTTACATTACTTACTTACTTTACATTACTTACACAAATTGCAGTCAGCATGGATCTGCACAGTTTGGATTTATTTTTATATTGAGGGCTTCATCCTTTGCACCCTCTGAACTGAAGGATTCTAACTCCAGGTCAGAGTTAGTTCGGGGAGGGGGTGTAGGTCAGGGGAAGTGGTTGCCCCCTTCCAGCCGTACTCTATGGTGACATGGCACTGTAGTCGATATTGACACATGTCGCTGTAGAAATGTCGCTGTTAGGGTGGCATACCCTATTCCACTACATAAAAAAGGTGACCATGCAAACCCAGCCATGTACAGCCCAATTAGTCTGTTAGATACTAATTTAAAATTTTTTACAAAGATTTTGTTTGAAAAATTAGAATTGTAAATTAATCAAAAAGGAGGCTTGGTTCCCACATAGGCTGGGTTTAGAGCAACATTTTCAACTCTGGTTAATGTGTTCGTTTTGCATCATTTAATTGAAAAATATGTAAAAATACATAAACAAAAATTGTATGCACTTTTTGTAGCTTACTCTATGGCTTTTGACTCCATTGATCGCAACCAATTATGGTTAGAATTATTAAAAAAAGGAATTGATATATCCCTAATACAAATAATCTCCTGCCTTTATTCTAATAATTTGGCTAAAATTAGGTTTAACCGGTTAGCTTTCAAAGCCTATTAAGATAAACAAGGGTGTGAGACAAGGGTGTATACTGGCACCCATTTTATTTGCCCTTTTATTGATAAGCTAATATGAGATATTAACTTAATAGATTCTGATTCTCCTAATATAAAAAAAAAAATAGGTGTGCCATATTGGATTACGCAGATGATTTGGTTCTCCTGTCATTATCCAAAAGTGGACTGCAGAAATAGATAGATTATCTACATAACAAGTGCCAGTCCTTAAAATTAAAGATCAATTTGACAAAAACTAAAATAGTGATCTTTGCTCAAAATAATGTAAATAAACAAAAAGGAGAGTTTGGACAATGGGTAAAGACAGAATAGAGGTAATTAAATCAGATACTTATTTGGGGATAGAAATAAGTGCTAATACCAAATGGAATGATTATTACACAAAAATGATGACTACATAAAAAAATGGTAATAGGACTAAACCAGTTCAACTACAAGTACAGAGGTTCAAGCATAAAACCTTTGGTACAAGCAGTCAATGCCAAATATGAAGTTCAGCTCCTTTATGGATCAGACATTTGGGAGATTATTAATAGTGAACAATTAAGTATACCGTTAAATAAGATGCTAAGAAACATCCTTGGCTTAGGCCCAGGATGTCAAGCCTTTTATTTAAGAGCAGAATTAGGACTAGTAGATGTAATTGCCAAAATGGCGACTAGGAAACTACTATTCTGGTTGCATGTTTTAAAACAAGATTCAAATAGAATGTCATATATGTCTAAAAGAATAATAGTATAATAATAGTCAGACAATAAATGATTCTGAAAAAAAAAACTGGTCTAAAATGGACATGCTGTCATTTGCATAGAGTCAAGGGTTTCTACCTCATAAAATACATAAAAAGGGGGACGCTGAATCATTTTTCTTTCATTTGATAGAAGTCCTTTTGCAACATTTCATACCCAAACATTTGATGCAAGCCCGGTGTATGGCATTTTGGTGCAAGCAACCCCAAGAGTGATGTAAGGTGTATTATAAGATAGTATTTGACATAAAATTTGATGAAACCTGCAACTTGCATCATGTATTTTTGATATGACCAACTTTCAACATTCTCAGGCTTTTCAAACTAAGCCCCTATTATTTAAAATATGATAACTTTGGAATTGTTAGGTCTAGTGATGTAATTCATTTTCAAATGAAAGCTTGGATTCAACTAAATAAAAATATTCCTAAACTACCACTACATTTACCATATATTGATAAAAGACATAAAAGATTTTATATTGATATAAAAAAGCATAAAATGGTGTACTTCATTTTTAAAGTCCTGTCATTTTTATGTTTGCTTGCGTGCATGCCCAAGAAATATGTTGTGACAGCCTGCTAGAGTAGCAGGTTGTGGAAGTACGGCAATGTTGTAGACAGTGCTGCCACTGCTTTTTAGGGCTTGTCTCTGTGGCACCAATGAATGCACACACTGTCTATGACAGCAGCTCAGAATCATGTCACCAACTTGAAACAATTTTGCCACTGCAATAAGGAACCATCCCCATATTGCAGGGTGTGTCTTGCTTGGTGTAACATTTCAATAAACATGGCAGTAGCTGTCGCCATCCGCCTTTCATAGTCCTGTGGAAGACAAAGTCAGGGTTGCCACATCCACTGTCAGCATGCTCCCTTCCCAGTTTGTTTGCCGATGGGGAAGCCCAATCCCCATTGGCATATGTGCCCCTTTGCTCTTTTTGTCTGCTGGAGGGGGTGCCCAATCCCCCTCGGCATCACCCCACACACACACAGACATGCTTGCTGATGGGGTGCCCAGTCTTTCTGTCATCATATTTAACCCACCCCCAAGATTGTGTGGCACACTGGGAGTGTGTTGTCCCACCTTCACTGTATGCCACACTGGAAGCCCACCCCAGTGTGGCTAACATCACCCCCAAACTGTTCCTTACACCTGTAAAAAAAGAAAATGGTCCATGGTGCTCTTTTCTTTTTAATAACCTGAAACAAAGAAAATGGTCCCTCCATGTTGAGTCCTCTCCCACAACCCACACCCACCCTCTGTTCATGCCACCTCCCTTCGCCCCCTCTCACCCCATACTTACCTCTGGAGTCCAGTGCCACGATCTTCAGTGGAGCGGGAACACATCTGCACTCTTCAAAGCTGACTGCGAACTACAGAAATGCCGATAAGATGTATAATGGCATTAATGGGGGGGGGGGCTTCAACTTAGGTGGATATCTCATAGAAACATAGACTTTGATGGCAGATAAGGACCACTTAGTCCACCCAGTCTGCTCATTTCCCTACCTATTGGATAAGCTGCAGATTCTAGTTGACCAACAGCCTACTTCCTGCAACCCCCCACTACAATTGCCTTATGTCTGTCCCATGCATGTTTGAATTCCACCACTGTTTTAGACATCAAACCTCCCCAGGAAGGTGGTTCCATGCATCTACCACTGTCTCCGAGAAAAAATATTTCTTTATATTGCCCCTGATCTCAGTAATTTTTTTGACTTTTGGCACCAAATTGTCAACATGAGGTTCTTGGGCCCCACCTCATGAACTCAGTCACTGTCACATTGTTATTCAGCCCCAAAAGATGATTTTGCAGTCACTGCATGGAATCACCTTCTGGGACTGATTAACAAAATGACAGTGTCACTGTTCATGAGGTGGGCTCCTTAAAAGTCTATATTGCAAATTTGGTGAAAAAATTCCAAAAAATGATTGTGTTACCAGCGTGCATTGCTCAGCTTCCACGCACTCTCGTAATATTTTCACTCAAGATTTTCAACATTGCCATTCTTCTACACCTCCTTATGAACAGTGCAGCTGTCACTTTTCACATCCTACCCAAAATGCGTTTTCGCACATCTCGCGCAAATCGGCATGATCACTGTGCAAAATCAACATTTGGGACAGAGTAAGAAAATCACAGTGACAGTATTCATAAGGAGAGGTCCCAAAAAGCCCATGTTGCAAATCTGGTGAACAAATTCCAAAAAACAACTGCGTTATCAGTGTGCATTGTGCAGTTTCTATGCATGCTCTTAACTTCACCAATTTGTTATATTTTTACTCCAGATTTTCAACATTGTAATTTTTGTACACCTTCTTATTAGCAGTACAGCTGTCATTTTTTCACATGGTGCCCAAAACATGTTTTTTTGCACCTGTGGCACACAGTGGTGCGGTCACTGTGCTAAATCAACATTCAGGACAGATTAAGAAAATCACAGTGCCACTGTTCATGAACGAAGGTCCCAAAATGCTTATGTTGAAAATCTGGTATAAAAAAATCCCCCAAATAATTGCATTACTGTGTGAGTGATTCAGTTTCTTGACGCTTTCGTGACTTCAATTTTTTTATATTTTCACTCCATATTTTCATACATTACCAATTTTTTACACCTCTTTATGAACAGTACAGCTGTCAGTCATTTTTCAAATCCCGCCCCAAATGTGTTTTCATGCCTATGGCACCAAATGGTGCAGTCACTGTGCAAAATCACCTTTCAGTTAGCAAACTGATAGTGTCACTGTTCATGTGGTGGGGTCAACAAAAGGCCATGTAGAAAACATGGGGTGAAAATACCAAGAAACACCTGGGGCATTAGGGTTTCCAACCATAATGCCCTACCCTGTAGGGACTGACAGGCATCAGGGGTGTAACTTGGGATTGTCGACAGTAATGATCACACCATTACACCCCCTTCCATCACAGCCAGTGACAGGCATCGAGTTGTGTCTTGGAATCTTCCGCCCCAAAGTTCACCCCATTCTCCTATACTGTACCCAATTCAGCATATTTCCTTATGGAGTGGAGTGAGTGCAAAGCCTGAAAACCCCAAGGCACACCTCGACATTTGTCAGTGTCTGCAGCATAGGGTGAGGTGAAATGGTGTGAGTGTTATGGTCAATGACCTAAAGGCACACCCCAATGCCTGTCCATCTCTGCTGGGTGGGGGTGGGGTTGGCGTCAGTTCAATGCTTCACTGCCATTCCTATTCCGCGTCTGTCTCATGCACTTCTAATGCTAATGCCAGCAAGCAAACATTGAGCACTGGCAAATGCTTGTTAACATATTATACTGACATGTATATTCATGTAGCAATACAGGAGACCTGTTTTAACTGTTCATATGTTACAACCTTCAAAGCATTTCAAGCATTATGAAAAAAACAATGAATACTGTCTCTTGAAATGTATGGAAGATACTAGTGGTTGTCACGTCTGATGGTAAACACATTATTTTCAAGTTTTCAAATGGTCTTTTGCATTTGTAATACTTTTCTGTTTTAATAGCAGCTTGTCCCTGGATCCCCTTCCCCAATAATCTAGACCACACCTTTTTTTGTTGGGTGCTCAGTTGACCATATTTTATTATCAACCATAACAAAAACTGTATTTGCATTCCAACTTTTCTTCATCCAAATGGAATATCGTCATAAACAACTTTTAATTTATTTACATCCTTGAATCTCATTTTCATCCCCCTTCTCGGTGTACACCTGGGGTCCTTCATCTCTTGGTGTCCATCTCTCCTGCTGGGTATGGGGGTACACCCATGCCCTTCCTCTAGAATTCCTCTGGATGCACACCCAGAAACACCTATCTCCTCAGCATTGACATACATCCTGGCTGAGTTCGTCCCCCTACCTCCTTCTGTCCCCCCTTTTTCCCCTTTTTCTCCCACTAGCCCATCTCCAGCTTGCATTGGAAGATGGGCTTCCCCTTCCCTTCTTTACATCCTGCTCTTCTCCATCCTCCAGCCATAGATGGCTGTCCCTATTTCTGAGTTAAACAGGTTGATCCCCACATCTGACAATTGTACCCAGTCTGACCTATATAAATCTGTGCCCTCCTCCTTCTCCTCTATCCCTGTGTATTTTATGACCCTTCCCTCTATACATTTAATCCAAGCCCCTACCCTCCTCTTCATTCCTTTTCTAGCTTTGTCCATGGCTTTATGTTCCCTTGCATAATGCCATACCCTTTGCAGCAATATTTCAGACCGCGCTACTACAGTTCCCAGCCACCATTTTTTGACTTCCATAACGTCCTCTTTAATCTGAAAGAAAATGTCCAGCCATGGCCCGGTACCCAGGTCATTGCCACTCCCCCAGATATATGACTAGGAAATGTGGCTCCTGCTTTGTTTGCATCTCCAGCAACAGTGGAAGTAAGTGTGCCTGGTACTACACAGTGAGAACACCAGCGTTAGTGCACCCGATCATCAGGGTGCCAATTAAAGATTTTGTCGTCCCCTGATTTTGCTGGGTCTGTGCCCCCGATGCCCCTCCATCTTAAGATTGCAACCTCGAGGGTGGGAGGACCTCAGGAAGGGGACACGAATCCTGAAATTAGTGCCCTGATGTGCACAAATGCGTCACTCTAATGACTGTAAGTGACTGTGCCCAATGCATCCCCCGGATCCATTTCCAATTTAGTCTGACGCTATTCCAGTCCATGTATAACTGTCTTCCCCCAGCTTTTACAGTCACTCTGCCCAATATATGAATGAGTGGCCACAAATCCAAACATCCAGCAGATCTCTGCAACCTGTGACCAAAAACAAAAGAAACGTATAACTTCCTGAACTGTACCCCTTTCCCCCTTTTTCATAGGGATATGGTCCTTGCCTGTGACCAGGCCACCTCCCCCTGCAACAAAATAGAAAATATTGTCAGTAATGCAGCTTCCTCAGATAACTTTTGTAGCAGTATGAGGCACATTTCTCCACCCCTTTTATATCCTCACTAGATCCCCCCACCCGGGCTGCATCTCTGATACAGCACTGATTCTAAATGAATGGGAAGAACAACTACCCATGTCTTCACCCAGAAACTCTAAACCCCTTTTGAGTACTACTGTCATCTTCACACCTGTCACCATGGCTTCCATTCCTGTGTTTGAGCATGCATCCCCTTCTCATGGGCCTCACCAACACATATCCTAGCAAAGTCTTTACTGGGCATATTCTTGAATTGTAGGGCCTCTGCAGCATGACCATCACCCCTTGCCCTGCTTGATCAGTTTTAGATCTCTACAGCCTTAGGCCAACCCTTTCCCCATGCCACTGTGCCTATTCCCAAAAAATACCTACCCTACATCCTGTCCCTCCTTAGTCCAACACCTAGCTGACCCAGAACACCCTGGAAAACATCATTGAGAATATAGCGGCTAACAAGCCCACCTCATTCCCTGAGATGCATATCCTTGGTAGGACTCCAACCAACCTCTCTAAAAGTGCTTCAGAAATTGGACACCTGCTGTCAGGTTATTTTCCTTATAGCTGCAGCACCCTGCATTATTTTCCTTACCATATGCCATTTTCCAGGGTCCCCCCAAACCCTTAGGGTATACACCAAACCAGTAGCTGTGAGATTTACCCCTGCAGTTGCATGCCCCACCACACTCCTCCAGTTATTCACCACAAACTTCATTATTTGCTTTTCCATGACTTCCCCACTTACCTACGTGCCTTGACTATCATGAAAAGGCTGGGAAACTATCCATGAACCTCATATAAACTCAGGGTTCTGGAAGAGCAGCTCAGCTCCTCCCAGCTAATCTCCCGTGTGTGCTGGTGCCGTTGTTTTTCTGCTTTTGGACCCTGAGATGATGGCCCAGAACCTGTCCAACTGGAGATGGGAGAGGCTGTCAACCACCATGTTCTGCACCCCTTCAATGTGCCTAGCCCTAAAAACATGTTCAGACCCAAATCTTGCAGCGCCAGCAGTCTCATAACCCTCATCACAGTCTCTGACATGCCTCTCCCTCCAGTTTAATGTATCTACCACTACTCTGTTTTTGAACCAAAACATAACCTTACATAGAAAGATAGAAACATAGAATTTGATGGCAGATAAGGACCGCTTGGCTGCCTAGTCTGCCCATTTCCCTACCTAATGGATAAGCTGCAGATCCTAGTTAACCAACAGCCTACTTCCTACTACCCCCACTAGAATTACCTTATGTCTGTCAAATGCATTCTTGCATTCCCCACTGTTTTTGACTCCACAACCTCCTCAGGAAGGCAGTTCCATACATCCACAACTCTCTCTGTGAAAAAAATACTTCCTCACATTACCTCTGAGCTGTCCACCCTCTCTCTTCAAATTGTGCCCCCTTGTTCTTGTACATCTCTTTTTCTGAAATATGCTACCCTCTTGGACTTTGTTGATTTCTTTGAGGTACTTGAAAGATTCTGTCATGTCCCCCTCTCCCTCATTTCCTTGAGGATATACATATTAAGCTTCTTTAGTCTCTCTTTGTATGTCTTCTGGTGCAGATCCTGCACCATTTTAGCTGCCCTCCTCTAGACAGCCTCTATCCTGTCTGTCCTTGCAGAGATGGGCTCTCCAGAACTGAATGCAGTACTCCAGATGGGGTCTCATCAACTGTCTGTACAGAGGGATAACAACTTCCTGTTTTCTACTGATGATGCATCTCCCTATGCATCCCAGTATCCCCCCAGCCCTCCCCACTGCTTTCTCACATTGCTTGCTCATCTTTAGGTCATCTGATATGACTACACCCAGGTCTCTTTCCATTTTTGATGTTGTTAGTATATCATCACCCTCCCCTCCCCCCGTTGTGTACTCTTTCCCTGGGTTTTGTTTCCCAGGTGCATTTCTTTGCACTTCTTTGCATTGAATCTAAGCTACCACACATTTGACCATTCCTCCAACTTTGCCAAGTCCCTTCTCATCCTTTCCAACCCACCTCGTGTATCAGCCCTGTTGCTGACCTTTGTGTCGTCTGCAAAGAGACATACTTTTCCTTCTAGTCCCTCTGCAATGTCACTTATAAAGACCTTAAAGAGGACCAGTCAAGTACTGAACCTTATGGTACTCAGCTAGTAACCACCCTTTCTTTAGAGTGGACTCTGTTTACTATTAACTTCTGTGTCCTGTTGTCCAACCATTTTTTTACCCAGGTTACCACCTGGGGACCCACTCCAAGACTGGCTAACATGTATATTAATCTTTTGTGTGAGACTTTGTCAAATGCCTTGCTAAAGTCCAAGTATTCAGAGCTCAGTATTCACAAAGGAAGAGGAGGGGGAGGTACCTAAACCAAACAAGAGAAACATTCTGAACATGGGGGTCGATACCAGTCCATTTACAGAAGAAAGGGTTCTGAAAGAACTAATGAAATTGAAGGTGGACAAAGCAATGGGGCCTGATGGGATTCACCCAAGAATCCTAAAAGAACTAAGGGTAGAACTAGTGACACTGCTGACTACTCTTTTTAACAAATCATGGGAGGATGGTGTGGTACCTGAGAACTGGAGGAAGGCAGATGTGATTCCTCTTCACAAAAGTGGGAGCAGGACAGAGGCAGGAAACTACAGACCTGTCAGTTTGACCTCAGTGGTAGGAAAAGTGATGGAGTCACTTTTGAAGGAAAGAATTTTTGAGTACCTAGAGGCCAGTGGGGACACAGGACCCAAGACAGCATGGATTCATGATGGGAAGGTCATGTCAGATGAATCTAATAGATTTCTTTGACTGGGTGACCAAAGTAGTAGACCAGGGAGGGGCTGTGGACATGGCCTACCTAGATTTTAGCAAGGCATTTGATACAGTCCCACACAAAAGATTAATACACAAGTTAGCCAGCCTTAGAGTGGGCCCCAAGGTGGTAGCCTGGATAAAACATTGGCTAGACAACAGGACGCAAAGGGTAGTAGTAAATGGAGTACACAGTGAAAAAAGGAGGGTTACTAGTGGGGTACCACAGGGTTCAGTACTGGGACCAGTCCTTTTTAATGTCTTTATAAGTGACATTGCAGAGGAACTGGAAGGAAAAGTATGTCTCTTTGCAGACAACACAAAGATCTGCAACAGGGTTGATACACAAGATGAAGTGGAAAGGATGAGAAGGGACTTGGCAGCTCAGATTCAATGCAAAGAATTGCAAGGCAATGCACATGGGAAACAAAAACCCAGGGGAAAAGTACACAATGTGGGGGTGAGATACTGACAACAGTAAAAATGGAAAGGGACCTGGGGGTAATTATATCAGATGACCTAAAGGTGGGCGAGCAATGTGAGAAGGCAGTAAGGAAGGCTGGAGGGATACTGGGATGCATAGGAAGAGGCATCACTAGTAGAAAACAGGAAGTTGTTATCCCTCTGTACAAATAGTTGGTGAGACTCCATCTGGAGTACTGTGTGCAGTTCAGGAGACCCCATCTCCACAAAGACATAGACAGAGTGGAGGCTGTCTAGAGGAGGTCAACCAAAATGGTGCAGGGTCTGCACCAGAAGACATACGAAGAAAGACTAAAGGAGCTTAATATGTATACCCTTGAGGAAAGAAGGGAGATAGGGGACATGATAGAAACTTTCAAGTACCTCAAGGGAATCAGCAAAGTCCAAGAGGGTAGCATCTTTCAGAAAAAGAGATGTGCAAGAACAAAGGGGCACAATTTGAAGATAGAGTGGGGACAGCTCAGAGGTAATGTGAGGAAGTATTTTTTCACAGAGAGAGTTGTGGATGCATGGAACAGCCTCCCTGAGGAGGTTGTGGAGTAGAACAGTGAGGGAATTCAAGAATGCATGGGACAGACATAAGGCAGTCCTAGTGGGGGTAGGAGGAAGCAAGCTGTTGGTTAACTAGGATCTGCAACTTATCTGTTAGGTAGGAAAATGGGCAGACTAGGTGGGCCAAATGGTCCTTATCTGCCGTCAAATTCTATGTTTCTGTGTTTCAAGTAGGCCATGTCCAGAGCCCCTCCCTGGTCTACTACTTTGGTCAACCAGTCAAAGAAATCTATTAGATTCATCTGACATGACCTTCCCACTGTGAATCCATGCTGCCTTGGATCCTGTGCCCTGACTGTCTCTAGGTACTCAACAATTCTTTCCTTCAGAAGTGATTCCATCATCTTCCCTACCACTGACATCAAACTAACAGGTCTGAAGTTTTCTGCCTCTGCCCTGCTCCCACTTTTGTGAAGTGGAATCACATCTGCCCTCCACCCCATCCTCCCATTATTTGTTAAAGAGGGTAGTCAGTGGTGTCACTAGTTCTACCGTTAGTTCATTTAGAATTCTGGGTTGAATCCCATCAGGCCCCACTGCTTTTTCCGCCTTCAGTTTTAAGAGTTCTTTCAGAACCCTTTCTTCTGTGAATGGACTGGTATCAAACCCCCCATCCAGAGTGTTTCTATTGTTTAGTTTAGATACCTCCCCCTCCTCTTCTTTTGTGAATACTGAGCAGAAATATTAATTCTGTGTGGTTCATAGCTCAGTGATTGCTATGTACTGTAGCTAAATGATTTAGGTTGTTCTTGGATACAGAGGCCAGACCAGAAATTAGGATAATGCTTTAGTTGTGTGAAATGATTAGTGCTTAGATACTTCACCATAGACATGAGCAAGTCAGTGATTATAGTACATGTGAACTGGATAGTATATGCATGGTGCTTAGATGCTTAAACTGATGAGTAACTCATTATGACATGATGTTTTGGCCTTTCTCTGTATCCCACCTTTGGAAGGATGCTTAGTCGAGTGGGATGAGACCCCCCCGGTGGGATAAGAGTGCCGGAGAAGGAGAAGGCATCAGGGGAGGATGGAGGGTGAGTGCGACTCACTGTAAGCAGAGCGCTGAAGCCTGAATGCCTAAGTAGGATGTGGGGGAGGAGCTCTTCCCCTACAGAACTACAGGCATGTGCCTTTCAATTCTGTGTGGTTCATAGCTCAGTGCTTGCTATGTACTGTAGCTAAATGATGTAGGTTGTGCTTGGATACAGAGGCCAGACCAGTAGGTAGGATAATGCTTTAGTTGTATGACATGATTAGTGCTTAGATACTTCAGCACATACATGAGTAAGTCAGTGATTATTGTACATGTGAACTGGATAGTATATTCATGGTGCTTAGATGCTTGAACTAATGAGTAACTCATTATGACTTGATGTTTTGGCCTTTCTCTGTATCCCACCATAGGAAGGATGCTTAGTTGAGTATGATGACACCCCCAAAAAAGAAATAATGATTATCAGTACGATTATCTCCTCCAACTCTGAAGAGTGTGGCCAGTAGCATTCAGGAGAGGAAACCCCCCTTTGGGGGGGAACCTCTGAGGACCCATGGTTACTGACCTGCCCGTCCTTCTGGGCTTACTAAAGGAGAAGAATCTTAAAAAAGCGATCTATATATATATATATATATATATATATATGTTGGCTAGTCCGAAACACCAAAGATGAAGATCCAAAGGTTGGAAGAGCAAGGAATCCAGTAACGATGTGGAATGTCCAGCGAAGATGGTAGCAGGTCATAAGCAAAGTTCCAGACTAAAGTCAAAGTCCAGGAGAAATAGCAGTAGACAGCAGCAGAAATCCAGTGGAAGGCACAGGCAAACTTGAAACGATGGCCTGAGTTCCAGGAGATGAGGTGATGGAGCAGAAATCATTGAAGGCGAAATAGATTGGACAGCTCAGAAATTCTCCAGTTGTTCGGTGAAGCAAGTATGGTAAATAACAGAAACTGTATGCTGTGAGTTGGACAAGGCAGGCATAGAATAAAATATTCAAACCTCCAGGCCCCATACTGGGCAACATAGGAGTATTGGAAATTGTCAACCCTCCAGGCACTGATGCTGGGTGAGGTAGGTGCAGATGAAAACAGTTGAAACTCCAGGCCCCAATGCTGGGCGAGTCAGGCATAGTGGAAATAGCCGAACCTCCAGGCCTTGATGCTGGGTGAGGCAGGTGGAGTAGGAGAGCTAAAGCAAGTGAACAGCTGAAGGTGCACTGGAGTGCTGAGAATGTAATAAGTGTTGAGTGTGACACCCTTGAAGGGCGAATGCGGTATTGAGTGCAGCAGAATCCTAGAGTCTGAGCCGATAGGATGGCAGTAAGAATGAAGTGACAATTTGCTGCAGTAATGAGCAATGATGTCAGAAGCAAACATGGACCTTCACATAGGTCAGTAAAACAGAATAGGAATAAGTGGACCCTCACGTAGGTCTATGTAACAGAGCAGCAATAATATTTGAATCGCTAAGCCCTGAATTGGCAACGCAGGTGCAGGGGCTAAGGCAGACTTATAAGAGCTGTAAGACTGTCTTGTAGAGACGTTGCATTCATGATAAGCAAGTATGGCAACAGAATGCAGTAGAGAGAACTGAGTCAGGTGAGCTGGCAGCTCAACCAGATTTAGTAATCTGCAGGGCACTGGAGTAAGTTAATGTCTGAGGCTTAAACCATGAGATAAGATGGCACTATGGAATAGAGTTTGGCTGAGAGTTCTGGCAGGAAATGGTAGTCGTAGTAAGTCCAAACAAACAGAAGCATCATGGCAAGAAACATCCAAGGGAATTGATTGATAGTCCTGCGATGTAGTGTAGATGTAAGTCCATGGTGGAGTGAAGAAGGGTATCCTGACAAGTGTAGGAGGTGCGAGCAGGTGAATGTGAGCTGCAGAGTCCAGAACTCAAGTAGTGCAACTGAATGTGATATCCTGGCAGTGCATCCAATCCTGAAGGAAAAGTTGAAGATGAGTAAATGTCAGACGGAGATCCGATGAAATGCTCAAAAGGAGGAAAGCAATCCAAGAGAGGCAAGCAAGGAGCAGCAGGAGCAGACAAGTTCCAGTTCATGGAGAAGTAAAGAGTGATAGCTAGGCCCCACGAAGGCTAGCAAACTGTGGCCCATGCATAGTGCAGCAAAGGAGCAGTGAAGCTTGCCAGGCAAGGCCCTCGTGGACCGTGTAGGCTAAGTGGAAGGGCAGAGAGTGAGTCAAGCTAGACCCGCACAGGTAAGGCAGTAGAAGTTTGATAAACCTCCAGGCCCTGAAGGGGAAAAGCAGGTAAAAGTAAGTAGGCAGTAGAAGCCCTAGGAGGGACAGTAGGTGAGCCAGGTCATGAGAGATGAGGTGGATAGATGCTGCCATGCCCCCGGTTGTGAGGTAAGCAGAGGATCCCTGAAGAGGCTAGAAGAAATCAGGTGAAGCCTAAGAATCCGACAAAAGCTCCACTAAGCGACATGCCACTTGTCAAACAGTGCACAAGCAGGGTTAAGGTCTCTTACAAGGTACTGGTGAAAATGGTACAAGAGATCTGAAACCATGCCAAGGGCTGAAGTTTAGAATTGAGTTAACCTAAATTTCCTAAAGGTTTGGAAGCAGCTCTGGAATGTGACACCGGGAAGCTAGGAATTCCTTGGAGCTATGGTACCATCCAGTGAGCAATGAGGGAGGCACAGACTGTGATCAGTAGGGATCGGCTGTAGGAGTCCAGCTGGATCTGCAGCATGAGCAGTATATAGGCTACAAGTAAAGTAAAACACCAACCTGCAGTACAGTGAGCATACCTATGCCTGGATATGGAGCTGGCATGGTCAAGTAGGTCAGATAAGGAGTAGAGCATGAGGAAGAACAGCATGCCATATGCATTGACTAGACAGAAGAAAACTGTCCAGTCGGGAAGCAGGAAATGCAGGACTAAAGAAGTAGGCAGCTTGAAGAGCTGATCAGAACAGACACTGACACATTGCTCACTTTGTTTTGCCAGATACTACATTTCCATCTGCAATTCTTGCCTTATTGTTCATGTATTGCCATTCAAAACAGCTCTGATGTTCTGTAGTATTATGGAAGACTTGACTCTTGCATAGCCCTGTCATAGAATTGGCTGTATCACAGAGATGGGTTCTGTATTTCATTAATTATTCGAACAGAACATAGAGATGGAAAGCAAGGTTTTGATAGTCTCTTAGGGGGCAGTCCAGGAAGCATGGAGCCATGGTTCGGGTAAGCATCAATGAACAACAGTAGCTAGGCAATTCAGGTCACAGGGATAGCCAGAGAAAAGCCCAAAGTGCAGGTGGCAGCGGATGCCATAGTCTGGATGATGGAGGTCCAAATGCAGAGTAAAAAGGCAGCAGAGGCTGCAGGCCAGAATGGAGCAGTCCAGGGAAGGTAGGACAGAGCAGCCAATGAAGCACAGGCATGGCCAGCAGGTGATAAAACAACAGCAGAATGAGGCCAGAATGGCGCCGAGTGGAGGAGGAATCCAGCGGCCAGCTGCAGTAGGCAGGTACACAAACCCAACTGGTGAAGCATGGAGGTACGGTGGACGAACTGAGGCACAGCTGGCAGAAAAGCACCCCCCCACACACACAGGAAAAAAATGAAAGACACAAAGGGACAGGAGCGGGAGAAAGCACAAGAAGGAAGGGAAGGAGGAAAGCAAGCAATGGCCAGGCAGGGCAGAACAAGGATGCGGGGAAGGGGAGATGGGGGGCATCAGCTGCACCACCGAAGCAACTGCGACTCGCTCTAAGCAGAGCGGTGGAGCCTGAATGCCTAAGTAGGATGTGGATGTAGAGGAGCAGCTCTTCCCCCACAGAACTACAGGCATGTGCCCTTCAATTCAGTATCCCTGCTTTTTCACTGTCACCCTCTGCCCATATTCCCGCCCCTTTATTAAACCTCAGTATCCCTCCCTCAGTCTTTCACTCATGTACCTATAAAAGGTTTCATCCCCCTTCTTAACTGAGTTGGTTATCCTTTCCTCAGTTTGGACCTTTGCTATTCTGCCTGCTTTCCCCTGCCTCCTTTTGCTTGAACTGTTGTAGTTCTCTGTCCTGCTCCTTCTATGTATCCTTATATTTCCTGAATGCTATCCTTTTCTCATTAACCTTCCCTGCCACCTCTTTTGAGAACCACAGTGGCTTTTTCCTTCATTTTGTTTTGTTGATTTGCTTTACACATTCGTTTGTTGCCTCTGTGATGGCAGCTTTGATTTTTCCCTATTGTTCCTCCACCCCTTATTCTGCTTGTGTATCTCCTTTCCTCATAACAGACTGGCTAGCTAAGTGGGGACAATTTCTAAAAAGGTGATGTTCATTGTCAAAACCATTTTTACCCATTCCCCAGCCACTGCTTCTAAAACCATTTACCTTTGAAATACGCTCCCATGCCCAAACCCTCAGTCACATCTGTACACAGTGCCAGATCTGTGTTGAAAACCCATTCCAGAATGTCACACCATTATATGACCTCAGGAATTCTTCCCAAATTTCCAAATCTTCCCCTTTTAAAATATCCACCGATTGATGGGGCCTAATGGCCCCATTCATGGCCCTGGCTAACTGACGTGTAAATGCCCTTCTGGGGGCCAATGCCCATCATGCAGCGTTTGGATGTTCTAAAAGTTGTAGCATTAACTTTAGGGGCACCTGTTTCCAGCCCTTTAGGGTGTCCAAGAGACTTTTTCAGTTTTGAACCTTTGACACAGGTAGTCGAAACAGTCCAACCCCTGCATCTATTTCAGTCCCCCAAATATTCCAGTCATTGAAATATAGAAACAAAGAATTTGATGGCAGATAAGGACCGCTTGGCCCACCCAGTCTGCCCATTTCTCTGCCTAATGGTTAAGCTGTAGATCCTAGTTAACCAACAGCATACTTCCTACCCCCACCCCCTAGAATTGCCTTATGATTGTCCCATGCATTCTCGACCCCCACCCCATCTTGTCCTCCACTAGCAGTACCCCCAGTTGTTTTCTCATGACCCAAAGCTGTCTGAGCATGACATCTGCATCCCCTCCCCCTCCACTACTAGAATAAAGTCATTCCAGTAGTGTGAGACCATATTGAGCTCTAAATGCCAAAAAGCAGTCATTTCCTGAATGTCTTCAATGTGGCACATACCACTGAACATCCCATAGGCCCAACCTTGTCAAATAAAACTGCCCCTCTTCAGAAAACCCAGTAGATCCCAGTCATCTGGCTGTACTGGAAGCAACTGAAAAGCCGATTCAATGTATTATTGTATTGCTGTATCACTTGTCTATCTCTGCTGTTCTACAAATGTTGCAAACTGTTTTGATTTGTAACCTCCCCACTCCCTTTTCCCTGAGTCACACCAGAAAATGAGCCCTGGCTCAATGTGCCTCTCTCAGCGAACAAATTGAAATAAATAAAATAAATAAATAAATACATTAAAAAAATGTTGGTCTTGGCTAGCCATGCCCCCTTGACCACCTAATCATTCGTACAGCCTCCTCTAATGTTGAGTAGGTCACTCTGCTGTCCTCTACACTAATGTAATCATTCACTGATTCCATATCCAGGTATGCTAGGTGGTGAATCACCCTAAACTCTCCTGTTTGCTTTTTAGGGACAAAACCCAAGGGGAACACCCTGAAACTGTCAAATGAAGAGGATAGGAATGGCCCTTCAACTCTCTCTGCTTTGATTTCCTTCTTGATCTTTTTAGCCAAGACCTCCTCTTTCCCCTTAGACAGACCACATATTTGGCATTTGTACCCTCCTTGTGCCCCTGAAAGTGTAAACTGAAACCTCTGGAAATACCCTCCACCAGGACCCTCGTGGCCTCCTGGTCTGGGTAGCCCCTTACCCATTGTCATAACTCCTCTAACCTAATAGTGTCTTTGACATCTGCTACTGGAGCTTTCTGTTAGACCTGTCCTTCCTAAGTTCTGCCCCTTGTCCAAAACCTCTCCCTCCAACAAAACCTGTCCCTCTCCAACTCTGCCCCAAGGCTGTCCCCTGAAACCCTGAATGGCCAGCCCTAAAGGGCTGGCTCAAAATACTTGCTATTTCCCTCCTCATAAGTCCTACATCTAGAGGTGGGATGGAACCCGCCACATTTTTAGCAGGTATATTTTAAGCGGTATCTTGGTCATGAACATTGCGCTGTATTGTAGCCCCAGCAGCACTGTAGTAGACCACTGGCCCCTTTAGCCCATTGCCCCTCAGTCTCTCCTGGCATGGTCATGATCTCAAACTAAATATCAGAGTGACTTGTGTCCCATTACACATTGCCATGTGAGGCCATTCTTTGCCGAAACTTCTCATCATAATGTATCCAGTGGTTACCCCCCTCTCATCTTGCCACAGGGTCATAATGCTGTAAACTAAAACAGAGCAGCAAAGTACCCCACTGACAATGCAGTGGGTGCATTGCTAGCGCTTGCCCATTCCATTGAAAAGAAACATTGCAAAAAACATATATATTCTTTGTGTTTTGCAGTGGGCTCAGCCACCCGAATCCCCCGTTATGGAGGGCTGTGCCCCCCCGATGCCCCCCTTATTTATTTATTTATAAGGTCTAGGATTACAATACCTTTGAGCCAGGGCTCTTTTACAAAACTTCCATGTCAGGTTACAATTCAAAACAAAAGACATGTAAATCAGATTACAAATTCAATACATACGACAAGGTTACAGAAGTGCAAGCTAAACAGAGTTACAAAGCATCTAAGAAACAAAACAAGTTTTGGAGGCTAGGTTACAAGGAAATAGTGGATGAGGTGCAGAGAGGATAGAGGACAAGAAAGAAGAAGAGTAGAGGGGGGCGGAGAGCTATAGAGGAGGAGCGCAGCCAGAGACATTGTCATAATCATAACATGGGGAAGTGCGTGCTAAGGGGTATTCAAGTGCTAATTGGAGAGAGAACTGCACAAGGTTAGGGAAATATTCATGGGGTCAGCTAGTTGAGGCAGTCACAGGAGCTAGAGGCAATGAGAAAGAGGCTCTGCTAATCAGATCTGGGGAGGTACTTAACATGGGGATGGGGAGAAACACAGGTGGGGGAAAAAAGTACTGTAGTCGTACAAGTTTTTTATAAGAAACTCTACAACAGGAGTAGTCTTGGAACAGAATTCGAGTCCTAGCACACAGACACAGTGCTTCCCTTTACTGCCAGCAGCTCATCCCTCTGATCCACAACAGCTGCTCCATGAATCCTCCCTCCCCAAACAGAGGTCTTTCCCTCTGCATCACGGCTTCCCAGCCTTTAACTTATAGGGTACAAAACCACGCATGCAGCATTTCAGCCTTGTGGTGTTCTGTACCCTGTAATGATATTCCCCTATACTGTCTCTGTAGCATGGTATTGACTGTGCTCAACAGATTACGACAGCTTTACCTGGTACCCTTTTCTTATAGGCACTGAACACTATGAGAGAGTAGGCCAGCAGGGGCGTTGCCAGCTCTGGAGGCTTTATCTACAAGATGGCAGTAGCAGTGTCAGTGGCTCAGCAGGTAGTACACTCACCTCTGAGACCAGGAAACCCGAAAGCTCTGGGTTTTATCCCCACACCAGGCACTTGGGTTAATACCCTAATACTGACACTGTAGTGCAGCATAAGTGGGGTGCTACATTCCTGATGTGCTGTCCTGATGAGACATTAAACTGAGGTCCCGTCTGCCTGTTCTGGTGGTTTTCCAGGTGGATGTTAAAGATACCATGACATTTCTCGAAATGAGTAAGGGAATTTTTATTTTAGACAAAAGAAAACATTACATCATATACATAATATGTGGCCACACAACTAAAGAAAAAAACAAAGAAAAAGAAATGTAATATTCAAGTTTGTTAGGATCAAAAACAATAAAGTAAAATAAATTATATGCATGCCATCTGCAAAATCAACATTCAGTATATATTATAGTGGCACAATAGTGCCACTATAGTTAGGGTTGAGTACCCCATTTATGGTTAAATCTGAAATCTGGCAGCTTAATAACTTTGCCACCGTATGATGGATGTGCCTGAAATATGGAACAGATGTTCTGGTAACACAGATCTCTGGACCTGTCAGGTTTCATTATGGTCAGATGTACAGTTATGGAGCTGCAGAGCACCACAAGATGCATAAATTGGGGGGTTTTGAACATTTCTTTGCTCCCCCTTACAGCCTGCACATTTTGTGTAGACAGTCCAAAAACTTCAGGGACCATGCAGCTGGGTTCCCGATGTGCCTTTCAAAGATTTCATGAAACAATATTAAAAGGTTCAAAAGTTATTCAAAACAAACTGAATCCCTTTATAGTCTATAGGAAAAGTTAACAAAATATGCAAAGTGTCACAAATGCAGTTTTTACTTATGAAACTTACCCTTTCACTTTCTCAAATCAGACATCTTGTTTTCAGTTGGTGGTCAGAAAAATGCTTGCCATCTAAATTTGGGACCCTCTATGGAAACAATTCTTGTTGTGTTCACCTAGTCGAGCCCTGTGGATGCTAGCCATATCTTTTTTGGGGGATAAAACACCCCAGAAATATGTTTTTTAAAATTTTGTAAAATGTAGTGTCACAAAATACTTTCGTAAATGTGACCCTTTCATGATTGTTTTTGTGAAAGTGTCATGATTTGCGAAAGTAATTTGCTACACTATACCCAAAACAATAGGAAATATTTGCCACCCTGCTGCAAAGCAATAGTTTGGTGTTCTGGGCTGAAAGCTGCAGGAAATACAGCCAACATCTCACAGATGTGCCCTTTGGTGGTTTCCTGCCAACACATTACTGTAGCTTCAAAGTCATGGCACCTCAGAACTTGACGATTTTTCCCATAGGATAACATTACCGCTTCTGCACCTTTTAGTCCCGTATCTCAAAACAGTTCGAGAATACAATTTTTCATCACAAATTTTAGTTCTCACGGGAGGGGGGTGGGAGGTTAACAAACAAACTAGCCTGGGAAGTCATAAATAATATGAAATTGTAATTTTTCTTCTACTTCATACAGTTCCTGAGATATAAGCTATTTAGTATTCCAACTACTTATTTTCTGGTCCGAATGCCATTATTGTGCCCACATTTTTTGTATTCACTGTGCTTCTCAATGCACCATTTTGGGACACAAAGCATGTGCGTTTGCGTTACTTTTACCATTAGCGTTTGCATTCATGTTTCTGCTTGTGTTCCTGTTACAGTTTGTGTTAACGTTTCCTTTTGCATTCTGTCTGCGTTACCATTTGCGGTGGCGTTTTTGTTTGCAATTGCATTTCCATTTGCACTACTGTTTTCTTTGGCATCACCATTGCCGTTACCAATAGCATTTGCATTTCCATTTGCGTTACCATTACCACTGATGTTTTCATTACCGTTTGCATTACCAATTGCGTTTACATTTTTGTTACCATTAGTGTTTGTGTTTGCGCTTGCATTTATGTTGTCACTTGCGTTACTCTTTCCTTGTACCTCGCCGTTGCCATTACCATTTGCATTTGTGTTTGCATTTCCATTTGTATTACCATTACCATTTGCATTTCCATTACCGTTTGCATTGCCGTTACTGTTTGCATTCACGTTTGCACTTGCGTTTCTGTTACCGTTTGTGTAATATTTTCCGTTCACGTGTGCATTTGTGTTACTTTTACCATTATCATTTGCATTTACATTTCTGCTTGCGTTCTCATTGTAGTTTGCATTAGTGTTTCATTTTGCATCACCGTGTGCATTACCATTTGCAGTTGCATTTTCGTTTGCGTTTCCATTTGCGTTACTGTTACCTTTGGCATCACCATTGCTGTTACCGTTAGCATTTGCATTTCCATTTGCGTTACCGTTACCATTGATGTTTTCATTACTGTTTGTGTTACCATTGCATTTGTGTTTTTGTTACCGTTAGTGTTTACATTACCATTTGCATGTGTGTTTTCATTACCGTTACTGTTCTCGTTACCATTACCATTACTGTTAGCGTTAACATTACCATTAGGATTACCATTACCATTGCTGTTACTGTTACTGTTAGCATTACCGTTACTGTAAGGGTTATTACACAAAATGGAAACGGGCCCTGCGCTCCCACCACCATATACCATTCACTATTTATAGTGCACATTCTCAAAAAGATGGGAAATTCATGGCAAAAACTCCATTTAATGCATCAGTTATGGTTGTTCCACAGCTACAAAAGCATGACTATTCGGTGTTAGGGTTAAAACCCTAACTGTGCATCCCCCCACCCCCACCACTACCACACACACACACATATACATGCAAGTAGGGGAAGGACCAAGGCAACACAACCAATCACACGCAACCAGTAACAGGTAACAGAAATAATATGCAACTATCTAAACCATGAATCCACACACCCATGCTCCAATCGGGCTATGGCGTGGTGTCGTCACTGCTAACTCTTAATCCAGATGTTCCATGGACCACAAAACACATATCACTGTGGACAACTGGGCATCTTGGGCCACATGCTGACGCCAATACTTAGCACAGACTACACATATGGTATTTTGGGGTGCACAATTCCCAAAACAGGATTTTGCACATTTACTGAAATACTTTCAAAAATCACTTTCGCAAATGATACAGTGTCATGGTATGCATTTGCGACACTTTAGTGTTTGCTACAGTATTTTGCAACACTATTTTGTATGCTTTCAAAACTGTGACACTGTCATGTGTTCCGTTTATGACATTTTCATGTTTATGACACTGTTTTGCCAACGTGTGCTCCTGAACAGTGCACATCTTTGCCATCATCCTGCAAGCAAACAGTTAGGTCCTTTGGCCTGCAATTTGAAGGGTGGCAAGCCCTGGTCCCTCAAATATGCCTTTCCCTGCTTTGGTGCTAAAATACTTAAGTATGACAAAGTTACACTGTTCCAAAATTGAGCAATTTCCCATAGACTAACATTGTGGCAACCATAAGTCTTTTCACCACCCATATGTTAAAAAAGGTAGCGAGATACACGGTTTTTACTACAGCCACCTTGTTTCACCTTTAGGAGAACTAACCTCATGGAACAAGTTTGGAAATACTGTATGATACCTGAGATTGGATTTCTTACCTACTTGGTACGGTAACAGAGGTATACACCTCCTGCTGATTGTGTACGATTGGTTTTGTTGCCTTGGTCTTTCCCCTACTTGCATGTATGTGTGTGGTGGAGATGGGGGTTGGGGGAATGCTCAGTTAGGGTTTTAACCCAAACATCGAATTTCCACACTTTTGTCACTGTGGAACAACCCTAACTGATGCATTAAATGTATTTTTTGCCATATAGATATATATATATATATATATATATATATATATATATACCTAACATTCTTGGTTTTATTTCCTATTCTCATTTTCTTGATAATATAAAATTCTTAAACATGTTCACGAACCATGTCCCTCAGGTTATAAAACCGTATTTCTCCATAATGACACAATTTTTATCCATTGTAAACTTTTTCCCATCATTAATTTTAACCTGTGCTAGTGCTGTTTCTATCTGGGTTACTAAAACCCCTGAGGGAAGCTGTATCTGTTGCAATACCAGCTGGCACCTGCTCTGCCATAAATAATACTTCATGATTACAAACACTGCTCTCATGGTACTGGCATGAAAGACCCCTTCAGATCCCTTAAAAATCTCCCAGCTCTAGAATCTGATAACTGAGCCTCTCTAAAAAAGGTTTTTTCCATTTAAGCACCACTTTCTTCCAGAATGTCTTTGTCTCAGGGCAATCCAAGAGGAAATCCTGCACTGTTTCTTCTACTGCAATGCATGATAGTTGTGGTCAATACCATTCTTGTATAGCCTTGTGCTTTAAGTTCTCCTGTACCCCCAATTTCCCATGACAGTACAACCAGTTTATGTCCAACATAGATTGTGATATTCTGCTGTCCATTATTATTTTTAGAGCATAAGTTGTTTTGGAAGGTGTGGATTCTGGAAATATCAAGGGCCCATATATCCCCTACCACTTTCTGGTATAGTTGTTTTCTCTCTAAACTCAGAAAAAAATCCTTTTTCTATTCTCCACTGTCTCAATTTCTTAAAAGAGTCTATAACATACTCTGGGTGGGCCCACTGCTGCAATATATTAGGAGGTAATAGTTCCCATTTTCCCATATATGCTTGTATGGCATTCCCAACCCATGTTTGCCCTTCAGATGTCCATTCTGTTTTGTATATTTTTGCTATACCCTCTAGGAAAATAGTGTGGAAGAAAATTACTGGATTTATCATGTCTAACCCTCCTTTTTTACTGGTCTATAGGTTACCTCTCTCTTTACTGGGTTTAATCTGCTTCCCCACAGCATCTGAAAGAAATTGCTGTTGAGCCTTACCTCGAGGTGTGTTGGGGGACTGTAAACTGTACTTAAATAGATGAAAATAGGTAATATAAATGTTTTAACTATTAAGACTCTTTTCCTTGTTCCTATTTTCCAGCTTTTCCAGGCCTGCACTTTAGCTTCACAGACCCCCAATTGTTTTTCCCAATTTTACACTGCTGTATTTTGTGCACAAAACATGATACCCAGAATTTGCTGTGGTTTCTCACTATATTTAAGACCTTCTAGTCTTTGATCTTGATCCTCCACTGCTTCATGGGAAGGATCACACTATTTTCTATGTTAATATTAACACCTGTGATTCGTGTAAACTTCCTAAAGATTTGCAGGGCTTTCATACCTGATTCTTTATTCGGTACGATAACTACTACGTCATCTGCATAGGCAGTAATTTTTTCCTCCTGGCTTTCTAGCACTGGAGTTAAGTCTATGATTTGGGTGTCCCATTTTATCTGCCTTATGATGGGATCTAGGGCAAATGTATACATAAGTGGACTCAAGGGGCACCCCTGCCTAATGCCTTTCTTAAAGGGACTTAGTTCTCCCAAAAACCCATTAACTGATTGTAAGTAGTGTGCCTCAGAATACAGGAGTTGTACCCATGAAATTACTTTTAAAGGAATCCCATGTCTTTGTAGAACTTGCCATAAATAGCAATGTTCTACCTTATTGAAGGCTTTGGCCTGATCCAATGATGTAAGGTATCCTTCTTTATTGTTTTTTCTTTTAACTTCAAAAAGTTCCCCAATAAGAAAGAGGTTATGCCATACTGTATATTCCTGTTTGGAATGGAGCAGAGCAAGTTTGACCCTCATCAATCAAGCTTTCGGCTACCTGCTGCACTCTTTTACACAATATTTTGGCTAGGATTTTATAGTCACAGTTTAGGAGGCGAATTGGCCTCCAGTTTTCTAAAGCATCTTTGTCTCCCTTTTTAAAAAGGTAGCTGATTACTGCAGTACCAAAATCTGGCAGTGAGCCCCCCTTTTCAATTAATAAATCAATCCAATCTTTATTTAACCAGGTGATCATCACTGAGCAAAACTCATTTTCAAGATGGACCTGGATAGCTTCGAGATCGTGTACAATACAATTAAGACATCAATGTACACAGTAGTTACAGTATTCAGAAAGAGTGCCAACTAGAAAGCAGTAGTATTAGCGAGTACAACACATTTGGTAAATGATGACAGTACATACACAAGAACCAGCGCAAGAAACATAAACATAATTACAGGCATATTACAGCAGATGTCCACAACATAGCTCCAGCAATCAAAAATAATTAATAGGACTAGGGGAGCACAGCAGGTGAAGAGGGAGAATAGTACCTTAAGGGCAGAAAGGAAGGTGGGAGGAAGAGGGTGGAAAAGGTATAAGGGCAGATGGGGGGGCATTAAGGGGGAGGTGTTGAGGTGCTGAAACAAGGGATATAAGTTTCAGCAACCATAGAGTGCTGTTCCTGTCTTATTAGTGGTAGGTAGGGCAAACAAGCATGGCTGTCAGAATCAAAAGTATTTAGGTATTCAGCTAAGTGACCAAAAATAAGGTATTTAGGAGCTAAGGGTAAGAAGATGGATGGGAACAAATGGTCTTTTGCTGTAAGATATAGTCAAAAACCTGTTCTAATATAATACTGAGTTCTGAAGCATACTTTTTATAAAAGTCATTCATCAGGTCATCTATTCCTAGAGCTGTTCCTGTTTTAAGAGATTTGAGGGTGTCCAATATTTCATCCCTAAGTATTGGGGCCTGCAACCTATCTGTCTCTTCACGTGACATGCTGGGTGTAGGGGCTGAAAAGATAGTTTTCAACTTTCCCCCCACTGCATGCCTTCTGAAAATTCATGCTTTAGGTGTTCCTGTACTAATAGCGGTATCCCCACATCTTTGTTTTCAATAGTCCCATCTGTTTTATACAACCCTGTCATGATAGTTTTATCCAACCTCTGTTTATATGCCATGAAAGGGTCTGATGCTGTTTATTTTTCCATTCCGTACCTCATCTCTGCCTCCAGAGATTTTACCCTGTCATATTGGTATAGACTCATTTGTTTTTTTAGCTCAAATTGTTGATGTTTAAATTTCATCCTTTCCTTATCTGGGACTGACATGAGCTTATAAAGCTCGTTTCTGTAATCTAGATATTTTAGATATTTTACATTGGACTTTTTTCCCCATATTTCATAAACAATTTCTATATGTCTTTCTTGGAATCTGTCCCCCATTCCCATAGATCATCGTACATACACTGTACAGATAGTCTTGCAGCTAGAAAAATGTCCACTTTACTTTGTGTTTCTTGCAATAAGAGAGCCTCTGTATTTAACTTCCATCTATTTCTTGATGAGGTGAATTTAGGTGGTGCCATGGCCATGTTATATTTCCCTATCAGCATTAAATAATCTGAAAACTCTGTTGGTTTTAAAACTACATTTGTTGGTGTTCAACATTTAGATGTAAATAAATAGTCTATCCTAGTGGAATATAGGTGTCTATGATAAGTAGCTCCTGAGTCCTTTTTTAAGTTTCTGTGAGTATCTGTCAAAGTAGCTTCTTTGATGATATGCTTAAGTGTATGTGCGTCACAAGATATTTTCCATGTGTCTGATTCATGGATGTCAATGCTGCAATGAATGTCGCCCCCTCCCATATAATATGCTTTCTAGTGTAAAGACAGGGTCTTACTATATTAAATAACTATTCTGGCAGTTTTTGTCTTGGGTGCATAGGTGTTTATAAATCTGAAATCAAAATCTCTATATCTGCAATCTAGTATTAGAACCCTTCCTGGGCACATGTCTATTACTTTGATAAGAGAGAAATTTGAACTTTTAAAAAAGATCCCTAGGACATCCCTAACCTCCTCCCTAAATGTCCAATATGAAGGTCCCCAGACTCAGCTTCTTTTCAGCTGCTCTAAATCAAATAATGATGTAATTCGAGTTCCTTGTAAAAACAGACATTTGCCTGTACTTCTTGTACATAAGAAAGGATCATTAGCTTCCTTTTGTAGTTTTTAATACTATAGGCATTTAGGGTAGCAGTGTTAACAATGATCATTTACACGCTTTTTTACTGCTGGGTTAGATGTTCCTTGTACTGGCTATAAGTCTTCATGTGTTGCCCTATCTTTCCTTTTCATGTTTGCTTGCACGCATGTGCAAGAAACATACTGCCACCATAAGAGAATTCATAGTTGTGCCTCCCTACTTCCAATGCCCTGCTGCTTTTTGCAGGCAAGGCCCCACCACGCCAATGAATGCAAGAGCTGTCTATGACAGCAATGCAAATACAGTGGCATACAGTTGAAAGAAAGGCACTGCAGCGTGTAGGCAATTTGCATTCTGACATCGGCAGTATGCAAAGTGCCTACACGTTGACACTGCAGTGCAAGAGTTGTCATAGACAGCTCCTCTCCCCCTTCACAAATGAGTAACATGCTGGGAGCCCACCACAGCATGCTCATGTGCTACCCTCACAGTATGGCCGATGGGGGTGCCCATTCCTCCATCAGCTGCTCTGTGCTCCCCCCCAACAGAGTTTTAGGTGCCACGTTGGGAGCCCACCCCAGCGTGGCAACAATCTATAAGGCCGACGGGGATGCCCAATCTCCCGTTGGCTCCACTGGCCCTCCAAACAGCCTTTGAGGTGCCATGCTGTGAGCCCACCCCAGCATGGCAAACATCCGTTAGCTGCCCCCCAAACACATTTCAGGTGCCACACTGAGAGCCCACCCAGAGTGGCAAAAAATCTCTATAATAACGTGGTGCCCAATCCCATTGGCTCACTGGCCCAAAAATCCGCTGCCATGCTGGAGCCTACCCCAGCATGGCAAATGTCCCGCATCATCTTCCTAAAATTAAAAGACCTAGAAAGTAAAAACGGTCCCTCAGTGACTGTCTTGACCCCCACCCACATGCATCCTGCCTCCCCTCACACCCCCAACCCATACTTACCTCCAGAATCCAGCGCGATGATCTTCGGTGGACCAGGAACACGTCTGCACTCTTCAAAACCCACCATGAACTGAAGAAATGCTGGTAAGCTGTATAATGGGATAAATGTTTTTTTTTCAACTTTGATGCATATCTTGGACATTTTTGGGATTTTGTTTACCAAATTTTTAACATGGGGTTTTTGGGACCCCACCTCATGAATTCTTGCACTGTCATTTTGTTATTTGGTCCCGAAAGGTGATTTTGCGGTCACTGTGCGAAACCACCTTTCGGGACCGATGTACAAAATGACAGTGTCACAGTTCATGAGGTAGTCCTCCAAAAACCCTATTTTGAAAATTTGGGGAAAACATTCCAAAAAATGACTGTTTTATGAGCGTGCGTTGTGCAGTACCTAAGCACGCTCATAAGTTTGCAAATTTTTAATATTTGCACTCCAGATTTTCAACATTGCCATTTTACCATATCTTCTTATGAGCAGAACAACTGCCATTTTTCACATGTCACCCAAAATGTGTTTCCGAGCATGTAGTGCACAATGGCACAGTCAGTGTGCGAAATCAATGTTTGGGACAGATGAAGAAAATCACAGTGACACTGTTCATGAGCAGAGGTCTTAATATGGCTACATTGAAAATCTGGCAAACAAATTCCCAAAACTAACTGTTTTATGAGCGTGCATTTCGCAGTTCCTATGCACGCTCATGCGTCTGCCAATTTTTAATATTTGCACTCCAGATTTTCAACTTTGCTATTTTACCACACCTCCTTATGAGCAGTATAGCTGCCATTTTTCAAATCTTCCCCAAAATGTGTTTCCGCTCATGTAGCACACAATGGCACAGTTTGTGTGTGAAATGAATGTTTGGGACACATTAAGAAAATCACAGTGACATTGTTCATGAGCAGAGGTCTTAAAATGGTTATGTTGAAAATTTGGTGACAAAAGTCCATAAAATGACTGTGTTACGAGTGACTATTGCGCTGTTTCCATGTACCCTCGTAAGTCCATGCATTTGTAATATTTTCAGTCCACATTTTCACCACTGGCATTTTTCCACACTTCCTTATGAACAGTACAGCTGTAATTGTTCACAACATGGCTGAAATGTGTTTTCACACTTTCTGCACAGAAATGTGTGGTCGCTGTGGGAAATCAGTTTTCGGAACAGATTAAGAAAATGACAGTGACACTGTACATGAGCAGAGGTCCCAAAATGCCTGTGTTGACAATCTGCTGTAAAGAACGCCCAAAGTAATTACATTAAGGTTGTGCATAGTGCAGTTTCTATGCATGCTTGTGACTTCAGTTTTTTTATATTTTCCCTCCAGATTTTCAACATTGCCATTTTTTACACCTCCCCATGAACAGCAGAGCTGTCATTTTTCACATCCTATTAGAAATGTGTTTTCACACCTGTGGTGCCAAATGCCGTAGTCACTGTGCAAAATCAGCTTTCAGCTAACAACCTGATATTACCACTGTTCATAAGGTGGGGGTCACAAAAAACCCATGTTGAAAATTTGAAGTGAAAATACCAACGAACACCAGAGGCATTAGTGTTTCTGACCATAACGCCCCACCCTGTAGAGACTGACAGTCATCATGGGTGTGACTTGGGATTGTCAGCTGTAATGCTCATACCATTCCACCTCCACCCACACCCTACAGCCAGTGAGAGGTATTGAGGTTTGCCTAGGACTCTTTGGCCCCAAAGTTCACTCTATTCTCCTATACTGCACCCATCTCACCATATTTCCTGATGGAATGGGATGAGCATCAGGGCCAAAGACCCCAAGGCACACCATAACACTTGTCAGTGTCTGTAAGGTAGGGTGTGGTGAAATGGCATGGCCGTTATGCCTGACAACCCAAAGGAACACCCCACCAATGCCGTACAAACTCTCCCTGATTTTGCTTTGCTTTCACCCTTGTCACCCTCCTTTTTTGAGCTTCTGTGGGAGGAGGCATTTTTTTGCCTCTGACTGTCCTGGCTGTTTTTTCCCTTTTTTTCAGGGTTCTGCCTTTCTTGCTACCCAGTTCAACTTGTGCTAGCTCACCCTCTTTTCCTTTCATATTCTCCTGTTCTGTTCCTTTGTTGTTGGTCTGTTCCTTCTCCTGCTCTCTAGACCCGTATTGTTCTTTCTGCTCCTCCTGTGCCTGTGTATTCTTGTCCTGTCCTGTGCTTGGCCCTGGCCTCCTTCTTCTCTCTCTTGTGCTGTCTGTACTAAGTTGTCTTTGTCCCATCCTTAAGCCCTATTTCTTTCAGCCCAGGGGCACTGATGCTATGTGTGCCCCTACTCATCACACAGATTGCACTGAAATACATTTTCACAGGATTCACTTGGGTGACCATATCCCCCACACAAGGAGAATTTTAGCATGTCACATGTACTGCTAAAGTGTGTCTTGACCCCACACTTATCACACACTCTTCGCCGTCCCCCATAAAAACAGGCCCCTCTGTTCTTCCCCAGTTGTTTAACCAGGAGTAGCACACCAAGCTGAAAGCTTTTTTACAGATGCGACCTGAGAGCACAGGGAAGTTAAGTGACTTGCTCAGGGTCACACAGTATGCAAATGGCAGCTGTGGGATTCAGACCCAGGTCTGGTCTGCTGGATGTCACCAGATTTGCAGCTCAGAGCCTTAAACCACTGCGCTGTAACGCCTCCCTACCACTGCGCACCCCTGCCTCACCTGTTTGTCAAGTGCAGGATTTTTACTTGGAATAACTTAACCTTAAACTTCCACCCTCCTGTCCACAGGCCCTCATCATCCATAATTGCTTCAGGGGGACCCAAGGCATCATACCTGTTTTGCAGCCAATGGTAAATATCACTGAGACTTACTCCCTCATTTCTGAACATGATGGTAATCATTCTAATCACTGGTTTTCTCAGGGGTATTGCAATAAAAGGTAGCCATAATGGGGTTTTCTTTTGGTTCTCATATTTCCACAAAAATCTCTCCAAACTAGTGTTGGTTTTTAAACTGATATCAAATGTATTCTCTCCAGATACATGAATTAATGTGTAAATATCAGCTAACAGAGATTGCATAGAGCCTTTCAAGAGCCTTTTTGACACATAATACCTGTCTGGGTGCTCAGATAGGACACCCCTGTATCTAAGCCTAACTTTCCTCCTGGGGGCCTGCTCTAACTTATTTTTAAATAAATCTGAGAAGTTAGGCCCTCTCCCCCACTGGTTTTGGCCCCCAGTAGCCCCTCCGCTCCTGCTTTCTTCTTCATTTTCATTTTTAATATTCCCTCTGTTTTCATTATTGCCTGGAGGTTTTTTATTTACATCCTCCCTACCCCCTTCTGGCTGATTTTTCTTATTTGAGCCTCTTTCCTTTTCAAGCCTATCTACAGATTGTGATAGAGCCTTACTCCTTCCAGAACCTTCGTTGGTAAAAACATCAACATTTTCAGCATTTTCCTGCATATTCCCCTTTATTATATCAGATTTATCAACATCATTTTCTTTTGCAGTTCCCCCCCCCTTCACAACACTGTATATTTTTGGTTGGCTTGCAAGCATCTGTATTACTGGTGCCTGATGAATTTAACCCAGAGACATTTTGGCTAAAGTCTTTGATTTGGTCTCTTTTGTTGGGGTCAAACAGTACCTTGTTTTGGGACTCCTCACTAACACTTTTGTCCCTCGTAGCAGGCCTGTTTGATTTTGCGAGAACTCACTTCTGGCTGTCATTCCATTCTTCATCTGGCACCCATCTGCCATCTGGCAACTGTATCCAGCCAGCATTACCCAGTGATTCATCCACTATTCAGTCCTTCACTGCTCCTGAACTTCCTTGTTTGAGTCTGAATTGATTTCGCTTCACTTGTGACACAGTATCTGCTTCGTGACATGACACAGCGTTTGCCGCATCTCCAGGAAGCTGAGTTTCCCCAGCAGATCCCTTGTAGCTACATTTTCAAGAAAAATCCTCTGAAGTGTCATGGAAAGGCTCAGTGTGACATGCTTGCACTGGCAATACACTTTTTACCTCCATTTCTTCATCGCTACCATCTGGATTGCTCACGTAAGATAAAACTCCTTTAGCTTTCTTGTTTTCCTTCTTAGTTGCATTCTGTGTCTCCACCTCCATGAACACCGCAACCTCCTCCACATCCATACGTTTTTTGAATGGCTCCTCCATTTCTGAGACAAGGGTTCCCCCTACTGGCTAGTAGGGGAATTTTTATTTAAATATAAGACAATGTTCAAGACTTCCGGTGATGTCACAGAGCAGCTAGGAGCCTAGGGTTAGAAGCTTCTTACACAGTCTACCAATCCTACCTCCATAAACCAACAAAATTCACTTTAAGATGTCAAGAAATACAGGAGGGAAGCAATTTGAGAACTACAGAGGCAGAAATTGAGAAAGAGGCAAAGGGAAAAGTATGGATGGTACCCGATTGCAGGAGGATCCCCCTAGCAGTTCCATCTCCCTGGTGAGCTCCCACGCGGCTGGCTATGACACGGATGGGGAATCAGAGCAGCTCTCCTGATTGAGATTCGAAACCTTACTAAATGAAATTCAGGAATCAAGAACAGAAAATAAACAAAGAGTTTAAAGCAGTCTGAAAGCAATTATCCACCCTCGAATCTCATATAGGTACAATAGAGGAGCGAGTAGCTCAAAGTGAAGAATCCACCACCCAACTAGCCGAGATAGTGCAGGCCCTGGTGCAACAGTCGGAGGAGCTGAGATCTAAGTGTTTGGACCTGGAAGGGCACTCTCAGCGAGATAACCTTCGCTTATATGGCTTACCGGAGGGAATGGAAACGACTCCTATGGCACCGTTCATTGAGAATTTACTCAAGGATGTATTAGACCTGCCTAACACCTTCACCTTCCACATAGAAAGAGCTCATAGATCGCTCCAAACCAAGCCTATGGACCCCGTGGCTAGACCGCGATCTATAGTGTTCAAACTGAGTTCCTTCAGTGATAAAAAGGAGATTTTGAGATGTGCATGGGCTAAAAAAGAGACAAAATACTTGTCCCATAGACTATTTATGGACCATGACTACCCACAAGAAGTCCAGCAACAAAGGCTTAAATATCTCCCAATTCTTAAGTCTTTGTGAGAGAAAGCGATTCATTTTCATACGCCTTACCCAGCTAGACTTCGGATCTTTTGGAGGATGGTACGAAGGTGTACTCCACAGTGGAAGAAGCAAGAGAGGCCTTGAGGGAAAGGAAAATCCAGATAATCAAGAACCAGAACCAGAATAATGGGAGGAATGACTCTAGTTGGCAGCGCACCCAAAACAGGAAGAAGAAGATGGGGACCAAAATATGGTTACAGAAAGAAGCACTATGCAGATTGCAGGCCATTATGGATAAGTGTGGGGACAGGGCAGATAAGCCTACTTGAACTGGGTGAAGCATATCAGATATCATATCCAAATGCCAGATGGTCTTGGCATAATTCCTTTTGAGCCTCTCATCTCGAGGAAGCGGTCTTGCAAGAGATAAGTGCTGCATTACCTGTTTGGCTCCACAAACTGGTGTGGGAAGGATGGGGGGGAGCAGGGGTAGTGAAATGAAGTCATGTCTGGACTGACTTGGAGACTGTTTCAAAAATATAGTGAAGTGATAACTGGAACTAAAGAAGCTAACAAAACTTTATTTAGGGGGGACCGTTTACATCCAATGATTATGAAGTAATCAGATCTATATCGGGTCTTATTTTGCTTTTGACTCCTTTCATGCTTTTAAGGGGTCCTCCTCGCTTCTCTCTATCGCTTTGCTTGCTTTTCACAATATTTGGAAACTATGCATAAGTCCAGACTGGGTGATTTCATATCTGGTTTGAAAATTAGTCCGCTCCCCGCTCTCATAGTTTACTGACAAGTATCCACCTGGCATGGCATTCTGCTGGAAGTGTGGCGCTGGGGAAAGGATATGCAGTTTAAAAGGGTTAACCACACTTAACAGGAAGCAAGATGCTGCATGAAGGAGAGGGGGGCTACGCTTGGGGGGGGGTCCCCTCATCAGTCCAAATCTCAATGGTAACACCATAGAGCCTAATCATTGGGTCTGTATAACTCTGTAATTATAGTAGTGAAGGTACCAGCAAACTTGGATTGGTGGACTGGGTTCGAGCATAACGGGATTGTGCAATGCTTTTGCCCTAGGAAATCCCTATATCTCACCCTGCTCCCATTGAGAGGAGATATACATATCTCCCCCAAGTAATTTAATAGCACAGTATTAAAGGGTGCTCAGCAGGAGGTCTTCCGGTAATGGAAGCACTAGCAATCCTCCGCGTTCTTCTCGTGGTTGAGATAGAACAAAGGGCTAGTTTGGGTAACAGCCCCTACCTTGGAAGCATTTGTTTAGGTTAAACAAGTTGTTATAAGTTGTGTTAAGCCATGTTGGCAGAGGTAAACATTTTTTTTTATTTGTTGGGTATATGAAGCAGACAGAAAGACTCATTGGTGCACAAAATTGGGCGAAGGGCATTTTGGGGGGGGGGGCGCGACCTGATAGAGACCAAACCGGATAATTGGATAACAGGAAGGCAATCTAGATACATTTATGAATAGCGGGATGCCCTGTACTATATTCACTTACAATGTGCATGGCATCACAAACCCCATTAAAAGAAGTAAAATTACCCAGAGCATGAAGAGCTCGGGGGCAAGTGTTATCCTGCTACAAGAAACACACCTCTCTCAGTCTGAACACAAGAAGTTCAAAAGGTTGGGTTTCTCTCATGTCGTGGCCTCTTTCTATAAAGGGGGAAGGAGAAGGGGAACAGCAATACTGGTTAAACGAGGGACGCAGTTTGAAATTAAAAATAAACCAGTTGATAAAGAGAGGAGATACGCCATGGTTAAAGGCTGACTGGATGGCTGATTGGTAACCTTTGCATCTATATATATACTCCCCCACCTCAGTATATGAGGCATGCAGTTCTTTTTTTTTCTAAATTAGTGGAATGGGCAGAAGGGCAAACGATATGTGGGGGTGATCTTAACTTAAATATAGCAGAGAACTACACCACTCTAGGTACTTAAGGCAGAAGGAAAAAGATCACTAATAAGGTGAAGAAATTACTTCAAGAACTAGGCTACCAAGATATCTGGGGATATTTACATGGCTCATCCCCCAGACATACATACTATTCCCAGGCCCACGAGGTATACTCTTGTATAGATTTCCTTTTAACCCCTAAAGAACAAATGGGAGATATAACAAAGATTTGGTCAGGTGACTACGTACTATCAGATCATGCCCCGATTTTTTGCCATTTTCACCTCCAAGCGATTAAGAAAACCACTTTCTGGAGATTAAATCTCTCTCTGTTAAGAGATGGCCAGGTTCTGAATTCTATTGAGGAAACAATAACTCAGACATTGGAACAAAATGACATCCCTGACACCTCCGTGCCCATTCTATGGGACACGGTCAAAGCAATAATAAGAGGCAAATTGATTAGTATATCAGCTAATAAGAAAAAACTTAGGGAAGCACAGCGAAAATCCTTAGAAAGCAAGATAAAACAATTGGAGGACTTACAGACTATCAAAACGATAAAGACTAGAACTAAAGAATTAGCTTATTTAAAGAGTGAACTCAACAAAATATTGGACTACTCAATAGAACAGAATTTAATGTTCCTAAGGCACAAGTATTACGATGAGGGCCCCCACTCTCTTAAATTAGTAGTGCAGCAGTTAAGAATACAGAGGGCCAAATCGAATATATTGAGAATTAGACACCCACAAACAGGCAAATTCCATAACACGATCAAAGAAATAGCAGGGGTATTTCTCAACTATTATTCACAGCTATATACATCCAAAGACTCTGCTTCAAATTAAAAAATTAAAAACTTTTTAGATTTGTTAAACCTCCCAACTCTCTCCATGCAGCAGAGCTCCCAACTGACCACCCCGATAACACCAAAAGAGATTATGGTAGCAATAGGTAACTTAAAAATGGGGAAATGCCTGGGGTCCAATGGACTCCCCGGGGAATTTTATAAATCATTTTCTAAAACTTTAACCCCTTTACTTGGCAGAGTATATGCATATGTTGCCTCTAAGGAGGGTAATGTCCCCCCCCATGGAATGAAGCCATAATTTCAGTTATTCCGAAGTCGGGCAAGGACCATACCTTATGCGCATCATACAGACCCATATCCATATTAAATACGGACTACAAAATCCTAAAATCTATTTTAGCCAAGAGACTTATACAATTTTCTCCTAGTAAAATTCATATGGACCAATGTGGATTTATCCCGGGGCGTCAGGCTCAGGATAATGTAAGACGCACGGTATATCTATTGGAATACTCTCAATCCCAGAACATACCAGCCCTTCTTTTGGGACTACACGCTGAAAAAGCATTTGATATGGTATCATGGAGATTTCTAAGGGAGGTTCTTGTCCGCTTCGGATTCCCAGACCAGTTTATAGAAACCATATTTAGATTTTACAGGAGCCCCGTTGGTTACATCCATTCAAACGGTCATTTAACTGAATGATTTTCCCTTCACAGGGGAACAAGGCAAGACTGCCCCTATCCCCACTTCTATTTGCATATTACATAGAACCCCTGACCCAATTTCTACGGCAATCCCCTGATATCCAAGGAATCATTTTTTCTAAGTCGGAGCATAAGTTGGCGTTGCTTGCAGATGATCTCTTACTGTATCTAACCAGTCCAGAAAGTTCCATGCCAGCTGTCATTCAGAAAATCCAAACTTTTTCCCAGTTATCGGGTTACACTTTGAATATATATAAGACAGCGGCACTAAAGGTAAACTACGAACTCTCACCTACACTGCGGGAAAAATTCCCTATTAAATGGGATGGTTCCTTGCTGAGACACCTGGGAATACAAATCCTCAGGGATCTATCCCAACTATTCAAGTTAAATTATAGTCCCCTGGTCGAAACTTTACAAAGTGACATGAGAAGATGGGATCTTCTTCCAACCTCCTTCTATACCCGTACTATATCTCTTAAGATGAATGCATTTCCCCGTCTTCTATACCTGTTCCAATGTGTCCCCTGCACTCTTCACCCAAAAGAAATATTATCATGGCAGAAATCCTTTGTTGCCTTTCAATGGAATCACAAGAAACCACGACTTAATATCAAAAAACTCTCGCTCCCCAAGACAATGGGAGGAATAGCATTCCCCTCTCTGCTGGGCCGCTGTCCAAATGCATTTGACACTGTCGTGGGGAACCCATACGTACCAAGCAGCCTGGAAACAAATAGACCTGGCTAGAGAAACATCTTTCCCTCTACCCACAGTTCTTTTCTCCCCCCCCTCTGTTAAAACAAACCCTATGTAACACATCCAAAGCCACCTCCACCATATTGGAGGGTTGGTGGAGAGGAACTAAGAACAAACAGATATTAAATCATTTTTGGAAATATCAATGGTTTATAGTCAATAAACAAATCGATACATCGGTAGGAGGGTCTTGGTATAATACTCAATTAAAAAGAGGTGTGGTAGCCCCCTGGCAAATTATGAAAGGAGACACAGTCTTAACTTTTGAGGAAGCCCAGGAGAGATTTGCCTGGATGGAGAAAGACAGAATGTTCTTTTACCAAATAAGAAATTATATAACAACACAACTTAGAACAAGAGAGAGAGAATCTCAGACTTATGTGGATCAATCCCCATTTTCACAGATATGGTCCTCTCCTTCGGTGGGAATAGGTCATTTCAATAATTTATAAATTTTTAATTTGGTTAAACAGGCAGTGCATGGATTCAGTCAAAGCAAGCTGGGAAAAAGAATTTAAACAAGCAATTAGTCCTATAGACTGGCCTGAAGTATGGAAAAGTACAAGGCCGACCAGTTCCTCCCTGTTGTGGAGAGAATTCATATAGAAGGTCGGGGCAAGATTTTTTTTTAGTGCCCACAATTCTTTGCATGCATCTATTCTTTTTTGGCATAGTTCCCACAATTCTGGCTCGGAGAAATCTGGGATAACTGGAAAATTGTTGGAGGCTATGTGGGGAAAATAAGGCTACATATAAACATATATTTTATGATTGCCTGAAAATAGGCACTTTCTGGACTGAGATTTCAGGCCACATAGTAAATACACTAGGTTGTCACAATCCCATGTCTGAGATTAACCTAATGTTAGGCATACCTCCGGAAGGAATGACTGACAAACATACCTTATACTTGTGGGCTATATTACTAGGGGCAGCATACAAGGCAATCACCAAAAAATGGCTCCAAAATATTTCATCCATGGCAGGGGATTGGAAAGCTATAATCCAGAATATATACCATAATGAACAAATGTCACATGCTTTTAACAACAGAATGGAAACTTTTATTACACGTTGGACTAGATGGGAAATAAGCCAAGAACAGAATTAAAACAGGAGTTTAAGCGGTTGTTACTTGCCTTGCTGTGACTCTATGCTGGAGGTGAGGCGAGGGTGACCTACTCCTGGAAGGCCCCCCCCATGCACCTGAATCATTCCGAACTGAGTAATGAGGTGCCAGGGGCTTCTGTAGCTCTGGCGGGCCTCCTCAGTGGCTGTATCCACAAGATTCCAGCCCCTGCCCTGGTGCAGGAGAGTGTGTATGGAGAACTTTTACAACTGACTTTCTGCAAACTGGTCCAATTCTGAGGCTACTCACCACTGCGTTTGTGGTCCTGCTGCCATGGGAATACTGCCAGGAGGGTGGCTGTGGAAGTTCCAATTCAAATTGTGACTGAGACCCCATCAATGAACAGAACAAAGAACCCCTGCCTACTAACTTTTTTGAGCTTGGCACCTAAAGCGCCACTACTCATTGGCCCTCCGCAGGTGATGACGCTCTCTCTCTCTCGCTGCTACAAAGGGTGAGCCAGTCCCACTATTCTCTGTGCCTTGCAGTGACTCTGTGCTGGAGGGGAGGTGAGGATGGCCTGCTCCTGGAAGGTCTCCCCTCCTTGTGCACCTGAATCATTCTGAAGCCGAGTAATGAGGTGCCGGGGGCTTCTGTAGCTCCAGCGGGCCTCCTCAGCGGCTGTATCCGCAAGATTCTGGCCCCTGCCCTGGTGCAGGAGAGTGTGAATTTTTTACCAGTCTGGATGGATCATCCCTTCCAGTAGTGAACTCTGTCAAATACCTTGGGGTTACACTTGACCCCCAACTTGACATGGGGAGTCACATTTTAAATGTCTGCAGGGCAGTGAACTGCAAACTGGGCCTGGCCTACAGGGCCAAATATAACCTCACACCTGCAGCTCGACTCACCCTTGCGAGAGGTGTACTTCTTCCCTCCCATAGCTATGGCCTGCACCAATTTGCTTGCTCCTCTAAAACTCACCTCACTCGGTGGCACACGACGTATAACAACATCTGCCATTTTGCCCTGGCTGCCCCCCGTCTCACCCATCACTGCGAGCTATACGATAAACTCTGCTGGCTCTCTCCAGCCAGGTACCTGAACTTTGGAGTAGGATGCCTCACAGGCAAAGTGATTAGAACTGGCACCCCCCCCCCGGGGCTGGCCCAGCTTCTACCACCAGCTGACCTCTCTCCCTACCCTCTTAGGTCCCAGGCTTCAGGGATGCTAAAAGGCCCCTCCATCCGAACCCTCATGGGAGATAGGGACTTTGCCGTATGTGCTCCCAGACTCTGGAACTCCTTCCCTGAGTATGTTCGATCAGTCCCCTCCCATCAGAGCTTTCGCAAATCCCTGTGGGGCTTCTTGAAACAAGCCTCAGCGTGTGACTGCCCCAAGTCTCCTTGGTGCAACGTCACCTGTCATCCTGACCCAAGTTGCCTCTTACAGGACCTGTCTGAAATACTTTGCTTGTTCCCACAATTCTATCATGTACCTGGGTACTTGACTGAGGGTATAATTTGTCTGTGACCACATACTCTGGTCGTGCCTTAATCTAAATGTTATAATGTGTCTACGACTTGTTATAATTGTCTGTGACCAATCACCTTAGTTGTGCCTTAACTAATATGTTATAAGTTGTATTATGACTTGCTACTCCTTTGGATAATGTTACCCACTGCACTCCCATATGTTGTTGTGCTGGCATGATGTACTTGTATTTTCTCTGTACCACTCTGTATCCCTATGTTGTATTCTCCGGGTCATTCCTGAAAATAGGCATAATACTTGTCTAGTGTACTTACCCGGTCAACAAAAGCTAAATAAATGAAAAATAAAAAAAGGGGAACACTCACCCCAAACAAGGTATTTTAGCCTGTGGGACTGGCCCCCCAGAAGCCCTCTCCTACTATGATTAGGTAACGAAATATAAACAAAACTTTTTAAATATCACTATAGAAATACTGTACCTAATTAAGTCTTTTGTTGTGCCCAATGTCTGTCTTCAAACCATAATTTATCTTGTTTTTTTATATAGAAATATGCTTTAGATATATAAGGCTTGGTTAGTTTAAAAGGCAATATTACCTAGGCCAATTTGACATGGGCGTAAAGAACAGGTATATTTCATATGTATATGTCCTGCCTTCTTCTTACTAGTTCTAGTGCTACCACTGCCCCTGCCCTAATTTTACCACCTGCGTTAACCCGATCAATAAAAACTCCCTCTTCTGTTACAATGTCCTATATCCCCTACCCTCCTCTTTTACCATGTCACCTCACCTCTGAAACCATGATTACACCATTACTTTATGGACAGGAAATACTACGCTTTACATGTACCTATATTTCCAATAAAACACCCCATCATGTGGTCACATCCCGTCGCACCTCCAAAAAGATGAACAAAACTACTCTAACCAGGACAGCAATCATCCTCCTGCTACTTGTGGGAAATATCCACCCAAATCTAGGTCCCACTCTCCATACCCCACGGAAACCTGCTGCTATGAAGGGACTGCGGCTGGCCACCATTAATGTTTGTAGTCTTCTAAATAAACTTGACTCATTTCAAGCCTGGGTCTGCCTCCACTGCCCTGATGTAATAGCCGTCACTGAAACATGGCTATCACAGCATATCCCTGACTCGGCTGTAAGCGTACCTGGTTACACACTGTTCAGGTCGGATAGACTAAATTAAATAAACAGGGTGGGGGTAGTGCTCTCTATCTCCAAGAGCACCTACAAGGTATAATCACTGCTACCATAAGCCCTTCGGAAGGTGTACAGTCTCTTACTGTCAGAGTTGAAATTGGAAACTCAAAAAAGTCCCTCTACATAATGTCCGTATACTTACCCCCTCGTAACCAAAGGGATGCCTTCACATCCATCCTACATACCATTGAACAGCTCCCCAAAAATTGTAAGTCATAGCCTTAGGAGATTTCAACTCAGACTGGCTTGCCCCCAAGACATCCCCCCTCAGGGATGCAGCTGCTGCCCAAAATCTGTCCCAAATGGTCCTCACCCCCACTAAAGTGAACAAAAATACGAGCCACAGCTCCCTTCTTGACCTCGTACTTACTAACCATCCTGAACACATACTGGATGTCCAGGTCCTGTCGGACTCCATCAGTGATCACCCCCCGGTAACTTGTCTCTGGACAAATAGTTGGAAACCACCACCACCTAGGACCTCCAGGTGTCACCAGCTAAAGAAGGGGGCTCTAAAACACCTTAGATACCTACTTCGGAATTTCGACTGGTCCCCCCTTGATCATCTGAAATCAGTTGATGCCGCTCTGTCCTTCTTCATAAGTTCCTTCCAATCTGCCTGTGACATCTTCGCCCCCCCATGTCACACGGATCGAAAAGTCCAAATCATCCCCTTGGGTAACATGGGCTCTGCTCGATAAAATGAAGGCACGTGATGACCTGTGGTGCAGAGCCCTTCAGTCAGGTCAGCCTGCAGACCGACAATGTTATTGTGCTGCCAGAAATACTTGCACCTGGGAAATTTGGCTGGCGAAGGCCGCTTATTACCAAACAAAACTCACTGCCACCTGGGGCGACGGAAAGAGGTTCTGGGATAATATAAAGGAACTTAGTGGAAAGTCTCCCTTCCCTCCCCTTCCCCTGCCATGCTTATCCTAGATGGTATCCCTACCCAAGAACCCAGCAAAATAGCGGATGCTTTCAATATGTCATTCTCTGACTTAAGCTCTATTCTTCCCCCAGACTTTTTCAGTAATGACGCGGGATATTTCCCGACACCCCCTAGTGAGCCACCATTTCGTCTCAAAACTATCTCTGCTAGTGATGCCCGTGCATATATTTCCAGGTTCCTAGGAAAGACCAGACACAGTGGCAACTCACTAGATGTAAAATTGCTATCTTTAACCCTCGATGATGTTCTGGTACCTCTTACTAAAATTTTCAACATGTCCCTATGCCTAGGACAATTCCCGTCTTTATGGAAAAAGGCGAGGATTACACCAGTACATAAAAATGGTGCTCGTACTTCAACTTGTAACTACAGGCCCATCTCCATACTCCCTCCACTCTCAAAAGCACTAGAGAAAATAGTGGCTGATCAACTCACTAACTATCTAGATGCAAGACAACTAATCTGCCTTCAACAACACGGTTTTAGAAAAGGTCACAGTACCACTACTGCCCTACTAGAACTCACCTCCTTTATTCATGACGCTCTTGACCATGGAGACCTGGCTGGTACAGTATTTATAGATCTCTCCAAGGCATTTGATACCTTCAATCACACCATGCTCATAAACTCCCTCCTCTCCATTGGTGTCTCAAAAGAAACTACTAGCTGGTTCTCCAGTTATCTCTCTGACCGAACTCAACAGGTGATGATAAGAAACACCCTCTCCACTAATCTACCCATCAGATCTGGTGTCCCGAAGGGGTCTATCCTCGGTCCGCTCCTCTTCTCACTCTACCTGAACTCATTACCTCAGGCCTCCTCTGGGCATCTTCTTCTTTATGCTGATGATGCTGTGATCTTCAGTAGGCACCCTGACCCCACGCAACTTCAAGAAGCCTTGCAGGGCTCTTTTGCTCAGATCGAAGCCTGGTTCTCCTCACACAAGCTCATACTCAACACTAAAAAGATGAAAGTCATGCTATTCGATCACCCACAACACAAGCACAGCTCTGCAAAATTAACCATACACAATGTGATGGGCACCACGCTGGAACCAGTTTCCAACTTTAAATATCTAGGAGTTACCCTAGACTCTGCCCTTACCTATCGAGAGCATATTGCGTCAACTTGCACTGAAACTAACAAAAGAATTGGTCTCCTCTATAGGCTTAGACCATGTCTACCTCCTGATGCTATGCGCTTAGCTATCTCCAGCTCCATTCTTTCACTGGTAGACTACGGCATAATCATATACGGGGCCACCTCTGACACAGCACTGTCTAGCATCAAACATGCCATAAATAAAGCCTGCAGATTGGCCATAGGATGTGATCGTCTTATGCACACCTGTGACCTCTATCTACGCTCATCATGGCTAAACTTCCAGGGGCGACTAGTTTATCAGACCTGCCTAATGGCCAAAAAAATCCAGTTGGGCCTAGCCCCCCCAGGCTGTCAAAAGCTCCTCCAAAAGAATCTTCCAGCTCGCTCCACAAGACACACAGACACCACCACATTCCGTGTCCCCTTTGTAAATACCACTGCTGGCCAAAGGTCCTTTTGCTACAGGGCCCCACTCTGGATGAACTCAATCCCTGACTCTATCTTAACTATCCCCAGGCTTGGGCCTTTTAAACATGAGTTACTTAATCACATTATGTCAAACTCCCACTGTGACTGCAGTTGAAACCTGAAATAATATTAATGCACCATTGCTTCACAATTGCTGATGTTCCATGTCTGTGTATATTGTATCTTTCTTTCTGAAGGTTACTGTCATTCTCTATACTTGACTTGTGTCTATAATGTTGTATTCCATGTTATACTGTGTTCTAACCCATTTATGTATGACGTGGAGCCTTTGCAAATGAGTCTCTGACTCAAAGGGTTGTAATTCCTAGACCTTCAATAAATAAATAAGTTATATAATGGAATAATTATGTTCTATGCAACCTGAAAGTATGGAAAGATGTAATTGTATGTTATGTAAGAACTTCAAAATAAGACTTAAATAAAAGAAGTATAAAAAAATAAATACAAGACAATGTTCAAGATACATCAATTTCAGCTTTCAAAGACTAAGTTTTCAAAACAATCTCATCAGTTTCCTTTAAACAAAAAATAAATGAAAAGATAAACAATTTCCTCTTAATATTCCATATACTTCAATAAACATGTAACTGATTTTTTATATACAGTTCATATTTTTTCCATCCATTATGGTCAGAATTGTTCAGATCAATAATTGAGTAACATATTTTATTTAATCCTTCATGCTAAGAGTCTCTCTCTCTCTCTCTCTCTCTTTTTTTTCTTCTCCTTTTTTACTCAAAGGGTGGGATATTCAGACTGCTCCAGGCTGCGGCGCAAGCCTGGGTGCAGAGCAACTGGGATATGCCAGGGCGCTGACAGGGTGATATTCAACGGTGCTGCGCCATGGCATAGCACCGTTGACTATCACAACTGTGGCAACCCACAATGTGCATGGTGCAGTGGCACTGCACCAGCGCAAGTGGCCAGAGTGGGGCAGGGTGATGCGCTAGCGCAAGTGCAGTTGCGCTAGGCACATCACCCGTGATATTCAAAAATGCACATACAAATGGGGCCATAATGTATGCAAGGCACAAATAGGGCCATTTGCATGTCATTATGGCCCCATTTGCATGCAGGTGCACCCATCCCTGGTGACTTGCGCCTGGCGCCCTGCCAGGCTGCAGTCCTCAGGGACAGACGTCCCCTGCACAGGCGGCAAGGTGCCCCACTGCCCGTTCATGGGCATAAGTATGAATATAAAATCCTCCTATGTCCCTGGTGGTCCAGTGGACCGCTCGCAGCCCGATCATGGGCAGAAGTATAATGAAAAATCCTCTTATATCCGTAGTGGTCCAGTGGACCGTGTCCAGACCGATCATGGGCGTCTGTTACAAATTATTAAAACCAATCCATCCCTGGTGGTCAGAGGGTACTCCCTCCACCCACCCACTGGGCCCCACCACCCCGTTCCCCGCCAGTCGAGTGTCATGCGGCAGCTCCCTCCCGCATGCCACCCGCTGCCCGCCAACTGACTGCATACGGTAGGGCTCAGCCGTCCATTGGTCCATGTGGGCCAATGGGCGTACAACTACTGTACTCGTCATCAATCGGCTGGAGGCTGGTGATATGTGGGTGGGGAGCTGCTGACCGCTGCTGACCAGGGGAGGAGGAGGAGGGTGGTGGGGCTCAGTGGGCAGATGGGGAGGGGGGTACTACTGAACCACCAGGGATGGATTGTTTTTTAATAATTTATAACAGACACCCACGATTGGGCTGGAAGCAGTCCACTGGACCACCAGGGATATTGGACCTTTAATATAATACTAATGCCCATGATTGGGCATGTGGGGGCGCTACCACGTATGTGCCGCCGGAGCTTGGGCAGCCACCCACAGCTGGCAGCTGCTGTGTTGCGCCTTGCAACTTTGTAGCTCACCTGTGGGTGGCCAGCTGTTGTTCCTTTTATTTTTTGCTCAACTGTGTGCGGCGCAGGTACGGGTTCCACCTGCATCTGCTCAGCACATCCCAGGCTGAATATTGGGATGGCGGAGTATGCATGGGCACGCACCCCCCCCACTTGCGCAGCATAAATTACTGATGCACTCCAGCGCATTGGGATTTGTGCCACGCACATTCCTCTTTTGAATATCGCACTGGGGCGCAACAGTGGGTTGCGCATGGTGCAACTGTGTTGCGCCATACGGAACCCTTCTAAATATCCCACCCAATGTTTACAAACTTACAGTTTACACACAACTGTTTATGCAACAGCATAGGCATACTTTTTCCCTATTGTATATATACTTCCAAGATTTCTTGTCTAACTATTAATTCCAATTTCTCATTTGTGGTTATTTTTTGCTGAAATACCCATGCACACCTAGCTTGCCAGATGTAATATTTTAGAATAGCTCAAATCAGGCCCAAAATACTTTTGTTATTCTTCTTCCAGTTCTGCCCATGTAGTCCTAACACCAATTCCCTATATGATATGGTGCTATACAAAGGTCCTTTCCATTTTCAGGCAAGAAATTCCCAGAATGCAAGTACTACAGAACATTCAAAAAAAAAGTGTTCTTGTGTTTCCAGTTGTTGGATACAATTAGTTTGTAAACAATATCTTTCGGTTAATTGTTTGTGCTTGTGGACAGTCCTCACCCCCAGTTTCCCATGAATGCTTAACCACAAGACATCCCATGTATATCGAGGGATCCTTTTACAATTTATGCTTTCAATAACGTTCTCAGTTTCTCATCTGGGCATTGCGGTAGTTCTAACTTATCCATAAATTTATTTTGCCTTATAGTCTCATATAATTTCTTTCTTGGCATTGTAGTTATCTTTTCTACTGTAATTCCCCACTTGTTTATTTTTTCCATCATTCTAGCAATATAATCAGGAGTGTTTTGTTGCTTTTTCATTTTTCCCATATTCCCTCTTTCCCAATGTACTCTATAAGGTGCAATCCATTCCCTTAAACCCTGTGTCCAAAGTTTATTGTTCAGTTTAAACACCATACAGATACTATGTGTTAAAATTATACTAAAAAAAACAAAATTGGATTCATCATCAAAACCCCTCCCTCTATCTTGGACCTATATGTGATATTCCTTTTGACAGGGTTCAACCTGCTACCCCACAAACCCTGGAAGAAAATATTAAGTATCCTAGTTTCATAACCCTCCGGCATAGGGAAAACATAACTTGTATATAAAAAGATTGGGATCAATAATGATTTTATTAACAAGATTCTCGTTGATTTAGATATACTCTTCCCTTTCATAAGTTCACTATGCTTGAAGCTTTTAATAGGCACACGTCCCAATTTTTTTTTCTATCATTCCCTGATTACTGTACTGGATCCCTAAAATGTTAATGTCCTGTGTTGCAATAGGTATACCCCCTAACTTTTCTCGGGGGTCAGACCGGCTCCCCTATGCAACATCCCACACTTTTATCATAGTTCATTTTGGATCCTGATATTTTCGAATATTCTTCTAATTCTTCTATTACTTCACTCCCTTCTCTTTCCTTGTTGAAAATTATTGTAATATTGTCCGTGTATGCTAAGACCTTCATCCTGGGACTCTGAATATTTTAAACAACACCTTCTATTCTATCATTATTCTGAATACACCTCAAAATGGAGTCTAACCCAAACACATATAGCAAAGGTCTTAATGGGCAGCCTCCCTTGTGGACTCCATCATGTGCTGTGTTAAGAACACATCCTGGAAGCCATCCAGCAGCCTCTGCTCCTTGGCCACCTTAGAGGACATGGTTCCTCAGTTTGTATCTGGCATATTAATGTCCCCCATCAACACCACTCCCTCCCCTTTTGGTCCACACTGGGCAATGATGTTGTCCAGCAAACCATCCTCCAGAACATCACCCATCCCGGGGGGCCTATGTACTACACCCAGCTTGACCTTACCTCCTGCCAGGTTTGTAAGGTGACCCATAAGGCCTCCATGTTTCCCTCTGCGAAGTACTCGTTTAATACATCTGCCTGGTCCCTCACCTCTTCCACCCACCCTCCTTCTGATCTCATCCTGCCGAGATGGCACTTAGTTTTTCTCTGCTCCCCAATGTACTGGAAGAACACCTTTTTCCCTGCCCATATCCCCTGTGTCAGCCACTGCTCTTTAATGGACTTTGCCCCCCCCCGCACCATCCGGGTGACTTTTCTAGAAGCAAGATGGTAAATTTCCTTTTCCCTATCCCCTCTTGTTGTTTTATATTTTTTGTAGGCATCCTTCTTTTCTCTGACCACTACCTGAACCTCACTGGACCACCAACATGGTTTATGTGAGCTTGCTCCCTTATGCTTCACTTTAGCGCAGGTCCTCTCTGCCTCATGAAGTCCCCGTTTTATGACCTCCCATCTCTTTTCCACATTTGTCATTGTTGTAATCCCCTTCAAGTCATCCTTGAGAATATTTCCCATGCTCACAAAGTCTGCCCTCCCTGAAGTCCACTGCCAGTGTCCTAGATCTCTCCCCCCCATGCTTATCTGAAACCAACAGTATTGTGGTCACTCCCAGTCAGGGGATCCTCTACAACCAGGTCCCTTACCAGATCCCCATCTGCCAGAACCACGTCCAGAACATGCCCCTCCCTTGTGGGCTCCATCATGTGCTGTGTTAAGAACACATCCTGGAAGTCATCCAGCAGCCTCTGCTCCTTGGCCACCTTAGAGGACATGGTTCCCCAGTCTGTACCTGGCATATTAATGTCCCCCATCAACACCACTCCTTCCCCTTTTGGTCCACACTGGGCAATGATGCTGTCCAGCAAACCATCCCAGAACATTACCCATCCTGAGATTTCATTACTACACCCAGCTTGATCTGACCTCCTGCTGGGTTTGTAAAATGACCCATAAGGCCTCCACGTTTCCTCTGCCTCTTCTACTCCTAGCAATTTTGATGTCATCGCTAATGAACATAGCCACTCCACCCCCTCTGCCCTCCTTTCTATCCTTCCTAAGCATAGTGTACCCCCACATGTTTAGGTCCCAGTCATGGTTTTTGTTGGCCCATGTTTCCGTGACTGCCGCCACATCTGCCCCCCCCGAACAGCATGGCCTGGAACTCTAGCAACTTGTTTCCCAAGCTCCTGGCATTTACTAACACCACCCCTCACCCCTTATCCCTGATCCCCTTCGTCGAACCCCACACAGGTTCATTATACTTCCATTCACCCTCTGCTTCTCCTGAAACCTCCTCCCCCAGTCTGTTTCCCCCCTTCCCTCTTGGGTTTTAAGGCTACTCCCCTCATCTGGAGGAGAGAGCTTCCGGTCAGCCCCTCCCTTATCCCTCCCCCCCTCACAAGTTTAAACCCCACTTTTATTGAATGTAGTCAGCCATCCCCTGTTTAAGGACTGCCTTCCCTAATGGGGCAATATGAAGCCTGTCCTTGGCATACAGTCCCTTATCCTCCCAAACTCCTTTCCAGTTCTGTAACACCACCGACCCACTTTCTTCACCCCACTTCCTGAGCCAGTCATTAACCTCTGTGATCTTCACTTTTTTCTCCACTGAGGCCTTTGGTACTGGCAATATCTCCGAAAAGGAAATGTTGCATCCATTATCCCAACAGACTCTGGCAAGTTCTCAGAACCTTGCTTGGATTTCCAAAATGCTATTTCCCTCTAGATCGTTAGTTCTCAAATTCACCAGGAAATCCAGTTTCCCTTCACAATCCCTAACCAATTCGTACACCATGAACTTTGCTCTGTGCACCGTCAGCCCAGGGATATTTACTACCTTCACCTGGATATAGCATCCACCCCCTGTCCCTCCCAATGGATACCCCTAATCATCGAGTCTCCCAATAACAGAACCATAACACCGCCATCATTCTTATGGTTACCTCCACTGTGTGCTGTCAACCCCCTATCCCCTCCTTTATTCGTGATCTCAATTCCATGGGAGTTTCCTGCCTTATTAGAGACCCTCTTGTCACCCTCCCCTTTCTGCCTCCCTTGTTATTTTGCCCACTTAACTCAGATCCCCCTGAATAGGTGTCCCCTTTAACCCTCTCTTATCAGAACTATTTATCCTGGCCCTGATAGTTTCCCCTTCCCCCACACCACCATTCTCCTCCCTTGTAATAATACCCCTGCCTCCAGAGGCCCCCTGTGGGTCCCCTTTACCTAGGGCCCCATCCTTGGTACAGACCCTCCCTCCTGAAGGGGGGCCCCTCCCCCACCTCCTTGTCTCCCAGTTTCTCTCCAGTCGTACTCTCCTCCCTCATGTCTGCAATATGTTGCATCTCCCCCATCTGCTTAACATTTACGTTTCCCCTTCTCCCTCTGGGACTATTTCTACCCTTTCCATTGCCAGTCTGTGATGCCCTATGGGTATCAGACTCCCTCCCCCCAGCCTCTGTATCAGTTTCTTCATTTCCACCAACCCCTTCCTCCCCTTCTAGGTTGCTTAGTAGCTCAAATTTATTGTAATACTCTATGCCAGCCTCCATCACGTAACCTGAGTTTCCCCCCAACTGCCCCTCTAAACTGCCCCCTTCCTCCCCTGTTGCCCTGTTCTCCTTAGGAGCTCCCTTCCCACAGTCTGCTCTTTTAGGCTTCCCCACAACAGCCCCTCCTGACTCTTCCCCCTACAATCTCTTTATATTCGGAATGTTTACCCTGTAAGTTTTCGCCTTAGTGTCAACATCCCTATCTAAGGGTCCTCTATCCCTAATATCCCCTCTTCTGCTTGGTGTAACATAACGTCCTGTAATTTCTGAGCGTTGCCCCAGCCTCCCCTCAGCCGCACCCTTCTGCCACCCATATCCACACCCCTTATCCTTGGACAAACCACCCAACTCCCCCAGTTTACTCCTTAACCAATATACTTCACTGCTGATATGAGATAGCTGTCTACAGAGTGGGCAGCCTCCCTCTTTCCAGACCCAATTGAGAATTATTGCCACCCCACAGCCTGTGCAGCCTACAACCCTTCCAAAGATGCCTGCCATGGTGGAATGTGGCTACCCTGTTTGTCCCTCTCTGTTCATAATGGCACACACACCTTTTCTCAATCCCTTCCCCCTGGAATACCATCTCTCTCTCTCTCTCTCTCTCTCTATACTGACTGCAGTTGTTTATGAACCCTATTTGAACCCCACCAATAATGTTCCCAAGTCTCACAAACACGTACAGTCCAGTGTGAGTCCAGTCCTGCTAACACTGTGTGTATGCAGACATCAGGTACCGTATGATGTCACAGGCCCACCAGTTCCTGTTGCTTCAAATTTCAGTCACAAACAGAAATGCACAGCCCTTCAATCCCAACCCCCAGTGACTTTTCAGTATTTAAGAAAGCCTACAAAACAGGCTGGGTGGGAGGGCTCTTCCACCCCCAGGTAAACATCACATTAAATTTCACTGTAATTATCACTGCCAAACAAATGTTCCCACAACCCCCAATAGTTACAATATCACAGCCCAAGTAACAGTTCTAACTCAAAGTAGTAATTTTTAACACACAGAACTAATTTCAAGTATAAAACTATTCAAATATTTCAGTTAAAACAGAATCTAAACCAGACCTCTTTCCTAAACAACCTCCCACTTCTGTTCCCAGGTGGACTATGAAAGACAAGATGATTCTTGTAATTCAAAGTTTCAAACTTCAAACATTATTGGATTTCAAATTGAGATTAAGTTATCTCTTTTGCAATTGAATCCACTTTTAACATAACATCACCTAAACAGACATACATACATAATTTCAGTTTCAATATAATATTGATTCATTTAAGTTATACACAAACCCAAATATCAATAATTCGTCCATAACAATTACAGTGTTTGCTATATAAAGTCATTAAAAAAGATTTAAAACAATTAAATGGTAGCAATACTGTGCATTTCTATGGCAAGCTGTTAGGGACATAATTCAGAATCTCTGGCTGTATAGTAAAACACACACTATATGGTGAAATACATACATCATATAGTGAAATATATACATTATATAGTGAGATACATACACAATGTAGTGAACCACATACAGTATCTACTGAAATATATACATCGTATAGTGAAATACATATACTGTATACTGAAATACATATATTATATAGTGAAACACATACACTATATAGTGAAATGCTTACATTGCATAGTGAAATACATACACTATCTACTGAAATCCACATACTGAATACTGAAAATCCACATACACTATATACTGAAACAAATGTACTATGTGTACTGAAACATATAGACTACCTATTGAGATACATACACTACAGACTGAAACATCCACATAAACTATCTACTGAAACAAATACTCTATAGATTGTAACACATACACTATATATTGAGAAAAAACTGCATACATTACATACTGAAACAAATACACTATATATTGAAATACATACACTACACACTGAAAAAAGCATATACACTATATACTGAAACAAATACACTATATATTGAAACATCTACACTTTATATTAAAATACATATACTATCTATTGAAATAAATACACTATGCACTGAGAAATCTGCATACACTATATATTGAAACAAATACACTGTATATTGAAATACATACACTATCTATTGAAATGCATATACTACACACTGAAAAATGCACATACACTATATACTGAAACAAATACACTATATATTGAAACATCTTCACTTTATATTGAAATACATACACTATCTGTTGAAATAAATACACTATGCACTGAAAAATCTGCATACACTATATACTGAAACAAATACACTACATGGTGAAACACATACACTATGTATTGAAACACATACACTGTAGACTGAAAAATTCACATACTCTATATACTGAAACAAATAAACTATATACTGAAATGGACTATGTTCTGAAACTACCCATCCCTCTGCCCCTCCCCCATGAATGTCCTAGAGTTGAACTCATTGCCTGCTTGCATTCAGTTAGCTGCTAGCTTGATGAGAGGATCTCTGAAACTGCAGAGCTGAGGTAAACAAAATAGGGCTATCTCTTTATTCTACTTCTTTATGGGGTTTTCCTTTGTTTTGCTTCTTCACCTTTGGCCAAATATCAGACCATTGTGATGTGACAAGAAACTTTTAAAACTAATTTAAATGCTGTAGTTTATTCTTTTAAATAAGTGCTGTTTCATTTACTGTCAGACAACACATTTGTATAGGAAGCTAATACAGGATATTCCTAACATACCTGTATACATAGGGAGCTGCATGCATTTTTCCAAATTAAAGTGTTGATTTGTTTTATGTATAATTAATTACTGTGTAAGTCCAGCAACTTATCTGAGTTGAATGCTTGGGAAGCACTTCAGGAGCTGTAGTGTAAGTCAAAATCATTGCTAGTTTGTACTCTATGGACTATGTTTTGTTAAGTTTTATTTTAATGTTTTGTTTAATAAACGTTTCTGGTTAAAAACAAAATATATATTTTTGCTGCAATCCCTCAGTATTCAATTCTCATCAGGAGTTTAGCTGCCATATGCATATAATTTGCATTGTTTTACTAAATAACTTTACTTTGACTCCTCACTGGAGGGATGCACAGTCTGTTTTGGGGTTTGAGCTTCTCAAACTGTGTTGTATTTCTTTTTTTTTTCCCATAGAGATTTTTATCTCCTTAGTCGCCCTGCTACCCCTTTGCCCACTGACATCTCCAGCCCAATCACTTACCATCCACAGGACTTATTTGTTTTGAGATCCCCCACTCACATCCCGTGTTAGCCAGGAGGGGAGGCCATTGACAAGAAGACACATATTCCGATATGAGCAGAGCCTGGTTAGCAGTACAAAATCTGCAGCAGGTTGTTGGATCATTTTGCCATTAGGGGTTTCTACCTTTGTTTCATCCTCTGGGCAGCTAAGCATGGAATTATGCAATTGCATATAAAGACACATGCTTGCTTTGTGCCTGCCTGAGCCTCCTCCCTATGCAACTCCACTGCCCTGCCAGCCCTCCTCAGCTAGATGGATGTTGAAGAGCGGGTGGTGGACTTCCATCACTGAGAGGAGAGCATTCCCCGAGATGCTCAATCATATCTCCCCCCCAGCTAACCCCTGTGCAACTCAATTCCACCCCCAAAACTGGGCCACTGGCATGGGAGGCAGTGCAATCACCACCAAGCTGCTAGACCAGCCCACCAAACTGTGTTTCTATAAATAAATAAAGACAGCATATAGGTAAAAGAAGAAAACAAACTGTATTTTAACTAGTCTGTTATAAACATTTTAAGTCACATCACAATGTTTTGAAATTGGATAAAGGTTTTGCAAGCAAAATACGATAAAACAATACATAAAGAGATAGATAAGATAAACCTTTTATGTTTACCTTCTGCATCTTAGGAGGCATCGGCCAGGATTTTTAGTCAATTGGGGCCCCATTTTCAGAAGGTTAGCGTGTAGAGCTAAACATTACACTGTGGGAACAGCTTGGTTGAATCCGTGTCGTATTCAGCATCACTTGATGCTACCCTGATCATGTGCATATGCATATATACTACTACGGCCATGTAAATGAGCAATCCTCTCCTGCATACAGAGCACAGTGCTGTATAAAAGGTTTCCTTAGTGACCATAAGTACCTCCCTCTACATTTTATACTCAGCCTCTAGGCTTCTAGTACCTAGATGCTTGATTTTGCACTTTTTGGCTTTGAACCCGAACTGCCATGTCCCATAGCACTCTTTAAGTTTTCTAATGTCCCCACTCATTCTCTCCATCTGCACCTATCAACGCTATTACAGATTGTGGTGTCATCTGCAAAAAGGCATATCTCCCCTTCCAGTTCTTCTGTTATGCCACTTATAAAGACACTGAAGAGGATGTGTCCCATTACTGAACCCTCCGGCACCCTACTGGTCACTCTCTCCTCACTGGAGGGAGTGCCATTTACCACCAACTTCTGTGGCTGTGCGCTATCTCAGGTGCAGCACTTAGGAGTGCACAACACTAATCTGAAAATGGGGGCCCACATACCACTGTAACAGGACTAGCACTGCATTGTGATAAGCATGGTTGATACTATTTTAAAAAGCATTCTTCTGTGCAGTGCTAACCTGTTAATGTGGGCTATTTTTTTTGTTTGCACAGGATTACAAATTGCAACCACGTGCTCATACAACTGGGGGTTACTCTAAAGCATATATGGTGTACAGGTATATTAAATGCTTTCTTGAAGTGTTAACACACTGTGTGGTTAGTGCTAGTTAATGATTCTGGGAATCGTGTTTTAACTGCACACACGGAGCCTGCCATCAACCCCCCACACACATACACACACAGTCAGTTCTGGACACAATAAAAAAACAAGCATTTGTCAATGCTGAATGTCGATTGCGTTGGTCCGTTAAGCTCGCTCACTGACCCTCTGTCACTCGCTTGTTCTGTTTCTCCTGGTGCTGCAGGCTGCTGTTTTGTACTGAGCTCCTTTCTGCGTTGGCATCCTTTTCTGTCCACAAAGAAATCTGCAGATGGCCTGACAGAGCTCCGCTGAGATGGGTCACTCCCCCCTCTGACTCCCTCATTCTGTTTCTCCTTGCGCTGCAGGCTGGCCTTTTGTACTGGGCTCATGTGTGCATTGCTGCCTTTTTCTGCTCACAAAGAAATCTGCAGCAGTCCCGACACAGCTCCATTCAGCTTGCTCTCATTCCCCCTCACTCACTCGCTCATTCCGTTTCTGCCAGCGCTGCAGGCTGCCCTTTTGTACTGGGCCCCTGCCTGTGTTGCCGGCTTTTCATGCCCACAAAGAAATGTGCAGCAGTCACAATAGAACTCCATTGAGCTTGCTCACTCCCCCTCTCTCACTCGCTCATTCTGGTTTTCCTACCACTGCAGGCTGCCCTTTTGTACTGGGCCCCAGCATACATTGCTGTCTTTTTCTGCCCACAAACAAATCTGCAGCAGTCCCAACAAGCTTCGTTGTGCTCACTCACTCCCTCTCCCTCACTCACTCATTCTGTGTCTCCTGCCGCTGCAGGCTGCCCTTTTGTACTGGGCTCCTGCCTGCATTGGTGGCTTGTTCTGGCCAGAAAGAAATCTGAAGCAGTCCCGACACAGCTCCATTGAGCTCGCTCACTCCCCCTCTCTTGCTCACTCATTCTGTTTCTCCCGGTGCTGCAAGCTGGCCTTTTGTACTGGGCCCCTGCCTGTGTTGCCACATTTTCTGCCCACAAAGAAATCCGCAGCAGTCACAATACAGATCTGTTGAGCTCGCTCACTACCGCTCTGTCACTCACTCATTCTGTTTCTCTTGGTGCTGAAGGCTGCGCTTGTGTACAAGGCTCCTGGCTGCATTGGCACCTTTGTCTGTCCACAAGGAAATCTGCAGCTGTCCTGACAGAGCTCTGTTGAGGTCGCTCAGTCTTTCTCTGTCACGCGCTCATTCTGTTTGTCCTGGCGATGCAAGCAGCCCTTTTGTACGGTGCTCCTGCCTGCATTGGTGCCTTTTTCTGCCCACAAAGAAATCCACAGCAGTCCTGCTTGAGCTCTGTTGAGTTCAATCAGTACCCCGTCTCACTCACTCATACTGTTTCTCCCACCGCTGCAGGCTGGCCTTTTCTACTGGACCCCTGCCTGCTTTGACACCTTTTTCTGCCCACAAAGAAATTCGCAGCAGTCCTGACAACGCTCCGGAGAGTTCACTCACTCACCCTCCCTCACTCGCCCTCTCATTCTGTTTCTCCCAGTGCTGCAGACTGCCCTTTTGTACTGGGCTCTTGCGCTGGGGCCTTTTTCTGCCCACAAACAAATCCGCAACAGTCTCGACGGAGCTCAGTTTAGCTCGGTCACTCCCCCCTCACACTTGTTTGATCTTAATCTGTCCCAAACACTGATTTCCCACAGCGACCGTGCTATTCTCCAGCAGGAGTGCAAAAACATATTTAGACCGGATGTGAAAAATGACAGCTGTACTCTTCATAAGGAGGTGTGAAAAAAGTGCCACTGTTGAAAATGTGCTGTGAAAATATTACAAATGTGTGAAGCTACAAGGGTGTGTGGAAACAGTTCATCGCACGCTTGTAACACGGTCATGTTATGGAGTTTCGTCACCAAATTTTCAACATAGGGCTTTTAGGACCTCTGCTCATGAACAGTGCCACTGTCATTTTCTTAATCTGTCCCGAACACTGATTTCCCACAGCGACCGCATTATTGTGTGTGTCAACTGTGAAACCACATTTCAGTCAGGATGTGAAAAATGACAGCTGTACTGCTCATAAGGAGGTGTGAAAAAATGCCACTGTTGAAAATCTGGCATGACAATATTACAAATCTGTGAAGTTACAAGGGTGTGTGGAAAGTATGCAACACACACTTGTAATACAGTCATTTGCTGGTCTATCATCACCAAATTTTCAACATAGGCATTTTAGGACCTCTGCTCATGAACAGTATCACAGTCATTTTCTTAATCTGTCCCGGGCAGTGATTTCCCACAGCGACTGCTCTATTCTGCACCGGAAGTGCGAAAACACATTTTGGCCAGGATGGGAAAAATGATGGATGCACTGTTCATAAGTAGGTGTGGGAAAATGGTAATGTTGAAAATCTGGAGGAAAATATAAATTCATGAAGTTACGAGAGTGTGTGCAAACTGTGCAACACACGCTCGTAACACAGTCATTTTATGGAGTATCATTAGCAGATTTTCAACACAGCCATTTCAGGACCTCTACTCATGAAAAGTGTCACTGTAATTTTCTTCATCTGTCCTGAACACTGATTTCCCACAGCAACCGCTCTATTCTGTGCCAAAAGTGCGAAAACACATTTCTGCCAGGATGTGAACAATGACAGCTATACTGTTCACAAGGAGGAGTGAAAAAATGGCAATGTTGAAAATCTGACGTGAAAATATTGCAAATTCATGAAGTTACGAGCGTGGGTAGCAACTGCACAGCGCACGCTTGTAAAACAGTCTTTTTTTGCATTTTTCCACCAAATTTACAACATAGGCATTTTGAGACCCACCTCATGAACACTGGCACTGTCATTTCGTTAATCGGCCCCGAAAGATGATTCCGTGCAGTGACCGCGAAATCTCCTTTCAGGGCCGATTAACGCAATGACAGTTCAAGAATTCATGAGGAGGGTCCCAAAAATCCTATGTTGAAATTTGGTGAAAAAAGTCCCAAAAATGCCTGAGATATGTACTAAAGTTGAAAAAACACTATTTATTACGTTATACAGCTTACCGGCATTTCCTCAGTTCATGGTCGAATTTGAAGAGTGCAGACGTGTTCCCGGTCCACCGAAGATCATCGTGCCAAGCTCCAGAAGTAACTATGGCATCATGGGAGGGGTTGGGAGAGCAGGGTATGCAGTGGATTGGTGCAGGTTGCAGGTTGGGGCCAGGGGCACTACGAGAAACCATTTCCTTTTTTGCAGATAAAAAAAAAACAAATACTTTGCGGGACCATTTTTCCCTTTACAGGGGCATGTGGCATGCTGGGATGAGCACCCAGCATGCCACCAATGGCTTTCTTTTTGGGGGCAGCAGTAGCTGATGGGGATTGGGCACCCTGTCGGCAGGAATAAAAGTGGGGGTGTTACAGAATGCCGACGGGGAGTGGGCTCCCCGTTGGCACCAGAAACAATGGGGCACCGAGGCCTGTGGGGTTTGGGGACCCCGTAGGCACATAAACATGGTGGGGTATATTGTTTGTGAACACGGTGGCAACCTGCCGCCGTGTTCACAAACAATATCAGGGTTTTTACATCCCACCCTGCAATGACGGGTCGCTCCCTCATTGCAGCAGATGGCTGATGCTGCAATGACGAGGCGGCCCCTGATTGCAGCGGCAAAATTGTCAGCAGTTGGTGCAAATATTCCAAACCACTGTCACCAGCAGCCTGCAATGGCATTGGGGGGAAGCAGGACGAGCCTTTGTAGGCTGTGGGGGAATTGGCCACAACAGTGGAATGCCTCCACAGCTTGGTACTGAGAAAGCTGCTGCAATATGTTATTTGCGCTGTGCGCAATCAACATAAAAATGGTATATCTAATCTGCCCCATTTCCCATATTAAACCTCAGAACCTACTGTTCATGCAGGGTAATAGCCTTCACTGTCCACTCCCTTGTACCCTCCCTACGGCTATCAGCCTGAGTAACTATTACACCCTTCACTTTGTCACAGCCATTCTTGAAACCATTTATGGTTTTGGTGCCTGCCATCTCAGTTGGCAAACTATTCCACATTTCCACCACCATTTCTGGAAAATAAAACTTTCCAATATCCCTCTTGAACCTCCCTTCCATCAGTCTCTACTTGTGCCCCCATAACCTTGAACTGTTACTCATGCTAAGTAGTTCTCCATTCACCTTGTTTATTCCTTACAGGAACTTGAAGGTCTCCATCATATCATTCTTCTCTTGTCTGGTCTCCAGTGAAGACATGTTCAGTGCCTTGAGCAGATCCTCATACAATGTGTTCTGTCAGCTCTGAATCATCCTGATCACCCTTTGTCCTTATCTTTCCTGAGGTGAGGTCTTCTGAAGTTCAGAACTCTGAACAGTATACCCAGTGCAGCCTCACCAATGATCAATAAAGAGGCAGTAAACCTCTTTTCTTCTACTATCAGAACCTCTTTTGGCACATCCTAGTATCCTATTTGCCTGACTAGATGCCTCACTGTACTAGCTTGATTGTTTAAGGGAGTCACTAATGACGAATACTAGGTCTCTTTTCTCAGCTGTAGTGCTCAGCTCTACCCCTCCTATCCAGTACTCTGTCCAGGGGTTCTTGTTCCCTAAGTGAATCACCTTGCACTTTTTGGCATTGAATTTCAACTGCCAAACCTTAGCCACCTCCCTAATCTTTACATGTCAGTCTGCAGTTTCTACTTCCCCATCACTATCTACCCTCCCATGAGATCAGTGTCATCTTCAAAGAGACACAGCCCCAGATTCATTCTCAAACATTGTTAATGAGCATATTGAAGAGAACAAGAGTCAGGATGGATCCCTGTGGCATTCCACTCTTAACTTCCCTCTTTTCTGATCTGACACCATAATCACAACCCTCTGATGCCTCTCATTCAACTAAAGCCCCCTCACCACCATCAAAACACTGCTTATATTTTCCTTCAAATCCTGGGACCTCACCTTTGCGCTGTGACCTAAGTTACTCTGATTGGTCCCTATCTCATTGGTCTGCTCCACTGATTCCATGCTAACATATTTCAAACGAAATTACTCTAAATATATATATATTTTTTTAGTTCTTTAACCAGGAGTAACACACTAAGCTGAAAGCTTTTTTACAGGAGCAACCTGGGAGTACAGGGAAGTTAAGTGACTTGCTCACAGTGACACAGTATGCAAGTGGAAGCTGTGGGATTCAAACCCAGGTCTGGTATGCTGGATATCACCAGATTTGTAGCTCAGAGCCTTAAACCACTGCACTATACTGCCTCCCCTTTATGGGACTGCCATGCCCCACAGAGCAGGACACGAGAAAAATACACCATCCCTAGATCATGGCTGACCTCATAGCTTACTTGCAAGTGCATGATTTGGCCTTGGTCAAAAAATAAACGTAACCCATCCCCCATGGCTTCCAGAGGTATCATCATCTCCGCAGCACCTGTACCATGGCAATAAGCTTGCCAAAGGTGAGAATTTTACATCTAACTTCAGTACCAACATTGGTTACCTGTCTAAATTTTGATAGGCTGCCACAATCTCTTCTCCCCTCCCACTCCTTTGCTTATCCTCAGAGTCAGTGACACCCCTGTCTCTAACCTCTCCTTCATCACCATAGAGATGTAATTCCTTTTCATTACCTGTACCTCCTCTCTCCTCTCCTCCCTCTACCCTTCTTCACCTCCCTCTCACCCCTGCCAGCCTGCATGATTGTCATCTCCTTCATTCCCACTACTGTTTTTTTCTCTCCAGAAACTATATCCTTTATCCCCGACACACTTCCCTTCCTTAATCCTCTCAAGGGTAGGAGCCCAGATGGCTGGGATAGCAAGCTCCTCCATTTGACTGCTTCTGCAATCTCCTCCCCATTGGATGACCTCCCTAACCTCTCTTTCTGCTGTTCCTCCATCCCCGCTGACTGGAAGGCTGCCACTGTTACTCCTCCTCCTCCAAAAGATGGTGACCCGTCAGGTATGAACAGCTACCGATTCATTTCTCTCCTCCCTCCAAATTACAGGAACAACTTATCTTGTTACAGCTCTCTCCCTTTCTGGACTCCTCTTCCTTTTTCACCCAATACAAGTTTGACTTCCGCAAAAATCACTCCACCATCGGCTCAGGCTCACCAAATCCATCCATAATGGTATGGATCACAGCCTATTCACTTCTGCTATCTTCATCGATCTAGTCAAAGCATTCAATCCTGTCTACCACCCAATTATTAGCCAAACTCCAGGCTGCAGGCCTCTCTGACTTAGCCATCAGCTGTTCCACTCCTACCACAGGGGTAGGTCCCAAGCAGTCAAAAGTGGTGACCCTCTCTCCTCCCTGCCTGTATCCACTTGGGTCCCACAAGGATCTATGTTAAGACCACTACTTTTCTCCATTTTCCGTAATGCTCTCCTCCATGTGTTGTCTGCATCCATTCACACGACATGGATGACACAGTCCCTTCACAGCAGGCCCACAGTCTCCAGCTGACTTTGATCAAGTTCAGCCCTGACCACACACAAATCAGCTTTTCCACAATGTCAAGAAGGCTGTCTCCATGTCCTTGGCACAAGGCACCAGACTCTCTAGGCTCCTCCCTTCCTACTTTCCATACCCTGGATGGCTCCCTGTGGAGGATGTCACCACCTTAGTTATCTTGGTATCTGGCTAGACCAGCACCTAAACATTTCTGGAACGAGTGGATGCTATAGTCAAAAAGCTGCACCACAATTTGGTGCACTTTTACAGGAACTGTAACTGTATCCCATCTCCAGCATACCATGCTATTATCCAGAGAATGATCCTCCAAATCTCTGACTATGGTGAGTTGGTCTCAGTGTAGCCCCTTCACTACCCTTGTAAGACTGGACACACTCTTCAACTATTTCTGCCGTTACACTCTCGATTATCCTTCTTGGACTCACCATTGTTCATGACAAGTTGTATTCCTTGGGAACAATTACAGTGACTGAAGTTAATATAGGTTCACTAGGAGAGATTGAGTGTGTGTGTGTGTGTGTGTGTGTGTGTGTGTGTGTGTGTGTGTCTGTGTGAGAGAGAGAGAGAGAGAGAGAGAAAAAGGAGGGGGGAGAGAGAGAGAGAGACAACATCTCGTTTAAGCTATGTATCTCCCCCACCCACATTATTGTGATGTGGGGTGGGTTAGGTTGTATTGTTTGTATGAACAGGAGGAGATAAATTACATTTTTATCTCTTTTTCAGATTCCCTAGACACTTGTGGTACATGAAGTTGCTACATTCTCAGTATATATTGACATCAGTACATATCAGCCTGCATGGTCTTAATTCCTTGAGGTTCCTCGACTAGAGTTTTTGTTTAACACTAATATTATCAATTTATATTTAAATTATCATTTATATAGTCCTGAGGTTTTGTAATTTCTTGGGCCTTTTATTTAGCTTGAGAATACAGCTGGGTGACATGTCCAGCTAGGTTTTACACATCACACAGCGTACTGATGTTTTTAGACAACTTTACTGGTAATTCTTGTCTTTAATGCATACATTGTAATTTCATGAGCCCTATAACTTTCTTAGTTTGTCTTTAAGCTGGGTGGGGTTGCCTTTCAGTAATCACATCCTTATACTGACTGTGACACTCATGGCTTGATTTGGGAATTATCTGCTTCAGCAGTGTTATCTTATGTCAATTAAATTTATGTGCAGTAGGATTCTTTGTATGTGTGGTAATTACACATCTGAACCCAAGGTTCATTCGACTGAGGGCAGTATTGTACTGTTAAACTTCTCTGACATCATCTTCTGGTTTTTTAAATGAGTATTTTAAACCAATGGATTTTTTTCTGTTTTTCTCTGCATTATCTAGCTGTTATAAGTATTGTATTTTCTAAACAACTGCCATGAGCTTCTGAAGAAGGACTGGTTGGTCCGAAAGCTAGAGCACTTTGTTCATGTTGTTACATCTATGTTGGTCCATTAAAAGGTATCAAATCATTTGCTTCTGGATCCATTGTTCTATATATAAATCTCTCTCCTTTTCTTTTCTTGCGGACAGACACCATGCCCACTGTGCCAGCATTGCGGGCAAATCCAGTTTGTTTGCCTACCCTCCTATCTCTCCGATGGCCCCGTTATAGCCATACCATCAGAAACTGAAATATTCGAACCCTAGCAGTCCCTTCAGTTTCCACAACCATCGGCAAAGTCATGTTCAGCCACCGCTGCCCTAAAATCTGGAACTCCCTCGCCCCAGCCGTTCACCAATCTCCCTACCATGGATTCTTTCAAACCACTTCAGTGGTCTCACCTCTCCCTCCTGCACTTGCTCTAGTTTTCCCTCTTGCTCTCCTATTACTTGTTTCCAGTTTAGGTACAGCTAAAATTTGGCACCTATGCTTCCACTCTTGGTATTATGCACAAATGTTTACAGTTAATGTTGAAGTAAAAGCCTCTCGAGCCCCTTTGTGTATCAGTTGTGCAGATGGAGCTCCCCTCCTAACTGTGAACTCCATCAAATACCTTGGGGTGACACTTGACCCCCAGTTGGACCTAGGGAGTCATATCCTAAATGTCTGTAGAACTGTGAACTGTAAATTGGGTCTGGCCTATAGGGCCAAAAATAACCCGATACCTGCTGCTCGTCTGGCACTTGCTAGAGGTGTACTACTTCCCTCCCTTAGCTATGGTCTCCACCAATTTGCCTGTACCTCCAAAACTCTTCTTACTCGGTGGCACACAACGTACAATAACATCTGTCACTTTGCACTGGCTGCCCCCCATCTCACCCACCATTGTGAGCTTTATGATAAACTAGGTTGGCTTTCCCCAACCAATCACCTGAACTTTGGGCTAGGATGCCTCGTGGGCAAAGTGATCAGAACCGCACCCCTGGGGCTGGCACAACGTCTGTCACCTCCTGACCTCTCCTCTTACCCATTCAGGTCCCAGGGTCCTGGGATGCTAAAAATACCCCTCACCCGAACCCTTATGGGGGACAGGAACTTTGTTGCATGTGCTCCTAGGCTCTGGAACTCCTTTCCTGACCATGTTCGTTCTGCCTCCTCCCATCAGTGCTTCTGGAAGTCCCTGTGGGGGCATCTGAAGCTGGCCTCAGCGTGCAAATGTCCCAAGCCTCCCTAGCCTAATTGTACTTGGAGCCCAACTGTTCTGAGGACCTGCCAATGATCTTTTGGTCATTTCTCGTGATCCAATTGCTCTCCTAGGCATCTGACTGCACTATGTATGCTCTAGACTATATATTGTTGATTATATGTACTTTATCAATTTCTGTCATAGCAGTTCATTCCATGCCTTACCATTTTGTGACTCAATGCATTTTGTTACTCTATGTACTTGCTTTACTTGCTGTTATGTTCTGATGTATCTGTGTTACCTGTTGTACTCTCCTGAAAATAGGCATATAACTTGTCTAGTGTACCTACCCGGTTAACAAAAGCTAAATAAATAAATAAATAAAACTGCTCTGTATTTGATTGCCAGCATAGGTTTGTGGCTCCTGACTGTGCTGTATATGCATTGTCGATTGTTTGCTTGTCACTCAAGTTCTCACATCTTGCATGAATTATTCCCAATGTAATTTGTGGTTGTGTACCACTCTGCTCCATGTATGTTATGTATTTTGAACTATTGTGCTACCTAAGACCCACTTGTACAAGTTCCCCTTCCCCAGGATGCATCTAGAAATGAGCTCCCAGCTTAGTATTCCTGGGTGGGGAGCACTAGACACCAAGGATCATTTTACTATAATAATTGGAGCCACTTAAACTGCGATCAGGGGTATAGAACCTTTACATGCCAAGGATCATTTTGGTATACTACTTGGAAGATCATAATGGTGACCACAGGTAGGGTCACAATATGCACCACTGTGTGCTCAAATTAATTTATTTATTGAAAAGTTTCACCAGGGAAGGTACACTGAACAACAAGTTGCTCATCTTCTGGTATGACCTGGGGGAGAGGGTGGTGGGAGTTACATAGTAACAATGAGTACACACAAAATACACAATATCATACAAAAACATAGGGTACAACTGAATTACACATTAGCATGAAAAGCAAATAATTACAAGGGTAGAGAAGTGAAAACCAGTCGCAGTGAGCTTGTGGTGACAGAGAGAGAGAGAGAGAGTGTAATGTAATAGCAAGTGTGAACCAATGGCCTGCACTACACAGACTAAGAATAGCACAGGGTGGCAAGTGAAGTGAGTCAGCAGGGCATCAAACAGGATGTAGGACAAGAAAGGGGGAGCTAGGGGCAGGTGCAATTTACAGAGAGGAAATTATGAAGAACTTGATTTAATGAGCCAGGCGAGGAAGAGGATTGGATATGTGTAGGTAGAGCATTCCACATTTTGGGGAGACAATAGGAGTGGGAGGCCTGTCCACTAGCGGTGGATCTCCAAGGAACAGACAGAGTTCTATGGTCATGGGCTCTTAGAAGTTGAGAGGGAGTGGGTAGGGGGGAGATTAGGGAATTTAGGTAGGGAGGGAGTGTGCCAAGCCAGTACTTAGAGATGAGATTTACGCAATGATGCAGTCGCCTATTTGTTAGGGATGGGAAGGCTAAAGCTTGGTACAAGTGGCAGTGGTGGGTAAGGTGAGGTGCATCCAGAGCAAACCGACAGAATGAGTTGAAAAGAGTATCCAGGTTGGCTAGGAGGTGGCAGGAGCAGAGCAATAAACAACATCGCAATAGTCGAAAACCGGAGGACTAGTTTTTGGATCAGTTCGCATCTTGCCTGTGGCGGGAGGCAGGAGCGGTTTCTAAATAAGGTGGTGAGTTTGGGATGAAGCTTTTTTATTATGGCATCTACATGGGCCAAGAAGGTGAGATGTTTATCCAGCCAAACACCCAGATACCTGAAAGACTCAGTAGCAATTACAGTTGCTCTGTCGAGGGTAGTGAAAGTAGGGGGCAGAAGGGAGCCTTGACAGCTTCTGATATGTGCCAAAAGTCATGGACTTAGTTTTCTTAGCATTTAGAAAGAGTTGGTGGATTGAAACCAGCTCTAGGATTGATGAAATCACGTTGGAGCCTGGAGGACATCCAAGGTGAGGGCCCAGAGGAGAATAGAACCACATCATCAGCATACATATGTATAGAAGATGAGGTACAGATGGATGGAAGATCATTCAGAAAGATGGAGAAGAGAATCGGGCCTAGTATGGACCCTTTGGGGACTCCGGAGTAAATGGGTAGAGGAGGGATGAGTCGGATATTTTTACAGACTGTGAGCAGTCATATAGGTATGTGCTGAACCATTTAATGGCATGTTCAGACAGCCCAGCTGATGAGAGGGTGTGGAGCAGGAGGGAGTGGGAAACCATGTCAAAAGCTTTAGCAAGATCAATAAAAATGGCAGTGGTTATGTGACCGCAATCCATGCCTGTTAGGATCGCATCAATGATTCAAAGCAGCGAGGTAGTAGTAGAGTGATGTTTACGGAACCCAGATTGATATTGGGTGAAGAAATTTCTGTCTGAGAGGTACGAGGATAGTTAGTCAAGGACTAGATGTTCTTGTGTAACCCCCCTATAAATGGGGTTCCTAAAAGCTTTCCCGGATCTTGTTTAAGTGCTCCATGCTTGGCTGGTGTTCGGCGTTTAAGCCATTTAAATGTTGTAGCTAGTGAGCACTTTTAAAGCCTCCGTATACTGTCTCTTTAAGGACTGCCTGTCCGCAGTCATAAGTAATTGAAATGGAGGGGGCTGTGTGGTCCTATGCCCGAGTCCTGCCTGGGCTGCTGAGTAAGCGCTCCATTCTGCCATCGCTAGATGTGTCAAGGGAGTTCTCTGAAAGGATGTAACTATTTGCTGGGGATAGCTTAGAGTGGTAATGATAATGTAGCTGTTCTAACCTGCTTCCTTTGCAGCAAAGACTGTTTTGATTATTTCCTCCATGTTAGTCCCGAACTGCCGACTTGGACCAATCAGTACCTCAGGACTCTCGTGGAGCTGTCTGACCAATAGAGGGACTGCTTGTAACTTTGGAAAAGGCATTATGGGCTATGGCGCTTCTTTCGGCCCACTGAGGGCCAGAGTAATTGACTGGCAGGTGACATCAGCCAATGGAATCGGGTAGCACCCGAACGGTAAGGAGTGCCCCATGCTGCTAGGGGCAGATTCGCTGTGGCAGTGAAGGAGAAGGGAGCTCTGAGCTTCTGGCCATTTTGAGTGTTCGCGCGTGAAGCACGTGAAAGGCCTGAGTCAGCCGTTTTTGCCTTGTCAAGTGCTTCGGATTAAATCTGCAGGCGTGCGGTTGGAGGAGGCTGTGTAGGGACACAGCTACCTACCAGGCTTTACCTGAAGGGGACTGGAGAATCTGCTGAATTGCGCTTGGTCCATTGGGATGGTTGGAGTGGCTGCTACTGCCTGAAGTGGTTGTGAGTTCATTCGGGTCCTGAAAACCACTGCCTGGTATGGTACCCCTCTGTGTTTGCCATATAAATGTGTGAGGAGGCTGGTGAAGCCATGGTTCAGCCTCGCCAGTGGTGAAGGAAGGGTATTTGCTAGAGTTGTGAGTATTGGATCAGGGTAGCTCCTGTTAAGCTTACAAGCAGTGGCCAAGACCCTTTTCGTTATGCTGCTGCCTACATTAACTGAGCCTTCTGCTCATTCTGATCTGCTCAGGACAGTAAATGTTCATTTGTGTCAGGGCCCCAAACCAGTTGCCACGAGGGACTAGCCATTAGGGCTTGGGTACCCAGGGACAGTAACTATTAGGTTTAGGCCTGTGCACAGAGCCCTAGGTAGATAAGTATAGTGATAAGCCAATCACCTTGATTTCCCCCTAGCCTTGTTATTCCCCTTAAATAAATCAGATTGTTTGTTTTGCAACTACACTCTGGCTGGATTGTGTTTTGCTGAAGATATACTGTACAGTGAAAGTGTAATAACGGTACCTTACTTTTCAGGGGGTCCCCGGAGTGAGCTGAGAGATCTGAGCCGGGGGGTAAGTGTGCCAGGGAAAAGTATTGTCGTTACCTCTTGTGAGCCACTAGTGGGACAAAAGGGGGGTTGCAGTAACCCAGAGGGCTGTGACCGAGTCAATCTTGACTGTCTTGTCCCCGACCTCTGGGTGGAGGCACCCGTCAATGGATCTGGGCCTCTCACCCTGCCACAGGTGAGGCAGGCAGGGGTAGTAGCCCTAAGGGAAGCACCCCTGGGGGTTACACCTGTAGTTTGGCTAACGTCAGGAGGAGAGATATAGGGCGGTAGTTCTCAGGGGAGGAGGAGTTGCCACACTTATGGAGAGGGAGGACAATAGCATGTTTCCACTGACGGGGAATTTTGGCCAAGTGAAACGAGAGATTGAAAAGAGCAGTGAGTGGGGGAGCAATGGCAGAGGCAGACAAGTTTAGTAACTTTGGGTCCAGTCCATCAGGGGAGCTACCTTTGCTTGGGTTTAGGGCTTCCAGGTGCCAGCATGTCAGTTCTCAGAATTTTGAGAAGGAAAAGCTATGAGGTGGGGCTGGAGAACTTTTAATGGGTGCAGAGAATAACTGGTTAATAGTTGGGAGGGAGCCTAGCAGAGTAGAAGCACATGAGGTAAAGTGCAAGTTGAAAGCAGCAGCAATGCTAGGGTGGTCGGCAATGACAGTATTGTTTATTTGGAGGAGGGGGAGGGAAGGGGAGCCTGTGGGGAGAAAAGTGAGTGGATTACTTTCCAGAATTTGGATGGGTTATTTTTATTAGAGTTAGAAGCAGAGCTGAAGTAATCAGCCTTGGCCAAACAAGTGGCTTTTGTGCATTTGTTTCTGAGGACCCGGTAGGCCTCATAGTCTTTAAGGAGCTTTGTGCTTTTATGGAGCTTCCAGGCTGTATCACGTGCCCTTAGACAAGCAATGAGTTCTGGGGAGATCCAGGGGAGGTGGTTTCCACGGATACATACCTGGAGTGGTGGTGCATGTTGATTCCAGACTTCAAGGAATTGTTCTCTGAAGTAGTTAGCTAGTATATATCTAGCTTACTGGCAACAGATATAGGTGCCCAATTAGTGTTAGTCAAATCATAAAGATGTGGGGCAATGTTTAGGATTTGTATGATCGGATTTGTAGAGTTTTATAGGGGACTTTGACTTTGTGAATTTTGTGCACCAGGAAAGTCATGCAATGGTCACTGAAGGCATCTGCTAGAGTACCAGAATTAATCACCCTATGGGTGTGAGTTGTAAGGGCCCAGTCGATGAGGGAATGGTTTCCTGTCTTGTGATTTAGCCTAGTCGGATCTTGGATAATTTGGGTTAGGTTGAGTGCATGTATAGCATTTAGCACTTTGCTGGGTATGGTAGTCCAATTTATGTTGAACTCTCCCATAATATATAATTCGCCAGCAGAAGAGTGGCTAACTAAGGTGGTTATGAGTTCAGTAGCAATATTGGGTTGTGAGCCAGGACAGCAGTAGACACCTGCTACAACAAAGATAGGTTTGGAGAAGGGGAGCGAGATTTGCAACAGCAGAGCCTTGTAAGCTTTTGGTAGAGCACTAGAAAAGACGGAAGTGAAATGGATGGAAGAGGAGACATAGATGGCTACCCTACCTCCTCTCCCAAGTCGGTCCTGTCTCGATATTGTGAAGCCAGGGAGAGTAAGAGATGAGTTGCTGATTTATTTTATTTAGCCAGGATTCAGAAATTATTATTATATCAGGGTTGAGCATAGCCGCCAGTGGCTGTAGCAAGTCCACTTTAGGGAGGGGACTACGTATATTGATATGTAGTATTTTAAGGCCATTTGGAAGAGCTGAGAGACGTGGCTCAGTGCTGGCTGCAGGAGGAGGTTGAGCTGGGCCAGGGTTGGGGTTTATGTCACCAGCTGATAAGAGTAGGAGGGCAATAATAATATAATGCAGCTTTGCGCTCTTGAACCAGGAGTGGTTGCGAGCAGTCGGGAGCTAGAGCTTTGGGTATTAGCAAAGGGTGACCAGGAGCTAAGCAGCCATATAAGAGTAACGTACATAGGCAGCTGGACAAGAGAGGCGCAGGGGCGAGGGGGTGAGTGAGACCAGGATATGGTAATGGGAGAGGGGGAGTTACCCTGATTGTAGATAGGGGGAGGGATATCATCTAATTTCAGAGGAGGGGATGTGGGAGCAGGCTGAACTGGAACCCCGAATGCAGAAAGGCGCACCAATCGGTGAGCCGTGCTAGCCGGCTGACCAATCAGATGCCTGTAGCAAAAGGAGCTGCAGCTAATCATAGCACCGCTGGTGCGCGCTGAGCTATGGTGAATACCTGGGGAGTTGATCCTGGGCAAGTTCCAGGAGGGTGGCAGGAGCTGTAGGGTCCCGCCGGCAGTGGCAGCCAAGGAGGCTCTGCCTCTTCGGATTTGGAATCGCCACTCAGGCATTCGCAGATCTGGGGAGTTGATCCAGGGCAGTTCCAGGAGGGCGGCAGGAGCTTGCACTTTACCTCATGTGCTTCTACTCTGCTAGGCTCCCTCCCAACTATTAACCAGTTATTCTCCACACCCATTAAAGTCCTCCAGCCCCACCTCATAGCTTTTCCTTCCCTAAAATTCTGAGAACTGACATGCTGGCGGCCTAGTAGCCTATAAACCCGAGCAAAGGTAGCTGCTCTGATGGACTGGACCCAAAGTTACTAAACTTGTCTGCCTCTGCCATTGCTCCCCACTCACTGCTCTTTTCAATCTCTCATTTCACTTGGCCAAAATTCTCATCAGTGGAAATATGCTATTGTCCTCTCTCCATAAGTGTGGAGACTCCTCCTCCCCTGAGAACTACCGCCCTATATCTCTTCTCCTGACGTTAGCCAAACTACAAGAACATCTAGTTCTTGACTAACTATCCTCGTACCTCTCAGACAGAAATTTCTTCACCCAGTATCAATCTGGGTTCCGTAAACATCACTCTACTACTACCTCGCTGCTTTGAATCACTGATGCGATCCTGACAGGCATGGATTGCGGTCACATAACCACTGCCATTTTTATTGATCTTGCTAAAGCTTTTGACACAGTTTCCCACTCCCTCCTGCTCCACTCCCTCTCATCAGCTGGGCTGTCTGAACATGCCATTAAATGGTTCAGCACATACCTATATGACTCTGCACAGTCTGTAAAATATCCACTACATTTTCCCTCCTCTACCCTTATACTCTGGAGTCCCCAAGGGTCCATACTAGGCCTGATTCTCTCTCCATCTTTCTGAATGATCTTCCATCCATCTGTACCTCATCTTCTATACATATGTATGCTGATGATGTGGTTCTATTCTCCTCTGGGCCCTCACCCTTGGATGTCGCCTCCAGGCTCCAACATCATTTCAATAATGCCTAGAGCTGGTTTCAATCCCACCAACTCTTCCTAAATGCCAAGAAAACTGTGTCCATGACTTTTGGCACACGTCAGAAGCTGTCAAGGCTCCCTTCTGCCCCTACCTTCACTACCCTCGACAGAGCAACTGTAATTGCTACTGAGTCTTTCAGGTATCTGGGCGTTTGGCTGGATAAACATCTCACCTTCTCAGCCCATGTAGATGTCATAATAAAAAAGCTTCATCCCAAACTCAGCGCCTTATATAGAAACCGCTCCTGCCTCCAGCCACAGGCAAGACGTGAACTGATCCAAAAAATGATCCTCCCGGTTTTTGACTATTGCGATGTCGTTTATTGCTCTGCTCCTGCCACCTCCTTAGCCAACCTGGATACTCTTTTCAACTCATTCTGTCGGTTTGCTCTGGATGCACCTCACCTTACCCACCGCTGCCACTTGTACCGAGCTTTAGCCTTCCCATCCCTAACAAATAGGTGACTGCATCATTGCAAATCTCATCTCTAAGTACTGGCTTGGCACACTCCCTCCCTAAATTCCTAATCTCCCCACCCACTCCATCTCAACTTCTAAGAGCCCATGACCATAGAACTCTGTCTGTAACCTGGAGATCCACCGCTAGTGGACAGGCCTCACACTCCTATCATCTCCCCAAAATGTGGAATGCTCTTCCTACACATATCCGATCCTCTTCCTCGCCTGGCTCATTAAACCAAGCTCTTCATAATTTCCGCTCTGTAAATTGCACCTGCCCCTAGCTACCCCCTTTCTTGTCCTACATCCTGTTTGATGCCCTGCTGACTCACTTCACTTGCCACCCTGTGCTATTCTTAGTCTGCATAGTGCAGGCCATTGGTTCACACTTGCTATTACATTACACTTTCTCTCTGTGTCTCACCACAAGCTCACTGCGACTGGTTTTCACTTCTCTACCCTTGTAATTATTTGCTTTTCATGCTAATGTGTAATTCAGTTGTAACCTATGTTTTTGTATGATATTGTGTATTTTGTGTGTACTCATTGTTATTATGTAACTCCCACCACTCTCTCCCACAGGTCGTTCCAGGAGATGAGCAACTTGTTGTTCAGTGTACCTTCCCTGGAGAAACTTTTCAATAAATAAATTAATTTGAGCACACAGTGGTGCATATTGTGACCCTACCTGTGGTCACCATTATGATGCTCCCAAGTAGTATACCAAAATGATCCTTGGCATGTAAAGGTTCTACACCCCTGATCGCAGTTTAAATGGCTCCAATTATTATAGTAAAATGATCCTTGGTGTCTAGTGCTCCCCCACCCAGGAATACTAAGCTGGGAGCTCATTTCTAGATGCATCCTGGGGAAGGGGAACTTGTACAAGTGGGTCTTAGGTAGCACAATAGTTCAAAATACATAACATACATGGAGCAGAGTGGTACACAACCACAAATTACATTGGGAATAATACATGCAAGATGTGAGAACTTGAGTGACAAGCAAACAATCGACAATGCATATACAGCACAGTCAGGAGCCACAAACCTATGCTGGCGATCAAATACAGAGCAGTTTTATTTATTTATTTAGCTTTTGTTAACCGGGTAGGTACACTAGACAAGTTATATGCCTATTTTCAGGAACTTCCCGCGGGAGAGTACAAATGGTAATACAGATACATCAGAACATAACAGCAAGTAAAGCAAGTACATAGAGTAACAAAATGCATTGAGTCACAAAACGGTAAGGCATGGAGTGAACTGCTATGACAGAAATTGATAAAGTACATATAATCAGCAATATATAGTCTAGAGCATACATAGTGCAGTCAGATGCCTAGGAGAGCAATTGGATCACGAGAAATGACCAAAAGATCATTGGCAGGTCCTCAGAACAGTTGGGCTCCAAGTACAATTAGGCTAGGTAGGCTTGGGACATCCGCATGCTGAGGCCTGCTTCAGATGCCCCCACAGGGACTTCCGGAAGCACTGATGGGAGGAGACAGAATGAACATGGTCAGGAAAGGAGTTCCAGAGCCTAGGAGCACATGCAGCAAAGCCCCTGTCCCCCATAAGGGTACTTTTAGCATCCCAGGACCCGGGGACCTGTGGGTTAGAGGAGGGGTCAGGAGGTGAGAGAAGCTGTGCCAGCCCCGGGGGGTGCCAGTTCTGATCACTTTGACCACGAGGCATCCCAGCCCAAAGTTCAGGTGATTGGTCATGGAAAGCCAACCCAGTTTATCATAAAGCTCACAATGGTGGGTGAGACGGGGGGTGGCCAGTGCAAAGTGACAGATGTTATTGTACATTGTGTGCCACCGAGTAAGAAGAGCTTTGGAGGTACAGGCAAATTGGTGGAGACCATAGCTAAGGGAGGGAAGTAGTACACCTCTAGCAAGTGCCAGATGAGCAGCAGGTGTCAGGTTATTTTTTGGCCCTATAGGCCAGACCCAATTTACAGTTCACAGTTCTACAGATATTTAGGATATGACTCCCTAGGTCCAACTGGGGGTCAAGTGTCACCCCAAGGTATTTGATGGAGTTCACAATTAGGAGGGGAGCTCCATCTACACAACTGATATGCAAAGGGGCTGGAGAGGCTTTTACTTCAACATTAGCTATAAACATTTGTGCATAATGCCTAGAGTGGAAGCATAGGTGCCAAATTTTAGCTGTACCTAAACTGGAAACAAGTAATAGGGGAGCAAGAGGGAAAACTAGAGCAAGTGCAGGAGGGAGAGGTGAGACCACTGAAGTGGTTTGAAAGAATCCATGGGAGGGAGTTTGGTGAATGGCTGGAGCGAGAGAGTTCCAGATTTTAGGGCAGCGGTGGCTTAACGTGACTTTGCCGATGGTTGTGGATACTGAAGAGACTGCTAGGGTTCGAATATTTCAGCTTCTGATGGTATGGCTATAACGAGGCCATCGGAGAGATAGGGAGGGTAGGGAAACAAACCAGATTTGTCCACAAAGCTGGCACAGTGGGCATGGTGTCTGTCCACAAGAAAAGAAAAGGAGAGAGATTTATATATAGAACAATGGTGAGTCCAAGAAGGATAATCAAGAGTGTAATGGTAGAAATAGTTGAAGAGTGTGTCCAGTCTGGCAAGGGTAGTGAAGGGGGCTATGCTGTAGACCACATCACCATAGTCAGAGATTTGAAGGATCATTCTCAGGATAATAGCATGGTATGCTGGAGGTGGGATACAGTCACAGTTCCTATAAAGTGCACCAAATTGTGGTGCAGCTTTTTGACTATAGCATCCACTTGTTCAGAAATGTTTAGGTGCTGGTCTAGCCAGATACCAAGATAACTAAAGGTGGTGACATCCTCCACAGGGGAGCCATCCAGGGTATGGAAAGTAGGAAGGGGGAGGGAGCCTAGAGAGTCTGGTGCCTTGTGCCAAAGGACATGGAGACAGCCTTCTTGGCATTGAGGAAAAGCTGATTTGTGTGTGGTCAGGGCTGAACTTGATCAAAGTCCAGCTGGAGTCTGTGGGCCTGCTGTGAAGAGGACCATGTCATCCATGTACATGTGAATGGATGCAGACAAGCACATGGAGGAGGAGATCATTAAGGAAAATGGAGAAAAGTAGTGTGCTTAACACAGATCCTTGTGGGAACCAAGTGGATACAGGCAGGGAGGAGATAGGGGGTCACCACTTTTGACTGCTTGGGACCTACCCCTGTGGTAGGAGTGGAACAGCTGATGGCTAAGTCAGAGGCCTGCAGCCTGGAGTTTGGCTAATAATTGGGTGGTAGACAGGGTTGAATGCTTTGGCTAGATCTGATGAAGATAGCAGAAGTGAATAGGCTGTGATCCATACCATTATGGATGGATTTGTGAGCCTGAGCAGGTTGTGGAGTGATTTTTGTGGAAGTCAGACTTGTATTGGGTGAAAAAGGAAGAGGAGTCCAGAAAGGGAGAGAGTTGTAACAAGATAATTTGTTCCTGTATTTTGGAGGGAGGAGAGAAATGAGTCGGTAGCTGTTCATACCTGATGGGTCACCATCTTTTGGAGGAGGAGGAGTAACAGTGGCAGCCTTTCAGTCAGCAGGGATGGAGGAACACCAGAAAGAGAGGTTAGGGAGGTCATCCAATGGGGAGGAGATTGCAGAAGCAGTCAGATGGAGGAGCTTGCTATCCTGCCATCTGGGCTCCTACCCTTGGAAGGATTAAGGGTGGGAAGTGGGGATAAAGGATGGAATTGCTGGACAGAAAAAAAACAATAGTGGGAAGGAAGGAGATGACAATCATGCAGGCTGGCAGGGGTGAGAGGGAGGTGAGGAAGGGTAGAGGGAAGAGAGGAGAGAGGAGGTACAGGCGATGAAAAGGAATTACATCTCTATGGTGATGAAGGAGAGGTTAGAGACAGGGGTGTCACTGACTCTGAGGACAGGCAAAGGAGTGGGAGGGGAGAAGAGATTGTGGCAGCCTTTCAAAATTTAGACAGGTAACCAATGTTGGTACTGAAGTTAGATGTAAAATTCTCACCTTTGGCAAGCTTATTGCCATGGTACAGGTGCTGTGGAGATGATGATACCTCTGGAGCCATGGGGATGGTTTACGTTATTTTGACCAGACCAAATCATGCACTTGCAAGTAAGCTATGAGGTCAGCCATGATCTAGGGAGGTGGTGTACCTTGTCTCATGTCCTGCTCTGGGGGCATGGCAGTCCCATAAAGGGAGGCAGTATAGTGCAGTGGTTTGGCTCTGAGCTGCAAATCTGGTGATATCCAGCAGACCAGACCTGGGTTTGAATCCCACAGCTTCCACTTGCATACTGTGTCACTGTGAGCAAGTCACTTAACTTCCCTGTGCTCCCAGGTCGCTCCTGTAAAAAAGCTTTCAGCTTAGTGTGCTACTCCTGGTTAAACAACTAAAAAATACATATATATTTAGAGTAATTTTGTTTTGAAATATGTTAGCATGGAATCAGTGGAGCAGACCAATGAGATAGGGGACCAATCAGAGTGACTTAGGTCACGGAGCAAGGGGGAGAGGTCCAGGGATTTGAAGGAAAATATAAGCAGTGTTTGGTGGGGGTGAGGGGGCTTTAGTTGAATGAGAGACATCAGAGGGTTGTGATTATGGTGTCAAATCAGAAAAGAGGGAAGTCAAGAGTGGAATGCCACAGGGATCCATCCTGACTCTTGTTCTCTTCAATAGGCTCATTAACAATGTTTGAGAATGAATCTGGGGCTGTGTCTCTTTGAAGATGACATCAAACTCATGGGAGGGTAGATAGTGATGGGGAAGTAGGAAACTGCAGACTGACATGTAAAGATTAGGGAGGTGGCCTAAGGCTTGGCAGTTGAAATTCAATGCCAAAAAGTGCAAGGTGATTCACTTAGGGGACAAGAACCCCAGGACAGAGTACTGGATAGGAGGGGTAGAGCTGGGCACTACAGCTGAGGAAAGGGACCTAGTATTCGTCATTGTGACTCCCTTAAACAATCAAGCTAGTACAGTGAGGCATCTAGTAAGGCAAATAGGATACTAGGGATGTGCCAGAAGGGGTTCAGATAGTAGAAGAAAAGAGGTTTACTGCCCTTTATTGATCGCTTGGTGAGGCTGCACTGGCATACTGTTCAGAGTTCTGAACGTCTGAAGACCTCACCTCAGGAAAGATAAGGACAAAGGGTGATCAGGATGATTCAGAGCTGACAGGACAGATCGTATGAGAATCTGCTCAAGGCACTGAACATGTCTTCACTGGAGACCAGACAAGAGAGGAATGATATGATAGAGACCTTCAAGTTCCTGTAAGGAATAAACAAGGTGAATGGAGAACTACTTAGCATGAGTAACAGTTCAAGATTATGGGGGCACAAGTAGAGACTGATGGGAGGGTTCAAGAGGATATTGAAAGTTTATTTTCCAGAAATGGTGGTGGAAATGTGGAATAGTTTGCCAACTGAGATGGCAGGCACCAAAATCATAAATGGTTTCAAGCATGGCTCTGACAAAAGTGAAGGGTATAATGGTTACTCATGCTGATAGTAGTAGGGAGGGAAACAAGGTAGTGGATAGTGAAGGTTATTACCCTGCATGGACAGTAGGTTCTGAGGTTTAATATGGGAAATGGGGCAGACAGGATGTACCATTTTTATATTGATTGCGCATAGTGCAAATAACATATTGCAGGCTGCTGGTGATGGTAGTTTGGAATATTTGCACCAATTACTGACAATTTCGCCGCTGCAATCAGGGGCCGCCTCGTCATTGCAGTGCCAGCCATCTGCTGCAATGAGCGAGTGACCCATCATTGCAGGGTGGGATGTAAAAACCCTGATATTGTTTGTAGAACAGGCGGCAGGTTGCCACCTGTTCATAAACAATATAACCCACCCGTGTTTATGGCAATGGGGTCCCAAACCCTGTGGGCCTCGGTGCCCCATTGTTTTCTGGTGCCAGCGAGGGGCCTCCCGTCGGCATCCCAGCTTTTATTCCTGCCTACGGGTGCCCAACCCCCGTCGGCTACTGCTGCCCACCCAAAAGAAAGCCATTGGTGGCATGCTGGGTGCCCATCCTAACGTGCCACATGCCCCAGTAAAGGGAAAAACGGTCCCGTGAAGTATTTTTTTTTTTTACCTGCAAAAGAAACGGTTTCGTAGTGTCCCTGGCCCCCACCTGCAACCCGCACCAACCCTCTGGACCCTGCCTCCCCACCCCCGCCACCCCATATTTACCTCTGAGCTTAGGCGCACGATCTTCAGTGGACCAGGAACACATCTGCACTCTTCAAAGACGACCGTGAACTGAGGAAATGCCGGTAAGCTGTATAACGTAATAAATAGTGTTTTTTCAACTTTAGTACATATCTCAGGCATTTTTGGGACTTTTTTCACCAAATTTTCAACATAGGGTTTTTGGGACCCTCTTCATGAATTCTTGAACTGTCATTGCGTCAATCGGCCTCGAAAGGTGATTTCGCGGTCACTGCGCGGAATCACCTTTCAGGGACGATTAACGAAACGACAGTGCCAGTGTTCATGAGGTTGATCTCAAAAAGCCTATGTTGCAAATTTGGTGGGAGAAATCCAAAAAATGACTGTTTTACGAGCGTGCGCTGCGCAGTTGCTACCCACGCTCGTAACTTCATGAATTTGCAATATTTTCATGCCAGATTTTCAACATTGGCATTTTTTCCCACCTCCTTGTGAACAGTACAGCTGTCATTGTTCACATCCTGGCAGAAATGTGTTGTCGCACTTCTGGCGCAGAATAGCACGGTCGCTGTGGGAAATCAGTGTTCAGGACAGATTAAGAAAATGACAGTGACACTGTTCATGAGTAGATGTCCTGAAATGGCTGTGTTAAAATCTGCTAATGATGCTCTCAATGACTGTGTTACGAGCGTGTGTTGCGCAGTTTGCACGCACGCTCGTAACTTCGTGAATTTATATTTTCACTCCAGATTTTCAACATTGCCATTTTCCCACACCTACTTATGAACAGTGCATCCATCATTTTTCCCATCCTGGCCAAAATGTGTTTTCGCACTTCCGGCGCAGAATAGAGCAGTCGCTGTGGGAAATCACTGTCGGGACAGATTAAGAAAATGACAGTGATACTGTTCATGAGCAGAGGTCCTAAAATGCCTATGTTGAAAATTTGGTGATGATAGCCCAGCAAATAACTGTATTACAAGTGTGCATTGCACACTTTCCACACTCCCTAGTAACTTCGCAGATTTGTAATATTGTCATGCCAGATTTTCAACACTGGCATTTTTTCCCACCTCCTTATGAGCAGTACAGCTGTCATTTTTCACATCCTGACTGAAATGTGGTTTCACAGTTGATGCACACAATAAAGCGGTCACTGTGGTAAATCAGTGTTAGGGACAGATTAAGAAAATGACAGTGGCACTGTTCATGAGCAGAGGTCCTAAAAGCCCTATGTTGAAAATTTGGTGAAGAAACTCCATAACATGACTGTGTTACAAGCATGCATTGAACTGTTTCACGCACCCTTGTAACTTTGCACATTTGTAATATTTTCACACCACATTTTCAACAGTGGCACTTTTTTCCCACCTCCTTATGAAGAGTACAGCTGTCATTTTTCACATCCAGTCTAAGTATGTTTTTGCACTCCTGCCGGAGAATAGCATGGTCGCTGTGGGAAATCAGTGTTTGGGACAGATTAAGATCGAACAAGTGGGGGGGAGTGACCGAGCTAACCTGAGCTCTGTCGGGACTGCTGTGGATTTGTTTGTGGGCAGAAAAAGGCCCCAGCGCAAGAGCACAGTACAAAAGGGCAGCCTGCAGCACTGGGAGAGACAGAACGAGAGAGCGAGTGAGGGAGGGAGGGTGAGTGAGTGAACTCACCGGAGCGCTGTCAGGACTGCTGCAGATTTCTTTGTGGGCAGAAAAAGGTGTCAAAGCAGGCAGGGGCCCAGTAGAAAAGGCCAGCCTGCAGCGGTGGGAGAAACAGTACAAGTGAGTGAGACGGGGGACTGAGTGAACTCAACAGATCTCTAGCAGGACTGCGCAGATTTCTTTGTGGGCAGAAAAAGGTACCAATGCAGGCAGGAGCACCGTACAAAAGGGCCGCTTGCGGTGCCAGGACAAACAGAATGATCGTGTGACAGAGGGAGACTGAGCGACCTCAATGTAGCTCTGTCGGGACAGCTGCGGATTTCTTTGTGGACAGACAAAGATGCCAACACAGCCAGGAGCCCCATACACAAGCGCAGCCTTCAGCACCAAGAGAAACAGAATGAGTGAGTGACACAGCGGTAGTGAGCGAGCTCAACAGAGCTGTATTGTGACTGCTGTGGATTTCTTTGTGGGCAGAAAATGCAGCAACGGAGGCAGGAGCCCAGTACAAAAGGCCAGCCTGCAGCACCGGGAGAAACGGAATGAATGAGTGAGAGGGGGAAGTGAGCAAGCTCAATGGAGCTGTGTCGGGACTGCTTCAGATTTCTTTCTGGGCAGAACAAGCCGCCAATGCAGGCAGGAGCCCAGTACAAAAGGGCAGCCTGCAGTGGCAGGAGACACAGAATGAGCGAGTGAGAGGGGAGTGAGCGAGCTCAATGGAGCTCTATCATGACTGCTGCACATTTCTTTGTGGGCATGAAAAGCCGGCAACACAGGCAGGAGCCCAGTACAAAAGGGCAGCCTGCAGCGGAAACGGAATGAGCGAGTGAGAGAGGGGGAATGAGAGAAAGCTGAATGGAGCTGTGTCGGGACTGCTGCAGATTTCTTTGTGGGCAGAAAAAGGCAGCAATGCACACAGGAGCCCAGTACAAAAGGCCAGTCTGCAGCACCTGCAGAAAAGGAACGAGCGAGTGACAGAGGGGGAGTGAGCGACCTCAACGGAGCTGTGTCAGGACTGCTGCAGATCTCTTTGTGGGCAGAAAAAGCTGCCAATGCAGGCAGGAACCCAGTACAAAAGTGCAGCCTGCAGCACTGGGAGACACAGAATGAGCGAGTGAGGGAGGGGGAGTGAGTGAGCTCACCGAAGCTTTGCTGGGACTGCTGCGGATTTCTTTGTGGGCAGATAAAGGCAGCAATGCACACAGAGGCCCAGTACAAAAGGGCAGCCTTCAGTGGCGGAAGAAATAGAATGAATGAATGAGAGAGGGGGAGTGAGTGAGCCAGCTCAATGGAGCTGTATTGTGACTGCTCAGATTTCTTTCTGGGCAGAAGAAGGCGACAACGCAGGCAGGAACCCAGTACAAAAGGGCTGCCTGCAGCACCGGCAGAAACAGAATGATCGAGTAAGAGAGGGGGAGTGAGCGAGCTCAAAGGAGCTCTGTTGGGACTGCTGCAGATTTCTTTGTGGGCAGAAAAAGGCGCCACGAGAAGCAGAAGCCAACTACAAAATGGTAGCCTTCAATGCCAGGAGAAACAGAATGAGCGAATGAGACAGGAAGAGTGAGCAACCTCAACAGAGCTCTGTCAGGACAGCTGCGAATTTCTTTGTGGGCAAAAAAAGGTGCCAACACAGGCAGAAGCCCAGTACAAAAGGACAGCCTGCAGCAGCGAGAGACACAGAATGAGTGAGTGAAGGATAGGGAGTAAGTGAGCTGAATGGAGCTCTGTTGGGACTGCTGCAGATTTCTTTGTGGGCAGGAAAAGACAGCAATGCACGCAGGGGCCCACTACAAAAAGGCAGCCTGCATTCGCATGAGAAACAGTACGAGCGAGTGAGGGGGGGGACTGAGCGAGCTAAACATAGCTCTATCAGAACTGCTGCAGATTTCTTTGTGGGCAGAAGACAGGTGGCAATGCTGGCAGGAGCCCAGTACAAAAGGGCATCCTGCAGCGCTGGCAGAAACAGAATGAGAGAGTGAGAGAGAGGGAGAGGGAGAGGGTGCTAGCTCAACGGAGTTCTGTCAGGACTGCTGCAGATTGTTTTGTGACCAGAAAAAGGTGCCAACAGAGGCAGGAGCCTAGTACAAAAGGGCAGCCTGCAGCACCAGAAGAAAAAGAATGAGCCAGTGAGACAAGGGGAGTGAGTGACCTCAATGGAGCTCTGTCAGGACAGCTGCAGATTTCATTGTGGGCAGAAAAAAGCAGCAATGTAGGCAGGAGCCCAGTACAAAAGGCCAGCCTGCAGCGCAGGCAGAAATGGAATGGGTGACTGAGAGAGGGGGAGTGAGCAAGCTCAACGGACCTGCGTCAGGACTGCTGCATTTATTTGTGGGCAGAATAAGCCAACGCAGGCAGGAACCCTGTACAAAAGGACAGCCTGCACCCGCAGGAGACACAGAACCAGTGAAAGAGTGAGGGAAGTGGAGTGAGTGAGCTCAACAGAGCTCTGTTGGAACTGCTGTGGATTTCTTTGTGGGTAGAAAAAGGCAGCAATGCACCCAGGGGCACAGTACAGAAGGACAGCCTGCAGCGGTGGCAGAAGAAGAACGAGTCAGTGAGAGAGGGGGGAGTGAGTGAGCTCAACAGAGCTCTATTGTGACTGCTGTCGATTCCTTTGTGGGCAGAAAAAGGTGGCAATGCAGGCAGGAGCCCAATACAAGAGGCCAGCCGGCAGCGCCAGCAGACACGGAATCAGTGAGTGACAGAGGGGGAGTAAGCAACCTCAACAGACCTGTGTTGGGACTACAGCAGATTTCTTTGTTGGCAGAAAAAGCCACCAACAGAGGCAGGAGCCCAGTACAAATGGCCAGCCTGCAGCGCAAGGAGAAACAGAATGAGGGAGTCAGAGGGGGGAGTGACGCACCTCAACGGAGCTCTGTCAGGCCATCTGCAGATTTCTTTGTGGACAGAAAAGGGTGCCAATGCAGGAAGGAGCTCAGTACAAAACAGCAGCCTGCAGCACTGGGAGAAACAGAATGAGCGAGTGACAGAGGGCCAGTGAGAGAGCTCAACGGACTAGTGCAGTCAACATTCAGCATTGACAAATGCTTGTTTTTTTATTGTGTCCAGAACTGACTGTGTGTGTATGTGTGTGGGGGGTTGCTGGCAGGCTGCGTGTGTGCAGTTAAAACACGATTCCCAGAATCATTAACTAGCACTAACCACGCAGTGTGTTAACACTTCAAGAAAGCATTTAGTATACCTGTACACCTTATATGCATTAGAGCAACCCCCAGTTGTATGAGCACCTGGTTGCAATTAGTAATCCTGTGAAAAAAAAAAAATTGTACCACATTAACAGGTTAGCACTGCACAGAAGAATGCTTTTTAAAATAGTATCAGCCATGCTTATCACAATGCAGTGCTAGTCCAGTTACAGTGGTATATGGGCCCCCATTTTCAGATTAGTGTTGTGCACTCCTTAGTGCTGCACCTGAGATAGTAGCACAGCCACAGAAGGTGGTGGTAAATGCTCCCTCCAGTGAGGAGAGAGTGACCAGTAGGTGCCGGAGGGCTCAGTAATGGGACACATCCTCTTCAGTGTCTTTATAAGAGGCATAACAGAAAACTGGAAGGGAGATATGCCTTTTGTGATGACACCACAATCTGTAATAGCGTTGATAGGTGCAGATGGAGAGAATGAGTGGGGACATTAGAAGACTTAAGGAGTGCTATGGGACATGGCATTTCGGGTTCAAAGCCAAAAAGTGCAACATCAAGCATCTAGGTACTAGAAGATGAGTATAAAATGTAGAGGGAGGTACTTATGGTCACTAAGGAAACCTTTTATACAGCACTGTGCTCTGTATGCAGGAGAGGATTACTCATTTACATGGCCGTAGTAGTATATATGCATATGCACATGATCAGGGTAGCATCAAGTGATGCTGAATATGACACCGATCCAACCATGCTGTTCCCACAGTGTAATGTTTAGCTCTGCACGCTAACCTTCTGAAAATGGGGCCCCAATTGACTAAAAATCCTGGCCGATGCCTCCTAAGATGCAGAAGGTAAACATAAAAGGTTTATCTTATCTATCTCTTTATGTATTGTTTTATTGTATTTTGCTTGCAAAACCTTTATCCGATTTCAAAACATTGTGATGTGACTTAAAATGTTTATAACAGACTAGTTAAAATACAGTTTGTTTTCTTCTTTTACCTATATGCTGTCTTTGTTTACTTATAAAAACACAGTCTGGTGGGCTGGCCTAGCAGCTTGGTGGTGATTGCACTGCCTCCCATGCCACTGGCTCAGTTTGGGGGTGGACCCGAGTTGCACAGGGGTTAGCTGGGGGGGAAATATGATTGAGCATCTTGGGGAATGCTCTCCTCTCAGTGAGGGGAAGTCTGACCACCCCGCTCATCAACATCCACCTAGCTGAGGAGGGCTGGCAGGGCAGTGGAGTTGCATAAGGGGGAGCTCAGGCAGGCACAAAGCAAGCATGTGTCTTTATATGCAATTGCATCATTCCATGCTTGGCTGCGCTGGGGATGAAACCAAAGGTAGAAACCCCCAATGGCAAAATGATCCAACAACCTGCCGCAGATTTTGCACTGCTAAAGAGGCTCTGCTCATATATGTGTCTCCTTGTCAATGGCCCTCCCCCTCCTGGCCCCAACACGGGGGATGTGAGTGGGGGGGATCTCAGAGCAAATATGTCCTGTGGATGATAAGTGATTGGGCTGGAGATGTCAGTGGGCAAAGGGGTAGCAGGGTGACTAAGGAGATAAAAATCTCTATGGGAAAAAAAAGAAATAAAACAAATTGAGAAGCTCAAACCCCAAAACAGACTGTGCCTGCCTCCAGTGAGGATTCACAGTAAAGTTATTTAGTAAAACAATGCAAATTATATGCATATGTCAGCTAAACTCCTGATGAAAATTGAATACTGAGGGATTGCAGCAAAAATCTATATTTTAAAATAAAAACTTAAAACATAGTCTATAGAGTACAAACTAGCAATGATTTTGGCTTACACTTCCACAGCTCCTGAAGTGCTTCCTAAGCATTCAACTCAGATAAGTTGCTGGACTTACACAGTAATTAATTACACATAAAACAAATCAACACTTTAACTTGGAAAAATGCATGCAGCTCCCTATGTATACAGGTATGTTAGGAATATCCTGTATTATCTTCCTATACAAATGTGTTGTCTGACAGTAATTGAAGGCAGCACTTATTTAAAAGAATAAACTACAGCATTTAAGTTAGTTTTAAAAGTTTCTTGTCACATCACAATGGTCTGAAATTTGACTAAAGGTGTGCAAGCAAAACAAAAGGAAAACCCCCATAAAGAAGTAGAATAAGAGATAGCCCTGTTTTGTTTACCTCAGCTCTGCAGTTTCAGACATCCTCTCATCAAGCTAGCAGCTAACTGAATGCAACAGGCAATGAGTTCAGATCTAGGGCATTCATGGGGGAGGGGCAGAGGGATGGGTAGTTTCAGAACATAGTCCATTTCAGTATATAGTTTATTTGTTTCAGTATATAAAGTATGTGAATTTTTCAGTCTACAGTGTATGTGTTTCAATACATAGTGTATGTGTTTCACCATGTAGTGTATTTGTTTCAGTATATAGTGTATGAAGATTTTTCAGTGCACAGTGTATTTATTTCAACAGTGTATGTATTTCAATATAAAGTGAAGATGTTTCAATATATAGTATATTTGTTTCAGTATATAGTGTATGTGCTTTTTTCAGTGTGTAGTATATGCATTTCAATATATAGTGTATGTATTTCAATATACAGTGTATTTGTTTCAATATATAGTGTATGCAGATTTTTCAGTGCATAGTGTATTTATTTCAATAGATAGTGTATGTATTTCAATATAAAGTGTAGATGTTTCAATATATAGTGTATTTGTTTCAGTATATAGTGTATATGCTTTTTTCAGTGTGTAGTGTATGCATTTCAATATATAGTGTATTTGTTTCAGTATATAGTATATGCAGTTTTTTCTCAATATACAGTGTATGTGTTACAATCTATAGAGTATTTGTTTCAGTAGATAGTTTATGTGGATGTTTCAGTCTGCAGTGTATGTATCTCAATAGGTAGTGTATATGTTCAGTACATAGTACATTTGTTTCAGTATATAGTGTATGTGGATTTTCAGTACTCAGTATGTGGATTTCAGTAGATAGTGTATGTATTTCACTATGTAATGTAAGCATTTCACTATATAGTGTATGTGTTTCACTATATAATATATGTATTTCAGTATACAGTATATGTATTTCACTATACGATGTATATATTTCAGTAGATACTGTATGTGGTTCACTACATTGTGTATGTATCTCACTATATAATGTATATATTTCACTATATGATGTATGTATTTCACCATATAGTGTGTGTTTTACTATACAGCCAGAGGTTCTGAATTATGTCCCTAATGGCATGCCATACATTTCCACCTTTTGGATATTTGTTCCCAGGTTTTAGGCACTAAATTTGAGATTGTTTTCTCACCAAATTTAGTTCTGGTTCTAGATCTAAGAAAATCTTTCTGGACAGAAGATCTTAAATTATATTGACTCTGTATTCTTACTTGCAATATATTTAACAAAAAAATAGGCAATGAATGTTGTACAAACTTATACACAAGTAGATTCCAATGATAATCCCTCCTATCAAATAATGAAAGGAGACCCGAATTTTGATATAGCACACAACAATGAGTTCTAAAAGGAAGATTTGTTATAAATCTCAACGCACTATTAAAGAGAACATCCAAGGAATTACCCCTTCCCCTAACACCAGGCAAACATCACATTAAATTTCACTCTAATTATCACTCCCAAACAAGTGTTCCCACAAGCCCCAATAGTTACAATATCACAGCCCAAGTAACAGTTCATAGAAACATAGAAACATCGAAGTTGATGGCAGATAAGGACCGCAAGGCCCATCCAGTCTGCCCATTTCTTTTTCTACCTTATAAATGTGCCATTGGCCTTTGCTCTGTCAGTTGCCTATCTATTCATACTCATTTGTATTGCTCCCTTATGCCTATCCCATGCCTGTTTTAAGCCCTGCACTGTATTCATAGCCACCACTTCTTGAGGTAGGCCATTCCATGCATCCACCACCCTTTCTGTGAAAAAGAATTTCCTCACATTCCCCCTTAATCGCCCCCTCTAATCTCATGCTGTGTCCTCTTGTCCTGCTATTTTCTTATATTTAAACATGTTAGACTCTTTCACCTTGTTAATGCCCTCAAGGTGTTTGAATGCCTCAATCATATCACCTCTCTCCTCCTTTGCTCAAGGGTATACATATTGAGCTCTGTTAATCTGTCCTCATATGTCTTCTGATGCAGTCCCTGCACCATTTTGGTTGCCCTCTCTGGACTGCTTCAATTTGGTTAATGTCCTTGTGAAGGTGTGGCTCCAATACTGCACGCAGTACTCCAGATGGGGCCTAACCAGTGTCTTGTAAAGAGGGATTATTACCTCCCTCTTATGACTTGTGATACCCCTACTAATATACCCTAGCACCCCCCTAGCATTACCTACTGCTTTAGAGGTCTGCTTGGATGATTTCAGGTAATCAGTGATGATGATGCCCAAGTCTTTTTCTTCCTTTGTGACTGCTAGCAACTCCCCTCCCAACCTATAGGTGGCTTCAGGGTTCTCTTCCCTATGTGCATGATCTTGCACTTCTTTGCATTAAATCCCAGTTGCCACTCTTCTGACCATTTTGCCAGTTTATCCAGATCTCTTCTCATTCTGCCCACCCCATCTGGATCATATACTCTGTTGCAGATCTTGGTGTCATCTGCAAACAGACAAGCCTTACCCTCTAGTCCATCTGCAAGGTCACTAATGAAGATGTTGAAGAGGACTGGCCCCAGGACTGATCCCTGAGGTACCCCACCTGTGACTTGCATCTCTTCTGACTGTATACTATTTACCACCACTCTCTGTTTTCTGCCCGTCAACCAGTTTGCCACCCAGATGACCAATTTCTGACCCACCCTGAGCCTACCCAGCTTATTTATCAATCTTCTATGTGAAACAGTGTCAAAAGCTTTGCTGAAGTCAAGGTAGGCGACATCAGCTGCTCCCCCTTGGTCCATCACTCAGGTTACCCAGTCAAAGAAATCTATGAGATTAGATTGACAGGACCTTCCTTTTTTTTTTCCCATTTTGATTTTTCTTTCCCTAGCTGCCGGTCGTCAGGTATCAGCCGGTCACGGGCGGCGGCTTCCACCCCCAGAACGCCTCGAGCCTCCGATACCCGTGGCTTACCCCCCACGGTGGGGCTATGGGATGAGGGCCAACAACTCTGCAGAACCTGTGATAGGTCGGAGGCCGGCCTGGGCTAATTGAAGCCGCGTGCGGCTTCATAGAGGGCGACCGGCTGCTGTCCATTTTCCGCTTTTCTGGGAGGCGGGACGTGCAATGACACATGACGTCCTGTCCCGCCTCCAAAGTGTCTCCATGTGCTGGTAGCTGTGTGACTCCCAGCCTCCGCCGGGGGTCGCTCGTGTTCCAAGCATTGACCCACCCTCCCCCCTGGAGAAGGAGAGCAGCCCATAGGATGCTCAATCCTTCTCCCCCTGGCTGACCCTTCCAGCGACCCGAGTCCGTTCCCGAACCTGGGTCGCCGGTGTCGCAAGTGGAAATCCCACCGCTGCACCGACGGGCCGGCCCCTGGACCTTCCTTTTGTAAATCCATGCTGTCTTGGATCCTGTGCCCCTATGGATTCCAGGTGTTGCACTATCCTTTCCTTAAGAAGTGCTTCCATAATCTTGTCCATTACTGAGGTAAGACTGACTGGTCTGTAGTTCCCTCCTTCCTCCCTGCTACCACTCTTGTGGAGCGGGATCACATGAGCCCTTCTCCAGTCCTCTGGGACCTCTCCTGTGCTCAGAGACTCACTAAATAGTTCTGCTAATGGCTCTGCTAGTTCCACCTTTAGCTCCTTAAATACCCTGGGATGTATGCCATCAGGTCCCATCGCCTTATCCACCCTGAGCTTAGCAAGCTCTTGTAGGACCCTTTCTTTTGTGAATGGAGTAGTGCTCACCTCCTCTCCCTGTGTCCATGGTGCTGAGCTGTGGGCCCTGCCCTACCTTCTCTTCAGTAAATACTGAGCAAAAGTATCTATTTAAGATAGATGCTTTTACATGGTCCTCTCCTCACATGCTCCCTTTTCTCCATTATGCTTAGCAATACCCCCTCTGGACTTTCTCCTTTCACTTATGTATCTATAGAAAGTCTTGTCACCTTCTTTTACTGTTCATGCTAGTGTTTCCTCAGTTTGGGACTTTGCCTGCCTTACTGCCTTCCCTGCTTCCCTTAGGGCAGTTTGGTATGCCTCCCTATCTTCATCCCGCTGTGTTCCCTTATATTTCCTGAAGGCCAGTCTTTTGGCTCTGACCTTTTCTACTACTGTATTTGAGAACCAAAGTGGTTTCCTTCTTCTTTTGCACTTCCTATTCTGTCTAACACAATGGGATGCTCCTTCAAGTATTGCATCCTTAATGCTTGCCAACTTTGCTTGTACCCCCTCACCTGTGTTTCTTTTTGCCAGGGCTAGCTTAACTCTGTTGGCCATCTTATCAAAGTCAGCTCTTCTGAAGTCCCATATGTTTGCCTTGGAATGGGATGATTTAGATGTAGTAGCCAAATTGAACCATACCATGTGATGGTGACTGGACCCCAGGTGACCTTCTACCTGGAGATCTGTGATCCCTTCCCTGTTAGTCAGTACTAGATCTAGGATAGCCCTGTCTCTTGTGGGTTGTTGTACCAGTTGTTTGAGGCCCTCCTGCAGGAATCCACTATGTGTTTAGTTCTGGCAGATGTTCCTGCTGGTGTTGACCAATCTGTATCTGGCATGTTGAAGTCTCCCATTATCAGAACCTCCCTTTAGCTGTCATGTTTTGTATATCTTCTAACAGTAATGTGTCTATGTCCTCCCCCTGGTCTGGGGGCATGTAGACAACCCCAGTTCTTATGGCTGTCCCATTTCCTGTTTCCAGAGTGACCCACAGTTCTTCTGGCTCCTTATGTGTAATCTGAATTTCTGTAGCTTTGATATTTTCATTGACATACAGGGCCACTCCTCCCCCTTTTGCACCTCGGTCTCTTCTGAACAATACATAGCCAGGTACTGAAGTCGCCAAGTGTGGTTACTGGTAAACCATGTCTCACTAATTGCTACTATGTCCAGTTTAGCCTCTGACATTATTGCCTGCAGGTCTGGGATCTTATTTCCCAGGCTGTGAGCATTGTGTACATGATTTTCCATTGGGCAGATTTTGGTGTTTAGTTGTTGGGTGAGGTTTGGCATTACCCGTGTGTCGTATTGGGAGACAAACCTTTTTTCTTACCTGGTGATGCAAATGAACTGCAAACATGCGGAATTCCTGTTTGACCACTAGCTGAGGGGGGAAGGGTGTTCTTCCCATTTGATGTATGGGGTGCTGCACCCCTCTCCCCATTTGCTAGTTTAAATATTCTGCAAAGACGTCAAACTTCTGCCCCAATGCACTGACTCCCTCCTTAGTCAGATGCAGTCCATCAAATTTAAAGAACGTTCACTCCCAGAACTGTTGCCAGTTCCCTACAAATCTGTGTCCTTTTTCCTGGCACCAGCCCTTGAGCCACGTGTTTAGCTTCCCTATCTCCCCTTCTCTGACCTTCCGTCCATCTGGCCCCCTCTCCCAGACTGGCAGGATCTAAGAGAAGGAGATGTCGGACAAAATGGATGATAGTTTGTCACCCAGCCTGGTCAGGTGTTCCTTGGTCTCCACAACTGACCAGCTGGTGAGATCATTTGTCTCTATGTGTACAAGGACATCAATGTTTTCTCCTGCTTTGTGAACAATTTTAGCAATGCAGTCAGTGTCTCTCCATGCTGATGTACCTGGGAGACATCTGACTATTACCCCTGGCTGGAGATGGGTATCAACTCCCCAAATCATGGAGTCTCCTATGATCAGAGGTTTTTTGGATTTCCTTTTTGCTTTTTTTGTTTTGGTTCCTGATTTGGGTCAGTTTTGTTGTGCTAGCTCCTGTGCCGCAGTGTCCTGCTCTGCAGTGTCTTCTGCCTCTTTGTTTGATTTCAGCGATAGAGGCAGATACCTGTTTGTAGTGTTTATATGGTTTTTGGAGGTAATATGTTGGAGAGCAGAGAGTGATGGGGCACCCGATTTTCCCCTCCTAACCACCTGCCAACCTTCTGGTCCAACTACCCCCGCGGTCGAGGTTTTTCTGTTGGATGCTGGGGGAAATGGCGGTGGTCTTATAATGTATTTCCTCTTGAATATGAAATTTCAGTGTGCAATCTCTGCCCATGCTGCCCAGAGCTGAGCCCTAAGATCTCCAATGGCTCAGCATGTGGACAGTGTCCTAAATCCTGTAAGACTGTCCTTCTGAAAATTGTTCCACAGTACCTGCAGTTAATGATATCCATCCCAGATAAGTTGCTGGGTTTATAACCTAGTCAGATTAATTAGAAGGAAAAATGCAAGTAATGGTTTGATTGTGTTTTGTTTTTGTTTAACTTGTTATAACAAGTTAAATTACTAGTGCCCTGTAAATGAGCTCACCTTGTGGATGCCCACTGATCTGCCCTTCCTGCTCTGCCACAGGAAATGACACAACTTTGGTACCCTATAAAAGGAGGTAGTGTGGGTGGTTGGGGATGGGGTGGGTGGTTGGGCCCTTCCTGCCGAAAAAGAAGAACCACGGACGAAAAGAACAAAGAGGTAAGAGCAGAAACAATCAGTCAACAACAAATGCAGTAACCCTGAAGCTTATCCTAATGTTAGATAAAACTGTAAAACCTGTAAAGCACCACCTGTAATAATTTCATAGAAGATATACACTGTAAGAAACACTTTGCTACAGAGAAAAATAAAGCAATGAAATGTTAGCAACAAACAGTAGCAATCCATGTGAGTAAAAAATTAAAACAACACCACACAGTAAATCTGCTTAGCCAAAAGAAGTCTTGATCCTTTTCGCTTGCTCTGGTAAGGTTCTCTACTCTGCCTTTCAAGCATTCTTGGAAGGAAATAGCTCAGGTGAAGCTAGGTGCCTTGGCCAGCAAACCAAGTCTTCTATCTCCAAGATATCAACTAACCTGACCTTTTAACCCTTCTTTCTGTTGGAAATTACTGACAGTTTGCCGGCTCCACCCCTCACATACACACCTAATTATTTGGAAGAGCTGTGGGAGGAGAGCAATTAGCTCCTTCAATGTGAGAAGGAGACTGAAACACCTCTGAGACAACAAACCTTTTCAACGAAAAAAAACAAGAATAAAATAAAACAGTGTAAAACAGTAATTTTGCTTAGCCCAATGATAAAAAAGTCACAAAAATGTAAGCTCCACCTGTAATAATTTCAGAAAAGATATACCCTGTAAGAAACACTTTGCTACAGAGAAAAATAAAGCAGTAACAGAAGATATATCTTGCAAAAGACAATTTGAATCAGAAGATTACAGCAGTAATCTGTTAGCACACACCTGTAGGCACACCTTGTAATAATGCAGATGAAGGTATACCAGCAACAACAATTTGAATCAGAGAAAAATAAAGCAATGAAATGTTAGCAACAAACTGTAGCAATCCCTGTGAGTAAAAAATAAAAACAACACCATACAGTAAATCTGCTTAGCCAAAAGAAGTCTTAATCCTTTTTGTTTGCTCTGGTAAGGTTCTCTACTCTGCCTTTCAAGCAGTCTTGGAAGGAAAGAGCTCAGGTGAAGCTAGGTGCCTTGGCCAGCAAACCAAGTCTTCTACCCCCAGCAAACCAATTACTAACTCAAAGTAGTAATTTTTAACACACAGAACTGATTTCAAGTACAAAACTATTCAAATATTTCAGTTAAAACAGAATATAAACCAAACCTCTTTCCTAAACAACCTCCTACTTCTGTTCCCAGGGAATAGCCCCACTGTTGCAGACACAAGACCCCCTACCCAATCATCCCTCTTAGCACCTTCCACACCAACCCCCACAAACATAACATTGGCAGTGGAGGTGCCCAATTACCCAGTGTTGCAACACCACCTCTTAAGTGAACCCCCTCGCTGTCCACTACCATGGTGCTCCCAAAGAGCAGTCACATCTCTAAATAGCACTGTAGCACTAGAAGGCTTATCCATGACTTAGCACACCCAAGTTAAACTGAACAGATTTTTCTTAAGTGTTAAGAATGCCGAACTTGGGACAATTCAAACAAACATGAAACAAAGCCTTCAGGCTGAAGAAATTGGGTACTAATTTCAGTACTAAACTGAATTAAAATATCATGATTTCTACCTGTTACTGATGCACCTGTAACTGTCCTGCCTACCTGACAATTCCTGTCTGCACTCACCACTGCACAGCCCCCCACAAACAAAACACTGACACTGGAGGTCCTAAATTCCCCAGTGTCATGCTCTGTTGCTGTCACAACACTGACACTGGGGGAGCCCAGTCCTCCAGTATTGCTGTTGCTCTCCTCTGCTGCTGCCCCTGTAGCTGTCCCATCCACCTTACCTTCCCTCTCAGCACACACCTCCCAACCCCTCCCAAACATAACACTGACACTGGGGCACTGGGGGTGCACAATCCCCTAGTGTCACAACTTGAAACAAAGAGAACCTTCCCTTGTAATTTTTTTAAAGAACTCTGTAAAAAGAAAACCATCTATTGATGTCTGTAGAGGCTATTACTGTCCCCCCGCCTGACCCTCCCACTTAACACCCATCCCCCCATACCCAAGCCCTTACTTACCCACTGGAGGTCCAATACTGTAATGTTCTATGGACCGCAGACACGTCTTGACTCTTCAAAGCTGGACCAAAAACAGGAAAAACAGATATGTGGTTAAGTGTATTGTAATGGGCATTTGAATTTACTGGCATAACATGGCCATTTTTGCAAATCTGTGTCCACATTTTCAATACGCCTTTCTTGGGAGCCCACACTATGAACAACTGAAATGCAATTAGTCAAATCCAGAAAAGTGATTTTTTGGTCCATGTGTGAAATCACCTTTCAGGCAGAGGTTCAAAAATGTTCTCTATCCTTGTTCAGGAGGCAGGGTAGTAAGGCTGTGTTGAAAATGTGGTGTAAAAATAATAAAAAACAACAAAGTTATGAGTCTACATTGAAATTTGCAAACACAGGCTCATAAGTTATAACTTTGGTAATTTCTAATAGTTTTATCCCACATTTTCAACATAGCCATTTCGTTATAGCACCTTATAAAAGTGACAACTGTCATTTTTCAATTCCTGGCAGAAATTTATTTTTGCATCCCGAAAAGTCATTTTGCAGTTCCTGTGTGAAATCACCTTTTGGCAGGAGTTGAAAAATTTGGCATAAAATATTACAAAACAACAAAGTTATGAACCTACATTGAATTTTGTGAATGTAGACTCATGCCTTTGGTACTTTTCAATATTTTCATCCTTAATTTTCAACATAGTTATTTCTTTACAGCACCTCATAAATGTGGCAGTTGTCATTGTTCAAATCCTGGCCAAAATGTGTTTTTGCATCCCGAAAGGTGATTTTGCAGTCCCTGCATGACATTACCTTTCATACAAGAGTTGAACATTTTCTCTGCACTTGTTCATGAGGTGGGGTCATAAAAATTATATGTTGACAATTTGGGACAAAAATATTAAAACATAAAGTTATGAGACAACACTGAAATTTACAAATGCATTCTCCTACCTTTGGTAATGCATAACCCACAAAGTGCACCACAATGCATCTAGTACCCCAAGAAACATAGAAACATAATAGTTGATGGCAGATAAGGACCACAAGGCCCATCCAGTCTGCCCATTTCTTTTTCTATCTTTTAAATGTGGCATTGGCCTTTGCTCTGTCAATGGTCTATCTATTCATACTCCTCTGTATTGCTCCGTTATGCCTATCCCATGCCTTCTTGAAGCCCTGCACTGTAATCATATCCACCACTTCCTGAGATAGGCCATTCCATGCATCCACCGCCCTTTCTGTGAAAAATAAATTCCTCACATTACCCCTTAATCAGCCTCCCTCTAATCTCATGCTGTGTCCTGCTATTTTTCTTATAATGAAACATGTTAGACTCTTTCATCTTGTTAATGCCCTTAAGGTGTTTTATTGTTTCAATCATGTCACCTCTCTCCCTCCTTTGCTCTAGGGTATACATATTGAGTTCTGTTAATCTGTCCTCATATGTTTTCAGATGCAGTCCCTGCACCATTTTGATTGCCCTTCTCTGGACTGCCTCAATTTGGTTAATGTCCTTGTTTAGGTGTGGCATCCAGTACAGCAAGCAGTACTCCAGATGGGGCCTAACCAGTGTCTTGTAAAGAGGGATTATTACCTCCCTCTTCCAACTAGTGATATCCCTACTAATACTCTCCAACATCCCCCTAGCCTTACCTACTGCTTTAGTGGTCTGCTTGGATGATTTCAGGTCATCGGTAATGATGATGCCCAAGTTTCTTTCTTCCCTTGTGACTGTCAGCAACTCCCCTCCCAGCCTATAGGTGGCTTCAGGGTTTCTCTTCCCTACTCTTCCCTATGTGCATGATCTTGCACTTCTTTGAACTAAACCCCATTTGGCACTCTTTCGACCATTTTGCCAGTTTATCCAGATCTCTTCTCATTCTGCCCACCCCATGTGGATCATCTACTCTGTGGCAGATCTCGATGTCATCTGCAAACAGACAAACCTTACCCTCCAGTCCATCTGCAATGTCACTGATGAAGATATTAAGGAGGACTGGCCCCGGGACTGACCCCTGAGGTACCCAACTTGTGACTTTCATCTCTTCTGACTGTATACCGTTTACCACCACTCTCTGTTTTTATTTATTTATTTGTACATCGGTTTACAACCTTTGAGCCCGAGGCTCATTTCCAAAGATACCTCGTCACATAGAATACAGACAGAACAAATTTAGGTTACAGCATAAAAGTCACATACTTAAAGATACACAGAACGGTTTCATACATTTATACAATTTAGTTGCAATTACATTGATACAGCTGAGCACATGCTGGTAATAACAGAGGCAATATGCAATGGGGGAGAAGTTGGGGGGGTGAGGTGGAGTGCCGCCCAGTGAGCGTTGTCATGTGTGGAGAGATCGAAGCCACATTTAGAGACAGAAGCAGCTGCAAGAGTTAAACAGTTGGCTCTGAAGGGCAGTTTTGAAGTTGGCGATTGTGGAAGCATTGGAGATGGGAGCACGGAGAGAGTTAAACCAGGATGGAGCTCTGTAGCAGAAGGACCTCTGACCATGGGTGGTCCTGGATCTGGGGACCAGTAGAGTGGTCTTGTCAGAGGTTCAGTTTGCGATAGTGGGTTGGTTGTGGCAGATGGAGGCTGTCACCCTGGGAGGGGATAGTCCAAGTAGAGTTTTTTTTGTGAGGAGGCAGGTTTAATAGTTCATCTAGGTTAAGCAGTTTTGCCTCATCATAGAGTTGACAAGTATGTGTGAGCCTGGGGGCACCAGTAATCAGCCTGCAGTCCTTATTTAGGATGAGCCGAATTTTGTTGAGGGCGGTAGTGTCAGCAGCACCATAGACTGGTAGCCCATAGTCAACAAGGGACAGTACTGAAGACATAACTGCAAGTTGGAGAGCATCAGGGGGAGGCAGTTTTTATAGTGGTAGAGGATGCCAAGCCATGTATTAGTGGCGGATGCAAGGGCATCAATGTGGGTGTGCTAGGTGAGGGCTGCATCGAAGGAAACCCCAAGGTATTTGTAGGAGCAGACTTGTTCAAGCGGTTGTTTGGTACTAGGGAGGATATGGAGTGGGAAGTTGCAGGCCTTGTTTTGGGGGTGGGCAAAAATCATTGTTTTGGTTTTTTTGAGGTTAATGATGAGTCTATGCTCTTTAAACCAGGCTTCGGCATCATTGTAGGATTGTTGTAGAGTGTCCTGGAGGGAGATGGGATTGCGTTGGGTGGCAAAAATGACAGCATCATCTGCATACATAAGAATTTTGCCAGAGCATGCACCGGGCAGGGTGTTTAGATAGAATGAGAAGAGTAGGGGGCCCAGGATGGAGCTCTGGGGTACCCCTGAGCAGATGGGATGAGTTTCAGAGAGTGTCCCATTGATTTTTTCACATTGGGAGCGAGCAGATAGATAGCTTGTGTACCAGGCAAGTGGGCCAGCAGAGAAACAAGTGTGGCAGAGGGCATCCAGCAGAAGATGGTGGGAGACAGTGTCAAAAGCCTTTGAGAAGTCAATGAACACTGCACCAGCTAGGGAGATGGCATCCAGAGAGGAGTGTAGGAAATTGGAGAACTCGACTAGTGCAGTGCTGGTACTGTGGCCAGCATGGAAGCCATGCTGCTCTGGGCATAAGATGTTATGCTTAGTCAGATATTCAGTGATTTGAATGGCCACCATTTTTTCCAGGGCTTTGGGGGGGGGTGGAGATTGATCGGTAGTTCCCGGCGGAGGACCTGTCACCCCGTTTATGAATGGGTGTGACTATGGCTGTTTTCCAAGCAGTGAGGAATTGTCTCAGGCAGAGGGATCGGTTGAGTAGGCTGGTGAATGGGGCAAGGACTTCATCCAGCACCAGCTGGAGAATACTGGGGTCCAGGGAGTTGCTGCTTGGACTATTGCTATTTAATGCTTTAATTAGGAGAGGTCTGGCTTCCTGGGCAGAGACCCTACATAGGTGGAAGCTGGGGCATTGGAGGACAGGGGTGAGGTAGGGTGGGGGGAAGGTCAATGAAATTACTGGGGAGGACAGAGTTAAGATCAGTAAAGGAGGTGATGATGTAGTTAGCTATGCAGGTAGGGTCGGTGGAGGTAGAGCCATCAATAGTGAGCTGGGATGGGAGAGGGGAGTGTGATTTCCCATTTAGTTGTTTAACATTGTCCCAGAACATCCGGGCACACCCCCAGGAGGAGGAGGAGGAGGTGAGGGTGGCCTGGTAATGGTCGGCCTTGGCTTTATGGATGGCCCATGTGCACCTGTTCCATGCAGCATTGTAGGCCTGTCTATCAGCCATCCGGCCTGTTTCAGTGGCCAGGTGCCAGAGGTTATCCCTATATCTGAGCATTTGTAGTAGGGTAGTGGTAACCCAGGATGCATTACGTTTCTTGGATCGAATTCTTGTGACGGGTGCAAAGAGGTCACAGGCCTTGTAAAGGTTTGGGAGAAAAAGGCGAGGGCAGTGTCTATGTCGGGTGCATGATGAATGGGGGACCAATTAATCTGGGCGAGAAATTGTTTGAGTTTTGTCAAGCCACCAGGTTGGAGGCACCTACGCAGTGTGGTCAGCCCTGTGGGTTTGGGAGTGAGGGCCGCCCAAAGGAATAGGATAGGGGAGTGATCACTTAGTGAGTCTGGGAGGACCTGGATGTTATGGATTTTTGGGGGCGGTTGGTGATAATTACGTCCAGAAGGGTACTGGTTCCTCTCTTTGGGTTTTCTCTAGTGGACTGGGAAATGAGTTGTGTTAGGTCTAGGGCAGCGAAAGAATCTCGGGTAGTGGAAGAGGAGGCGCTGAGCCAGTTCACGTTTAGGTCCCCCAATAGGATTTGTTCCGCTTTGTGGTGGAGGGTGGCAAGATATTCTGTTAAAGATATCAGCACCGGGTTCTGGTTCTTTGGGGAAACATAGGCAGTGGTGAGATAAAGAGGGCCCCTGGAGGGGTCAGGAGCAAGTTTAAGGGTAAGGGCATGGACACCATTTACAAGAGCAGGGGCAGGAAGTGCTTGTCCGATGATTATTTCCCTGGTATAGATTGCACAGCCACCCCCACATTTGCCTACTTGGTCCTCCCGGTATACGGTATAGCCTGGGAGGGAGACAAAGGAGTCAGGGGTGGAGTTGGACAGCCAGGTTTCAACCAGGGCTATGATGTCTGGTTGATGTAGCATGGCCCAGCACTGGAGGGCATAACATTTTTTTCAGTAGGCTGCATATATTCATGGAGGCTATGCGGAGACCAGTGGGCCCAGCTGGTGGGCTGAAGGGGGCAGGGCCTGGGTTTGGATGTATATTACCCGATAGGAGTAGGAGGAAGACCAAGGCTCTGACCAGGGGGTGGTAATATGTAAACTTCTGGGGGGTACGCTGGGATGGGGAGGGGGCCATTGGGCAACAAGGAATGGGCAGGGTTTGAAGGGTCAGGAGGGCGAGGATGAGTAGCAACCATGGAGAGCCAGGGTAGGCAGTGGGGGGGCATCTAGGGGGTGGGTGCTGCAGGCCAGGGTACATGGTCAGTGTAGGGTGGGATTGGACTAAGTCAGGGAGAGTTATGGGTGCTGCTACAAGTGGGCCAGGGGAGATGTCTGGCTGATGGGATGTGGGTACTAGCATGTAAATGACGGGGAGACATTTGAGGAGGAGGTGTACAAACATAGTGCTAAAGGTAGCAGCAGTGCAGAAAGGTTTAAGTATCTTGGCTGCCCCTCAGAAAGCATAGATACCACTTTGGAGTAGTGGTAGTGTCATGGATTCTGGTGGACAGGGTACAAGGTTCGAGACCCTGGCAGGGCAGTTGAAATAGGACCTGGGTGAGAGCGGGGATCCAAGTTCTAGGGGACTCAAGCAGGCTGGGTTTGGGCCAAAATCAGGGTGGAAATAGCAACTCCTAGTGGTCACTGGGCATTAGTGGCAGGCTGGGTGTGGGTCCGGTGGTAGGGCAGGGGGTCAGTATGTAGGGCTAGCTAGGAGGCTGGGTGTGAGGGTGAGGTGTGGGCAGAGGCAGAGATGAAGGTAGGGGAGAGAAGTAGCGTAAGTAGGTAGAGGGGTTCCAGGGAGGAGGAGGAAATTCAGGTGGAGAGATAGAGGTGGCTAGTTAGTGGGTCCCTCTAGTGGCTAGCAGGTATAACCTGCAAATGGAAAAGTGGGGACTTAGTAAAATGACAGACAGGAAGTGATGTCACAAGACAGTGCCTATATAGGTAGTGCTGAGCCAGGGTGGGTGGGGCAGGTGATGTGTGCAGCATGTCGACGGGCTAACCCCCCTCACAAGGGTGCTGCTTCTTGAGGTAGTTTAATTACCTCTTTCGGCACCCGCATAGGTCCTGCTCCAGGAGGGAGTTCTGTGTGTGGGGGCTGGGCTGGTTAGCTTGGCGTCTGGTGGACAGAGGACTTCCAGGAGGCCTGTTGTCTGCCTGTCAACCAGTTTGCCACCCAGTTGACCAACTTCTGACCCACCCCGAGCCTATCTAGCTTATTGATCAATCTTCTATGTGGAACAGTATTGAAAGCTTTGCTGAAGTCAAGGTAGGTGACATCAACTGCTCCCCCTTGGTCCACCACTCTGGTTACCCAGTCAAAGAAATCTATGAGATTAGTTTTACAGGAGCTTCTTTTTGTAAATCCATGCTGTCTTGGATCCTGTGCCCCTATGGATTCCAGGTGTTGCACTATCCTTTCCTTAAGGAGTGCCTCATTAATCTTGCCCACTACTGAGGTAAGACTGACTGGTCTGTAGTTCCCTGCTACCACTCTTGTGGAGTGGGATCACATGAGCTCTTCTTCAGTCTTCTGGGACCTTTCCTGTGCTCAGAGACTCACTAAACAGTTCTGATAAAGGTTCTGCTAGTTCCACTCTATCTCCTTTAGTACCCTGGGATGTATGCCATCAGGACCCATTGCCTTGTCCACCCTGAGCTTATGAGCTCTTGTAGGACCCTTTCTTTTGTGAGAGGACTGAGTGCACCCCTCGTGTCCATGGTGCTGAGCTGTGGGCCCTGCCCTACCTTCTTTTCAGTAAATACTGAACAGAAGTATCTATTTAGGATAGATGCCTTTACATGGTCCTCCTCCTCACACACCCCCTTATCCCTTTTGATCTTAGCAATACCCCCTCTGGACTTTCTCCTTTCACTACTGTATCTATAGAAAGTCTTGTCACCTTCTTTTACTGTCTGTGCTAGTGTTTCCTCAGTTTGGGCCTTTGTTTGCCTTACTGCCTTCCCTGCTTCCCTTAGGGAAGTTTGGTATACCTCCCCATCTTCATCCTGCTGTGTTCCCTTATATTTCCTGAAGGCCAGCCTTTTGACTCTGACCTTTTCTGCTACTGTTTTGAGAACCAAAGTGGTTTCCTTCTTTTGCACTTCCTTTTCTCTCTAACACAATGGGATGTTGCTTCAAAGTATTGCATCCTTAATGCTTGCCCACTTTGCCTGTGGCCCCTCACCGGTATTTCTTTTTGCCAGGGCTAGCTTAACTCTGTTGGCCATCTTATCAAAATCAGCTCCTCTGAAGTCCCATATTTTTGCCTTGGATTAGGATGATTTAGTTCTAGTGGCCAAATTGAACCATACCATGTGATGGTCACTGGCCCCCAGGTGACCTTCTCCCTGAATATCTGTGATCCTTTCCCCATTAGTCAGTACTAGATCTAGGATAGCCCTGTCTCTTGTGGGTTGTTGTACCAGTTGTTTGAGGCCCTCCCCCTAAAGTGAATCCACAATGTGTCTAGTTCTGGCAGATGTTCCTTCTGGTATTGACCAATCTGTATCTGGCATGTTGAAGTCTCCTATTATAGGAACCTCCCTTTAGCTGTCATGTTTTGTATATCTTCTAACAGTAATATGTTTATGTCCTCCCCTGGTCTGGAGGTCTGTAGGCAACCCAAGTTCATATGGCTGTCCCATTTCCTGTTTCCAGGGTGACCCACAGTTCTTCTGGCTCGTTATGTGTATTCTGAATTTCTGTAGCTTTGATATTTTAATTGACATACAGGGCCACTCCCCCCCCCCTTTTGCACCTTTGTCTCTTCTGAACAGTACATAGCCAGGTACTGAAGTCTTCCAAGTGTGGTTACTGGTAAACCATGTCTTGCTAATTGCTACTATGTCCAGTTAACCTCTGTCATTATTGCCTGCAGGTCTGGGATCTTATTTCCCAGACTGCAGGCATTAATAATACCTGATTTTCCATTGGTCAGATTTGATTGTATGTTAGTTGTTGGGCGAGGTCTGGCATTTACCCTATCGTCGTATGGGGAGCGGACCTTTTCCGTACCTGGTGATGCAAATGAACTACAAACATGCTGAACTCCTGTTTGACCACTAGCTGAGGGGGGAAGGGTGTTCTCCACATTCAACGTATGGGGTGCTGCACCCCTCACCCCATTTGCTAGTTTAAATATTCTGCAAAGACGTCAAACTTCTGCCCCAATGCACTGACTCCCTTCTTAGTTAGATGCAGTCCATTGAATTTAAAGAACTTTCACTCCCAAAACTGTTGCCAGTTCCCTACAAATTTGTGTCCTTTTTCCTGGCACCAGCACTTGAGCCACATGTTTAGCTCCCATATCTCCCCTTCTCTGACCTTCCGTCCATCTGCCCCCCTCTCCCAGATTGACAGGATCTCAGAGAAGGAGATGCCAGATGAAATGGATGATAGTTTGTCACCCAGCCTGGTCAGGTGTTCCTGGTCTCCACAACTGACTGGCTGGTGAGATCGTTAGTCCCTATGTGTACCAGGATGTCAATGATTTCTCCTGCTTTCTGAACATTTTAGCAATGCGGTCAGGGTCTCTCCATGCTGTTGTACCTGGGAGACGTCTGACCATTACCCCTGGCTGGAGATAGGTATCAGCTCTCCGAATCATGGAGTCTCCTACGATCAGAAGTTTTTTGGATTTCCTTTTTGCTTTTTTTGTTTTGGTTCCTGTTTTGGGTGAGTTTTGTTGTGCTAGCTCCTGTGCTGCAGTGTCCTGCTCTTCAGTGTCCTCTGCCCCTTTGTTTGATTTCAGAGATAGAGGCAGATACCTATTTTTAGTTTTTATATGCTTTGTGGAGGTAATATGTTGGAGAGCACCGAGTGATGGGGCACCCGATTTGCCCCTCCTAACCACCTGCCAGCTTTTATACCAGGCTTTTATACCAGTGGTGAACACCCAGCATTGACAAATGCTTGTTTTTGTGTTGGCACTTGTTATCCCTATAGGCTGCCAGAAGATTTAGAATGTATAGGTTTTTAGGACATGTATATACAACTGTAGCACAGCAAGGGTTAAGCTACATACAGAATAACTGTCTTGAGAATGGGAGTTGTGGCATCAAACATAGCTTAGACTGATGACATTTCTGAAAGGTAAAGTAATTAATTTCTGCATGTCTGCTATAACTTTTTTTAGACTTATGATTTGGTACAGAAACATAGCAAAATGGACTTGATGGCTGTTATATCAAAAGATAGCATTTGATGGCAGATAAGGACTGCTTTGCCCACCCAGTCTACCTATTTTGTTCCCTTCTTAAAGTGTCACTGCAGACACTACTTGATCTTCAGCTGTCTCCCCTTCCCCTTTCTTCTAAGAGTCCCTTAGGCAGTATAGCACAGTGGTTTAAGGTTCTGAACTGCAAACCTGGGTTTGAATCCCACAGCTGTTACTTGCATATTGTGTGACCCTTAGCAAGTCACTTAACTTCCTTGTGTTCCCAGGTCACACCTGGAATCAAGCTTTGACTTAGTGTGCCTCTCCAGGTTAAAAAATGTCCCCTTTTTCATGTCTGTCCCTTGCATTCTTGAACCCCATCACTGATTTTGCCACCACTACATCTGCTAATAGACTTTCCTAGTTATCATCACTGTTCCTCTGAAGAAGTACTTCCTCACATCTGTAATGAATTTAACCCCTTCCATCATCATTGTATGTCCCCATGTTCTCATGCATCTTTTTCTCTGAACTAGTACTCCTCTCCTGTGCCTTATTAGGATAACCTGATGGTGTATCAGATAGTCTGATGGTGTATAGGTAGAGTGTCTGACCCTGAAAGAGGGGGTTATGGGTTCAAATTCAGAGTAAAATGTTGTTTCCAGATCTGCAAGCTCTGTTGTCGGGGGGGGGGGTGGATGTAGCAGAAATGACAAAAACCTGGACCACCGACAGTCATGACTGGGAAATGTGACTAATTGGATATACAACCCATCGGAAGAATGGATTGGATGGTGGTGAGGGGGTGCTGCCCTGTTCATTAGGAATGGGATTGAGTGTAGTGAGGAGGAGTGCACTGGGGGAAATGTTGATGCACTTTGGGCTTCCATACAGGATCATAAGGGAAAGCAATTCAATTTGGGAGTTGTTTTCAGGCCACCAGCTCAGTCTGAGGAATTGGACAATGGATTAGTGGTCATTATTAGTAAACATCGCAATAAGGGTAGAGGGAGAACAGTGATACTATGGGACTTCAACTTGCCAGGGGCAGATTGGAGACCATGGTGTCAGGTTCTGCAAAAGAACAAAAGTTACTGGATGCCTTTCAGGATGTGTTTTGTTTTTATTATTCAATATACTTTTAATAGAAAATAGCTAGAATACATTCTCTATTCTGATTGGCTGAAACTACCTCTAACCTGGGCATCTATTTTTCAATATACTCCCAGCAAAAAATAAGTACCAGCCCAAATGTCACCTCACAGTACCCTTCTACCATGCTGCCCAGCCTGCTTTCTCATTAGCTGAAAGCAGCCGATAAAATTTAAAAATTCCTGCCGTGTTTTTCTACTGCTTAGCAAGAGCTACTGTCCCCCCCAACACTCTTACACTTAGTACCAGCTTCCACTTAATAAAACTTAAAGAAGAATTCAGACTCCGATCATTTTTTGGTCAGAAGAGTGGAAAAGCCTGTCTTGTTTTAAAAAGGCACTACTCTCCTAGCGTCATGTTACACTACCTCAGTGACAGAAACACACTGAAGCTGTCAGTCGATCAGCTTCATCCTGCACTCGCACTATAAAAAACAAGAAACAAGCTACTGAAAACACGATCTGTTCATATTAGGTAAACAAAGACATGTACCTCACAAATGTCCTCACAGAAGATACACAACCACTTCCACTCGGTCAAAGTCGCAAGCTCATCACACAACTTCTGACTTGCTACTGTGCACAGCTTCTCATTTCCTACTGCAATGGGAAAAAAAAAGCAAACCACAATCTTGAGGAAAGAAAGTGAAATTAAGTTAAAAATGCCCCCAAACTGGTACATGTATTTCTTTTATCCACGGTTACTTCTTGAGGTCACAATCTGCGAGTGTGTGTACTTGGGGAAGGGGGACTGTCACTCTACCAAAACGGCTCTGTAGGGAGGAGCAACAGAACTTGGAACAGCCTATGGACTACTTTATAAATTAACACCTTTTTGTAATACTTAAATCCATTTTTAACCTAATTTCCTCTCTTATTTTACCACTTCATAAAAATTTACTTAGATGGACATTTACTAAGCACAATAATACCCTCCAGGGTGGGCATTATTGGAAATACTGAGACCTTCCAGGCCTAGGCGCCCTCCACCTGTAGCGCGTCACCACACGCCCCTGGGCGGTCCGGCATTTCCCAATAATGCCCACCCTGTTGGGTATTATTGCTACTAAAAGACCATAAAGGATTCAGCAGAACATCATGAAACATACATAGCTAGTCCATTGTATGAATTGCATATTGAACATTTTGCAATTAGAATCATAAAACCTAACACCACCAACAGCCTTCTCCTTCCTTCCCCCAAATTCTTCTCCCCCACCCTGATTTCCACCAGAAGAAACTGTATGAGTCAATGAAGGAAAAGAGAAGGAAAAAGAGGAAAGGGAAAAGATCCTTCTAGGATGTCATAGGAGACACCCAGTTAGAGTGTGTGGCCCAAGGGTACGAGATATGATGGTTTAACATTGATAAAGGGGGTATCTTATGTTGTGCAGAGACATTACTAGTTTACTGCATTGCCAAATGGGTGTATAGGAGTTCCCAGATCTGGCTGTATTTCTGCAGAATGTTAGACGTACCAGCTATTGTGTGTTCTGCCTACAAGGCAAACATTATTTCTTTATACCACTCAAGATAGCTTGGAGTAATCCGATTTTTCCAGTGCCTAAGTATAACCATTTTGGCATAGGCCAAAATCAGGACCATATGTGGGCACTGGTTGCCCATCAGCTCATCTGTGTACTCCCCTGTCACACACGTTCCAGGATTAAATTTCTGTGAAATGCCAAGCAGGGGATCTAATCTAATTTAAATGGTGGCCCAAAGTGGAGAAATAATCTCACATGACCATAACATGTATAATAGTGTACCAGGTTCTTTACCACATTTAGGGCAAAGATTTGATGCAGTCTGGAGGGGCTTTAATAGAAGTCATGATTAATATAAAATTGCATGTAGCGGTAACTATCCCAACATATCATATCATAAAGATACTTCCATACTCAATCAATCAAATCAATCAATCAAACTTTATTTAACCAGGCAGTTACACCATTAAGCAAACTCATTTTCAAGATGGTCCTGGACACATAGGACAAAAATTATTAACTATACAAACAGTTCAAAATACAACAGGCAGTAATACAGATTGATATAGGATACACGATCACTATAAACTATATTAAACATATAAGTCCAATGCAAGATATAACATTTAGTATGCAGTGTATGCTGGTAAAAGTCAGAAGGATGCATAAGGAGGGAGAAAATAAGGACACAGAGCAGGACAATGTGCAAGGAGGGTGTCCAACTCATAGGGGAGAGGGAAGGGGGCAGACTACATGGAGAAGACCCCTAGGGGGCAACCTAGTGGAAGGTGGGAGGAAAGGAGGGGTAGTTAATGTGTGGGAATGCTGGCCAACTGGGGTGAAAAAGAAGGCCAAGATGATCTGGAAGTTAGGGGACTGTCCAGACAGAGGGTAACGCTTCATGGAAGCAGTCACATGCCATTTTCAGGTCTTTGTAGAGAAGCTGTCTGAATATATAAGGACTAGGCAGAAGGGAGAGCTTAAGTGCTTTCTACGTGTTATTTCAGAGCGCTGATAAGAAGGAGCTAATAGCAGTAGAGCCAAGTCATGTCCTTGTTCGTGGTATCATAAGAAGGAATAGTGAGGAGTTCCTTAATCCATAGGTACATTGTGAATGTTCAGTTCTGCAAAACCATATAAGGGCATTTATTTGCCTCCTCAGGGGGAAGGGCAGCCAGTCTAGTACTTGGTACAACAAGCAATGGTGAGTCTGCAATGACAAACTAAGAACAAATCTCGGTGCACGATGGTAGAGAATATCAAGGTTATGGAGCACATCATTTGGGTAATGACTGTAAAGGAAGTAGGTGCAGTCAATCAGGGAAGGAAGGTTGTTTGAACCAACCACTTTCTAGCTTCCAGGGTGAGAAGGCATCCTATATGGAAGAAAAGACCAAGACATTGCCTTAGCTTTTTTGCCAACTCATTTAGATGAGCACCAAAGTTGAGTTTATTATCTGGCCAGGCTCCCAGGTATTTAAATTTGTCCACTAGTTCTAACTGTTTGCCTAGGAGGGTGGTAATCTGTGGAGTACCAGATATCCCCCTATTTTGGGAGGATGGTGGAGAGATGATCATAACTTTTGCATTTTTGGCATCTAATAAGAGCTTAAGGTCCAACAGGTTGTGCTGGAGGATGATTAGAATCCTGCCGCAGCTCCTTGTATGCAAGGTCCAGAAAGGGACTGGTTGTGAAGAGGACAGTGTCATCTGCAAAGAGATGAATGTTTCCTGTGAGCAGGCCAGAGTCAATATGGTTGAAATAAAGAGTGAAGAGGATAAGCCCTAAGATAGAACCTTGCGGTACACCTCGGGGCAGTATTTTTAATGGGGAGAGTTCACTTTGCTCTTTAACTTGTTGTTTTCGATTTGTGAGGTAGGAGTGGAACCACTTTACTGCAGTGGGGACAAGACCGAGGCTAACCAATGAGTTGATTAGTATAGAATGATCAACCGTGTCAAACGCTTTACTGAGATTGAGGAAGAGCGCGTAGATGTGATGTTTACTGTCCAGGGCTTTTAGCCAGTCATTAGACACTTTTGCTAGACCCGACACGGTGCTGTGTAGGTCTGAAACCTGATTGGACTGGGTTAAGGATGTTTTCATAATCAAGGTACTCTCTTAATTGAGAGTTGACAATTTTTCAAGTAATTTGGATGAGACAGGAAGCAACAAGATAGGCCTATAATTATTCAAGTCTGTGCCATCTCCCAGTTTGAACAAAGGGATGATGTGTGCAGTTTTCCAACTCAGCAGCAATTCCCCTTGGACTAGAGAACTATTAAATTGGTGAGCAATTGGTGCAGTCTGGTAATAGTAGCCTGCTTTAAGGAAGAAAGGTTCACGCGAGTCGGCACCAGCACTCTTTTTGGTGTCCGACGAAAGGAAAAGGTCCTACATTTGTTTGAAAGATACAGATTGGAACTTGAAGAGGCAGTAGCTGGTGCAGGGGAAGGAGTAGGGCTAAGCAGCTTGCTGGCGGTACTTGTGGTATTAAGTTTACTGACAGGCAATGCACCAAAGTGAGGTCTGCTGTAGAGAAGTGGTTATTTAGCTGATCAAGGATCTCAGACCTGTCTGTGTAGGTGGTGTTATTTGCCACAATTTTGTCTGGGAGTGGGGTAGCAGGAGACTATCCTTCAGCCTCTCTCAGTATCTGCCAAAATTTGGTGGAGCAGTTTTTATTTAGCTCCAGGGTGGACTGGAAGAACCATGACTTTTCCAACCTGACCAGTTTGGTACAGGCATTCCTGGCTACCCCGAAGAAAAGCCAGTCAGAGTCAGACTGTGACTTCCTAGCCCTTTCCCATAAGGTGTCTCTATATCGCAAGGCCCTTTTTAATTCTGTGTTGAACCAATCAGGTGTATGTTTTCTGGATTTGATTTTTCTTAGGGTGCTTGTTTGTTGATGACCTTTAGTAACAGATCCTGGAAGATACTGAATGCTTCGGCTACAGAGGGTGTGAGGTAAAAGTCATGCCACTTAATATTCCCTAGATCCTTCAAGAAGACAGGAAGACAGAAATATTTTAGGCTGTGTTTCAGCTTGAAGGTAGAGGTGGAAGGGAGGTGTGGGGAGTACCTGACAGGTGACTGCACAGTGATCACTCAGGTCATTGTGGAAGACCCTTGCATGTGAGACATTATGTGGATTGCTGACAAACATATGGTTCAATAGGGAGCTTCACTCAGGGTTTTTTCTTGTTAGGTCGGGTAACTTCAGGGGGTGATCAGGGAAGCCCATGTTAGATGAGAAATCCTTAAGCCTGTTGGCACTGGCATCATACCAATTAAGATTAAAATCCCCATGATGATACTTTCTGTGTTCGCTTTTCCAAGGTGGAGTGAAGATGAGGCAGCATACCCAGGCCAGCTGTTGGTGGCCTATAACATGCAGCCATAAGTAAGGCTATGCCAGGTGAGAAGGTAATTTTGAGGGCAAGACATTCAAATTCTTTGAGCATCGATGTATGGGCAATATTGGCGATTAGGAATTTATCTTTAATGTAAATTGCAACACCACCACCTCTGGTCAACCTGTCGCATCTGAACAGGTTGTATCCGGGGATGTTATGCATTTTGTCAGGTACAGTGGTCTTCAGCCAGGTTTCTGAGAGCATTGCTACATCAAGTGTGCGAAGTATCCAGACTTGGACCTGGTCAGATTTGTTTGCTAAGCTACATACGCTCATATGCAGGAGGATCAGGCCCTTTAACTGTGTGAGTCCTCCAGGAGCAGCTAGCAGATGGGGGGCCTGGGTTTAGTTGTACACTATCTGCACAGAGTAGCAGCAGTACTAATAGTTTCCTGAGATATTTTACCAAGAATCCCAGGAAGGCTTTGTTAGTTGTTTACCTGGCCCTGCCTCGCCAGCAGAGCAGGGGTTAGGGAGGAAGCTAAAGTTGATCAGATTAGATAAAACTGCCCTAAAGGGGGAAAGTGAAAGTTGATCAGATTAGATAAAACTGCCCTAATGGAGAGGGTAAGTGAGGTTTGCTTTGTAAATGTTGCGCAGTAGGGGATGCAGAATATTGGAGTTCAGTGCAGATTACTGCCTTTGGATGAAGCTATCAAGGCAGCCATTACCGTCAGGCTTAAGTCCTGGCCTAAGGGTGTATTTGTGCAGGTTGATTCATTCCTTAAGTGCAAATTTGGCTCCACTGGTAGAAGGAGTATGCAGCCAAAGAGGAAGAGGTGGGCTGAGAAAGCCATCACTGGGTTACTGTATGGCGGAAGCGGGAGGCACCTTAAGGTTGTTCTTGTATAAGTGGTAATAATGCTGGGGTGGCACCTTATGGTCGTACTTGTGCAATTGGTGGCAGTGCTAGGTATTAGAAAAACAATATATGTGACAGCAGAGATAGGCTCAATACAGGTATTACAGTAGCTAAAGAAGCAAGTTATATATAGGACTCATGAGACACAGTTGGGAGAAACGTGAGTATGGCTTTAAGTGAGGGAGACTTGGAAGGAGGCAAGAGTTGAAAGCATCAGAGGAGGGGCTAAGAGTGTAACCTGACTGTGTGGGGAGGAGCATATTTAACTGTGGGTTTTAACACCAGTAAATGCAGTGTACTCCATCTAGGGCATGGTAACCCTGGGCACAGCTATCAACTGGGGGAAAACAGCCAGTAATGTCTCTGGGAAAAATGATCTGGGAGTGATCATGGATCCCAAAATGAACAACTCAGAACAGTGTCAGAGAGTGGCAGCTAAAGCAAATAAACTGTATCTCTAGGGAATAACATCTAAAAGAAGGGATGTCATTATGCCCTTTACAACTCCTTGGTGAGACCTCACTTTGGAATACTGTGTACAGTTTTGGATAACGTATCTAAAGAGAGAGATGTTGCCCTTTTAGGAAAGGTTCAGAGGCAAGCCATTAAAATGATCCATGGTCTGGGGGACATGCCCTGTTGAGAAAGACTGATGGAACTGAACCTGTATTCCCTGGAGGACAGAAGGTATGGGGGACAGAATAAAGGCCTTCAGATATATGAAAGGGATCAATAGAGTGGATACAGATGGGTTCTTTACTTTGAAAGGGAGGGAAATTCCGACAGGACACATACTTAAAATAGTTGGGGGGAGTTTCAAGGGGGAGGAAGGAGACATTATTTAACAAAAAGAGAGTGATGGCACTTGGAATGCACTGCCATGAGGCTGGTGGTAAAGAACACAGTGGAGGGATTCAAGGTGGGGCAGGGCAGGTACAGGGTAGGGTGAGGGTAGAGGGGATCAACGGAGGCAGCTGCTGAATTGTAAATCAGGAGCTGCATTCCAGCAGACAAGATAGACCATTGTGCCTAATCTATTGGTGGCTATCTATGAATGTATGTATTTACTCCTGTGAGGTATTTGTAGGGCTAAATCATATTTACCCTTCCCCTCTCTCTTCAAGTGTATATTCAAGTATATATATATATATATATATATATATATATACATATATATCTATATTAGAGGCAAAAAAGCTCCATTTAATGCATCAGTTAGGGTTATTCCACAGTGACAAAAGTGAGGAAATTCAGTGTTAGGGTTGATAGCCCTCCTTGGACCCCAGTCCACCCCCCAACTGGCATTGGGGTGCACATTTTGATTCATCGGCCCTAACTCTCACCCCATCACATGTGTAAAGAAGCAGAGGTATAGGAGAATGGGGTGAGAGTTAGGACCGACGACCCCAACATGCACTCTGATGCTGGTTGGGGGTGGGCTGGGGGGTCAAGGGGAGCTTTCAACCCTAAGACCAAATTTCCTCACTGTTGTTGCTGTGGAACAACTAACTGATGCATTAAACATAGTTTTTTGCCTCTAATTTCCCTTCTTTTTGAGAATGAGGATGCTAAATAGCAAATGGAATGTGGCGGCAGGAGCACGGGGCCCTTTTGGCCTCGCGCTCCCACCATATGATGTCTTGTTACATAGTAACAGGAACTGCAAAACAAACACAAGTGGCAATGGTGACGCACATGGTAAAGCAAATGTAAATGGTAAAGCAAATGTTAATAGAAACACAAGCGTAAAGTGATGGCGAAGTGAACAGTGACGCAAATGGAAACGCAATCACATACAAAAATGCAACTGGTAATGCGCACAGTGACGGCACCAGTATTGTGAATGCAAATGTTAAGTGTTACAGCAACAAGAAAGCCAAAGGGAACAGAAACAAAAATGCGAGCGGAAGTGTGCATGTAAATGTGAACCGCAATGCACACGGGTACGGTATCACAATTGTAAACACAAATGGTAAAGTTAACATGAGCAATAACACCAAAGGAAACAGAAACATAAATGCGAATGCAAACGTGTACGTAAACACAAACCGTAACGTGCACAGTCATTTTACCACAATTGTAAATGCAAATGGTAATGGTAACAGCAACAGTAATGCCAAAGGAAACAGAAATGCAAAAGAAAATGCAAGCACATATGGAAATGCAAACCGTAATGCACACGGGCATAGTAACACAATAGGAGACGCTAATGGTAACAGTAACAGCAATGAATATGCAAAACAAAAGATAAACGCAAATGAAAGGGCTGCTGTAAATGCAAATGGCAATGCACACAGTGACACAAACCAAAATGCAAACATAAACAGTAGTGGAAACACAAATGGTAAGAGTAATGCAAAGGCAAGCACAAACGAGAACGCAAAGGGTAACGCACACGGTGGCATACACAGGAACAGTAACGGAAACGGGTACGGAAACACAAGTGGTACTGCTAAGTGTAACAGTAACATAAGTGCACACCCTGTTTTTGCCCAACAGCTGCATAGAGAAACACAGTGTGTACAAAGAATGTATGCATAATGGGCCTCAGAGCAGAAAATGAGCTGTTGGAAAACTAAATTCCTTATATCTCAGGAACCGTACGACGTAGAACAATAAAAAATTCCCATGATTCATGATTTTCCTGGCTGTGTTTTGCTGAATGCATATACGCATTGTCGCAATGAAAATTCCATATCTCGCACCGTTTCTCAGATACGAGCCCCGAAAGGCATGGCAGACGCCACCATGTTAGTCTATGGGAAGAAATGTCAACTTCAGAGTACCGTAACATAGCAGCCATGCAATATTTTTCACCAAACCACAAAAAGGCACATCTGTGAGATGTTGGCTGCCTTCCCTCCAAATTTCAGCCCAAAAGACCAAACCGTTTGTTTGCAGCAGGGTGGCAAAGAATTTTAGGCATAGCCTGAAAAGTAGTGTCGCAATTTGTGACCCTTTTCATGAAAATTTGCAAAAGTGTCATGCGTACGACACTACTTTGCGACACTACTGTTTCCAGAAATTTGAAAAACATTTCTGGGGTGTTTAACCCCAAAATAAAGACATGGCTAGCATCATTAGGGTCCGACTAGGTGAGCACAAAAATAATTGTGTCCCTAGAGGGTCCCAAATTTAAATGCCAAGCATTTTTATGATCACCAACTGAAAGCAAAATGGCAGATTTGAGACACTACTAGGGCCATTTGTGACACTAAACAGTGCATTTGAGAAAGTGTCAAACTTTTTGTTAACTTTTCCCATTGACTTATAATGGGAATTTTTTTTTTTGAATAACTTTTGAACCGTTCAATATTTTTTCATGAAATCTTCAAAAGACACACTGTGGACCCTGGACGCATGTTCTCTGAAGTTTTCGGACCAGTTGTGCAAACCGTGCGACCTGTAGACGAGAGCAAAGAATTTGGAAAAAAGCGTAATTGCACATTTCATTGTTGCTTAATAACTCCGTAGCCGTATATCCGACTGATACAAAACTTGGAAGATCCCAAGATCTTCTATGCCCAATTGTGCCTACCAAGGTTCAGGCAAATCTGTTGAATGGTGGAAAAGTTATTAAGTTGCAAAATTTGACCCTTTAACCTTAAAAGTGCTACTTAACCCTAACTATGGTAGCACTACCGTGCTACTATAATCTATATATATATAATGAGGTCAATTATTCTCTCCTTATACATCTTCTGATCCAGACCCTCTACCATTTTAGTTGCCCTCCTTTGGACAGCCTTCACTCTGTCTATTTTCCATTGGGGATGAGGGGCTCAATTTTAGAAGGTTGACTCAGGGCCTGTGTTAATTCTTCCATCCACCACAGGGTTTGCTGCAGCTGCACTAAACTTCTGTGATGCAATGCAGCCCAATTTCAGAAGGTTTGACACAGTTGTAAAGCTTTCTATACTTTTAAATCAGCTTCCTCCAAATCATTGGCACAAGAACCATAAAACGCCTCTTCACATGAAACAAAGTTACACCAAGGGGAAGAAGGTCTAACTTTTGGAGTTTAGCAAAAGGGACTTACAGTATGTTAGTGTTTGCGGTGAGCATATTTGCAAAATTGCACTAGCTGCAATGTTTGACACAAGTCGCCACTTGCATCAAACCCGACGATGCAAGTACCTTTCAAAAATTGGGCCCAAGCTCCCCAGAACTGGATATAGTACTCCAGGTGAGATCTCACCAGCAATCCTTACTACAACAGCACCACCTCCCTCCTCCTGGTGATACACGTCCATATTCATCCCACCGGCCCTTCCAACTGCCTTGTTGCACTGCCTGGACACTGTTAGGTCATCAGATATGATTGCTCCTGGGTCTCTTTCCTGTTTGGTGGTTGTCACTACCTTGTCTCCTATTTTGTACTTCACCTCTGGGTTTCTATGCCTTCAGTGCATGATTTTGTACTTTTCAACATTAAAACCCAGCCATCATACACTGGACTACTTCGTGAGTTGTCTAAAGATCCCTGCACATTTTTACACCTCTTGAGTGTCCACCTTATTGCAGACTTTGGTGTTATCCACAAAGAGGCAGACCTCCTTTTTTGCTCACCTGCAGTGTCACTTATAAAGTTGTTAAACAGGAGTGGTCCCTGTTCTGAGCTTGAGGCTCACAGCTGATCACTGTCCCTTCCCCAGAGTGAACTCTGTTTACCACCACACTCTGTTGCTTATTCTTTAACTGACTTGTAACCTGGTTTACTACCTTTGGAACTATCCCTAAGCTTCCCAGCATTTGTATGAGTGTCCTATGTGGAATGGTATCAAAACTCTTACTGAAATCTAGATAGGCCATGTCTACCACTCCCACTGGACTATTTTCCTGGTCACCCAATTAAGTTAATCTATCAGATTTGTTTTATATGGCCTCCACCACCAGCATGAATAAATGCTGCTTCGGGTCCTGTAACCCATTAGATTCAAGATATGTGACAATCCTTTCCTTCAGTAGTGCCTCCATTAACTTTCCCACCACTGATGTTAGGTTCACTGGCCTATAGTTGCCAACCTCCTCCCTATTTCTACTTTTGTGAAGTGGGATTTCATCTGGCCTCCCCAAGTCCTCTGGAACCACTCCTGTTTCCAGTGAGCTGTTAACAGGACTTACAGAGATGCGATCAGGACTGCCCTAAGCTCTTACAGTACCATTGGATGCATCCCATTTGGCATCATTGCTCTATCTACGTTCAGATCTGAAAAAAGAACTAGTGTCTACCTTCTTCCCTCCAATGCTCCTGTAGCTTTTGCGTGGCCCATCCACTTCTTCCCCTGAGAACACTGAACCTCCAGAAATCAAGATCGTATTATCTGCATCTAGCATTCATTTATATGCAGATGATATGATCTTGATCTCTGGAGGTAAAACCCCAGAGCTTATGGAAGTGCACCTTCAGGAAGATTTCACTAGGCTGTGCACATGGCTATCTGACTCGGGGTTAATAGTAAATAGTAAAAAAAAACCAAATGTATGATATATCAAAAGGAGGGAAAAGATTTGAATGAAAGAAATAAACAAATCCAAATTAAAACATCACAAAATGAAACATTGACCCAAGTTTTGGAATATAAATATCTTGGGGTCTGGTTTGATAATCAGTTAAAATTTGATTTTCATATAACTAATACATTATCCAAGATAAATAAAAACTGGAGCGTTTAGGCGGTCTAGTTTTGTATAAAAGTAATGAGGAGACTATGGTAAACCAGCTTATTCTCCCCATGTTAGAGTATAGTAGCCATGTGTATGGTCTAGCTACAAAGGGTTTGTTATCTTAAATTGATGTAATGTATAACTGTTTAGCTCGATTAGTATTAAGAAAGGACTATCATGAACATCATTGTAAATTACAAGAGGAATTGGGTTGGTTGACTCAGGAAAGTAAAGGAAATTATTTTGGGCAAAACAGATATATAAAGTGGTGAATACAAAACAACCAGTGTATCTTTATGAAAATTGGAAAAAATCATATATTTATAACATGAGAATTCCGAGTATTAGAAGTTTTGAGTTCCTAAATTGAAAAATAAGTATAGTCATATCGATTCCCAATAATTATGAATAGATTTATGGAGTTCCTTAAAATTAGTTATAGGAAAACAGTATGAAAGCATGAAAGTGCTTTCATCTATTTTAAAAATAGAATTAAAGACAAAATGTGAGTGCTATGGATAAATTATTTACTTGACCAGAGTGTTCTTACAATACTGGACTGTAGGATTATATTTAATATTGTTATCTGTGTGATGTGGCATAAGATGTTATGTGGTTTTGTAATGATGATATTTATACTGTGTATTTGTCATTTTTTGGAATGTTGTTATGTGTATATTTTGTTTATGAAACAATATTTTAAATCACAAGACCATCTTTTTTTTTTTTTCCATTAACTTTTTATTAAATTTTTGACACATTAGAGGTACAGAGACTTACATTGCTAATCTCCATACAATAAAACCCAAACAATGATGACCATACAACATGAAAATAGCCATAAGCATGTGAAGCCCCTGACCCCTCCCAAAAACCCAACCCCGTGCCCTTCCCCCAAAGATACTACATACTATAACTATTACACCAGTTTGTGGTACAGGGGTTTACATTTCAAACATCATGCTACCAGACCCTACTAAAATGGTTACATATCCTGTAAAACAATCATAACCAAGTCAGCGCCCCTGACCCCTCCTACCCCCAAGAATCCAACCCCACATCATCCCCCCACAAGGCATTATATACAAGATTGAGTGACATGGAAACCAGCACCAACATATTAGGAGTAAGCAATTTCTAACTGGGACCAGATTTTATCAAAAGAGGCATTTGATTACGTAATAATGCTATTGTTCTCTCTATCCTGAGGTTCATTAACAATTCCCTTAACCATTCTGTATAAGTTATTGTAGATGAATCTTTCCAATGCTTAAGGACTAATCTTTTCACAGTAATAGAAATCATAGTCATATGATATTTCCTCAATTTAACCGGAAAGCCAGACAAATCTCCCAGTATGCAGACCTCTGGTGTAAACATCTCCCCTATTCCTAACAAAGGATCAACTCTAGTTTTAATTTCTCTCCACAATGGAGCAACTTTTGAACATTGCCAAAATGCATGTAGCAAATCGGCCTCCCCCGAGCCACACCTATAACATTTGGGCTCGTGCAGCACCTTCAGATCGGCTAATTTCTGAGGCGTGTAATAAATATTGTGCAAAATTTTAAATTGGGTTAGTCTGAGACAATACTGTCTCATATATTTATAACAATTCCCCAAATCCGAGACCATTCAAATCTAGCATTGGGGAAAGCCTAACCAGTATGATGCAGGGCTAAATTATCCATAAAGGCCTGCTGACACAGTACTTGGTAAATCTTTGAAACCGCATGTGGAGATCCTATTAAGGGTTTAAGCTCCGTCCATAGGTCTATGCAAGGAAAAATGGGCCTGTTTACCCCCAACTTTTGGACAAGGAGGTGCCTTAATTGATAGACTTTAAATACACGCCCCCAGACAATTTGAAGTCTTGCATTATTTTTATTACAGAGTGAGGATCTCCCTCCTCATTGAGAAGGTCTACCCATTTACACTCTCCCAACTCAGGCAGCTACTTATGCGTAATCATCCGGTTGGCAATACGCCACTGTGGGTTACCCATGACTGGCTGGGAACCATCCAAGGTATATTTGTACCTCAAAAAGTTACAGACTTGATTGTGAACCTTAAGGGACACACCAATAGGTGTATTCTTAAACTGGGGTACCATCTTAGGGGTATTATATAATAAAGCTTCGAGGTTATATCCTAAGCTTTTAATAAGGCTAACTTCCAGTGTAACCCATAATGGGAGATATTCCCTCTCAGATTTGGGAGTGGGTGAAAATGCCCACCTTCCATATTTATTCAAATGGGCAGCCCAAAAGTATAGAGCAAACTGGGGTAATCTCAAACCACTCTGTGTTTTAGGCACCGCCAACCTAACATAGGCCATTCGGGCCCTCCTATAATTCCAAATGAAGTCCGCTAACATTCCATGGAGCTTCCTGAACCACGATAAAGGGAGCCAGACATTAAGATTACACAAAGGGTAGAAGAGCCTAGGGAATATGTTCATCTTCACCACATTTATCCTACCCCACAGGGAAAGGGGTAATTGGGCCCATCTTTTCATATCCAGCTCTATAGTACGAACTAAATTGTCTAAGTTAAGATTGAGTTTTCAGAGTTGGTTGTCAAAGTGAGGCCCAAGTAACTTCAGAGACTTAGGGCTCCACCCCAGCCCCAGATTAACAACATCCTTTTAAGAATCCTATTGTTTAGGGGTATACCACAGTTTTTCTTGGTTTAACTTGTAGTTGGCTAGCCCACTGAATTCACTTATAACCTCTAGAAGTGCGAGTTGAAGTAGGCGGGTTGGCAACATAAACTAACAGATCGTCTGCAAATGCTGTGACTTTGATAATGTGTTCTCTAATTTGGATTCCTTAATCTCATTAGAGGAGATTATCGTCTTATCAGTGGTTCAAGATAAAGATTAAAAGGAGGGAGATAAGGGGCAACCCTGCCTTGTCCCAACCTGTAACCGGAAAGGTGAAGATATGACCCCATTACATACAATTCTGGCTGACGGGTTCAAATAGAGGGCCCTGATCCATCCAATAAATTGCTCCGGAAAGCCAAATTTATCCAGTACCTGGAATAGAAATGACCAGTGAACCTTGTCAAATGCCTTCTCGGCGTCCAAGGAGACCAATGCCCATGGTAGGTCTGCTCCCTCGGACGCCGAGAAGACATGCGAAAGCATTCTAAAATGGTCTGTTGAAGATCTACCCTTCATAAAACCTTCTTGTTCAGCCCGATTAACCCACTACACTCCCAACTCTATCAGCAAGTATTTTGGCCAGGATTTTTAAATCATAGTTTAACAAGGAAATAGGCCGATAGCTATCAGGCTTCTCTGGGGGGCCTATTAGGCTTCAGCAACACTACTATAAGGGCCTCAGACATATATCTATCTATGACCGCATCCGAAGAATGTATTGATATAGCTTAGCTAACAAAGGGGTCAGAGAGCGAAAAACTTATAAAAATTGGGTGAGAACCCATCTGGGCCGGGTGTTTTGTCATTTGGTAAATTCTTAATTGCCTCTCTATTTCCCATATGTAATATCCGCAATCAACACTTCCTGGTCTACTCTTTCTAATTTTGGGAGAGAAACCCCATCAAGGTGAGAAGAGATCCTTTCCTGACTCGTAGGGGAATGCATGGGTCCATATAGATCCTCGTAATAACTTCTAAAGACCTGAGTTATGTCTTTTGGTTTGTCTTAATGCACCTATCCTGCTCTGACCAAATTCCCTCGACCAGACGAGAAGCTTCCAGTTGAGCTAACCATCTAGCCAAGAACCTGCCTGGTTTATCGCCTGATCAATATAATTAGCTTTTGTTTTAATAATTGCCAGCTCAGCTTGGTCTCCCAGCAACTTAAGATAAGTATTTTAACTTTAATTAACCTAGCTTGGTCTCCTCTTGGGGTTGGCTACCAGAGCATCCTGTAAGACCTTAATTTGGTTTAGCAGGTCCATCATGGTAGTATTCGTCTCCTTCTTTCTCCTAGATGCCTGGCTAATCAATAGCCCTCTAGTATATGCCTTCAACGCTGACCAAAGAATATCAGGCCTAACATCCTCCCTTGCATTAATCTCTATAAACTCACCTATTTTCGAGGCCAGATCCTTAACTATCTTAGGATCCCTCAGTAATTGGTTGTTTACCTTCCATCTACCACCCCTACGGGTAATAGAGGGAAAGGAAACTGTTACTTCCACCACAGAGTGGTCGGACAGAGGTGCCGCCTCTATTGTGGACCCCACAATCCCTTTAAGTAACGCCCGGGAAATAAGTATATAGTCAATTCGAGATCCTGACCCATGAACCGGAGAGAAAAAGGTATACTCTCTTGTTTGAGGATGGAGCACTCTCCAAGCATCTGCCAGGCCCAGACGAGTCAGTAGGTCACCAAAAGCCAAGCTGGCCGGTGTAAAGGACACTTGACTTTTAGTAGATCTATCAATATGGGATCAAGTGCCAAATTAAATCACCCCTATTATCATTGGTAAGTGTGTAAATGGCAACAGTGCCTTTTGTAATACCGCCAAGAAGTCCTGACTATCTGAATTGGGTCGTAGATTGCCCTAACAAGATTTCCATATTATAAAGCTCCCTAACTAGCACAAATCTACCCCTTTATCCTGCACAATTTTAATAGGGCAAAGGATACCGACCTGTGGATTAAGGTCATGACCCTCTGCTCTTTGTGCCACCCTGAGAGAGTACACCTCTCTAAACTGCATTCTCCTCATACAATCGCCTCATCCTGCAACAAATGTGTTTCTTGCAGAAAGGCCACCTTATCCTCATCGCCTCTATATGCTTCAAAATTTTATACTGCTTTAATTTGTGGCGTGCCTTTGACATTCCAAGTGCCAAACTTAATAAACATATCAGGTCCCATGATACCAGTTAAGTAAGTGGTAAGTATATTGCCTTTCCATGTAGAACTGACCAAAGATCTTATAACAGCCTTGCGCCCCAACCCACATTCTCCCTCCCACTTAGCAGCCTACCCTGTCCCCAACAGCCCCCTACCCAAAACCCTATTTCCCACCATCCCTTCCCCCAAACCCAAGCACTTTGCATTCTGACCCATGATATCAGGATGCTCAGCCCATTCCTTGCACTCCACCCAGTCACCCACCCTGCAAATTAAAGCAAACCCTTATACAGTTGCCTGGTAACACTCCCTAAAGCCCACATGTCAAATACCTTAGATTAAGTACCCAGCTGTTTATTATTTGAGTTCTACACCCAAAGTGAAATTCAGAATTCAAGTCTCGAGTTCCCCACCCCCCACAATAACACGTCACCCCCCCCCATTGCCCGTTAGAACAATTAGAACAATTAAAACAACTAGAACAAGGGAGCTAAATGGCGAGACTCTCCCGTAACATAACCCCATCTGTTATGCAAAACCAATTAACAAGGCTCCCATGAGCCAACGTCCAGCCAAGGGCTCCCTGAAGACCAGACCACTCGCTTTTCCTCGGAAAGTCCCGATAAACACACCAACCAGAATCTGGCAAAGGGTATTGGTCAGTCCCAGACAAGACACTGTCCATCTATTCATCACTAGCTGCACTTTTATATTGTGGTTAGCCAATATGAGGTATTACATCTCCCTGTCCAGGGTCATGGCTCTTTAAATAACACTGGGAAGGCCTCCGAAGGGTCACAGATGCTAGGTCAGTGATTCAAAGGTCTTCCATTCTTTACCAATCAGGACCTGTAATCTACTGGGGTATCATCCATTCAAAACTTTATTTCAGCAGCAATCAGTCGCTTCACCAAAGGATGAAATTCCGCCCTTCTCTGTCGGACCCGAGGTGGAAGGTCCTGTGCTATTCTGATCGCGTTCCTTCCCAGTAGACCTCCTTCTCTCTCTAACTTTATCAATAAGCAACTGCCTCTCCTGATAGTTGAGAAACTTTACGATGAAGGGCCTAGGGGGACAATCTGGCTGTGGCAGCGACAGTACCTAATACTCTCTCTACTGTGTATCCAGGCCCAAAGGGTGAAGGCCCTACAATTTTTTCTGTGATCCTCTGCACCAAATTTAATAGGTTCTTTCCCTCCACTTTCTCTGGTAAGCCAATAAACACAACATTATTCGTCGGCTCGACCCTCCAAATCCTCCACTTTAAATTCCAACTTTTGAATCCGCTGAGAGAATCTGACAATAGCCACCTCAGTCTTATCCGGTACCTTCCAGGGATTTGATTCGCGCCGTTATCAGAGGCCTTACGGGACAGGTCCTGATCGTCGCTTTTATTTCTTTAAAGCTCCCTGTCACTCCCAACATTGCTGCTTTTAGAGACTAATCTCCTCTAAAAACTTGAGCCAGAGTAAGCGGCTCTTCTGGCTCTGGCTACACTGCTTGTCCCCTCTTGATGCCACGGGGGCCGAGGCCTTCGACTTCTTTGCTGCCTTTTCCGGCGTCGCCGGCGGGGTGTGCCTTGAGGGGGGGGGTTTCATCTCCACCTCCATATGCTGTCGTCCTCCAGGTCACCCCAAACACTGCACAGCCCAGTAGTATCCGTGACGAGCCCAGAATAGAGAGTTTTTCGGGATAATCTGGCGGGTGATGAGCGGAGCTCACAGGGACACAGCTACTCCATGTCCCGCATCACGTGACTCACCAATCACAAGACCATCTTGAAAATAGGACTTTGTCCTAATGATGGGAACATTGACCATCTACTATCCTGTATAAAAACAAAGGTTTTACTACTACAAAAGTGTTTGTTCAGGATATTAGCCTTTTCATGGTTCTCCTCAGCACATTCACCCACTTCTCTTCTTATTCTTACTGTCCCTCATCTGGTCTTCCTCTTTTCACGTATATACCTAAACAAGTTCTAGCCAGAGCCAATACAGCTGTGGTGAGCTGCCAAAGCTCGAGAGAGCTAGCACCACTGAAGCCACTGAGTGCCTTCCACAAGATGGCGATAGTGATGCAACTGCACATATCTCGGCATTCATGCATGCATAGTTGTAGTGAATGGCATGCTGCCATTTCCATGATGGCAGTGTCAGCTAAACTGCATATACGTGCTAGGTGCATGCACAGTTCTCATACTGGAATGCAGAAGTAACAGCCAAAATAGTGTGGCTGTTGCTTCATAGCAACCGACTGTGTTGGAGTGCTCCTAGCTCTGTTGGACTTTTAGAAGGATACTTCCAAACATCCAATGGAAGCATGCCATGATCAGCCATTTTCAGGCTACAGATTGAAAAATGACTGCAGGCTCCACCCACAGCCATAAAAAAGATCCCCACCCCATTTCCATCTCAGGGCACACTCCCAGACTTGAACAGATTTATTATGTAGCTGAAATACATATGTTGCCTACTGATATACTGCAATAGGTAAGAAGCAACAGAACACAATACAGTACTTAGAAAACATCACATCCATTAACAAAACGTTTCTCATAGATCTCTAGATAATTCAAGACAGATCAATACGCTAAGCTGATCTGCAAGCAATAACACACAATGAGGTGTGGGTTACGTGCTAATAAGAGCATGCCCGGGGTGTACTAAGGCATGAGGCGCTTGTGCTGGAGTGCCTTATGCCCTGGTATGTTTTATACATCGTAATCTACACACCCTGGAGTGTGTTATTGTGCTTTATAAAATGGGTTCTCAAGTAACAACTTCAGAATAAAAAGGAAGTAAAAAAAATAATTTGCAAAAACATGTAAATTGAGATTTAAGACTGAACCAGTAAAAAAATAATCCCCCCATTGGTAATTTCTGATGGCCAGTACAGGGTGCGCCCCTTCACACAAAGAGAGGTAGCGGTCAAATTGTCTCCTGACACTGTATTTCTGAGACAGAGTGATTTTAATTTTGTTGTTTCCTCACACTGTACTGCTGACTGAGAAAGTGATTTTAATTAAATCTGTTTGCTAAGGAGTAGAGTGGGCATTTCTTTTAGTGCTAGCATGCCATTTCAGTCAGAGCAAGCATGTTCATTGTCAGGGGCCCTTGCTAGTTTTTTTTTTAACCAATGTATACATTGAGACCGTTGTTTAGGATTGAAGCACACTGACTTGTTCTGGGAGCGAGTAAGTTCCTGCGCTAGTGTGTCCTCTAGCGGCAGTTGTATAGAGCTGTTTCCGGGTTGCGTTTTTTCCCCCCCAAGTTTCTTTACTGCATGACGCCATGATAGTGTGGCAAATATAAGCAGTTTTTGTTTGATCTAAATGTTTCAAGCAGAGTTTGTGAAGGGGACAGGGTAACGAGAGTGGAAGCAGCATGCTGTGAATGGGAAAGACATTGGCACAGAGAGCTTGTTGTTTTAATGGTGTCAGTGAGGTATTTATGCTTTTTTTATGTGAGGGAGAAAGGTCTGGATGGATTTTTTACAGTGTTTTTGTGTGTAAAGAGAGACTGTGTGTGCATGTCGAGGTCGGGGCAGAGTGAGAGTGTTGAGCAGCTGGTCTACTGCACAGTGCTTGCATGTCTGGTTAGCATGGCACAGAGCTGTAGGTAATTTTTTTGAGACAGAATGGTGTTGGGGACAATTATATTTTTGTGTAGTGTGGCCAGCTTGGCAGACTTAGTGCTGGTTGGCACAATACATGCTGATAAGGACATGGCTAAAACTAGGTATTAGCCAATCAGCATTCTAGATTTTTTAAGCTCATTTTATAAACACTGTTAATAGCTGTTATTCCTATAATTCCAAATATCCATCTGTTTAACATGCCTGCCTCCTATATGATGAACAGGAATATTTGTTTCAAAGTTTAATGCAGAAACACATGTGAATGGTAAGTGGCTGTCACATCTAATAACAAGCATTTGTCAATGCCGAACGTTTCCTTTAATGGTTTATGTGGCAGGTGTGCATTCTGTTAGTTGAACTCTGGTGGGAGGAAAAGCCATTCTGAACTTGACCTCTACCTGTGAAGGGAAAAACCAGGAAGAAAAAATCTCACTGTGGATGATGGAGGGCTTGCAGGTCCCACCTCTGAACAGTCATGGTGATGATCCTTTTACTGAATCCAGTCTTGCTGTGAGTGGGACCCCTGCCAACCACACCAGAAGGGTAAGCCCTTGGGGTAGCTGGTCAGTGTCAGTTGGTGGATGTCAGGGGGCAGGGCTGGGGATCCTCCAGATAGAGGGACCGTGGAGCAGGAGAACAAATAATTGGAAAAAAATCTGGGGTGCAAATATTTAAGATTTCTGCAGTTACCAGCATGCATACCAGTATTGCAACAAGTGGGCAGAACTTTGTCTGGTGGTAGGAAAAGCATGACTGAACTATATTTTGACAAGCTGTCATATTTTCAACAGCATTTGAATACAGAAGCTCTGGTAATAAGAAGGCTATGGTGAAAATGTGGGGTGCATCTGTGGCCCATTGCAATAAGTGGGGATAACTTCATTTTTTTATATTTTGACCCCAAATGTTGAACATAGTCTTCTTATCACCCACACTTTATGAACTTTGTAAGTGAAAATGTTTAAATCCACGGGAAAATGACATTCCATGCCACAGATACAAAAACACATTAAGGTCAGGATATGAAAAATGACAGCTGTACTGGTCTTGAGTCGGTGTGATAAAAAAGCTATATTGAACATTTACTTCTAACAATCTCACAGGAGTGTGGTGTACATATTTTATAGAACACATACAACCAGAGGTGAGAAAGAGTAAGTGCCTCACCTGGAACTTGAAATCAGTCCACCCGGAATACAGTTCCGAATAAGTTAACCAGCTGCTCCACTGAGACAACTGGAACCTGGGCCATCCCAAGCACATTACTCTTTCTCAAATGCACAACCCAATGGCAACACAAATATTTACTTCTAACAATCTCGCAGGAGTGTGGTGTGCATATTTTGTGTACCTCTGTATGTGCTCCATAAAATATACACACACTCCTGTAGATGTTAAGTAAATATTTATACAATTTGGTTGTGCATTTGAGAAAGAGTAATGTGCTTTAGGATGGCCCAGGTTCCAGATGTCTCAGTGGCGCATCTGGTTAGCGCAATTGGAATGATATTCTGGGTGGTCTAGGTTTAAGTCCCAGCTGAGGCATTTACTCTTTCTTACCTCTGTTTGCATATACTGAAAATTTGAAGGGAAAATATTAAAATGACCAGTTACTTGCATGCACAGAACATTTTGAATGACTGGGTGTAAATCAGCTATTTTTATGTTGGCTTGCACACAAGTCAACATATTGCAGTAGTAGCAGATTTGGAGGTGAGATCACAGTGGACGAATGCAGGGCACGCATCAGTAGGAGCGTCCCTCATTCCCTAATAAGGCAGCTTGCAGGAACCACACCAGCAATACAGAATGGGGCCACCAGATCTAAGAAAATCTCCGCTGCAATCAGAAGCAAGTTTCTCATTGCATTGGCACAATAACACGCCTCCTGATGTAAACATGGTGGCACTGACTGTCTCCACCTGACTTCAGGGGTGCCCAATCCCCCTGCCGCATGCCCTGACCCACTTCATTTGCTGACAGGAGAGCCCACTCCCTGCCGGCATAATGACCCCCAAGAGGAGTGTGTGTCGAGGGGTGCCCAATCCCTCTAGGCACCATGCATTTCTCCCAACAGTCTTTCTTTGCCGACGGGGGGCCCAATCCCCATTAGCTACAGTCCCCATTCCCTGTTTATTTTGCTGATGGGGGAGCCCACTCCCTGTCAGCATAACGTCTCCCCATCTGTTGTGTGCTGACAGGGGTACCCAATCCCCTGTTGGCTATAGCCCCCCCAAAAAACAATCGGGTGGCACATTGGTAACCCACCTCAGCATGCCAAATGTCCCCGAAAAAAAAAATGTCCAGTGATGTTCCCTTTTTTTTTTCACCTGTAAAACAGAAAATGGTCCATCGTGGTCTCCCTGCCCCCTCCTCTAACCTGCACTCACCCTCTGAGCACCCTACCTCCCCACAGCCCCACTCACCCCATACTTACCTCCGGAGTCTGGCGCGATGATCTTCGGTAGACCGGGAACACATCTGCACTCTTCATAGCTGACCACGAACTGAAGAAATGCGGGTAAGTTGTATTTTGGCATAAATAGGGTTTTTTCAACTTTGGTGCATATCTTGGACATTTTTGGGAATTTTTACACCAAATTTTCTACATGGGATTTCTGGGACCTCTCCTCATGAATTCTGTCCCTATCATGGCATTATTCTGTCTGGAAAGGTGATTCCAAAATCATTGCATGGAATCACCTTTGGGACTGATTAATGAAGCGGCAGTGCCACTGTTCATGGGGAACTCTCAAAAAGCCTATGTTGCAAAATTTGTGGAAAAAAATAAAAATGGCTGTTTACAAGTGTGCATTATGCAGTTTCCACACACACTCATAACTTCATGAATTTGTAATATGTTCCTCCAGATTTTCAAAATTGCCATTTTCCACACCTCTTTATGAACAGTACAGCTGTCATTTTACATATCCTGGCCAAAATGTGTTTTTGCATGTCCGGTACAGACTAGCACAGTTGCTGCATGAAATCAGTTTTGGGATACTTTGAGGAAATGACAGTGACACTGTTCATGAGCAGAAGATCGAAATGCCTATATTGAACATATGATGATGAAAGTCTATAAAATGACTGTGTTACAAGCATGCATTACGAGTTCCCACATAACCTTGTAACTTTGCAAATTTGCAATATTTTCATGCCAGATTTTCAACACTGGCATTTTTCACCTTCTTATGAACAGTACAGCTGTCATTTTCACATTCTGCCCAAAATGTGTTTTGCACCTGTTGCATATGGCATGGTTGCTGTGGAAATCAACTTTTGGGACAAATTAACAAAATCACACTGCCACTGTTCATGAGGGGAGGTCCCAAAATGCCTATGTTGAAAATGTGGTTAAAAAAATTCCCCAGATAATTGGGTTTTGGACATGTGTTGCACAGTTTCTATGCATGCTCATGACTTTGCCAATTGTTCATATTTTCACTCCAGATTTTCAACATTGCCATTTCTTTTACACCTCCTCATGAACAATACAGTTGTCATTTTTTACATACTGCCCAAAATGTGTTTTCGGATCTGTGTCACCATATGGCATAGCCATTGTGCAAAACCACCTTTCAGCTAACAAACTGATAGTGCCACTCTTCATGAGGTGGGGTCACAAAAAGCCCATGTTGAAAATATGGAGTGAAAATACCAACACTCGCCTACAGTGATAGGGTTTCCAACTGTAACACCCCACCCTGTGCAGACTGACAGGTATTAGGGTTGTGACTCAGGGTCATCTGCTGTAATGCTCCCTATTCCACCCCCACCCCCACCCTACAGCCACTGACAGACATTGTGGTGTGCCTTGGAGTGTTTGTCCACAAAGTTCACCCCATTCTCTTATACTGCACCCACCTTAGCATATCTCCTTATGGAATGGGGTAAGTATAATACCCAAATACTCAAAGCACACCATGACACTTGTCGGTGTCTACAGGGTAGGGTGGATAAAATACCATGAGCGTTAGCTAATGACCCAAAGGCACACCCCAATGCCTGTTGGTCTCTGCAGAGTGAGGAGGAGTTAGCAGCACTTCAATATTCCTGCCATTCCTATTATGCGTCTCTAACTCCTGCACTACCAATGCCAGTGCCATGCGAGACAACATTCAGTATTGACAAATGCTTGTTTTGTAGTTGTTTCACCAAATTTTCAACATGGCCTGTTTGGGACCCACCTTGTGAAGAGATCCACTGTCATTTCATTCACTTGTCCCAAAAGGTGACTTTGCTGGGTGACAGTGCTATTCTGGGCCACAGGTGTGAAAACATGTTTGAGCTGGATGTGAAAAATCATAGCTGTGCTGTTAATAAGGAATTGTGCAAAAATGGTAATGCTGAAAATCTGGAGTGAAAATATTTAAAATTGGATAAGTTAGGAGTGTGCATAGAAACTCGCAATGCATGCTCATAATGCAAAAAATGTTGTAGGTGCCGTGATTGGTCCTTTTAAGAACAGATCCAGAAACAAATGATTTGATACCTTTGCCCTTCTGAGGCTCCTCAGTTAAAGGCATACTGGTGTTAATTAGTTTCTCTGACATAATCTTCTAGTATGTTTTAAATGTATATGTTAAACCAATGAGAATTATTTCTGCTTTTTCTATATAATCTGGTGTTAATAGTGTGGGATATTTGAAAAAACTGCCACAAAGCTTCTGAAGAAGGACCTGGTTGGTTCAAAAGCTAAAGCACTTTGTTCTTTTCTGTAACATCCATGTTGGTCCAATAAAAGGTATCAAATCATTTGTTTCTGTGTCTGCTCATAATGCAGTAATTTTGGAATTTTGTCCCCATATTTACAACACAGGCTTTTGGAATCCCACCTCATGAACAGTGGTACTGTCATTTTGTTACTTGGTCCTGAAAGATGATTCTGCACAGCAACTACAAAATCACAATTGCATTTCTCGTTGGTTAGCTGTGTCAGCAGCGGGAGCAGGTTGCAGTCAGTTACCAGAGAAAGGAGGTGGAGAGCTGCATGGAGCTGTGACTACAGTCGGCAGTGGGGTTACAGTCGGCAACCAAAGGAAGGAGAGCTGAGCTGTTTAGAGCTGAACTAGCAAGGGGCGCAGGTCGCAGTTCGGTGACTGAAGCAAGGACTGCTGGCCAACTGCAGACTGTGGTGTGGGATCGGGCTAATTCAGGAGAGAGGCACCAAGGTGGTAGGCTTTAAAAAGTCAGCCAGACAGCAGAGCTGAGAGCTGTGTTTGTTAGCTGAGTCGGCAGTGGGGGAGTAGGTCACAGTCGGTGACCAGAGAAAGGAAAGCAGAGAGCTGCGTGGAGCTGTGGCTGCAGTCGGCAGCTGGGTTGCAGTTGAAGACCAGAAGAAGAAGAGCAGAGCTATTTGGAACTGAACTAGTAAGGGGCGCAGGTCACAGTTCGGTGACTGAAGCAAGGACAGCCAGCCAACCACAGTCTGTGGTGTAGGATTGAGCCAATCAGAGAGAGAGGTGTCAAGGCAGTCAGGCTTTAAAAAGCTAGCCGGACTGCAGAGCTGAGAGCTGTGTTTCTTCCTGGCCTCCCTCCCTGACCCCTATTAAATATGGAGGGGGAGGAGGAGCCATATATGAAGTAGAGGAGTTAACAGGTCACAGGTCTACAGGTGGAGGAGCTAACAGCTCACAGATCTACAGGTCACTTGATCTTGGACTACTGATGCTGGAGGTGCTGGAGACTTGGACTTGAACTTGGTGTCTTGGACTTGAACTGGGTGACTATGGTTATTAATTCTTGATGCCTGCGGTTTGCACATGCTTTATTATTTCTAAAAAGTCTTGACTGTGGGTTGGGGCTGAGGAGGGGTGAGGTCAGGGGCCCAAAAATGCATAGGGTGTGATTTAAGGATGGTATCTGAGTATCACGGAAGAAATGGTAGGACAGCACAGAGGGAGGGGCGACCAAGGAGGGAGGATCTTTGGCAGGGTGGTGGGCTGTAGTGGCTGTGCAATGGATTTGATCCTAAATTGGGCTTGGAGGATGGGGGGTTGTATGATGTGTAAGCAGCTCACTCAGCTGAGGGAGGAAGTGTCGAAGATAAGGTGGGGTTAAATGGTGGGGGAAGCTGGGAAAAGGGGGTATGGATACAGGAACAGTATAAGCCAAGGAAGGTGTGGGAAGGTCTGAGTGGATTCACTGGAGGATCAGATACACTGTTCTGGAGGTCAAGGGCTTGGGAGGGAGAGGATGGAAGGGAATCCAGAGCGGATAGACCAAAGGTGGTAACAGACAACAGCAAGTCCAGAGTTGGGACAGGGATGCCTGAGACAGAAGAAAAAGGGTCAGTGGAATTGACAGCAGGTGGTCTGGAGGCACAAAATACAATGCCTGTAGCTAGAGAAAAGGGTCAGCTGGGGATCAGGAGGAGTGGAAGACAGTAGGCTCAGGAAAAGCCAGATGGATGCCCAGAATGAAGGATGATGTAGGCATAGGTGAAATAGGCAAGAGGTGGAAGTAACAAATAGTTTGCCCCCAGGTATCCAAGTCAAGGACATTTTGGAGGAAGGGGTCTGGCAGGGGCCATCAGAGAAGGGGGCAGAGCAGCTGGGGATGTGGGGAAAATCTCAGGTGCAGTGGAAAGAGGAGGAGGAGGGGCAGGCACATTGCATGCAGGGAAGGGGTGGAGGAGGGACGGCACTTAGGGACATGCCAGAGGGTGGCACTAGGGAGTGTGGCATAGAAAAGGGCAGGAAGGAAGCACTGGAAGAGATAGAGTTGAGCTCCTGGGAGGCTGAAAATGAACTGGAGGAAACCCTGCAGGGCAGGAGCTACAGTAGGAGGATGGGGCATGTGCCAGGCAGGGTGCAGGAGAGAGACAATATGCAGACAGGCAGGTGGTGAGGAGGAAGACTTCCCCAAGTGAGGTACAGTGCTCAAAACCTTCTGCAAAGATGGGCGGGACAAGAACAGTTGGAAGGGGATCAAGCACAGTTGGCACAATCTTGCATATTGACACAGACGGGAGAAGGCCAGGAGCAGATAGAGGGGGGGTCAGGTGAAGTTGGCTCATGCTCAAGCAGTGATGCAGGAGGGGTTTGCAGGGATGAAGGAAGCCAGATGGAAGTTCATTGGATAAAGAGGTACAGGAGGGAGGAGTCTGAGGAAAGACTAAAGGGAGAGGGTGAAGAACGACAGATGCTGGGTGTGGGTAAAAATCAAGATAGGTTAGGTGATGGGGAACAAAAGATGAGCAGGGTCAGAAACCAAGTCAGGATGGAACATGATGAGTCAAAGGGAGCCAAACCCTGTGACACAAAGCTAAAGGCCAAAAGGACACCCAGGAAGCAGGGGGCAGTAGGGTGGCACTCTTGGGGGACTCAATAATTAAGGGGCTAAAATGGGGAAGGAAGGGAGCAAAAAACAATGCAGTATGGGTACAGTGCATGCCAGGGATGATGGCTCTGGAGGTGAGGCATCATATTCCTTCTTGGGGTAAGCAGCAGGATGAAAGGACACATCTGGTGTTTCACCTGGGCACAAATGACTTGGAGGGGAAAAGTCTGATGGAAGTACAGGCAAGGTTCGAGGCACTTGCTAGGTCCTCTAGAGGCAACACTGTTTTTCCTTCCATTTCCTTCTCTGAGGTATTGCCAGTACCAAGAGTGAGCACACCCATAAAGGAGAAGATAAGGGCATTCAACAATTGGCCACAAGGTTGGTGCAGTCAGATGGGGTTCAGCAGGATAGGTGACTGGGGCTGTACATGGGAGGAGGAGGAGGAGGGGCTGTATGCCCAAGACAGGCTGCACCTGAACTTTTCAGGGGCAGCTGCACTAAAGAGTAAACTGGGGGACTTCATGGCAAGGAAGTAATGTTTATATTAAACAAAAAATATTTAAACTAAATAAGGGGGGCCTAAGGACAGGGCCATCCTTGCATGAGGAAGAGCAGAGAGGCTATCAGCCTCCCCCCAAGTCACAACACTCATTAAGGGAACAGTTAGCAGCAGGAAAGGACAGGATGGGGCTACATGTTGGAGGGCTTTGGTTACAAATGTCAGGAGCCTGGGGAACAAATGGGAGAACTGTAGGCCACCATGATGGAAGAGAATCTAGACACTGTAGCAGTGAGTAAGACTTGGTGGAACGAGCACCATCCCTGGAAGACGGTGATTCCAGGGTATCATTTGTTAAGGAAGGATCGGGAGGGGAAGAAGGGGGAGGGGTGGCATTATATGTCAGGGAAGGGACTGGGGCCATGGAAGAGCAGGATGAGGAGGGGAAAACAGAGATATTATAGGTCACCCTAGACAGGGGACAGGGGGGAAACCTGCACATTGGGGTAGTCTATAGACCTCCTAAGCAGGTGGAGGAAGGGGAAAGACACCTTATGGAATCCATAGCAAGGATGGCATGGAAAGGGAAAATTGTGCTAGTTGGGGACTTAAACCTTCCAGACATCAACTGGGAGGCCCAGACAGCAATCTCCGCAAGGAACAGAGGCATCTTAGAGGCTCTTCAGGGCATATTCCTGCAGCAAAGGGTCAGTGAGTCCACTAGGTGGATGTGGTCCTCACAAATGGGGACAGTGTGGAGGAGGTGGAGGTGGGGAAGAGCTTGGCACCAGTGACCACAGGGCTGGCAGGTTCAGGGTGGGAGCGGGCAGTGTGAGGGTTAGGATGAAAACCTTGGCAATGGACTTCAGAAAGGCTGGCTTTCATGGAATGAGGAAGGTAGTTAGGGAAGAAATGTTGAGGCTAGGGGATGTACAGGGGGTGGAGGCATTATGGGCAGCCATCAAGAAAGGGGTATTTAAAGCCATGAACTTATGTATAAGAAGGGTAAGAAAGAATAGAAGACAGAAAAGACCTCTATGGTTCACTAGAGAGGTGGCTTTAGGGGTCAAGGAGAAGACTAGAGCATTCAAGAGGTACGAGAGAACACAAAAGTAAACCTACAGGTAAAAAAAGAAAGGAGACAGGGCAAAAGATAAGGAGGGCTAAGAAGGCCACTGAGGAGAGGATAGCAAAGCAGACAAGGAGGGGGGACAAAAACTTCTTTAGGTACATTGGAGAAAGGACGAGGGCACAGCATGGGATTGGGAGGCTAAAGAGGGAAGTGGAATATTACTGGAAGGGGATTTTGAAAAAGCAGAGGCATTAAATAGCTATTTTGCCTCAATATTCATGGAGGAAAGAGAGGGCAGGGGACCAGGACGGGCTGGGGAAGGTGACAGCCACAGGCAGGTAGGTGTGGCAGAATTCACAGCTGAAAGAGTAAGGGAAGAGCTGGGTAGACTTAGGGTGGACAAGGCAATGGGGCCTGATGGAATTCACCCAAGGGTTCTCAAGGAGGTGAAAGATGAACTGGTGCCACATCTGATGAGGCTGTTTAACTTGTCCTTGGTCATAGGGGTGGTGCCAATGGACTGGAAGAGGGCAGATGTGGTCACTCTACATGAGGGGGGCAGAATGACAAGGTCAAAAACTACCATTCCATTAGTCTTGCCTCAGTCGTGAGGAAGGTAATGGAAATGCTACTTAAGATCAGGTTGATAGAATACTTGGAGATGAATGGCATGCAGGATGACAGGCAGCATGGCTTCACCAAGGGAAGGTCCTGTCAGACTAACCTGAAACAGTTTTCATGGGGTGACACAGATAGTGGACCAGGGAGGAGTGGTGGACGTGGCCTATCTGGATTTCAATAAGACCTTTGACATTGTTCCACATGGCGTAATGGTGCATAAGCTGGACAGACTAGGGGTGGACCTCAGGATCATCAGGTGGGTGGAAAACTGGTTGAATGGAAGGAGTCAGACAGTGGTGGTAAATGGGACATATTCGAGGGAATGGACAGTGACCAGTGGGGTGCCACAGGGTCAGTGCTAGGACCAATACTCTTTAACATCCCTGTTGCTAGCCTTTGGAAGACAGAAATCTTGCTTGTAGAGCATAAAGCAGCTAACTAAAAGAAGCTACCATTTTCTTACTAATTTAACACTTCTATCTCAGCAGTAGTCAGTGTCTGCTGAGATTAAGTAGACAGATACTTTATTAGACATAGAAAGGGTCTTATTTAGGTTTAAAGAAAGAAAAGAAAGAAAAGTGTGTGTTCTGTGCTGGGAAGGGTACTGTATCAACTTATTGTGCTAAATCAGAAGGAGGAGAGAGAGCTTAATTAGGGGTGTGGCTTAGACAATATAAAAGCAGGTGACTCCAATTACAACTTCCTATTGCTAGCCTTTTTTCTTACTAACTAACCTCCATCCCACCCACCCTAATCCAGTTCTACTTTTATAGCCACTGGATTTGACTGACAACTGGAAATTCCTGTGTGGCAGAAGGAGGGGAAGGATCATAGAGAAACATTAGTTTTGTCAACTATAAAGGAGAAAAGTAGCTCACTGCCCGCCCCAGCTGCTGGTGGTCTGACACTGTGCAAGGAAGAAGGAGGCTACTGAAGAATATGGAAGTTGCTGTCCCAGAACAGGAAGGATGAGAGTTGTAAGGAGAGAAGAGAGTAAGCATACAGAGAAACAGGAAAGGGAACACAAAATAAGACATGATAAGAGTGGTGCAGTGAAATGGCTGTGGGGTGGCAGTGTTCCGGGAGACATTCCAGTGGCTGCAATGCTGCCCTATTTGCAGGCACCTCTCTCGTCTGAGGGAGAAGGTTGCCCATCTCCAGGATGACCTGGTTAGGATTCATGAAACCTCCTCCCCCATCCAGGGACCACCAGTGCCAATGCCACTACCTCAGAGGTTGCCAAGAAAGAGGAGAGGCTGGACCAGGGTGGGCTCAGGAAGGGAGAGGTGGTGGAACAGAGTTGCATCCCTCCAGCTGTACCTCTTCATAATTCATATGCTCTTCTGGTGGATAGTGGTTCCTCTATGGAGGCACCTGCAGTGAAAACCAAGGACGATCCTGGGAACCTTCGCTAAGGAGACCCACAGAAGGGTGGCATAGGACCCCACAGTGGAAGGAAACAACTCCTGGTGGGGGACTCAATCGTTAGGGGTAGAAGTGTGGGAGGAAGGGAGAGAGGTAAGGTGCCTGCCTGGTGCCACAGCTTGGAGGGACATGAAGCGAATCCTCAGGATTGTGGGAGCAGCAGCATGAGGGAGGGAGCTGGATGTAATTGTCCACCTAGGGACAAATGACCTGGCTAGGAATGAGATCAAAGCAGTGCAATAGGAGTTTGTAGAGTTGGGGAGGGGCCTTAGACAAGTAGCACATACGGTAACCTTCTCGGAGGTGCTGCCTGTCTATGGCAAGGGTGATGCTAGGGTACTCCTCACCAGGGAATTCAATGAATGGTTGACAAACTGGTGTGGAGCTCGGGGTTTTGGCTTCATTGGGGACTGGGGAACCACCAGGAGGAATGCAGATTTATACTGGCGTGATGGTCTGCATCTTTCCAGAGGGGGAACTAGGATCCTAGGTGAGAGGTTTAAATGCTTCATTGGCAAGCATTTAAACTAGCCAAGGGGGGAGGCAATGAAAAGGAGCAGGGACATCCCAGCCTCCCCCCACAAAGCACAGTAATTAGTGAGGTAAACACCAAGGTAGAGAAGTCATTAGGGAGCAGGACAGAGGTAAATGTAAAAAAAGGCAAAGGCAGTAAGGACATGGATAGGGCTAAAAGGGGTAAGGCCATCAAAAAGTGGAGGGTGATGAGTATCAATGCCCATAGTCTGTGTAACAAGTTCCCTGAACTAGTAGCCTTGATGGAAGAGGGTTGCCTGGATATTCTGGCAGTCACAGAAACATGGTACACAGAGAACCATGACTGGGATGTCAACATACCAGGATACACAATCTACAGGAGGGACAGGAAGGGTTAAAGAGGAGGAGGAGTAGCTCTCTATGTAAAGGAAAGGATCAAAGCAACAGAATTAAAGAGTAAACAGGGAGCAGATGAGGCACTCTGGATCACCCTGGAGACAGGAAATGGCACCACAAACCACATGGGGATTGTATACAGACCCCAATCTCAGGGGGAGAGAATGGACAAGGAAATGATAGAAGGCATCCTTAGAATGACAGAAATATGGGATGTATTATTGATGGGGAACCTGAATATGCTATATGTTGACTGGAGCACCTTTGCTACAGGCACCTCCAAGAGCAGGGTCATTCTTGATGCCCTACAAGGGGCATGCCTCAGACAGCTAGTATTGAAACCCACTCAGGAGGGAGCATTCTTAGACCTGGTACTCTCAAATGGGGACGGAGAAAGAATCTCAGATTTAGAAGTGGGTAACCATCTGGGAACAAGCGACCACCAAACAGTGTAGTTCACGATGAACACAGCCATACAATCAAGCCATAGAAAAGCAAGAGCGTTGGACTTTAGGAGGGCTGACTTTGGGAAAATGTGAGAGTGCCTCAGAAAAGCACTAGCAAACAGGCAAGAAGGAGGGGTGGAGGGACAATGGGGAGTAATCAAAACAGCCATCACAGAGGCAACAAGCCTTTGTGTAAAGCAAATCAACAAATCACAACAAAGGAAAAAAATTCTATGGTTCTCAAAAGAGGTGGTTGGGAAGGTTAAAGAGAAAAGGATAGCATTCAGGAAATATAAGGAAACACAGAAGGAGCAGGACAAAGAACTTTCTCAGTTAAAGCAGAAAGAGGCAGGGAAGGCAGTCAGAATAGCAAAGGCCCAGGCCAAGGAAAGGATAGCCAACTCTGTTAAGAAGGGGGATAAGACCTTTCATAGGTACATTAGGGAGTGAAGAAAGACCAAAGAAAGGATACTGAGGCTTAATAAAGGGGAGGGAATGTGGGCAGAGGGTGACAATGAAAAAGCAGGGATACTGATTGAATATTTCTGCTCAGTATTCACAAAGGAAGAGGAGGGGGAGGTACTTAAACCAAACAAGAGAAACACTCTGAAGACAGAGGTTGATACCAGTCCATTTACAGAAGAAAGGGTTTTGAAAGAACTAATAAAATTGAAGGTGGACAAAGCAATGGGGCCTGATGGGATTCACCCAAGAATTCTAAAAGAACTAAGGGTAGAACTAGTGACATCGCTGACTACTCTCTTTAACAAATCATGGGAGGATGGGGTGGTACATGAGGACTGGAGGAGGGCTGATGTGATTCCTCTTCACAAAAGTGGGAGCAGGACAGAGGCAGGAAACTACAGATCAGTTAGTTTGAACTCAGTGGTAGTGAAAATAATGGAATCGCTTCTGAAAGAAAGAATTGTTGAGTACCTAGAGGCCAGTGGGGCGCAGGACCCAAGGCAGCATGGATTCATGATGGGAAGGTTGTGTCAGATGAATCTAACAGATTTCTTTGACTGGGTGACCAAAGTAGTAGACCAGGGAGGGGCTGTGGACATGGCCTACCTAGATTTTAGCAAGGCATTTGATACAGTACCACACAAAAGATTAATACACAAGTTAGCCAGCATTGGAGTGGGTCCCAAGGTGGTAGACTGGATAAAAAATTGGCTAGACAACAGGACGCAGCGTAGTAGTAAACGGAGTCCACAGTGAAGAAAGGAGGGTTACTAGCTGGCACACGAGGGTTTAGTACTGGGACCAACTTTTAATGTCTTCATAAGTGACATTGCAGAGGAACTGAAAGGAAAAGTATGTCTCTTTGCAGATGACACAAAGATCTGCAACAGGGTTGATACACAAGATATAGTGGAAAGGATGAGAAGGAACTTGGCAAGGTTGGAGGAATGGTCAAATGTATGGCAGCTCAGATTCAATGCAAAGAAGTGTAAGGGAATGCACCTGGGAAACAAAAACCCAGGGGAAGAGTACACAATGGGGAGTGAGATACTGATAACAGTAAAAATGGAAAGGGATCTGGGGGTAATTATACCAGATGACCTAAAGGTAGGCAAGCAATGTGAGAAGGCAGTAGGGAAGGCTGAGGGGGATACTAGGATGCATAGGGAGAGGCATTAATAGTAGAAAACAGGAAGTTGTTATCCCTCTGTACAGACAGTTGGTGAGACCCCATCTGGAGGCACTGTGTGCAGTCCTGAGACCCCATCTCCACAAAGACATAGACAGAGTGGAGGCTGTCCAGAGGAGGGTAATCCAAAATGGTGCAGGGTCTGCACCAGAAGACATACAAAGAAAGACTAAAGGAACTTAATATGTATACCCTTGAGGAAAGAAGGGAGAGAGGGGACATGATAGAAACGTTCAAGTACCTCAAGGGAATCAACAAAGTCCAAGAGGGCAGCATCTTTCAGAAAAAGAGATGTGCAAGAACAAGGGGGCACAATTTGAAGATAGAGGGAGGATGGCTCAGAGGTAATGTGAGGAAGTATTTTTTCATGGAGAGGGTTGTGGATGTATGGACCAGTCTCCCTGAGGAGGTTGCGGAGTCAAGAACAGTGGGGGAATTCAAGAATACATTGGACAGACATAAGGCAGTCCTAGTGGGTTTTAGGAGGAAGCAAACTGTTGGTTAACTAGGATCTACAGCTTATCTGTTAGGTAGGAAAATGGGCAGACTAGGTGGGCCAAGCGGTCCTTATCTGCCGTCAAATTCTGTTTTTCTATGTTTCTATGTTAGTGACCTAGCAGAGGGTCTGGAGGGATGGGTGTGCCTGTTCGCAGATGATTCAAAGGTCTGCAATAGGGTGGATTCACCTAGTGGGGTGCAAACCATGCAGTAGAAACTGAAGAGGCTGGAGAGGTGGTCTGACACCTGGAAATTGAAATTTAATGCACAAAAGTGCTCTCTGATGCACCTGGGCAGGAGGACTAGGAGGGAAACTTACTCCCTTGGGGAAGGGTGATTAAGGAGAAGGAAACGGAAAGGGACCTGGGGATTATGGTATTGTGTGACCTCAAGGTGGGCAGCCAGTGTAGCAGGGTGGTGGGAAAGGCAAATGGAATGTAGGCCTGCATTGCGAGGGATTTTAATAGCAGGGAGAGGGAGGTGCTAATGCCATTATACAGAACCATGGTCAGGCCGCATCTGGAGTATAGGGTGCAGTTCTGGAGGCCTCACCTATGAAGAGATGTTGAGTTAATCGAAAGGGTACAGAGAAGGGCAACCAAAATGGTATGAGGGATACAGGATGTACCTCATGAGAGAAGATTGAGAGGGCTGAATTTTTACCCTCTGGAGATTAGGAGGGAGAGGGGACACATGACTGAGACCTTTAAGTATCTGAAGGAAATAAATAAGGTGGAGGGTGATAGCTTGTTCAAATTGAAGAAGGGAGCGAACACGAGGGGACATAGACTCAAACTGTAAGGTGGGCAATACAGAGGTAATGTCAGGGGGTAGTTTTTTCACGGAGAGGGTGGTGGAGGCATTCAACAAGCTGCTGGAGGAGGTAGTGGCAGCTGAAATGGTGGAGGGGTTCAAGAGGGCTTGGGATGGATTTAAGGGGATGGGAAAAGAGGGTGGAAGCATAACAGAAGGGAGGAGGTACGGTGTTGGGCAGACTAGATGGGTTGTGGGTCCTTTATTTGCCATCACGTTTTTGTGTGTGTAATGAAATGACTGTGACAGTGTTCATGAAGTGGGATCCCAAGAAACCAATGTTGAAAATTTGAGGCCAAAATTCCTAAAATGGCTTATATATCAACATAACTTGAAAACTCAATTTTCTGCCATTACACAGTGGCTACCTTTGATTCATCAGTTTGTAGTTCAGCTTTGAAGAGTGCAGACATGTCCCAGTCCAGAGAAGTTGACAGTGCCAACCTCTGTAGATATGTATGGGGTAAGGGGGGGTACAGGGAGGTGGATGCTCAGTTGGAGGGTGGGGATGGGGAGGGACTGGGGTGACCACGAAGGACCATTTTCTTTTTACAGGTTACAAAAAGACAACATGGGACAGTTTTCTTTGTGCACACTGGGGTGGGCTACCAGTGCACCTCATGAGTTGGTGGGTACATAATGCCAACAAGGGACTGAGCACCTCGATGTTATCATGGGGATGGGGAATGGAGGGAGCGGGAGGGCAGCAACAGTGGGAGGGTTTTATTTGCTTCCAGGCTGAGACAGAAATGGAGGGAGCAGGGAGAACAGGAGCAGTGGTAGGGGTGAATGGCATTCTGCTATTCCCAAGATGATGACGCCAGTGCAACTGCATATGTGCGCGAGGTGTGCATGTGCAGTTCTCGAATTAGACTATGGAAGTAACCACTGAAATAGTGCAGCTGTTACACCATAGCAGTTGACCATGGTGGAGTGCTCCCAGCTCTGTTGGACATTTGGAAGGATACTTCCAAAAGTCCAATGGAAGTGTGCCACGATTGACAGTTTTCAGGCTACAGATCACAAAATGGTTGCAGCCTCTGCCCACAGCCATAAAAATCTCTTGTCCCCAGTCATTACCAGCTGTACCATTCTCACCTCAGTCTGTGCCATTGTGTTCCACACTATTTTCCCTGCCTTTTTCTTTTCTCCTGATACACTTCCTTTCCCCTTCTTCTGCATTTCCTTATACCTTCTGAAGGCTACCTTTTAGCTTTTATCTTTTCAGCCAGGTCTTTCCAGAACCATAATGGTCTCTTTTCTTCTTGCTTTTGCTCACTTGCTTTTGCAGAGGTTTGTTGCCTTCACTCTGCCTCCTTTAGCTTTGCCCACAGTTCCTCCACCCTACCAGGTCATCCCCCCTGCTAGGTCACCCTGAGGCATTCGCCATCATTTTAAAATCTGCCCACCCAAAGTCCTGGACCATCGCCCTTGTGTGGTCTGATACTGCTGCCATCCTTATGTTGAACCACACACTATATGGTGATCATTGGTCCTCACTCAGCCTCTCACCTTGATATCTGCAATACTGTTCATGTTATTGACTACCAGGCCCAGTATTGCCCCATAAAAGGTGGACTTCCTGAGTATCTGCCTGAGAAAAGTCCCCTGCAGGAAGTCCAAGATGTTCCTGCTTCTAGCTGAGGCTGCAATTTGGAGGATCCAGTCTGCATCCTGCAGTCAGAAGTTGCCCACCAGCAGCACTTGCCCCTTTTCTGTCATTTTGCCAGTTGCTACTACCAACGCCTTATCTAAATCCTCCACCTGAGTTGGAGGGCTATAGATCATACCAGTGCACATAGTTGCTTTGTTTTCCATCACCTTGGTTACCCACAGTACCTCCATTCCCACCTGGATTCCCACTATCTCTGTAACTTTTGTGCATTCCCTTAAATAAAGCACCACCCCTCTTCCCTTTCTTCCCACTCTGTCTTCCCTGAACTGAGTATAACCCAGTATTGTCATGTCCCAGTCATGGCTTCTAGTACACCACCATGACTCGTTAATGGCCACAATATCCAGGTCTGAATCTGCCATGATGGCCTCTATGTCCAGAATGTTATTTCATAGATTGATTACATTTGCACACAAGACTACATGATTTCTTACCACTCTACCTGTTACCCTGTTATTTCATTTTTACCCTCCTTTCTTATGTTGTTATCATGTGTAGTACTTTCATAATGTATATTTCATGTTTTTATTGTAACCATTTTTGTATTTTACACAGGACGGTCTTGCGAACGGGGATTTTTTTTCTCTAATGACTTGTGTATCCCATATTCAAATAATGAGTTTCTCCATCCATCCATCTAACTATCTATCTATCTATCTATCTATCTATCTATCTATCTATCTATCTATCTATCTATCTATCTATCCCTTCTCATATTGCTTGTGTTCCCATTCCCTTTCCTTTCTACCACTCTGCTTCTTTTATTATTTTGCACCCTGTGGGATTTAGTCCCCTTGAATCCTCTCTACTCTCCACTTCAGTCTGTGTTGGGGGGATGGGTACTGTTTATGCCTTGTTGAATCCTTCTACCACCACCCTCAGCTATTGTAAATATTCCTCAAAGTAACATTTCAACTATACATGGAAACATACATAGAAAGTAACGGCAGAAGAGGCCCATCTGGCCCATCTAGTCTGCCCATAAGTATACCCCCACCCATTAGCTGCTATTCATTGGTATGATGCCCCTAAACTGATCCCATGCATTTTTAAAGGATACCACTGTCTTTGCCTCCTCCACCTCCTTTGGAAGCGAGTTCCAGGAATACACCACTCTCTCAGTGAAGAAGAATCTACTTGTGTTGCCTCTGAATCACCCTCCCTCCCTCCCTCCAGCTTGATGTTGTGCCCCTTGTTCTTAAGTTGCTCTTTCTCTGGAACAGGTCCTATTCCTGTGCTTTTCTTATACCCTTCAGGAACCTGAAGGTGTCTATCATGCCTCCTCTCTCCTGCTGCTGTTCCAGGGAATACATGTTTAAGTCCTGTATGCATTACTCATAGGTTTTGTTGTGCAGGCCTAGTACCATTTTTGTTGCTTTTCTCTGCACAGTTTATAGTCTATTGATATCCTTTTTGGGGTGTGACCTCCAGAACTGGACGTTGTACTCCAGATGTGGCCTTACCAGTGTTCTGCAGAGTGGCATGATGACCGCTCTTTTTCGACTGGTAATCCCCCTGCTTATGCACCTCAACATCTCATTTGCTCTTTGTGCTGCCCTCTCACACTGTTTTGACATTTTTAGATTGCTCGTTATGACGATCCCCAGATCTCTTTTCTGCGTGAAGGATTCCAAATTTTCTACTCCTTGGTAACATCCCCCTCTTGGGTTTGTCTTTCCTATGTGCATGACTTTGTAGTTCTTGGATTGAAATGAAGTTGCTATGTTTTTGACCATTTTTCCAGGGTCATTATGTCTGTCTTCATTTTCTCTATTCTTGCTAGAGTATCTACCCTGTTTCCTATCTTAGTGTTGTCTGCAAACAGACCCATCTTCCTTGCAAGTCCATCTGATACGTTGCTAATAAAGATATTGAACAATAATGGTCCCAGCACTGATCCCAGTGGTACACCACTAGTTACATTTCTTTCCATGGAGAGTAAGCCGTTTGCCAGAACTCTCTTGGTTCTTCCTGTAAGCCATCCTTTTACCCAGTTTATTACCTATTTCCCCAACCCCATATTATCTAACTTGTTTAGTAGCCTTCTGTGTGGGCAAAACCAAATGCCTTACTGAAATCCAGGTATATGACATCTACTGCACCTTCCTGGTTTACTATTTTTGTCACCCACTTAAAAAAGTCAAAAAGGTTTCTTTGGCATGCCTTTCCTTTGTAAGGATGGTACATGGATTGCATCACAAGTCCTATGAGGACAGTTTGAAGGAATTGAATATCTACTCCCTGGAGGAGAGGATGGAGAGAGGGGATATGATAGAGACATACAAGTATCTTATAGGGAGTAACAGGGTGCAGGAATACACTATCATTAAGCTAAAAAGATGTTCGAGGACTAGAGGGCATGGGATGAAGTTGGAGGGAGGACGATTCAGAGGAAACGTGAGGAAGAATTTCTTCACAGAACAGGTGGTGAACAAGTGGAACACCCTGGCAGAGGAAGTGGTGGGGCTGAAACAATCACAGGATTTAAGGATGCATGGGGTAGACATAAGGAACTCTGGAGGTGAGGTTAAGGGGCAACAGACTTCTAGGAAACATAAAGTAAACTTACAAGCTCAAATGGGCAGACTGAGTGGGCTGTAGGCCTTATCTGCCGACACTGTCTATGTATCTATGTATCTAATGCCATGCTGTTTTGTGTCTAACTTGTTTACCTCAAGAAAGATTATAATCCTCTCATTTAGGAGGACTTCCATTGTTTTCTTCACGATAAAGGTGAGGCTTACTGGTCTGTAATTGCAGTCACTATCCTTGCACCCACTTTTACTTAATGGAATGACTGTTGCCTGTTTCCAGTCTTGAGGGACATCGTCCAACTCGAGAGTTAAGTTAAAAAGATTTGCCAGTGGAGCTGACAATTCTTCTTTTAGTTCTTTCAGCAGTCTTGGATGTATTCCATCTGATCCCATGGCTTTGTTTGTTTTGATTTTTCCTCTGTAAAGAGACTTGTGTCAATTCTGATGTCTCGTTTCTTGTGCCCTTTACTGGTAGGTCCACATCCATCCTAGGCTTGGTTTGCTGGCCAAGGCACCTAGCTTCACCTGAGCTCTTTCCTTCTAAAAATTGATTGAAAGGACAGAGCAGAGAACCTTACCAGAGAAAGGGAAACGGATTAAGACTTCTTTTGGCTAAGCAGATTTACTATGTGTTGTTATTTTTATTTTGTACTCACAGGGATTGCTACTGTTTTTTGCTAAAATTTCATTGCTTTATTTTTCTCTGATTCAAATTGTTGTTGCTGATATACCTTCTGCATTATTACAAGGTATGCTTACAGGTGTGTGCTAACAGATTACTGCTGTAATCTTCTGATTCAAATTATCTTTTGCAAGTTATATCTTCTGTTACTGCTTTATTTTTCTCTGTAGCAAAGTGTTTCTTATAGGGTATATCTTCTCTGAAAATATTACAGGTGGTGCTTTTCAGGTTTTACAGTTTTATCTAACATTAGCATAACTTTTCAGGGTTACTGCATTTGTTGTTGATTGATTCTTTCTGCTCTTACCTCCTTGTTCTTTCATCCGTGGTGGTTCTTTTTCTGCAGGGGAAGGGCCCAGCCACCCACCCCCATCCCCAACCACCTCATACTACACCTTTTATAGGGTACCACAGCTGTGACATTTCCTGTGGCAAAGCAGGAAGGGGCAGATCAGTGGGGCATACACAAGGTGAGCTCATTTACAGAAGCACTAGTAATTTAACTTGTTATAACAAGTTATACAAAAACAAAACACAAAATTAAACCATTACTTGCATTTTCTTCCTTCTAATTACTCTGACCAGGTTATAAACCCAGCAGCTTAAAATGAATGGATATCATTAATTGCAGGTACTGCGGAACTCTTTTCAGAAGGACAGTCTTACAGGATTTAGGACACTGTCCTACATGCTGGGCCATTGGAGATCTTAGGGCTCAGCTCTGGGCAGCATGGGCAGAGATTGCACACCTCAAATTTCATATTCAAGAGGAAATACATTATAAGAACCACCTGCCATTTCCCCAACATCCAACAGAAGAACCTCAACCGCAGAGGGTAGTTGGTCCAGGAGGTTGGCAGGTGGTTAGGAGGGGCAAATCGGGTGCCCCATCACTCTGTGCTGTCCAATATATTACCTCCAAAAACCATATAAACACTACAAACAGGTATCTGCCTCTATCTCCGAAATCAAACAAAGGGGCAGAGGACACTGCAGAGCAGGACACTGCAGCACAGGAGCTATCAAAAAAAACTTGCCCAAATCAGGAACCAAAACAAAAAAAAAAAAAGGAAATCCAAAAAACTTCTGATCATAGGAGACTCCATGATTCACGGACTTGATACCCATCTCCAGCTAGGATAATGGTCAGATGTCTCCAAGTACATCAGTGTGGAGAGACACTGACCACATTGCTAAAAGTGTTCTACAAAGCAGGAGAAAACATTGACATCCTGGTACACATAGGGACTAATGATCTCACCAGCTGGTCAGTTGTGGAGACCAAGGAACACCTTACCAGGCTGGGTGACAAACTATCATCCATTTCATCTGACATCTCCTTCTCTGAGATCCTTCCAGTCTGGGAGAGGGGGGCAGATGGATGGAAGGTCAGAGAAAGGGAGATAGGGGAGCTAAACATGTGGCTCAAGGGCTGATGCCAGGAAAAAAGACACAGATTTGTTGGGAACTGGCAACAGTTCTGGGAGCAAAAGTTCTTTAAATTTGATGGACTGCATCTGACTAAGGAGGGAGTCAGTGCATTGGGGCAGAAGTTTGATGTCTCTGCAGAATATTGAAACTAGCAAATGGGGAGAGGAGTGCAGCACCCCATACATCGAATGAGAAGAACACCCCTCCCCCCTCAGCTAGTGGTCAAACAGGGATTCAGCATGTTTGCAGTTCATTTGTATCCTCCAGGTAAGAAAAAAAGACCCTCTCCCCATATGATGCATAGGGGAAATACCAAACCTCACCCAACAACTAACACACCGAAATCTGGCCAATGGAAAATCATGTAAACAAATGCTCACAGCCTGGGAAATAAGATTCCAGACCTGCAGGCAATAATGTCAAAGGCTAAACTGGACATAGTAGCAATTAGTGAGATGTGGTTTACCAGTAACCACACTTGGGAGACTTCAGTACCTGGCTATGTACTGTTCAGAAGAGACCGAGGTGCAAGGAGGGGTGGAGGGCCCTGTATGTCAATGAAAATATCAAAGCTACAGAAATTCAGAATACACATAAGGAGCCAGAAGAACTGTGGGTCACCCTGGAAACAGGAAATGGAACAGCCATAAGAACTGGGGTTGTCTACATGCCGCAGACCAGGGGAGGACATAGACACATTAGTGTTAGAAGATATACAAACATGACAGCTAAAGGGAGGTTCTGATAATAGGAGACTTCAACATGCCGGATACAGATTGGTCAATACCAGCAGGAACATCTGCCAGAACTAGGCACATGGTGGATTCCCTGCATGGGGAGGGCCTCAAACAACTGGTACAACAATCCACAAGAGACAGGGCTATCCTAGATCTAGTACTGACTAATAGGGAAGGGATCACAGATCTCCAGGTAGACGGTCACCTGGGGGCCAGTAACCATCACATGGTATGGTTCAATTTGGCCACTACATCTAAATCCTCCATTCCAAGGCAAAAATATGGGATTTCAGAGGAGCTGACTTTGATAAGATGACCAACAGAGTTAAGCTAGCCCTGGCAAAAAGAAACACAGGTGAGGGGACAGCAAAGTGGGCAAGCATTAAGGATGCATTACTTGAAGCAACATCCCATTGTGTTAGGCAGAAAAGGAAGTGCAAAAGAAGAAGGAAACCACTTTGGTTCTCAAATACAGTAGCAGAAAAGGTCAGAACCAAAAGGCTGGCCTGCAGGAAATATAAAGGAACATAGCGAGATGAAGATAGGGAGGCATACCACACTGCCCTAAGGGAAGCAGGGAAGGCAGTAAGGCAGGCAAAGTCCCTAACTGAGGAAACACTAGCATGAACAGTAAAAAAAGGTGACAAGACTTTCTATAGATACATTAGTGAAAGGAGAAAGTCCAGAGGGGGTATTGCTATGCTCAAAGGAGAAAAGGGGGCATGTGAGCAGGAGGACCCTGTAAAAGCATCTATCCTAAATAGATACTTTTGCTCAGTATTTACTGAATAGAAGGTAGTACAGGGCCCACAGCTCAGCACCATGGACACAGGGAGGAGGGAGGTGAGCACTACTCCCTTCACAAAAGAAAGGATCCTACAAGAGCTCACTAAGCTCAGGGTGGACAAGGCAGTGGGACCTGATGGCATACATCCCAGGGTACTTAAGGAGCTATGGGTAGAACTAGCAGAGTCATTAGCAGAACTGTTTAGTGAGTCTCTGAGCACAGGAGAGGTCCCAGAGGACTGGTGAAGGGCTCATGTGAGCCTGCTCCACAAGAGTGACAGCAGGGAGGAGGCAGGGAACTACAGGCCAGTCAGTCTTACTCAGGAGTGGGCAAGATTATGGAGGCACTCCTTAAGGAAAGGATAGTGCAACACCTGGAATACATAGGAGCACAGGATCCAAGACAGCATGGGTTTACAAAAGGGAGGTCCTGTCAAACTAATCTCATAGATTTCTTTGACTGGGTAACCAGAGTGGTGGGCCAAGGGGGAGCAGCTGATGTCGCCTACCTTGACTTCAGCAAAGCTTTCGAAACTGTTCCACATACAAGATTGATAAATAAGCTGGGTAGGCTCGGGGTGGGTCAAATATTGGTCAACTGGGTGGCAAATTGGTTGATGGACAGAAAACAGAGAGTGGTTGTAAATGGTGTACAGTCAGAAGAGATGCAAGTCACAAGTGGGGTACCTCAGGGATCAGTCCTGGGGCCAGTCCTCTTCAATATCTTCATTAGTGACATTGCAGATGGACTAGAGGGTAAGGCTTGTCTGTTTGCAGATGACACCAAGATCTGCAACAGAGTAGATGATCCTGATGGGGTGTGCAGAATGACAAGAGGTCTGGATAAACTATCAAAATGGTCAGAAGAGTGGCAACTGGGATTTAATGCAAAAAAGTGCAAGATCATGCACATAGGGAAGAGAAACCCTGAAGCCACCTATAGGCTGGGAAGGGAGTTGCTGGCAGTCACAAAGGAAGAAAGAGACTTGGGCATCATCATCACTGATGACCTGAAATCATTCAAGTAGACCTCTAAAGCAGTAGGTATGGCTAGGGGGATGTTATGGTGTCTTAGTAGGAGTATCACTAGTCATAAGAGGGAGGTAATAATCCCTCTTTACAAGACACTGGTTAGGCCCCATCTGGAGTACTGCATGCAGTACTGGAGACCACACCTTCTCAAGGACATTAACCAAATTGAGGCAGTCCAGAGAAGGGCAACCAAAATGGTGCAGGGACTGCATCAGAAGACATATGAGGACAGATTAACAGAGCTCAATATGTATACCCTCAAGAAGGAGGAGAGAGGTGATATGATCAAACATTCAAACACCTTAAGGGCATTAACAAGGTAAAAGTCTAACATGTTTAAATATAAGAAAAATTAAAGTTTCATTTCCTGAATAACTTATATTGGACCCCTTCTAAGCTATATAAAATCGGACGAGATCTGACCAAAACTGTTTCCAATGTCATCGGGTAATGGGGATTTGTATCACAATTTTTGGGAATGCCCATCGATAAAAATGTTGTGGGACCAAATTAAACAAAAGGCAGACCCATTACTGGGCATTGACCAGTATTTTACCCCGGAAATTTGTCTGATAGGGGATTATTCTGGTATCAAGTTTAAAGTGCGAAGATACTATATGGCTCTGATATCATCTTCGCTTAAAAAGTTAGTGTTAAGACACTGGCTAGAAGACACCTCAATCGCTTACACGGAGTGGTTGCAGGAGATGTTATTTAATTTGAATATGGAGAAATTCGGGGCAGTGAGAAGAGACAGTCTTACGAAGCATGAAAAGATATGGAGTTGTTTTCAAACGCTCTACCTTCTCCAATCTAGGCCGAATGCTGGAAGGTAGTATAATAATGGAATATTGGTGAACATATCTTCCTTCGGTGTTTTAGTTAAAGGGGGGAAGATTGATAGGGAGGAAAGGGTGGGGGACGGGAGGGGGAGTAAAAATAGCTTGCTCCTTTTATCTCACAATAAGTGTTATCAGGAAATATGATGTCATTGGAAAGTTTTTTGTTTTGTGTATGTTTAAATACAACAATATTTGAATTTTAAAAAATTAAAAAATAAATATAAGAAAAATAGCAGGACAAGAGGACGCAGCATGAGAATAGAGGGAGACCAATTAAGGGGGAATGTGAGGAAATTCTTTTTCACAGAAAGAGTGGCAGATGCATGGAATGGCCTACCTCAGGAAGTGGTGGCTATGAATACAGTGCAGGGCTTCAAACAGGCATGGGATAGGCATAAGGGAGCAATATAGATGAATATGGATAGATAGGTCATTGGCAGTGTAAAGGTGTGTGGCACATTCATAAGGTAGAAAAAATGGGCAGACTGATGGGCCCTATGGTCCCATCTGCCGTCACCCGATATGTTTCTATGTTTCATCCTGCTCCTTTGTGAATACTGAACAGAAATAACTGTTTAGAATTTCTGCTTTTTCCTTGTCATCTTTGGCTTCCCCACCCCTTCCTTTCTGATTTAGACAATGCCACTAATTATTCTTATCTTTTCTTCAATATACCTGTTGAATGTTTTGTCTCCATTCTTGACTTCCTTGGCGATCCTCTCTTCTGTAGTTGCCTTTGCAGCTCTGATCTCTTTGCTTGTTATCTTCTGTTTTTCCATGTAGAGCTCCTTGTTGTTGTTAGATTGCATCTTTTTGTGTCTCAGGTAAGCGCTCCTTTTTTCTCTCACCTTATTTGCAACCTCCTTCGAATACAAGAGTGACTTTTTTTCCTTCTTTGCTTTACTCACTGTTTTTATGCATTGGTTTGCTGATTGCAAGATGGCTGTTTTAAGTTGAGCCCAGTACCTTCCATATCCCTCCCTCTTTTGTTTTTTAGCTTCTCATTTAGGATTTTCTTCATGGCCATGAAATCTGCTTTCCTGACATCTATGACTCTGGCTTTTGTGTGATTGGATACAGTTTGTGTCGTGAGTTTAAAAGTCACCATGCAGTGATCACTAGACTCCAAGTGGTTTCTCACTTCCACCTCAGAGATTTTGTCTCCATTTGTTAGCAACAGGTCAAGATTAGTAACCCCTCTTGTTGGTTCCTTTACAAGCTGTTTCAGGCCAGAAAAGCGTAGTGCTTCAAGAAGGTCTTTGCTCCTGGCTGAGCTTGCTGTATGGGTGTCCCAATTTATGTTGGGTAAATTGAAGTCTCCCATTATGATTACTTCCCCTCACTCACTCATTTTGAGTATGCTGTCTATAATTTCTTTATCTCCCTCCTGGAGGAGGAGGTTGATAAATGACCCCTCTCCTAGTTACAGCTCCATTTCCAGCCTCCATTGTCACCCATAGTGCCTTTGTTTTCTTAATGTCATTTTGTTTTACAGTTGTTTCTATGTCCTTCTTTATGTACATAGCCACTCCCCCCCCCAACCATTCCATAAGATCTGTCCTTCCATAAGAGACAGTATCCTAGGATATTTGTTTCACAGTCATGGCTGCTATTTAACCATGTTTTGGTGATTGCGACCCAGTCCAGGTTGGCTTCAATGATTATAGCAGAGAGGTCAGTGATTTTATTTGCTATACACCTTCAGTTGGTGAACATGGATTTCCAGAATTGTTTCCCCTTTTTGGTAGTGCTATGTCTTGTTAAAAAAAGAAAGCACAACTTCCATTTTGAAATCAAACCCTGGTCTCCCACGTGACAAGTGGGAGATACTCACAATTATACTAACCAGGACTATCACTGATCACTGTGATTGCCCTCCCAGATGGATGCTGTCCATCATCTCTGTATTGGTCCTGATCCTTCCAGTTTGGTCCCCTGTCCCCACTCAAATCCCTCCTCTTTTCACCATTACTTCAGCCATGAGGTGTAGCTTCTAGTGCAAAGAACCTTATCCTCCACTGTGACATAGACAAGCAGCATCTCAACAAAAGCCACTAAATGCACTACCTGTCTCATGACCCTCAGCAGTTCCCTAAACTAACCCCTGCACTTTCCCCAGCCCTATCCCTAGCAAGGTCATTAGTCCCCAGGAGGACAATGGCATCCAGGTCTCCCTCCACCCTGCCACCCTAGTGATTCTAGCTAGTGCTGCACAGGAATCTTACCTTCCTTCCTCCTTCCTTCCTACTGACAAATCTACACCCTCACAGTTGAGTCCCCACTGGAACTTGTTTCCTCCACTGGGGCCCTCTACCAGTCTCCTTGAGGGCTCCACTATGGAGGACCTCACATCCCTTCTACCCACTACCACTGGTGCTTCTTCTGGCAGTTCCATCCTGCCAGAGCAGTAAGAAAATTATGTAGTTGTACCAGTTGATGACGTGTCTCTGACCAACCACCCCCACCCTTTCAGATTCCACAACCATCCAGCTGTTCCTCCTCCTTGGCATCCTCTGTTGCAAAGGTGGCTGACTCAGTGGCTCCTGGATGTGGAAAGAGGTTCTCTGAATCCTAGTTAACTCAGCCTTGAGTCTAGTGACCTCCCTCCTCAGACAGAAGGGCGCTGGCAAAGGGCGCAGCACTGCAGCTTCCACAAAGTCTCTCTTAAAACTGCCACTCCACAACCACTGCACTGCTCCCTTCTAACATTTAGGCAATAAGGCATGACCAGGGGTTAGATTAACAGTCTGTTAATCACCCCCAGGAATTGTAATATGGCACAAGGCACAGCCATGCCATATTGCCCCTAGGGTATGAGTAATTGACTGTTAATCTAAACTCATGGAGTGCCTTCTTGCTATATAAAATTATTCCAAAAGAGAAGTGTTAAAAGTATATTTTGTGACTGTTTTCCTCATTTAGTGGGAGATTTGTAACACCAACAGTTTAAGAAAGCTGGTTCAAAATCGAATGCATCATTCAGTCATTCTGCAGTGCTAGATGATGGAATGCTGACAGGAAGAATCAATGTGCCATGGTGATCAGGCTGTACATGACAGTGTAACAGAGATTAATATAAGGCTGTTGGAATCCTAATAGCCAATCAGATTACAGCATTTCTGAGACCTTTTTATAATTCCAATTCCGTCTTTTCCTGTGTCACCTGAAAATACTTTTATACCTTAACCATTGAAAGGGTGTTTGCAGTTTCCACTTTTTTTTTTTTTGCTTTTACTTCTTTGTATCTAACTTCCTAACCTACTCAGCAAATAGTTTATCCCTTTATGAACTGTTTTCCTCCTGACTTCACACCCTTACCTTCCTCTGATCTCTCCTACTCAGTTAGCATCACCTTCACCTAACAATTTGCTGCCTAACCCTAGATAGGTGCCATTAGTTTTTCCCTGTTGACTCCTTAAATCCCATTATACACCTCCCCTAGATAGGGCATTGCACCTACTCCAGTTAAGGCCTGCCATTTATTCTCTTCCCTTCTCTGCAATGACTGTCACAACAGGAGTGACCAGAACCCCCTTGCATTAGTTGCCTACCAGAGCCTCCTGGTGGTTCCTCCTGCAGATGTCTGCCAATGCCTATAATGCCAATTAACTGTTTCACTTCTTCAAAGCGTTATCAGTTGTTTTAAATCTCCCTGCTGGTGCTTGCAGATGGCGGAAAATGCATTAAGAATCTAGATGGTAGTCTTGTTTTAAATACTCTTGGCTTGCTTGCAATCCTAATTGGTTGCAGTTGCTATAGTCCTGCCTTCCCACCCAAATTTAGTTCCGCTTCCCGAGTCCAGTTTCAGGCTTCTAATGTATTATAAAAAACATATAGTGTTTATTCAATAAGTTGGACACCATGGTTTGAATAATACATAAACGTTTGAATCATATCATAAACTCTGAATGTTTTGTTTTCTGAGACAGCACATAGAAAAATGAGAGCCCTATGAAAAAATTAGCACAGCCCCTGTGCAGCAGTGACATATACATGTGTGAAGCATTCCGTATTTGTAAAGTAGTTCCACTGAGGTGGTTGAAGAAATGTCTTCTTGGACCAGTTGTCTTCACTTCCCTAAATTGCAAGGTGGCTATTAATAATTATGATAAGTATAAGGCATCGCAGTGTACTTGTGCTGTTATAAAACTATTAAGTTATTGTTATCTGTAAAATACAGCTCTCAGTAACATGTTCAATGCATTGTATTGCTGATCTTGATTCAGCAGTATTGTATAACTGAAAAAATATAACCTTTAGTTGCCATTTTATGTCTATATGTATTAAGTGTTTGTATTTGTTTTTCTGACATGAAGCCTTTGTACTGTAAATGAGTCCCTGACTCGAAGGTTGTAATCTAAAGTCTGTTAAATGAATAAATCAATCAATCAATCAATAAATAAATACATAGTTATTATCTGCTTCATATTATTTACTGGTTTCCTCATTATAACATATGCACTTGAATCAAATATTATGACAGCCAGTATTTATAATACACTAATTTCAGTTTAACATAATAAGTTTGGTAAAGGTTTTCAAGAATTAAACTCTTGTAATGCTCATCATAAAAATCTGAATTTGAGTTTCTGTTGAGAAATTGAAATCATTTACTATATGTGATGATTTTACTGAAATGGACTAATGTTTTTTTCTTGGTTTGCAGACCTTTCTTAGCACTGCAAGTAATCTTACTGATGGCACTGTTACTGGCATTTGGGAAGGAAGAAGCAAGACATCTGGAGCAGCCTCACTACTAAACGCTGTTGAATCATTTTCAAAGATGCTAGTAGCAGACAATATTTCCTTTGAAATTATGACACAAAATATTCATCTGAAAGGATCTCTGTTTAATGATAGTATTAATAATAATTACACAAAATCATTTCAATTAAGACTCGGTGTACAACTAATGATTAATGACACAAACATTAACAACCTCCTCAATAGCGGAAGTAATTTCACAATTACTAGCATAGCTTACACTACACTTTCTAGTCTTTTAACAGTTTCTAAAAAAGTATTCAATAACTTTGTTGTAAACAGCCTTGTTCAGTCGACATCAGTATCATCAACCAATATGAGCATTATGCAAAATATTGGAATCACTATGATTTTTGACAATGACAACAAAACACAAATCTCTAAAAATGCCGCCTGTGTCTTTTGGAATACTAACTCTTCTTCTGAAGGTGGAGAATGGTCCAACGAGGGCTGTGAAACAAAAATGAATGGGAACACCACCACCTGCATATGCAAACATCTAACTTCATTTGCTGTATTAATGGCAATGATCGTGTTGGAGGATTTGCCATTTATTGATCAGCTTACCCAAATAGGCCTTGGTGTTTCCATAGGTTCCCTTTGCATCTGTCTGTTTATTGAGAAAACAGTGTGGAACACAGTTGTGAAGAGCAACATTTCCACTTCCGCCTACACTGCACTGGTTAACATTGCTATTTCATTGCTCATTGCAGACATCTGTTTTGTGGCATCTAATTTTCAAATTGTTACAAAATGGGGCCTTCTGTGTACTGGCATTACCTTTTGAACCATTTCTTTATCTTGCTCTCTTTTTGGACACTTTGCCAAAGTCTGATGCTCTTTCATCAGTTGACATTTGTCTTCCATCAACTGAGAAAAAAATGTACATGTCAGTTTCCTTTGGTGTGGGTTATGGATGTCCATTTCTCATAGCAATAGCTACTTTCTTTTACTTTTACCCACAGGATAGATACCGCAATGATAAAATGTGTTGGCTGAAACCTAAAGGTGGGCCAATATATGCTTTTATTGTACCCGCTGGAACCATTGTTGTTATTAACTTTCTCACCATGATTGTTGTCATTGCAAAACTAATGAGGCCTTCAGTGTCTGATGGAAGCAAAGGTGAAGATAAAGAGACAGCAAAAAACATCTTGAAAGCTGTATTAATTCTAACTCCAGTTTTTGGATTAACATGGGCACTAGGATTTGCAACAATGCAAGATTTTTCCAAAGAAGTTCTACAAGTTTTCAACTATGCATTTTCAGCAATGAATGCTTTCCAGGTATGTACAGCATGAAACAGAAAAAAAAAATCTTAATTTTGAGGTGTGCAAACAAAGGCTAGGCAAACTGACTCCCCCAAAAAGATTAACACCACAAAGCTTCAAATTTGCAAAATTAGCAAACTTTTCTCCCAAATCCAAAATGTGTAATTTGAAATTTAAATGAATACATACATGTATTACAGTTACACAGTACTGCCACATTTATGAGGGTTGAGTAGGTAATTATATGTTAAATGAAAGTAAAAGGTAGCTGGCACCTGCTCACAGCTTGGACTTTAACCCTTGCCGTGCCATGGACTGATACATCAGTCCAGCATTTCTATATGTCCTAATTCTGTTGGCAGCCTAAAGGTTAATTCAAATACAGACACTGCTTGTAGTAGCAAAAGAAAATGATGCACTTGATGTGTTTCAGGCAGATGCACTCTGTCAAAAGACCATTCAAAGAACTGCATCTGCATTAAATAGATCAGGTGAAGTGGTGAAGTCTAGTGAAAGGAGGGGGAACTACAAGATACAATAATCTTTTAACTCTGTGTATGTCTTGTTTTAAAATGGATGTCCCATGTGATTGTTAAGTTTTTAGGAATCACCTACCTTTTTTATATAAAATTGTTGATTGTATGTAGGACCTGCCTTCCTGAAGAAGAGCATCAGCTCAAAACTGGTCAGGGCAATTATCTGTGTGTTTCCAATGCTGCTGCAATGGCATGATGTGCTGGACTTATTTCTGTAAGTGTGGACATAAGAATAAATCATCCTATCCTCATTCAGAATGTGGCCAGTGCTGGCTCTTCTGAATTCTACATGTATTGATATTACCTTGCATGACTGGGTTTGGAGCTCCCTTATCTGGATTTCATATCTGTATCTGTCATCACATACAAGCACAGTCCCAGAGGTCCCTGCAGTTATGCAGCCGACAGACAACCCCATGATTTCTTGACATACATTGCCTCAAGAAAGTGCAGTACTGCCATAGGAAGAAGCACTCTCCCATGGTAGAGGGTGCTGAAGGCTATGTGCATCTGCATCTTCTTATGCAGGTCCCAAAGGAAATGCATGAATAAGGATGCATTTCAAAATGTAAAAGAAAAAAATAACTCATTAAAAAACTGTGCTATTGCACCAGTTAAAGTTCAACTTAATGCCAAAAATAGGAAATGTGATGTTATGTTTCTGACTCTAACAACTTCCAACAGCAAAAGGACAAGACCCAGACAGCCACCATCAGGTAGGATAAACAACATATACTGTAACTGTTTCCAGCTGACACAAGTACAGTCACACTGATATGCTACATTTATGGATTTATAGGTTCAAACAACATGAAGTCTTGCTGTATTCTGACAATCTGCAGTTAGCTCCAGCCTTTGAACTGCCCCGGAGTGTAGAGGGTTAATTTTTAATGCAGTGCATAGAATGCTGGGCTCGTGCTCAGCTGAGGTCTCTGTCTGCAGCACTTTGAAACCCAACTGCCAGATTCTTTACTCAGTGAACAGTAGCTCCGGAGATTTCTCCTTCTGCTCGGTTCAAGTTGGTTAAAGTGTCAGTTTTTCCGCTTAACTCCTGTAGTATTACAGTTCAGGGCTCTGTCTGGGACTTAAATGTTTGCTTTGCTCAACTTATGCAACCCCCTTTTGAGCCTATGTCCTCAGCAAATCTTGAGTACTTGACTTGGAAAACTATGTTTTTGGTAGCTATTACCTCTGCCAGATGTATCAGTAAATTGCAAACCCTGTCAGTGGAACTTGATTTTATCACCTTTCATATAGATAAAGTGGTCCTTAGAACCAATAGGACTTTCTTGCCCAAAGTGGTTTCGGACTTCCATTTGAATCATCTATGTCTCTCCCTGTTTTCTTCATTGATCATTCTTCCTCAGGGAAGAGAGGAGGCTACATAGTTTAGATGTTAAAAGAGCCCTTAGCTACTACATAAAGCGTACCATGGGTCACAGGTTTGATTGCCTCCAGTTGTTTCTCACTTATGGGGACGTGGGAAAGGGCAAACCTGCCACCAAGAGAACTATTGCCAGGTGGATTGTTTCTTGTATACAATTCTGCTATGAGAAACTGGGAAAAATTCCACCTTCAGGCCTGAGGGCTCATTCCACAAAAGGTACCGCTGCTTCCCTGGCTGCTGCCAGGGATATCCCTCTGTTAGAAATTTGTCAAGCAGCCACCTGGAAAACAGTCCATACCTTTACCAAGCATTACTCTCTGTATATCCAGGCTAGGAGTGATGCTCAGTTTGGCACGGCAGTATCTCAGAGCCTATTCCCAAAGTAGGTTCTGTCCCTCCTCCATGGAGGTATTGCTTGGTAGTCTGCAGATTGTCAGAATACAGCAAGACTTCATGTTGTTTGATGAAAAATTACTCACCTTAGTAATTATATTTCTTCTAAAGGTCTTGCTGTATTCTGACCACCTCCCTGCCTCCCTCTCAGAACCTGTTTTTGGGAAGTGGGTGGGCAGGCACAGTGTTGCATCCCAGGGATGCTTCAAGCACACCTCCACTTTATCTGAGTGCTTTGTATTATAAGCTTTTATGTTGGATAGGTTTTAGTTTTGGGTTTCCTGACTTGAGTCTTCCTTTGGGAATCCAAACTTTCTGTTGCCATTTGACTAGTTAAAACTGTTACAATTTCTACATAGTTAGTCAGTGAGTGGTTGCTTATAAGAATTTGGTGGCTGGGTTTCAAAGTGCTGCAGACAGAGACCTCAACCGAGCTCGAGCTCAACACTCATGCACTGCATAGAAAATTAACCCTCTACACTCCAGGGCAGTTCAAAGGCTGAAAGTACTGTAGATTGTCAGAATACAGCAAGACTTCATGTTGTTTGAAGAAAAATTACTCACCTTAGTAATTATATTTCTTCTAGTGGAGTCTTGCTGTATTCTGACAACTTAATGCCACAAAAGTAGGGAAACATGATGTTATGTTTCTGACTCTAACAACCACCTTCAACAGCAAAAGGACAAGACCACACAAGTAACAACAGACAGCCACCATCAGGTAGGATAAACAACATATACTGTAACTGTTTCCAGCTGACACAAGTACAGTCACACTGATATGCTACATTTATAGATTTATAGGTTCTTGTAGGGCCTATGCTTCTACAGCCACAACTGTGTGTTTATGTCCTATAGCATTCATGAGTACCCGTGACTGCATAAGTGCTGGCCTCATAGGGGCATCTGCTTTTGCAGACAGAAGTACTGTTGCAATTCAGGTATCATGGGTTTTTGTATACAGCTCCAGAAGTGCAGGTCACACAGGGGCCTGAGCTTCCACCACCAGAAGCTGGTGTGTATGTTTTGCACCTGCAGCTGCAGAGATGCCAGTCCCAGAGGGGACTGTACTTCTGCACACAGAATTGTGTATATTGTATGGCTTAAATCATGAATGAGTACCTGTGATTACACAAGCACAATCCTCAGAGGATCCTGTGCTTCCACAGATGAAAGAACTCTTGTAATTTAGTGCATCATGCATTTGTATCTGTGGCTACAGGGGCCTGTGCTTCTGCACACAGTAGTAATATTGTCATTTGAGCATCATTGATTTCCATCTGCAGCCAGAAGTCAATGTTTATGTTTTGCTGTGTGTGTACCACAGATACAAACCCACTGAAGTAGCACATCAATGCTACTGCATTTGTATAATCTGGAAACAGATGTACCTCTACATTGTTAGTCTTATCTAACTATGGCTGTCTGTCATTGCTTGTGTGGTCATCTCATGTTGTTGCTTGGTGAGAGGGGATAGGGTTAGGAACTGTAATACCACACTTCCCCACTTTTGTGGTCCCCCTTCATAAGGGAGGGGACAAAGAGGAGCCAGGCAGCCATGGGCCAGTGACCTTAACATCGATGGGGGGTAAGCTCATGGAGAAACTGCTCAAGAAGAGAATCTCAAGCTACCTAGAGACCAATGGTCTTCTGGACTGGCAGCAACACAGTTTCACCGAGGGAAGGTCATGTCAAATGAACTTGATAGAGTTTTTTGTCTGGGTCACCAGGGTACTGGAATAGGGGGGATCTATAGACACTGCATATCTCAACTTCAAAAAGGTGTTTGAGTCTGTGCCACACAGGAGACTATTGCACAAAATGAGATGCCTTGGGCTGCGGCTGCTAGTGGTTAGGTGGAAGCAAAACTGGCTCAGGGGCAGAACGCAGAGGGTAATTGGTAATGGGGTGCCATCAAGGGAAGGTATGGTCACCAGTGGGGTACCTTAGGGGTCAGTACTGGCCACTCCTTTCCAATATATTTATAAGTGACATTGCAGAGGGGCTAGAGGGAAGAGTTTGTCTATTTATGGATAACATAAAGGTCTGCAGTACAGTAGATACACCTGAGGGGGTTGAGAGCATGCACAGGAATCTAGAGAAGCTGGAGGAATGGTCCAGGGAATGGCAATGACTGTCAACACCAAACATGCAAAATCATGCATTTAGGCAAAATAATTATGTCATGAGAATACAGTATGGGAGAACAAGCCCTACAGGTTACCAGGTTGGAAAGAGACTTTGGCATATACATTTCACAGGACCTGAAAGTGGCCAAGCAATGTTAAAAGGTTGTGGCAAGGGCCAGTAAGATGCTGGGTTGTATTGGCAGAGAAATAACTAGCAGGATGAAGGAGGTCATAATGCCCTTGTATAGGCTGCTTGTTAGGCCACGCCTTGAGTAAGGAGTCCAGTTCTGGAGGCCATACCTTAGGAAATATGAGGAGAAGGTGGAGCGTGTCCACAGATGGGCAACAAAAATGGTAGGGGGACTCCGGCACCTGTCATATGAGGAACTGCTGAAGGATCTTAAAATGTACTCCATCAAACAGAGGAGGGAAAGGGGGGACATGATTGAGACCTTCAAGTATATCAAGTGTTTCAACAAGGTACCAACAGGGGATATCTTCCAGCTAAAGGAACAATCAAAAACAAGGGGACACAATATGCAGATAGTAGGGGGGAGATTCAGGGGGAACATCAGAAAATTCTACTTTACAGAGAGTGTGGTAGTTAGTTGGAAGAGACTCCCAGCAGAGGTGGTAGAGGCAGGAACTGTTGGGGATTTCAAGAAAGCATGGGACAGACACAAGGGAGTGGTAGTTCCAGGGAGAGAGGCAGGTGGAAGGGAAGTCCTAGTGATTTGCTAGGCATACTGGGCATACTGGGTGGGTCTGTTGGTTCTTTTCTGCCAACAAGTTCTGTGTTTCTTAAGCTGAGCCCTATGTGCCACATTAACATAGTTTTTTGTAACAAATGTGTATATGTGTGTATATACAGTATATATATATATATATATATATATATATATATGCAATAGATAACCCACTCTTAGGCATGAGGTCACACTCTGATATACACATGCCTTGGTGTGGATCAACCACCCAAGGCATGCGTATATCAGAGCATGACAGCACACTGTAGAGTGGGTTATCTATCTTAAAAAATGGTAACATTGTTTTGAAGGGGGTAAAAATGCAGGTGTGCGGTTGTGCTCTGATATACGCATGGTCATGACTTTGGATTTGGATATTGATTTGTCCTCACTTTATAAAGATCTATATATGTATAAATATATATATATATATATATATATATATATATATATTATACTGGAATGGTAGCACCAGTATGGTTAGGGTTGGATAAGCGCTTTAATGTTGAACCTCACATTTTGCACCTTAATAACTTTGCCACCATATGATGGATTTATTTATTTATTAAATTTTGTGACCGGTAAGCCACTGGGCCCTGGAGGTCCCTTTTTCAGGGGTGACCTTGGATTTACATGGAACAGCATAGTGAAATGGTGAGCATGATTTTTATTTGCCTGGAATTTTGCATGCGCTGTTTGGTACCGTAGCTCTCTGGATCTGGCAAGTTGTGTTACAGTCGGATGTATGGATGCAGAGCTGCAGGATGCCAAAACAATGCAAAAACACACAAAAAAATTACTTTTTGCATGTGTTTTGCTCGCACCCACAACCCGCACAATTTTTCCATTCAGTCTGAAATCTTCACAGTAGATGCAGTGTGGGTCATCAATGTATCTTTCGAAGATTTGGTGTAAAAATATTAAATCGTTCAAAAGTTATTCAAATATCAAATTTCTCACTATAGTTAATGTGTATGTATCTCACGAAAGTGTCACAAGTACAACTTTCCTTTCACAAATGGCCCTTTTACTTTTGTGCTGCTGCCATCTTGTTTTTAGTTAGTGAGGGAGCAAAATGCCTGGCGTTTATATTTGGGACCATCTAGGTAAACACTGACTTTTGGGTTTACCTAGTCGGGTCCTGAGGATGTAAGCCCTATCTTTTTTGGGGGGGTAAAACCCCCTAGAAATGCGATTTTTAAAATTGGCTCCACAGTACTTTCGCAAATTGCAAAATAAATGGCCACAACACTTTTGCAAATGCGAAAGTTTTAAGCTGTTTTTTGCAAAACTTTAACAATTTGCGAAAGTATTTTGTTAAATAATAGCACATCTGCAACAAAACAGATGGGTCTTTTGGGCTGAAATTTGCAAGATGGCAAACCCTGGTCCCAAGGATGTGTCTTTTGGTGGTTTGGTGCCAAGACATTCAAGAGGACCAAAGTTACTTGCTACAGTCATTGAGATATTGGCAAATTAGTGTCACAAGCATTCCAAAGGGTGCCTTTTCAGAGCATGTCAGTGCCTGTATCTCGGAAATGATGTGAGGTATGGATTTGTATGACTTATGTCTTGTGGAGGTCTTGCTGTCATGATTACCGTGACACTTGACATTTTTTTGTAGCTGCTATGGTTGCTGAGTTATTGGCACATTACTGTTATAAGGGCTCCTAGCCTTATAGGGCTGCTGTATGGCTTTTTAGCTATGTGTAAGTGGGAGCACAGGGCCCAGAGGGCCCACAATCCCACATACACATATCATTATGCAATAAATGAACAATGTGAGAGATCGCAGACCCAGAGGGCCTGCACTCCTACTAATACATACCAGTTACATTACACTTTCTCAAAAGAAGGAAATTAATTGCAAAAAACTCTGTTAATGCATCAGTTAGGGTTAATACTACAGCAACAAAAGTTTGGAAATGTGCTGTTATGGTTCAAAGCCCTAACTCTGTATTCCCCCCAGCACACCACACATGCATATACACACACATGCAATACACATGCAAGATTGCAAGACACTGTACCACTCTGTCACATCTGTAAGCACAATAATCACAACACTGTATTCATTTCACATAACACTATGTAATGAAAAAACAAATACAGTATGATTGATTCAATACTACAAGCACAGTATGATGACACATTATTGCTGGCATATCTTCTTCGTACAGTGAGACTTTTTCTCTACACATTTTCAAAATATTGATTTTTGTGTGTCATCATTCAACAATTGTCTCAGTGAAGGTATCGCTGCTACCACATTGGCATGTGGTAGCAGGAAAGATAGAGCTGACACACACATAGTACTGTTCAGATACTCCTCAGGTATAAAACTAGCACCATCACACATTGCTATAATGCTGCATTACCTGGAAATACGCATTAGCAGTATGTTATGGTTAGCTTTGGATTTTACAACTGTTACTTTTGCATGTTACATGGAAACTGCACTACAAAAATTACTTTTATTATTACTACCATTTATTATTAGGACTGACTCACTCTATCAGAAAAAAGGCAACATCCAATGACTGCTGGTAGGCTTATCTAAACTCTCATTTCCAATAAACTGTCTGTGGATAACATAATGTGTGTTTCATCACTCTTAACTATAGAAATATAGGCATCTGCTTAAATCTTGTTATTGATGTTTGTAACACAAAATGCTTACTGTTGGCCATAACCCATGGTTGCCATCATGCGTGTACCCCCAAGCCACTATGATTAGAAATGCAGCAAAATTAAATTTCACTGGAGAAATTGTCATGAAATCAGCAATTTCACCAGCCGGAATGTTACGTGAAATTGCGGCAAGATTTTGCAATTTCACCCATCGCCACTGGACACCACAAGTTCAACTGAACCCCTCCAGCCTCCACACGCAGGTTATTCTGCACCACTTGATTTGTTTTATTAAAAAAAAACACCCTACACTCCCTGGTGTCTAGTGCCTCCCCATCACTGGCCATTATAATATTAAATAAGCACCCCCCCAAGTTACCCTGCACCTCCATCTATCTTGTGTAAAAAAAGATAAAATCACCCTCCACCCCCTGGTGTCTAGTGGATCCCCACCCCATAAATAGATATCAGCACCCACCAAGTGCACCCCAGTAACCGGATTGGGCCACCGGCACAGCTTTCCACTCACCGCCATAGCCGGAAGCCCAACTGAGCACCACTGAGCACTTGAATGAGTGAGAATGTATGAGTGGGTATATGCGCCATTCATTCTCATTCATTCAAGCACTCAGTGGTGCTCAGTCAGGCTGCTGGCTGTGGAGGTGAGTGGAAGGCTGTGTCAGTGGCCAATAGGGTTACTGGGGGAGTTCGGTGGGTGCTGCTATTCACCGATGGGGTGGGGTCCACGAGACAACAGGGAGTGGAGGGTGATTTTGTCTTTTACATAAAACAGAAAGAAGCACAGATTAATTTGGGGGTGCTTATTTAATATTATAACAGCCAGTGAAGGCTGGGAGGGGACCACAACACACCAGTGAGTGGAGGGTATTTTTTAATAAAATAAATCGGGGTGCAGGGTAACTTGGGGGTTCTTATTTCATATTATTATGGCTAGTGACAACCTGGTGAACCACTGGACACCAGAGAGAATTTTGGCCAGTGGGCAATGGCCACAACAATTTGCAGCGGGAGGCAAAATTACTCCCTCAGGTGGCAAAATTTTGCCACGGGTGGCAATATGTCACCCACAGTTGTGAAATTTTGCCTGTGAGTGAAATTTCACCACCTTGGGGGGTGAAATGTGTGTCCAACTGTGGGTGAAATTTAGCATTTTGCCCAGCTAAATATTTCACAAATGTGTTAATTATGCAAAATATTTCGCTGGGCGAAATTTTCCAGTTTCTCACATCCCTAACTATGACGGCAGCAGAACTCAAACAGTTGGTAGACCGTGATGTTGGATGTGTTTTGTAGTATATTTAGAGAGTTGTACGTTACGTCTGTTACATGATGCTGGTTGTCTCTGACTGGTTGTGTTGCCGTAACCGTTCCACAGCTTGCACATTGGGGGGATGGGGGAAATGCGGAGTTAGGGTTTTGAACCCTAACAGCATATTTCTAAACATTTTGTCCCTGTAGTATTAACCCTAATTGATGCATTAACTGAGTTATTTTTCAATAAGTGTGTGTGTGTGTGTGTGTGTGTGTGTGTGTGTGTATATATATATATATATATATATATATATATATATACCTCCTGGGGAGGTTGTTAGGTCTAAAACAGTGGGGAATTCAAACATGCATGGGACAGACATAAAGCAATTGTAGTGGGGAGTGGCAGGAAGTAGGCTATTGGTTAACTAGAATCTGCAGCTTATCCAGTAGGTAGGAAAATGGGCAGTCTGGGTGGGCCAAGTGGTCCTTATCTGCCGTCAAAGTCTATGTTTCTATATATAATATATATATATATATATATATATATATATTTATAATATGTATTCATTGCAAAAAGCTCCATTAATGCATCATTTAGGATTAATAGTACAGTGAGACAAGTTTGGAAATGTGCTGTTCGGGTTCAAAACCATAACTCTGCGTTCCCGCTACCACCACCCCCACACACACATATGCAAGCAGTGGAAGGCCCAATGCAACACATCCAGTCGGTGGCCACCAGCATCAGGTAACAAAAGTAATGTACAACTCCATAAGTGTGCTGCAAGACACATCCATCATCATGGGTCACCAACTGTACTGCTGCCTTCATAGTGCCTTGGGGGTAGACACGCATGCTGGGCAACTGTGGATGATGCCCCACAGTAAGCATTTTGGTGTTATAAAAAGCAATAACAAGATTTAAGCAGATGTCTATATTTCAATAGTGAAGAAGTGATGTAACATAGAAACCTAGAAACATAGAACATAGAAACATAGAATTTCACAGCAGACAAGGACAACTTGGCCCACCTAGTCAGTTCATTTCCCTACCTAATGGATAAGTGGCAGATCATAGTTAACCAACAACCTATTTCCTCCTATCCCCCACTAGGATTGCCTTATATCTGTCCCATGCATTCTTGAATTCTTCCTCTGTTTTTGACTCCACTGCTGCCTCAAGAAGGTTGTTCCATGTATCCACAACCTCCATGAAAAAATATTTCCTCACATTAACTCTGAGCTGTACCACTTCTGTCTTCATATTGTGCCCCCTTGTTCTTGCACATCTCTTTTTTTCTGAAAGATGCTACCCTCTTGGACTTTGTTGATTCCCTTGAGGTACTTGAAAGTTTCTATCATGCCCCCTCTTCCTCCTCTCCTCGAGGGTATAAATATTAAAGTCCTTTAATCTCTCTTCATATGTCTTCTGGTGTAGACCCTGCACCATTTTAGTTGCCCTCCTCTGGACAGACTCCATCCTGTATATGTTCTTGCAGAGATGGGGTGTCCAGAACTGCACACAGTACTCCAGATGGGGTCTCACCAACTGTCTGTACAGAGGGATAACAACTTCCTGTTTTCTACCGTGATTCCTCTTCCTATGCATCCCAGTATCCTTGTGGCTCTGCTTACTAACCTGTAACATTGCCTGCCCACATTTAGGTCATCTGATATGACTACCCCCAGATCCCTTTCCATTATTGTTGTTAGTACCTCCCCTGCCATTGTGTATTCTTCTTGTGGGTTTTTGTTTCCCATGTGCATTACTTTGCACTTCTTTGCATTGAATCTAAGCTGCCATACATTTGACCATTCCTCCAACCTTGCCGAGGCTCTTCATATCCTTTCCACCACACTTTCTGTATTGACCCTATTGCAGATCTTTGTGTCATCTGCAAAGAGATATACTTTTCCTTCCAGTCCATCTGCAATGTCACTTATCAAGACATTAAAGAAGACCATCCCAGTACTGAACCCTGCGGTACCCTGCTAGTAACCCCCCTTTCTTTAGAGTAGACTCCATTTACTATTACCCTGCATCCTGTTGTCCAGCCAATTTGTTACCCAGGCTACCACCTTAGCCCACTCCAAGGCTGGCTAACTTGTATATTAATCTTTTTGTTGGACTGTGTCAAATGCCTTGCTAAAGTCTAAGTTGGCCATGTCCTGCTGTGAATCCATTCTGCCATTGGTCCTGTGCTCCACTGGCCTCTAGGAACTCAACAATTTGTTCCTTCAGAAGTGATTACATCATTTTCCTACCACTGAAGTCAAACTAACAGGTCTGCAGTTTCCTGCCTCTGTCTTGCTCCCATTTTTGGTCTTTCTTCACTCCCAATGTACCTATAAAAGGTTGTATCCCTCTTCTAACTGGGTTGGCTATCTTTTCCTCAGTTTGGGCCTTTACTATTCTGACTGCCTTCCTGCTTCCTTCTGCTTTATCTGTTACAGTTCTCTGCCCTGCTTCTTCTGTGTTTCCTTATACTTCCTGAATGCTACCTTTTCTCCTTAACCTTCCTGCTACCTCTTTTGAGAACCTTAGTGTTTTTTCCTTTGTTTTGTTTTGTTGATTCACTTCACATGAAGGCTTGTTGTCTCTGTGATGGCTGTTTGATTTTTCCTATTGTTCCTCCACCCTCCTTCTTGCCCATTTGCTAGTGCTTTTCTGAGGCACTCTCCCATTTTTCCAAAGTCAGCCCTCCTGGAGTCTAATACTCTTGCTTTTGTATGGCTTGACTCTGTGGCTGTGTTTATCATGAACCATGCTGCTTGATGGTCACTTGTCCCCAGATGGCTACTCACTTCTACATCTGTGATCCTTTCTCCATCTCCGTTTGACAGTACCAGGTCTAAGATTGCTCCCTCATGAGTGGGTTCCAATACTAGTTGTCCAAGGCATGCCCCCTACAGGGCATCTAGAATGACCCCAGTCTTTGATGTGGCTGCAGCAAATGTACTCCAGTTAACATCTGGCATATTCTGATCCCCATAAACAATATATTACCTTTTTCTGCCATTCTAAGGATATCTTCTATCATTTCCTTGTCCATTTCTCCCTGAGATGGGGGCCTGTATACAGCCCTGTGTAGGTTGTAGTAGCCATTGTCTGTATCCAAGTTGACACACAGTGCTTCCTCTCCTCCCTGTTTACCCTTTTGTTCTGTTGCTTTTATTCCTACCCTTACGTAGAGAGCTACTCCACTTCCTCTTTCACCCTCTGTGTCCCTCCTGTAGATAGTGTACTCTGGTATGTTGACATCTCAGTCATGGTTCTCTGTGTACTATGTTTCTGTGACTGCTACAATATACAGGTGTGCCTCTTCCATCAAGGCCATTAGTTCAGGGAGCTGTTTACACAGACTATGGGCACTGGTACACATCATCCTCCATTTTTTGTTGGCCTTATTCCTTTTAGCCCCATCCCTGTCCTTACTGACTTTTTCCACATTTAAGAAACCCTGTCCTGGTTCCACTTACTCTCAACCTTGTGTTTACCTTTGTAACTACTGTGATTTGTGGGGAAAGGCTGGGTTTTCCTGCTCCTTTTCAGTGCCTCCCCCCTTGGCTAGTTTAAATGATTGCCAATGAAGCATTTAAACCTGTAACCTAGGATCCTGGTTCCTCTCCCAGACAGACGAAGACCATCACACCAGTATAGGCCTGTATACCTCCAAGTGGATCCCCCAGTCCCCAATGAAGCCAAAACCCTGAGCTCCACACCAGTTTTTCAACCATTCAATGAATCCCATGGTGTGAAGTACCCTAGCATTACACTTGCCATAGACAGACAGCACCTCAGAGAAGTTTACTGAACATGCTACTAGTCTAAGGCCCCTCCCCAACTCTTCAAACTCCTCTTGCACTGCTTTGATCCAATTTCCAGCAAGGTCATTTGTCCCTAGGTGGACAATGATATCCAGCTCCCTTCCTCATGCAGCTGCTCCCACGATCCTGAGGATTCACTTCCTGTCCCTCCAAGCTGTGGTGCCAGGCAGGCACCTTACCTCCCTCTCCCATTGCTCCCCCAGTTCAGCCCCCCTCATGAGTGAGTCTCCCATCAGGAGTTGTTTCCCTCCCCTGTGGGGTCCCATGCCACCCTCCTGTGGTTCTCATTTGTGGAGGTTACTAGCATCCTCATTGGTCTCCACTGCAGGTGCTCCATAGAGGAACCATTCTCCACCAGAAGAGCATATGAATTGTGGAGGAGTAAAACTGGAGAAATGTATCTCTGTTCCACCACCTTCTCCCTCCCTGTGCCCACCTTGGTCCAACTACTCTTCTTTCTTGGCAAACTCTGAGGTAGGGGCGGTAGCTCTGGTGGTCCCTAGGTAGGAAAGGGGGTCCCCTGAATCCTGGTCAGCTCAGCCTGGAGATGAGCAACCTCCTCCCTCAGCCCAGAGAGGTGCCTGCTGATGGAACAACACCAAGTACTCCAGAATGTCTTCTGGAAGACTGCTGCTCGACAGTCACTGCACTGCTCCAGTCCCATCATATCTTATTTGTGGCCCCATAATGGTTGTTTAGTATACTTACTCTTTCCTCTCTCTGTTTATTTTTTTTTTGTTTAAATTTTTATGTAATTGTTTTTCTCCCTACTTTTCTACTCCTTTGTGCCCTTAAGTTCTAATCTTCCTGTTCTGTGACAGGAAGTTCATATTTTCCTAAGTAGTCTCCTCCTTCTTATTTGCTCAGAGTCATACCCCCAGCAAATGGGGGGCATGGAGAGCTACTCTTTTCCTTTTAGGATGGTGAATCTTTTATGTCTCTGTGATCTGTCTCCCTTCCTGCTCCCAAACAGAAAGTTCCTGTTGTCAATCACATCCTGTGCCTATGAAAGTAGAACTAGGTATAGGAGGGGGGGTGGGTGTAGAATAGAGAAAGGGAGGGCTATATAGCCCCAGTAGAGCAACACACAGCATGGTATCCACAGATAATGTCTCGGAAATTAGAGTTAGTATAAGCTTCACTAAAAGTCATTGGATCTTTGCATTTATTGTTCTGACAGAGTGAGTCAGTCCTAAACACAAACGATAGTAATAATAAAAGTCATTATTTGTAGTATAGTTTACAAGTAACATGTGAAAGGAACAGTAGTAACATTAAAAGCTAACAATAACATGCTGCTAATGAGTATTTCCAGGTAACATAGCAGTATAACAACATGCGATGGTGCTAGTTTCAAACTTGAGCAGTGTCTTAAAAGTAGTATGTGTCAGCTCTATGTTTCCAGGTACCACATGCCCATGTGGTAGCCTGCAGCAAACCAATTGTTGAATACTGACACAGAAAAGTGAGTAGTTTGAAAATATGTACGGACTAAGTCTCATTGTATGATGAAGTTATATAATAGGCCCATGCTGTGAGACCATTCTGAGTGGTGAGGCAGATCTGGCTACGAGTGTGACTGATGAAGCTGTAGTTTTATATGCAATATTAATATACTGAGAAATACAGTTGCACTGTAAGGGAATATTAGGTACAAGGGTGTGGGGGAGTTGTAGTTCAGAGAGTGCAGAGTGGACTACAAAGTGACAACATCCTGCTGCAGTCTCATACAGGACAGGGAAGCAGGCAGTAGATTGGGGTGATTTATTTTACTTCGCATTCACAACCTAGGTAAATATACCCAAGGTACAATACTAAGATCTCCTTTACTATTTTACTTTATTTTAAGAAACAGCTAGGACATCTGGTGGAGCCATGGGATCTGGAAGAGTATTTTCAGGTGGCTCAATATAAATACCATGCTCAGAGTGAGTGGAACCAGCTTGAGCAGAACAAGCTCACTTATGCGCATGCAGATGCATGCTAAGACATGTGTGACAATCTGCACATGTCTTCAGGTGTCAGCAGGAGAAATGATTGGGACACTGATACAGCTTGAGTTCTTACTGCTATGCAGATGATACTCAGCTGTATATGTCCTTTGTGCCCAGACAGGTTGATGCAGTCTTACAAATAACTGCCTTTCTGAGATCACAGACTCAATGAGCTCGAGTTGGCTGAGACTAAATCTGGATAAGACAGAGGTACTGGTCATGGATCCAGGTCACCCGGGGGCGGGTGTTAGTGCTGGGCACATGTCGGGCCTTTGGCTTGATAGTGTCCAGCTTATCACCTCAGATCGGGTGCATGACCTGGGCATTGTCTTTGATAATGGCTTAACTCTAGTGTATCAGGTGCCAGCTATGGTCAAATCCTCATTTTACCAACTGAGGAACATCACCTAGGTGAAACACCTGGATCCCCCGGTGACCTCCCAACATTGGTTAATGCCTTCATCAGTACCCGTCTTCACTACTGCAATGCCTTCTACCTAGGGCTGTCTGGGATTGATATCTGCTGCTTGCAGTTGGTGCAGAATGCTGCAGCCAGCTTGTGGACTGGTACCCCTAGGTCCAGTCATATTACTCCTGTTCTGTGCAAACTGCACTGGCTGCCAGTTCAGTGGTGGATCACCTATAAGGTAGGTTTACTTACCTTTAAAGCCCTACATGAACAGGGACCCGACTGCCTTAAAGATCTCCTGACTCCTACTCCCCCAGTTGCCTTCTCTGATCCAGTGATGAGAGATTGCTAGAGATTCCCAGGGTCCATCTTAAAACATCTGGAGCATGTGCTTTTTCCTTTGCTGTGCCAACCCTGTGGAATTCTCTACCTTGTCAGTTAAGAGAATGCCTGACTATCACTAATTTTAAATCTATGTTAAAAACATATTTATTTTCTCTGGCCTTCCTGGATTGATTGCAGATAATTGAATTGAACTGAGTAGGTTTTAATAGTTTATATTTGTTGTTTTAATGTATTTATAATACGTTCAGTGCCTTGGTTTTTGAAATGCACTATAAAAATAAAGAGTGATTTGATTTGGTTTGATATGATAAGAATGAATGGCATTGGGAAGTGAACAAAGCAAAATGGACTCAAATATTGTAAGAGTAGAGGGTGGACAAATAGGCATAAGATGCATAGTTTGCAACAAATTCAGCACTGCAGTGGCTAATGAACTGCTGATATTTAGCTGTAATAACGAGTATAATGAGCTGAACTGGGAGAACAATTATTGAGGCTGAAATGATGATTGTTACCCTGAAACCTAATAATATTTTCAATAGCATGGAGCACACTAACTCCAAGTGCAAAAGTGATGGGGAGAGGACATCACATGAAAATAGGAAAAGTACAACAGGGCAAGAACAGGAGGAGAAGTCAGAAGAGTGTGTGGAACAGAAACAATATAAAAAGGGGAGGAGAAGAGCTGTGGGGAACACTCTACCACTTTATAATCATTTTGAACCATTATTGTTATTAGACAATGAAACTGATAATGCACTGGTGATGATTAAAAGCCCTAGAACAGAGACTGAGGGGAGTCATGAGCTTGAAGATGGAATTATAGTGCCGGAGAATCCAAGTTCTGCACAAGCACAAACAAGTACCCACCCAAAACATATACAGAATAAAATGACTTCAGAGACCCAAAGCGAAGATGTAGAAAACACAGAAGGGGAGGTTATTATACCCAACCTTATAGATAGCAACCAACAGAACATGGAGGAGATACAAATGGAAGTTAATTTTGCTGAAACAAATGGAACAAATGATGTAACAGGAAAAATTAAGTGTATCCTAAGAGATTCAACCATAAAGTACACTGATAGGTACACAGCAAGTGATAATAAGGAGAGTGTAGCATCTAGCTACTTCTCAGGAGCAAAAATAGAATATATAAAACTAATGTTGAAGGATATCATTAAAAAAAGGGATGAGTCTGCACCAGTCATTTTTCATGTGGGAGTTAATAATGTACATAGTCAGGGACTAACTAAAATAAAAAAAGAAGGCAGGAGGCAAATAAACTGGGAAGTAAAGTATATTTTTGGGAACTGTTGCCTGTTACTTATAATGAGAAAGTTAAGGAACTGAATAACTGGCTAACACAATGGATATGTCAAAAAGAAATAGGATGTGTCACCCACTGGGAAGAATTCTAGGACAGGTCAGAAGTCTATGGCAGTGACAGATTACATCTGAGTAAACATGTGAGTAGAAAACTACTGTAGCTACAGCATTAAGGCAAATTGTTTAAGTTTTAAACTAAATAGGCAGGGGAGAGGGGCTGCAATAAAAGGAGCAAATACTAGAACAGCAAATATTAACAAAGAGGAGAATATCAGCCAACACAGAAGGAAAAGTAATGAACTTAAAGTATAGAGCCTGAATGCTAGGAGTCTGAATATTACTAAAAAGTCAGAACTAGAAAAAGCATTAGTAAATGAAAACATAGATATATGTATGATAATTGAAAGTTGGTGGGGAAACATATGTAGATTGGAATAGGGAAATAGAGAGTCATCAACTATTTTCTAAAGAAAGGGAGGCCAGGAGGTGGAGGAGGGGGGTAGCCATTTTTGTTAAATCATGTATAAGGGCTGCAGTATGTAACAACAGCAAGGAAAAACAAAATAATATTATGGGATCATTATGGTTGATGATACACTGTTTCAGTGTAGATATATATACTTAGGATTATAATGTTGAGCACCAGGAATAAATAGAGCAACGGATGGCATTCTAGAGGCAGAAACAGGTGAGAAAGTAAAAAAGGATGTCATAGTAACAGGTGATTTTAATCACCCTACATTAATTGGAAACAGATTAACAAAACAAAAATAACAGTTTGTAGATATGTTATTAACCTCTGGACTTAATTAGTTAATATATAATCCAATACGAGGGAGAATATTTTAGATTTACTTATTACTAACAGAGGAAACATAGTGAGTAAAATTAAAATAAAAGAGAGTCTCTGCAATAGTGACCACAAAAAAAATGAATTTATTATTAAAAAAACTTTCAGGAAAGCGAGAGGAACAACTACGATAAGAAATCTGTAAAAGGTTGATTTTAATAAAATTAGACAAAACATGTTGGGATGGGATTGGGAAGATGATTTCATAGGAAAGGATGTTAACAAAATGTGGATACTCCTTATGAATAAACTTATAGCTATAGAAAATACATATGTACCTTATAAAAATATATATCATAGGAGGAAAAGAGACTAGTATGGTGCACTAACAGAATTATTAAGCAAAGTGCTCAAAAGAGAAGGCCTATAAGATGCTGCCCTATTTGCAGACAACTCTCTGCCCTGAGGGAGGAAGTTGTCTGCCTCAGGCCACACTGGACAGTAGTAAGGGAACCTTGCCGCAGGCCACACTGGACAGTAAGAAGGGAACCCCCCCCCATCCAGGGAGCACCAGAGCCACCACCACTACCTCAGAAGTTGCGAAGAAAGCACAGCAGTTGGACCACAGTGGGCTCAGGGAGGGTGAGGATGGTCGAACAGAGGCACACCCAGTCAGTTGTTCCTCCACAATCCTTACACCATTCTGGGGAGCATAGCACCCTATGGATGCACCGCAGAGGAGACTAAGAGTCTGAGGACAACTGCCACAAGGGGGCCCACAGGAAGAGGCAGAGGACACCACAGGGAAAGGAAGCAGCTCCTGGTGGGGACTCCAATTATTAGGGGATAGAACTGGGGAGCAGGGAAAACTGAAGTAAGGTGCCTGCCTGATGCCATGGCTTGGAGGGACAGGAAGCGCATCCTCAGGATCATGAGAACAGCTGCACGGGAGTCTGAGCTGGACATCATTGTCCACCTAGGGACAAATGACTTGGCTCATCGTGAGATTAGAGCAGTGCAGGAGGACTTTGTAGAGTTGGGGAGGGGCCTAAGACAAGTAGCACACACAGTATCCTTCTCAGAGGTGCTGCCTGTCAATGGAATGGGTGAGGCGAAGGTACTTTGCACCATGCAATTTAATGAATGGTTAAAAAAATGGTGTGGAGCACAGGGGTTTGGCTTCATTGGGGACTGAGGGTCCACCTGGAGGGACACCAGCCTATACTGGCAGGATGGTCTGCATCTGTCCAGGAAGGGAACAAGTCTTTTGAGCAATCGGCTTAAATGCTTCATTGGCAAGCTTTTAAACTAGTCAAGGGGGGAGGCACTGATAAGCAACAGGAAAATCCCAGCCTCTCCCTACAAAACAGGGTACTAAATGAGAAAAAGACCGAGGTAGAAAGGTCAGTGGGGGATGCTGCAACAGAAGGTAAAGCCATCAAAAAATGGAGATCAATGAGTACCAATGCCTGTAGTCTGAGTAACAATCTTCCTGAATTAGTGGCCTTGATGGAGGAGGAACATCTGGATTTTGTGGCAGTCACAGAAACATGGTACACACAAAACCATGACTGGGACATAAACATACCAGGATACACTATCTACAGGAGGGACAGGGATGGTAAAAGAGGAGGAGGAGGAGTAGCTCTTTACATAAGGGAAGGAATCAAAGCAACAGAACAAAAGAGTAAACAGGGAGGAGAAGAAGCACTGTGGGTAAATTTGGAGACAGGCAATGGCACAACAATCCGCACAGGGGTTGTATACAGACCTTCTTCTCAAGGGGAGGAAATGGACAAGGAAATGATAGAAAGTATACTTAGAATGGCAGAAAAAGGGGAGATATTGCTGACGGGTGATCTGTATATGCCAGATGTTAACTGGAGTGCAGTTGCAGCAGCCACTTCGAAGAGTGTGGTTATTCTAGATGCCCTACAGGGGGCATGCCTTAGACAACTAGTATTGGAGCCCACTCAAGAGGGAGCAATCTTAGACCTGGTTTTCTCAAATGGAGATGGAGAGAGGATCACAGATGTAGAATTGGGTAGCCATCTGGGAACTAGCGACCATCGAACAGTATGGTTCACAATAAACACAGCAATAGAGTCAAGCCATACAAAGGCAAAAGTACTGGACTTTAGGAGGGCTGACTTTGCCAAAATGGGTGAGGGCCTAAGGAATGCACTAGCAAATGGGCAGGAAGGAGGGGTGGAAGAACAATGAGGAATAATAAAAACTGCCATCACAGAGGTAACAAGCCTTTGTGTGAAGCAAATAAACGAAATGATGTAAGAAATCACTATGGTTCTCAAAGGAAGTGGCAGTGAAGGTTCAAGAGAAAAAGAAAGCATTCCGGAAGTACAAGGAATCACAGAAGGAGCAGGACAGAGAACTGTATCAGTTAAAGCAAAAGGAAGCTGGGAAGGCAGTCAGAACAGCAAAGGCCCAAACCGAGGAAAAGATAGCCAACTCAGTTAAGAAGGGGGATAAAACCTTTTATAGGTACATCAGGGAGCGAAGGAAGACAAAGGGAGGTATAGTGAGGCTAATATAGAGGGAGGGAGGGTAGGCAGAGGGTGACTGTGAAGAGGCAGAGATACTAAACAAATGTTTTGCTCAGTATTTACAAATGAAGAGGGAGGCACCAAACAAACAGTAGAAACACTCTGGATACAGAAGTTGATACCAGCCCATTTACAGAAGAAAGGGTTCTGAAACAACTCTTAAAACTGAATGTGGACAAAGCAATGGAGCCTGATGGGATTCATCCCAGAATTCTAAAAGAACTAAGGGTAGAACTAGTGACACCACTTAACAAATCATGGAGGTTGGGGTGGTACCCGAGGACTGGAGGAGGCAGATGTGATCCCCTTCACAAAAGTGGGAGCAGGGCAGAAGCAGGAAACTACAGACCTGTTAGTTTAACCTCAGTGATAGGGAAAGTGATGGAATCACTTCTGAAGGAAAGAATTGTTGCGTATCTAGAGGCCAGAGGGGCACAGGACCCAAGGCAGCATGGATTCACAGCGGGAAGGTCATGCCAGACAAATCTGATAGATTTCTTTGACTGGGTGACCAAAGTAGTAGATCAGGGAGGGGCTGTGGACATGGCCTACCTAGACACAGTCCCACACAAAAGATTAATATACAAGTTAACCAGCCTGGGAGTGGGTCCCAAGATGACAGCCTGGGTAAAGAATTGGCTGGAGAATAGGACACAGAGAGTAATAGTAATGGAGTCCACTCTGAAGAAAGGGGGGTTACTAGTGGGGTACCGCAGGGTTCAGTATTAGGACCGGTCCTCTTCAATGTCTTTATAAGCGACATTGCAGAGGGACTGGAAGGAAAAGTATTTCTCTTTGAGATGACACAAAGATCTGCAACAGAGTTGATGCACAAGTTGGGGTGGAAAGGATGAGGAGGGACTTGGTAAGGTTAGAGGAAAGGTCAAATGTATGGCAGCTTAGATTCAATGCTAAGAAGTGCAAGGTAATGCACCTGGGAAACAAAAACCCAGGGGAAGAGTACACAATGGGGGGTGAGATACTAACAACAACAAAAATGGAAAGGGACCTGGGGGTAGTCATATGAGATGACCTAAAGGTGGGCAAGCAATGTGAGAGGGCAGCAAGGAGGGCTGGGGGGATACTGGGATGCATAGGGAGAGGCATCACCAGTAGAAAACAGGAAGTTATTATCCCTCTGTACAGACAGCTGTCAGACCCCATCTGGAGTACTGCGTGCAGTTCTGGAGCATAATCTCACAAAGACATAGACAGGATGGAAGCTGTCAGAGGATGGCAACTAAAATGGTGCAGGGTCTGCACCAGAAGACATATGAAGAGACTTAGGAGCTTAATATGTATAGCCTTGAGGAAAGGAGGGAGGGGGGACATGATAGAAACTTTCAAGTACCTCAAGGGAATCAACAAAGTCAAAGAGCTAGCATCTTTCAAAAAGAGGTGTGCAGAACAAAGGCGGCACAATTGGAAGACAGAAGGGGCGCCTCAGAGGTAATTTAAGAAGTCTTTTTTCACAGAGGTTGTGGATGCATGGAGCGGCCTCCGGAGGAGTAGAGTCAAAAGCAGTGGTGGAATTCAAGCATGCATGGGACAGTCATAAGGCAATTCTAGGGAGTGGGGTAGGAAGAAGTAGGCTGCTGGTTAACTAGGATCTGCAGCTTATCCATTAAGTAGAAATGGTCAGACTGGGTGGGCCAAGCGGTCCTTATCTGCCTTCAAATTCTATGTTTCTATGTTTCTATAATAAAATGAAACTGGATGCCACAGTATTAAATAGAGAATGGTCTAAGAATAGCCTGAAAACATTAAAAAATCAATAAAGATGAAAAGCTCTAAAGTCGAGTTTAAATTACTATATAGTAAGGATAATGGCAAGAGTCTGTATTGCTATATAAATTAGCAAAATAAACATACAAATCAAATTGGTCCTATATCAATGGAAGGAGTAAAGATGTCACAGACAAAGGAAATGGCAAAGGAGTTTAATAAAGTATTTCAGTACAGTTTATGAAAGCAACAAAGAGGAAGAGATAAATATAAGAGAAAAAACACAGTATATGGCCACTTGGATTTAAGTGTGAGTGAAAATGAAATACAGGATATAATAAATAAACTAAAGACAAATAAATCAGCAGGTCCAGATGAGTAAAGCCCAATACTGATTAAAGAATCACCTGAGTACATTAAATACCAGCTTGCAACAATTATAAAGAGGTCTCTACCTACTAGAGAAGTACCAGATACTTGGAGACAGGCAATAGTGATTGCAATACACAATAGATCTGGTCAGATCCACCATGGCTGCATAATGAAGTTAATGAGGTTGTGTGGAACTGTTTAGGAGAATTGGAGAAACAATACAAAGATTTTTAACTAGTAAGATTTGTTTTATTTTGTGCTCTAAGGAAGGCAGACACATTTGGAAAAGATATGGAGATGTAGATTTCAATGGAAGGAATGGTAAGCAATATAAGTTTGACAGGTAGAATAAGTAGCAGTACATGAAAATGTAATGGGTGGCATATGTTCAGTCTTGGGATTATTTACAGTTTTATAGAGGAAAACAGCGGGTTTTCCATGTAGTGTTGTAAATTATATTTAAGTAATGTGTTGATGTCAGGCAGTCAGGTGTAATGATGGACTTCAGTGAGAGAAAATGTGATAGTAACTTTTATAAGCGGTCACTGTTCATAAGGTAAAGGTAGTTATGCCTGTGATAATGGGAATATCAGGACAGTATGAGGTATTTACAGGAGTGGAGTACAAATATGCACTGTATCATATGTATGTGTTTAGAGTGGAGGCAAATATGATATGCAGGTTTATTTTACATATACAGTAGGTAAAAATAGGCATAGAGGCAATTAATAGAAATATAGATACTTACATAGACATATAGATAGACAGACAGACAGAGGGAGACGTTACAGTCATGACAATCTTTGGAGAGGCAACTCCCCCTAGAGTCATAGTCATGTTCACCAATTTGGGTTAAAAAACTTTTCAAGCAGCACTATTTTGCTGACAGTAATCGCCTGTGGATTTAAGCATGTATTGGAATGTCTTAAAACAGTTATAGTATAGGAAAAACAACGAAAGCAATTGTGTTATAGTTTAGCACTGAAACATACATGTAACATACATGTTGCCACCTTGCTCAATGAGCACCTTTACTGACATACTAAAATGCCAGCAGAATAGGCCTAATGATCTTTTCATGCTCTAGTTTGGTCAGCCCCCACCCTGGGAGCTGACCTTGCTGCCCCACGCTTTTCTGGCTTCTCCTTCCCAGTTCTGGATATTCTCGCTGCATTGGATTTTGCTTCCAGAACCCTTCCTCTGTACCTGTCCCACCCCTTTGAACTCCTCCACCATCTCTGCCTCCACCAGCCCCTTGGCTGCACATTCCATGGCTCCACCACCCTCTCAGTGAAGTAGCACCTCCTCCTTTCTCCCCTGAATCTTCCCCCCTCCAGCTTCCACCCATGCCCTCTAGTGGCCCCCTCCTCCTTCCTTCGAAGCACCCTGACTGTTCCTCCCCTATTTACCCCCTTCACGTACCTGAAGAGCTCTATCATGTCCCCCCGGTCCCTTCTCTCTTCCAATGTGTACATATTTAGCTCTTTGAGCCTCTCCTCATAGGTCCTGTCCCCCAAGCCCCAAATCATTTTGGTTGCCCTCCTCTGGACCCTCTCCAGGAGTCTAATGTCCCTCTTTAAGTGTGGCCTCCAAAACTGCACGCAGTACTCAAGGTGCAGCCTCACCAAGCAGTTATACAGAGGGAGTATCACTTCCCTCCTTCTGGAGGTGATCCCCCTAGTGATGCATCCCAGCATCCTGTTGACCTTGGCTGCTGCCCTCCTACAAGTCTCTGAGTTGTTCATCTTGACATCCACCACCACCTCCAGGTCCATCTCAGCCATCGCGACTTGTAGCATTTCCCCTCCCCAGGGTGTACACTTGGCCCAGGTTTCTGGCCCCCAGGTGCAGTACCTTGCATTTCCCTGCATTGAACCTCAGCTTCCACTTTCTAGACCATCTTTTCAGAGCCTCCGGGTTCCCCTGTAGGGCCACCCTGCCCTCCTCCCCATCCACCACTGCCGCCAGTTTTGAGTCATCCGCAAAGAGACTCATCTTACTCCTGATACCTGTCCTTATGTCAGAGAAGTAGGTGTTGAACAGGAGGGGCCCAAGGACTGATCCCTGTGGGACTCCACTAATGATCCTCCTTGGGGATCAGACTATCCCGCCAACTACGACCCTATGGGTCCAGTCCTGGAGCCAATTGCCTATCCATCTGATCATCTAGTTCCCCACTCCCATTTCTCCCAGCTTATCCAGCAGGCCCACTTGAGGAACAGAGTCAAATGCCTTGCTGAAGTCTAGAAAGAAGACTCCACTGGTCTACCCAGGTCCAAGGCACTCATCACCCAGTCATAGAACTCCACAAGGTTTGTCTGACATGATTTCCCCTGGGATGAATCCATTCTGTCTATCGTCCAGGCACCCTGACTTTTCCAGATCCCCCCTAGCCTCTCCTTGACAATGCCCCCCATCACCTTGCCCACCACCGATGTCAGACTGACAGGCCTGTAGTTCCCTGCCACCTCCCTTGTTCCCCCCTTGTGGATAGGCACTATATGCACCACCTTCCAGTCCTGGGGCACTCACCCTGTCCTCAGAGAGATGGTGAAAAGCTCCGCCAGGGTTTTCGCCAGGACATCCGCAAGTTCCTTCAGCACTCTGGGATGTAATTTATCCAGCCCCGGTGCTTTCTCCATCTTAAGGGACCTGAGGGCTTCCCTCACTCTCTCTGCTGTGATTTCCACTTCGCTGCCTCTTCACCGTGCTTAGCCTTCCCCCTCCTGCCAGTGATGCCTCCCCTCTCCCAGACCCACCGATCGGTGAGGTCTCCCCCTCCTCAGTATCCTCTCTCCTCCCATGCTTGATACAGCACCCCATTTTCCACACCACCACCTTCCCTGCCCAGTCTGCAGTGTCTCCCAACATCTGCCACCAGACTCTCCTCCAGCTCCTCTGCCAGTGCAGGGGGTCTATACACCACTCCTATTTTTACTCTCTTGCCCTCCCTTGTTATCAAGATGACCCAAATCACCTCCACAGTTCCCTCTGCCTCCTCTACTCCCCCTATGCCAATGCAGTTTTTGACTATCATTGCTACCCCTCCTCCCCTTCCCTCCTGTCCTTTCTGAACATAGTGTAACCCTCCAGGTTCAGGTCCCAGTCATGCCCTACAGTGGCCCAGGTCTCAGTGACCGCTGCCACATCCACTGCTCCCTCAGTTAGCATCACCTGGAGCTCAGGCATTTTATTGCCCAAGCTCCTGGCATTTAGCAGGACTACCTTCCACCCTTTCCCTATACTTCCATTTCCCCTGCTCATGTTCCCATGGGGATTCTGTTTTCCACTGGTCTGCACTTTACCAGTTGGCCTTTTCCCGCATTCCTCCATCTCCCCAGGGGGGTGGAGACAGAGTCCCTCCTTTATCGGCACCCCCTCGACAGCCTTTTCTTCCATCCCTCCCCCCTTGACAAGTTTAAACCCCACTTTTCACCAACGAACCACTCTATTTTCAACTTAAGGATTCCCCTTCCCTCTAAATTGAGATGGAGCCTATCTCTAGCATACAGGTCCTTATCCTCCCAGGTCTCCCCCCAATCCCCCATCAACCAATACGCTCTGGCCTCACACCACTCCCTGAGCCTGATTAGGGTTTATCTCCCTAATCTTCCTTTTGTGTTCCCCACTAGCCCTTGGCACCAGCAGGATTTCTGAGAAGGAAACTGTGCATCTTATGTCATGACAGACCCTGGCTAGCTCCCTGAATCTTGCCTGTATCTCTAGCTCACTATTTCCCTCAATGTCATTTGTACCCAGGTGGACCAGTATGTCTGGGGAACCCCCACAATCCTTTGCCAGCTGATATACCTCGTGCTTGGCCCTGTGCAATGTTAATCCAGGGAAGTATTTTGTTCTAACTGGCCAGGTTTCTCCCTCCCTATCCCATTTGAAACCCCTGATCATAGAATCCCCCAACAGGAGCACTCTAACCACTCCTTTTCCTCTATTCCCCCCTTCCATGTCCCTCATCCTTTCTACTGGCCCCTTCACCCAACTGGCTCCTTGTTCCTCCCCCATCTGGGTGCCACATGCTGCCACCTCCTTATTTACCCTGGCCACTCCCTCCCCTCCAATCCTATGCCTCTCCTCCTCCTGAGTATCCTTCTGTACCTCGCTAACTCCCCCCCTCACTGCTCGCGACTGGTCCTTCTCCCCATCCGCTAAACTAGCCTGGCTTGTCCTCCCTTCCTTCCTGTCTCTGTTTAGTCCCTCCTTGCTTGTCATGCTCCCCTGGCCTAAACCCTCAGCTCCCTTTACTGTATCCTCCTTGTACTTCTGGTCCTTCTCCTTGCCCTTTCCTCCCAACTGGTCCTTCTCCCTGCATTTTCCTCCCTCTTTCCCCTGCCCCTCCTGCTCTGATTCACTGCTCCTCCCATTTTCCTGCATTCCAGGTTCTCCCCTGTTTCTCCTGCTATCTGGCCTCCGCCTTCTGCCCCCCACTCCCTTACCATCTCTAACCACCCCTGTTGTGGCTACATCACCCTCCTCATCCTCAAGCAGAAGAAGAGAATGGAAGCGGTTACTGAGCGTAAGATCCAATCCACCTCCCCGACTTGCTTCCTTCTGTTCGGCCCTGGCCATCTGACTACTTCCCTGAGAATGCTGTCCCTCTGGTCCCCCTTTGTGAGGGTCCCCAGTTACCTGCCTGCTTCCTTGGTGGTGTCCTCCTTTTGGCCATCTCTGCCAGGGTCCCCTATGTGACCCTAGTATTCTCCTGCATTCCTTTTCCTATGCCCCTACCCCCTAGTGCTTGGTGCAGCAGGTAGGACATCCTGCCTCCTTCCCCAACCATACCTCCCCTTCCCTGACTGTCTCCCTAATCCCTCCTCCTCCCTAAGCTGTGCCAGCTGGTAGCACACTGGGTAACCACCGGAACTTCAGGCCCAGTCCAGTATCATGGCTGCTCACACCTACTTTTCCACCACCCTCCCAAAGATGCTCGCCCTAATGACATGTGGTCCCATCACCCTCCAAGTAAGTTTCCTTGGGTGAGCCACTGCCTCCCACAGTCCAAGATACACCCCCTACTGCCTAATCAGGTCACCCACTAATCCTAGATACAGTCTCACAGTAAACTGGTAACCCTGTTACTAGGTGCAGTACAACACAGTAAACTTATAAGGGAAATTAACAACTCCCTAAGCTCCTCTTTCCCAGCCTTTGAATCCAACCCCCAGTGGCTAGAACTACATGAGCAGCACCAGCACCTGCAGCCTTTTTTCTCCAATTGCAGGGCAGGGGTTCCCCTATAAATTAGCAGAGCTCTGGGGAGGGTGGGTCTTGGGCCTACACCCGACTCTCTCAAGAGTGTATCAGCCCTGTGACTGCTCCTTTGAGACCAGCAGCCAAAGAACCAGCCCCAAGCAACTCCCACCAAATAGGTTTTAAATCAGAAGAAATAGGCCTACACCAGCGCAGCCTGTTACACAGTGAAACATCCAACAAATGAGCCCACTTACAGCCGCCAAACCAGTTTTCAAACTTCCAACAGCCCCCAAAACAATACCCTGCTAGCCCCTTAGAAATAAGAAAGAAAAGAAATAACCTTCTACCAAGTAAAATCCACAAGAAACCCTGTGAAAACAACAAGAAGCAGCTACTATACTGGAACACAACTGATCCTGTCCCCTTCCAGTTCCTTCTGAGAAGCCAAAGTGACTAACACCACAAACCTGATTCAGCTCTTCCTCCAGTCCATTAGCTGAGTGATACCTGGCCAGACCATTAACACCCTTCCCCCACTATGCACTAACCTTTGCAGCTAGTGAAGTCAGCAAGAAGGAATCAAAATTCATCAAAGCCCCAAAATATGTTTTGCTGCCAAAGGAAACAGGTAGCCAATTAATCAGCTTCACTAACAACACATCAAAATAGGCTTGAAATTAACAGATATAGGTCTCAATTCAAATAACCAGTCCCAAGCAAATCCCACCAAATAGGTTTTAAATCAGAAGAAATAGGCTCCCACAGCGCAACCTGTTACACAGTGAAACATCCAACAAATGAGCCCACTTACAGCCACCAAACCAGTTTTCAAACTTCCAACAGACCCCAAAACAATACCCTGCTAGCCCCTTAGAAATAAGAAAGAAAAGAAATAACCTTCTACCTAGTAAAATACACAAGAAATCCTGTGAAAACAACAAGAAGCAGCTACTGTCCTGGAACACAACTGATCCTGTCCTCTTCCAGTTCCCTCATACCTTTCCCCAAGTAGAGTGCCAGTCTTAAAGAGCATAAGGCACCTTCAAGATAAGTGGAAGAAAATATAATATTTAGACACAGTTCAGTTTAAATTTCACATTAGGTCTGTATTTTTCCCCCATTATTTTTTACTGAGGTCATTTGCATGAAAAGAGGACTGCTGATCCTGAAGTGTTCATGTATTCCTGGTGCTTTCTCCCTACCTGAGGTCATAATGCATGGCTTGTGACATCACAGTTACTGCCATGACAGCCGACTGTGATCTCACAACATAGCATTATGACTTGAAGTAGGGAGTAAGCTATAGAGGCAGATGAACTCTAACAGATAAAGATCATATATTCATCCAAATTTCCTCTGTAATAAAAGATAGGCAGGAGAAATCTACAGAATATATTTAAAATGCAAACTGAGTTGTACCAAGTTATTAGTTTTTTCAAAGTTTTCACTGTGGCATCAGTAGCTCTGATCATAAAGAGGAGAGCTGAAAAAATGTTTCTCAAAGTAAGTGCAGAATAATTTTTCTTTAATCTGATTCAAGACATTAGGCCTTTCTCCCTTTTTTTTAATTTAATGATAAAATAAAGTAGCACCTTTCTTCTGACCGGATTAATGTAAATGATGACAGTTAGTGGTTTGGGATATGCTAAGTGTCCAAAGGAACAAGGTGTGCTCCTTCACTGTCTAGAGAGTAGGCTATTAAAAAAAAAAAAATAAAACATAAAAAAACACACACATCAGTCAGTCTACCAACAAGACATGCAGAGGTACAACAATTGGGAGGGGGCAAGAGATGTTTGGGATTGCAGCTTCCATTTTTGAAATGGAAAAAAAATCATGTTGATCTTGTCTCCTGTTCTAGCCTGAAAATAACATATTTTAAATGCCTGTTTTAAGTGTGTATAATGGACTGTTTTGCGTTTAGGAGCCCAACAATGAATGTGTAACGAGTGACATTATGGTTACCTAGCAATTGTATGCCAAAGAAATGTAGGCATGAAATTAAGAACTGGATCAAAAAAAGACCATTGCCAGGTTATTATACACACTGGCAGAACTTACATTATAGCTAACAAATTGCTGTACAGTACTTTGACAATGCGCAAAGTGTGAAATGTCAGTTGAGAATTTTAACAGCTAGAAGCTGAGCTGGTGCCTTAAACAAATATGTAAGAATTCTACATGGATGTTATTTTTTCTAGCTGCTCTTTATCATGTTGTATTGTGATACCTATATTTTCAATAAAGAGCTGTCTTAGCACTATTATCACAAGATGTGCCAACAGTAATCGCTGAACCCACATAAACGCAAAATGAAAGAGGTCTGCTTACTCCACTGAAATTAGATGTGTGCTGTCCCACTGCGTGTCATAGCAGCATTTCTAATTTTGAACTTGGCACCACCACAACAGGGAGTTCTCTATTTCTTTAGAAACAAAAAATAAAACACACACTTTATCAACAAAGTTTGCATTTACCAAGTACTGTGCCCATGTACTTTGCCCATGATTAAAATAATTTGAACCCCTCCCCCAAAAATGTGTCCTGACATGAAACTGCATGTTTAACTGTAAAGACAATTAAAAAAATGTATTTCTAAATGCATTCCTAACACCAATGCTTCTTGATTAAAATAATTTGAACCCCCTCCCCCAAAAATGTGCCCTGACAAACTGCACTCTGGGAAGATTGCCTGCAATTTAAAAAAACTGAATAACATGTTTCATGGAGTAATTAACATCCTGTTTCTAGTGTCCATGATAAAATAAAATACAAAATACAGTAAAGATGTTTTTTTAATGTCAGCTCTGATCAGAATAACTTTTAAAATCACCAATGGTTTTCTTGCTCAATGTTTTCTAATACATACTTCTCAAACTTAAAAGAAAAAAAACATGCTTTATCATCAAAATCTGTGTTCGCCAAGTACTGAGCCCATGATTAAAATAATTTGAACCCCCTCCCCAAAAAGTGCCCTGATGTGAAACTGTATGTTACTGTAAAGACAATTAAAAAATGTATTTCTAAATGCATTACTAACACCAATGCCTTCAACATTTTGAAACTACTAAAAAGACAAATTATATATAAACTACATAAAATGTTTAAGAAAAGCCTGTGGCTCTTACTGTCAATTAAAATGTGTATCTAGGTCTCCTTCTGAGACCCCAAGTGGCTCTGATAATCATTTGTTCCAAACATTTTTTAAGCCAATTTGAAGACATTAAATATCTTCTGTTCTCCTAGTCTTTAATAAAGGCATTAAGTAGCTTCTGTTCTCCACTGCACAGACTTGTTCTGTTGGTTGATACAGGTCCCAGACTAGTGTGTCTTGTTACAGAATGGTAGAGCCACCTCATGCCCCCCACATGAATCAGAAAAAAGTTGGGGGTGAAGCTTTCGGAGCTTCTCGGTGGAGGTGGGGGGGATCTTATTCCCCAAAGAAAAAACCTAATGCTGCCTCCCACTACTCAGGTTCCAGTTCTTGTACCACCCATTTAAGAAAGAAAATAGTACTCTGCAACCATTGACTAACATGAAAGCATATTTATTTGAGGGCGGAAATATTGCTTGGAGGAGTGTGAGGTGGAAGAGACTATTTACACCTTCAGTCAGTTCCAAGGACAGAAAACATGACATCACACCTTTTGTACATGCAAAACATCTGCAGGATCCACCTGCTGCAGCCGTAAAAAGGAAAAGAAAGTGGAGACATCAAACTATAGACCTGTAAATCTGACATTTATTTCAGGAAATTTGGCAGAAACACTGATAAAAAATTAAATTTAAGAAAATATAAGTTTTCTTAGATGGTAAGACACTAGACAACATGGGTTCAAAAAGAATAGAGAATGTAACACCAACCTACTGTGCTTTTATGAATATGGCAACAAAAATGTGTGTAATAATGTTCCAATGAACATCATAAATTTGGACTTCATGAAAGCATTCAATAAAGTACCACACATTTGTTTACTAAAACAAATGGAAAACATTGGCATTGACAGTAGGATAATAATATGTATCAAGAATTGGCTTACTGGTCTAACCCAGAGGGTGAGGGTATTGGAGAAGTACTTTGATGCTATAGGGGTGACCAGTGGTGTACCACATGGCTCAGTATTGGGATAGGTATTATTTTCACTTTATATAAGTGACTTACATCAGACAATTATCAACAAAGTCATTAAATTTGCAGATGACATTAAATTAGGGGGTCCAAAAGCCAGCAAGGAGTAAAGATCAGAAATGCATTCAGATCTGAAAAAAGTGAAAGATGGGCACACATAAACAGAATACCGCTAAGTGTAGAAAAATGTGCAGTGATGCACTTGGGGGCACACAATATCAACAAACTTACAAATTAAATGGAATGGATTTAAGAGTAAGTCAACTAGAAGGAGATTGTGGGATACTAGTAGACAATAAGTTAAACGTCAAGCAGCATAGAACAAATATTAATAGGAGAACAAACCTAATGATAAAGAATATTAAAAAGAGTTTCATAAATAGGAGTGTAGGATGAATATTGTCACTGTATAAAACATACGAGACCTTATTTGGATTATGGGTCACAGCTTTGGAGCCCTTATACTCAGGATGAAACTGACAGGTTAGAGAGAATACAGAGAAGATTTACTAAAGTAACTGTGTCATTTAAAGCCAAAAGTTATGAAGACAGGTGGTGGAGCACTGGGCTGTTCACCTTAAGGCTAAGAAGGATCAGAGGTGATCTAATGACATTCTATAAGTTTATTAAGGATTCCAGTTTGAGGAGTGAACTAGGAATAACAACCCAAGACAAACCTACTAGCTTAAGTGGACATAAAAAACAAGTGAAGATAAATACATGTAGAAGTAATATTAGGCATTTTTCATTTCTGAATAGATCAGGGAGAATATGTAATAGCTTACCTACTAAAATAGTGGAAACAAGTTCCATTGATAGCTTCAAGAAACTCTTGAATAGCTTGATTATGGTTAACAAAATTAAGTGGGCTCACTTTTGTGGGGAACAGTGATCATGGGCAGATTGCCTTCTACCATTCTATTACCTAGTATGAGAACCTAGTATATGCCAGCAATAATGTGTCATCAAATTCTTCTGGTAGTACAGAATCATTGATACTTTGTTTGTTTTCATTACATAGTGTTATCTGAAATAAGTAGTGTGATTATTGTGGTTACAGATGTGACAGAGTGGTATAGTGTCTTAGAACCTTGCAAGTGTTTTGCATGTATGTGGGTGTGTGGGGTGGGGTGGGGGGACACGGCGTTAGGGTTTTGAACCCCAACAGCACATTTCCAAACTTTGTCACTGTACTGTTAATCCTAACTAATGCATTAACGCATTTTTTTTTTGCAATGAATTTTCCGTCTTTTTGAGAAAGTGTAATGTACAGTAAGTGATATGTGTTAGTGGGAACGTGGGCCTTCCGGGCCCCATGATCCTTTCACATTGTGCAGTTTTTGCATAATGGTTTGCATGCATAGGAGCGTGAGCCCTCCGGGCTTTGCACTCCCATTCACACATAAGCACAGAGCCATATCGCAACTGTACAGGGGAAGGAACCCTTGTAACACTAATCTGCCGATATCTCGGGAATCATAGCAGCTAGAAAAAAAATTCAAGTGTTGTCGTAATCATGACTGGGAGTATTTCAAACAAATATGTATCTTGCATTGTTTATAAGCTATGGGCACTGAAAAGTGCTGGAAAGGCACTCTTGGAACCCTTGTGAAACTAATTTAGCAATATCTTGGGAACCATACAACCTAGGAGAAAATATCCACTGCAGGTGTAATCTCTGATTTCAAAACTTGCTTCTGTAGATTGCTGCCAGTAGCAAAAACTCTGTATCTCATTTTGTTTTCAAGATACAGTCACCGAAATGTATGATGGATGCCACAATGGTATCCTATGGGAAATTTCTCAACTTTGGAATGCTGTAACTTTTTGATCCTTGAATGTTTTGGCACCAAACCACCAACAGGCACATCTGTGGGACCAGAGCTTGCCACCCCTGCAAATTTCAGCCCAAAAGACCTAACTGTTTTGTTGCAGGAGGATGGCAAAGATCTGTAGTTAATTTTAAAAATACTTCTGCAAATCATGAAAGGTTCACAGATAGTAGCACAAAACTTTCACAAGTTACAAAAGTATTTCCACACTTACTTTCATGATTTGCAAAAGTATTTTTCCCCAAAGTGTTAAAAGGCACTTTTTGGGGGGTTTGCTCCCCAAAAAAGATAGAGCTGCCATCCTCAGGACCCAACTAGGTAACCCCAACAGTCAGTGTTTACCCAGAGTGTCCTTAATTTAAGAGCCAGGCATTTTTCTCTCTCACTAACTGAAAACGAGATGGCCAAATCACAAAAGTAAAAGGGCCATTTGCAAAAGTAAAAGTGCATTTGCCAAACTTTCGTGATGCAGATATATTTTTCCTCATTGACCATACTGAGAAATTTGTTTTTTGAATAACTTTTGAATGGTTTAATATTTTTATACAAAATCTTTGAAAGGCTCATCAGTGACCCATACTGCATCTTTCTTGAAGATTTTAGACTGAACGGATAAATCATGCGGGTTATGGGCAGGGGCCAAGAAATGTGCAAAAAGTCCATTTTTGTGTGTTTTTTGGTGTTCTGTAGCACCACAATGGTACTTACGACCATAACACAACTTGCCAGATCCAGCTATCTATGGTACCAGACCTCAGATGCAAAACTTCCGACAAATCTGTCGTACAATGTCAAAGATATTAAGGAGCAAAATTTTAGATTTAACTTTAAAGTGCTTACTCAACCCTAACTATACTGGTGCTACTGCACTAGTATAATTTATGCACACATACATATATATATATATCTTTATATTTTATAGTAGCACAGTCGCACCACTGTATTTAGGGTTATGAAGGCACTTCTATGTTATAGTCAAAATTTTGCATGTTAATAACTTTGGTCCCATTCAACGGATTTACCTGAAATTTGGCATGCATGGTGGGGCACAGTAGGTCTCTTGATCTGCCAAATTTTGTTTAGGTCGGACGTATGGTCTTTGAGCACTAAAATGCTGAAAAATGCACTTTTCGTCAGGTTTGGAGGCAGTTTTGGGGATTTTGCCTGTGGCCCTGTGTGGCCATTGTGGGGAATGCCAGTCTGTGAGATAGCTCATCTGAAAGAGCTTCAGTGGCTGAACATGCTGCTTTTCGTTTGGTGGAAAAATATTAAGGCATTCAAAGGTAATGGCACTTTTAAGCTCCCATTATAAGTCAATGGGAAAACTTATATGGTTGTTTTGTGAACAAAGAATGGGGTTTGGGCCATCTTGTCCCACCTAGCAGTCAAAGAATTTTCAGCCTCACGGTCAAAGAAACATTGTCCCTGAGAATTCTTTGATCACGAGGTTCCGCCATCTTGTTTTTTTAAATTCCGTCAGAAAAAAAGCAAATATCTCTGCTCGGGGTCACTCCTGAAGTAAAACTTGCATGGGTTTTACTCAGGGGACTTCGATCTATCAACCCATGCCTTTGATTTCACCTAAAATGGTCAAAAAATAGAGTTATAATGTTTTAAATTCTTTGATCGCGACTCACTAACGATCTTTGATCGCGAGCCTGCAAATTCTTTGACCGCGATCTTGCATTGTGATGTACAAATACCATTTTCTCAGCTCAGGGGTGGTCTAGGAACACAAATGAGTGTGGGTTTTGCTCCGGGGGCTTCGTTCTTTCGAGGCATGGTGGTGGTTTCATCTAAATCTGCCAAAAACCCGCGTTTCACCATCTTTTATTCTTTCATCGTGAGCGTGCAATTTCTTTGATCGCGAGCCTGCAAATTCTTTGACCACGATCTTGCATCATAGAAACATAGAAATTGATGGCAGATAAGGACCAAAAGGCCCATCCAGTCTGCCCATTTCTTTTTCTGCCTTATAAATGTGCCATCGGCCTTTGCTCTGTCAGTGGCCTATCTACTCATACTTATCTGTATTGCTCCCTTATGCCTATCCCATGCCTGTTTGAAGCCCTGCACAGTATTCATAGTCACCATTTCCTGAGGTAGGCCGTCCCATGCATCCGCCACTCTTTCTGTGAAAAATAATTTCTTCACATTCCCCCTTAATTGGCCTCCCTCTAGTCTCATGCTGTGTCCTCTTGTCCTGCTGTTTTTCTTATATTTAAACATGTTAGACTCTTTCACCTTGTTAATGCCCTTAAGTTGTTTGTATGTTTCGATCATATTTCCTCTTTCCCTCCTTTGCTCAAGGATATACGTATGTTAAACCGAGGTCCCATCTGCCTGGATTGGTGGTAGTTCAGGTAGATATTAAAGATCCCATGGCACTTATTGAAAACAGTAGGGGTATTTCCCCGGCGTCCTGGCCAAGTTTCCCTTTTTCACTAAAAAAAATACCACCAACAGCTTAATCTGGTTCAAGGTCAGTTGGCATTCATCTGTATACCCTCTCCCTGGTCATGCCTGAAAATAGGCAGGATTTGTCTAGTGCACTTACCCGGTCAACAAAAACTAAATAAATAAAAATAAATATTGAGCTCCGTTAATCTGTCATCATATGTCTTCTGGTGCAGTACCTGCACCATTTTGGTTGCCCTTCTCTGGACTGCCTCAGTTTGGTTAATGTCCTTGTGAAGGTGTGGCCTCCAGGACTGCATGCAGTACTGCAGATGGGGCCTAACCAGTGTCTTGTAAAGAGGGATTATTACCTCTCTCTCTTACGACTTGTGATACCCCTACTAATATACCCTAACATCCTCCTAGCCTTACCTACTGCTTTAGAGGTCTGCTTGGATGATTTCAGGTCATCGGTGATGATGGTGCCCAAATCTCTTTCTTCCTTTGTTACTGCCAGCAACTCCCCTCCCAGCCTATAGGTGGCTTCAGGGTTTCTCTTCCCTATGTGCATGATCTTGCTCTTCTTTGCATTAAATCCCATTAGCCACTCTTCTGACCATTTTACTAGTTTATCCAGATGTCTTCTCATTCTGCCCACCCAATCTGAATCATCTACTCTGTTGCAGATCTTGGTGTCATCTGCAAACAGACAAGCCTTACCCTCTAGTCCATCTGCAATGTCACTAATGAAGATATTGAAGAGGACTGGCCCCAGGACTGATCCCTGAGGTACCCCACTTGTGACTTGCATCTCTTCTGACTGTATACCATTTACCACCATTCTCTGTTTTCTGCCCGACAACCAGTTTGCCACCCAGTTGACCAACTTCTGACCCACCCCATCCTACCCAGCTTATTTATCAATCTTCTACGTGGAACAGTGTCAAAAGCTTTGCTGAAGTCAAGGTAGGCGACATCAACTGCTCCCTCTTGGTCCACCACTCTGGTTACCCAGTCAAATAAATCTATGAGATTAGTTTGACAGGACCTTCCTTTTGTAAACCCATGCTGTCTTGGATATTGTGCCCCTATGGATTTCAGGTGTTGCACTATCCTTTCCTGAAGGAGTGCCTCCATAATCTTGCCCACTACTGAGGTAAGACTGACTGGTCTGTAGTTCCCTGCCTCCCCTCTGCTACCACTCTTGTGGAGTGGGATCACATGAGCCCTTCACCAGTCTTCTGGGACCTCTCCTGTGTTCAGAAACTCACTAAACAGTTCTGCTAATGGCTCTGCTAGTTCCACCCTTAGCTCCTTAAGTACCCTGGTATGTATGCCATCAGGCCCCTTTGCCTTGTCCACCCTGAGCTTAGCGAGCTCTTGTAGAATCCTTTCTTTTGTGAAGGGAGTAGTGCTCACCTCCCTTCCCCCTTTGTCCATGGTGCTGAGCTGTGGGCCCTGCTCTACCTTCTCTTCAGTAAATACTGAGCAAAAGTATCTATTTAGGATAGATGCTTTTACAGGGTCCTCCTCCTCACATGCCCCCTTTCTCCTTTGAGATTAGCAATACCCCCTCTGGGGCAGAACAAGATGGCCCTTTGAAAAATTGAAATTTCTCTGCCCAGGGGTGCCCTAGGAATACAAATGAGGGTGGGTTTTGCTCAGGGGGCTTGGTTCTATCGAGGCTTGGCAGCAGTTTCATCTAGTTCTGCCCAAAACTCGAGTTTCACCATTTTTTATTCTTTGATTGTGAGCATGCAATTTCTTTGATTATGAGCCTGTAAATTCTTTGATCGCGAGATTCTTTGATCGCCATCTTTGATTGCAAGGGAGAGACAAGATGGACAGATTTTATAATGGAATAGATTGGCCAATTTTCACAATCTTTAACTTTAAATATCTCGGAAATGGTTTGGTCTTTTTACTTGAAATTTGGAGGGTGTTGATGGCATGTCCTGTAGATGTGAATTATGGGGTTTACGTATCAGCAAAAATATTTTTTTGGAGATATTGCATCGCATAGTGGCTTGAAACTTGTACGGTACCTGGTCTTGCTGCTGTCAATGTACTTTTACGTCATTATGCGGCATGCGCAGGAACGTTGGGAGAGTAGCACACTTTGGAGGTGTGCCTCTCCTTTCAATCCACTGCTCCGTTGAGCAGGCGTGGCAGTCCTGCACCAATGGGCGCAGGAGCTGTGTATGACAGCAGTGGTCTTCTCTTCAAAGAAAACCACCGCTGTCATACAGAGCACCATGTCACACCACCCCCCCGCGTCACAACGCCCCCTCCAAATCTTTGCTGCCACGCTGGGAACCCACCCCAGCGTGGCAAATGTCCCGCGTTGTTTGCTGAAGGGGGTGCCTAATCCACTGTCGGCTCCACGGCTCCCCCCCAGCCATCCTTCTGCCACTCTGGGAGCCCAACCCAGCGTGGCAAACGTCCCGCGTTGTTTGCCGGGCTGGAGGTGCCCAACCCATCGGCCCTCAGCCCCCCAGACATCCTTGCCACGCTGGGAGCCCACACCAGCATGGCAAACATCCCACATAGTCTTTTTTTTCTTTTACCTGAAAAGCAAAACGGTCCCACGGCGCTTCTCCCAGTCCCCTTCCCACAACCCACACCCACCCACTGCTCACCCAGTTCTCCCACACCCCACCTCACCCCATACTTACCTCCGAGCTCGGCGCAACGATCTTCGTGGACCGGGAACACGCCTGCACTCTTCAAAGCCAACTGCGAACTGAGGAAATGCCGATAAGCTGTATAATGGGCTAGATAGGGGTTTTCAACTTTATTGCATATTCAGGTTTTTGGATTTTTGCACCAATTTTTCAATATTGCTTAGATTCTTCTCATGACGTGATGTCACTGTCATGGCGCTATTCAGGCCCAAGGGTGATTTTCGCAGTCACTGCATGAAATCACTCTTCATGCCAGAATAACACCATGACAGTGACATCATTCATGAGAAGGGGTCCCAAAAGCCCCACATTGAAAATTTGGTGCAAAAATTCCAAAAAATGACTGTTTTACGAGAGTGCGTTGCGCAGTTCCTACGCAGGCTCATAAGTTCGCAAAATTTCAATATTTTTAATCCAGATTTTCAACATTGCCATTTTACCATACCTCCTCATGAGCAGTACAGCTGTCATTTTTCACATCTCACCCAAAACATGTTTCCGCCCATGTAGCACACAATGGCGCAGTCGGTGTGCGAAATCAATGTATGGGACACATTAAGAAAAATCACAGTAACACTGTTCATGAGCAGAGGTCTTAAAATGGATATGTTGAAAATTTGGTGAAAACATTCCTTAAAATGACTGTTTTACGAGTGTGCTATGCAGTTCCCACGCACACCGCATCGCTTTCATGTAATTTTCAATATTTGCACTCCAGATTTTCATTGTTACTTTTACCACACCTCCTCATGAGCATTACAGCTGTCATTTTTCACATCCTGCCCAAAACGTGTTTCCGCCCATGTAGCGCACAATGGCACATTCGGTGTGAACTCAATGTATGGACACATTAAGAAAATCACAGTGACACTGATCATGAGCAGAGTCTTAAAATGGCTGTGTTGAAAATTTGGTGAAAAAATTCCTAAAAATGACTGTTTTACGAGTCTGCGTTGCGCAGTTCCTACGCACGCTCGTAAGTTTGTGAATTTTCAATATTTTCACTCCAGATTTTCATCATTGCCATTTTACCACACCTCCTCATGAGTAGTATAGCTGTCATTTTTCACATCCTGCCCAAAACATGTTTCCACCCATGTAACGCACAATGGCGTAGTCGGTGTGCGAACTCAATGTATGGGACACATTAAGGAAATAACAGTGACACTGTTCATGAGCAGAGGTCTTAAAATGGCTGTGTTAAAAAATTTGGTGACAAAATTCCTAAAAATGACTGTTTTACGAGTGTTCATTGCGCAGTTCCTATGCACACTCGTAAGTTTGCGAATTTTCAATATTTTCACTCTAGATTTTCAACATTGCCATTTTACCACACCTCCTTATGAGCAGTAAAGCTGTCATTTTTGACATCCTTCCCAAAACATGTTTCCACCCATGTAGTGCACAATGGCGCTGTCGGTGTGCGAAATCAATGTATGGGACAAGTATGAAAATCACGGTGACACTGTTCATTAGCAGAGGTTTTAAAATGCCAGTGTTGAAAATTTAGTGAAATAATTGCTAACAATGACTGTTTTACAAGCGTGCGTTGCACAGTTCCCACGCATGCCTCGTAGGTTTGCGAATTTTCAATATTTCCACTCCAGATTTTCAACATTGCCATTTTACCACACTTCCTTATGAGCAGTACAGCTGTCATTTTTCAGATCCTGCCCAAAACATGTTTCCGCCTATGTAGCGCTCAATGGAGGTAACAAAAAGGTCATGCTGAAAATTTATTGTGCAAATACCAGCAATCGCACAGGGCATTAGGGTAAAGCACCATACGTGCCAAACACCACTGCAATACCTGCAAGCCAACGTTCGGCATTGACAAATGCTTGTTAGTGATTACGTGTATAGCATACCCAGGCACTTGCAACTTGGTGGGAGCACTGGGTCCAAAGAGCCACGAGCTCCCCCCAACTTGCATAACTTTCAACTTTTCTATTCTTTCTCAAAAAGTAAGGACATTCTACGCAACAAACTGCATTAATGCATCATTTAGGGATACACCACAAAAAGTCAGGAAATGAAAAATCTTTAGGGTTGCCCCTCCCCCCGGACCTGCCAATCATCCCAAGATTGACAGATGACTGGGTGTGTCATTGGGGTTGTGAGGCCTAAATGTCACCCCAGTCTTTTGCTGTCCCTTGCCAATATCATTACACATGGAATGGGGTGACATTTAGGCCTCACAACCCCAATGACTTCTCTGGAATAGTCCTGGTAAATGTGCACATTATGCCCTTACCATAGGATTTGCCCTGTAGTTCTGGCTGCTGCCACAATGATCTATTTTTGTTGAAAGTCTAAGAATCTGGCAAGTAGGGTCTAGGCCGCTCTCCAGACCTCGGCATCGGAGCAAGTGAGTGGTGAGCCCGCTCAATCTGGGGTTTGAAGTCTTCTGGCAGAGTGAGCAACTTCAGGAGGGTATTTTGTAGAAATACAATAGCACTTTTCTGTTCTGCACCCTCTGGGAAACCCCACAAACCTCAAATTGTTACAGCAACTGTGGTTTTTAAAGTTGTCAACTTTATTTTGCAGGAGATGGATAAGTTTAGTTTGTTCTCTCAAGGTAGCTGTTAAGTCCTTCAGGGCCACATCATGGGAGGTGAGTCGGTGTTCATTGTGAAATATCTGAACCTCAATCCCTTGTAAAGTTTGAGTCATGGTGTTAACTGCCATTGTAAGCTAAGCCATCTGGTCCATTAACTGGCTGAACATCATTTCAGTTCTTGATGGGTCCCCAAAGGCCTGCACTGTAAAGGCCATGCTGCTGGCCGGCGCTCCAGAGAAAAGATGCAGCAGGTCCCAAGATGAGAAGCACTCACAGTGAAAACATCATAAAAAGGTGCCCAGGGGATTCCTTTCTGCTACGAGGTTGATTTTGTGCAGATATGGACGGTCCCAGTGACGGATGGTGCCGGATTTGTCTCCGCATTCAGGGAGCTAGCAGATTAAGCGTCCATGCTGGCTCAGAGCTAGGCCACACCCTGGTGTCCTTGAAAGTTGAGAAAACATCACCCTGCTAGGAGCACTACAGTGTGAGGTCCCTGACTTTTCAACAACTTTACTGGCACAGTTCTTGATTGCAACATCTGTACTGTCTGAATTAACAGATCTCTTTAATGCACCTAGCCATCTAGAACCCAAAATAGTAAAATAAGCAACACACAACCCTCAGCATTAATGTCTCAGTGGCTTGATTCCATGAATCAGCTGAAAGGGACATAACACCTACTATCTGAATAATTGTGCTGATTAGAAGTAGGGGTATCCATTCCCAGTTACAGTAGCAAAACACAGTCTCCACGATTCCACCAGCCCACTCATGTGGCTCCATGACATCATAACCATTCCCACCCTTCAGAGCTAAGACGATCTAATTGTTTCAATAAGGTGCCTTCAGTGGCCATCCCCCTTTGCTCTCCTCTGTTCCTGATCTGTTATGTGGTAGCAGGTTCTATTCCTAGTAGGCACTGGTAAGTGAACACAGCGTAACCTGCCATTTCCCACTCTGGACAATTTGGCCTAGCCTTTACTTGATGATTTTGGGGTGTCACATGTTCTGCTGTGAGATAAGTATTTTATATCTGCTCATCAATTCTTCCTCCATCCATAAATGTGAGGGAAATCTGTATCATATTTAGCATATGAATATGGAGGAACTTTATCCCTCTTTCCTGCACAGTTTTATTTAAAAAGTACCTGAGTGTCTGTGCTTGGGAACCCATTTGAATGCACAAATCTGCAAGAATATTGTTACAGTCTATAAGCTGTCAAAAAGTACTGAAATTCAAATGTCTGCATGCTGTAACATATTTGCTTTTGTTTCCATTTTCAAGGGTTTGTTCATTTTGCTTACAAGCTGTGTCACAGAAAAAAAGGTAAGCACGCCACTTATGCCAAATCATGGATTGTACAAGTATTTTTAACCAAACCAAAATATCACTGCCCAGTTTATAAATGTTATGTATAAACATCTGCTTTAGAAACTCAGTATGAATTTTAAACAATAGAAAAATCAGAACTTGCTTAAAATACAGAATATTAATAAGTAGGTAAATAAATATGTTCTGATTAACGGGAAACATACCAAAACAAGTAAAGGACAATGAATAATCCTCCTATAAAAGTTTAGGGAGGTCCACTGAGAAACATGATGTTATAGTTTATTTATTTATTTTTATTTTATTTATTAGGTCTAGGATTACAATACCTTTGAGCCAGGGCTCTTTTACAAAGGTTCCACGTCAGGTTACAATTCAAAACATAAGACATGTAAGTCAGATTACAAATTCAATACATAGGACAAGGTTACAAAAGTATAAGTTAAACAGAGTTACAAAGCATCTGAGAAACAAAACAAGTTTTGGAGACTAGGTCACAAGGAGATAGCGGCTGAGGTGCAGAGACGATAGAGGACAAGAGAAAGGAAGAGTAGAGGGGGGCGGAGAGCTTTAGAGTAGGAGCACAGCCAGAGGCATTGTCATAGACATAACATGGGGAAGTGCGTGCTAAGGGGTAACTAAGTGCTAATAGGAGAGAGAACTGCATAAAGTTAGGGAAATATTCATAGGGTCAGCTAGTGGAGGTTTAATCCAATGCTCCTGTCAGGCATGTGGTATAGTTGCTTGTGAAGTAGTAAATATGCAAGCAAGATGCAAGGTCAGGAGCTATCCATACATATTAAACAAGACAGACTACTTTTCCTCTGCTACTTTACACTTAACATTTCTGCTCATTCCCATTGCTGCTCTATCCTAGAGTCCAATTTTCAAAGGCACCTCAGAAGAGACTGCTAGGGCCATCATGTAAGGTTCTGTACACAATACACTAGGCTTGGCCTCGCCATGCTAGAAAGCAGCAAAAAGCTCACCTCAGGTTTAGTTAGATAACATGCCAAAGAAAGCAACAGGTGCAGTAATCTGTACCAGCCTGACGTTTTGTGCCAAATACATGCATTTTACAAAGGCTTACATCATAGGCACAGATAGGTTTAAGTACTCTTGCTGTTTAAAAGGCAATACTAATAACATGCACTTCATATAGTGATACATAAATAATATATTATTGCAGGTCCAGGTTTTTTCCCATAGGGAAACCTGGTTATAATGATAAATGTGCACCAGGTTTCCCTCACTCTGTGCCTGCGCAAACTGGCCGTCGCACCATCTGTCTGCCACTGCTCAGTCAGCGGTAAGTGGTAAACTGTTTTAAAATAAACATAAATAACTTTGACCCTGGATCCCAGCATTTGATTAAGGACTGTAAAGACACCATACAAATCCTCCCCCCCAAAAAAGAAACAAAAAGTCTCAGCAACCACGGACTGTATGTTAGCCAGATGGGACCGCAGCTGAACAGGAAAGCAGTATTATTTTATATAATTGCTGTGGTGAAAAAACACAACCCAGCAATTATATAAAATAAAGACTGGGTAAGGGGGGGTGTAAAAGTCATATTTTATACACCCCCTCTGTGTGGGACGCCTGTATAAATATCTCAAGCTTTGTTCTCAGGGTTTACCGTATGTGGCATCCCACACCTTGGGGGTGTATAAAATCCTCATTACAGCCACCTACCTGGCCATTACTCTCTCTGATGTCGGCTGGTGCAGACAACAGCACATGTTGCTTTGTTGATTATGAGCAACAAAATTGACATATTATCAAGGTGAACCTGTGGTGGTTATTTTACTGCTTTCTAGCACCTTGTGGCTGAACTTGGTGTATTGCTTTACTGCTCCAGACAATTCTCAAAGGCAGGTGCCTCCCAAACTGTGCCTCCCTTCTTTTTAAGTTTCAGTTTGACTGTACCACTCCACTTACCCCACCCCACCCTTTCAGTTAGCTCAGTTATCTCCATCCTGTCAGCTTTTGCATCTCTGTTCAAGAATAACTTAAGGTATCTTGCCTCTTTTTATGTTGGCACACTTGTGCAGCCAACATCTTGCGGCAGTGGGGATTTGGAGGCACAGTCGCTGTTGGGTGAATGCAGGGCATGCATCAGTAGGCGCATCCCTCATTCCCCAATCAGCCTGCATGCCAGCGCCACACCATGCATACTAATGTGGCAAGCACATCGAAGGAAAGGTCTGCTGCAATCCAAGCAAAGCTCGTCAGATGCAGCGGACCCTTCCTACGTGCTCGCCACATTGTCAGCATGGTGGGCGGCCGGGCAACTGCCGACTTTGGGGGTGCCCAATCCCCCTGCCTGCTTACTCTGGCAGCAAAAATTTGCTGATGGGGAGCCCACCACCATCGGCATAAAGCAATCCCCCATTTCTTATATGCCAAGGGGTGCCTAACCCTCGGTTTTGCCTCCCCTGCTTTCCTTGTGTGCCGGATGGGGTGCCTCATCCCTGTCAGCATAAATTAACCCCCCTTTAGTTGTATGCCGATGAGGGTGCCCAATCCCCGTTGGCTGCAGCAACCCCCCAAATAGTTAGGTGGCACACTGGGAGTCCACCCCAGCATGCCAAGTCCCCTAAAAAAAACTGTCCCGCGATGTTAGTTTTTTTCCCTGTAACAGAAAACAGTCCCTCATAGTCTCCCTACCCACCACCGCACCCACCCACTGCGCACCCTGCCTCCCCACATACCCCCTCACACCATACTTACCTCCTGAGTCCGGCACGATGATCTTTGGTGGACCGGGAACACGTCTGCACTCTTCAAAGCTGACCGTGAACAGAGGAAATGCCAGTAAGCTGTATAATGGAATAGGGGTTTTTTATTTCAACTTTGGTGCATATCTCAGGCATTTTTTGGAATTTTTACACCAAATTTTCAACATGGGGTTTTTGGGATCCCTCCCCATGAATTATGTTACAGTTATGATGTTACTCGGTCCCAAAAGGTGATTTTGCAGTCACTGCGCGGAATCACCTTTCGGGACAGATTAACACAAGGACAGTGGCAGTGTTCATGAGATGGGCTGTCAAAAAGCCTATGTTGCAAATTTGGTGGATAAAATCCAAAAACATGGCTGTTTTATGAGCGTGCATTGTGCAGTTGCTACGCACGCTCGTAACTTCGTTTATTGGCAAGATTTTCATGCCAGATTTTCAACATTATCATTTTTCTACTCCTCCTTGTGAACAGTACAGCTGTCATTTTTCACATCCTGGCTGAAATGCGTTTCCGCACTTCCGGGCGCACAATATCGCGGTCGCTTTGGGAAATCAGTGTTTGGGGCAGATTGCAAAAATGACAGTTACACTGTTCATGAGCAGAGGTCATACAATGCCTATGCTGGAAATTTGATGACGATACTCCATAACATGACTGTGTTATGAGAGTGCGTTGCACAGTTTGCACGCATGCTTGTAAGTTCACGAATTTATAATATTTTCACTCCAGATTTTTAACATTGCCATTGTTCTGCACCTCCTTATGAACAGTACAGCTGTCATTTTTCGTATCCTGACCAAAATGTGCTTTCGAGGTTCCAGCACAGAATAGCACGGTTGCTGTGGAAAGTCTGTGTTCGAGACACATTATGGAAATGACAGTGACACTGTTCATTAGCAGAGGTCCTAAAATGCCTATGTTGAAAATTTGGGGCTGACAGTCCATACAATTAGTGTTTTACAAGCATGCGTTGCTTAGTTTGCATGCACGCTTGTGACTTCATGCATTTGTAATATTTTCATCCACATGTTCAAAATTGGCATTTTTCCACACCTCCTTATGAACAGTACAGCTGTCATTTTACATATCTTGCCTGAAATGTGTTTTCGCACGTCCAGCGCAGAATCGCACGGTCGCTGTGCGAAATCAGATTTCGGGGCAGTTTGAGGAAATGACGATGTAAATGTTCATGAGCAGAGGTCCTAAAATGCCTATGTTGAAAATTTGGTGCCGAAAGTCCAGAAAATGACCGTGCTGCAAGAGTACGTTGCGCAGTTTCCATGCAGCCTTGTAACTTCGTACATTTGCAATATTTTCATGCCACATTTTCACCACTGACATTTGTGCACACCTCCTTATCAACAGTACAGCTGCCATTTTTCACAGCCTGCCCAAAATGTGTACCCGCAACTGTGGTGCACAATGGCTTGCTCACTGTGGGAAATCACCTTTTGGGACATATTAACAAAATCACAGCTCCACTGTTCATGAAGGGAGGTCCCAAAATACCTATGTTGAAAATGTGCCTAAAAAACTCCCACAAATAATTGGGTTGCGGACGTCTGCTGCGCAGTTTGTATGCATGTTCATTGCTTCACCAATATTTCATATTGCCACTCCAGATTTTCAACATTGCCATTTTTTATGCCTCCTCATGAACAATACAGTTGTCATTCTCCACATCCTGCCCAAAACTGTGTTTTCTTCCCTCTGTCACCAAATGTCACAGCCGCTGTGCAAAACCACCTTTCAGCTAACAAAGTGATTGTGCCGCTTTTCATGAGGTGGCCTGACAAGCAGCCCATGTTGAACATGTAGAGTGAAACTACCATTACACGCCTACAGTGTTAGGGTTTCCAACTGCAGCACCCCACCCTGTACGGACTGACAGGCGTCAGGGCTGTGATTTGGGATCATCGGATGTAATGTTCATGCCATTCCACCCCCCACGCCCACCCTGCAGCCACTGACAGACATCATGGTGTGTCTTGCACTGTTTGGCCACAAACTTCACCCCACACTCCTATACTTCACCCACGTCAGCATATTTCCTTATGGAATAGGATAAGTATAATGCCCAAAGACCCCAAAGCACACAATGACACTTGTCAGTGTCTACAGGGTAGGGTGAGGTACAATGGCATGTGCATTATACCTGACGACTCAAAGGCACACTCCACTGCCTGTCGCTCTCTACAGGGAGGGGGTTGGGTTGGCAGCACTTCAATACTTCACTGCCATTCCTATTATGCGTCTCTAGCTCCACGACTGCCAATGCCAATGCCAGCGTGACAACATTCGGCATTGACAAATGCTTGTTTTCTCTGGAACAACCTACCCTTCTCCTTCCTTTCCTTTAGGTGTTTCCTCGCCTTCAAATAGCTCCTCTCTGAACTTTTGTTTTCTCTTTTCTTCCCATTACTTCCTCTCCATTCTTTAGTGGTCTCCTCAGTGTCACAGCTTTCTTCCAACCACTTCCTGGAAATCTGCTCTTAGAAGTGCTGAGTTACTTTGGTCCGTTACCCATTTCCCTAGTTGTGGTCCACCACAAATATATTGTAAATACTGTGTAGGATTACTGTGCCACCTGAAATTTTCCCCCTATGGCCCACTATCTGTTTCTATTTTTATGCACTGTATAATTTTCTTTGCCCTCTCTTTCTTGTATAACCCTTCCATTTAGCTCAGTGTTCCTTTCACAGTTACCAAATTCAAATAAGTAGAAACATTGGTTGCCATGTTTGTTCATCATATGCATTTCCAGTCTCTTTTCAAAGCAGTGTCTCAGTATGCACTTTATCTCTCTGTTTATAAAAACATTTTTCAAGCTAGGACTTTCAAATGCAGGCTAGGTATACTACTGCAGAGAATGTTAGTGATTGTAACTAGTAGGCTAGAAGAAGAACTAATAAAACTATAGTTTCACCCCAGTTAACTATTTCTATGTTCAATTTCAAAGTTACAGTATCCACTTGAACCAGATTAAAGAGGTTTTAAATGCCACTGGGTATACAACTCCATCCAGTTTCATTTTCTGCTTGTAATAAAAGAGCAAAGTGACTGCTCTTACTCGCTAAGCCAGTCAGTCCTATAGCCAATATTAGTGTTCTCACATGCCAGCCTACCTTCACCACTAGTACATAACTCTCATGATGAACATTCCAGCATTCTCATTATTCATACATGTGTAAGGCATGGCAAGACAACAAATTAGCACTTGGTATTAGCTACTCTCAACCTTTAGGATGGATCACGATCCCAGCTTGTTTTGGGAGGGTCTAGGGATAAGAAAGCTGTATGTCTGCTACAGTGCAACCCACCACAATAAAGCACTATGAAATAACACTGTCACTGTTTCATTCATGACAAATAGGAGTACTTGTCATTGCTTTCTGTTTCTGTAGAATCCTACAAGATGTCACTGGCAGAAACTGTGATAAGTGTGCTCTAGGCAAGTGGCACTTTATTGCACAGTTACATAGTAATAAAGTACTATAATGACAAATAGTCAATAAGGACTCCAGGTCCATCTTTTTCATCTCTCCCAACCTCCTAAGGAAGGATTAGCCCACAAGAAAAGGTACGGGTTTACCGAGCATTAGTCCACACCTGGGAGGGAGGGGTTTGGAGTCATGAGGCCACAGGCCAAGTGACTTCAGCCACTCAGGAATGGATTAATGCTCAGTAAACCCATGTCCTGGAGTGAGTTCATCCTCTTATAACATGTATTATGTTACAGTTTGTTAGAGGTTTGCCTAAAAAAATATTAAAAGTAAAGCATTGTGAACATGTACTTATAATAAAATAGCTTGCCCGCCTAATGGATATTGAGTATTTAGGATGTTGTAGTTGTAGTTCTCCACTAGGTGTATTTTGTATAATAATGATGTACAGTGATAATCATGCAAATGTTTATCAGTAGCGTGGTATACCGAGCATTGGCCAAATGTGGTACCCATTGAATAATATGTATACCAATACTGTACAATGAAGGTGAAATTTGCCTTGTCTTTTAACATCTATCTCTGGTGGAGTCATTTAGCTAAATCGGTTTACATTGCTGTCAATCAGGATTTGGTGGTCCAGCAAGGTAACTGTGGGTATATTGGGGATTAATCAATAGTCAGGTGACCCATTTGGATGACTCAGAATGCAGCACCTAAACCAAACAATAAAAGCACTTTGGACAGGGGGGTCGATACCAGTCCATTCACAGAAGAAAGGGTCATGAAGGAACTCCTAAAACTCAAAGTGGACAAAGGAACGGGGCCTGATGGGGTTCACCCCAGAGTTCTAAAAGAACTAAAGGGAGAACTAGTAACACCACTGACTACACTTTTTAACAAATCATGGGAGGATGGTGTGATACCAGAGGACTGGAGGAGGGCAGATGTGGTTCCTCTTCACAAAAGTGGGAGCAAAGCAGAGGCAGGAAACTACAGACCTGTTAGCTTGACTTCAGTGGTAAGGAAAATGAAGGAATTGCTTCTGAAAGAAAGAATTGTTGAGTACCTAGAGATCAACAGTACACAGGACCCAAGGCAGCATGGATTCACAGCAGGAAGGTCATGTCAGATGAATTTAATAGATTTCTTTGACTGGGTAACCAATGTAATAGACAAGGGAGGGACAGTGGATATGGCCTACCTAGAATTTAGCAAGGAATTTGACATAGTCCTACACAAAAGATTAACAAATAAGTTAGCCAGCCTGGAAGTGGGTCCCAGGGTGGTAGCCTGGGTGACAAGCTGGCTGGACAACAGGACCCAGAGGGTAATAGTAAAAGTAGTACATTCTTAAGTAAGGGAGGTTACCAGTTGGATACCGCACAGTTCAGTATTGTCTTTATAGGTAACATTGCAGAGGGTCTGGAAGAAAAAGTATGCCTCTTAGCAGATGACACAAAGATCTGCAATAGGGTTGATACACAAAAAGGGTGCAAAGGATGAGAAGGGACTTGACAAGATTGGAGGAATGGTCAAAAATATGGCAGCTTAACTTCAATGCAAAAAAGAGCAAAGTAATGCACCTAGGAAACAAAAACCCAAGGGAAGAGTACACAATGGTGGGGAGGTACTAACAACAACACAAAGGGAATGGGACCTGGGGGTAGTCATATCAGATGACCTTAAGGTTGGCAAGCAATGTGAGAAGGCAGTAAGGAGGACTGGGGGTATACTGGGATGTATAGGGAGAGGCATCACCAGTACAAAACAAGAAGTTGTTATCCATCTGTACAGACAGTTGGTGAGACACCATCTGGAGTACTGTGTCCAGTTCTGGAGACCCCATCTCTGCAAGGACATAGACAGGATGGAGACAGTCCAGAGGAGAGCAACTAAAATGGTGCAGGGTCTGCAACAGAAGCCATATGAGGAGAGACTAAAGGAACTTAATATGTATACCCTGCAGAAAGGAAGGAGAAGGGAAATATGATAGAAACTTTTAAGTACCTCTAGGGAATCAATGAAGTCCAGGAGGGTAGCATCTTTCAGAAAAAGAGATGTGCAAGAACAAGAGGATGCAATTTGAAGATAGAGGGGGGGATGGCTCAGGGGTAATGTGAGGAAGTATTTTTTCACAGATAGCATGGTGGACACATGGAAAGGCCTTCCTGAGGAGGTTGTGGGGTCAAAAACATTGGGGGAATTCAAGAATGCATGGGACAGACATAAGACAATTCTTGTGGGGGGGTAGGAAGGAAGAAATAGGTTGTTAGTTAACTAGGATCTGCAGCTTATGCAGGGTAGCCCGTGATGTAGGTGCACATAGAAGGGTGCCGTCCATAATGGTGATTCCTTCAGGGCAAAATTCCAAATGGCGATGGGGAGGGTAGGGTGACCGGATGTGGGGGTGGGAGAATAAGGTGACAGGATGCCGCTATATGTACACACACACGAGCGGGGGGAGCGAGCACGGCAAGCATGAGCTGGTAAGGGGCAGAGGGGGATGTAGAGGGTGGTGTTGTGGTGGGTTGCTGAGTTGTGCTGTGGCATTGGGGGTTGGCCTGTGGCTGGGGTGGGTGAGGTACTGGTTCGCTTCTGGGCACCGGTGCAATTTTATGGCGCCTGGCCCAAACCTTTATTTTTAATGCTTTCACCCCCCCCAACATGCACCCCCCATGAGTTGAGAATCCTTTAGTGGAGAGGTGCGGGGGTGAAGGTCCCCAAGTGGGAGGGGTGCGGGGGGGTGCAGCCCCCCACAGAAAGCATTACAATCTAAGTCTCCGGCGCTGTTGTTTCGTGCGCCGAGGGTGTCAGACTGCAGAAAATGTTTTCACCACTCTGACTTCGCGATAATGGTGATCGCCTTTAGGCAGTCACCGTTATCACATAGAACCCTTATCCAGTAGGTAGGGAAATGGACAGACTAGATGGGCCAAGCAGTTCTTATCTGCCATCAAAGTCTATGTTTCTATGTTTCAGTATTTTGGGCAACCATGTTGTAAATAAGAATTAACCTACAACAGAGCATCATGGATCTACTGGAGAACTAATCTATGCCTGGGTGGCTCTAACTATTCAGCATATGGCCTCATGGTCCAACCACCCCCGGCGTGGATTAATTTTCTAGTAGACCCAGGTTCTGTTATGGATCCACCTGACTTGATTGCAGCAGTGTGAGAGCTGCCTGAAGCTTGAGCTCTGCCGTCCTTGTTTTTTAGTTTTTATTTAAGTTTCTATTTAGTTTTATTTATCAGTTCAGCAGTATTTCATTTGCTTTCTTTGTTCATTTATGTGTTTTTCTTGGTTCGGTGGGGCACTAGAGAAAAGGTTACAAGCATGGTTATTGCACTCAGTATCTGGCATCCTTGGAACTTTCACCCGCAGCCCTGCTTGTGTGCTCCAGTGACGTTTTTACTGCTAGTGTATTTCTGCTGTTAGCACTGCCAGCACAGTTTTTAATTTGTTACCGTCAGTGAAGATCTTTTCTATCATATCCTTTGAAGTGTCTGTGCTTCTGAAGTTTTTGGACTAGTGAACTTTGACTGTGTAACTGTGGATTTTGCTGGAGTGTCCGAGCTTTCGAGTTTGTGGATCAACGACTGTGTGGATTTATTGCCAGTGCGGACTGTTTCCTAGCTTTTGTCTTTACCTCTTGGAGTAACTTAGTTAGATCAGCAGTTCATGGCGGCTAGAGCTACATGGCTTTCACACTTGGACAGCATGAATGAAACTAGAAGACTGTGCCTGGGAGCTCTGGACTCTGTTTACTGGTGAGTCCTTTCTGACTAAAATCTGCTGTTAGCAACAGGGAGTGAGAACTGGTGGAGCTGGCCTGCACTGGGGGGGGGACTGGCTTCACTCCCTTGGGGAGAGACCATTGTGCTGTGAAGAGGGTTGGCTCTTTGAGCTCCCCTAGGTCTCCTGGTTAGGTGCTCGGAGGTCAGCCTTTCCACAGGACCTGGACTGGTGAGGGTTGCCGGGCTGGTGTTCTTCCTTAGTGTGGGGTTGGGGGGCTGGTCTGTAGGTTTCTATTTCATGGACAACTTCAATTAAATTTGTCTCCAGAAGTTATCATGCATTTTTTTCTCTGGGCTTTATTTTGTGGAAGTGGACATTCCTGACTGTCTGTTCTGCATGGAGTATTAATTGCTCTTGCTTTTATTTGAACTTTAATTTTCAGTTACTCTGTGCTGTGGTAGTGAAAGTGCCACATTTTATTGGACAACTGAGGGTTGGTGGTGAAAGCCCACCCTCAGACACTAGCACCTTACATTGAGCTCATTACTTTATACTTTTAGTACTGAAGTGGTATTATTAATTGTTGGATTATTGGAGTGGTGGTACAAGACCACTCTTAAAACTTTTCTTTTTGCTCACACATGAGGGGATGGACTCTCTGAACTGGATTTAAAGACTTTTAGAGCATTTTAGGGCTGCCAGTGATATTGTGGAGTATAATTTTATATTCAGTTAGTTTTTGTTAGTTGTGTATGTTGGCAGGTTGGTTGTGTGGTGTGTGTGTTTATCTGTGTTTACCTTTATCTGCTTATTTATAGGGTGGTATGTGTTTGATAGGTGCTCAGACAGTCAGGCAATATTCCCCCACCAGGCTCAGGGATTTACGTGCCTTTATTTCCCCCTCTGCCTGCTGAAAACTATAGGAAATGTCGAGCCTTTGGGATTGCCAAGTAGTGCAGGACAAGGAGGCTTTGGACCTGGTGGAGAAAGGGAGATGTGGGGCTGATTGGGGTAGTGGGGAGTAGGAGACACCTTGGGGTGAAATGGTTCCAGGACAGGGGTCCCCACTGTATTATACCCATACCCAAGGGCTCCACAGTTAATGGGCAGGAGCCAAGGTCTTCCTCAAAATCTCATCCAACCTGGGCAGTGTTGAGTAATGCCAAGTATATAAATAACAAGACAGCTATTACAGCTGATCTTGTTGGAACAACTGACCTGGCGTGTAGCACCAAGGCCTGGCTGGATGAAAATGCTGGCCCCATATTGGCTTCATCTCTTTTATTTGGTACTCAGTGGTACAACACCCGAGGCTGGATTGTAGGGGCATGGGTGTTGCCATTATATTTAAGCCAGAACTGAGCCTTGTGGATGTGCCAGTGGGGACCACCAGAACCTTTGAGTGTATCCTTGGAGTGGGTGTGGGGTTCAGGATTCTCCTCATTTACCATCCACCAGGTGATGGTGGAGATTTCCTGAAGGAGTTTGCAGACTTCCTTGTCAACGTGGTGTTGGAGTCACCCAGATGGTTAATTCTGGGGGACTTCAATGCCTGGGTTGACGATGAACTCTTGCACTTTGGACAGAGTCTCCTCCAGCTTATGAAAAAGCTGGGCCTCACACAAGATATTACCTCTTCTACCAACAATAGTGGTCACTCGTTGGACCTGGTGTTCCTCCTGGGAATGAAGATCACCAATTTGGCGGTGGAACCAGTTAGTAGGTCAGACCATCACAACATAAGGCCTGCCTCCACAGAGATGATCCAGTGCTGCCCTTTTATGGGGTATTACCCCGCAAAGGCCTTACAGCAGTGCTGGATTTATTAGGTTTGTTGATAGAATGCATGAATCCAGGGGATCTGGTTCTGGCCTATAATAGGGCAGTGGGAGATGCCTTGGACATGATTGCACCTGTTTATGTTTGTCCGCTCACTCTTCACCCAAGGTATCCCTGGTTTGATGGTTCCATGAAGCAACTGAGGTGAGCGGGTTGAAAGGTGGAGAGAGCTTGGCAGAAGTCTGGCTCATATGTTGACGGGCTTAGATTGGTGGAGCATTATGAAATCTATCAATCAGAAATCACCCATAAGAAGACAGAATTCCTATACAGGGAGATTTCTGCTGCTCGAAATCAATCAGCTCAGTTCTTCTGGACTGTAGACAAATTGCGTAATCTGATCTGTCTCCGGGCCCAAATAACTTTTTTGCAGGTTGAGTGCGACGGGCTCTCTCATTTATTTGCAGATATGATTGCCAACATCCGCACCAGCACCAGCCCAGCACCCCCCATGAAGGGCTGCATTGACAGGCAGGAGGAGACAAGCACCCAACCTACCTGGTAGGATTTCAACTGGACGGAACTCACTGATATCATCCAAATCATCCAGACTACATGACTAACTAGCTGTAGTTTGGATCTGGGCCTAACCCCTTTACTTAGGGGTTGTGTTGATACTATGTGTCTAATCCTAGCTGAAATTGTTTGGGGCTCTTTGGAGAAGGGGGTCTTTCTTGATCCCTTCAAGGAATTGGTCATTTGACCACTCCTTAAAGAAAACCTCCTTAGACCTGAACCAACTAGCTAACTACAGGCCTATCTCTAATCTGCCTTTTGTAGGTGAGGTTATTGAAAGGGTAGTGGCATTACAACTGAAGGATTATTTGGGATTTCAAGGTATCTATGAGGCTCTCCAGTCAGGATTCAGGAAGAGATGTAACACGGAGACTGCCCTCGTCGGGATATTGAATGACCTCCTAATAGCGAGAGACCGGAAGGCACATACCATCTTGGTCCTTATTGATCTCTCTGCAGCATTCAACACTGTGGACCATGGCATGCTTTTGGAGCACCTGCATTTTCTTTGTGGACTATCGGGAGTAGCCCTCAAGTGGTTCCAGTCTTTCCTTATCGGCAGATCTCAGAACGTTGTCACAGGAATTTATTCCTCTGACACCCTCCCTCTGTCTTGTGGGGTTCCACAGGGCTCCATTTTGTCACCCAGGTTACTCGCAGTGTGCATGCTGCCATTAGAAGATATCATCAGACAATATGGTTTGAGTTTTCACTGCTATGCAGATGATACACACTTCTATTTGTCTTTTCTACCCGGACAGGGGGATTCAATTTCCTTTAACAACTGTCTCACCGAAATCAAAGACTGGATGTGTGACAGCTGCCTGAGATTGAATCCAGATAAGACTGAGGTGCTAGTTGTGGACCCATGTCCCCAGGGGTAGGTTTAGGAGCTGGGCAAACATCAGGCTTATGGCTTGATGGTGTCCAGCTGTCCAGCTCAGACTGGGGGAAGAACCTTGGCGTTATCTTTAACAGTGATCTGACTCTGGTGGCAAATAAGGGTACTAAACATTACATAGCCATTTTGATGTTTCACACATCATGTACAGGAAACTAACATGGGGAAATGATATGGTGCATATTTATTGAAGAGCAACCATAGATTACTTGAGAATTAATCCATGGTCACCTGATGCAGTTTGTCCAATCAATCACAGCCCATTTTCTTCCCCATGTTACAGGCATGAATAAATACATCTGCTGGGCAAACATGTACTAATTAACAAGGATTCTGTATCCTCACTTCTACCAAGAGTACCGTCTTATCACTATATTAAGTAGAAATATGCCCTGGTTTGTGCTGTATTTGTATGTACTGTACTACCTCATCTGCTAGAATGTTCTATATGTGTATTGCCCTCCTGAATAAGTGCCTCTTAATACTGCCACCGAGTTTACTACTTTTAAGTTTTAGGGCATGTCATCACAACCTACTTTAGGACACAATATCTGTCTGTTCCATCTTATCCTTGCCCTTTTTCTCAAAGGTTAACATGTTAAGGACTATCAGTCTCTTCATATTTTAAATCACCCATACCCCTTATCATTTTTGTGGACCTGCATTGCACCCTCTTGACTACTTCAGTGTCCTTTTCTTACTGAGGGGATACAGATGCATGCACTACTCCAGGTGAGGCCTGACCAGAGTCTGGTAAAGTGTCAGGATTACTTCAACAGCCTTGCTGCTCACCTTTTCTTGTGCAACCAAACAAAACAAAAACAATGAAAGGGACTGCAAATCCACAAACCGGTTGGTGCTGTTAAGAGGGGATGCCTACCCCATACACAAGATGCACGAATTCCCTGGTACTTTGACTCATGCTGAGTCTTCTTCAGGAGGCACCCCCTGAGGAAGACTCAGCAACAAGTTGAAGATGCTGGGGCAAGTGGCAAGAACTTGGGTGGTCCGTGGTAAGCAATAGAAATTACTGAGTTTAATAAAGTAAGACAAATTTCAAGTTACTCATGACTGCTGTCATTTTACTTTGCTTTCTCGAGTTCCAGTCACATTGGAATTATGCATCCAAGTAGTTTGTTCTGCACTGCTTGTTAGACTTTAATCCCTTGTCTATTATAAACCATGTTCTTTTTGTCCTCTACTTCAGCAAGAGTAGTCACACACAAACTGTAAGTTCTACCTCTGTTTCTCTTTGCAAGTTGTAGCATTTTGCATTTGACTTCATTAAGTGTGAAGCTTCATGAGTCTGATGACCTGTCCAGCTTATTCAGGTCTTCCTGAAGTTTCTCCCCCTCCTCAATGTAGACCACCATCCTGCCCAGCTGTGTGCCACTAACAGACCTCTGCAGACTGCTTGAGAGTCTATCTATAAGACCATCGATTAAAACATCGAACAGTGTTCCCAGCACCACTCCCAAAGGGATGCAGCTGAACACCCCTCTCTTCCTACAGAGCACATTATTCAAGCCTCTCTGCTGCCTGCATCAACCCAGACAAGAATCCACCTTGAGTATGTTGCTTGTACCCTACACTGACATACAGTAGTTGGGCCAGGTGCTCATCATGTGTGACATTGTCAGAGAACTTGCTGAAGTCTAGATGTGCTATATCAGTTGCCAGGCCTTGCTCACCTGCTTTTACATTATCATTAAAATGGGGGTGAGTTTGTTTATTATTTATTTATTTATTTAGTTAAACATCAGTTTAGAAACCTTTGAGCCAGAGGCTCATTTACAAAGGTACCTCGTCACAAAGAGGACATCAGAACAGTAGTACAAGTGACACAGTACTTACAAACAAAAAAGTTACAGTTCAGTTACAATTTTGTTACAATAGAATACAATCTCCAACGAAGCAAAAGATAACAAAAGGTGCAAAACTTATGGTCGGGGAGAGCTGGTGGAGAGAAGGGAGGGAGATAGGGGAGGAATTAGTAGGGAAAGGAAGGGGGGGGGAAGCCACTCAGTGAGCATTGTCAAACAGAGTATATATATTTTTTTACACTAGGCTAGCGGCAGTTGCATTTGCGAGAGCTAAGCAGGAAGTTTCTGAGCCTGGGCTTAAAGCAAGCTAAGGTTAGTGAGTTTGAGACACTGGCAGGGAAGGAGTTATACCAGTGGCATGATATGCCACTCATAATGTCATGCTATGTTGGCCATGAACTTTGGTTAACCCAAGTAAAACTTTAAGTCTTCACTGATAATGGGTTCCAGGACCTTGATCATCACTGATGCTAGGCTGACCAGCTTGTTGCTGCATGAGTCCGGATATTCAAGTTTCATGAAGTTGGGAAGCACAGTGGCAACTTTCCCAGCTCTCTGGCACCACACTTGTCTGGACAGACACATACATTATTACTTGAAGTAGTACAGATAATTGTTCTTCTTGTTTAATGATACAGAAGAATATCTGTTCACCCACAGGGGCTTATTTGACATGATCTTTGCTAGGTAGACAACTCCCAGGACAGTTGTGATGACTGCATTCTTCACTTCTACAGGTTTCACGTGTCCAATTCCCTTCACCATCCTCCTTCATATTTACTATCTGCTCAAAGGAGGGATTGCTGTTGTCCAACCCACTCTTGAGCTTCTTTATTTTTATCTCATAGTACCATAGTGCAGCATCGCACTCCTCCTTGGCATGGAGTTAAGCCACCGCTTCACAGTTTACCATATACCAGTTTTGTTCATGATCTGTTGCTGTAGGTTTTTGTTGCGCTTGTGGAGCCATTTTGTGGTCACTTTTCCCTTATCACTGACATGGATACAGACCACTGTTGCTACTCTGAACACCATTTTAAAAGAGTTCCACATGTGCTCTGTTATGTAGGATTTATGTAGACACTTTTGACCTTGTATTCGAAACCTATGAAAAGGGTAACCTCAAAACTAGTCCACCGTTGTACATGATTCTCTAAGAAGCAATCCTTTTAGCTGGACAAGTTCAGCACTCTTTATACTTTGTGATCTTTTACAGTACCTGCAGCCTTTAAGTTTAGGTTTACAATTTTGGACTATGCGCCTTTAATGATTATCCTCATCATTAAGTGTTATGGGTATTTATGAAGCCATTGCCCATGTGCCTGCAGCCTGTGGGGGAAAAAAAAACAACATTTGTTTAGCAAACTGCATCAGGCCCTGATATAACTGCTCCTTTAGTCACTTTTAAATGCTGTACTTCTGTGCTTGGAATAGAGTGATTTTTGAACATCAGTCTAGTGTGTGCAGAGTTTCTACAAGGTGCTGAGTGTACAGGCTGCTTTTACTGTTACATATTTTTGAATGTTGTGCACCCAGTTCCCTTTGATCCTTTTTGTTTGAGACCAGCTAGTTGGACAGGAACTTGTTTTCAGCCCTACCACAAACCCTCTCAAGCTGCCAGTCTAAGTTCATGGAGACTGAAGTCCCACTGGCTCACTCCAGAATCCAGTTTAACTACTCTCAACATTTCCCTGACCTGCTGGCCATCATGATCTACTGAGCTATAGCCTAGAGTTTAGAACGCCAATCTGTTTCCTGAATTCACAGCAGACCTAAATAAAAACATAGACTTTGAAGGCAGATAAGGACCGCTTGGCCCACCCAGTCTGCCCATTTCCCTACCTATTGGATAAGCTGCAGATCATAGTTAACCAACAGCCTACTTCCTCCTACCCCCCCCACTAGAATTGCTTTATATCTGTCTCATGCATTCTTGACTTCCTCACAGTTTGTGACCCCACAACCTCCACAGGAAGGCTGTTGGCTGTTCCTTGCATCCACCACCCTCTTCGTGAAAAAATACTTCCTTACATTGCCCCTGAGCTGTTCCCCCATCTATTGTCAAATTGTGTCCCCTTGTTCTTGCACATCTTTTTTTCTAAAAGATGCTGCCCACTTGGACTTTGTTGATTTCCTTGAGGTACTTCAATGTCTCTATCATGTCTCCCTCTCCCTCCTTTCTTTAATGTACTTAAATGTATCTATCATGTCTCCTCTCTTTCCTTTTCTCAAGGGTATACATATTAAGCTCCTTTAGTCTCTCTTTGTACACATTTGAAACTCACAACTGCTCAATCAATCAATCAAGCACAGCTTTATTTGTATAGCACAAATTTCAGGGAATCAAAGTGCTTTACATACTGGCCCTGAAATTCAGAGTTGCACCCGGCACTGGCACAAGTGGTTGCGCAGTGCAATGCTGTTGCACTTATGAAACACAGGGATATATTCAAAGGAGATAAGCAATTGTGCAACTCCTCTGAATATATTAGGCAATGTGCACTGCGCAAATACAATGTACTGGCACATCCCCATCAGACAGGGCTAAATACTAGGAATGGGAACTGTGCCATCCCAACAGGGTTATGCTTTGCACACATTTCCAATATTTATCTCTCAGTATGGAAATGGGGCCATAATGTATGCAAGGCACAACTGGGGCCATTTGCACACCATTATGGCCCCATTTGCATGTGATGTGCAGGCAGGCCAGTGACTTGCGCCTGATGCCCTGCACAGCATATGGTGCCCCCAGAAAACAGCTAGTGGTAACCCCTACCCCACCCCCATAGAGGTGATCTCCATAGAATACACATATAATTACTGTCTGGCAGTTCAGTAGTACCCCCTCCCTCCCCATAGTGGTGATCACTGGTAAATATCTGTTCAGTCCCTCCCTGGAAGTCAAGTGGCATCCCTCTCCCTCCTGATGCTCTGATCGCCAATGTACATAAATGTACTCTCACCCTGGTAGTCTAGTGGCACCCCCACCCCACCCATAGCTGCACTGGCCATATACTGGCATTTATTATACCCTGGTAGTCTAGTGGTAACCCCCACCCTGCCAGTATCCCTGATTGCTAGGCTGAGCCCCATAGATATTTCCCTGGTGGTCCAGTGGTACCCATCACCCCCCACCCAAGCAGGACCCCTGCCCAACCATCACCCCCCCCATCATCGTCAGGCAGCTGCAATCCTACCTGTTTACCGACCAGCTGCCCACTGAAGGGCAGCTTACAGTAGCAGCTGTAAGCCCATTGGTCCACACTGTGGACTATTGGGCTTGCAGTGCAAACTGTAGTAGTCATTCACAAATATGTGAATTAAGTCATATTGTGGCATCCCTTTTGGATTAATGTGTGCAGGGAACCTCGAGCAGTTGTATCTCTTGAGTTTCCTAGCACCATGCTCTGGTGCATACTCTATGTAGAAATCAAGTCACGTAACCTTCTAGTGCTCCTGGATTGCACCTATAAATGAGCATCAGCTTAGTGTGGCTTTTCTGGCCACATATGCAAAAATCAGTCAACTAATATACTTGGGTGACTTTAGCAGTCCCCAGAGTGACACATTTGCCCTATTTCCTTCTAGGAGGACCTCCAGTGGTAGGCAGAGATACAATAAGTCCCTGAAAATGTACATATATGCAAGCAATAACACACGACGAGGTGTGGTTTATCGCCTGATAAGAGCACGCCCAGGGGTGTACTAAGGCATGAGGTGCTTGCACTGAGTGCCTTATGCCCCTGGGCGTGCTCTTATCAGGCAATAAACCACACCTCGGAGTGTGTTATTGCACTTATAAAATGGGTGTCCCACCTCCCATAAAGCTCCCTAGTAAAAAAAATAAATAAATTAAAAAAAAAATTAAAAAGTGTGCTTAACAGTGTTTGATGTGCAGATGGTAGATAAAATAGTCCTTCTGTACTGTAAACTTGCAGGCCATATATTATTCAGTTTTTACAGGACATTCATGTGTATCTCTCCTGTTAAAAACACATATTTTTTTTAATTTACTCTACTTTTGGTGAGGTTTTATTTTACACTTGTTTCTAACGACTGACCAGCTTGACTGTGAACCATCGTCTCTTTGGGTGCCCTATAGAGTGGTTTGCATGTGGTGCCTGTTAGTGCAAGCAAAGCTCAGTGCAGAGAGTGCACCAGGTCACATTTTGCACTTCTACTGCTTGTCAGCCACTCCTCCCAATTCTGTTTGTCCCCCAACAGTTCGTTTAAAAAAAAATTTAGTTTGTTAAGACTTGTTTTTTAAGTGGAGCCACGTGCTGGCTTGATTGTCACTGAGCGTGTCCTATAACAGCCGCTGTACTGAGCGGTTTTAGCTGTTGGCTTTAATAAAATATATATAAAAAAAATAACTTCTGCTGTATGCTACTTTTAATTTTGTCCTGTCATGGATGTGGAGCGGTGGCTGGAGAAAGGAGAATCAGGTTACTGGAAAGTGAAAATGGACCGCTACGATTTTTTTAACTGTCACCCGGCCCCTCTGTGCGGTTCGAAATGCTGGGAGATACTGGCCAGGGCAGATGAGCCACGAATAAAAGAAATTAACAGGTAGTGAGTCTGAATCTTGTTTTGTCCTGGAGGAAATTGGGGATGGGGGGTACTTATGACAGTGGCATCGTGTGTCTGTGGGAAGTGCCATTAGACGTTCTGTTGTGTGGAGGATGGGGCAGGTAGACTGGAGCTCAATAACAAGGATGTCATGCTGTGAGCTGTGCCAGCTTCTGTTTCCATTTTTGGCTGGCACAGCTCACTGATTCCGTGATGTTGTGGGACTCGGGACTGGAGGGTAGTGCCGGTTGGCTACTATATCATCTGATAAGGACACGGCTCAGATGGTGTAGTAGCTAATCAGGATGATGAATTTTTTTAGCCCATTTTATAATACAATATATACAATAGGGGTGAGTGGTAAATGAGTGAGATAAAACAGTGTATCATCCACTGCAGTGTGATATTTTTATCCTCTGCTCTACTGTGATGATATCAGCCATTTACACACACAGGTCACAAAAGGTCATCACTCTAGGCAGCTTTCCCCTCAGCATGCAAGAAACACCTGTGCTGTTACCATAGACACAAATGCAGAACTACTTCAGAAGTCTCACTGCTGCCTACAGCTAACTCGGTGAGCATTACAAAACACACCTATCCCCCCAACTTCCAGCTCATTACTGTGACTGCAGCCAAAATTCTAAACAGCACAGCTTCACAGAACAGTCTAAACTACTGCCTGCAGCTAACTCAGCTACCACTGAAACACACTCTCACTTGTTCCTCAAACTCTGATTCTCACCCATTCAAATTACTGTGATACTTTTAGTTTGACTGCAGCCAGAATCCTAAAGAGCACAATTTCACAGAACACTCTGCACTCTGCCTGCAGCCAGGGCTTTAGATAATTTTTTTTGGGTGGAAGTCAAATACTTCCATGGGTTGAAATTTGGAAATCATTTCAGTTTCACTGGAGTCAAAATACTCCAGCCGTCAGTGTTTTGGAAGTCAAAATATTTCCAGTTGACAAATTCAGGCAGTCAAAATACTCAAAGTCCTATAGTTTTAGAAGTCAACTAATTGGCCTTATGAATACCTCACTTTCTGGATTCTAAGTGGAATGTGAAAATAACATTACTCCATGCGGCTGCCAGTCACCTGTGCTTACATCACTGTCTCTACCCCCAACCCCACCCCATGGCACTGTCTGTCAGGCACTCTTCAATGGCATACTAGAATTTGGCAGTGGTACCCTTTAGAATTAAATTACAGTATCAGTAAATATGTAATAATGTTCGTTACAGCACTTTGTGGGACATTAGAGTGTGAACATACTGTACATCCCTGTCCTGCCCCTGGGGACCAGTTGCCTGGCATCCCCTGCCTGCCCCCTTTCCCATGTAGTCACAACAAGGCACCTCCAAAAACAAAGTCACACACTCTGTTTGTAAAGCTAAGTCAACATGGTCTCCTCACAGCATTTAAAAAGAAAAGACATTTGTTTCTGAGATGAAACGAGTATGAGCAACACCTATCTCTGGAGAATACAAATGCATTTTTTTCACAATCAGTTTATCCAGTTTATTTCGATGAAGGGACATTTTAAAATAAAATATGTCAAATAGGTTCATGGGGTAATACATTTAAATCACTCCAAGGATACTGACAAACACATTTGCAGTCATTTTTATAATTTTAAGGTCAAGGGGAGTCAGTGATCAATGCCTGCTAACAGAGAATGTAAAGCTCACTGTAATAGGATGTATGCTAGCTACATTAAGAGGCAAGGGGTCAATACTGTGGACAGTCACATCACAGGACAGTCACAAATTTAATACAGAGCAGAGCAGACGTGGTGGTGTGTCTAATAAAAAAAAAGTACCTTATCCTTTTCAGATAACCCCGATCAGCTGCTCTCATTCCAGTCCTCGAGGCTTTCTCTATTCTCTGCACTCCTCTAGTCCTGCAACAAGGCTGCTGCCTGCAACTTGAGGAACTTTCTTTAGGGAGCCCAACAACAGTACCAGTCAGCACAGATTTGTTTTTTCACACCTCAGGACCAGGTCTTCTACCTCCCTCTTCCAGACGATGCCTCATCCAGCCCTCCGCTCCTCAACAGGCACTATGCAGCAGGCAGTACACACAATCCTCCTCGTGGACTCAATGCCATGCCATGCCATGCAGCTGGGTCCACAGAGTCCATTCCACTGGGCCGGCGCCTTCCGACTGACGCAACCAAGCAGCAGGCTCCAGCAGTCCTTAGCCTCCCTCCAGGGCTGGCACCAGGTTTTTGTGGGCCCTGGGCAATGCACCTCCAGTGGGCCTTCCTCAGATTTGTCTATGTTATTTTAAACAAAAAAACAAACAAACAGCAAACTACAATCAAATCAACCCTAGCACAGGCTTGGCAGAGAGATGCAGGCAGCCTCTCCCAAACCAACCCCAAGCTGTCATCACCACCCCCTCCCAGGCCTCCTTTAAATACATTGTTGCTCTGCCCCCTCATGGCTTATGTGCTCTAATTGGGTCATCTTGCTGAGTGAGAGGTGGCTGTATCTGGGCTACCACCCAGTTGTCTGACCCTCACTTTGTTTCACACTTTCATCAGGCTCAGCTACTGTCTAATCATACCCTAATTTTTCCCGAGTCTACAGGCTACCAGCGTCTTTAGGGCAACTGCTCTGTTGTCCCACCCCTGCTACACAAATTGCTGTACTCAATCGTGGGCAATATGGCCAGCCGTATCATCCTACTTCTAGTCCTGGCAAAAATTATGACTCATAAAGCACTGATCCATGCTAAGTCAGGAGTCATCCCAGCCTGTGAACCCACAATCATAGTTTGTGTTGCATCTTCATATTGCACCCCTGCTCTTAATCTGTCAGGTTTTCATTTTAATTCTCATCCCTCTCCTCTGGCCCTCCTCCCTTTGCCAGTGTCTTTCCGTGCACTTCCCTTGCTAGCCTTGAACAGCCATGTCAGCATCTCCTATGCCCTGGCTAGACGTACCTCAGTGACTGAACACCACACAAGAACCCAAACGAAAAGAGTCCATTTCTACCTGATAAATGCCCTCAAGAAAATGTTTCTAATTCTCCTTTTCTGTTCAGGCAATGTCGAACTAAATCCAGGTCCCCCAACTCAAATCACTTCTCCGTCGGAGTTTGCAGCTGCTTCTGGGATGAAACTGATGATGGTCAATATTCTAAGCCTGCTCAAAAAACTTGATCATCTTCAAGTTTGGGCAGCCCACACTGACCCAGATCTGATTATCATTACTGAGTCATGGCTGAAAAAGACTAACACTGATCCTCAAATTACTATACCAGGCTTCAAGCTCTTAGGGCTGATAGGATTCTGGGGCGGTTGTATATCACGTAAATCCAAATGTGATATTAGCAGCATTTCCTGTAAAACTAAGCCCAAGGAATACAATATTGTCTTGCTTAAACTTCACCTTCCATCCACAGAGTGCATCACAATCATTGGTGGCTATAGACCCCCGTCAGGAGGCACAGAAATTCTTAACATGTTGGAATCTCTAACTTTGGCTGCTAACATGGAAACAATAATCCTAGAGGACTTCAATATGGATTGGCTCACTGCTAAATCCCACTCCCTAAAATCCATCAGTGATGAGCTGGGTCTTACACAGATAGTAACTGAACCCACAAGAATCAATGCTTCTAACTCTGCCAATAGCTCACTCCTAGATGTCATCTTAACTTCGCATCCCTGTAAAATCTCACATTCTGCAGTTTTCCGTAATGACGTGAGTGACCACAGTATCGTTGTATGTACAAGATTCCAATCTAAAACGCAGCAGCACCCTAAGTTCAGAATCAAACGCTCATTCCGTAAATTCAATTCAGTAAACTTCCTATCCGATCTAGCTATGATCAGATGGCAAGATCTATATCTTGCCAAAACTGCTGATGCCACCGTCTTTGTCCTAAATGGCAACCTCACCACCCTAATTAACAAGCATGCTCCTCTTATTAAAATGAGGGTGTGGAAAATCTCGCATCCGTGGTTCTCCCAAGAGCTAAAATCAGCACTTACCAATAGAGACAAGCTATGGGCTAGGGCCAGGCACACAAAGAACCTGGCAGACTGGCAGGCGTTTAGAGCTGCCAGAAATGCCTATGTTAAAAGTGTACATGCTACTAAAGCAAACTTCTACATCTCCACTCTGGAGCAGGCCAAAGGGAACTCCCAAAAAATCTGGAAGACACTGAGATCCATTGAAGGCCATCCTGCTGCTTCCTTCCTTCCCACCAAGATTCTGGCCAAGGACGGGATGGTTGAAAATAAACTGTGAATCCTCAAAGAACTTAACCTTCACTTTGCCACAGCCGGGTTGGCATTCGACTCCTCCCCATATGCTAGCCGAGTGAATAGCAACACTAGCCCAGATTCTACACATGCTACTCCACCTCATCCCTTCCAGCTGTGCCTGTTTAGCTACAAAGAAGTCGAAGACATAATTCTTAGCCTTGACACCAAGAAAAGTGCAGGGGACGATGGCCTTGAATCATTTTTCTTGCAGTTAGGCTATGCCCAGCTCACAGCTCCCATCCTCCACATCTTCGACCTCTGTATTACCACAGCCACTGTTCCATCCTGCTGGAAATCTGCCCATGTTCTTTCTCTCTTCAAATCAGGAGATTCTTGTGACTTAAACAACTACCGACCTATCTCTATCTTGCCCATTCTCTCCAAAGCACTGGAAAAACTTATCTACAACCAACTAAAAAATCACCTTGAAGCGCACTCACTCCTAAACCCGGCCCAATCTGGCTTCAGGTCAAAGCACAGTACCATCTCAGCCTTGGCTAAAGTCTCTAATGACTGGATCCATGCTATGGACACCAAGAAGGTTACTGGTGCAGTCTTTCTAGACCTCAGTAAGGCCTTTGACACTGTAGACCATCACCTCCTAATCACCTGTCTTGCATACATAGGTGCCACTCCACTTACTTTACAGTGGTTTAGCAGTTATCTCACTGGAAGGATACAAAAAGTCAAAGCTGATGGCCTACTATCTGCCCCCCTTCCAACTGCCAGAGGAGTCCCTCAAGGCTCCATCTTAGGACCAATCCCTTTTTCCCTGTACATCAACAACCTTGACTCCCACATAAAGAACTCTAGCATACATTTCTTTGCGGATGATACGGTTTTGTACGCATCAGGCTCGTCCTTAACTGAATTCAGGGAAGCACTCCAAGCTGACTTTATCCAGTTAGAAAGCAACCTTATCAATGCCAAGCTTCTCTTAAATGCCAAAAAAAACAAGACAATGATTTTCTTGAGAGTTGCCTTGTCTGGTGCCCTACCTAAAAACTTCATAGTTACCTCCCTAGGTGAACCCTTGGAAGTTGTACCTAAATTTAAATATCTAGGTATGTGGATAGACAACAAGCTTTCCTTCAACAACCACTTCGAGGATCTATCAAAGAGGCTTAAATCATGCTTAGGCTTCTTCCTTAGAAATAGGACCCTCTTTTCTCTCGCGACCCACAAAAGACTTGTCCAAGCAACATTCCTTCCCTTGCTTGACTACAGAGACACTATCTTTATCTCCTCCCCAACCTAGAGCCTATCTAAACTGGACATACTCTACCACCGTGCTCTTCGCTTCATTACTAACTCTGCTTACAGGACCCACTACTGTGATCTTTATGCAGCAGTTGGGTGGACCTCTCTCGCCACCAGACTCCTCCTGCATGCTGGCATTTGGACCCTCAAATTACTACTCCACAAACTGCCTGTCTATTTAACGTCTCTCATACACATCTCACATAGCGCCTACTCCCTAAGGAAATCTGACCTTATCCTATTAGATGTTCCCAGGACTCGTACCACAACTGGCCAAAGAGCTGTCTCATATGCCCTCCCAAACATTTGGAACCAACTACAAGCCATGCTGAAGCTAACCAGCATCGTATCAATTAACTCCTACAAAACACAAGCTATCTCTAAATTAAAAGACATATGTAGGTGCTACTAGGCCTCCAACTCTAAGCCAACTTCCTAGGTACCAACTGGCCCTCTACTTATTAAGCTGAAATGTGTAGCATAATTTGGCGCAAGGTTAAAGCTGGAATGTATTGCATATATAGCATAAGGACTTCTATTTTGTATACCTCTTGTATTATATATTTTTTTCTTTGTTGTTCTACATTTCATATCTCCTGTCAATGTAATTGCGAACTGTATATGTATGTGCCTCAGGACCTCCTTGTGAATGAGCTTGCTCAACGGAGTCTTTCCTGCAATAAACTTGAACTTGAACTGTCTCATACCTGAATTTCAATTTAGGCCATAGGCTCCCTACAGAACAATTCAGCACGTGAAATGCAGTTTTACTTGAAGGGTGAATGTCCCACCCAATTTACAGGTGCTCAGGCTGCTCATCAGCAATAAACATGAGTACATTACTGCCTCCCCCAACGGTCATAGTGGCTTGCCCAGCCAGCCAGCCCAGAGATGGTTCCCCTACTGCCAAAGATTTTTCTGTTACACTGTGCAGGACAAATTATTTTGTGATTATCATTATTAGCCAGGCATCAATCATGACCCAGCCTTGCTTCTTGCCTTGCCAAAATTATAACATACACAAGTCAGAAGTAAATCGGTATCTGAGAGACTGACCTGCTGCTGCTACAACTCCAGATGCTCCAGTCCTCTGACCATCCCATTCCTCATGCTGTGCCTGCTTTTGGCTGCTGCCTCTGGCTGGACTGGAGCTACATCCATGATCCGCTGTGTTGTTGCTGCTGGTGCTGACCCACAACCTGACCGACACATCGCCAGCCCATTTCAGAGCTCCCCGAGTCCCCCTTCCCACAACACACACACCATTACACTGATGGATTCACTCAGTGACTGACTCCTCTCATGACCTCCTTGATGATGACTCAGACTCGCTCACTTTACTACAGTCTCGGCCCAGACCAGACAGTGCACTCCACCATGCCACCGAGCTAACGGCTGACTTCCCGCTAGGCACCACAGCAACATCTAACCATCCAGGCGGATCAGGCTCGTCCCTCCACCACACTATTCCCAGCCATTGGCTACCACTGTGCATCCACACCCCACCCCATAAACATGAAACACTCCCTAGTTGGATCGGGGCATGGTTGCCAGTCAACCAGGGCTGGCATTCTCCATCGGGGCCCCAGGGAATCTTGCAGTTGTGATATTTGTTTACACCGGTACACTCTGTGTCACTGTAGGCTTAGACTTTGTTGTTTGTATGATTTAAATGTACTAGCTGTAGACATGGAAGGAGGCAGAGCAGAGCCCAAGCAGGCAGAAAAAAATGCCAGAATTTTGAAAAAACTTAAAGATGTGACGTCCACACAATGAAAACAAGACATCAGTCTTAAGCAAGGGAGACATTACTGGACGTCAATGACTCCAGAGGGCTCATTTTTGGACATTTTGAGCTAATTCATGGACGAAAAATACGTCCAAGATAGACTTATCTGAAGGGCTGCCTGCAGCTAACTTAATTACCACTGGAAACAGTATCAGCTGTTCTGACACTCTGCCTCTCAGCTCATTACAATTACTGTGATGCTGTCAGCTTCACTGCAGCCAGACATCTAAACAATACAGACTCACAAAAGTATGTTTCTCACTCCTACCTAAAACTAACTCATTTAGCATTGCAAAACACACTCATGTGTCTCCCAGAGTTTATAACACTGCCAGCCCATTCAGAAAAGCTCACACACAGAATGAGCAAACACATAAACAGGAACAGAACACAAGAGAGCATAACAAAACTTCTAAAACTCTTGGGCCTATTGTATATATCGAATACAAGATGGTCAGATCGTGTGATATGGCAAATATTGTCAGTCCTGCATCATGAGCTCTGGAAATCACACTCTGCAGGAGTAACAATATTTGCCATATCACACTCATGCCCATCATGTATCTTCTATATATCACATGGAATCCCTATTGGTTTCAATGTGTTTTACTATGCTATATCTGAATATATCTATATATTTACTGGTACATAATTCTGCCTACCCCTGCAGATGAGTGTTTTGGCATTGTTTTACCCCAATGTTATTTCTGTTACAGGGACTCTACACTCACTCACACATGCAAAGGGTCATCAAAATCCCTATCATGACAGGCTTATCCAATTAGAGTAGTCTGTGTGTCACTTTTCTGATGTTCTAATCAGTTTCATCCAGCCTCCAGCTTACTGAGAGTGTCATTACCTCATGACCTTCAAAGTGAATCAGGCCCATATGTGCTTCTTATACTGACCAGCATGCAAGTGAGGATAAGACCTGTCTATGCTTCTTTGAGTTCTCTTCTTCTGGTACTCCTGTGCTGTACTGTCCTTTCCTGGTAATCACCATTAGCTTACTCCTGTCTTGATGGTCTTTTGTGCCAGTCATCACCCTCTATCCTCTAGTTTAAATTATCCTTGACTGCCAAGACATTCTCCAAATTAGTAGTAGGTACAACCCTTACTAGGCATACTGGGGTACCTTGCCCTATTAGGCCAGAAAAAGAAACAAAAATCACACTTGACAAGACCCTTATCCAGGAATTAGCCAACCATGTGTCCACTTCTTGTTAGTCACTTGACCAGAAAGATCTTAAAACAGGTCACACTGGGTATATTGCCATTCAGGAACATCTCTAGTTCTGTGTATGAACTATTTACACTGTATGCTTGGGACGCATGCTCCCAATTTTATTTATGCTAACATGGATGATGTTACCTGCTCTAACCACAAGCTGCATTCTTGACTTATGGCTAGCTCTCATTCCACCTACATTAAAGACATGCGAACCAGCTCAACTGAGCTATATTTTGTTCCTGCAATGCCCTTCTATCTCCATGACTGCCATAATTACAGTATGTACTTCCTAATGAAGACTACTATCCTACCTTCTCTAACACTTTTTTTCATTCTCTTCCTCCTTGGCAGCTTAGGTGTTTTGATGTTTGGATTGCCCCACCATCTCCAGCATCCTTTTGCCTCTTTTGGCCAGGCAGATACTGATAACTGTGGGTGGTATCCACTGGAGATGGTTCTCCCTTATGCTCCTGTTTACTACCTCCTCTCTACTCTCTGCTCCAAGTGCATTGTATATGGTGTTGGCACAGATTCATAGCTCAGTTAAACTATTTATGAATTCACCAGCAATAGCAAAGCATTCCTCTCTTTTATATTTATTGCATATTTTGTTATTTTTACTGTGTCACTTTAGTTAGGGCTTTGTAGGCATTTCTATTTCAAACCACTATTTTCAGATAATTATATCTCCTCTCTCCTTTGATCTAGGAAATTCAGATCTAGTATGCACATTGTTTGTTGCAGTCTTTTTGGATATTTTATATTTGAAACAATCAGTGTATTATTGTTTCAGTTATTGGCTCTCAAACATATGAAAAATATGGATCAAATAATTTTGACATATGGATAACTGAAAGATGTCAGGGAGTTGAAACTTGTAACTTTCAAGTTCATTAGATTCAGTTTCAAAGCAGTGGTTTTGGAAGTTTTAGAAACAAAAAAAATGTAAAATAAAGATGTTATAATCATGAACAAAATATTATGAACTTCCTAAGCATGCACAGAACCAAAAATCACATGTTTTTAATAAGGTGTTTTCAAGTGCCAGGGGGAAGTTGTGTTTAAGCTTTTTGCAAAAAAGTGGCTGAACTCCCCAACCCTGAATATTTATATTTATATTTATGTTATCAGCCTGAAATGATGAAGACGAAGGCCAGGGATTGAAGAGGTAGTGGGTGACTCCTGTCACGTACTGAGTGTTTCATAAGTGTGCATGCCCAGGTGTCCTCCAAACACAATTTTCTTTGCAGCGGCCTTGTTGATGCTGGATTCCTTCCTCCCTCCCCAGTTTCTTATGCTACCATGTTGCTGCTGCCTTAGAGGTCCCTGTTCCTGTAGGGGGCTGTGCTGCTCCTTCTGATACCACCCACTTCAGCATCCAGCAGCTAACTTTACTCCCACTGCCAGACAGCCTGCCCACCTCCTCTTTATGCCTGAGGCTCCTCTTGGCTTCTTTTCCTGGTTCCTGCTGCACTCCACATTCTGCTGTGCAGCTGCTTCTGGTGCATAGTTCTAGGGCAGGCTACACCACTAGTCCTTGGCTCAGAGGAGGGCTCTTCTGCTTTTGTTGCCTTATTTACCAGTTCTGCTGGGACCAGCTCCTGCTGTACTGGGGCATTCTGTGTGTGCTGGGGTTTGTTCTGCATTCTCTGCCTGCCTCTTCATTCCTGTTTCTCTGCCTGCTGTATTGGCCCTCTGCTGGACTGTCTGCCTCAGGTCTTTGGCCATGACATTGCTCTTCCTTTGTTTTGTTCACCTTTCTATTGCTTTTTGGTCCAGGCCTCAACCTTGCCTCACCTCTCATGGTTTGGTAAGCTTGTCTTCAGCTTTGTGCTCTGAATCTATAACCTTGGCTGGTCACTTCAGTCAATACAGAGGCCTGTGTTCTGCTGCTCTGTAATCCTCACCAGTCTGCCAAGGCAGCTGTCTAGTCTCCCTCCTCAGGGCTCACATTTACCCTTACCCTTAGCATCTAATATTCATACTCTGCCTACTTTCAGTCAATTTCTCACCAACCAACAATGGGCACATGCCCTATGATCATACAGGCACATGCCCCTCTACAACTGGAAACATGCCCAATCTCTGCCTCCAAGGGCCTAGTATGCTTTCATCTGTCTGGCATCATAATGCAACAATCAGTATGCCTATGCCTTTCTTGCTTCATGATGCACCAACCTGAACCCCTCAAGGGTTAACAATCCTATATATATCAGCTGTATCAGGAGAGTTCTGGCTCACCAGGCCCGAAACAGCTGTCTTCAGTCTTGTTCTTTTCGTTGGGGTATTCAAGACCTAACTTTGCATGTCATGGCTACAGCCATACTTCCAAATGTCAGGCCTCTGGTGGCTCTGTGGTGGAAGTCCTTACATTAGTTGGAGAAGCCAACTATCCATAACATACAGCAGTGCTAGCTGGCCTGGCCCACACCTGGATCTTTTATTGTTTTCTCTGATGTGAGCGGTGGTGCAAGTGGTAGGCAAGAAGTACAGGAACTCAGGCATTGGCAAATATGAAATACAGAATAAAGATCCTCAATCTGAAGGATAGCTGTGTTGCGACACATCTCTCTGTTTAGACACTAATAGATTCAGTTAGAGATATTGAAGTATTTCTATGAAAACAGCATTTTTGTACAAATTAAATGTTATTATGGAACCTCTGATTTCAGGTCGCAGGCTCAGAAACTGTCATTATGTTGCTGGTTTAGAAATTTCAGTTCCAGTGTCAGTGGGAAGAAGTACAGGAACTCCACTGCTGCTGCAAAAAAGATACAGGAACTGAGTTCCTGTTTGTTCCTGTTCACTTTCATCACTGGATGTGAGGGTGGCCTGAAGCAGTTCAATGTCAACATGGTGACTGCGAACCGGTGAACCATAAAGAGGGCACACATCCCGAAGCATGATGGATTTCAAAAACATATTTTTTTGTGGGGAACATTGCCTCCTAAGCCCCACCCCTTCATGGGTCACCATTCCACAGTTGCCGTTTTGACTTCAAGCCTTGGATCCCCAGTAGTTTCCTCCACAAGGGATTTTTTCACTCCTCCATGCTGATGGTCATAAACTTACTTATGTTCCTACTTTGTTGTTTTCCGCTTGCCAAGTTGAGACTTGGATGGTGGTACTTCTTCCTTCTTTATTGGTCACTTAGCACTGTAGCCTTTTCTCTTTCCTTTGTGTAAGTCACTATTCTGACAGTTCTACTACATGCCTTCAGCTTCGACTTCATGGTTTCTTCCCTAAAGTACCTTTTCCCAAAGGACTGCTTCCTGTGGCAAGCCTAGGAGTAGAACCCTTCAGAAGAGGGTCCTGTGCCTCCAGTATCCCAAACAGGGTGAAAGTTCACTAGGAACAAAATGTAAATAACCATGTAAACTTTAAGCTACTCAAGCTTGTAATCTATGCATTGCAAAAGTAGACTATTCCAAGCATCTAACTGCACTACCAATCCATAAATACATGTAAAATTATACATATCCCAATTAATCAAAGTAACATTGGAAAGATATGCAAATTATCATGAAAGCAAGAGTGTATAGTACCAAATGGCCTTTCATGCATTCTGCAATGATTGAAATCAAAGATGTGTTTCACTAAGCATAGGACCCATCAGTCTAGCTTGTCTGTACTACCCAGTGAAAAGATTAAAGAGTCAAACGTGGGTCTTTCTGGTTTGGGTCGTGGATGGTGAGCTCATAATGGGAAAGTAATCTAAATGTCAAAGGACATCAGCACAAAAGCACTAAAACAAGAGTTACCCAGAAAGGTCATTAGTAGCTATTTATGGCATTCTCTGCATTTTGACCTGAGCACGGCCATTCCCCACATCCGAACAAACTGTCTTTATTTACAGCACTCTGTAATTGCCCACTGGACTAGTAATAATAATAATATGCTTTAGTTGTGAGGCACAATTCTAAAAACTAAAGTGCTGTACATTATTAAAAATAAAAGTATTAAAGCAACAAATCAGTAATAATCTATGAAATACTAACAAAACAGAGTGAAAATAAGTTAAATATAATACTCACTAAATGCTTGTTGAAATAGGTGAGTTTTTAAGGCTGCCTTAAAGCTCTCCACGGTCCTGCACTCTTGAATCTGAGGAGGTAGAGAGTTCCACAGGGTGGGGCACCATACATAAAAGCCCAGGCCCCAGATGTTTTCAGCCAAACCCTGGGAACCTCTAACAACCCTCATCAGTTGAGCAGAGAAGATAGCCAGGGCTGTAGGGAGTCAAGAGTTCTTGCAGATAGCTCAGACCCAGTCCATGCAGGGCCTTATAGGTTAGAAATCCAACCTTAAAGTTGATCCATCACTGTACAGGCAGCCAGTGCAGTTCACACAGCACGGGAGTGATATGACTCAAACTAAATGTCCCAGTCAACAACCATGCTGCAGCATTCTACACCAGCTGCAAGTGACAGATATCAACCACCAGAAGCCCCAGGTAAAGGGAGTTACAATAGTTTAGGTGCAAAGTCACGAAGGCATGGATCAATGTCAGCAGGTCACTGGGTGGAACAAGGTGATTAATCCAGGAGATGTTCCCAGGATGGTAAAAGGAAGACTTGATGACTGCCAACACCTGCGAATGCAGTGTCAGCCCATCAACAAGAACCACCCCCAGGTCACTCACCTGTTCAAAGACCAGAAGGTATCCCTGCTACTGATCTCTCTATTCGGCAACTCGGATCCACCACCAAAACCTCAGTCTTCTCATAATTCAATTTCAGCCAGATGGATTTCATCTAGTCATGGATTTCCTTCAGGCAGCTGTTAAAGACCATGACCATATTATCCTGGTCAGACACAAAAGACAGACAGAGCTGGGTATCATCTGCATAGCAGTGAAACCTCAGCCCATATCATCTTGCAATGCCTCCAAGGGGCAGCATGTACACTGCGAACAAGATAGGGGACAGCACCGAGCCCAGGGGGACCCCATATGAGAGAGAAACATAGAAACACAGACTTTGATGGCAGATAAGGACTGCTTGGCCCACCTAATCTGCCCATTTCCCTACCTATTGGATAAGCTGCAGATCCTAGTTAACCAACAGCCAATTTCTTCCAACCTCCCACAAGAATTGCCTTGTGTCTGTCCCATGCATTCTTAAATTCTCCCATAGTTTTAGACCCCATGACCTCCTCAGGAAGGCTGTTCCATGTGTCCACAACCCTCTCTGTGAAAAATACTTCCTCACATTGCCCCTGACCCGTCCACCCTCTATTTTCAAATTGTGTCCCCTTGTTCTTGCACATTTCTTTTTCTAAAAGATGCTACCCTCTTGGACTTTGTTGATTCCACTGAGGTACTTAAAAGTTTCTGTCATGTCCCCCCTCTCCCCCCTTTCCTCATGAATATACATATTAAGCTCCTTTAGTCTCTTCTCATATGGCTTCTCTTGCAGACCCTGGACCATTTTAGTTGCCCTACTCTGGACTGCCACCATCCTGTCTATGTCCTTGCAGAGATAGGGTCTCCAGAACTGGACACAGTACTCCAGATGGGGTCTCACCAACTGTCTGTACAGAGGGATAAAAGCTCTCTGTTTTCTGCTGGTGATGCCTCTCCCTATACATCCCAATATCCCCCCAGTCCTCCCTACTGCCTTCTCAAATTGCTTGCCAACCTTAAGGTCCTCTGATATTATTACCCATTGGACCCTTTCCATTTTTGATGTTGTTACTACCTCCCCTCATTCTGTACTCTTCCCCTGAGTTTTTGTTTCCTAAGTGCATTATTTTGCACTTCTTTGCATTGAATTGAAGCTGCCATACTTCTGGCCATTCCTCTAACCTTGTCAAGCCCCTTCTCATCCTTTCCACGCCCCTTGTGTATCAACCCTGTTGCAGATCCTTGTGTCATCTGCAGAGAGGCATGCTTTTCCTTCCAGTCCCTCTGCAATGTCACTTGTAAAGACATTAAAAAGGACTGGACCTAGAACTGAACCCTGTGGTACCCCACTAGTAGCCCCCCTTTTTTCAGAGTGGACTCCATTTTCCATTACCTCCTGTGTCCTGTTGTCCGCCCAATGTTTTAACCAGGATACCACCCTGGGATCCACTCCCAGGCTGGCTAATTTGTTAATTAATCTTTTGTGTAGGACTGTGTCAAATGACTTGCTAAAGTCTAGGTAGGCCATGTCCACAGCTCATCCCTGGTCCACTACTTTGGTCACCCAGTCAGTGAAATTGATTGGATTCATCTGACATGACCTTCCTGCTGAGAATCCATGCTGCAATGGGTCCTCTGCCCCACTGGCCCCTAGGTACTCAACAATCCTTTCCTTCAGAAGTGATTCCATTACTTTACCTACCACAGAGGTCAAACTGACAGGTCTGTAGTTTTCTGCATCTGTCTTGCTCCCACTTTTGTGAAGAGGAATTACATCTACCCTCCTACAGTCCTCAGGTACCACACCATTTTCCCATGATTTGTTAAAGAGGGTAGCTAGTGATGTCACTAGTTCTCCCCTTAATTCTTTTAGAATTCTTGGGTGAATCCCATCAGGCCCCATTGCTTTGCCACTTTCAGTTTTAGGAGTTCTTTCAGAAAGCCTTTCTTCTGTGAAAGGACTGGGATCGACCCCCCCATGCAGAGTGCTTCTGTTAATTGGATTAGGTGCCTTCCCCTCCTCCTCTTTTATGAATACTGAGCAGAAGTATACATTCAGTATCCCTATGTATCCCCCACCCACACTGGCTCCCCTTGTTTAAGTAGCAGGGCTGCTCCTCTCACCACATAGCATCTAGGGGCAAAAAAAAAAAGGGGCGGGGTTTTTCATAACATAAAGTACACACATTTATTTTCTTAGCCTGCTATCACAGACAGGCAATCAAGTGTGGCAAACTACTGTACCTGGCACACACCTGGTGGGACCATTTACCATGGCCGACAACCCAGGTCCCTGGGAGAAAATGTTTGGCTATAATTGTGCTAGGCTTGCACTTCTGGTCAGGGGCACCCAAGTAAATCCTGACACAATGGAAGCAATAACAATACTGTCCAAACCAGGTTGTTATTCTAGAGTGTGGCTTTTATTCACATACACACAGTAGGAATATTGACAAAGTGAAGACGGACCCCCACATTGCTACCCATACTGGTAATGCAGATTCTCCAGAGTGCAGAAATTCCTGACCTTCCCATTTAGCACAGGGTAAAGACACAAACAGCGAACTCTCAGGTTCTGAATTGCAGGTTGGCACACATAGCCAGTTACTGGTACATTTCCCTCAACTAGGCACACACGGACAGTTCTAGTACACTTTCCCATCGACTAGGCACAGATGGCCAGTAGTAAGACACTTTCCCATACTTCATGAGGAATGAAGGGGGTACACACAACCACAAAAGGGCACATAGAGGCTCAAAACCTTCCAGCACCCACTACACTGAGGTGAACTGAAAACAGAGAATAAAAACCCACATCTGGGTAACTTTTTCCATCAGGCACCAACTAAATGCACAGACTGAAAATTGAACTGGTGCCCAAACTGAAACCAGAGAGGTAAACTGGTTACTCCAGATTGGGGCTCCCATCTTTCCAGGTTTATACTCGGCCATTCATCTGGTTAATAACACCCTTACAGAAACTTGTAGATGCTATCTTAAAATGTTTTTCATGCTTGACATTCTACATGACTAAAAGGTCTGTACTTGGACAGTCTCTCTATAGACTCCAGTGTGGGCAGACACTTTTAAAAAACAGAAAAAGTCAAGGTGACAAGGTCACTTTGACAGAGAAAATTTCACCAAAAGGAATGCAGCTGCCACTCCTGGGCTGATACAAAAGTACTACTCACAGTTCTGAAGTTGTCACAGGCAGTTTCACAAGACAGACTGGGTGAGGGGATTGCCCCTGAACCCTGAAGATTGCCCCCATCCCTCCTGGAATGAGGCAAAGGAAAACCCACTTGTCAGGTATCCACCACTTCAATTGCTGTCTTCTGTTGTTCTTCTTCTAGGGCAAGAACAAACTACCCAACACAGAGGTAGCTCTCTGTCAGAACTGGGTGAGGAGCTACACAGCAAGCTGCAGCCTCCTCCTGGAACTCCTACTCAAGACTGACTACACTCTCCAACTGAACATTCTAAAGCTATCTCCCTCAGCTGCTAGCTAGTGTGGCTTATGCTGCTGTGACAGTTCTAAGATTAGATCATCCTGCAGCTCAGCTGAGACTGAAACCAGAGAATGACAGTGTGATTCCATTTAACTGGCATTTCACTAGCTGAGTTTCCCTGCCTGCCACTGGTTCTAATGGGATTCTAGTAACCCCTGGGAACAAGGGGGTTACACCTGCTTTTTCACTGTCCCTCTCTGCCCATCCACTGCCAATTCTATTCAGCCTCACTATCCCTCCCTTTGTCTTTCTACACTCTCTAATGTGCCTATAAAAGGTTTTATACCCCTTCTTAACCAAGTTGGCTATCTTTTCCTCAGTTTGGGCCTTTGCTATTCTGACTGCCTTTCCTGCTTCCTTCTGCATTAACTGGTACAGTTCTCTATCCTGCTCCTACTGTGTTTCCTTATACTTCCTAAATGATGTCTTTTTCTCCCTAACCTTCCCCATCACCTCTTTTGAGAACCATAGTGGCTTTTGTTTGTTTTGATTTATTCGCATCACACAAAGTCTTGTTGCCTTTGTCATGCCAATTTTGATGTTTCCCACTGTTGCTCCTCCCCTCCTTCTTGCCTGTTTGCTAGTGCTTTTCTAAGGCACACTCCCATTTTGCCAAAGTCAGCCCTCCTGAAGTCCAGTACCCTCACTTTTGTATGGCTTGACTCTGCAGCTGAGTTTATCGTGAACCACACTGTTTGGTGGTCACTTGTTCCCAGATGGCTGCCCACTTCTAGATTTGAGATCCTCTCATTGTCCCGATTTGAGAGTATGAGGTCCAAGATTGCTCCCTGCCGAGTGGGTTCCAACACTAACTGTCTGAGGTATGTCCCCTGTAGGGCATTGAGAATGGCCCTGCTCTTTGATGTGGCTGCTGCAAAGGTGCTCCAGTTAACATCTGGCATATTCAGGTCCCCCATCAACAGTAGCTCCCCTTTTTCTGCCATTGTAAGGGTGCCTTCTGTCACTTCCTTGTCCATTCCCTTCCCCTGAGATGGGGGTCTGTATACAACCCCTGTGCAGATTGCTTTACCATTTCTGGTCTCTAAGGTGACCCACAGTGCCTCCTCTCCTCCCTGTTTATGCTTTTGTTCCATTGCTTTTATCTCTTCCCTTATATAGAGAGCTACTCCTCCCCCTCTTCTACCCTCCCTGTCCATCCTGTAGGTTGTGTACCCCTTGTATGTTAACATCCCAGTCATGGTTCTTTGTGTACCATGTTTCTGTGACTGCCATGATATCCAGGCATCCCTCTTCCATCAAGGCCACCAGTTCATGGAGCTTGTTGCCCAGACTATGGGCATTGGTACTCATTAATCTCCATTTCTTGATGGCCTTACCACTTTTTGCCCCATCCCTGTCCTTATTGCCTTTGTAATTTTCTCCATTTACCCCTGCTCTTTTTCCTATCAATGTCTCTATCTTGGTGTTTACCTCACTAACTACCTTGATTTTTTGGGGGGGGGGCTAGGATTTCTCCTACTCTTTTCCAGTGCTTCTCCCCCTTGGCTAGTTTAAATGCTTGCCAATGAAACAATTAAACCTATCACCTAGGATCCTGGTTCTCCTCCTGAACAGATGCAGACCATCATGCCAGTATAGGCCTGCATCACTCCAGGTGGACCCCCAGTCCCCAGTGAAGCCAAACACCTGAGCTTTGCACCAGTTTTTCAACCATTGATTGAATCCCATGGTGTGGAGCACCCTAGTCTCATCCATGCCATTGACAGACAGCACCTCCAAGAAGGTTACTGTTTGTGCTACTTGTCTATGGCCCTTCCCCAACTCCACAAACTCTTCCTGCACTGCTCTAATCCTTTTCCCAGCCAGGTCATTTGTCTCTAGGTGGACACTGACATCCTGCTCCTTCCCCATGCAGCTGCTCCCATAATCCTGAAGATTTTCTCCCTGTCCCTCCAAGCTATGGCACCAGGCAGGCACCTTACCTCCCTCTCCCCTTCTTCCCCCAGTTCTACCCTGCTAACAATAGAGTCCCCCACCAGGAGTTTTTTCCTTCCCCTGTGGGTCCCATGCCACCCTCCTGTGGGTCTCCTTTGTAGAGGTTTCCAGCATCCTCCTTGGTTTCCACTGTGGGTGCCTCCATAGAGGAACCACACTTTGTCAGAACAGCATATGACTTGTGGAGAGGTACAACTGGAGGGATGTGCCTCTGTTCCACCGCTGTCACCCTGTCTGAGCCCACTGTGGTCCAACCATTCCTCTTTCTTGGCAACCTCTGAGGCAATGATGGTGGCCCTTGTGGTCCCTGGGTGGGAGAGGAGGTCCCCCAAGTCCTGGCTAACTCAGCCTTGAGATGAACAACTTCCTCCCTCAGCTCAGAGAGGTGCCGGCAGATGGGACAACACCACATCCTCCTGAACGTCTCCCAGAAAACTGCTGCTCCACAGTCACTACACTGTACCACTCCCATCACGTCTTATTTCTGGCCCCTTAACTGTTGTTTTGAACACTTACTCTTTCCTCTCTTTATTTATTTATTTATTTATATGTTTTGTCCCTATTTACTTACTGCCTCTGTGCCCTTTAGTTTCCTGATCTTCCTGTTCTGAGACAAGAAATTCCTATATTTCTCAGTAGTCTCCTTACTTGCTCAGAGTCAGACCTCCAACAGCTAGGAGTGGACGTAGAGCAACTCTTTTCCTTCTAAGATGGTGAGTCTTTTGTGGCTTTGTGATTACTCCCTTCCAGCTCCCAAACAGGAAGTTCCTGTTGTCAGTCAAATCCTGTGCCTATAAAAGTAGAACTGGCTAAGGATGGGGGGGTGGAGGGGAGTGAAGGAGGGCAATAGGGCAATATAGTCCCAGTAGAGAAGTATATTTATAACAGCAGCTCTTTCCTCTTACTGTTCTCTGTCTGTTTTCTGCCAGAAGCTATCTAGGTCAGTTTTTAAATCCAAAACACTAGGATTCCATCTAGCTAAGCCACTCCCCCTACTTTACAGCTCCTTCTACACCTAGATAATTTCACAGATAACAATTCTCTTCAGCCAACTCAGACCAACACCTAGATAACTGCAAAGATCATAATTCACTTCAGACAACTCATACAAACACACTAATTGGATCAGAGGATCAGCCAACTCAGACAAACATACTAACTAGATCAGAGGAAAAAAGCCCCAACACCACCCTCTGAGATCTGCTGGAGAGGAAAGATTAAAACCTTCTGAGGACTGGACCAGCCAGGCTGCAGAAAACCCTGAGGCACTTGAGCAGCACCCCATGGTCCACAGTGTCAAATGCTGAAGAGATATCAAGATGCACTAATATGGAATGGTGTTTCTGGTCTCTTGCTATTAGAAGATCATTGAGCACCTAAACCAGAGCAGTTTTGGTACTATGCCAGTTCCAAAAACCAGACTGGAGGGGATCGTAGATCTTGTGAATGGTAAGGTGGTTCTTCAGTTGTAGCACAACTACTTTCTCAGTCACCTTCTCAACAAATGGAAGGTTATAGATAGGCCTGTAGTTATCAAAGTAGTTCAGGTCCAGAGCAGCTTTCTTAAAGAGCAATGTCACAACCACCTCCTTTAGGGAACTGGGAAACTTACCTGACTCTAAGGATCACCAAACAATCTTTGCAAGGACCATGCCAATGGATTCAATACATGCCATTAGTAGATGTGTTCGACCCGGACCCAAACTACATCATGCTGGCTGCATACTCTGGCCAATTTGCATGATGTCCTCAATCTCCAGATGGTCAAAAGATATCTAAGAAAACCAAAGAGGAGTGACCAAGCACCGACCACCATCAACCACCATAGAAAACACTGGATGGATCTCAGCCCTGATGTTGGCCACCTTATCCATAGACAATTGAGCAAACTCATCACACTTAACTTGTGAAAACATACTTCAAACCTGTAGACAGGTTGGGTATAGTGAACCATAGTCATGAGAAATAAAGCGAGTTCATAAATTACTCAGACTGTCGTTATGATTTGGAAAAGCCAGAGTCAAGAGAAAATCTCAGGCAAGCAAATAAAATTATTTAAGTGCAATAATCAAGGATGTTAGGAAATCCTCAACAACTGCACCCTTATATGTAACCCTAACTAATTGTTATTCCTTCCATTTTATGGACACACATTTCCCAAAATGTTGTATATCAGCACATACTATCAACATTGTCTCAGGTTGGGTAGGGCATCCTTGTCTCTGATAAAATCTTTCATCCATGCTTTTATGCTTGTGATTTCTTCCTATCCCTAACCTGCCATGGCTACTCAACCATATAACATCCCGTATCATTTTAGGAATTCTGGTTTTCACAAATTGTGTAATTTCTGATGTTTTGTTCAGGGGGCAATCTTTTAAGAGAACTGCTTCATAAAAGGCCTTTACCATAATGAAGTATGTAAAATTTTCTGGGTTGCATCACAATATTTGTTAATCTTGGTGAAAGCTATTTTTGCATAATCTGGCAGGGAATCAGATTTTGGAATTCATACTAAATCACTTTGCCTATTAAAAGTCACCAAATTCATCCACAGTTTAAGCTGTGTCACCCATATTTTGGGTGATGGGTGTAATGAGGAATGTAGAACACTGTACCAAAAGGTGCTAAAATAAAAAAAAACAGCTGGGTTTACCATATCTAAACCACATACTTTACAGGGAATGAAACATTGTATTCCTTTTTGCAGGCTTTAAATGGTCTTTCCATAGCACCTGGGAAAACAACCAAGAAGCTTAGTTTCCACAGAGGTTGTGCGTGTTGGGGGGGGGGGTTAAATTAAAGAAAAAATAAGAACTAAAAAGATTTTAATATTGGACACTCTTTTGAGTTTTGACAATTGCCAGCCTTTTTTGTCTGTCTACTTTCCTTTTACCTGTATCAATTTTCTCTTCCCAAATTTGCTGGGAAGTATATTTTATTCCAAAATTAATGTCAAGAATGTTTATGTCCTTTGTGATTGGTGCAGTGGCTAATTCTGATAATATATTTCTATATTAACCTAGTTGAAAGGCAGAGCTTTATACAGGTTTATTGTAGATGCTGATATTCTAGAAAAAGTATTTAAAAATTTTACCTACTTCTTGTCCTGTTTCTACATCTTTCAAGAAAAGACAGATGTCATATGCATGCGTGGTTACCATCAAAGAAGGGATAAATTGATCAACATTGGGGCCGTAAATTTTGATGTTCCTTTCAAGACTAAGTAGTACCATAACAAAACAAATGACAATCAAAAATGGGACTCAAAGGGTATTCCTTATGCCTGCCCCTCTGAATCATCTGCTGCACTCCTAACCACCCAATAATAATTGATAAGTTCAAGTTTGTTGTAGAAAAATTCAATCAAGCACACTTATTTACAATGAGGTCCTGGTAGGACAATGTGGTACAACAAAATGCAGTACAATAGGTTTGGCACAACACAGTTCAGACAATTTGGAGATAGGCAACATCAATAAACAGTGCAATAAATTTACATAATTTGGCATAACACAGTTCAAACAATGAGGAGATAGGAAACATCAATACACAATACAATAAATTTGCATAACACAATTCAAAACAAGCATTTGTCAATGCCGAATGTTGTCTCGCTGGCATTGGCATTGGTAGTGTAGGAGTTAGAGATGCATAATAGGAACGGCAGTGAAGTATTGGACTGATGCCAACCCCATCCCCCACCCTGCAGATCCTGACAGGCATTGGGGTGTGCCTTTGGGTCATCAGCTATAATGCTCATGCCATTTCACCTCACTCTACCCTATAGACACTGACAAGCATCATGGTGTACTTTGGGATCTTTGGGCCTTATACTTACCCCATGCCATAAGGAAATACACTGAGATGGGTGCAGTATAGGAGAATGGGGTGAACTTTAGGGCTGAACACTCCAAGCCACACCTTGATGCCAATCACTAGTTGTAGGGTGGGGGTGGGGGTTGAATGGCATGAGCATTACAGTGGATGATCAAAAGTCACACTCCTGACGCCTGTCAGTCTCTACAGAGTGGGGTATTACAGTTGGAAATCCTAATGCTGTAGGTGTTTGTTGGTATTTTCACTCCAAATTTTCAACATGGGCTTTTTTTGATCCCACCTCATGAAGAGCGGCACTGTTAGTTTGTTAACTGAAAGGTGATTTTGCACAGTGATTGTGCCATTTGGCGCCACAGGTACGAAAATACATTTTGTGCAGGATGCGAAAATTGACAACTGTATTGTTCATGAGGAGGTGTAAACAAATGTCAATGTTGAAAATCTGGAGTGAAAATATGAAAAGTTGAAGTCATGAGCATGCATAGAAACTGTGCAATGCACGTCCGTAATCCAATTATTTTTTGGGATTTTCTTTAACTACATTTTCAACATAGGCATTTTGGGACCTGCCCTCATGAACAGTGGCACTGCGATTTTGTTAATCTGTTCCAAAAGTTGATTTCTCACAGCAACAATGCCATTGTGTGCCACAGGTGTGAAAACACATTTCGGGCAGTATGTGAACAATGACAGCTGTACTGTTCATAAGGAGGTGTGAAAAAATGCCAGTGTTGAAAATCTGGCATGAAAATATTGCAAATTTGCGAAGTTACAAGGGTGTGTGGAAACTGCACAACCCATGCTTGTAACGTAGTTATTTTATGGATTTTCATCACCAAATTTTCAACATACTGTAGTCATTTTAGGACCTCTGCTCATGAACAGTGTCACTGTAATTTTCTTAATCTGTCCCTAAAACTGATTTCCCACAGTGACCATGCTATTCTGTGCCGGAAGTGTAAAAACACATTTCAGTCATGATATGTAAAATGACAGCTGTACTATTCATAAGGAGGTATGGAAAAATGCCAATGTTGAAAATCTGGATTGAAAATATTACAAATTCACAAAGTTACGAGCGTGCATGGAAACTGTGCAATGCACGCTCGTAAAACATCCTTTTGGATTTTTCCCCAAATTTGCAACATAGGTTTTTGAGAGCCCACCTCATGAACAGTGGCACTGTCATTTCATTAATCAGTCCCAAAAGGTGATTCTGTGCAGTGACTGCAAAATCACCTTTTGGGACTGAATAATGCCATGACAGTGACTGAATTCCTGAGGAGGGGTCCTAATAGCCCCATGTTGAAAACCTGGTGCTAAAATTCCCCAAAAATGCCCAAGATATGCACCAACATTGTAAAAACCTTAGTTATGCCATTATACAGCTTACCGGCATTTCTTCAGTTCGCGGTCGGCTTTGAAGAGTGCAGATGTGTTCTCAGTCCACCGAAGATCAACGCTCCCTGCTCTGGAGGTAAGTATGGGGTGGGGGTTGGGGAGGCAGGGTGCAAAGAGGGTGGGTGCAGGTTGGGGAGGGGTCATGGGACTCAACAAGCTACCATTTTCTGTTTCACAGGTTTAAAAAAAGAAAAACATTAGGGAAGTTGTTTTTTACAGGGACATTTGGCATGCTAAGGTGGGCTCCCAGTGTGCCACTTGAGTGTTTGGGGGGTGTGGCTGATGGAGGATTAGAGCACCTGTTAGCAATACAAAGTGGAAGCTGAGGGGATTGGTCACCCCTTGACACACAACAAATGGGTGGGACATTATGCCGATAGGGAGTGAGCTCCCTTGTTGGCAGATTGCACTAGGAACAAGGGACTGAGGGGGGGTCATTATGCCAATGGGGAGTTGGCTCCCCAATGGCACACAAACTGCAGTGGGGCATGCCGACAGGGGGGATTGGGCATCCCTGAAGTTGGCATTGTGTCAGGTGGCGGCAGTCACTGCCACCATGTCTATTGGAATACTTCACCAGGAAGGGCAAGTAGTGAGGCACATTATTGTGCCGCTGCATGACGAGCTTGCCTCTCACTGCGGCAGCTCTTTTCTTAGATGTAGTGACCACTTTACATATTGCTGGTGTCAGTGCCTGCATGCTGGCTTATTGGGGAGTGGGGGCACACCTACTGATGCATGCTCTGCATTTGCCCACAGTTACCACACCTACAAATCTGCTACTACTGCAAGATGTTGGCTGGCATGCATGTGCGAGCCAACATAAAAACAGGGAGGGAGGTTACATTTTAAAACATTGAGAGCAGGAAAATAGTGATGCCTATACTTGTAGGGATACTATAGGAGTTAGAGACCAGGGAAGGGAGGAAGGATAGTTGGGGGGTGCTTATTGTTCAAATATAAACATAAATGGGACATGCTAGTCATTATGGCAGTGACAGGTTTCCTTAAATGCCTTGCTAGACAGAGATTTTAAAAATGTTTAGAGAGACTAATTCTGAAACCTTGACTGTGGATTGTATTTTATTCCATTTTTATTCAAAATGAAATAATACAAGACAAGGCAAATGCTATTTCTTAGGTGCCCAATCCTGGAAGCGCTGAGCAATTTACATATACAGACAATCAAAGACATAGGACAGTTCACAAGTACATAAATATAGCTAAACATTATAAATATAATAAAATCAGTAAACTGAATACGTAAATCAAGCATTACAAATACATCAAATAACAGTTCTCTACAGCTCTATATCTGGGAAAACCAGAGAAAACAAAAAGGTCTTTAGGCAGCCCTTGAAGACCTCTACTGAAAGGACCTCTCTGACAGCAAGTGGTAGTGAATTCCACCAGACAGGGGCCAGTGACACTGAATGCCCTGTCACAAGCAGTTTTTAACCTTGTCCTGGGAATTCCGAGTAGATCCCTAGAGGAGGAATGGAGGGAGCAAACAGGAGTGGCAGGTGTAAGAAGGTCAGTAAGATAGCCAGGGCCTAGTAAATGCAGGGCCTTAAAAGTGAGAAAGTCCACCTTGAAGATAACCCTCCACCTGACTGGCAGTCAGTGAAGTTTCCGCAGCACCGGGGTTACGTGACTGAACTTGGAAAGTCCCATCAGCAACCTGGCTGCAGTGTTCTGCACTAACTGCAGCCAGTGGAGAGTACCTCCAGAGACCCGGAAGTAGAGTGCATAACAGTAATCAAACCTGGATGTCACAAAGGCATGTACCAAGGTAGGAAGGTCCTCAAGTAGAACTAGTTGCTTGATCCTGGCAATATTTCTCAGATGGCAAAAACTACTTTGGACAATGGACATCACCTGGGGTTCAAATGTCAGTCTGTCATCTGGGAACATGCCCAGATCACGCACCCTAGAGGAAGTCATCAATGTGTAGGCCCCAGGAAAACACCAGTTGCCACACCAGAGGCAGTCCTATCACACATATGGTCAATTCCACAATCAGGATTTCTGTCTTTTCAGGGTTCAGTCCTAACCAGCTGGAGGACATCCAGTCATTAATCTCAGCTAGGCAGCTATTAAGCACTTCCACAGCGGCAGATGTCCTAGGGGCAAAGGAAAGATACAATTGGATATAATCTTCATAGCAATGAAAACCATCATTGTATTTCCTAATGAGTTCACCCAGGGGTCTGTAGGTCATTGCATATGGTCCTTCCCATAGAACCAGAGATGGAATGGAATGAGACCTCCACACAGGTCTGAATTTGGGTCTAGATGACAAAGACCCATACGTAGCTACAAAGGATGTGGCAAGGAATGGATCCCTACATAGGTCATCTAATGGTAAACCAGCCTCCGAGCAGGCATAGTGAAAGCCAACCAGGTATCGTAGAATGATAATGCATGTGCAAAGGGAGTCAATAGTGATGTTCAGTCCTGAAGGACCTGGAAGAAATGGAATGAGGCCATTCATCTTAGTTCCATGAATCAGAGGCATGCAGGTATAGTACAGTATGATACTGTAGGACAGATTTTTTCCCCAAAAGATAGTGTCAAACGATGGAAGAAAGAGAATCCAAAATGTTCATGCTGCACATCCAGGCCCCACATGGGCCAAGATGGACATGACCTGAATTTCATAATACTGAGGAAGTGGATAGAGATGCAGGGTATCCTACCTGTGGCAAGGGTCACACCTGGCCCTGGAAAGGAGCTGGAAATGCTGTAGGAGCAAGCAAAGGCAGCCACCATTTGAGACAGGAAGCCAGATCAGAGGGACGCAGGTTAGGTAATGTGGTAGCGATACACAATGATAGACCTTGAAATGCTACGGTCATAGGAACAGCCAAATGTGAGTTCCAGAAAGCATTCATACAAGCAGAACCCTCAATAAAAAATTTCAGTTCATGCTCAGCCACCATCTGCATGGGCAAGTCAGTCAGGCATCCTAATCTTTCCACTTTTCTTCTCATCTGAACAGTCCTATGGTGTGATAGCCAGCCTGGTGTTGTTTGATGACACTGGGATAGAGAGAGATGGGAGGGATCCACAACATGAACCTCAAAGGTTGCCCATGAGGAAGAGGGACTGCACCACAGTGGGCTCAGGGAAGGTGGGGAGGGGTCAGAGGTACATCCTCAACAAGATGTACATCCCCCAATTGGTCCTGCTAAATAACTCCTACACTGTTTTGGAGGAAGGGGAATGCCCCACACAGGTACCTGCAGCTGGAACCAGGGAGGATGGTTGGCACCTCCAAGCTGGAGCCCCAGGTAAAGGGGGAAGTGACCCCAGAGAAGGGGGAAGCTTCTTCTAGTGGGGGACTTTATTGTCCAGGGTGTGAAATTAGGGACACCTAGCAGGAGGGAGAGGGAGGTCAAGTGCCTCCCAGGAAGTGATGTATGGAGAGATGGAAAGTGAATCCATAGGATCACTAGGGCAGTAGTCAGGAGGGAGGAGCTGGATGTCATTGTCCACCTAGGGAAAAATGACCTGGTGAGGAGAAGAGTAGAGTTAGCCTGAGTCCAGGAGGATTTCAGGAAGCTGGAGTGGGGGACCTGAAACAGGTAACACATTCTGTCTCATTTTTGGAGGTGCTACTTGTCCAAGGCATGGTTGAAGGATTGGTGTGGAAGGGAATGATTTGGCTTCAGGAGGGGAATGGTGCCCAACCTGTGCACATGTGAGCTTGTCTGGAAAGGGGACCGCAGTCCTTAGTGAGAAGTTGGAATGCTTCAGCACAGAGCATTTAAACTGGCAAGGGAGAGCCAGGAGGCGGGGGCTTAAGACCTGCCCCAATGGGAAAATGCAAAGTACAAGTTGACAACAGAACAACTGAAGTAAGCAGTAAGGGCATGCAAACATGTATAAGGGAATATGGAGAGTAAGAGCACATGAGCATGAATACTAGGTGGGGGTAAGAGGCAAAGTAGAGAAAACAGGAACGAGGGGTAGGATGTAAAACATGGAAGATCATGTTCACAGATGCTCGCAGTCTGGGAAATAAGGTTCCAGACATGGAAGCCTTGATGACGGATGCAGACCTTGATATAGCAGCAATAATGGAGACATGGTATTCTGCTAATCACAGCTGGGATGTCAATGTACCGGGCTATATACTGTTCAGAAGGGACAGGGAAGGTACAGTAAAAAGGGAGGTGGGGGTTGCCCTATATGTCAGAGAAGACATAAAAGCTACAGAATCACAGGGACGGCAGAGGGAGGCTGAGGCAATATTGGTCACCCTTAAACCAGGAAATAGCACATCAGTACATACAAGGGTGATCTACAGACCTCCGGCACAGAGAGGGGAAGAGGACAGGGTACTAGTGGAGGAAATTCATGACATGGCAGCTAAAAGGTGAAATCTTGTTAATTGGAGATTTCAATATGCCAGACGTGAGTGATGAAGATGGTGCAGGGCTTGCACCACAAAACATATGAGGAGAGGCTAAGAGACTTCAAAATGTACCCATTGGAGGAGAGGTGACAGCAGGGGTACATGATTAAAACTTTCAAGTACCTCAAGGGCATAAACAAGGTACAGGTGGGGAACCTTTTCCAATGAAGAAAAAGTACTAGAACAAGGGGGAACAATATGAAATCGGAAGAGGTAGATTAATAGGTAATGTGAGGCAGTTCTCTACACAGAAAAGGTAGTCAACGCTTGTAATAGTCTGCTACAGGAGGTAGTGGGGGCAAGCACAGTGGAGGGGTTTAAGCATGCCTGGGACAGGCACAAAGGAAGCCTAAGAGGGGAGGGAGTGATGAAAAGCCATTGATCACATATGGGTCAGTGACCACATACAATGTATAGGGCCTGCGGGCAGACAGGATGGGCCTAGCATTCCTTATCTGCTGACAATTTCTATGTTTCTATGGATGTCTAAGAGAAGCAGGGAAGGCTGTTAGGAAAGAAACAAATGAACAAAGGAGTGTGCTCAGGTCCAAAGTCAGCCAGTGCAGGTCAAGGGCCTGCTTACCCCAAAATTGAGAGGACAAAGTAAATGCAACTGCACTCGTGGAACCATCACCAATGCTTGATACTTAAAAAGCTTTCTAAAATGTTACCTGTACATGGAGACACACTGACTGGTATCACTAGTGCTGCAACCTCTCAAGGTCTTCCTCAAGGAATATGTCTGTTAGGAAACCAAGGCACAGACAAAGGAGGGCTTAGCATGGACTGTGAAAAAATGGGACAAGACATTCCATAGGTAAATCAGCAACAGAAAAAAAAACAGGAGGGAGGGATTGTGAGGCTCAAAGGGGAGGAGGGAGAGTATAAGGAGGGGGGTATAGGCAAGGCAGAAATACTGAACAAATGCTTCTGTTCAGTATTCACTGAGGAGGGAGAGGGTCAAGGACCACAGTTGGGGAGCAGAGGCAATCAATGGGGAAGAGTGGGCACCAGTCCATTCACAGTGGAGAAAGTTCTGAAGGAACTCACAAAGCTGAATGTGGATAAAGCCATGGGGCCAGATGACATACACCCAAGGATATTAAGGGAGCTGCAGAGAGAACTAGCAGCACCTCTGGCCACCGTGTTCACATAGTCACTCAACTGAGGCATGATTCCAGTGGACTGGAGGGGGGTACATGTAGTCCCACTGCACAAAAGCGTCAGTAGAATGGAAGCAGGGAACTACAAGCCAGTCTGCCTCACCTCAGTGGTGGGGAAGATCATGGAGACACTGCTGAAAGAAAGGATATTGGCACACCTGGAATCCATTGGTGCCCTGGATCTGAGGCAGCATGGATTCACATCAGGAGGATCTTGTCAAACAAATCTGATAGATATTTTTGATTGGGTGACTAGGGAAGTGATTCAGGGAGGTGCCGTAGACATTGTCTACCTAGATTTTAGCAAAGCCTTCAATACTGTCCCACACAGAAGGCTGGTTAACAAGATGAGTAGTCTGGGCATGGGGCATAAGGTGATACATTGGGTTAGAAACTGGCTGACAGACAGAAGACAGAGGGTGGCAGTAAATGGGATGCAATCCAGGGAATGAGGGGTGACCAGCTGAGAGCCACAAGGATCAGTACTGGGACCAGTCCTGTTCAATGTCTAAATTAGTGACATAGCAGAGGGGCTGGAAGGAAAGGTCTGCCTATTTGCAGATAACATCAAGATCTGCAACAGGGTGGATGCACCAGAAGGGTATGCCATTCCAAGAATGACACCAGCACAGAAAAACAAACAGAACAACACCGGCACAGTGAACGCCAGCTAAAGACAAGTGCATTGTGCCGACAGGTCAGCAAATCCAACATGTATCCCACAGCAATGCCTGCAGTGCTGACAAGCACTCCCCAACACCTAACAGGGGGTGAAGAGGGGGAGCAGGTGAACCACATCAAAGCTGCAGGTGGTCGGCATCAGAGGATGCAGAGGCAGCTAGTTAAGGAGGGAGCAGGGGTGAGTGGAAACCAGATAACACAATGCTGGCAGAGTACATGCCCAGCATAAAGGGGAAGTGTCTCCTGGTGCTGGAAGGCTATATTTACTAAAAGGAAAGGAGTTACTGTGCGATCACCTACTGGAAGTCTGTGCAGTACTTTTCAGTGAGGTACAAAGGCAGAGCAAAAACCAACGGGGAGAATGACATGAGTCAGTCCGGCTGGTATAGCCATGTCCCCAACTTGGCAGGTATGGGTGTCCAGACAGTCTGGGAGGTGGTAAAGCAATAGGCAGCAGAGACAATGGAGAACACCAAGCAGGTGATCGTGACATGCTGCGTGGAGGTCAGCGATGTGGTCAGGGGGTCCCTGCCACACATGAGACACCTAAAGCCACTGTGCAAAGGGTGCAAAGTGGGTCCTGCTGTGCACCTGTGTATTTAGTCTCCCTCTCAGATCCCTACATCCCTGAGGATTACCAGACCACACTTCGGGGAGAGCAATTCTTGCTGCACAATTCCGGAGGCACTGTGAACCACTTTCTGCTCTTCAGCACACAGTGCAACCTGGACTACATAGCAACTAGTGACCTGTGGTTTGGGGATGGAACATTCAAGAACTGCCACTGGCTCTTATATCAGCTCTATAGTGTGCACAATATGTGAGTGTCAGCAGTGCTGCCCATGGTGTTCATACTAATGACCAACAAGACTGTTGCAGCCTACACTAGTGTTTTTCAGAAGTTGTTAATGCTCTGCCCAGGTGTCCACCTGCATGCCATGATGACTGATTATGAACATGTTGCCTACTGGGCACTGAGGGCAGTGTTCCCAGAGCTGCAGCTCAGAGGCTGTTTTTTTCATTGGTGCCAGAACCTCTGGCATAAGCTCCAACAGACACCTGAACTGGTGTGCCTCTATATAGAAAACAACGCCTTCACCCTCCATGTCTGCATGTTCCCAGCACTGGCATTTGTGCCACCACAGGATGTGTGCCAGGTGTTTGAGAAGATGCGGACATGAGACATGATCATACAGTATGAGGAGCAGCTGCAGGATTTCCTTGATTATTTCTAGGACACTTGTTTGGGCCGCCTGATCAGGAATGGTGTCTGCCGGTGCCCTATGTACCCAATAGAGTTCTGGAACTGCTGTGTGAATGTGAAGGAAGACCTCCCCCGGATGAACAGCACCATCAAGGGATGGTACCAGGTATTCAGTTCCCTCATGGGTGCAGCACATCCATCGTTATGGAGGTTTCTTGACATTCTGCAGGCTGAGCAGAAGATGACGGAGATAAAGATGCAGCAGGTCATCAGCATTCGCCTGGTGTGCAGGTCACATTGTAAGTACAGGGATGCCACCACCAGGCTCATGCAGATCATTGAATAGTATGAGATCCACAGCAAGAGGGCCCTACATGGACAGGGACAGCATTATTTGCAAGACATTCTTTGTCTGTATTGCCCTCTCCATCCACTCTGTTCCACCAACAAGGGATTGCTGGAGATTCCTAGGGTCCGTTTAAAGACCTTGGGGGCCAGAGATTTTTCTTTTGTAGCCCTGACCCTGTGGAATTCTCTGTCTCATCAGGATAAAGAGTGTCTGTCCACTGAGCCTTTTAAATCCATGTTAAAAACGTATTTGTTTGATTTAGCTTTTATAGCTGCTGTTTAATGTACAAGTCAGTTGCGCTGCCTGTTGATGATTTTTATTCTGAACAAGCATTTGGTATTTGAAAAGTGCTTTTTAAAAATAAAGTCTGACTTGACTTGACTTGACTTGACGTGATGGGCATAGCTTTAAACATCAAGCTGCAGGTGTAAACCCACCCAGCTGAGTGACTGTGTGATATTGGCATGGGGGCATCTGTGTGCACAGCGTGGGAGGAGTTGTAGGTGTTTGCTTTGTGTACTGCAGTACATTGCCAGCCTGTGCCCTAATAAAATGCTGACTCAATTACTGCTGCCGTTGTGTCTCTATCCAAGTGGATGGGGGTGGGGATGGGAGGAGAGATGCATTCCAGGTGTTTAATGTGCTGTAACAGGGCTTGGGGTGAAAGTATGTACCTTGTGTCAGTGCACAGCCTGGAGAGGAGTGTGCCATCCTGGGGGGGGGACACTGGCCCAGAGTGTCCCTGTTGCCTTACGGTGGGGGTGGCATGGCTGGTGGCCTGTTCAGAGGAGGGGGTGCATGCTACCACAGTAGGTCCTTGGACTACAACCAGGATGCAGCTTGTGGATGGTGCTGTACATGCCTCTGTCCAGATGTGCGGCACCATTCTGTGTTTCACTGGGATCCATAGGGATCCATACCCAGCCATTGGTATACCGTGTTCCTGGGGCAGTGCTTGTCTACACCTTTTACAGCGCCAGGGGGAATGTCCTGAGTGTTGCTGCCTGGGAGAGCCCCAACAACATGGGGGGGGATTGGTGACTGGTGCCACCAGGGGTTTTTACTGTGCGGGGGTCCAGTGTGCAACATCCAGGTGGCTGTGCTAGCCAGCCTGCCATGCAGGGTGGCATTCTGTGTTGGGTGCTTGGTCAGCGGTTGCTGTGCCTGTGAAGGCCCTGAGATGGACTTCCTTAGATCTGGCCCTCCATGAAGTTTCCTCCCATGGTCGGTACATCTGTGTTTCCTGTGGGGTCTGCTCTGTGCATAGGGTCATAGCACATGGATGTACTGCCACCACCGGCCATCCCAGCACCCTGGGGTACTCTGTGCCCCACTGTTTAGTCATGGTCATGGCATGCACACCGGGGGGGGCATGCTCTAAGGTGCTGCTGCCTGTGGTGCAGTTGCCTGCTGGAGGGTGCCATCCGGCCACACTGTGCCACCTGCACTGCTCTGGGTGTTGTTGGCTGGTGAGTTTGGCCATCAACCACTGTGTGAGTCACAGTAGAGTATGTCACAGTGCTTGCGGCACTGCTCTGGCATTCATCCTCATGCGTCTCACTGTGTCAGCCATCGTACAACCTGTGCATCGTTATGCTTGCTGGCATGTTTATTCTGTCACTGTCAGGGACTTCTCCCTAATTGTTGTCACAGCAGCAGAAGTAAGCCCACCAGAAGGGGTGCAAAAAATGAAGAGGGACCTGGAGAAGCTTGAAAGATGGTCTGAGGTGTGGAAACAGATGTTTAATGCAAAAAATTGCAAGATAATGCACCTGGATAGGAGGGACACTGGATAGAGCGACAGGATGGGGAGAAGATGCTGACTGTCATCAAAGAGGAAAGGGATCTAGGGGTTATCTAATCTGATGACCTTAAGGTATCAAAGCAGTACTCAAAGGCTGCAGGGAGGGCCGGTGGCATGCTGGGGTACATAGGCAGAGGTATTACTTGTAGGAGGTGGGTGGTGGTGATGCCATTATATAAAACACTGGTAAGGCCTCACCTGGAGTACTGCAAGCAGCACTGGAGGCCACACATGCATAAGGACATAAACAAGGTGAAGTTTATTCAGAGAAGAGCAACAAAGATGGTGCATGGTTTGCACAACAAAACATATGAGGATAGACTAAGAGACCTCATTATGTACTCACTGCTGGAGAGGAGAGAAAGGGGCAACATGATATAAACTTTTAAGTACCTCAAGGGCATAAACAAGGTGCATGTGGGGGATCTTTTCCAATGTAGAAATGATACCAGAATGAGAGGGCACGATGTGAAATTGGAGGGGGGTAGATTAAGAGGTAATGTGAGGAAGTTTGTTTTCTACACACAGAGGATGATGAATGCTTGAAATAGCTGCCACAAGAGGTGGTAGGGGTAAGCACAGTGGAGGGGTTTAAACATGCTGAGACAAGCACAAGGAAATCTTGGGCAGGAATAAAGTGACGAAAAGCCGTTGACCACTTAGGGTGAGTGGATACATACATGTATAGAGTCTGCAGGCAGACAGGATGGGCTTAGCAATCCTTATCTTCTGACAATTTCCATGATTCTGTTTCAGTGTCTCTATGGGACCCACCCATTGTGACTGAGAGATGAGGCAGAGCGGGACCAAACCTTCACATACCAGTAAGCTGAACAGCGGTGGCTGAAATGGAGATCAGGCATTCTAGATTGAGCAGATGAATGACAGTCAGCTAAATAAATTGGACTGAGTTTTATTTATAGTTAGGTCAATGGTAAACTCCCAGAAGACAGCCCCACTGATGGAAGCGCCAAAACTGTGGCAAGCAAAGTAAGACTGGGGACTCCTACAAAGAAAGTAGCAGACTGCAGAAAATGCCCATACTCCAGAATGTCCAAATTCACTGAGTGAGCACAGGGAACCCAGTGCAGGAGCTGTCAGGGAGTGAGCAGTAATGGAAAAGTCCAGTTGAGGAGTAGCAGAAGAAACCACCTGGCGAGGTGACTATGGGAGGCAGAGAGGAGGCAGAGCTACATGCAGAAGCAGGCACTGATGAACAGGAGGGACAGTGACTCCCACTACACTCTCAATAGTATGTAGTTGGGCAGTGAAAGAAACACAGCAAGTCAATATGACACACCGAACAACTCCAAAACACAGCTGCCCAGTGGAGGCAAAGGTGAAAGGCAAGCCTGCAGTTGCAGCAAAACTAGAAGCTGGTGCAGTGGGGGACGTCACACTCTGGAAGCATCAGTGGTGTGGGGGTCAGCATTGAAGCCACCAGCTGAAGGGAGTTGGAGGACAGGAAAAGGAAGGACTGTATGAATGACTGCCCACAGCAGAAAACAGAGGTCGGTACCAGGTAGGGGAAAGGTAGGGTGAATTTTGGGGAAGCAAGGACCAGGTACCAGTATCCAGCAGGAGCACTCCATGGGGATTGCAAAGTAGCCCTCCAACAGCAGAGTGAAGAAGGGCCCTCTGATCCTCCAGTAGGGCAGGAGGAGTGGGGAAGCTGCTCAGGTAGTGGGCAACAGCCCCCTGGTAGGGAACAGGGAAAAGGAGCACAGGAAAGGCAGGGGGCCAACTGATCACAGCACCTCCAATTTCAAAACATTACAAACTGTGCAATTTATTTTATTTATTTATGTATTTAATTTTTATTGACCGGGTAAGTTCACTAGACAAATCCTGCCTATTTTCAGGCATGACCCGGGGGAGGGGGATACAGATGAATGCCAACTGACCTTGAACCAGATTAAGCTGTTGGTGATATTTTTAGTGAATGGAATATGTTCAATTGAAGTATTCAGCTTAAGTAGGGGATATGGGAGGAGCTATTCCCCCCCACCATTGAACCTTGGGCTTTTAGCTATCCCAAAGTGAGAATGAACAAAGTGCCTCAGCCATGATTTGAGCCCAGGCCACTCAGAATACCACTCTACTGCACCACCAGGGCAGCCAGAAACCTGGATTTCCCAGAGACACCAATTATTTCTCAAATGGAGCTACATAAATAGTATTGTCATATTAAATTTTATAGAAGTTTTTGCATAACACTGAATATATTCAAGTAATGTACATGTCTAATACATATTGATCTGCATCTGAAATATGAATTTTCTTCTATAAACAAACAATAATATAATTTAAATAACATTCTAAATGTGATGATGATTAACAATAAAATTGTTCTTGTTATACTATTGTACATTAATTTATTACCCCTATATTATTGACATACAACCAATTTCCACTGTGCTAAAATTAGATAGCGTGATAACTAAACAATCATTTTTGAAATGTAAAAGGGAAGAAAAGTGATGCAAGATGTGCAGATCAGTTTGATAAGAAAGGAAGAGAAGCAGGATCAATCAAGGCCTGAGAAATATGAGCCATTAGGTAGGAAGTGATCTTGTTATAAACTATTGGAGGTACAGCATACCAAAGGATCACCCTACTTCTTTTCAAAAATTGTTATTTTGCTTTTAATTCCATGAGCTATTTTTCTCCAACCTAACTGATTTGATTAGTTCATTTTTCCATTGCACAATAATTGGAGGGGACTGTTCTATCCATTTTCTTTAGATTATGTTTTTGGCTGTTATACAAATTAGAGACATAACACTATTAGTCTTCAGACCCAACATTTTCTGAAGTTCAAAGTATCCTAATATACAAGTTTTGAATGTTAAATTGTCAATTATTAAGGGTTAGTCTTTCACAAAGTGTTTAATATTAGACCAAAGCATCTCAATTTGAAGGCATTCCCATATTAAATGTTTTATGTTCACCTCTGTCTTACCACATTCAAAGTATATTACATAAATTTTAAATATATTCAATACCCAGGCATGTAATAGGGATATATATGGAATGCAAACAGACTGAAGAGAGAAAGATAAGTTCCCAGGCTGGGATTCAAATCTAGAAAAGTCAATCAATCAATCAAAGCTTTATTTATCCAGGAGGGCACCACTGAGCAAGGCTCATTTGCAAGATGGACCTGGTCATACAAAAATCATAGTATAGTAACATGGTAAAACATTATGCAATATTACACAAAGAAGAAAAATATACATATGTACATCAACATTTGAGCGAAAGGGCCTTTACAACAGACAAGCTCATAAATAAGTACAACCGGTATGTTCACTTAAAAAGAAAGAGAAAAACAAGAAGAGGGATACCAGTTTAGGAAGACAATTAAGGGGTTGGAATAGTTAACTGGCATATGTCAGGGAAGGGGGTGGAACTTGGCCATGGCTAAAGAGAGACAGAGAAGAAGGAGAGAAACTGGTATTTTGGTAAGGAGAAAGAAGCAGGTGCAGAGGAAGGGTGGAAAGCGGGTTGGACAGGTGGGATACTGGAAAACAGGTGAGCTAGCGATGTGGGAAACAACTGCAGGATTCCTTCATGAAGCAACTTGAAAATATTCAGGCTAACAGGACAGCTCAGCTTCAAGTTTTTTTGGCATATTGTTCCACAAGGAAGGCAATGAGAAACTTATGGCAGCTCTGCCGAAACAAGATTTGACCTTAGGTAATTGCAAGGCAATTAGGGAATAGCTTCATAGAGCATAGGCACCTATCACACTCAGGGGAATACAATCAGAGAAATATTGGGGGAACTTGTTGGAAACCGCTCTGAATGCCCATGGAGCAGCATTTCTATTTCTCCTATAGTGAAGGAAGTCCAGCCCACCGCAGTGTACAAGGAGCAATGGTGTGTGGAAAGTGGAAGGCCTATTATGAACCTGATTGCTCTATGGTATAGGGTGTCCAACTTAGCCAGGGCAGAGGCAGTACAATGACTATAGAGAAAGTCTGCGTAATCTATTAATGAAAGGAACATGGCTTGAACCAACCGCAGCTTAGCATCCCTAGTAAGGAAGTGTTTAATTCTGTAGAACAGGCATAGTGTCTGTCTTAGTTTCTTCTGTAGTTCTTTGAGATGTTCAGAGAAGGAGAGTTTGTGGTCGAGCCATACACTCAGCTATTTGAATTTTAGCACAAACTCCAGTTTTTCTCCAAGTACTGCTGTAATCTGTCACCTAGCCCCAAAGCAAGCGGGGTTCACCGCATAGGAAAGGGAAGTGGAAAAGAGCATCGCTTTTGTATTTTTTGAATTAAGCAGAAGCTTTTTGCTTATGAGCTGGTATTGCAATAGGTTAAATTCAGCTTGGAGGTCTTCACAGGCTGCTTCCAGCGTAGGATGACTCAAATAAAGTACTGTGTCATCTGTGAACAAGTGGATATTGGCCTTTTTGATGCTGTCATCGATGTTGTTAATATAAACCACAAACAACAGGGGACCAAGGATAGACTCCGAGGCACACCTCACTGTAGGGGTTTAAGTGGTGAAAGATCACCTTCAGCCTTAACCTGCTGTTTCCGTTCTGCAAGGTAGTCAGCAAACCAGCTCATAGAGTTAGGGTACAGACCTAAGTTACATAGGGAGCAAAGAAGCAGGCTATGATTGACTGTGTTGAAGGCCTTACTTAGATCCAAAAAAATGGCACAGACAAAGTTTCTTTTGTCAAGGTCAAGGAGCCAATCATTAGTCACTTTTGCTAAGGCAGTTATGGTGCTGTGCTTTGCTCTGAATCCAGACTGCACTGGATTTAACAGACTCCTGGATTCAATGTATGCCTTTAGCTGACCACTCACTATCTTTTCCAACAATTTAGACAGAATGGGGAGGAGGGAGATCAGCCTATAATTATTAAGGTCGCATGGGTCACTCGATTTGAGCAGACTGATGGCATGTGCATACTTTCCATTGTGAGGGGAGGCTCCCCTGGGATAGTGACAAGTTGAAGAGGTGCGTGATTGGCACTGCCAACACATGGTATGCACATTTCAGAAAGTAAGGCTCTACAGAGTCAGAACCTGCACCCTTCTTGATATCCAATGGCAGCAATATATCTTCAACCTCTTTCAAAGATCTTCAAAGTCAGAATACTCTTCTGCTGCACTACCAGCTATAGCACCATGATAACGAAAAACTCTTTCCCTGTGTATAGTTGAGCTATCAGGTGTAATATTGGACTGTCATATTCTCAGCCATTGAAAGAAATATTCAAGTAATATAAAAACTAGTTTAAAACAGGCATTTAAAGTACTTTTGTCTTGTTTACTTACAATGGTCTGTTATCCATAATATATAAATAGTGGCACTAAGCTGAGTCTCTCATGGTACAGCATTATGATCTGAGACTGTTTGTGCAAGCAGAACTGGTTAGCTTCTCTTTTTGGTTCTTGCAGACAAACTTTCATGAGATAATACTTGTACTATAAGAAACATATAGTATTTCAGTGTCCCCCACCCTCACCCAATTAAAACATATATTAAAGCATGTTTTGTTAATGGAGATTCAAACTACAGCATATACTGAAAATATTTTTTTTCTGATAAACCCTCATTGGTATCTGACTGTACCCCTGACTTTCTGTTTGATAGCAGGCTTAGAACAAAAGCATTGGGGTTGCAGATTTAAACCAATTAAAGTCTCCAAATTTAAAACAGAATAGTTTCTTCTGACATGTGCTCTAATACAATTAACAAGTTATTTTAAGGTAAAAATAAACTGTTACCAAGTGAATGGAGAGTTCAGATGTATGTACATTAGAACTGTATTAACATTTTTGTTTTAATTTCAAGCCCTTCTCTGGCAGCATGCTTTCCTAAACTACTTAACAAAATCTATAATTTCCATGGATTGCTCTCATGGTGCAGTATTTAGGAGTACTCCCCAGATGCAGGATGTGTTTAGGGACTCAAGGGTTTCCTGTAGGTGTTTGTAGACTCCCCCTCACCTCTGAACACCAACAGCAAGGTCCCAAGCATATGCAAATCCAATCATACTAGGATTCCTACTAGGAAGTGTAGGTGAAAAAAAGGCGAAGCACATAATTGCTCCAGTACTGAATTCACCAAAAGTATTTCAAGGTGTCACCTGAACATATGAAAGTGCCTAACTTTTTCTTAAATTCTAATTTGGATTTACTAATGATGACTTCAGTTGGATGTGAATTCCATACATTAACCACTCTTGTAGTGTAGAAAAATGTTTTTTTTTTCTGATTTGAAGTGCTTTCCCCTAATCTGGAGTGGATATCCTCAAGTTTCCATATTCCCAGGTTTAAATTCAATACCTAGTTCTACCATTAAGGATGGATCATGTATTATATCATACATAAGGAGAACATCCCCCTATATACAGCTTATTTCCAGTGGCATTAGGTCAAGTGAGGCTAGGTGTGCTTCATATACCCTATCTTCATACCCCCTTATCATTTTAGTTTATCTTCTTTCTATGTTTTCAAGTTTGTTTTTGTTACTCTTTTTGTACGGGTTTCACACTTGTGACACGTATTCATGGTGGGGCCTTACACAAGCTCTGTATAAGGGCAACATAACCTCACTTTCTCTGGCCATTATGTTCTTTTTAATCATCCATATTATTTTATTGGCTTTTGAGTATGCTTCTGCAATTTGCTTAGTAAAACTTAGGTCTCCTGATATGTGAATTCCCAGATCTTTTTCATTAAGTGTACTTTCCAGAGGTGTACCATTCAACAAGTAGGTACACATTAAATTACCCCTCCCCATATGCAGTACTTTATGCTTATTTGTATTCAGTTTCATATGTCAAGCTGCTACTCAATTAGTTATTTCAAATAGATCCTGCTGTATAAGTTCAGAGTCATAAATGCTAGCAAGCAAGCAATCTTTATTTATTATTGTTATTCCAAGAAAGATCATAGTGTTGTATGTACTGTATATAAACAGTTAAAACTAATAAAACATGTATGAAATAATAAAATAATAACCATAAAACAGAAGGCCAACAATATATTTAGCCCAATCAATTGGGGAAAGCTGGGGCAAACAAGTGTGTTTTAAAGGCAGATTTAAAACCCTCAGCAGTCAGGCACTCTCTAATCTGACAAGGTAGAGAGTTGCACAGGGTCGGTGCTACAAAAGCAAAATTCACTAAAAATACCACCAACAGTTTAATATGGTTCAAGGTCAGTTACCATTCATCTGTATCCCCCTCCTCCCCCCCTTGTCATGCCTAAAAATAGGCAGAATATTTCTAGTCCACTTACCCGGTCAACAAAAACTAAATAAATAAAATAAATAAATAAAAGCACAGGCACCAGAAGTCTTCAAACAGGCCCTGGGAACCTCCAGCAATCCTCATCTGAGGACTTAAGTGAGCGGGGGGTGGGGGGCATTAGGGACAAAGAAGCTCTTGGCGGTAATATTGTCCCTGCCCGTGTAGGGTTTTATAAATGAATAACTCAACCTTGAAGGTGATCCGCCAATGTATAGGTAGTCAGTGCAGATTGCAGAGCACAAGAGTTATATGGCTAGATCTCAAGAAAGCTGTCAACAACCTGACTTCCACATTTTAAAACAGCTGCAATCGGTGGATATTAACCCCCCGGTAGCCCTATGTAGAGGACATTGCAGTAATTAAGGTGAGAGGTCACAAAGGCATGGAACAGTGTTGGTAGGTTGCCAGTTGGAACCAGGTGCTTAATCCGGATGATTTTCCTCAGATAGTAAAATGAGAATTTAATGATATCAGACACGGGAGATTTCAATGTCAGGCTACTATCAAACACAATGCCTAGATTTCATGCCCAGTCTGAGGTAAGCAGCTGGTCATCCTGAGCCAAAGCCCGGCAGGAAGTCCTGCCAACAACCCCATATCTTGGTGGCCAGGATCCACAACCAGCACCTTGGTTTTGCCCAAATTCAACTTCAGCCAGTTGGTACTCATCCAGTCATGAATCTTGGAAATGCAGCTGTTAAAGACTGAGACCACATGCTCTTACAAGGTCTGCCAATCTTTGTATCATCAGCGTACGTAAGTACCCAACAGTTCAACTTTGATGTGAGATCATCTGTGAATACTTGAAATAGGACCGGTCCCAGGACCGAGTCTTGGGGGACACCACTCATGACCTCCCCCTCGCCAGAAAGGTACCCATCAACAATCACCATTAGTGGTCTATGACTCAGTCATTCGATTATCCATCTTACAATAGCTGGATTAATATTTGCATGTTCAAGTTTATTTATTATAGCCCAGTGTGGAGTCACGTCAAATGCTTTAGCAAAGTCCAAGTGCATAATGTCACAGGGGGTATTATTATTCAGAACCCGACTAATCTTCTCATAAAAGCAGAGGTGGTTAGTTGTACAACTTCTCCCTTTTTTTAAACCAAGTTGTTCACTGTCAGGATTGTAGAATTATGAATTTATTCTAGCTTCTATATTTTGCTCAAGTAATTTGCCTATGACACATGTGAGACTTATAGGTCTACAGTTGTCTGCTAAGCCCTTTCCACTTTTTTATGTATTGGAACAACATGTGCCAACCTCCAGTCATTGGGTACTACACCTGATGGATCCTTCAAAAAGGATTTTCAAAGGTAAGGTCAAGAGATCAGATATACTTTGCAAAAGTTTTGCTGGGATATTGTCATTGCCAGGAGAAGAATTTGGCTTTTGATTTTTTATTTTGTCTATAATTTCCTTTTTGGTGATGTTTATTTTGGTGTCTGCAAAATTTGTTTGAATCATCTGTGGTCTTTCTCCTATTTGGAAAACTTCACAAAAATATTTACTTGAAGTGGTCAGCCATTTGTAAGTAACATCTAAAGTCTCATGAGTTAGTGGACCTACCTTGTTTTGGGGTTTCTTCAGAGAATTAATATAGGTGTAGAACTCTTTTAATAATTTGATAATATGTGGAACATTAGGGTCCCCCTCAATGCCATACAGCTCTGTGCATGTGCTGCATTGCAGGGGTCACAAAGCAGTACAATTGGTCTCTCTCTACTGAGACTCGATGCATCCATGGCAATCCTTTTCAGGCCACTTATCAGCCCATAATAGTATCCCAGGCTTTGATGCAAACTTAGGTATTCCAGCGTTGCAAACTCACTGAATATGAGATAGTGCATCTCAACTCCACTACCCTAAGTAAATAAACAGAAAAAAACTCTAGATGTTAATATTCCTTCTTTGTTTTCAATGGAAAATATAGAACCTTATAGATAATCTTTGTTTTATTATTTTTCAGGTCAGGGATGCCTTCCTGAAAAAGATATTTCATATTGTAAGTACCTATCTTATGCCATAGTCAAAAGTTATTTATGTTAAAAGGAAATTGTTTTTTCACAATAATCTTACATATGTTTGCACAGAAATTAGCTGCCAAATTATGGTAATCAGAGATGCTGTAAACAACTGACAAAAAGATTTGGATTGTAGGCAAATAAAATGCTACTGTGACACTGCACTATGCCACACTGTGCTACACTACAGAGCTTACATGTACTGTACCTGACAGTTATTACAAAAAGTGTAAACATACTATAGGAAAGCTTTCAAATCATGCTTTACTTCTCACTTATTCATTCAGTGGTGCTACAAGTTTTAAAGTGGAATTGCAGTGTGTTAATTTCAGTTTTATGTTTCTTTGGTTTTGTAGAAGAAAACACACCATTACTAGCTCTCAGTGAAAATTAACAACTAAACAGGCCCTTGGTAATAGTTTACATGTGGTTGACTTTCAGTGATTACTGCAATTAATATTTTACTAAAGAAGAATTCTGGAAAGCAAAGCAGGGATGCTGTGAAAAGGTTGATGTTGTATTCTGGCTAGAGAGCAAGCAAACACATGAAGTAACATGACACTATCTCTTCTTAAGAAGGTGTAGGCAGTTCCACAGATTGTATTGTATTTATTTTTTAAAAAGCCAGAACCAGATATGTGTGAAAGATTCCTCCCATTAAAAACATGTTGCACCTGTATCTGACAGCTTTTTCAAGGGTACTCTGTCATGCTGTAATCACGCACAGTATGTAGCCAACCCTCAGATGCCTGATGTGACAGGACCTAGCACAGAAAGGGACTGTCCAGTGTTTCATTTCTGTGGTCTCTAAAAGGAGAAATAACTTTTGCAAATGAAACCAGGAAGCAAAAAAAAAAACTGCTTTCACAAATATGAATGCAGATTTGCAAAAGCAGGTTTTGCCATGTGCCAAAACTGAAACAGTACAAAAATAAAGGTGTTTTGCTCATTGGCAAGATTCTATCTAGGTATGCACAGAATATTTTTTCTGCTTCCAAATTTTCACAAAGTGACCATTTCTTCACATTCTCAGAACACTACAAAGCTCACCTGAAATTTGCAAACTATTGCATTGAATGAAGACTATTCATTATTGGAAATGTTTTGTTGTGTTACTTTTAATATAGCTCACAGAGAAAGAGCAATTTGCCAAGGAAACATTATGTTGCAGGTAGACGTGTTCCATCTTGCAGGAGAATGTTCTCACAAGATGTGTAGCACACTTATTTTCTCATAAATTCTAGGAGTTTCTAAAGAGCTGGAGAAAGTTAAATAAGGTTAAAGTTAAGGACTTTGGAGAGAAGACAGGCTGTAAACAGTAAGCAGGAGTTTCAAGTCACTATGTTACATAAATTTTAAAGTAAGGATGAGAACAATAAATGGTTTACTTAGAACCCGGAAATAAAAAAAGGGCCCCATATAAGTGCCCATATTTTCTGACTCCATGCGTGGGTACATTTTGCTCTGGTTCAGCAATATAGAAGGAATCCCTGTACCTGATTAAATATCAGATTTAAGTCTCTTAACATTTTCTGATGCTAAATACAGGCATTTTACCTGGTCCAAGCAGCATAGAGGGAATCTGCATGTGTAGCTGTTTAAATACAAGATTTGAGTCTCAAGCATTCTCCTGGCTCTACATACATTACATAATCCATAAATATCTAAAATAAAATATCTCAAGAAGCAACAGAAACTGTGTTTTGCCAATGAAAACAAGGGATTTTCTGCTATATTCAGCCACAAAAACATACACGAAGTACAAGTAAATCTATCACTCATGACTAACTGTTCTACATCATTAGTTACTGGTAGTACTGGTATTACTACTGGCAAAAACACCAGTGTTTCAAGGACATTTAGTGAAATTAATGTAGCATGCTGCCCATTCTGGTAATGCAGAGAAAATGTTGTTGAATAGGGAGAAATAGGTTCACAGAGAAATGATGGAGTGGTGTTCTGGACAGGGTGACCAGCCCTTGCAAAATGTGAACACTCAAAGGGTGTTTGTGTATCTCCTCTTTTAGCAAGGTTGTAAGTACAAACCACTTAAGATAGAAAGATTTGTACTGCACTGCTGGGGCACATCAAAACACAAATAGAGAAAATGTGGACTCCAAAAAAATTGGTAGACAATTCTGGAATAAACAAATACAGAAATTCATCATGCACTGCTGGAACATGACAAAATGCAAGCAGAGAGAGTGTGTGGAGTTAGACAAACATAGGAGACTTAAATCTGGTGTTTAACCCTTACAGGGCCACAGACTGATATATCAGGCCAAAATGTATATACATTCTAATTCTTTCAGCAGCCTAAGGGTCAAACTGGTATGAAGGTTAACATTTTTGCTGCTGGGACATGGCAAATCAAATGTAGGGAGCGTGTGTGGATTCAGAAAAGAATGGGAGATTTAAATCTGGTATTTAAACAGGTATGGAGATTCACTGTGCTGCTGGGACACAACTGAACACATGTACAGTACAAAGAGACAGTGCAGAGTTAGGCAATGTTGGTAAACTTAAATGTGGTATTTACAGTTACAGAAAATTCACTCTGTACTGCTGACAGAAAATATTACAAAATAATTCTTACAAAACAAGAATAAATTTTTACAAACACAATTGAAATATTATTTAAAATAATAAATGCAGTGTGCTGGCAGTGAGCAGTAAGCAGTCTGCTAATGGGACTATGAGCTAACAGACACCATAACAGGCTGCAGGACCTGCTCTCATTTCTGCAGATTTTCAATTCACAAACAGAAGATACAAACAAACATATACATTATATACAGTATGTTCAAAATTAAGTTCCCCCAGCATCTAAGTTCAGCTCATAGGTTATTTGCATAGTTTGTAATAAGTTTTATGACTTTTTTATCATTTTGAATAAAGTCACAGTCAGCCAAGTTTCATCTAAACAGACACTGAGGAGTTACATGGTAAGTTTCTGAACACTGTATTACACAATTGCATAATAGTCCAAGACACAACCTCTCTGTCTGAGAGCCATGCTACATCTAAACAGATAATGAGGAATTACATGTTAAGTCTCAGAATACTGTATCGCATGATGGCTCTTATAAATTGAATTTTAACCTCATCTACCAACATTTTCTTCTGGATGGTAAGAAAAAAAAATCCACAAATTACTATTTACCCATATTGTGGGACTTCCTCGTCATCTGGTGAAGATTTTAATGGATGTTTTGGGACCAACGTTGCTTTGTGAAAAACTCTGTGAAATGCAGAATTATTTTCCTCCTCTTCAAGTGAAGTTAGGCATAGGCAGAGAAATCACAATGTCCCTTACCCCTAATTTGTATCCAAAGGGTGGTGCTTTTGGTGTTTTGGAAATAAAAAATGAAAGGACGTTGTTAAGAAACTGTAAGAAAGGGTAAAACTACTTTTATACATGAAACCAGTAAGTTAAGGACACTTGCTTTTATTTGTACAAGATTTTCTGCCACGCATCAAAATGAACGCTAAGAATAAAAAAGAAAGGTTTTTTTTTGCTTTTAGTAAAGAAACAAAAGACAGAAATAAAAGAATATAAAGGCAACATAAAATATAAATCTGCTTTTGTAAATAAAACCAGAAAGTAAAACCCACTTTCACCGATTTGCAAAAGTATATTTTACTTTCCATTTCCAGTTATGAAAATGGCTTTTGCCAGTTGCTAAAACTGACACCTAGATTGCAAAAATAAGGATTTATTTTACTCATAAATAACTAAAAAATGACTGGGATTTGAAATCTGAAACTTCCAGGTTCATCAGATCATATCGCAATGGTGGTACCTTAGGTGGTTTGCAAACAAAATACTTAACAGAAAAAAAAAACATATGGACAGAATGAAAGAGCTATTGTAACCAGAACAGACAGACAGGAAAATGACACATTTTAAGAAGTGTACAGCTCAAACTTTTTATTTCTGAAGTATTTCTTTTTCTTTTTTCCCTTTGCTCATTAGATAGCTTTCTATAGATAATATTGTGCTAGATATGTGCAACAGTTCTCACCCTGGCAGCTGACATATCTACCTCTATCCCCCTACTACATCATCAGCATTGTTACCTCACTGACTGTGACATCACAGGTGCTCAGGAAGAGTCACTCAGTAGTTGCCAGGGCAGTCATCTGTGATGTCATAGTCAGTGAGGTCACATGACTGGAAATGCAATAGGGGAATATAACTAGATATGTCAGCTGCCAGGCAAAGTGCTGTTTCACAAATCTTAGCTATTACCATCAGTTCAATGTGCAAATTCAACTTGGTGTAGTGTTGTGCTTGTGCAACTTGTTGAATAAACATTGATGTGGCCATTCACTTCTCAGTGCCGTGGTAATACCAAACTGTAGGGATACCAAAGGCAAGCAATCCTTGAGGAGGCTTAAACTCCTAGAGGTGCTACACAAAGGATTCTTTTAGGCTAAAGGAAGTTTATGAAAAGTCTCCAAGGAGAGAGGCTAGCCACTGCAGGAGGATGGGAAGATGGTGGGACAAAGAAAAATGCTTCTGAATGAAGCAGGAAAGAAGTACTTAAATAGGTCAAGTGGGGGTGTGGCTGTTTCTTCAGCCATTGAACCACAGGAAAGCCTTTTAATTCAAAGTTCTTATGCAACTTAGTGTGGTGTTGTGCTTGCGCAACTTGCTGAATAAACTTTGATTTGGCCATTCACCTCTCTGTGCTTCAGGAATACCACCCTCTAGGGATGCGAAAGGAGGAGGGTTTCACACCAAGAGGTGCCATGGGAAGGATTCTGTTTAGCTAAAGATAGCTTATGAAAAGCCACAAAAAGAGTAGACTGGAAAGCATTGCAGAGGTAATGAGTAGGTATCAAGATTTGAACATACACATTGGTCAGCGGAGATAAAAGTAATGGTCAGAGATAACTGGAATGAGTAATGATTTTAACCTTGGTCGAATGAATTATAATGAGAGGGCATGACCTCCCAAGGAAAGAGGGAATGGAAAGGAGGGCCACTATCCATCTCCATCTGACAGCGGAAACCTCCCTAGATAACTGCAGAAAACTACCTACTGTAAATAACTTAGGGAATTACACTAAAAGCAACTAGATATTATAACCATTGAAAATGAGTTGAGGAAAACAAAACCTTTGAGGAGGAAACCTTTGGGGATCCATTGCCCAGGTCATCTAGACTCCAGGCTAAGGATGTTTTAATTTAGAAACAGCTCTGCTGCTCCAGTTTAGAAACTCAATCCAAGGGAAGGAAAATATCGCAATTTGGTTGAAAACTCGGATGATCCCTCTACCAGGAACAATGTGAAGTGCTGCATGAGTCCTCTGCAATAACAGCTACTCTGAAGTGAGAGCAGGACCCACAAGGAGGGAAGAGGACAGCAACGAATGCTGAGGCACTCAGTTGGCCTACTGTCTAAAAACAGACCAGGTGAATCAGAGGCAGTCCTGGGGAGAATAGTGTAGAAGGCACCATTGAACCTGATTTGCCTAGCTAAAGGAACACTGTTGAGCATGAGGCCCCCATCCCTCGTAGTTGAAGTCTTAAATTTTACATCAAGAGGTGCCATCGATCCACTGCATGACAAAAGCTCCACTTGGAGCAAAAACATTCTTAGTATCAGCCAAATGAGAAATACCCTGCCCCAAGTTTCACATGCTCAAGATGATTACTTTGGTGCAGAGTGAGACCGTCAGCTGCAGGGCTGACCCTGAGCCATAAAAAACAATGGTCATGGTTAGCATACCTCTGATTTTTGAGTGAGAGCATACAGTCAGCTATAAAGCATTAAATATGAGGAGGACAGGTGAAGCCAGTGGCCATCTGTTAGGTATTGGCATGTGATAAGATTGACTGAGATAACTGATTGATACCATGGACTGATATGATCAACTGATGAGACTGCAGATTGGAAGGCTTAATATGATTAACTGATATGAGCAAACCAGTAAAAGCAAGTCACCCTATTCCATTAGGGAAACCAAATTAATGGTGTGATAAAAGGTAGATGATTAAGTAGTGAGAGGATGTGATACCATTAAGCAGTGAGAGGTTATGATGCCAAAAATTGATTCAATGAGGTTCAGCATAATTGAAATGATGAGGTTTAGCATTGATTGCTATGGCTGCAGCATAAATAGAGAATTGAGATGAGTGTCATGAATATCTTAAATGCCTTTAAGGTAGAGTTAGATTACTCAAGTAAGGAGCATTTGCAATGCAGTAATAGAATGGAAGTAAGATCTTGAAGCCAGGTAGGCTGCGACGTTAATGTATTTATGAATGGACGATGGAAAAACCACATTGGCAAAAGGAACAGAGCATAATCATATAGCTTACATAAAAGCATGTTTCTACTAGTTGGAACTGTAATGCCTCACTGTGATATCATAGTCCCCCTCCTTGGGAATAACAGGGAAGTCACAAGCTGAGCACCATGAGAGCAAATAGCAACTACAATGTTGGTAAGGTAACCCCCCCCCCCAATACAGAGGTAATTGAATGGTTAAAGTTTGAGTATGGCAGAAGTCAGAAATGAACTGCTGAGGTTTTGGTAAATGTAAGGTTTGGTAAAATTCTCACAGAATCACAGACATCTGATAGCAGAAAAGGACCCCATTGGCCCATCTATTCTGCCCTATCCCCCCCCTTACTCATTGCCTGTGCCATGGGCTCTCCCCTTCGCATCACCTACCAACCCCATGTATTGGTCCTATGCCCTCCTGAATCCTTCCACCTTTTCAGCTCCCACCACTTCCTCTGGCAGTTTATTCCAGGTCTCCACTATCCTCTCCATGAAGAACTGACACTCACATTAACCTATATCTTCCTCCTTCTACTCTGAGATTATGCCCTCTGGTTTTTGACCCCTCCTTCCTTTTATATACGCTCCCCCTTCACCTTGTTTAGCCCCTTTATATAGTTAAACATTTCTAGAATGTCCCCCTTCTCACTTTTAGTCTCCAATGGGTACAGATCCAATTCCCTCACACTCTCCTCATATATTTTCCCCTGCATGCCAAGCACCATCTTGTTTGCCCTTCTATGGACCCTCTCTATCCCCTCAATGTCCTTACAAAGGTTTGGTCTCCAGAACTAGACCCAGTATTCTTGGTGAGGCCTCACCATAGCTTTATAAAGAGGCATGATTACCTCCCTCTTTCTGCTGGTTATGCCCCCCCCCGATGCACAGCAACATTCCATTTGCCTTCCCTACCATTTTGCTGCATTGATTGCCTACCTACCTTCAAGTTGCTTGAAATTATAATCCCTGGATCCCTCTCCTGCTCACTTGTTTTAATTTCCTCACCCCCTAGTGTGTAAGTGGCTTGGGGGGGGCTTACACCCCATGTGCATCACCACACACATTTTGGTATTACAATTCAGCTGCCAAGTTTCTGACCATCCTTCCAGTCTCTTCAGGTCCTGTCTCATGGCTCTACCCTCCTGGGGTGTCTGCAACTGGGTTGTGTGGGTGGGGTAAATGAGTGACACAAGACCTCGGTTTAAGGTTAACACACCTTGGCTCGGTGTGATGTTTATTAGTCCTGAGGACTGCTTTTTTGTAAAAGATATATTCAAAAATAAATGAACATCCGTAAACAACCTTAAACGATAATAAGTCTTAAACTGCAGACTATAAAACAAGAAGAAAATAAATGTAACCCCCTGGACCCCTGCCTTTTTGAAAAACAACAGGTGGCATGCTGTTGAAGCTGACAGCAGTACCTGGTGGGGACTGGGTTTGGGGAGGATAAGGTTACTCGGCACAGGGGGCCTAGGTTTGGCTACTCTGCACAGGGGCACCCAAGTAAATCCGAACACAGGAAGCAATAACTGTAATGTCCAAAACCAGGAATGGGATTCTACAGTGTGGCTTTTATTCACATCCAAGCTGAACAAACAAAGCATAGACGGACCCCATGGGGCTACATTCCTAGTAATGCAGATTAGAGACAACAGAACACTTCTTACTATTTCCAGCCCTCAGGCTCTAGACCCTGAGCACACAACCCGGACTTGCATGCAGCTTTGGGTACACAGCCCGACTTGTACACTACTTGGGTTTTCCCCACTGGTCTGGCTCCCCCGCTGGCCATTTGATCCATGGTCCATTTTGGGAAATGAACCAATTATCCTGTTGTGGCTCCCAAAACCACCTTAGAGCCTTCGACTCCTAGAGGGAATTTTCCTTCCAATCCCATGTCTGGGTACTTCCCTCATCACTGGCCATGTGCATGAGGCAAAGTAGAAATCCACAGAGTAAATCCGTAGAGGTAGACCTGGTCACTAAAGATGGGGGGGTCTCCCATCTCCAGCTCCCACAATACATACCCGGCCTTTTCTTTGGAAACTAAACAACTCCTTCACTGAAAGCTTGGCAATGTAAATTACTGGGTAGATGTATGTTACATCTCCTCTACATGTCTTGACTTCCCATAAGTGCTGGACTTGAACATACTTTTACTTTTTGGCTAAGCCTATTACTCTAGGCCTCCCACTATTTCAGTAGTCAAATCCCCACTATCACACAAGTCCCAGGGTGAAAAACATAGGCCCTTTCAGGAAGAGCAGACACTCACCCTCCGGTTGCAGGTGCCCCACAGGCGATTCGCAAATCTTCTTGTTTCCCAAAAACTCTGGAACAAATAGGCAGCTTCTCCACTAGTAGCAAAACCAGGGGGGGTTGCCCCTGGAATATGCAGGAAACCCTTTCCTGCCCCCATCCCCGGAGGGAGGGGGCACTGAGACCCGAATCAGTGGTCTCCACCACTTACAAACTGCTTCTGTGTCTCTCTTTTGGTGGAGACACACACCCTTTTACCTAAATGTAGCCCTATGTCAGGGATGAGGCTCCTAAAGCCTAACCAGAGCTGCTGTGCTGCTTTCACAGCAAGCTCCCAACTCCAACTGACCTACAGACTACTGTTCAAACCTCCCAACATTCTACTCCAACTCCCTGCTGCAGATTCCATTGTGGCTCATGCAGCTATGATAGTTCTATGGTGATGTCATCCCTCAGTCTCAGCTGAGACTGAGAACAGAGTGAGACAGTGTGAAACCCATTTAACTGGAGTTTCACAAGCTGCCTTCCCTGCCTACCACTAGGTCTTACTGGGATTCTAGTAACCCCGGGTAACAAGGGGGTTACATAAATAACAAAAGAAAATAGCTCTTCCTTGAGCTCCAGAACTACCCTACCTTGGTAGTCCTGCCACAGAGTAGTTAAATTTTTTAAACACAATTTACTACGATCTTCTGTGTTACGAGACAACCTTTCCCTGCTCACTCCAAGGTTGATCTGATAAACCTTAGCACAGTGGCAGCCTTTATAGTTCAGTCCTCCTATGACACCAGTGTCAGCTGATCCACCCCTTTTCTAATACAGGGGAATATTCTGGCTAGTACAAACATATATGGGAGGATCAGACTAACTGTATATACAGAGGGAAAACATATAACCATAAGGAGTGAATTAATTCTGCTTATGACACTCTGCCACTGTAACAGTAGAGGAAAACCTCTTAATTGACAACATGAAAACTCCTCCCCTTTTCAGCTGAGTGACAGCTGGGGAGTTTCTTATATAACAGCCTTATCATGGGTCTGCTGGCTCCTAAGGGCTAATTTTTTCCAAACTCCCAGCACTCAGGTCGGAACTCACTTTATCTCTTCAAACGAAAGCAAACTGTATTTGTTTCATCTGATAAATGTCTCTCCTATGCACACATGCTAGAGTAATACCCCTAACCCTCTTTCAACAGCTTCTAAAACCAGCATCTGATAAGGTAAGCCATCGGTAAAACATTTCAGTTCTGCCGGTTTTCTTTTTGTCCATTTAGCAGGGTTTTTAATTTATTTGCCCAGGATAGACTGTTTCTTATGGCACACATCCAGGAAAGTGACAGCCTTGCACTTTCAGGGCTCTGAGATGCCGTGAGTAATCTCTTTCACTTTTTTTACCATGGGGGAAGCATTCTTATGCTATGGGCTTCTCTCCTTTGGCAGATCTCACTTCTCTGAGATCCTATTCCGCTCTTTTAACCTCCGCTACAAGCGGCAGCTATTTCTCACTTACAACAAAGGTAAAAATGGTTTCTTGCAGAGAAAAGACATCTCTGGCTTTACAAAATCTCCACAGGGGCTGGACTGTAGTCCAAATGCACATCAAGGCATAATATATAAAGAAAAATATCACGCTCTGTTTTCCTGACTGGAAATCATGCTTTCCACAGAGCATATTCAATAACCAGCTCTTTCTTACTGGTTCCGTAGTTTTCTAACTTGCAGGCATAAGGCAAGGATAAACAAGACTATACAGAGGAAACAGCCAAGTGAGGTTAAGATACTATAATGGGTGGCCTACCCATAATAGTAGAAAAATATATATTTAGACAGAGAGAATAGAAAGAAGTGCTACTACAGTAGACTTTGTGGGGGAAGAAATGCCAAAGCCTGCTTTTGGACAAGGGGGGGGTCAAACTACCACACCCCCCCAAGTCAAGTGGAAACTAGGGGCTACCCTATCTTGTTTTCAAGACAACCTACCCAATAAATCTGGGTAGGATGGAACTACCGCCCACTCTCGCTTTAGTAGCTCTGCCCCAGGGTCCTTTAAATACATATAAACACATAGGTAATACTACACAAGTATCCCTATGATACTCAAATACAACCCTTGGGTGTCTAATACATTTTTACATAGCAACATTTCATTTTCCATCAACAGGTGTACTTTCATCACATTCTGGTTTATTCATTTTTGTGACAGAGCCCCATATCTCAACAATTAGCATTCACATGTTGGGTACCAGCACGATGTTGGACAGTAAATTTGTAAGGTTAAAGCACCAAATACCACCGCATTATCTAATTATTGCTATCTTTCATCTGCTGTATGAAACACAATGGCTTGTGATCGGTAACCAGTGTAAATGGCGCTCCCCACAAATAGAAGCGTAATGCCTCAATGGTTCACTTGGCTGCTAGGCATTCTTGCTCCACAGTTAAGTACTTTTGTTCACTATCATGAAGTTTGTGTGAAATGTACAGGACCGGATGTTCTTCACCCTCCACAGTCTGGGTCAAGACTGCCCCAATACCTGTGCCTGAGGCATCCATATGAACCTCGAAAGGCTGACTAAAATCTGGGCTGCATAACACCGGTAAGGAACATAGCATTGCCTTTATAGCCAAAAAAGCTTTCTCATACTCTGGTGTCCACAGTATTTTAGTACCAAATCTTTTCTTAGTCAGGTCAGTTAATGGGCTAGCCATAGTTACGAAATTGGGGGCAAATCTATGGTAGTAGCCAGTCAACCCAAGAAACGAGCGGACATGTTTCTTCTTCTCTGATTGGGGACAATTGGCTACCGCCTCAACCTTATCAATTTCAGGTTTTATGTTTCCATTACCTAACACAAAACCTAAATACTTGGTTTCAGACAGAACTGAAGGACATTTTTTAGGGTTGATAGTCACTCCTGCTTAGGCAATTGAGATAATGACAGCCCTCAAGTGTATCAAATGAGTGTTCCAATCCAGACTAAAGATGATGATGTCATCCAGATATGCTGCACAAAAATTAAAGTAAGGGGCCAGAACATGGTTCATAAACCTCTGGAACATCGCTGGAGCTCCGTGGAGTCCAAAAGGCATAGTCTGGAATTGAAACAATCCCATAGGCATACTAAAGTCTGTTTTCTCTCTGGAGGTGTCTTCAAGGGGAACCTGCAAATAGCCTTTGGTAAGGTCCAAGGTGGAAATGTATTTTGCTTTACCGACTTTATCCAGAATGTCATTCACTATGGGCATGGGATAGGCATCAAACTAGGATACTGTGTTCAGTCCCCTGAAATCAAGACACAGTCTAATACCACCCTCCTTTTTGGGCACCACAACAATGGGAGGACCCCAAGCACTGTTGCATGGTTCTATGATTTTCATTTGCAACAGTTTCTCCACTTCTTGCTGCCCTTCTTGTCTCACCCTTTCTGGGAGTCTTTATGGTTTCTTCCTAATGGGCGGGGATGTGGTCCGGACCTTATGCTCCACTCCCTTAGCTACACCTGGCACACTAGTGAAGGTACTCAGATATTCCAGTAACAAATTCTGTAGCTCTCTTCTCTTTTTGGGGTCTAGAGCATGATTTACTTTCATCTCCCTTATCCCTTTTCTAGTCTCCAGTCTCCCATAAGCTGTTTCCATTTCTGTCTCGGGTGTTTTTGGTATTATCAGCATACTCAGCCCTCTGAAACCTTTCTCTTAAGAATTCTTCAGCAGGTTCACATGGTAAATTTTAGTCAAATGAATCTTATCTGGTGTCTTTATCGCTAAGGTAACAGGCCCCGTCTGTCTTACTACCTCATATGGTCCCTGCCTTTTCAAGAACAGCTTGTTTGTGATGGTTGGGAGTAACAACAATACTTTATTCCCTTTTATAAATGTTTTGGCCTCGAGATGTGTATGACCCAGAGGGCAACCTGCTTGGAACAAGGGGGGGCGTGGCTTGGACCCGACGGCAATGGCAGCTTAGGACTTTTGCTCTGGCCCTGCCTGGCTCACAGTCGTACCCAATCCTCCATAATGCTGGACTGATTACCTGAGCAACAGCTGGAAAGCCTCCTCCCTACCCTTGCCACCACCATCCTGATGCTTTATTGCTGGGTGAGCCATGCTCTTTTGGAATTTGTAGAGCTGCTTTTCTATGAACCGCATTGCGGGTATAGGCCGCATACAGCTTAAACGTCCGCAGTCTCTGCCACATCCAGTGTATCATCCACCGCTACCCTTCGCACCTGAGCACATATTGATGGGTCACGATCTCAGCTAGCTGGGGGCATCTCACCGTGGAGTGTAAACTGCCTCCCCAGTGTGCCTATAATTGGCTATCACACAGACAAGGGTGATGGCCACCTCTGCAAGTACCATGCATGGGCCTGCTATGTTAATTTCACAGCCTCCCTCTGAACAGGCTCAGTTGGGAGACGCCTTATCTAACATTACTAAAATGCTGGAGGCCCTACTCATGAGGGTGGACAACATCGGGGCATCCCTGGTGGGGAATGTGACAGATGTACGCCATCTAGAAGACAAACAGAATGTTTTGGAGCAGAGAACAGAGGAACTTGAGAGGCAGCACATTACAGTACTGCAGCATCTCAGGGAGCATGAAGCAATGCTTTCTAGGCTTTGGTTTAGGGTAGAAGACCAGGAGAACAGGAGTCAGAGGAATAATATTAGGATCTTGGGGGTCCCGGAAGGGGCTGAGGGCCTGAATATAGAATTGTTCTTAAATGAGTGGCTGCCTCAGTTACTGGGAGAAAGATGGAGGGAGCCAGTTGGTGTGGAAAGAGCCCACAGAGTACCTGGTAGATCAGAGGGCTCTAATGCCCCCAGGACCATTATAGCCTACCTATTGAGATATTCCATAAAGGAAAGGCTGCTCCAAGTGGCTAGAGACATGGGGGAGCTTACATGGAGGGGAGCTACCATATCTCTATATATCGAGACTTTTTGCAGGAGGTGGCTGCTAGAAGGAGGGCATTTGGATCCCTTAAAAAGTTTTTGTTGTAAACTCCTTTCAATATCGCTTTAAAAAATGTACAGCTCTGCATATCTTCAAGGATGGGAAAGCCTTCCTAGTGAACTCCCCAAGGAAGCTGAAACATGGCTGAATAATCACTGGCCAGGCCTTTTGTCTCAAACTTCATCTCCCAGACACCTTTGGGTCCCCGGGGATCATGCTGGTAAAATAACTGAAAAATGGGAGAAGCAGTTTCCGGGGGAAGACTAATACAATCGGACTGGCACCGCTGCTAAAGCACTCCCCAGGCCTCCCCCTCAAGAAGCACAACAGTCCACAGAATAGAAAAAAAGATCTGCTGCTAGCCCTCCACCTGCTGCTAGTGCACCCTCATCAGATACTGAGGCTGCAGGCAGACAGGATCAGTCCAAGCATCCTACTCCTAACTGACAACGCCAGCATTCTAGAAACCCTAGCCCTCTCACCACTTGCAAACTCTCAGCTTCTCCCCATGCACAGTTTCCAAGGGCTGATGCAGTCTCTCCAACAAGGGCTGAGAATTACGAACCACAACATGCTGACAATGGTGATCTTATCGACAACACTGCTCTATTAGATTGGGCCACCATGGTAGAAGATGACAAGGAAGAAATGGCATCGGCATGGGGCCTACTTAAATCGGGGTCCAAATCCTTTGCAGAGGCGCTGGCTGCTCCCTTGAGACCTTGTAGATCTGGAGGGACTCGCTTGGAAGATCCCAGAGCTCCTGGATAAATTGGATGACCTGCCTTTATGGACTGTTACAGCATGGCTAATACTTTATTTATATTAATGTTGTGCTTGCTAAGCTGTCTTCCCTTTGTTTGGAGGACTGTCATTTGGTCATGGAAGGCATGTTGGATGGACTAACCTCGCTGTCGTGTCTGCCCCCTCTAATGTACTCCCTTTCTGCCTGCTGCCCAGCAACCGTATGCAATCCAGGGATGCAAATTGCAACAGCACTGGGGGCTCTCACCCCCCCCAGTCCCACCAGACCACCCCATCGCAGGAGAGGGAAGCCCCCCTCGCCCCCCATTTAGGCTCTCATCACATGCTCTATCATTTTTGTGGCTTTGCCTGGGAGTGCCTTCCTGGTTCGGGTTGGCATTAGAAGCACCTCGCAACCAAGCCCTGTATGTCTCACCCTCCCTTTCCTCATACATGGTACATAGGTCTCCCAGGCGGCACATGGAGGCCTCTCCTTCCCCTCCAACCTTCCATGGAGAGGGCTCTCTCTCCCCCCCGCCTTTTTTTCCTTCCAGCTGTTACTAATTGTACATTTTGCCTAGCGGCTTGATGCTGTTAGGGTTTACCTGGACTCTCCGGACTCTGTTATACGTTGGTTCAGGAGGCCAGGTTGGGACAGGTCTTCTATGCTTGCTAAGACCTTCCCCTGCTATTGGTGTCTGAATCAGTGTGGCTTGGAGCACTGAGAGGCTCCTATGCATGCTCACCTCAGCACCATTAAAGTTATTATAGTGTTTACTTGTGTGTTATAACTGTTATAGCTACTTCGCTGTGTTCTTTGCTTCTCTATTCTTTTTGTAAAAAAAATATTGTATAACTGTTTCCTGTTTATCTGGCCAGGTTTTTTCTCTATTTGGTGTCAACTGTTGCAGTTTTCAACAGCTTGTACTGTACCTCCATCCCTTCCTCTCGTCTCCAAGGCTCGGGACCCTCCTATCCGAGTCAACAACCAGGTGACTTTTCCCTTTTCCTGCTGTCAGTTATTCTCTCTTCTCACGGGTGAGTATTCCTTCCCTTTGGTTTCCAGTTTAGTGGGTAAATATGGCTGGCAACCCACCTATAGCTCATGGTTGGAAGTGCGATACCTGGAATGTCAAAGGCCTTAATCACCCAGCTAAGTGCACTAAAGTGCTAAAATTTTTGAATTCCATGAGAGCTGACATAGCCCTGCTCCAGGAGATGCACTTAACCAACAAGACTGTTCAATGGCTTAAAAAACTGTGTGTGGGGTCTGTTATTGCCAGCTGTGCCTCAAGCAAGTCTAGAGGGGTTGCTATACTAGTACAAAGTCCCACCTTGGGTAGTAGAAGACGATGTGACAGATTCTCAGGAAGGTGGATTGCAGCCAGATTCTCCTATCCAGGGGCAGGGTGTTATTCATCAACATATATGGACATAATAGTGATTCAGGAGAGTTTTATCCCAAGATCAGTCAGGCTCTTACCAACCTCACGCATTGGTTTTCAGACATCCCGATACTGCTGGGAGGCGACCATACTTGGTCCTCGATATCTTCCTCGATAAGTTCCTCCCCACTCCTCAGACTCACCCCAAAGACCTGGCAGGCCTTACCGAACTTGGGGCCTATGTGACCCTTGGAGGAGAGATAATCCACAAGGACGTGACTACTCCTTCTACTCAGTGGTTCATCATACCCATAGTCGGTTAGATTTGTGGCTGGCCAGTTATGCCGCTACACCTGGGATATTAGAAGCTACAATAGGAAGCATTATTATATCTGACTATGCCCCGGTGTCTATTTTCTTCTCCCTTTCTGAACAGGGGGTTCCCTCCACTAGATGGAGGTGTAACCCCCTCCTGCTGCAAGATACAGATTTCCAGGTCATAATAAAGGAAGAGGCCCATGCTTATTTTTCCCTCAACACCTCAGATAATGTCTCGGCTTCCACAGTCTGGGAAGCTTTTAAAGCTGTCATCCGAGGGAGAATTATTTCCTACACTGCAGCCAAGAACAAGGCCCGGGTGGAGGCAGTTTGTCGGCTACAGACAGAACTCGCAACCCTGGAGGGACAATTTAAAGCCTCTGCAAAGCACTTACTCAAATTCCTCCATCTATCTACCATTGTAGGCCTGAAATACCAAATAAATACCTTGTTAAGTAGGAAAGCAGAATAGCAGCTTCTCCGCTCCAAACATAAATTGAGGGAGGGTGGAGATAAAGGGGGTAAGTTGTTAGCTTACTACCTACGTAAGCAGCAAGCATCATATAGAATCCTTGCACTTAAAGATAAAGTGGGAAAAGTGGTCTCTGCACCCAAAGATATCAATGAAACGATACGGCTCTTTTATCAAGCTCTCTACCAGACCCAGTCCAAGGTCTCGCCTGAAGAGCTCTCTCTGCATATGTCAGAGTTTTGCAAAGGGGTCTGTCTTCCTAAACTCTCACAAGCAGACTGTAATAGTTTGGATGCCCCTATCAACCCCAGAGAACTTCAGACTGCTCTTTCTCAAATGGAGAAGGGTAAAGCTCCAGGACCAGACGGAATGAAGGTGGAGCTCTACCAGCTCCTCACAACTGACATCACTACCCCCTTATTATGTGCGCTACATGAGGTCCAGAGCAAGGCATCACTTCCACCCACTATGCAGGAGGCACTTTTAATTTTAATTCCCAAAAAGTACTCCGATGCATAGGATTGTGCTAACTTTCGGCCCATCTCTCTGCTCTCGGTGGACACTAAATTGCTAGCCAAAGTTTTGGCAAATAGATTGATTCAGTTTCTTCCCACACTGATCCATCCCACACAGTCTGGTTTCTCGAAGAGTAAGTCTGGGGCAGACAATTTGTGCCTAGTTCTCAACCTAAAGTGGTTGGCGCTTCACTCCGTGACTCCCATGGCAGCCTTAGTAATCAACTTTTCTAAGGTCTTCAAAGCCCGGGAGTGGAACTATCTTCATAGTGTCCTCAGCTTATATGGCTTTGGCACTCACTTCTGTTCCTGGGTCTCCACTTTATACCATCTCCTGACAGCCAAGAATATTACCAATAGGGAGATCTCTACCCCCTTTCCATTACAGAGGGGCACCAGGCAAGGATGCCCTCTCTTGCCTCTCCTATTCCTTATAGCCCTTGACTCCCTGATCAGGGAGCTTCTGGAAACCCCTGGCATCACTGGGATCGCCGTCAAGGACAGGGCCTTTCTAGTTAATGCCTATGCTGACGACATACTGCTTACACTGTCCAATCCTGATCTCTCCTTGCCTTTAGTACTGCCAGTACTACAAGAGTTTGTCTTTCTCTTCAGTCTGGTAGTTAATCAAAAGAAAACAATTCTCACCCCACTGAACTCAAAATGTGTGGCAGGCATTGTCTGGCACCGACATTACCTGGGCCCCTCAGGGTTTCCCATACCTAGGGATCTTTATCTCCTCAGCGTGGAGTGACCTTGAAAAGGCCAGCTTCTCCCCTCTCCTAACAGCTCTGACAGCTGAAGTTCAGTGTTGGTGTAAGCTGCAGATGTCACTGAAGGGTAAAGTGGAGGCAATGGGCTTGTTTGTGCTTCCAAGGGTCTCCTACCTATTAAACAACCTTCCTATTCCCTTATCCCATAAGCCATTTTTCACCTTGGACAAGCTTATCTCCTCCTTTTTATGGGGGCATGCAAAATTAAGAGCTCACTGTTCTAAAGGAGGGCTTGGGCTATTTTGGTGGGATATCACTTGGCCTTTCGTATGGCACAATCTACTGCTTGGTTCACACCCAGCCCATCCACTCCCCCACTATGGGTTCTCCTGGAATCTGCCCTTGCACCAGATAATTCTCTTTGCTATCTGGTAGAAAACACCCCCTGAAAACCAGCTCACTCCAATCATGGTGGAGACTTGCAAAGCATGATGTCGAGCAATGACTGTTACTGCCGTCCCAAGTACTGCTTGCTCTCCCCCGCTCCTCTACTCTCCCCTTTGGAACAATAGTTTGATTATGGTGGACCGCAAATCCCTCTCTTGGCCCCAGTGGGAGACAAGAGGGATTCTCATGGTGGAAGACCTCCTTCTTCCTGATAACAAAACCATAATGTCCTTTGAGCAGCTGCGGGCACATTTTAGTCTGAAAGCTCCGGACTTCTGGAGATTTCTTCAGATAAGAAGCTTGCTCAGTCCCCTGTTGTCCCTGCATACTGATGAGGGCAGCTGGAGCTGCCTAGCTATACTCCATAAAATGAGACAGGGCCAGGGCCTGGTAGGAGTCATTTATAAGGTACTGAGGGATTCACAGCCAGATACCACTTCCAAATGCTGGTTGGCATGGGAAGCTGAGCTTCAGCACCCCATTCCTCAACAAAAATGTTCCACCTGCTTAAGGCAGCACACATAGCATATGAAGATGCTACGAGCCAACTGATACAATTGAAGATTCTTCTTAGATGGTATAGAATGCCAGCTATGCTCTATAGACTCAAGGTGCTGGATCATGATGGATGTTGGACGTGTCAGGACTCCCCTGCTTATATGCTGCATATCCTTTAGACATGCCCCGCCCTTCACAAATTCTGGACAATGGTGCTGCATGATTGCTCAAAGATAGTGGGCAAAAGGGTTCTGCACTCTTACGACTCCATTTTGTTAGGGGATGTTTCAATATTAGACCCCCTACCTGCGCCACTCAAAGCATGGGTTCTTTTGGCAGTCATGGAGGCTAAGAGGGCCATCTTGATGAGATGGAGACAACCCACCCCTCCATCGGCCCTCTCTTGGTGAGCAGCCATGGCCAGGTTAGCCATCTCTGAGAGGCTTACAGCAGTTGAGAAGGGTCATCTCCCCAGATACTACAAAAAATGTGATGCATACCTGCATTCCCACATCTGTGCAATCCCGCCTCCTTCTCCTAGTAAGCCCCCAATAGTCTGCCCCCCCCCCCGTGTTTTTCTGGTTACCTCTGCAAGGAATGAAGCTCTCACCCTAGCTTCTCATAAGTATCCCCAGTCTATGTCTGCCTCTCTTACATGACCCCTCCTTCTAACTTCCGTCTTAAGAACTAATTTGCTAACATCTAAAGCTATAGGGAGAAACTTCTAAGATATAAACCTGTTTTACTTTTGGCATTTGTTTCGACTTAGGTCAGAGTCTGCACATCTTTTTTTGTCTGATTCATATGGTCATAACCTGGATGACTGCTAAATGGATATCTTTTGAGTTATAACTGTTTGGTCCCTTTCCCTCATTAGAGGGATGTGATATACTGATAACTGCTAACTGGCTTTTGTTGAAACAATCGTTGGACATATGTGTGTGTATGACAACTATTGCTGTTATCCTGGCTATATTGAATAAAATAAAAGTCAATAAAATCTTACATGTTAAAATAAATATTTTGGCCTCGGTAACCTGATTATGTGTAGCCTTCTGCACCATCTGAGCCTGGATGCTCATCTCATGGGCCTTTGCAGAGTATTTCACTAATCTCTGTCTCAGTTGTTTCATATACTACACAATTCCAGTGTGGTTCATGTCCTTGCCTACCTCCCAACATTCCTTAATTACTTCTAAGGAGCCTCTAGGCTTCCTACCATAAAGGAGTTCAAACAGGGAATGACCAGTGGATGCCTGAGGGACCTCTCTGTATCTGAATAAGGCAAGCGGTAAATATTTCTCCCAATCCTTACCTTCCTCATGAAAGAATTTTTTCAGCATTCGTTTCAGCGTTTGGCTAAAATGCTCGGTTACTCCGTATGTCTGGGGATGATAAGGGGATGTGTGGACAGCTACTATACCCTGCAATCGATATAACTCCCTTAATAATTCCGCATTGCAATTGGACATCAGTCGGTCAGTATCTCCTTAGGTATGCCTACCCTACTGAACAATTTCACTAGTTCCTCCACTATTTTGGGCTTAGTGACTGACCTCATGGGGATGGCCTAGGGGTATTTCATCATATAGTCACATACGACCAATATATATTGGTTCCACTTGGAGCTTTTATTGAGCAGGCCCACCACATCCATCCCAATTGTTTCAAATGGGGTCATCCCTAGGGATAAAGGTATCAAAGGGACTTATTCCTTCTTCCCTACTTCAGCCAAAAGCTGGCATGCCTCACATTCCCTACAGTATCTGGCAACATTCTAATGTATTTTAGGACAAAAGAAAGTAGAGTTAGCCTACCCAGTGTCCTGTCTCTTCCTACATGTCCTGCCCATGGTAGGCCATGGCTCAAATATAACAAGTCATCTCTAAAACACGAGGGTACCAACACTTGCTCCACCTCTTCTTTAGTCACTGGGTTTTCACACACTCTGTACAACAGATCATGTTTCATTATTATCTTTGGGGCCCCTGGGGTTTGCATTTTTCCCACCTGTTGGAAAAAATGGCTGCAACCTACATAATTTTTTTGTTCAGCTACCACATTGGCTTTCACAATAACGTTTTGTACATTTTCAGGGGTTAACCCTTTGTGTTTATCATGCCACTGTCTCTGTGCCTTCTTATTCATGTTGTGGGACAGTTTGGTTTTCCCAGGTACATCAACCACCTCATCCTTAAAAGGAAATATGTCCCCCAACTCTAGTTGTTTCTTCTCCTGCACACTTGTAGTTACAGCAATGACAGTTCCCTTATTGGGCATTAAGTTGGCAAAGTCCGAGAAATTATACCCAATAACCATTAGTACTGGCAGGTGTAGTACCAATCTTGTTTCCAGCATGGTTGCTCTTTCCTTCACCACCATGTTTACTGGCACCGTGGGGTATACATAGGTATCTCCATGAACGCATACCATACTCATAGGAGGCCCTCTTTACTTCGTGATAACTAATTCTGGGTGGATTAACATTTGTTTGCTTCCAGAATCTATCAAGGCTGTTACATTTTTGTTTTCTATCTTTACCTTGGTAAAAAAGTAATCAGGATTTAACAATGCCAGATGTGTTGTTTCTTGTCTCCTAGTTGGGCAAAAATGTGCAATGTGTCCCTCGTCCTTGCAGTTCCGACAGATAATGTCTGCAGGGTAGGGTTGTCTGCTAGTACCACCCCTGTTATCTGGTCGGCCTTCATATCTCCCATACCTCGGTTGTTTGTAACCTGGTCTCACTAGGGGGAGTTGGTTTACTGTTTATATTTTCCAATACTCTGGCTCCTCCTTTCTTTATATTCTGGTGGGCAGAGAGGTAGTCATCCACCAAGGCGATGGCAATCTCCGCTGTCTCAGAGTTGTGCTCCCTTACCCAAATCAGCACATCATGGGGCAGGACTTGTAGGAACTGTTCATCCACTATGATATCTACCAAATCATCTATGGTTTTCCCATCCGGCTGCAGTCATTTGTTAACCAGGACCCTCAATCTTATAAAGACCTTTCTGGGGGTGTCTTGGGTCTGAAATGTTAAAGCCCAGAACCTTTGCTGGTATGTTTCAGTATTAATATCATACCACTTTTAAATTTCCTTTTTGACTAGGTCGTATGTATTGGCCATTACTATACATCAACTGTACCTTCCCAGTTAGGTATGGAGCTAGTCGTACCACCCACGGTGTCTGTGTCCATGCACATGCCTGAGCAACACTCTCAAAAGTGGTTAGGTACCCTTGTATATCATCTGACGCTGTCATCTTTGTCAGCTTGATATCCTTTGGGTTTAGGTTGGGCCTACCTCCATCCTGACCTCTACCTGCCCCCAAGTTATGTAAAGCCCATAGAGTCTCTGTCCACCTGGTGTCTTGCCGTCTCCTCTCATGACTGCTCTCTCATTCCATACCCATCTGTCTGATGGCCAGCCATCTGAGTACTTCTGGTAATCCCTCCAGTGGTTCCTCTGGGTACATCCAGCATTCCTCTTCCTTCCAATCCTCATCCTCATTCTTGACCTCCCAATCCTTATGTTTCCATGGTTTTGCCACCTGTCCTAATGCTGGCATCAGGGTCTCTCCAGATCTCGCTACCTGGGTTCTGGTCTGGACACCAGTCGCTATATCTCCCTTTATTTTCTCCTCATCATCTAACATTGTCACTTCCATTACCCTAGTTCCAAGGTTGGTATTGGATTCTAGTCTGTCACCTATGCTAGACAACCAGCAGTCCCACTTTTGACACCAAAATCTGTGACCAGGTTGTGTGGGTGGGGTAAATTAGTGACATACAACCTCGATTTAAGGTTAACACACCTTTGCTCGGTGTGATGTTTATTAGTCCTGAGGACTGCTTTTTTGTAAAAGATATATACAAAAATAAAAGAACATCTATAACCAACTTTAAACGATAATAAGTCTTAAACTTCAGACAAAAATACAAGAAGAAAATAAATAACAAAAGAAAATAGCTCCTCCTTGAGCTCCGGAACTACCCTACCTTGGTAGTCCTTCCACAGAGTAGTTAAATTTTTTAAATACAATTTACTACAATCATCTGTGCTATGAGACAACCTCTCTATTCTCACTCCAAGGTTGATCTGATAAACCTTAGCACAGTGGCAGCCTTTATAGTGCAGTCCTCCTCTGACACCAGTGTCAGCTGATCCACCCCTTTTCTTATACAGGGGAATATTCTGACTAGTACAAACATATGGGGGATCAGACTAACTGTATATACAGAGGGAAAACATATAATCATAAGGAGTGATTTAATTCTCCTTTTAACACTCTGCCACTGTAACAGTAGCGGAAAACCTCTTAATTATTTCTCAACATAAAAACTCCACCCCTTTTCAGCTGAGTGACGGCTAGGGAGTTTCTTATATAACAGTCTCATCATGGGGCTGCTGGCTCCTAAGGGCTCATTTTTTCCAAACTCCCAGCATTTAGGTAGGAACTCACTTTATTTCTTCAAACAGAAAGCAAACTGTATTTGTTTCATCTGGTAAATGTTTCTCCTATGCACACATGCTAAAATATTACCCCTAACCCTCTTTCAACAGCTTCTAAAACCGACAGCTGAAAAGGTAAGCCATCAGTAATACATTTCAGTTCTGCCATTTTTCTTTTTATCAATTTAGCAAGGGGCTTTACATATTTAACCAGGATAGACTGTTCCTTACAGTGCCCATCCAGGAAAATGACAGCCTTGCACTTTCAGGGCTCTGAGGTGTTGTGAGTAATCTCTCAGACTGTTTAAACACAGTCTTTCACTTTTTTACCATGGGGGAAGCATTCTCATGCTACGGGCTTCTTTCCCATGGCAGATCTCACTTCTCCGCGATCCTATTCCGCTCCTTTAACCTCCGTGACAAGCGGCAGTCATTTCTCATTTACAATGAAGCTAAACACAGCTTCTTGCAGGGGAAAAAACATCCCTGGCTTTACAAGATCTCCGCAGGGGCTGGACTGTAGCACAAATGCACATCGAGGCATAATATATAAAGAAACATATTGTTCTGTTTTCCTGACTGGAGATCATGCTTTCCACAGAGCATATTCAATAACCAGCTGTTTCTTACTGGTTCCTTAGTTTTTTAACTTGCAGGCATAAGGCAGGGATAAACAAGAATGTATGGAGGGAAGAGCCAAGTGAGGTTAAGATACTAAAATGGGTGGCCTACCCATAATAGTAGAAAAATATATATTTAGACAGAGAGAATAGAAAGAAGTGCTACTGCAATAGACTTTAGTGGAAAAGAAATGCCAAAGCCTGCTTTCAGATGGGGGGGGGGTCAAACCACCACAGTGTCTACTCTATTGCGTTCTTTGGAAAATTCAAAGGGTCTGGATTAGATAGCAGGTAAGTGATGAGGAGGTGGCCAGGCAAAGGCAGCAGCCTGGGAGAGGTAGGAGGTTATTCTGAAATAGCAACAAATGAGCCTGAATAACTCAATCAAAGTGAGTTGCAGCTAGCTGAGCAGTATGAGCATGGACTAGGTACAAACAATGAGGTGGAAGCACAGGAGATAGCACAAGAACAAGAATGTGAGCTAAAGCATATGATAACAGTTGCTGAAAAACTGAAGATTGCTAGGCAAGGAAGCAGGAGCTTGAGCTGAAGCATGCAGATAATGCAGTGAACTGCATGTTTACTTTATCTGGTGAGTAAATGGGAGCCTGAGAGCTCAGGCACAGGATTAGCACAACAAAAACAAAGAGCAACAGGATGGTCAGAAAACTAAAAAGCTCCTGAAAAGGCAACACTAAATGAAAAAGACAAACACAGAAGAACATAAAAACAAGCAGCCCAAGAAGCACATAGCAGTCAGAGGCTGCAAATACTAAACAAAAGCAGGAGAAACGGTGAACAGAGCCTAGCACAAACCAAGCAGAGCCCAGAGCACAAGCAATGCTGGGAGCAAGCCCTAGCAGGCCCCAAGGGAGAAAACGGACCAGCAGAGCCTCTGGCTGGCAAAGAAAAATGCTTCTGAATGAAGCAGGAAGGGAGAGTTTAAATTGGTTAGGGGGCGAGGTTGTTGCTTTTGCAATTGAACCACAGGCAAGCCTTTCAAGTATGCCTTATCCTATCATCTTCCTCTCTCATGGAATAATCTCTTCTCTGTACTCTGTAACTCCTTAACCTATGTGTCCCTCAAAAAAATTCTATGCCTGCTCCCATCACCTCCCTGCACCCGAATTCCCCCACTGAGGGGTGATCACTCTCCTTCCTATATCCCACCCATGGTATACTCGTTCCATGACAGTCCTCTTAGGCTAGTTAATTGTCTGCTAATATTTATCAAACAAGTTTCACTTATTAACCCCAGTTATGCAGTTTATTTTTATGTAGTCACAAGATTTATTGCTTTTTCTGCTGCTATAGCCCATTAATTGATGTACTGTATTATATTTCAGTTTCTGTATCTGCCTTGTTCCTGTTTCTTTATTTTTGTTTTGTGCTTTGTACTCTGAGTCGCACCTAGAAACAAGCCTCAGCTCAGTGTGATTTTCCCAGTCACCAAACACTTAATTAAATAAATATATAAAATAAAATAAAAAGAATGAAATCCTTGAGTTAGCCAAATGGAAAAGAAAGGGTACCTCAGATAGAAAAGGTAATGGCTGACTACTTTTCAAAAGTAGTATTAGTTTTAGGCAGTATACTAACTCTTTAAGGAATTATGCTATGTTAGAACAACCACAGAAAATAAAAAGTAGGTATTTGTTGAATGTTTCCAATTCATTTTCAGCCTGTAAAAACACTGTTGCAAGTCTTATGCTAAGTGTAAAACCATTTTCACAAATAAAACAGGAAAGGGTAAGAATCTTTGAAAGCAGGATTACTTTATGCTTTCATCTACAAAACAAGATTTTTCCCACATATCAAACCCAGTCCCTGGAGTGCACATGTAAGCAACAGTTTATTGATTTTATTTGTTTAAACAAATAGGGCAAAAATTGGTAAGGCCATCAAGAAATGGAGGGCAATGAGTACCAATGCCCATAGTCTGGGCAACAAGCTCCCTGAACTGGCCGCCTTGATGGAAGAGGGATGCCTGGATATCGTAGCAGTCACAGAAAGATGGTACACAGAGAACCATGACTGGGATGTTAACACACCAGGGTACACAACCTACAGGAGAGACAGGGAGGGGAGAATAGGGGGTGGAGTAGCTCTCTATGCAAGGGAAGGGATAAAAGCAACTGAACAAAAGAATAAACAGGGAGGAGAGGAGGCACTGTGGGTCACCTTAGAGACTGGAAATGGCACCACAATCTGCACAGGGGTTGCATACAGACCCCCATGTCAGGGGAGGAAAGGACAAGGATATGATAGAAGGCATACTTAGGATGGCAGAGAAAGGGGAGATACTGTTGATGGGGACCTTAATATGCCGGATGTCAACTGGAGCACCTTTGCTGCAGCCACATCCAAAAGCAGGGCCATTCTCGATGCCCTTCAGGTGGCATGCCTCAGACAGCTAGTTTTGGAACCTACTCATGACGGAGCAATTTTAGACCTCCTACTCTCAAATGGGGACAGTGAGAGGATCTCAGATCTAGAAGTGGGTAGCCATTTGGGAACAAGTGACCACCAAACAGTGTGGTTCACGATAAACTCAGCTACAGAGTCAAGCCATACAAAAGTGAGGGTTCTGGACTTCAGGAGGGCTGACTTTGGCAAGATGGGAGAGTGCCTTAGAAAAGCACTAGCAAACCGGCTAGAAGGAGGGGTGGTGCAACAATGGGGAAATATCAAAACTGCCATCACAGAGGCAATAAGCCTTTGTGTGAAGCAAATAAACAAATCAAAACAAACGAAAAAGCCACTATGGTTCTCAAAAGAGTTGGAGATGAAGGTTAGAGAGAAAATGATTGCATTTAGGAAGTATAAGGAAACACAGAAGGAGCAGGACAGAATAGCAAAGGCCCAAACTGAGGAAAAGATAGTCAACTCAGTTAAGAAGGGGGATAAAACTTTTATAGGTATATCAGGGAGTGTAGAAACACAAAGGGAGGGATAGTGAGGCTGACTAGAATAGACGGTGGGTGGGCAGAGAGGGACAGTGAAAAAGCAGGGATACTGAATGAATACTTCTGTTTAGTATTCATAAAAGAGGAGGTGGGGGAGGTGCCTAATCTAATTAACAGAAGCACTCTGGATAGGGGGGTCAATCCCAGTCCTTTCACAGAAGAAAGGGTTCTGAAAGAACTCCTAAAACTGAAGGTGGACAAAGCAATAGGGCCAGATGGAATTCACCCCAGAATTCTAAAAGAATTAAACAGAGAACTAGTGACACCACTGACTACCCTTTTTAACAAATCATGGGAGGATGGTGTGGTACCTGAGGACTGGAGGAGGGCAGATGTTATTCCCCTTCAGAAAAGTGGGACCGAGACAGAGGCAGAAAACTACAGACCTGTCAGTTTGACCTCTGTGGTAGGGAAAGTGATGGAATCACTTCTGAAGGAAAGAATTGTTGTGTACCTAGAGGCCGGTGGGGCACAGGACCCAAGACAGCATGGGTTCACAGCAGGAAGGTCATGTCAGACGAATCTAATTGATTTCTTTAACTGGGTGACCAAAGTAGTAGACCAGGGAGGGGCTGTGGACATGGCCTACCTAGACTTTAGCAAGGCATTTGATACAGTCCCACACAAAATATTAATAGTCAAATTAGCCAGTCTGGGAGTGGGTCCCAGGGTGGTAGCCTGGGTAAAACATTGGCTGGATAACAGGACACAGAAAGTAATTGTAAATGGAGTCCACTCTAAAGAAAGAGGGGTTACTAGTAGGGTACCACAGAGTTCACTACTGGGTCCAGTCCTTTTTAATGCCTTTATAAGTGACATTGCAGAGGGACTGGAAGGAAAAGTATGCTTCTTTGCAGATGACACAAAGATCTGCAACAGGGTTGATACACAAGGAGGCGTGGAAAGGATGAGAAGGGACTTGGCAAGGTTGGAGGAATGGTCAGAAGTATGGCAGCTTGGATTCAATGCTAAGAAGTGCAAAATAATGCACCTGGGAAACAAAAACACAGGGGAAGATTATACAATGGGGGGGGAGGTAGTAACAACTACAAAAATGGAAAGGGACCTGGGGGTAATCATATCAGATGACCTTAAGGTTGGCAAGCAATGTGAGAAGGCAATAGGGAGGGCTGGGGGGATACTGGGATATATAGGGAGAGGATTCACCAGCAGAAAACAGGAAGTTGTTATCCCCCTGTACAGACAGTTGGTGAGACGCCATCTGGAGTACTGCATCCAGTTCTGGAGACCCCATCTCCGCAAGGACATAGACAGGATGGAGGCAGTTCAGAGGAGGGCAACTAAAAGGGTGCAGTGTCTGCAAGAGAAGCCATATGAGGAGAGACTAAAGGAGCTTAATATGTATACCCTTGAGGAAAGGAGGGAGAGAGGGGACATGTTAGAAACATTTAAGTACCTCAGTGGAATCAACAAAGTCCAAGAGGGTAGCATCTTTCAGAAAAAGAGATGTGCAAGAACAAGGGGACACAATTTGAAGATAGAGGGGGATGGCTCAGGGGCAATGTGAGGAAGTATTTTTTCACAGAGAGGGTGGTGGATGCATGGAACAGCCTTCCTAAGGAGGTTGTGGGGTCTAAAACTGTGGGAGAATTCAAGAATGCATGGGACAGACATAAGGCAATTTTGTGGGGGGGGGGTAGGAAGAAATAGGCTGTTGGTTAAATAGGATCTGCAGCTTATCCTCTAGATAGGGAAATGGGTAGACTAGGTGGGCCAAGCGGTCCTTATCTGCCTTCAAAGTCAATGTTTCTATGTTTCTATGTAAAAGTTTTACCCAAAAGAGCATACTGAGTTGGTAACTGCTTATTTTCAGATACATCCTGGGGAAGGGAGTAATGCAAATGCCATAGACAAGAATTAATAGTAATGTTGATAAGATCCAATTAGTGGTGGGCAAAGTGGCTAAAATTTGCTCCGCAAAGCAATTCACAAAGTAACATGGAATCTGCAGAGTAACCTGCAACACGAAGTGGAGTACTTTGTGTTATGATGAGGAACGCGAAGTCCATTGGAACCAATGACTTTGCAGTATTCTGCCTTCCCCAACCCACTTCTCCAGCAATTTTAAGGCAAAGTACATTGAAATCAATGTACTTCGCATCACTTCACCTTGTGATTGAGCTCCAAGGCAAATTCTGCAGTGATTCATGGGATTATAGGTCACATGGGCTGTAGATTGTTCTGCATAGCCTCAGTTCTGGCCTGGGTAGTGTGCGTGTAGTGGTAGCGGGAGACAGTTTGCACTCAGAGCTCTGCAATTCAAAACCTCTAAAAGCTGTTAAAAATGCCTTCTTGAATCTTCTTTTTTGCTAAAAATTCGGTACATCGATTGTAGGAAACCCTTCTGTGCTGATATCATTGAGTGTTTACTGTTTGTGTTTGGATTTTGTATGTCAATTTAGAACAGTCAGTCTGTGCACTGTGAAGTGTGCTTTGGGGGAGGGGCGTATCTGTGGAGCAGGTAGATTAACTGGGAGAAAAAGGCAGTCTTTCTGTTTTGGTTATATTTTTCTTGTATGACTGTGTTTATGTACACACAGTGATATTTCCAGTAATTCTTGAAATTTTTTTGCTGATTCTTGTGGTGCAGCAGAATATAATTTCAGTTTGTTTAAAACATTTGGTTGTATTACTAAAGGTTCTCAATTTGCTACGCATTACTTGTAGTGTGTGTGTGAGTGTGTGTGCGATGTGTGCCATTAAATCAGACATTTTTTATTCTGTCACCTCAGCCTCATTTACTTACTATGCACGTAAACTCATATTTTATTGTAATGTGCTAAAAACTCTATATAAATGTCTGTATATACTGTACGTACTCCCTTTTTGTACCTTCTTTCACTGTACACTCTGTACCCGAGTCGCACCTGGAAACGGCCATCAAATTTTAAATAAATAAATAAAAAATTGTGCCAGAGTAATTGCAGCAGTGTGAACCTGCTATCCACCACACCTGCATGGACTATTGGTACTGCTTTGTGGTATCTTTACTGGTAGTGAACTGTTACTGCCATGCACTACCCCCCCCCCAACTGGCAAAGGGTGTTATTTTCCAGATTTGGATTTCTGATGGTGAACACTAGTTAGGTGTTGTTTTGCCTTTGTGCCTGCATCTCTTCAGTGTGCAGCACAATCTTAGTCTGTCTGTGCATTTGCATCTCTTTAGGGTGCAATCTCCATCTGTAACTTAAGTCACAGTTGTTTCTTTGACTTCCCTTCAGAGTACTGGTATGGTGTGGTGCATATCTCTCAGCACGAAAATTTTACTCAATATGCATTTTTAAGTCAGTGCCATCATCATGAGTCACTCATGATACAAATCATGTTCTTCATCATCATCACAGTCACAAATGCAGTCACGATTCATGATCACATCACGAATCACAAAAATAACTTTTTTACTAGTTACATGCATGTAAGCCTGTTTTGTATCTCTGCAGGCTTCACTACTGTACTTATTGATATGAGTTCTCAAATTGGGGAGTTTTGTGATACAGGTCATCAGGGAAGTATAGCTGCAGGCATTTGCATTCCCACACAGTTTCATATAACTGGTTATCTCACACCAAACACTCATCAGCTCCAACTCAGAGAAAAATAATTTCATGATCACGAATGCAGCCACAGTTCATGACCACATCAAGAATCACAAAATTGATTTTTTTACTAGTTACTTGCATGTAAGCCTGTTTTGTAGTATCTCTGCAGGCTTCACCACTGCACTCATTGATATGAGTTCTCAAATTGGGGAGTTTTGTGATACAGGTCATCAGGGAAGTACAGCCATTTATTTACATTCTCATACAGTTTCATATAACTGGCTATCTCACACCAGACACTCATCAGCTCCAACTCTGAGAAAAATAAATTCACTTTTCACGGTCACGAATGCAGTCACGATTCACAATCACATCAAGAATCACAAAATTATTGTTTTTACTAGTTACTTGCATCTAAGCCTGTTTTGTAGTATCTCTCCAGGCTTCACCACTGCACTCATTGATACAGGTTTTCAAGTTGGGGAGTTTTGCGATACAGGTCATCAGGGAAGTACAGCCATAGGCATTCGCGTTCCCATACAGTTTCATATAACTGGTTATTTCACACCAAACGCTCATCAACTCCAACTCTGAGAAAAATAAATTCATGTTTCACAGTCTCGAATGCAGTCATGATTCATTATCATGTCATGCATCACAAAATTATTTTTTTTTCTAGTTACTTGCATGTAAGCCTGATTGGTAGTATCTCTGCAGGCTTCACAACTGTACTCATTGATACACGTCTTCAAATTTTGGAATTTTGTGATACAGGTCTTCAGAGAAGAACAGCCGTAGGCATTCGTGTTCCAGTACAGTTTCATATAACTGGTTATCTCACGCCAGACACTCATCAACTCCAACTCTGAGAAAAATAAATTCATGTTTCATAGTCATGAATGCAGTCATGATTTATGATCATGTCACGAATAATAAAATTAATTTTTTTACTAGTTACTTGCATGTAAGCCTGATTTGTAGTATCTCTGCAGGCTTCACCACTGTACTCATTGATACGAGTTTTCAAATTTTGGAGTTTTGTGATACAGGTCATCGGGGAAGTATAGCCATAGGCATTCGCGTTCCCATACAGTTTCATATAACTGGTTATCTCACACCAGACATTCATCAACTCCAACTCCAAGAAAAATAAATTCAGGTTTCACAGTCACGAATGCAGTCATGATTCATGATCACATCACAAATCACAAAATAATTTTTTTTCTAGATACTTGCATGTAAGCCTGTTTTGTAGTATCTCTATAGGCTTCACCACTGTACTCATTGATATGAGTTTTCAAACTGGGTAGTTTTGTGATACAGGTCATCAGGGAAGTACAGTCGCAGGCATTCTTGTTCCCGTACAGTTTCATATAACTGGTTATCTCACACCAGACACTGATCAACTCCAGCTCCGAGAAAAATAAATTCATGTTTCACGGTCATGAATGCAGTCATGATTCATGATCACATCACGAATCATAAAATTTATTTTTTTACCTGTCAATTGCATATAAGCCTGTGCTGTAGTATCTCTCCAGGCTTCACCACTGTACTCATTGATATGAGTTTTCAGATTGGGGAGTTTTTTGATAGAGGCCATCATCATTGGGGAACTACAGCTGTAGGCATTCACATTCCTGTACAGCGTGTGAGTTACAGTACTGTAAACCATGTAATGAGTGGGCACCCGGGGGCTACCAATATTGTTGTCACTCTGCCTTACTTTGCGTTAAGGTGGAATAACAACAAGAAGTCACAATCACAATAACAAGATGGGCATTTCATGCTGGCCACTCCGTGTAGCGGAGTGACAATGCAAAGTGCCCACTTCCCAGGCACTTCACTGGTGGAATTTAAATTAGCTGCATCTCTAATTATGGGATACTTTGCATTTCTTGTTACGCTCTCATTTCACTTTGTCAGCACTGGAGAATTTTCTGGACACAAGACAGCAGCATTTTGGGGATGGACATTAATTCTGGTGACTGTGTCTGACCACTGCACACATGAATGAGTGTGCCATTAATTCTGGGAGACTTTGCATTTCTTGTTACGCTCTCATTTCACTTCATCAGCACTGGGGAATTTTTTGGACACAAGACAACAGTAGCATTTTGGGGATGCACAATAATTCTAGTGATTATGTGTGTGGGGCTGCCAAATATTGTTGTCAAGCCACCTTACTTCACGTTAAGGTGGACTGACAATGCAAAGTAATAATCACAAGGCGAAGTGAGCATTTTGTGCTGGCCACTCTACATAGCGGAGTGACAACATGAAGTGTCCAATTCACAGGCACTTCACAGGCAGAATATAAATTTATTGCATCTCTAGATCCAATGTACAGTAGCAGCTACAGGCACTGCCAGCTATTTCCTGAAATTTCTGTGATATTTCCAGAAATATCTCCTGCTTTCTGCATTTCCACAGTAGGGGCAGCAGAGAAAAACTCTTCAGAAATTTCATGAAATATCTGGATATAGCTGGCAATGTCTGTAGCTACTATTGTATGGCAGTGCATGTATGGTCCATATCTACCAACAGATTCTATGTTTCAATACAGAGGGAGTGGTGGATCTGTGTAACAGCCTACCAGCAGAGATGGTGGAAGCAAAAACAGTATGGAGATTCGAAAGTGCATGAGATAAGCATAAAGGCACCCTGCTGTACAGCAGAGTGGGGAAAGGCAGTCCAGATAAGAGTAGGGATTGCAAAACCAAGTAGGGAAATGGGCAGACCAGGTGGGCTGTATGGTCTTTATCTGCCAACAGATTCTATGATTTTGTGTTTCTAAAACATTTGTGACTAAGCATGAATATGGCAAAATGTAGGGCAAGGTGACAGAGAAGGATACCACTAGCTGCTAGGGAATTATGATCTGTGGCAGGGTGAAGGAGGGTGCACCACTGTGCTAGAGGGAATACTTGGTACTAGAGAGTGGTGAAGGATGATGCAACACCGTACCATCAGGACTGCTTGGCACAGTGTGGCATAAGGGCTGGTAGTGCTACTACAGTGAGGTACTGTTAGCCATTAGAATATTGGCAAAGCTGGTTGAAAGCCAGCATTGCCAGTGCAAAGATTGTATTTGTTATCAAATTTAACTTTGTTTTTTAACAAATGAAAGCAATTCATTACAAAAATTACTTTTATTAACAGTTAGGGCTGAGATCTAATGATGAAAAAGTAGGACATTCAATGTTAGGGAAAAAAAAAGTCCCATCAGCCTTGGTGAATCTGTGGTATGGTGTTCTCGAGATTTATATATGTGGTAGGGTTCGTGGGGTAGGGTAATGAAAGCATACACAGTACTCAGATTTGTTCAACACACAAATTCTGTGTGATGTTTATCTTCGTAAAAATAATATAGAGCGAATCATGCTATACAAAAATTAAAACAATCAATAATACAGTAATACTGTCTTAAACTTCAGGCTATAAACAAAGAAATCAAATAAAGAAATAAATTAGCTCTCCTCAAGCTCCAAAATCACTTTTCTCCAGTGATTCTGCCACAGTGTAGAATACTTTAACCAGTACAATTTTCTACCAACTTCTGTGCTCTCAGACCAACCTCTCAGGACACTCTTCCAGGATGATCTAACTAACCTTAGCTTAGAGGCAGCTTTTATAGTACAGTTCTCCTATGACACTAGTGTCAGCTGATCTGGCCCTTTTCTAAAATGGGGGAATATTCTGACTAGTACAAACATATGGGGGATCAGACTGACTATATACGAAGGGAAAACATACAATCATAAGAAGTTATTTCATTCTGCCTTTAACACTCTGCCACTGAAACAGTTGAGAATGACTTCCTAATTACTTGTAAACAAGAAAACTCCACCCATTCTCAGCTGAGTAACACATGGGGAGTTTCTTATATAACAGCCTCATCGTGGGGCTGCTGGCTCCTAGAAGTGCATTTTTTTTACCAAGAAGGTTTAGCTCAGGTAAGAGAACTCTCGCTTAAAATACTAAAGGACACACTCCTTATTTAGTTTCTTAAGAGTGTTTATATACAGACTGCTTTAGAAAGACAAATCCCATGTCTGTATTCAACACATTTGACTGTTGCTTAACATTTCTTGAAACAGAGAGCAGTTTTTCACTGGGGACACTCACTTACTGCCTTTCACTCCAGGGCACTTTCATTAGCACAAATGCACATTGGGGTGCATTTTAAACAGCAAATAACACAACAGTGCCCAAAAAGACATTGTCCTGTCTCTGACTAATCATTTATTAATTTTGTTAAGGAAATATAACACGGTACACAAGAACACATAACAACTCTGTGCAGATAACTGCTATTCATTTGTTTAGCCATTATTTTTTTATGTCAGTTCTCTGTTCTAATTTTTGTTCTCCTTAAGGGCATATGGCAGGGAAGAAAAAGGAATACAAAGAGGGAATAGCCAAGGGAGGAGAGGTACTGATAAGGGTGGTCTACCCATAGTAGTAGAAAAATGAAAGTTTAGTTATACAGAAAATTTTAAGAAATGCTACTGCAGTAGACTGTAGGGGTACAAAGTAAAATGCCATAGCCTTATTTCCAATGGGGAGTAATCTAAACTATCACAATATAACCAAGTGATGTAGCATTGGTATTGCTCTAACGTAGGAACTATCTCCAAAGCATTGTTGTTTGAGTACTTTTCTGTGCCTGGAAATTCAATGCCAACATTAGGCTGATGTCAATGCTATGTTGTTTGTTCATTTAAGCTATGAGGATTACCATGCCACAGATTCAGCAAGTCATAGGGAACTTTTCTAATCATTTCCTCTGTGTTAAAGAATTGAGCTTCTACCCTTCTACCCTGGCTGATGTTTAACATGGTTTTGTTTTAATTTTTTATTTTGTATGTTTGTTTTTTTTGCAATGAATAGTTAAAACAAACACCATCTCTCAGACAGAAACATCAGTGGTAAAATGAGGATAGTATTATTAACATTTAGTGGCCTGCTTGCTATACTGTAGTTTATATTGCTCTTCTTATACCATTACGTCTGTACTGGCTTTACCCCTGTATTTACCTTACATACTAAAATAATGACAATTATTATGAAAATAAATGGGACCCATTGTTTTTCTTGCATGGCTCTCATGCTACACTTTAATGACTTCTGTACCATGTATGTAGTTTAGGTGAAGAAACATCCAGGTTCAGCAGCTAGAATGCTACCCTTACTCATGCTGTGGAACTATTCATACCATTCTCTTGCAGGAACCTGTCTAGTCCTGCTTTGAAATCCTGAGCTATCTAAGCTTATGCCGCCACAAACTTCTATCCTGTCAGAATACATTTTAGCTGGTTGATGTGCTGATTTGCAGTTGTCTGCAGGTCTGTGCATGAACAGCACTCTTGCAACATTGTTCTTCAATCATTGATATCTACCAACTCCTCACCATATGACTGGTTTATTGGATGGTGTCCAAGTGCACGAGTCATTTGTCATCATCTTTGGTAGTTATAGGCCCCCACAAACTCTTTAGCAAACAAAACAATTCCCTGTGGTTCAATGGTTCCCTCCCACTCTCCCTCCCTCCTTAACCCTAGCCCACCTCTTTGATGATTGGCAGCAATATGCTAGCCTAAACCCATTCCTCATCACAATGTTTATTATGACATACAAGCCTGTATCCTCTTGTAGAACTGTCTTCAATAGTTCAAGAAGCAGGGGAATCCTGTGGTTTGTGACTGGGGGTGAGGGACCAGAAATTGGCTGAGCATGGCTAAGCTGCTCATTACCATGCTTGCCACTGCATTACAATTACAATGACAGTCACAGCCACATTGCTAAAGCAGCAGCAATTCCTTCAGTGACCACACGTGCAAATATGATTTTGTGCACATCACAATGCAGAGCAAAAAAGAGACTTGCAATACACCAGGGTTTCACCATGCCTCAGCAACACAAATTGTGTCAAATGGCATTAAAACAATGGCACAAAGAATATAGTTTCCATTGTGCCATCCAGGAAAGCAAGTGTTTTTTTTGTGTGTGGGGGTGTTTGCCCCCCCACCCCTGCACTATAGATAACTAACTCCAAGTAGCAGTTGATTTGGGGAGGGGACTATATCCCCGGAGAAAGCAGTGTCTGGAATACCGGGGACCATTGCAGCAAACTGCAGATTTTGTCACTGTAATGGTCTTCACAGTATTCCCATAGCTGTTCAAATGCGATACTACTACAGCAGTAGCCATCACCATCCACAATACCACTGGAAGTTATAGCACATCATTATGCACTAGCAGTGTCTGCCAATGAAATTTAACTTAATTCTATGACAGAAATAGAGGCTGCTATCAGTATTGCAGTAGCAAGGGCCAAGGCATGCTATTGATATGATAATGATGGTGATATCTACCATTTTAAATGGTTGTTGTGACCACTTAACAGCTATCAATTTTGACCTGTAGAGGGCCCAGAAATCCTACCTAATCAACTTTTGTTGAGGTATTTCTACGAGATTAACAGCTTAAAAGCAAATAACTGTTTCTTCTTCCTGTCATCTCATCAAATTTATTCAGACAAAAGCTCAACCCTGGTGCAGTCACTCAGTTTTAATCACATTTTTGTAAATGCCTATGTTTTGTAGGTGTGCTACCAGCCTGTGGCCATATCAGTTAAGCAAAATTCAGTACAGTCCTCCTTCAAAAAATGTGGTCATAAATTTCATCTTACCCAAAAAATGTATCACTAGAAAGTGGTTAAAAATTACATTAAGCACCATCCTGATAGACACTGGTTGAGTAGTTCTATGAAGTACCAGCAAACCCAGTCTCCCAACCTGAAATCAGACTACTGAATGGGCTGACTAGGGACTGGTAATACGTCTGCTTGAAAACTACCAGCTTCAGGAAAAAGGGAGAGAGTTATGTCCAGTGAGCATTCACTACATGTGATACAGAGAGAAAACACACCCCAGAATTCCCAAGTCTGGCAGAAGAGTGCATGTTCATGCTCTTTTTTTGTGTTGTTTCTTTATGCTCTCTTAAGTCCCAGGCCAACTCCTCTTTCAGGCAGCCTAGGGCCCCACGCCCAGTCCCGATCATCATCATCATCATCACACTGCCCTCATTACTACAGCAGTTTGGTTGCTGTAATGTATCCCTTCATCAGGGGCAGCCTCCCTCCAGGGACAGGTGAACTGGAGAGGAGACTTACCCATAGGCTTCCTTCCTGATATATGGCATAGGGATTGGTATGGACACTTTTGGGCTTTATGGCAAGGAGACACTGGCCAACATCATCCAGTTGGTCAAGCAGCTGTGTTTTTCCAGCTTTTGTCCCCAAACCCCCCATATATTGGTCAAACTGAGGTGGCATCCTTGAGGAGCATTCAGCAACATGTCAAGGCTCATGTTACCATGAAAATGAGCCATAAGTCATCACCAGGAGTCACCTAACAAGTGGTCCAGTGTGGTCCCACTCACCGCCCAGGAAGGAAGCATCTGTAGGAAGCTCATAACTTGCTTTCTGCCGGACTTTACTTCTGATGTCTGAGCTCAGTGCATAGACCTAAGTTCCCAGCATGAAGAGCAAATGCCCATCACTCAGTGCCACAGAGCTGACCAGCATTTACATGTTCTAAACCTTGCCATTGAAATACTGTGGATGAGGAAAGACTGAGGAAATGAGCAGCTATTACTTTAAATTCATTGATGCTATTGTGCTCTTTGCCTTCTTACAGAACTCCCACATCAGATTGTTCTCTGAAAGGGATGCCCCAGAAATAGAGATGTTGCAAAATTAAATTTCACTGGTGAAATGGAGGTGAAATCAGCAATTTCGCCACACTAAATGTTTCGTGAAAATGCAGTGTAATTTTGCAGTTTCACCTGCATTTTCACCCTCTGAACAGTCTACCAACAATGGTGAAATTTCACCTGCAAGTGACTAAATTTTGCCCACATTGGTGAAATTTGGCCCACAGGTGAAATTTCACTGGCTTGGGGGCAAAATGTTGCTTACGAACGTGGTGAAATTTTGCATTTCGCCTGGCAAAATATTTTGCGTAATGCACTAATTCCGTGAAATATTTTGCCTGGTGAAATATTCCAATTTCACACAACACTACCCCCAAAGGCAGCACCATAGGGCATTCCATGGAAGAAAATGGGGCTCGGTGGGGGGGGGGGTACTGGAAAGTCACCAGATCTGACTAGAGGTAAGAATTAGCTGATGCTGAATTTGTAATTGGTGACTGTGCAAGAACTCTACATTTTTGCTTTCAGTTTAGCCCAGTTGAACTTTTGGACCAGTTTAGAATACTGTGACCTTCAGTCAAATAATTATAAAAACATTCTTGCCTTCTTATATGGGCAGTCCTAGCCCTATAGACACCTCTTCCCCTACCACATACATTTTCTACATTCTTCCCCCTTCCTAGACATTGCTTTTATAAAAAGAAATTCCAACCCTCACCACTGGGCCAAGTAAAAAAAAAACTGCCTGTGGGAATGAGATGGTGGAAGAGGTTGGAATTGACTGGAGAGGATGAGGAGTGAAGAAGGTGCACCTATTTTCCCATTATTTTTGTAGCCTGGTAGACCTTCATACAAGGATCTGATGTTTCTGTTCCCTATGTGTTAAAGCTGAACTTAATCAGGGGATCAGAGTCAAACCAAGACTGCCAATTTTCACATTTGCTTACTCTTCGCTAAAGTTGGTTTGCCTGTTGTAGTAGTCAACCCTGATTACAAAAAGAAGTATTAACTACAAGTAAGACATAATGCTGGAGCAAAGAGAACAAGCCTTATAAGGTATATACCATATACTGATTTGTAAAACTTCAGAAGATTCCTGTTTTGTTAAACAAAATGTATACTATGGGTGTATTTATCATTGCAAGAGTAGATAGAAACATAGAAACATAGAATCTGATGGCAGATAAGGACCGCTTGGCCCACCCAGTCTGCCCATTTCCCTACCTACTGGATAAGCTGCAGATCCTAGTTAACCAGCAGCCTACTTCTTCCTACCCCCACCCCCCAGAATTGCCTTATGACTATCCCATGCATGCTTGAATTCCACCACTGATTTTGACTCCACAACCTCCTCCGGAAGGCCATTCCATGCATCCACAACCTCTCTGTGAAAAAATACTTCCTTAAATTACCTCTGAGCCGCCTCTATCTTCAAATTGTGCCCTCTTGTTCTTGCACCTTTTTTGAAAGATGCTACCCTCTTGGACTTTGTTGATTCGCTTGAGGTACTTGAAAGTTTCTATCATGTCCCCCTCTCCTCCTTTCCTCGAGGGCTCTATACATATTAGCTCCTTAAGTCTCTCTTCATATGTCCTCCGTGCAGACCCTGCACCATTTTAGTTGCCCTCCTCTGAGACAGCTTCCATCCTGTCTATGTCTTTAGGAGATTGGGTCTCCAGAACTGCACACAGTACTCCAGATGGGGTCTCACCAGCTGTCTGTACAGAGGGATAATAACTTCCTGTTTTCTACTGGTGATGCCTCTCCCTATGCATCCCAGTATCCCCCCAGCCCTCCTTGCTGTCTTCTCACATTGCTTGCCCACCTTTAGGTCATCTGATATGACTACCCCCAGGTCCCTTTCCATTTTTGTTGTTGTTAGTATCTCACCCCCCATTGTGTACTCTTCCCCTGGGTTTTTGTTTCCCAGGTGCATTACCTTGCACTTCTTAGCATTGAATCTAAGCTGCCATACATTTGACCATTCCTCTAACCTTGCCAAGTCCCTTCTCATCCTTTCCACCCCACCCTGTGCATCAACTCTGTTGCAGATCTTTGTGTCATCTGCAAAGAGACATACTTTTCCTTCCAGTCCTTCTGCAATGTCACTTATAAAGACATTGAAGAGGACTGGTCCTAACATTGAACCCTCAGGTACCCGCTAGTAACCCTCCTTTTTCTGAGTGGACTCATTTACTATTACTCTCTGTGTCCTATTCTCCAGCCAATTCTTTACCCAGGCTGTCATCTTGGGACCCACTCCCAGGCTGGCTAACTTATATATTAATCTTTTGTGAGGACTGTGTCAAATGCCTTGCTAAAGTCTAGGTAGGCCATGTCCACAGCCCTCCTGATCTACTACTTTGGTCACCCAGTCAGAAATCTATCAGATTCGTCTGGCATGACCTTCCTTTGTGAATCCATGCTGCCTAGGGTCCTGTGCCCTTCTGGCCTCTAGATACATGACAATTCTTTCCTTTAGAAGTGATTCCATCATTTTCCCTATCACTGAGGTTAAACTAACAGGTCTATAGTTTCCTGCTTCTGCCTTGCTCCCACGTTTGTGAAGGGAATCACATCTGCCCTCCTCCAGTCTCGGTACCACCCCATCCTCCCATGATTTGTTAAAGAGGGTAGTCAGTGGTGTCACTAGTTCTACCCTTAGTTCTTTTAGAATTCTGGGATGAATCCCATCAGCCCCATTGCTTTGTCCACCTTCAGTTTTAAGAGTTCTTTCAGAACCTTTCTTCTGTAAATGGGCTGGTATCAACTTCTGTATCCAGAGTGTTACTACTGTTTGTTTTATGTACCTCCCCTCTTCCTTTGTAAATACTGAGCAAAAATATTTGTTTTAGTATCTCTGCCTTTTCATTCTCCCTCTGCCCGCCCCTCCTCCCCTTTATTAAGCCTCACTATCCCTCCCTTGGTCTTCCTTTGCTCCCTGATGTACCTATAAAGGTTTTATTCCCTCTTAACTGAGTTGGCTATCTTTTCCTCAGTTTGGGCCTTTGCTGTTCTGACTGCCTTCCCAGCCTCCTTTGCTTTAACTGATACAGTTCTCTGTCCTGCTCCTGCTGCGATTCCTTGTACTTCCTGAATGCTTTCTTTTTTTCTTGAACCTTCACTGCCACTTCCTTTGAGAACCATAGTGGTTTCTTACATCGTCTTGTTTTGTTTATTTGCTTCACACAAAGGCTTGTTACCTCTGTGATGGCAGTTTTTATTATTCCCCATTGTTCGTCCACCCCTCCTTCCCGCCCATTTGCTAGTGCATTCCTTAGGCACTCACCCATTTTGGCAAAGTCAGCCCTCCTAAAGTCCAGTACTTTTGTCTTTGTATGGCTTGACTCTATTGCTGTGTTTATTGTGAACCATACTGTTCGATGGTCGCTAGTTCCCAGATGGCTACCCACTTCTACATCTGTGATCCTCTCTCCATCTCCATTTGAGAGTATCAAGTCTAATATTGTCTCTCCCGAGTGGGCTCCAGTACCGTTGTTCAAGGCATGCCCCTGTAGGGCATCTAGAATAACTGCACTCTTCAAGTGGCAGCTGCAACTGCGCTCCAGTTAACATCTGGCATATTCAGATCACCCATCAGCAATATCTCCCTTTTGTGCCATTCTAAGTATACTTTCTATCATTTCTTCCACTTCCTCCCCTGAGAAGGGGTCTGTATACAACCACTGTGCGGATTGTGGTGCCATTGCCTGTCTCCAAATTTACCCACAGTGCTTCTTCTCCTCCTCCCTGTTTACCCTTTTGTTCTGTTGCTTTTATTCCTTCCCTTAAGTAAAGAACTACTCCTCCCCCTCTTTTACCCTCCCTGTCCCTCCTGTTGATAGTGTATCCTGGTATGTTTATGTCCCAGTCATGGTTTTGGGTGTACTATGTTTCTGTGACTGCCACGATATCCAGATGTTCCTCCTCCATCAAGGCCACTAATTCAGGAAGCTTGTTACCTAGACTACGGGCATTGGTACTCATTGCTCTCCATTTTTTGATGGCCTTACCTTCTGTTGCAGCATCCCCCACTGACCGTTCTACCTTGGTCTTTTTCTCATTTAGTACCCTGTTTTATAGGGAGAGGCTGGGATTTTTCTGTTGCTTGTCAGTGCCTCCCCCATTGACTAGTTTAAAAGCTTGCCAATGAAGCATTTAAACCGATTGCTCAAAAGACTTGTTCCCTTCCTGGACAGATGCAGACCATCCTACCAGTATAGGCTGGTGTCCCTCCATACATGTGTTTCTTAAGTGAATACCTTGTAGCAAAGAAGAAGCCTAGGGAAATGCAATATGCTTGAACAGCCACTAGTATGAACACTGTAGATTAAAAATGAAAACTAATAATAAAGGCTGGAGCAGAGGAGAGGTTTTTTTTTTTACTTAAAGGGGAATACCCCAAAATCTCCATTAAATCATATTGCCAAAAGCAATAGTCTTCATTGTTGGGAGTCTTTAGAAGCAACTTATGACTGGCATTCATTGTTATTCTATAAGTTTTGTAGTCCTTTTTGAAGGTACCATTCCATGTTTCTGTTGCAAAAGGTGCTGTAGTGGGAGCCAGATTTTCAAAGGGGCTCAAATGCAGACAAAGCAGCATGATCCACACATGTTTACTGCTGACTGTCCACATCCCATGTTGCCCTCTCAATTATCAAAGGGCTGTGGACCTTTGTACCAGTTTTAGACAATTTGCAGCAGTTTGCTACAAAGGATCATGCCAGTCTGCATTAGAATACTTTTTGGATACAACTCTGTCAAGTCTGAGATGGTTTTGTGTCTAATCAGTGGATTCTGTCTATCTAAGAAATAAATAAAAGAGATAGTTTGCAGTGTGAACACAAGTCTGTTATAACTGTACAGTAGGATGGACAGATCCAAGATGGATCTATTTTGAAAATTACCTCCCTTTATTTTTAAAGAAAATAGTATTTGCTCATACTCATCCTGCTCTTCCACCTTCTAAGCCATAATTCTCTTCTAGCCAGGATCAGATGTATGAGCACTCCAGTGGGATCCTAACTGCCTGAAATTGATGTTTATAGTGGCGAAAAGTGAAAGTTTTCAGAAGACACTGGAACAACTTACAGTGCAATCCCACACATTGACATTGCACCCCTTACTAAAACATTAGTGGTCACTTCAGCAATGGCAAAAATAAAAGCTACAGCAAGGAAGCTGGTGGACATATTTATACAGTATCCCCAAATGGGGCTAGATTACAGCTGCAGTGGCACCCAAGGGACAACATCAGTGTATTCTTTTAAATTTGCTCTTAAATTGTCAGAACTACAATGCATGAATATAAATAATCCATGTCATTAGGTATATCAATAAATAACGTTATAGATATATTAAATGAAGCAGATACTAAATTGTTTTGATTTGTAGAGATAGCAAGTGACCTAGTAAAGTCAAAAAAATCTGCACTATCTGAAAGCTAGGGGAACCAAAAACTGCTTTCTTAGAAAAAAAATAATTTTAAGAAAACAATTAAGCAGAAGTGCATGTTAACAGTGAGAAATTTGACCTAGAAATTTTATTCGGTTTTAAATTGCCCTTACCTCCAGACTTGTATGATATTCTTTTGCTCCATTCCAATTCTGCTTTACCACACTTTTGTTTTACTGATGAAATAATAATAAGAGCATTCCTTTCAATATGGCTTGGGTGGTAGTTTTAATCAGTATTCTCTGTTGTTTTTGAATGCTCATGGTTAAGCTCACTTTTCATGTGACTGTAATGAACTAGCATACAGCAGACACTGTTCACTGACCTTTTAGAGCAACAAATGCACAAAAGCAGCTGAGTAAACTGATGAAAACCTAATTCAACCTGTATTAAAAGAGTGTTCCTTTAATTATTTTAAATGTGAAAAAAGGTGCTAAAGCAGACCCAAATTTGGGAAAGAAGGGTATCATAAGTCAAACAATAAGGGTCAATCTAATATAAAATAAAACAGTATATCTCAACATTTTCATTACTACCATGCATTTATGCTTTAAGATAGTCTGACACATTTCCAGAATTGTCAGTGATTAACTAACTACTGTTCAAGATATTTATACTAATGTTTGCTGTATTACTATACAGTAAACTGTTTATCTCATTGGTTAATGAATGATCCCCCCCCCCCCACACTAAAAAAAGGTGCTCTAGAATAAAAGGATGCCAAGAAACTGGAGGGGGATAGATTCAAAAGAGAAGTGAGGAAGTACTTCTTCACAGAACGAGTGGTTGATTCCTGGAACAACCTTCCAGCATATTGTATGTTCTGAGAGTGAAAATGGTGTGATTCAAAAATGCCTGGGATAGGTACAAGGGAATAGTAGAGCTAAGGTGGTAAGAGAGAAAGTGCTATAGATCAAGTAGGGTCTGCAGCAAAAATGAAGGTAGCAAAATGGGCAGACTGGGTTAATCAAGCAGCCCTTATCTGTCATCAGATTCTGCGTTTCTATGCTGTACTGTTGAAGGATACAGACAGTAACTGGCACTCTTTTTTTATGTTTCCAAACTACAGGAGCCTTCTACTACTTCCACAAAAACTGAGAACATGTATAATTCAAAAGCAGCTTATCCGGCTGTGGAGAAGTAGCATATATTTACTATAGTAAGTATTACACTGGTAAAGTCTGTTCTGTATGGCACTTTTTTATTTCATCAAAAATACTGTAGTTTCAAACTTAAAATATAATGCAAAACTGCAATACTAAAAAAAAAAAAAATCAAGAACCCCACAGATAATCATAGTTTCCTGTGAAATTTGGCTGTGGAACTTTCTCTGATGATGTGATTCAATTCCCACACTGCAATGTTGAGCTACTCTGAGATCTAGAATGAAGCCACAACACTATGATAGAAATTCATAAAGACACATTTTCAGTCAATTTCCTGTATGTAGTATCTGGTACATGATTAATTTATTGTAATCACTGCATTATTAAAAATATTACATTTGACCTTTATTTCATTGATTCTGCTTACAGTTCAGAGTTCATACTACTTGTCATCTGCCTCTATGATTATCGCAGTGTCAGTGGCTCAGCAGGTAGCATACCCACCTCTGAGGCCGGGAGATCAGTAGGCTGTGGGTTCTATCTCCACACCAGGCACTTGGGTTAATATCCCAATACTGACACTGTAGTGCAGCATGAGGGGGGGTGCTGCACTCTTGAGGTGCTGTCTTTCGGATGAGATATTAAACTGAGGTCCCATCTGCCTGTTCTGGTGGTAGTTCAGGTGGATGTTAAAGATCCCATGGCATTTCTCGAAAAAAGCAGGGGAATTTCCCAGGTGAAATGGCCGAATTTCCTCCATTCATGAAAAATACCACCAACAGCTTCATCTGGTTCAAGGTCAGTTGGCAGTCATCTGTATCCCCCTCCCCCGGGTTGTGCCTTAAAATAGGCAGGATTTGTCTAATGCACTTACCTGGTCAACAAAAACTAAATAAATAAAAGAAAAGAAATATACATTTTTAGTACTCTATTATTTTTATATATGTCAACACCACTGGTGTGCCAGCTTATCAACCGTTTCCGAAGTGAACCACTACTGCATTCAAGTGCACAAATAAAATTTGCTGCAACACTTCTAACCCACCTTACAGGGTTTATTCATAACACACTTGATTGAAGGCTGTTGGTGGGGGCTACATTCATTGACCTTACCAAGGTCTTCGAACCAGTAAACCATGAGCTACTTCTTCACTAACTATCCCTCACAGGACTCTCACCTGATTCAGTGGGATGGTTTAGTAGTCACCTCACAGGCAGAGTCCAAAAAGTGAAAATCCTTGATGTTCTCTCAGATAATTGCAACATAACTACTGAGTTCCCCAAGGCTCCATTTTGGGCCCACTGCTATTTAGTTTGTTCCTTAACCGTCTCCCATTAGCTATACAAGATAACATCCTCCTATATGCTGATGACGCAGTCCTATATTCAAGCCACTCAGATCCCTCTGCACTTGAAAATCAGATGCTGGCCAATTTTACCAAATTGAAAAATGGCTCCAAAATCCAAATTACTACTAAACTACAATAAGACTAAAACCATGTTTTTTTTCTCTTCTCGTAATAGACACAGGGCATTCAAACTAAAAGTTCTCAAATGCCTCAATACACCCTTAGAATTTTAAATAACTAGGGGTAACCTTAGACAGTTCACTCACATATGTTCAACATATTGATCTTGTAGCTTACTCCACTAATGCCAAACTGGGGCAACTTTACAGAAACAAACACTGCCTAACAATTGAAGCTCTAAAAATTGAAGTGACTAGTACTGATTACGGGTGCGGCTACAGACACAGCATTAAAAAGGATAAAAACCCACCCTAAACAAGGCATGTAGACTGGTGCTCAGTGCACCCCACCTTAATCACAGATGTGAACTGTTTGAACAATCAAGTTGATTTCAACCTTGACTGCCATATTAAGTATCATGCCTTCCTATTGGACAAACAATCCGCACAAAGCCTATCATCCCGTTGTGTGCAAAACATCCTCAGTACAGCCAGTAGCATCAGATGCACTAGGAGTTCACACAGTAGTCTTCTAAAAGTATTGTTCTTTCGAACTGCTCAAGGCCAGCAGTCTTTTGGGTACTGTGCACCTATCTGGCTTACCTCACTCAATGATGATGTACTGCATGAAATCAAAATTGGTTCTTTCAGATCGAAACTTAGGTCTCTACTAACATCAAACAATTATTGTGACTGTGGGCTCTAATTTTCTGATCTCCTATCTATTTTTCCAGTCTTCTCATTTGTTCTTTCTTATACTTGTACAGTAGATCTACTACTCACCTCCTGCACCCATCTCTCTGGTAGGTATTGTTCATATCCTCTCCCTCTCCCTCTTCCAGTTTTATACTTTATTATGTCCCCCCACTCTCTTGTCATCTTGCACTCCCTTCTTATTTTTAACTCTACTCTTTGTTTGGTGCTCCTCACAGCTATTGTATCCCTCCCTCTCAGTGTAACCTCAGAATGGTTCTTTATCTAGTTTCATATTTTTGTAACTGCTTTTAAGACAAGAACTGTTTCTAACATGTTTTCAAATTTGTTTCTTACTGTTCTTGATTCTTGTTCGATTTATTATTGACTATGTTGTTATTTGTTTGTTTATTGACATGGAACCTTTGTAAATGAGCCTCTGGCTCAAAGGTATTGTAAGTCCAACAAATAAATAAAATAAAACAACATAAAATAAAAATAGTCTTTATTGCCAAGCAACACTCTTTTGCTTTTTGTTAAAAGTTGTCATTTTCAATAGTTACTGTAATAAAAAAACTTCTGTTTAATATTTAAATTCAAATTGTGAAACCTACCATAATGGTGATTTGTATGTTAAACATGAGAAAAATAAATGCTCTTAATGGGGTATATGTACTGTGGTGCAGACTGCCTTCATGCTATGGATCCACGGCATGTAGGCAATCCTATGTTACAAGTCTAGGGACCTGGGACCCCGCAGACCCCTAAAGGCATGTATCCATCCTGTATACATACATATATGTATACAATGCCCCCTCCCTTTATTTACAACCTACTCTCCTCTCACCTGCTTTTAATACCCCCTTCTCACATGTCACTTACAGCATTTTCCCTACTATCTATTAACTGCCACATTAGACTGTACCATAATAGCACTAAAATGGCATCTCTAACTACTACTGTTAGCCGGTCACAACTTAAAAAAGCATCCAGATCTTTCACAACAGCTATGAAGAAACTCTTGCCCCTGCTCCTTCTCTGCCAAGGTAATATAGAACTAAACCCAGGCCCTTTGTCAACATTCTCCTTGCCTACCGAATTTGTAGCTGCTCCCAGCCTTAAATTCATGTTGGTCAACATTTTAAGTTTGCCCCCAAAAATTTACCTTTTACAAGCCTTCCATAGTATACTGAGCCTGACCTCATCATTATTATCGAATCTTGGCTCAAAAACTATTACGGACCAGCAAGTAACTCTCAACTATAATCTATATAGGGCTGATAGGAATACCGGGGTGGAGTAGTTATTTACACCAAATCCAAATTCACTATTAGTGACATCTACTGCAAGTCAAAATTAAAGGAGTACGAAATTGTATCTCTGAAGCTCCACCTTCCTTCCAATGAAACTATCACAGTAATCAGCGGCAACAGACTTCCAGCTGGTGGAACTTAAATCATTAATGTCCTAAAATCCTTAGTTATGACTGCCACTACAGAAACACTGATACTCGGGGACCTCAATATGGATTGGCTCACACACAAATTGCATAGCCTGAAATACCTTTGTGATGAACTGGGTCTTGTCCAGATAATTAGTGAACCCACTAGGATTAACACCACTAACATTTCCAATAGTTCTTTCATCGATATCATACTTACCACCCATCCCCACAAAATACTATAATCGGCTGTTTTTTCCAATGATATGAGTGACCATAGAGTTGTGGTCTGTACAAGATATCAAACCAAAGCTCGCCACCAGCCTAAGTTTCTGAATTTGTAGCTGCTCCCAGCCTTAAATTCATGTTGGTCAACATTTTAAGTTTGCCCCCCAAAAATTTACCTTTTACAAGCCTGGGCCGCACACACTGAGCCTGATTCAGTGTACTCACACTGCCAGTTTCTCCCCAGAAAACTCCCTAGTACTACTTCTCCCTGTCAAGCTTCTACTTGGTGCCCATAATAAAGTGCTTAATGTGGCTGCAGTCTATATCCCCCCTAAAGACTCACAAGCCGGGCTCCAGTCTATCCTTGAATTTGCAAGATTGCAGCCTCCATACTCTGAGCTCCTCTTTCTCAGTGATGTCAATATAAACTGGCTTGCCTCAGACACTGGACCCAGCAGGGATACTATCCAAGCAACCAACCTAACACAGATGGTCAACTCTCCTACTAGAAAAACTACAAGACTGGAACCAGCACTCTCACTGATTGGATACTCACTAATCGCCCGAATCGGATAAAAAACACCACCATTCTCTCCGACTCCCTCAGTGACCACTCCCCCGTGATCTGTACCTGGACAAATAAATTCCACAAACCACCTCCTAAAACCATAAGAAGTCAAATGCTACCGCACAGAAACCAGATTAAGCTAAAGACCTGCCTCCTACAACAAGACTGGTCCCCTATCTACAATACGCTGGATGTTGACGCTGCCCTGGACTTCTTCAATAAAACTTGCAACACTGCCTGTGACACCTACGCGCCTTTCAAAAAATGCAAAATCAAAGCCCTCTCTCATCCCTGGCTAACAGCCAAACTACTGGCACAGCTCAAAGCACGGGACCATCTTTGGGCTATAGCCAGGGAAACAGGCTCCATAGCAGACTCACTCAACTATAAACAAGTGCGCAACCTATGTACTTCACAAATCAGGCAAATGAAGAGCTCCTACTTCAAGAATACTCTTGAAACCACATGGGGTGGTGGTAGATCCTTCTGGGATAATATACTTAATATCACGGGCAAACAGTCCAAATCCTCTCCCATGGCAATGAACATTGATGGTACCACTACCCGTGACCCTAAGGCTATGGCCAATGCCCTCAATAAAACCTTCACAGACCTCAGTGGTGTCCTCTCACCGGATTTCTTCCATGACTTGACAAGTCCAAAACTCGTATCCCAAACCACCTTGCCAGACGAACTGGAATTTCTCTTTAAAATAGTTACGATACATGAAGCCTACAGATACATAAAAAAGCCCTGCTCTAAATCCAGAAATAGCAGTGACACCATTGATCTAAAACTTCTGTCCCTCACCTTGAAAGAAGTGATCCACCCCTTACCAAAATTCTCAACCTCTCCCTGTGCCAAAGTAAATTCCCCAACACATGGAAGGCCGCTATAGTCATGCCAGTGCATAAAGGGGGCGACAAATCCACACCTGGGAACTACCGGCCCATATCTATACTACCACCCCTCTCCAAAGCTCTTGAATGGATCATGTCTGATCAACTATCAGACTACCTACAAAAGTATGATCTACTCTGCATTCAGCAGCACGGTTTTAGGAAAGGACACAGTACGTCGACGGCCCTGCTAGACTTCTCAAGTGAAACTCACAAAGCCTTGGACATGGGTCAGTTAACCAGAGCTGTCTTCATAGACCTCACAAAGGCCTTTGACACTGTTCACCATAGCCTTCTAATATCTCTTCTGCTCAACATTGGACTAGCTAAGGGACCAGGATCCTGGGTAAAAAGTTACTTGTCACAATGTTCTCAAACAGTAAAAATCTCTAAGGTTCTATTTGACTCCAAACCGGTCCTCTCTGGTGTCCCCCAGGGCTCAATTCTAGGTCCCCTCCTCTTCAGCCTATTTCTGAACATGCTTCCCAAATCCTGCCCTGAAAAATTAATACTCTATGCTGATGACGCTGTAATTCTCTCCTCTCATAAGGACACAAATCCACTATGACAGAGCTTGCGGCTTGCTTTCTCATGTGTTTGAAAGTGGTTCCTTGAGCACAAGCTGGTCCTAAATCAAAAAAAAACAAAAGTTATGCTTTTCGCCAGTCATCAAAACAGAAATAGGCATACCCCACTCATCATGAAAACTTCTCGAGGAAATACTCTAGAACAAGTGAACACCTTCAAATACCTGGGTATCACTTTTGACGAATGTCTTACTTTTGCAGCCCACATCGATAACACTGCTAAAACAGTGCACCAACGCATGGGAATTTTATATCGGAACCGTCAATTTTTCAACCAAGCTGCCTTGAGGATTGCTGTTCAAAGCTCCATCATCTCAATCATAGACTATGGTCTAATTGTCTATGGCTCAGCAACTACCACTGCACTAAAGCGCATCTCAACTGCACTCAACAAAACCTGTCGACTCCTCACTGGAGCGCACAGATGGACCCACACTTGTGACCTCTACATGGCAACTGGTTGATTACATCTCTCCAATCACCTTATGTATCTCACTTGTGTGATGGCAAAAAAATCAATCCTGGAACTTACTCCTCCATGTATCCGGGACTTGCTCTGCCTGAACAATGGCTCTCATTCCACCAGAAGTTCTGACCACCAACCTTTCCTTGTTCCTAGATGCTGGATGGCTCAGGGACAAAGATCTTTTGCCTACCATGCCCCTACCTGGTACAATGCCCTTAACCTGCCCTCTCTATCCTCCATGACTTTGGGAGCTTTCAAATCCATACTATACGCTCACCTCACAGCCTCCAGCTCCTGTGACTGCTTTGACTAAAGTCTCATTCCCTCCTAGTGCACTTACTTTTTGTCTCACCCATCCACCATGGTCTCATCATTGACAAAGACAAACTGAGTACCACTAACCTGGTTCTGTCTGCTTCTAACCTCTCTTCCCCCTCAAGCTCACCAAATCCTTATTCCTTGCCCTCTACACTGCCTCTGGGTTTCCTTTTCTTTTTTTCTTTCTCTCCTCTTTTTCTTTCCGTACATATATGCTACTGTTTAAGTTGTGAACTTGTTAAACGGCTTACTGATTGTGTGTAACACTGTCTACTATGTTTTTTGTACTTAATGACGTGGAACATTTGTAAAACAGCCTTGGCTCAAAGGTATTAATTCCTAGAACAATAAACTACAAGTTCATAATCAAGTGATCCTTTCATAAATTCAATACCCTGAGATATCTGACCGGCCTTAGCAAGGTCAAATGGCAAGATCTGTACCTTTCTAAAACAGTCGATGAGGCTGTCTTTGCCCTAAATGAAAATCTCATCACCCTGGCTAACAAGAATGCACCATTTATTAAGGTGCGTACGTGTAAGGTCTCCCACCCCTGGTTTACACCGGAGCTCAAGACCACACTTATTAACCGAGACAAACTCTGGGCTCTAGCAAGAAGAACTAAGAGTCCGGTGGATTGGCAGACATTTAGAGTAGCTAGGAACGCCTGCATAAAACACATTCATTCTACCAAAGCGAACTACTACATTTCCATGCTGGAACAAGCCAAAGGAAATTCACAGAAAATCTAGGGGACCATTAAGACTATTGAAGGTCTGCTGGCTGCTCCCTCCATCCCAGCTAAGATTAGCATAAATGGCACAGTTATTGAAAGCAATCACCAAATCCTTGAAGAAATGAATTCTCACTTTGTCACAGCTGGTCTAGCCTTCGATGCATCACCGTACTCATCTTGTACTAGTATCCATGTTAGCCCTACCACTGTCCGAAAGTTACAGCCCATTCTTTCCAGCTGCTCCCCCTCAGCTTCAAAGAAGTCGAGGATTCACTCATCAAGTTAGATACCACAGAAAGTGCCAGAGATGATGGCCTTGAACCATTTATCTTAAAAGTCAGGTACCGCTATCTTACTGCCCCCATTCTCCATATACAGTATTCAACCTCTCTATTTCTTCTGCCGTGGTTCCATCATGCTGGAAATCTGCTCATATCATACCCCTATTTAAATCAGGTGACCTATGTGACTTAAACCATTACAGACTGATCTCAATCCTGCCTATCCTTTCAAAAGTCTTCGAAAAGCTGATTTATATACAATTGAGGAACCACCTTGAAACCTATTCTCTCCTCAATCCAGCCCAATCAGGCTTTCGCCCTAATCATAGCACCGTTACTGCACTAGCCAAAGTTACCAACCACTGGATCTCAGCTAAGGACGCTAAAAGAATTACGGGTGTAGTATTCTTAGATTTAAGCAAAGCATTCAACACCATTGCCCATAATCTAATTGTGAACAGCCTTACCAATATTGGCGCTACCCCATCTACCTCCTAGTGGTTTTCCAGTTACCTAACAGGAAGGATGCAGAAAGTCAAAGCAGGTGGGCTGTTCTCTGCCTCCTTACCAGTTACTAGGGGAGACCCGCAAGGTTCCATCTTAGGTCCTATACTCTTCTCCCTATATATCAACAACCTCGATTCACAAATAACCAGGTCAACCTTGCATTTCTTTGCAGATGATACAGTCTTGTATACATCCGGCCCTACAATATCGGAAGTCAGGGACATACTTCAAGTTGATTTCGCACAACTAAAAACAAATCTTATCAATACCAAACTCCTGCTAAATGCCAAAAAAACTAAGGCCATGATTTTCTCTCCTAATACTTCTTCCGTCACCCTCACTGTCCTGCCTAAAGAGTTCATTGTTATATCCCTAGGTGAACTGCTGGAAGTTGTCTCTAAATTTAAATACATCAGCTTCTGGTTAGACAACAAGGTCTCCTTTAACGAGCACATCGACCACCTGTCCAGAAGACTAAAAGCTAGACTAGGATTCTTCTTCCGAAATAGGTCCCTCTTTCCCCTTGAAGCCAGACTCAGGCTTGTTCAGACCACCTTCCTCCATTTACTTGACTATGGGGACATACTATACACTTCTACAGCAATTACTAACCTAAACAAACTGAATATTCTCTATCACCGTGCCCTACGCTCCATTACAAACTACCCACACTGAACCCACCACTGTGAACTATACATAGCTGTTGGCTGGACATCACTCACCACTAGACGCATTCTTCATGCTAGCATTTGGGCCCTAAACTTCTGCTGAATAAACTACCAAGCTATTTAGTAGCTCTTATCCCTACCACCCACAGCTCTTATTTCTTTAGGAAATCAGATTTTATCCTACTCGATGTACCTAGGACTTGCACCTCCTTTGGTAGACGAGCCTTCTCAAGTGCCCTACCAAGTATTTGGAACCAGCTGCAATCTACTCTGAAACTATCCAATGTAGTCTCAGTAAATTTTGTCAAAAGACTGGTGGCTTCAAAAATAAAGGATATCTGTAACTGTTTCTAAACTCCTTCCCTAGCCTTCTCCTCACTTCCTTTGTTTGCTCTTACTACATTGCATTCCTTAAAAACTTGTACCAAGTATTTTTTTTTCTCCAGATTGTTGACCCATGCATCTTGTGGGACCTGGTCCACCATTAATGTATTGTTATGTTATTGCCTGCATGTATTGTCTATTTGTTGTAACCGTGCACCTAGGACCTCCTTGTGAATGAGCTTGCTCAATGGAGTTTTCCTGTAATAAACTTGAACTTGAACTTCAACATCCCTTCCACACTGAATCCCCTAGCTGGTCATATAGCTACACAAGCAGCCAGTCTGGGGGAGTGTAGGAAGTGTGCCCACACTCCATGCCATTCACAAAGATGTGGAGTACTGGGTGAGTGGGCACAGGATACACGGGCAGGGATCCTGCTGAATCAGTTGTGATCCAGCCACTGCACCACAATGCTGCCTCAACCTCTGGGCAGACAAGGAAGTCTTGGGGCAGCCATTCAGGCACTCACCTGTAAACTGTAATTTATTTTCCCTCCTGGTCTTCTCAGAATCCCCCACTTGTGCAGAGCAGGGGATCCACTTCTGGACCCAGGATGGGCATCCGATTGGATGCTTGCCAGTGTCCTCTGATCTGCAACTGTGCATCAACATGATGGGGTGCAGTGCTGTGGGCAGGCACCCAGCTGTATCCTGTCCATAGGTGCGTAGCTACGTGGGCCTGGTATAAGTGACCCAGAAATGTGCATAGTTCCCAATACCATTAACCTGTTTATCATGTTCATCTCATTAGATTGTATTAAAGATGTCTGTGCACATCAAAAAAAAAAGTTACTCCTTTCAGAAAAACTAATCGCTTAACAAATGTCAAGTCAATTAATTATCTGCATCCTGTTAATACTGTCGTCACAGTTTCATTGCAAGCATTCTATTTTAAAAGGTCACCGCTAGATGCGACTGATGCTTCATGGCAGTACGTGTTAAAGAAAATATATACTCTAACTGCTTTTCTAATCTTAAAACATTAGTTTTATAGTGGCTAAACCTTACACAGAGTTAATTTAGACACCATAAGCTGTTCAGTTCGTATCGTTTATTTCTTATTATTAAAGCTGTCTAATAGGAAGTTCTGATATGCATACACTGTCTGAATTGCTAATGGTGCCATTTGTGAGTGCTGTTGAAACTTTCTTTACAAACTTATTTTTTGTAATTTATAGTTATTCACAGGCAGCTACACTGAACTGTGAAAGTTGTAAGTGGTGCTGTTTGCTGTTCATGCTGAATCTCTACTGTGTGCAGATATAGAATATTTATTACAATAAATTAAATGCTTTTTCTTGTCTAAATGTAATTAATGCTTAATACTTTTATAAAGTAACATTACTATCCATGATAACAGTTTATCTGTAAAGGCTTTTCATCTTTCATTGAAACAAAAATTAAGGTTCTTATCATGAGTTATTCACTCTGGGCACACAGTCAGAAGAGGCAGCATGAGTGAGAGGACTGATTATGCCTCTTACACCCAGAGTCATGAGGATAGGCTGCTGAGGGAAACTTCAACTGGCACCTGGATGCAGTTGCTATGCAACCACCCTGCTAATTTTATATATCTGCTAACTGTACTTGTTTATACTTTAACTTTATCCCATTTTGTATTCAATTACTTGCTCATTTGTTTGTATTTCAGACAACCCTCCCGTTGTATGACCTATTCTTTGTGCTGCGTCACACATTGTTGTTCATGTATTTGACTTGTAGCCTCCCAGGTTGTGCCTGAAAATAGGCATTCCTATGCCTAGTGCACCCACCCGGTTACCAAAAGCAAATAAATAAATCAATTGCAGCTGGCCATGTCACAGGTATTCATGGATCTCTGTTGGGCACTTAACAAACTGCATATTGACAAGTGGATTTACAGAATGTAGAAGCTAGTGCTCTAGTGAAAATAATAAATAATTGTTTGCAAAGTATGCTTCTTGGTAAAGATGGAGTCGAAGGCTCAATATAGCTACATATGTTTCCATAGTGGGATTTAACATTTACAATGTGTTGGCGTTGTTTCTGTATTTGTGTGTGTCTTGGGGGGGGGGGTCTGCTTTTTCTTCTTCAGTTATGATCAGAATTTAATCTGATTCTAATTAGGAAAAATACATGCTGGCTACCAGCATTCTTGCCAGTTGGTTTCCCTCATTTAGTCCCCATGTTTTGAGCTCATGTATAGTATGCACCCCATTTCAGCTTTCTCAATAACCTCATCATGGTCACCACCTTGATGTGGTGGTAGAATCTTTTGTAATTCACAAACATCTGAGTTTTACTCCCATGTGGCCCCTATGAGAAAAATAGCAGGTAACACTGGAATTTTCATCTTTCCTGTATATTGATCTTTTGTGTACAATAATCTGTTTTTTAAGTCCCCTAATGGTTTTCCCTGAATACAGCATATCACAGGAACACTGGGGAACATAAATGACTCCCTCAGTGTTACATGTGATACGGGACCTAATCTGGAACAGTATATTTTTCCTCTGTGTGGATGTTAGAATTCCATCTTTTTGAGGTATGACTGCAGACCATATATCTCTTCCACAGGGATTATGCCACTGCTCAACGGCCCAAAGAGCAGCTGGATCATCTGCTCAGTGTGTGGGATGTGATCTGTGTGGACCAACAAACTTTTAATGTGTGCTGCCCTTTTGTAGGCTGCTGTTGTTTTCTTGGTAAATAACCTTGCTGCAGAGTGATGTTCCTGAAGTATATTCCAGAGATCCCTAGCCACATCCTGAGCCACATCACTGGGGGTCGAGGAGAAGTCTTCCTTCTATTGGTCCCCTCCTTCTATACCAATACCTGACTGCTTGCTGTTTGCTCCTGCCTGGACCCATGGCAGGAGCTGAGACATTCTCTGGGGGTTGATGGCACTGAAAACTGCCTGAATGTCCCTCCCCTGCTGAGAGTTTCCTGCCTTCCACTGAAAAAGCGCACCAGAGTCCTGAAAAACCACTGCCACTGGGGAGAATAAACAAACAGTGACTGTTGCAATGTTTTTTGTCCCTGCCCATGCTCCCCCACCCCCTCTGAATCTTAAATGGGCTTGGCTGTGCCACCCATTCTGAGATTGCAGCCAGTAGAAAGCTGTAGTCTCCTCTAAGTAACCTAGTACTAAAATGTAAAGATCAGAACCTGGAATTGTTACTTTCACCTGCAAACAATTGAGTTTATTTACTATTTAGCCTGTGATGGTTAGTAGATTGGTGCCTAGCCAAAACTGCTAGATCTTACTTAGAGAGGGCTTTTGTAGTAGGTACTAACAGGTAGGACTAAGCCAGCAGATGACAGGACCCCATGGAAAATCTTTTAGCTAGCATTTCCGGTCGGGAACTGCCCCCAGACATCAGATGACCGACATCAGCAGACGTCAAATAAAAAGGGTGGTCCCACACACACCCTCTAGTTCTTTCCCACCATCAGCTACTGTTCGGTCGCCTCATGGAAAATCTTTGCTCTAACGGTTCAGCTGACTGTTTTTTTTTTCATTAAATTTTCTCCAATTTTGTACTCGACTTTGGTTTTGCATGTTGTCCCCTACTCCATCTGAGTCACATAAGAACAAGTGCAATTCCTGTGGGTCTCAACTCCTGCACAAAGATGGGCATTCTCTGTGTCATTTTTGCCTTGGTCCAGATCATCACGTGGATGAGTGCGATCACTGCTGAAAATTTAACTCTACTAGCAGGAAGAGAAGGCAGCAGGCCCTGGAAGCCCACATCTTAAAACAGAAGATAGCCTCCAGGGAGAAGGAGTTAAAAAAATTGAGGCAGGCATCGGAATCTCCCGAAGGGCATCATCATAAAAAGTGTGATAAGGAGATGCACAGTGACAAGGAAGTGCCTTCCACAGTTCTGAAGGCCCCTGCCAGGGTCGCGGTCCTTACTGTTCCCTCGCCTTCTGGCTATCCTTCTCCAACAGCCACCTTGGTGGCATCCGGGTGTGCGTTGGCCCCCCTATCGGACTCGCGTGGCCATACCCATGGTCTCATTAGCCAGGCTGCACATGAGGACCCACCAGTGGACTCTCAGGACTCAGTGGGACCAGATGGTGAACAATCTGGACCAGGAGATCCTCATTTAGGACCCAGTGTGGTCAGGGATCTGCAGTGGTGGATATGCCTGGAGAATCTGTCTTGGGAAATGCCCTTTTGCCCAGAGCTTCCTTCTCACTCTCTGACCACCAATGCATCATGGACTGGGTGGGGAGCTCACTTTGGGCCCCATCAGACCCAGAGTATTTGGTTTCCAGAGGAATCTCGACTTCACATCAATGTGCTCAAGATAAGGGTGGTGCTGTATGCCATTCGGGCGTGTCAACCCCTCCTTCCTCCAGGCCCCCTGATGGTACACTAAAACAACAAGTGTGTAGTCTGGTACATGAACCAACTGGGGAGGACCAGATCCTACCTGCTGTGTTGGGATGTCATGCGGGTTTGGGATCAGGCGATTCTTCTCAACTTACAATTGACAGCGCTCCACATTCTGGGAAGTCAGAATTAATTGGCGGATTCCCTCAGCTGATCTCCAGTGAGTGCACATGTGTAGGAGCTAAAACAAGACATCATAGATGATCTCTTCTCCTGGTGGGGAGTGCCACAGATAGATCTGTTTGCATCCCCATCCAACACCAAGCTTCCCGTCTTCTGCTCACTCGTTCCAGGGCAAGGCATTTTTTCTCTGATGAGCTGTCTCAATCCTGGAAAGACAGATTCGTCTATGCCTTTCCTCTGATTCCTCTAATCCCCAGGGTTCTTTTCAAACTCAAGGGAGAGGGCACAAGGATGATCCTCAACCCTCCTCTGTGGCCGAGGCAGGCCTGGTTCAGTATCCTACACCAGTTGGCAGTCTTCCACCTTTCCCTCTTCCTTTGTCTCAGGATCTGTTGCCCCAGGACCACAGGACCCTGGTCCATCCAGGTCTCAAGTCCCTCAATCTGCATGCTTGGATCCTGCAGACTTAGCAACTTCCTGCTTTGGCGTGTCTCCTGAGGTGGCCCATATCTTAGTGGAAGCCCAAAAGCCTTTCACTTGGTCCACCTATGCCATGAAGTGGAAGCGCTTCTCCATCTGGGCAGAAGCTCAGTCTTTGGAGCCCTTTTCTTGTCCTGTGGTCAAGATTCTGGACTATTTGAATCACATTTTTGAATTAGGCCTCAGCTACTCTTCTCTCAAGGTTCACCTTTCGGCCATCTCGGCCTACCATCTTCTTCTGAGAGACAAGTCGGTAGCCCAACTACAAATTTCCAAGACCTTTTTGAAGGGAGTTCTACACCTCAGACCTCCCATTTGCAATCCTACCACTCCTTGGGATCTTAATTTCATTCTAGACAAGTTCACACTGCCCCCCTCTTGAATCGGCAGCAGAGGCGGATTTGCGCTTTCTGTCTTGGAAAACCATGTTTCTGGTTGCTATTACATAGAAACATAGATTTTGATGGCAGATAAGGACCACTTGGCCCACCTAGTCTGCCCATTTCCCTACCTAGAGGATAAGCTGCAGATCCTATTTAACCAACAGCCTATTTCTTCCTACCCCCCACAAAAATTGCCTTATGTCTGTCCCATGCATTCTTGAATTCTCCCACAGTTTTAGACCCCACAACCTCCTCAGGAAGGCTGTTCCATGCGTCCATCACCCTCTCTGTGAAAAAATACTTCCTCACATTGCCCCTGAGCCGTCCCCCCTCTATCTTCAAATTGTGTCCCCTTGTTCGTGTACATCTCTTTTTCTGAAAGATGCTACCCTCTTGGACTTTGTTGATTCCTCTGAGGTACTTAAATGTTTCCATCATTTCCCCACTCTCCCTCCTTTCCTCAAGGGCATACATATTAAGCTCCTTTAGCATCTCCTCGTATGGCTTCTCTTGCAGACCCTGCACCATTTTAGTTGCCCTCCTCTGAACTCCCTCCATCCTGTCTATGTCCTTGTGGAGATGGGGTCTCCAGAACTGGACCCAGTACTCCAGATGGGATCTCACCAACTGTCTGTACAGGGGGATAACAACTTCCTGTTTTCTGCTGGTGATGCCTCTCCCTATACATCCCAGTATCCACCCAGCCCTCCCTACCACCTTCTCACATTGCTTGCCAACCTTAAGGTCATCTGATAGAAACATCAAATTTGACAGCAGATAAGGACCGCTTGGCCCACCCAGTCTGCCCATTTCCCTACCTACTGGATAAGCTGCAGATCCTAGTTAACCAGCAGCCTACTTCTTCCTACCCCCAACCCCTAGAATTGCCTTATGACTGTCCCATGCATGCTTGAATTCCACCACTGATGTTGACTACACAACCTCCTCCAGAAGGCTGTTCCATGCATCCACAACCCTCTCTGTGAAAAAATACTTCCTTAAATTACCTCTGAGCCACCCCTCTATCTTCAAATTGTGCCCTCTTGTTCTTGCACACCTCTTTTTTTGAAAGATGCTACCCTCTTGGACTTTGTTGATTCCCTTGAGGTACTTGAACGTTTCTATCATGTCCCCCCCTCCTTTTCTCGAGGCTATACATATTAAGCTCCTTTTGTCTCTCTTCATATGTCTTCCGGTGCAGACCCTGCACCATTTTAGTTGCCCTCCTCTGGACAGCTTCCATCCTGTCTATGTCTTTGCAGAGATTGGGTCTCCAGAGCTGCACACAGTACTCCAGATGGGGTCTCACCAGCTGTCTGTACAGAGGGATAATAACTTCCTGTTTTCTACTGGTGATGCCTCTCCCTATGCATCCCAGTATCCCCCAGCCCTCCTTACTGCCCTCTCACATTGCTTGCCCACCTTTAGGTCATCTGATATGACTACCCCCAGGTCCCTTTCCATTTTTGTTGTTGTTAGCATCTCACCCCCCATTGTGTACTCTTCCCCTGGGTTTTTGTTTCCCAGATGCATTACCTTGCACTTCTTAGCATTGAATCTAAGCTGCCATACATTTGACTATTCCTCTAACCTTGCCAAGTCCCTTATCATCCTTTCCACCCCACCCTGTGCATCAACTCTGTTGCAGATCTTTGTGTCATCTGCAAAGAGACATACTTTTCCTTCCAGTCCTTCTGCAATGTCACTTATAAAGACATTGAAGAGGACCGGTCCTAATACTGAACCCTGCGGTACCCCACTAGTAACCTTCCTTTCTTCTGAGTGGACTCCATTTACTATTACTCTCTGTGTCCTATTCTCCAGCCAATTTTACCCAGGCTGTCATCTTGGGACCCACTCCCAGGCTGGCTAACTTGTATATTAATCTTTTGTGTGGGACTGTGTCAAATGCCTTGCTAAAGTCTAGGTAGACCATGTCCACAGCCCCTCCCTGATCTACTACTTTGGTCACCCAGTCAAAGAAATCTATCAGATTCGTCTGGCATGACCTTCCCGCTGTGAATCCATGCTGCCTAGGGTCCTGTGCCCCTCTGGCCTCTAGATACTCAACAATTCTTTCCTTCAGAAGTGATTCCATCATTTTCCCTATCACTGAGGTTAAACTAACAGGTCTGTAGTTTCCTGTTTCTGCCTTACTCCCACTTTTGTGAAGGGGGAATCACATCTGCCCTCCTCCAGTCCTCGGGTACCACCCCATCCTCCCATGATTTGTTAAAAAGGGTAGTCAGTGGTGTCACTAGTTCTACCCTTAGTTCTTTTAGAATTCTGGGATGAATCCCATTAGGCCCCATTGCTTTGTCCAACTTCAGTTTTAAGAGTTCTTTCATAGAAACATAGAAACATAGAAACATAGAAACATAGACTTTGAAGGTAGATAAGGACCGCTAGGCCCATCTAGTCTGCCCATTTCCCTACCTACAGGATAGGCCGCAGATCCTAGTTAACCAACAGCCTATTTCTTCCTACCCCCCCACAAGAATTGCCTTATGTCTGTCCCATGCATTCTTGAATTCTCCCACAGTTTTAGACCCCACAACCTCCTCAGGAAGGCAGTTCCATGCATCCACTACCCTCTCTGTGAAATAATACTTCCTCACATTGTCCTGAACCGCCCTCCTTCTATCTTTAAATTGTGTCCCCTTGTTCTTGCAAGTCTCTTTTTCTGAAAGATGCTACCCTCTTGGACTTTGTTAATTCCACTGAGGTACTTAAAAGTTTCTATCATGTCCCCCCTCTCCCTTCTTTCCTCAAGGGTATACATATTAAGCTCCTTTAGTCTCTCCTCATACGGCTTCTCTTGCAGACCCTGCACCATTTTAGTTGCCCTCTGGACTGCCTCTATCCTGTCTATGTCCTTGCCGGAGATGGGGTCTCAGAACTGGACACAGTACTCAGATGGGGTCTCACCAACTGTCTGTACAGAGGGATAACAACTTCCTGTTTTCTGCTGATGATGCCTCTCCCTATACATCCCAGTATACCCCCAGCCCTCCCTACTGCCTTCTCACATTGCTTGCTAACCTTAAGGTCATCTGATATGATTACCCCCAGGTCCCTTTCCTTTTTTGTTGTTGTTAGTACCTCCCCACCCATTGTGTATTCTTCCCCTGGGTTCTTGTTTCCCAGGTGCATTATTTTGCACTTCTTTGCATTGAATCCTGGCTGCCATACTTCTGACCATTCCTCCAACCTTGCCAAGTCCCTTTTCATCCTTTCCACGCCTCCTTGTGTATCAACCCTGTTGCAGATCTTTGTGTCATCTGCAAAAAGGCATACTTTTCCTTCCAGTCCCTCTGCAATGTCACTGATGAAGACATTAAAAAGGACTGGACCCAATACTGAAACCTGCGGTATCCCACTAGTAACCCCCCTTTCTTCAGAGTGGACTCCATTTACAATTTCAGAATCCTTTCTTCTGTAAATGGGCTGGTATCAACTTCTGTATCCAATGTGTTTCTACTGTTTGTTTTATGCACCTCCCCCTCTTCATTTGTAAATACTGAGCAAAATATTTGTTTAGTATCTCTGCCTTTCACAGACTCCCTCTGCCCACCCTCCTCCCCTTATTAAGCCTCACTATCCCTTCCTTGGTCTTCCTTCGCTCCCTGATGTACCTATAAAAGGTTTTATCCCCTTCTTAACTGAGTTGGCTATCTTTTCCTCGGTTTGGGCCTTTGCTGTTCTGACTGTCTTCCCAGCTTCCTTTGCTTTAACTGATACAGTTCTCTGTCCTGCTCCTGCTGCGATTCCTTGTACTTCCTGAATGTTTTTTTTTCTCTTGAACCTTCACTGCCACTTCCTTTGAGAACCATAGTGGTTTCTTACATCGTTTGTTTTGTTTATTTGCTTCACACAAGGCTCGTTACCTCTGTGATGGCAGTTTTATTATTCCCCATTGTTCTTCCACCTCCTTCCTGCCCATTTGCTAGTGCATTCCTTAGGCACTCACCCATTTTGGCAAAGTCAGCCCTCCTAAAGTCCAGTACTTTTGTCTTTGTATGGCTTGACTCTATTGTTGTGTTTATTGTGAACCATACTGATCGATGATCACTAGTTCCCAGATGGCTACCCACTTCTACATCTGTGATCCTCTCTCCATCTCCATTTGAGAGAAGCAAGTCTAATATTGCTCCCTCTCGAGTGGGCTCCAATACTAGTTGTCTAAGGCATGCCCCCTGTAGGGCATCTAGAAGAACTCCACTCTTCGGAGTGGCAGCAGCAACTGCACTCCAGTTAACATCTGGCATATTCAGATCACCCATCAGCAACATTTCCCCTTTTTCTGCCATTCTATGTATACTTTCTATCATTTCCTTGTCCATTTCCTCCCCTTGAGAAGGGGGTCTGTATACAACCCCTGTGCGGATTGTGGTGCCATTGCCTGTCTCCAAATTTACCCACAGTGCTTCTTCTCCTCCCTGTTTACCCTTTTGTTCTGTTGCTTTATTCCTTCCCTTATGTAAAGAGCTACTCCTCCTCCTCTTTTACCCTCCCTGTCCCTCCTGTAGATAGTGTATCCTGGTATGTTTATGTCCCAGTCATGGTTTTGTGTGTACCATGTTTCTGTGACTGCCACAATATCCAGATGTTCCTCCTCCATCAAGGCCACTAATTCAGGAAGCTTGTTACCCAGACTATGGGCATTGGTACTCATTGCTCTCCATTTTTTGATGGCTTTACCTTCTGTTGCAGCATCCCCCACTGACCGTTCTACCTCAGTCTTTTTCTCATTTAGTACCCTGTTTTGTAGGGAGAGGCTGGGATTTTCCTGCTGCTTGTCAGTGCCTCCCTCTTTGACTAGTTTAAAAGCTTGCCAATGAAGCATTTAAACCAATTGCTCAAAAGACTGCTTCCCTTCCTGGACAGATGCAGACCATCCTGTCAGTTTAGGCTGGTGTCCCTTCAGGTGGAACCCCAGTCCCCAATGAAGCCAAACCGCTGTGCTCTGCACCATTTTTTCAACCATTCATTAAACTGCATGCTGCTAATTACTCTCACCTCCCCCATGCCTTTGACAGGCTGCACCTCTGAGAAGGATACTGTGTGTGCTACTTGTCTTAGGCCCCTCCCCAACTCTGCAATGTCCTCCTGCACTGCTCTAATGTCATGATGAGCCAAGTCATTTGTCCCTAGATGGACAATTAAGTCCAACTCAGACTCCCTTGCAGCTGTTCTTGTGATCCTGAGGATGCGCTGCCTGTCCCTCCAAGCCATGGCACCAGGCAGGCACCTTACTTCAGTTTTCCCAGCTCCCCCCAGTTCTATACCCTCAAATTGGGTCCCCCACCAGGAGCTGCTTCCTTTCCCTGTGGTGTCCTCTGCCTCCTTCCTATGGGCCTCCCTTGTGACAGTTGTCATCAGTCTTCTCTGTGGGTGCATCCATAAGGGAGCTATGCTCCCCCAGAATGGTGTATGGATTGTGAGGTGGAACAACTGACTGGGTGTGCTTCTGTTCCACCATCCTCACCTCCCTGAGCCCACTGTGGTCCAACTGCTGTGCTTTCTTCAACCTCTGAGGTAGTGGTGGTGGCCCTAGTGCTCCCTGGATGGGGAGGTTCCTTCCTACTGTCCAGTGTGGCCTAGGGAAGGTTTCTACTACTGTCCAGTGCGGCCTGAAGACGGGCAACTTCCTCCCTCAGGGCAGAGAGTTGTCTGCAAATAGGGCAGCATCTCAGCCTCCAGAAAGACTCCCGGAAGACTGCTGCCCCACAGCCATTACATTGCACTACTCCCCACATGTTTATCTACTTTTTTTTGTTTGTTTGTTTTTGTGTGTGTGTGCGTGTGTGATTGGTTATATAGAAATATATATATTATACAATGAGTATGCTTATATTGTCTGTGCAGTGTGCTAGAGAGGATATGATTACCCCCAGGTCCCCAGGTCCCTTTCCATTTCTGTTGTTGTTACTACCCCCCCCCCCCATTGTTTAATCTTCCCCTGGGTTTTTGTTTCCCAGGTGCATTACTTTGCACTTCTTTGCACTGAATCCAAGCTGCCATACTTCTGACCGTCTCCTCCAACCTTGCCAAGTCCCTTCTCATCCTTCTTTCCACGCCTCCTGTGTATCAACCCTGTTGCAGATCTTTGTGTCATCTGCAAAGAGGCATATTTTTTCCTTCCAGTCCTTCTGCAATGTCACTTATAAGGACATTGAAAAGGACTGGACCAACTCTGAACCATGTGGTACCCACTAGTAACCCTCTTTCTTCAGAGTGGACTCCATTTACAATTACCTTCTGTGTCCTGTTGTTCAGCCAGTGTTTTACCCAGGCTACCACCCTGGGACCCACTCCAAGGCTGGTTAATTTGACTACTAATCTTTTGTGTGGGACTGTGTCAAAAGCCTTGCTAAAGTCTAGGTAGGCCATGTCCACAGCCCCTCCCTGGTCTACTACTTTGGTCACCCAGTCAAAGAAATCTATTAGATTCAACTGACATGACCTTCACACTGTGAACCCATGCTGCCTTGGGTACTGTGCTCCACTGGCCTCTAGGTACTCAACAATTCTTTCCTTCAGAAGTGATTCCATCTCTTTCCCTACCACAGAGGTCAAACTGACAGGTCTGTAGTTTCCTGCCTCTGTCTTGCTTTACCAGGTCCATCTTGCAAATGAGCAGTGCTCAATGATGTTCGCCTGGATAAATAAAGATTTGATTGATTGATTGATTGATTGCTCCCACTTTTGTGAAGGGGAATCACATCAGCCTTCTTCCAGTCCTCAGGTACCACACCATCCTCCCATGATTTGTTAAAGGGTAGTCAGCTGTGTCACTAGTTCTCTGTTTAATTCTTTAGAATTCTGGGGTGAATTCCATCTGGCCCCATTGCTTTGTCCACCTTCAGTTTTATGAGTTCTTCAGAACCCTTTCTTCTGTGAAAGACTGGAATCGACCCTCTCCAGAGTGTTTCTGTTAATTGGATTAGGCACCTCCCCCACTTCCTCTTTTGTGAATACTGAACAGAAGTATTCATTCAGTATCCCTGCTTTTTCACTGTCACTCTCTGCCCACCTACCATCCATTCTATTCAGCCTCACTATCCCTCCCTTTGTCTTGCTACACTCCCTGATATACCTATAAAAGGTTTTATCCCCCTTCTTAACCGAGTTGGCTATCTTTTCCTCAGTTTGTGCCTTTGCTATTCTGACTATCCTCCCTGCTTCCTTCTGCCTTAACTGGTACAGTTCTATGTCCTGCTCCTTCTGTGTTTCCTTATACTTCCTAAATACTATCTTTTTCTCCATAACCTTCACCGCCACTTCTTTTGAGAACCATAGTGGCTTTTTCTTTCATTTTGATTTATTTATTTGCTTCACAAAGGCTTGTTGCCTCTGTGATGGCAGTTTTGATATTTCCCCATTATTGCTCCACCCCACCTTCTAGCCTGTTTGCTAGTGCTTTTTTAAGGCACTCTCCCATCTTGCCAAAGTCAGCCCTCCTGAAGTCCAGAACCCTCACTTTTGTATGGCTTGACTCTGTAGCTGAGTTTATCATGAACCACACTGTTTGGTGGTCTCTTGTTCCCAAATGGCTACCCACTTCTACATCTGAGATCCTCTCACTTTCCCCATTTGAGAGTATGAGGTCTAAGATTGCTCCCTCCTGAGTGGGTTCCAGCACTAACTGTCTGAGGTATGCCCCCTGTAGGGCATTGAGAATGGCCCTGCTCTTTGATGTGGCTGCTGCAAAGGTGCTCCAGTTTATATCTGGCATATTAAGGTCCCCCATCAATAGTATCTTCCCTTTCTCTGCCATCCTAAGTATGCCTTCTATCATATCCTTGTCGATTCCCTCCCCCTAACATGGGGGTCTGTATACAACCCCTGTGCGGATTGTGGTGCCATTTCCAGTCTCTAAGGTGACCCACAGTGCCTCCTCTCCTCCCTGTTTACTCTTTTGTTCTGGTGCTTTTATCCCTTCCCTTACATAGAGAGCTACTCCCCCCTCTTCTGCCCTCCCTGTCTCTCCTGTAGGTTGTGTAGCCTGGTATGTTAACATCCCAGTCATGGTTCTCTATGTACCATGTTTCTGTGACTGCTATGATATCCAGGCATCCCTCTTCCATCAAGGCCACCAGTTCAGGGAGCTTGTTGCCCAGACTACAGGCAGTGGTACTCATTACCCTCCATTTCTTGATGGCCTTACCCCTTTTTGCCCCATCCCTGTCCTTATTGCGTTTGTCACTTTCTCCATTAACCCCTGCGCTTCTCCCTATTGACGTCTCTATTTTGGTGTCTACCTCACTTAGTACCCTGATTTGGGGGGGGGGCTAGGATTTCCCTGCTCCTTTCCAGTGCCTCCCCCTTGGCTAGTTTAAATGCCAATGAAGTATTTAAACCTATCACCTAGGATTCTTGTTCCCCTCCTGAACAGATGCAGATCATCACGCCAGTATAGGCCTGCATCCATCCAGGTGTACCCACAGTCCCCAAATGAAGCCAAATCCCTGAGCTCTGCACCAGTTTTTCAACCACTGATTGAATCCCATGGTGTGGAGCACCCTAGCCTCATCCATGCCATAGACAGGCAGCACCTCCGAGAAGGTTACCGTGTATGCTATTTGTCTAAGGCCCCAGAGGATTTCTGAGCTCCGGGCCTTGATGTGCTGAATTCCCTATTTGATTTTTCATAGGAACATGGTGACCATGAGAACTAACCCCAAATTCCTACCTAAAGCTGTGGCTGAATCCACCCTCAACTAGTTGGTTGCACTGCCTACTTTTGTCTTGGGCTATTCTAATCAAAGGGAACACCTCTTCCATACCTTGGATGTGCACAGGGTCTTAAGGTACTATACTAACTGGATGAAGGATCTCAGACAGATGATTTAGTTGTTTGTCTGCTTCGCTCCCAGGAAGGAGGGTCACCCTGTTTCTAAGAAGTGCCTCTCCACATGGTTGGCTAACTATATTACCTTCTGTTACAACAAGTACAGCCCCTTCCAGGCCAGGTAAAAGGGCACTCTGCTAGAGGCATGGTGGCCTCAGCCGCATGCTTCAGAGGTGTCTCAGCAGCAGAAATCTGTGCCGCTGCTACTTGGACCTCTGTCCATACTTTTACCAAACACTACAGTCTGGACATGGCCTCGGGTTTCAGCCTTGCTGACTTGCAGGGTACTCTATCCTGATTTTCCTGTTAGACTTTGTGTGGCCAGTTTGCTATTGGTCCTTCTCCCTGGCTTCTTTATTCATAACTGCTTGGGACTCAGTCCTACTTGTTCGTACCTACTGCAAGAGCCCTCTTGAAGTAAGATAGTACAGTTACGTAAAAACTTACCGTAACAGTAGAACTTCAAGAGAGACTCTTGCAGTAGGGTCTGCATTCCCTTCCTCCCTCCATCCCCCTGTTTTTCTTCTTCTTTTTCTCTTAAGGACCATGATTCTGTCTCCTGCCACAAGCTGTCTCCGGTGGGAAAACTGGAGGGCTGGTGTGGGACCACCCCTTTTATCTGACGTCCGCTGATGTCGGTCAGCTGATATCCGTGGGTGGTCCCCACCAGGAACTGCTAGCTAGAAGATTTTCCATGGGGTCCTGATGCCTGCTGACTTAGTCCTACCTGTTAGTTCCTACTGCAAGAGCCTCTCTCAAAGATCTACTGTTACGGTAAGTTCTTACGTAACTGTACTTTACTCTTTCTTTCTCACCTGATAGTTTATATTCTCCAGCATATGTGTAACATTGAGAGTTAGCTAGAAGTCTTAATGAACAGTCGCTTGTATTAGCTTGACGTTGTGCTGTTGTTACTATTTGGGGAATTATAATTACCTTATTTTTGCCAGTAATTCTGTAGACCAGCTTTTATTATCTGTATATACAATAGGCACAACTGCTTATGAGCTTTCTTTTTTAAGCTTTAGGGCTCTGTTAGCTAGGACGTGTGGCAGTGTCCTAATAAGGGCTACTAAGAAAGGGTGCTGTAGATAGAGTGCACATATTTTTCCCTTTGATATATACAGTACCTGAAACATCTACCACAAGATGTCAAAGGGGATCTTGCCAGCAATCTTTTATGTCATGGTGGTCTTGGTCTCAGACCTAGCAATACAAAATGTATACACAGCTACCGGTCAGCCACACTACCCAACAGAAAGTGACTTTCTGGAAGATAGCCCCTATGGCTCCCATCCCTCTGCCTTGATATACAGTGCTTGCTACAGTAAAGTTGCTCGGAGACATGCTACCATGCAAATTGCATGGTAGTGGTATACAGGTTGTTCAATGGGTACCACAACTGCATACAGCTCAGTATGCCATACTACCGCACAACTTCACTGTAGCAAGTACTGTATATGGATGGACCTCAGAAAAGGAGGAGCTGTTATGCCCTAATATCATATACTGTACCAGTAGCCACCTGCATTGGCCTACATTCCTCTGACCCAAATTGCTGCAAGCATTGGTATCTCTCAGACTTATCCTAGCTGGGAACGTTGAACTTAATACTGGTCATCAAGGCTCCAATGGACACATTGGTGCCTCAGACACTACACTATAGGCCACTACTAAGGGGCTGAAATTAGTGTGTATGAACACTTACAGTCTCCAGTCAAAAATGCATAAAGTAGACACCTGGGTAGATACATACTCCCCTGATGTGCTAGCCATATCTGAGACTTGGCTCAAGCTCAATATACTAGCCCATTAAGCTGATCTCTCAGTGTATAAGATTTTTCAATCTGACAGAGACAGCAAAATGGGTGGGGGAGTTGCCCTAAACATTAAATTCTTGCACAATGCAAATTTAGTTGCCGTTAGTACCCTGGACAACTCCACCTGTGAGGCCCTATTTGTGCAACTGGTATTGGGTGACACAAAATCTAGGATTTTCAGATGTGTGTACAACCCACCAGAAGAAGCCACTGCTACCTTTAAGACCCTTGTGGCAGCTGTACAGGGCTTACCTCCCATGGAAAAGATTATCCTAGGGGATTTCAACATCCACTGGGGTACCCTGTCTGACTCCAATGCTAAAGCCACCCTAATGGATCTGAAGATGACTCAGATAATTCAAGTACCAACTAGACTTAATATGAAAACTGGCAATCACTCTATTTTGGACTGGATTCTTGTCTCCAGGCCTAACAGAGTTAAATTGGCTGGTACGTTTAGTGACCCTCTTAGTGACCATATACCAACATTTGTAATTTGGAAAAATTACTTCCCTAACCCCCTTAACTTTCTGGACCTGGGACTTTTCCAACTTTGATTAGCTCTCCTTCCTAAGGACTCTGGCTGAAATAAATTTGACACATGTCAAGAGAGCCCCTACACTAGATGTTGCCCTTAATATCTTTATAAATTACTTCACCTCTGCCACCAACAAATGTGCCCCCCTCAAACAATTGAGAGTAAAAGGCCATAATGCCAAATGTTTAATGAGGGATTTAAGAACTCTTATGATAGAAAGGAATAAGGCTTGGCGCACTTATAAATCCTCCAACTTTACTGAGGATTAGGTGAAATTCAGGGCTCTGAGGAATAAATGCAAAAGCAACTTAAAGTCAGCTAAAAATAGGCATCTGAGAGGCCTGCAAACTGTAAAGCTGTCTAACCCTAAAGAATTCTGGGCCCACATCAATTCCCTCATAAAGGGTAAAGCCACCTCAGCAGATGCTGATATAGTATTCAATAGGACCTGCTTCAGAGATCCAGTAGAATCTGCAAAAGAGATCAATGCCTCCTTTACTGACCTTAATAAATACAGGACTCTTTTAATTGGATCCCCTTCCGCTCCCTCTAATAAAGCTGAGGCACCCTCCCACCAACTGCAGCTCCACCTTAAACTTGTCTCTCAGTCTGATGTTTTTGAACTATTACTGAAGATAAATACTATAGGATCTGCAGGTTATATGACAAGCTAGAGTTCACACTATTAAGACTAACTGCCCTGTCATAGTATCCCCCATCACCTGTTTTTTCAACAGGTCCCTTCTTGAAAGGAAGGTATCTTCCCTATTGAAAATTATGGTTACTCCAGTACAAAAAGGGGGGCCCTGAGAGATGGTGGAAAACTACTGACCTATATCAATCCTCCCTATGCTAACCAAGATCCTAAAAAGACTAATTACAATCACATACACGATTACTTAGAGAGATACAGCATAATGACTCCTGAACAGCACGGCTTCAGAAAAATCACATGGTACCGATACGGCCCTTGTTAGCCTGACCACTATCATCCTAAACACCATAGATAAAGGCTTATTAGTAGGTGCGGTCTTCATGAACCTCATCAAAGTTTTTGATGTGGAAAGTCACCAGCTGCTAATCGAAAAACTTAAATCCCTGGGACTAGATAACCACCACCTTATGTGGTTCTCAGACTATCGGGAGGGTAGATCACAAATTGTAAAATGGTGTGGTGCACTCTCTGACAAGCGGCACATCCTTGATGGGGTCACATAAGACTCCATCCTTGGACTACTATTATTTTCATTATTTGTAAATTACCTTCCTCTGCACATTGGAGGAGCTAAAGTTACTCTATATACAGATGATGCAATACTTTACAGAACTGCCCCAAATGCAGCTTGACTAGGTGTGCAACTAGGTAAAGACTTCTTGTCACTGCAAGACTGGTTTCTTGCCAACAAACTTGTTCTCCATGGGAAAAAAACAAAGGCAATGTTATTTGGGCCAAGGAGCCTTGGTACTGACCACACTGCAAAACTTGAACTCAGTCTCTCTTACAGGACAAGAGTAGAATTGATTAACTCCATCAGGTACCTGGGGGTCTACCTTGACCAAGGTGGTATGTACAAGACTCATCTCAGCCACCTAACGAAAACTATTAACCTGAAGGTGGGCCTCTTGTATTACTTGAGCTCTTTCCTTACCTTTGAGTCTCACTGTAGAATCTGCCTTAGGTACCCCCCTTCCTACCCTATTCTATGACTCTTGTACTGTACTGTACTACACTCTGTTAGGGGTGCTGAGTTCCAGATGCTGAGAACTCTCTACCATAGGATAGGGAGGTTTGCTAGTTCAGCCAGGCCACTTGACCATCACTGTTCAGTGCTGAAAACCCTAGACTGGCCATCACTCAAGGGCAGACTGGCCTACCCCTCCTTATGATTAGCTTACAAATTAAGGTAGGATACCTTCCACCTAACCTAAAAAATCTGCTGCAACCCAAACTGTGCAAAAGAATGTTAAACCCCTCAGAACACCAGCTACTTTAAGTACCCAGAGCCAGAATCTCTTGTGGAGCTTGAGCCTTTTCTTCCTTCACCTCTTCTCTATGGAATGGGCTCCCATGCAGCACCCAGTCATCTACCTCCCTAAGGGTGTTCAAGAAAGAGCTCAAGTCCCATCTGCTGAAATCAAACCACTGTTCCTGTTATAAATGATAATAGTTTAAATTAGTCTCCCAGGCACTGACCTATGAGCTTATGAACTGTATAAATTACTGTAGAGATCCATTGTCATTCTGAAATTATACAATGTCCTGAATATATACTTATCCCTTACTGCACTGTGAGACTCCCATTTCTGATTAACCCCCTTTTTTCTCTTACCCCTTTGTTAAATATCCTTGCACATCCAATGTACTCCTAAGGTACTGACTGTCATTGCCTCCTTGTCTTGATAAGAAGTGATTGTGAACTATGTTGACTAATAATGCAGTATTCCTCTATATGATATGTCTATTGCTGCTTTCTAAATGTATAATGTATATATCACTGCTTTATGTTTCTCTGTAATTAACCCTGGTTTACCCCTGAAAAAAGGACCATCTGGTCTCAGTGGGCCTACCCAGTTACCAAAATTAAATAACTAAATAAATAAATAAATATTCCATTGTTTATGGATTATATTTATAACGCAGCCCATTTCCAAACAGAGGGTGGTGACAAAGACCACCCTCCCTTCCCCCACAGTGGTAGCTACTTTGTAGTTAGTGTTTCCTGATGTAGTAGTGAATCTGCTCTTTTAACTGATTGTATGAATGTCTTTTTACTATAACCACATTCAGAAAAATATGTTCTTCATATTTTGCCTTTCCTGCTGGTAATCTTGTTGTCTGCTAAAATAATGCAGGACATGTATCAGGTGTAAATATGGGATGCCATTAATCGAGTATTTTGGATGTACACTCACTGGAATCAAATATTTTGGATGCACACTCACTGGATGCAGCATTGCTTCTGCATACTGTAAATCCACTTGTCAGTATGCAGTGTGTTCAGTGCCCAACAGTGATAACATGACTACCCGCAGCATGGCCAGTTGCACTTCAGCAGCAGGGTGGTTGCATGGCAGTGACATCCAGGTGCTGGCTGATGTTTCCCTCATCAGCCCACTAGCACTGTAGATAAAACATGTATTATATAAAATCATTAAGCATAAATGTAATTTAGGTAAGCAAAAGCATTTATTAGTATATTGTAATACATATTCATTCTCAGCATACAGTGGAGCTTCATCACACGCAGCAAATGGCACAACTTATAACTGTAGTGGGATCTGTGTATCCTCTTATGAATAAATATACATTTTTAAAAAATTTTTAAAAAAAGTCTTAAAAGAATCTAGAGTACATAATCTTTTTTTTTTCCTTTTCTTTTTTTTCTCCAGGGGATGCTGGCAGGCAGCTTTGACTCTCTTCTCAAGAGGGCTCGCATCTACACTGAAAGCTGCTTTGCTCTCTCTCAGTGCTCTCTCCTGAACCCAATCCATATCCTGGTGAATCCCCCATGGATTCCCCCCATGGCAGGGTGGGGGGGTATGCAAATCCAGTTTTGTCGGGGGTTGAGTGGTGGATCAGAAGTGTGGTCTGGGCATCATCCAGCTTGCCAGCTCTCCCTGACTTTTTCAATTTTTCTTTCCCACCTCTCCTCGCTGTTGTGGTGCACATGTCAGTATGCACACATGTAGCCGCACACATGCTGTGTGGTCCCACAGCACTCTCCCATCATTTGGCATCTCTGGCCCCCACTACCCTCAGGTCTCCATCTGGTGGTTGTCATTCTGTGGGACTAATGACATTTGGAAGTAAAACCATCAATAAAACAATTATGGGTAATGAATGGAAAAGAGTTTGAAGTGATAAAGGAATATAAATACTTAGATGTTATATATTAATAGGAAGGTATTAATCTGAATCTTAAATAAATAAATAAATTAATAAAAAATATTTGACAAAAATGTCTCACGGAAAATGCATATAAATGAGCTAAAGAATAAATCCTATAAGACAACTGGAGCCATAACAGCATTTGCACATACATTTCCAATAACTCATTTAAGGCTTATAAACTATATTTGAAGCCAGTACAATAAGCCAAACATTGTATAGTAGTAAAATATGGGGCCTATATCCAAATAAACTCAGAATTGAGAACTCCTTTTTTAGGAACCCTTTTAATCTTCCTAGAGACTGTACTTCCTCTTTTATGAGATTAGAATCAGGAATATTTTATATATATATATATATATATATATAGAGAGAGAGAGAGAGAGAGAGAGAGAAATGTATATGAGTTATTAAGCTATGGGGTCAAATAATAAATATGGAAAATGACAGACTTCCAAAATGTGTCGGTTGGAGTTTACAAATAATCTTCAGTAGGGTACAGCCAAGGAAAACTGATTTACTAAATTAAATATCATTTAAAAAAAGATCTGAACTTGATGATCTCTGGTCCAGAGAGATGACTTATAATGTAGATGTATTTACTGAATATGTGATAATAAGGTTTCAAGATACAGTGTAGCCAGACAAAAAGACCTTGGAAAAAGTACATGATATGGACAAATATAGAATACATGCATGCATTAAAGAAGATTGGGTATAGAGCAATATTTACTACTATGTGAAATTAGTTGGCATAGAAATACTTTATGTAAACTTAGATTGGATATTCTTGGCATACCTTATTTTTTGACAAATGAGTGTTATGACATAAGGGAAAACATCAAATGTCAGTGTATAAATGACAACACAATTTTCATATTACATGTTATTATGGAGTGTGAGTTATGGGTCGAAGAGAGAAACAGATTGATTTTACAGTTGCTGCCAAAGAGCTATAATAATATGGGAACTGAAGCTATGATATATCTACTGAAGTCTGAACAAGTAAAATTAAGGTATGGAACAGCAGGAGTTTGCATCCGACCGACCAAGAATAAACTTTTTATTCTTCAGTTCGCAGCTCATACTCCCATTTAGATTATCATTTGATAATGCCTCCCCTCCCTCTTACCCTCCTAAAGTCTTATCCTTCTCCAACTTTTCTGCCTTTGATTCTAATGCATTCCTAGATGACCTACGGCTGGTTGACTGATCACCAAATATGCTCAGCTCCCTTTGTAGCAGCCTTTGCCCCCCAAAAAAACTTGTCAAGATTTGAGTGGATGCCTCCAGGTATTTGGAGATGATAATCCTCAGGCCAGTCAAGACTTCCTGGGTCTGATTCGATTGGAATGACTGGTAAGTCAGACGTTGGTTCTGCTGATGTCTGCATAGCTTTGGCACTCTCATTGGACCATGACTTGAGGTCTGACAAGAGGTCCCAGGACCAGCACCTGCTGATTCTTGAGCTGCAGCAGCCCTGAGAAGAATCCCCTCTTGGGACATTCCTTCGTTCCCTCCAGTGAGTCCCTCTCAATCTCCCACCCACTCAGAGCTGGAGGAGCCACCATCCACTGACTCTGTCAAACAGCCAGCACCAGTGGGCCCTTTGTTGGACTCCCTCCGGACCACCTGTCAGCTCCTCAGGGCCAATACCAGCCCATTCAGTGGGTCTGCCATTGGATAATCCTCAGCCTGGACCATCGGGGCTCCAGCTGGGTCCTTCTGGGCATTAGCTAGGTCCTTCAGGCCTTAGCCAGGTCCCTCTGCTCTACCATCAGATTCTATCCTGGACTATCTGATGCTGCAGTATCCCACACCGGGTTACCCAGGTTACCCGATGCCAGGCTACCCAAATCCAAAACTGGGTTACCCAACACCAAGTTACTGAATGCCAGGTTATCCAAAACTAAATTATCCAATGCCCATATATCCATCATTGGGGCACCTAATGCCGGGACACCCAGCACTGGGCTATCAGACTCTGGCCTATCCACTAGTTTACATGCCTCCTTCATCACCACCTCCTCAGCCGTGGGTGGACTATGAGTCCCTTTTTGACTTCTGGTCATGCTGGGTTCCCCACATCTGTCCAGCCAAATGTTGCTCCACGGTCTCTTTCTCCAGTGGACTCTTATCCCTCTACCGTGGGATGCACGTTGGGTGCCTCTGCAGTGGAAATACAGGATTGTGGGAGAGAGAAATCTCAGAAAGAGGCCCCCCAAAGGTCTCGATCACCAGTCAGGAACCCTTTATCAGATTCAGAGTCAGATTCTTCTACCTCAAGCTTGGAATCCCCTATGCCAGAGGAGCCTAAGCCTAAGGAGACACCTAAGTCTCCCCAGGAGATTCTCTCCTTCAAGGACATCCCCCGGAAAATACAGGAGGCCAATGGCTGGAAGATGGAAGAGCAGGATCCCCAGCATAGGAGGTTAACAGAGTATCTTGACCTCCCAAAGTTCAAGCCACTGCTTATTCCCTCTTAGATGGGGCCTCACAATGACCTTGCAACCACTGTTTGTCAACAACCATTCAAACAACATGAAGTCTTGCTGTATTCAGACATAATGCAGTAGGCCCCAGCACTTGAACTGCCCCGGAGAGGAAAGGGTTAACTCCATGCAGAAGCATGGAACATTGAGCTCGAACTCGGTTTTCAAACCTCTGTCTGTGGTACTTCCCAGTGTAACTGTCAGATTCTTTACTCCACCTAACATCGAAGTCGCTCCAGAGATTTCCTCTGCTCGGTTCAGTAAAAGTAAAGCGTTCGGTTTAAAACCAATTCTTTTATTGTTTTTTCAGATTTCCAGCCTCTGCCTATGGTACAGGTAGTGTTGTATTATATTTTAAACAACTTGTGGAAATTGTTTGTTTCTTTTAGGTCAGTCCGGTTAGGAACCGACTCGTGTGTTTTCTTCTACTTTTAAGTAATATTTTCTGGGATTAGAGTGGTGTTCTGGTACCGATCGGTCTCAAAAGAATCAGGTCTTTTCTTGGTTCTTTTCCAAACCCGTGACACGGTTGTTACTGATCGGTTGGTATTACCTGGCTTGAAAGCTTCTATAAGGTAATTTTGGTAGGCTGGCCATGTCTGAGAAACCCAAAAAGAAAACCGGTCCCACTGGTTTCAGCACTGTACTGAGTGTGGGGAGGCCTTTGCCAAGGCCGACCCCCACCTCTTTTGTGTTTATTGTCTGGGGTTTGACCACCTCCAGTTAGACTGCCAAATTTGTAAAAATTTTCCCAAAACCACTCTAGAAAAAAGACTGAGTAGGTTGAAGGAAAGGGAGGCTGAGAAGTCCATGGATCCGGATTGCCAGCCTGGTTCGGTTGCGGCCGAACCTGAGGAGGTGCCTGCTGACCTAGGTGCTACCTCCTCGAGCAAAAGGAGAGCCGACTCTGAGGGGTTGGTTCCTTAAAAAAAGAAACGAAAGTCTGCCGGTTCAGATCCAGTACCGCATACTCCAACTGTGGACGAGATAGCCAAAGTGACTAGTATTGTCCAGTCGCTTCGTCCGGTTCCTTCCGAACTGGCACCGCCGGTTAGGCGGGCAGTTCAGTCGGAACCGGCTCCTTCGGATTACGATCTGAATGCTTTCTATGAGGAGTGGGAGGGAGACAAAGATTATCCTGATGATGACGATGATGATTACGACCAGGGGGGTCTAGATGTGCCCATTGAGCTGGACATCTCCCCAGACAGGCCCTTGGATGTCTCCCCTCCCAGGCTTTCTGAGTCCCCTTCATACTTCTTGTTTTACAAGAAGGTGGCTGAAAACCTCCAACTCCCTATGGTTGAAGCTTCTGAGGAGGAGGAGGAAGAGCCTGATTTTGTGGAGATGATGGACATCCCAGAGTCCAAAAGGTTGTCTATCCCTCTTCATAAGTCCTTGGAGAAACAGACACAGAAGATTCTACAGACTCCTAACTCTTTACCTCCTATAGGTAAAAGAATGGACAGGAGATACATGTTATCAGGCTCAGCTGCAGAGTTCCTTTATTCACATAGCAGCCATGTTGGGGTAGTGCAGGCTGCAGCCTGTGGCAGGGCAAACATTCCTTTGGCTTCACACCCCTCAGACAAGGACTCCAGAAAAGTTGATGTCATAGCCAAAAAACTATACTTGGCATCCTCTTTGGGACTCAGCCAGGCAAACGATATGGCCTATACAGCCAGGTACCAGAAGTCCAGGTGGGATACGGTTCTGGAACTGGCTAAAAAGGCCTCCCCCCAGCTAGCCAAAGAGCTGGAGGAGGTAGCTGCAGATGGAATTGAGGCATCCGAAGTACAATTTCACGCTGCTCTGGACTCCAATGATGTGGCATCCAGAGTCATGGCTACATCTGTGTCTCTCAGAAGGCATGCTTGGCTCAGATGTACTAGCCTATCACAGGACACCCAGTCTAAGGCTATGGATTTTCCTGTAGTTGGTAACTCTCTGTTTGGGGAGCAGACAGAGGCTTACATGAAGAAAATGAACGAATATAGGACCACTTACAGGAGTGCATAGGCCAAAGAAAGGCAAGCCACTCCTCAAAAGCAGCAGTCCAGAGCCAGGGGCAGGCCCTTTCACAGGCCTTTTTACCAAGCCCAGGCCTCCTCTTCTTACCCACAAAGGGTTTTTTCTGAGGGAAGGGTAGAAGGGGGATAAGCAGGGCTGCTTCCTCCTCCCAGTCTAAGGCTCCTGCCAAGCAGACACCCTGAGGTGTCAGCCCGGGTCGACTCCCCAATCCCAGTAGGAGGCAGGCTGGCTTACTACTTTCAGGCCTGGAAGTCTGTTACCTCAGACAAGTGGGTCCTGGAAGTAGTAAGCCACGGATTAGCCCTCAGCTTCAAAAGGTACCCAAAAAGGATGGCCAAGTCTTTTCCACCTGCATCAATTTCAGAAACCCTTGTCATAGAGGCAGAGGTTTCATCTCTCCTGGCTCTCAGAGCCGTAGAGAAGGTTCATACTCAACACAGGGGAAAAGGCCTGTACTCCAGGTACTTCCTTACCCCAAAGAAAACAGGGGAGTGGCAACCCATTCTGGATCTAAGGTACTTGAACAAACACACATCAAAACCCAAATTCAAAATGGTAACTTTGGGAATAATCCTTCCCTCTTTAAGGCCAGGAGATTGGCTAGCATCACTGGACTTCAAGGATGCCTACTTCCATATCCCTATCAGGTGCTCCCACAGAAAATACCTCAGGTTCGGGTTGCCTTCAGGCCATTATCAGTTCAAGGCCATGTCTTTTGGCCTGCCATCAGCTCCAAGGGTGTTCACAAAACGCCTTGCAGTAGTGGTGGCTTACCTCAGAAGACAGAGTATCACCATTTTTCCATATCTGGACGACTGGCTCCTAGTAGGGCAGTCATCAGACCAGGTCTGGTCAGCCTTGCAAACCTCTCAGGACTTGCTCTGTTCTCTGGGGTTTCTTCTCAGTCTGCCAAAATCTCTCCTCGAACCAGTACAGCGTCTCACCTTCATAGGGGTGGAATTGGATACTATCCAAGCAAAAGCTTTCCTTCCTCTGGCAAGGGTGAAGGCCGTAGTAAATTTTGTTTCCTCCTTTCGGCCTCAGGTTTCTCTTCCAGCGAGACAGTTCCTTCAACTCCTGGGCAACATGGCAGCCTCCACTGCAGTGGTTCATAGAGACAAATTTCAGATGCGGGACATTCAGTTCCACCTAAGGTCATTTTGGTTGCAGAGAAGGGACTATCTCACCAAACTGATTCCAGTGACCCGAACTCTGGTACAAGCTCTCCAGTAATGGCTGGACCAGGACAACCTCAGATAAGGGGTGCCATTTCTCCCTCAAGTTCCATCAGTAGTTCTGACTATGGATGCTTCTCTCCTAGGCTGGGGAGCCCACCTGGGAGCCCTAACAGCTTAGGTGATCTGGTCGCCGCAGGAGTCTCTTCTTCATATCAACCTTCTGGAACTCAGGGCAGTTTTCCTAGCCCTTCAGACCTTCTCAGATTCAGTCAAGGGCAAGGTGGTCCAAGTCAGGACGGACAATACTACCACAATATGGTACATCAACAAGCAGGGAGGCACTTGGTCCACGGCCTTGTGCACAGAGGCCATGAAGATTTGGTCTCTGGCCTATTCCCTTCAGACTTCCCTGGTAGCAGTTCATCTTCCAGGGAAAGACAATGTGTTAGCAGATGCCCTGAGCAGGATTTCACAGGGACATCATGAATGGTCCCTGAATCCTCACATTCTGAAGATTATTTTCTCCAGGGTGGGCACTCCAGAGATAGATCTATTTGCAGCACCAGACAATCATCAACTTCCTCTGTTTTGTTGCAAACCTCCAGTCCTGGGGACAGTTCCCCAGGATGCCCTCATTCTGGACTGGAAGGGCAGGTTTCTCTATGCCTTCCCTCCTTTCCCTCTCCTGTTCAGAGTTCTGATCAAGATAAGAACTCAACCCTGCACAGTGATACTGGTGGCTCCAGATTGGGATAGACAACCCTGGTATCCTCTACTGCTGTCCTTGGCTATGTCACGTCCCCTTTCTCTTTCCAAGAGATACAATCTTCTCTCCTCCTCCTCCTCCTCCCAGGGTCGGATCTGGTACCCCAACCTCCAGTCTCTCAACCTCAAGGCCTGGCTCTTGAAGACTTAGAATATGCAGCACTATATCTCTCTCAGTGGGTTCTGGATATTCTGAAGGTCTCCAAGAAACCTTCCACTAGAAAAACTTACAATTTCAAATGGAAGAAGTTCAGTATTTGGTGCTTTCAGAAAGGTATTGTGCCTGATTCTGCAGGCATTTCCACAACCTTAGATTATCTAGTTCATCTGAATAGTCTAGGCCTTACGCCTGCCACTTTCAAGGTTCATGTAGCAGCTGTCTCTGCACTCCTTTCAGCAGGGAAGGGCTCTTCCTTGGCATCTCATCCTGTTTTCAGGAAGTTTTTCAAAGGCCTGGTTCACATTAACCCTCCTTTTAGGGAGCCTACTCCACCTTGGGATCTTAATGTCTGCATTGCTTAGCTTATGCAGCCACCCTTTGAGCCTATGGCTTCGGCTGAATTGAAGTACTTGACCTGGAAAACTGTGTTCCTGGTAGCTATTACTTCTTCCACACAGATTAGTGAATTACAGGCCCTGTCAGTTGAACCTGACTTCATATCCTTCCATAGGGATAAAGTGGTCCTAAGAACTAAGAGGAGATTCTTGCCTAAAGTGGTATCGGATTTATACCTAAACCAGTCTATATCTCTCCCTGTGTTTTTCACTGACCATTCGTCTTCAGGGGAAAGAAGATTACACAGTTTGGATGTTAAAAGGGCTCTTAGCTACTACACAGAGCATACTAAGGAACACAGAAATGACTGTCTTCAATTGTTTCCCACTTATTGTGAAGTGGGGAAAGGTAAGCCTGCCACTAAAAGATCTCTTGCCAGGAGGATTGTTTTTTGTATGCAATTCTGCTATGACAAATTGGGTAGAACACCCCCTTCAGGCCTGAGGGCTCACTCCACTAGGGGTACAGCTGCTACTCTAGCTGTGGCCAGAGATATACCCTTGTTAGAGATCTATAAAGCAGCCACCTGGAAAACAGTACATTCATTCACCAAGCATTACTCCCTGGACATCCAGGCTAGGAGTGATGCTAGGTTGGGCACAGCAGTACTGCAGAGCTTGTTCCCAAAGTAGGTTCTGCATTCCCTCCTCCATAGGGAACTGCTTGGTAGTCTGCATTATGTCTGAATACAGCAAGACTTCATGTTGTTTGAAGAAAAAATTACTCACCATAGTAATGTTGTTTCTTCTAATGGAGTCTTGCTGTATTTAGACCTCCCCCCTGCCTCCCCTCTCAGAACCTTTTTATTGGAAGTGGGCTGGCAGGTACAGTGTTGCACCTCAGGGGTGTACCTTGTACCCTCCCTCTTGGTGGGGTAGCTGTTATGTTTATCCTTCTTATGTTGCGTAGCTTAATTTGTCACTACCTTGTTTCTTCTTGGGTTCTCAACTTGAGCCTGTTTTGGACCCCAAAAATATTTTACCTTTTGGCTATATGTTTCAAACAATTTCCATATTATAGTGCTAAGTTAGTTAGTTGCTCATAAGAATCTGACTATTACACTGGGAAGTACCACAGACAGAGTTTTGAAAACCAAGCTCGAGCTCAACGTTCCATGCTTCTGCATGGAGTTAACCCTTTCCTCTCCGGGGCAGTTCAAGTGCTGGGGCTAACTGCATTATGTCTGAATACAGCAAGACTCCATTAAAAGAAACAATATTCCTATGGTGAGTAATTTTTTCTTGTCTGTCATTGCCTTTTCCAAAAAGGCTGACAGATTATACCATGCCCCAGAGGGGAAAGACCGTCTAGAGAACCACCCTAAGGCAGAATCGGTAGTCATCAATATGGCTCACGACCACTCCAAGCAGCTGAAGCACATGAGTACTTCACCTCCTGGAAAGGAGTTGAGGCAACTGGATCAGTTTGGTGAAAGGTCTTCTCGTCCTCCACTTTGGTCTTGAGAGCTTTGAACTATGTTGCCCACATGGCCTGTTACCAGAAGATTATTTTGGGCCAGCTTAAGACTCAGTTTCAGTCCTTGCCAAACTCTGAAGCCAAGACACAATTTGAGCAGATTGTAAAGACGGCAGAAATTACCTACTGTCAAACCTTGCAAGAGACTTATGATGCAGTCGATGCCTCTGCTAGAAGCACAGCAATGGTGGTCTGTATACGTAGACATTCCTGGCTGAGGGTTTCTGGCTTTGCCCAGGATGTCCAGGCTTCCATCCTGGATGTTCTCTTCAGGGGCTCGGTGCTCTTTGGAGGGGACATTCAGGACTGACTTGTAGGAGAGAGGAAAGGCCCTTAGGTCAGTGGACTCCCTCTACCATGCCAATCCTTAACCCAAGCAGCCTTTTTGTGGCCAGTAAAGGCACCAGATGAGGCAGTAGCCCAGCAAATGTCAGGGCAAATGTCAGGCTACCTCTTTGGGCTCCACCCCCCCAAGTCTCAAAGAGCTTCCAGGGTGGTGCTCCTGAACCGTCCCTCCACCTCATGACTCATGGAATGCCCCCCCCCCACCATCAGATCTGGAGAAACCAGTAGGAGGCAGATTCACCAGTCACCTGTCTGAGTGGGAGGTGATCATGACAGACGCTTGGGTGCTTCAGCTCATAGCTCAAGGTCAAATGTTTGAATTATTATAAACCTCCAGAAAATCCTCCAGATCACTCTCATTACCCACAGGGTCACATTCCACTCATCAGAAAGGAAATCTCAGCTCTACTGCAGAAATCCACCATAAAGCACATTTCCCAGAGGCAGATAGGAAGGGGGTATTACTCCCACTTCTTTCTGGTCCTCAAAAAGACTGGAGACCTCTGACTAATACTGGACCTCAGCACATTCAACCTTTACATGGAGTACAAAAGGTTTTGCATGTTGACCCTCCTGGGACTGTTACCACTACTACACCAGAGACGCTGGCTCTGTGCACTGGACATGCAGGATGTTTACCTGCATATCCCGGTTTTCCCAGCCCACCACTGCTTCCTCAGGTTTTCCATCAAGGGGAAGCATTTCCAGTTCAAGGCCCTCCCCATTGGCCTATCCACAGCACCAAGGGCTTTTACCAAGTGCCTAGCAGTGGTGGCAGTGGATTTGAGGCACACAGGTCACTATGTGTTCCTGCACCTCGATGACTGGCTCCTGTCAGCCCTGATAAGGCACAGTCTGGAAACCTCTCTAGCAGTTACTCAGGACCGGTTCCACAGGATATGGTCATGATGAACTATCCCAAGTCTCACCTTACTCCTTCCTAGTGCCTCCAGTTTATAGGGGCAGTTCTAGATACTACAAAGGGTCAGGCCTTCCTTCCTTTAGACAGGGCAGAAATGCTGCAGAGACAAGCTCGACTTGTGGCCTCCAGTCATTGGACTATGGCCAAAACAGTCTTCCACTCTGTAAGCCTTATGATGGTGGCTATCCACACAGTACAAAACAAAAGGTTTGCAAGCTCAACCCCTGTATTTACAATACAACTTAATGAAATTAGTAGGGTGGCTCCTAGTGTGTGACCGAACAGAAACATACAATTAAAGTACCATGGCACTCCCCCAATTTTGCTTCATTCAAGCCTGCAATTTTTTAAATGATTCCTTACTTTTCATACATTTCGGAGGGGCTCTTAGTTCTCATTATCCAGCTGAACCATGATTAAGCCTGACGACTTCAGCAAAGTGACCACCTCCATCAGTCAGGTAAAAAGCATCACATTTTAACTTGCCGTATTAGAGCTGAGGTCTCCTTGCTTCCTCTATTTTTAATGAAAAGACCACTCTCCCGGCTTCATTACTTATAGTATGCTCTGGCCAATGAAAGGCTCACAGGTGTTTAATAGGGAGATTAGCAATTCGAAGAAGGCCAACATTCTCCTACATTCAAATCAATAAAAAAGCTTTGCAAGCTCAACCCCTGTATTTACAATACAACTTCAAAAAATTATTGGGGTGGCTCCTGGTGTGTGACCGAACAGAAACATACAATTAAAGTACTATACCAGGGCACTCCCCCACCCCCATTTTGCTGCATTCAAGCCTGCAGTTTTTTAAATGATTCCAGTATTCTTACTTTGGCCTTCTTCTAATTGTAAATTGTTAAAGTGTGATGCTTTTTACCTGACCGATGGAGGTGGTCACTTTGCCGAAGTGGTCAGGCTTAATCATGCTTCAGATGGATAATGAGAACTAAGAGCCCCTTCGAAATATATGAAAAGTAAGAATATTGGAATAATTTAAAAAATTGCAGGCTTGAATGCAGCAAAATGGGTGGGGGGTGCCCTGGTACTTTAATTGTATGTTTCTATTCTCTCAGTACCCTTGGCATGGCTTCTCATATGAGTCATGCAGTGTTCAGGGTTCAGTTGAACCAGAGGTCGGATGAGCTGGACCACAGGGTTCTGGTGTCCAGCCCAATGAAAAAGGATCTCCACTAGTGGCAAGATTTGGACAATCTCTGCTGAGGGGTCCCCTTTGGGCCTTCCCCGCCAGTTCAGTCCCTGACCATGGATGCATTGGGTCAGGGCTGGAGAGCTCATCTGAGAGACTGCAGAACCCAGGGATCCTGGTCTCAGCAGGAGTTCTCATGGCACATCAACATGCTAGAGATGCACGTGGTTCTGTTCACCCTTCAGGCCTTCCAGACCTTTCTTCTACTAGGACTACTCCAAATCCAGCCAGACACCATGTGTGTGGTCTTGTATGTGAACAAACAAGGAGGCACTTAATTGTACCCCCGTGCAGGGAAGCGATGCAACTATGATACTGGGCAGTTCAGTACCATCTCCAGCTGTATGCAGTACATGTCCCAGGCATCCAGAACATCTAGGTGGACAGTCTCAGCTGCCCCCAGGCAGGGGATCGCAAATAGGAGCTGCAATATTCAGTGGCCAAAAGCATATTCTGCCTTTGGGGTCGACCAAATCTCGATCTGTTCGCCTCCCCATACAACTCAAAACTATACAAGTTTTTTTCACTTATTCCCAGGCCTGATGTCTTCTGGTGAGATGCACTGTCTCTTTGCTGGAAGGGGAGGCCACTGTATGCCTTTCCTCCCTTACCAGTCTTGCAGAGGGTGCTCCACAAACTGCAAGCAGAAGGAGCTCAGATGGTTCTCATCACTCCATATTGGTCTTTCCAAATATGGTTCTCTCTACTCCAGCAGTTAGCAGTGGAGCCTCCAGTTCCTCTTGCCCTGTGCCAGGATCTTCTGACTCAGGATCAGGACAGGCTGATCCATCTGGACTTCAGGACCCTTCACCTGTTTGCATGACACCTTCAGACATAGCAGTTTGTCACTTTGGAGTCTCCACTAGGGATGCTGAAGTCCTTGTAAGGCAAGAAAGCCATCTACACCCACCTATGCAGTGAAATGGAAGAGATTCTCCATCTGGGTGACCTCCAAGGGTTGGGACTCATTTCTGTACCCTGTTCTGCAGGTCTTGGAGTATCTGATGCACATCTCCAACCTGGCACTTGTCTGCCATTTATGCCTGCCACACTCCTGCGGAATGCAAAACCTTGTCTCAGTTGGCGGTCTCCTGTACCATTGTGAATGGAATTCTCCATATAAACCCCCCAGTGAGGAACCCTTTTCCCCCATGGAATTTTAACTTTATCCTTGATAAACTCACATTGCCTCCCCTTGAACTGGCCATGAGTTGCAACCTGCGCTATTTGTCCTGGAAAGCACTATTTTTATTTGCCATAACTTCTACTTGAAGGATTTATGCACTTTAGGCCCTACTGTGTAAGGAGCCTTATTTGATTTTCCACAGAGATCAGGTGGCTCTGCGTACTATTCCTAAGTTTCTACCAAAGGTAGTTTCTGAGTTTATGCTGAATCTGACTATACACTTGCCAGTGTATATCCCTAAGCACTCTAACCAAGGGGAGGCCATTCTACACACACTTGATGTGCACAAAAGATTGCATTACTACATGAATCAGATGAAATCAGTCTACAAAACATATCAGCTTTTTGTTTCCTTTGCACCTGAAGGACAGGGTGCTGCAGTTTCTAAACAATGTTTGTCCAAATGACTGGCAAACTGCATCCTGTTTTGTTATCAGAAGTATAACAAACCCCTTCTGGGGGAAGTTAAAGGGCACTTGACCAGAGGCATGGCTGCATCTACTGCTTATTTTAGAAATGTTTGTGCCATGGAGATTTGTGCAGCAGCCACTTGGAGCTCTGTCCACACTTTCACTAAGAATTACAGTATTACAGTCTGGAGGGTGTAATGCTCTTGTCTGCCTTGGGGGGCCATCCGATGTGCACTAGTCACAGGACGATTTCAGCTCTGGGGCCCTGATCCTTGGGTAGCCTGGGCTGGAGTGTCCGCTAACTGACACATGACTCAGGGGTTCTGGTCCTGCTGTGGTCCTTTTAAGAACTCTTGGAACTGTTGTGGACTGTACTGCCACTTAGGATTTGAACTGCAGTTGTTTACTGGGGGTGGCTATTTGGATCGGACGGCCCAGCGATGGGCACTAGAGAGCATTTGCTAGTGGGATGTGTGGCCCCGATTACCTGGAAGTGTCCTTGAGACAGGTTTTTCAGGTTTTTTTCCAGTTGTTAAACCTTGAGACAGGTGCTGGTGGGCTTACATCTTTGGGACCCCTACATCTGGGCGGCAGTTTGTTTTAAGTTGTCGTCTGTGGGGGGCATTGCATTTGAGGCCATTGGATCTGTGGTGCTGTGTTACATCTATTTTTGGAAGACACTGTGGACATCCAGAAAAAATTCATGGTTTTGGGGAATTTTAAAGTTTAAAAAGTTTTTTACTGGTGAGTCTGTGAGAGAACCTCTGGAATTTGCACTTTACTCATCTTGACTTATTAACTGCTGTAGCGGGCGTACAGCAGATTGGTTTTAACTTTGTTGGCTGACAGTAGGGGTGCTAGCACCATCGCTCCCAAATATAAACTTTGAAGCTCTGTCATGCTTAGCCTTATTCCCAAACATAGACTGTTAATAGTGAATTTGGACCTTACACTGTATAAGGGGTTGCTTTTATTTTGGGGGGGATTGGGAGATTGTGGGCATAGTTTTATTTTGCATATTTGTATTTTGATTTGTTTTATTTTGTATTTCTTTATGTTTATTTGTTGTCTGACTGCTGAGGTGGGCTTCTTTAGGTATGTGTTGGCAGAAATCTCTCCTGGTCAGGTGCTACTCTCCCACTGAGCTCTGTGGACTCCGCCCTTTTATCTGTCCCATGTTGTCTGCTGAAGGTACATGGGCTATGTCAGGATTTGGGGATAGTTGGGAGGAGGCATATAGGTGGAGGCCTTGAACTTGAAGGGAAAGTGGATCTGGGGGGCAGATTGGGGTGGTGGGTACTAGAAGATGCCCTGGGGCAAAATGGATTCCTGAGAGGGCTCCTCCCTCTCTGGTCCCCATACCCAAGGGCTCCCCTTTAGGTGGGCAGATGACACAGCCTGCCTCTGTGGCCCATCCTACTTGGGCAGTGTTTTGTAATGCCAGGTCTATCAAAAACAAGATAGCAGTGATTGCTGATCTTGTTTGGTCATTTGACCTGACTTGCATCATGGAGACCTGACTAGATGATAATGCTGACCCAGTTCTTGAGTCAGCCATTCTGACCAGATTCTTAGTGATACACTGCTCAAGGATGGATCATAGGGGCAGGGGTGTAGTCATATGTTTTAAGATAGAACAGGGCCTTGTAGATGTGCCAGTGGGGGAGACCAAGTCCTTTGAGTGTATCATAGGTGCAGGTGAGTGCAGGATTCTTTTCGTCCACCATCCACCCAGGGGTGAGAAGCAATTTCTGCAGGAAGTCACAGACTTCATCATTGATATGGTGTTAGAGTACCCCAGATGAATGGTTCTGGGGAACTTCAGTGACTGGGGTCGACGATGAACTCTCACAATTTGGTCAAGATTTCCTCCAACTTATGAACTTGGTGGGCTTCACACAGGTTATTACCTCTGTGATTCATGGACATGATCACAGACTTGGTTTCCCTACTGGTGGTAGAATCAGTTGAATAGTCTGACCACCACACTGTAATGTTTAATTTCCAGGATCCCCACATAGGCCTGCCCCTACAGAAATGGTCCAGTACTGCCCTTTAAAGGGTCTGACCCCAGACGACCTGATAGCCATGCTGGACCTATCGTTTTTTCTGAATGCAAGTGTGAAACCAACCAATCTGTTACAGGCCTATAATAAGGCTGTGACTGAGGCTCTGAACTCCATCCCTCCTGTCTGTGTTTGTTCCCTCACCCTTAGCCCTCAGTCCCTTTGGTTTGATGGGACCATGAGGGAGCTGAGGTGAGAGGGGATGATGGCTGGAACAGCACTGGTGGAAATCGGGCCTTAATGCCAATAAACTTAGATTGATGGCCCATTATGCAGACTATCAATCATCCATCTCCCATAAGGAGGCAGAGTTCCTGTCCAGGGAGATCGCTGCTTCACAGAATTGATCAGCTCAGCTCTTCTGAACTATTGATAGACTGTGCAATCCAGCCTGTCTACAGTTTCGGAGAGCATTGTCACAGGAGAAGTGTGATGAGTTTGCTTGATTCTTTGCAGATAAGCTTGCTGACATTAGGTCTGAGATCTGCGCTGCTCATTCCAGTGGATACGGTGATGGTCGATGGGAGGCTGCAGCACCTTGGTTTGTCTAGTCTGATTTTGACTGGTTGGTGATGAGGGATATCATGAGGATCATCCAGAACATGCAGCTGACCTGCTGTAATTTGGAACCAGTCCCAACCAGCCTCCTGGTGGGGTGCCTTGATGTTATCAGCCCAGTCCTAGCTCAGACAGTCTGGTGTTCATTAGAGATAGGTGTATTCCCTGACACCCTGAGGGATGTGGTGGTGGCACCTCTCCTTAAGAAATTATCTCTCGAATCAGACTCTGTCTCTAACTACAGACCTGTCTCTAACCTTCCCTTTGTGGGTAAAGTTATTGAGAAGGTGTTGTGCTACAGCTGGAGAACCATCTTACTATCCACAACCTCTATGATCCTCTTTGGTGTGGATTTTGGAAGACATATAGTACCAAGATGGCACTAAGTTGGGTACTCAATGACTTCCTGATAGTGAGAGATCAGAAGAGCTTTTCCATCTTGGTTCTCCATGATCTTTCTGCGGCATTTGACACCATGGGCCATGGTGTGTTATTGGAGTACCTGCAGCTGATCTGTAGACTGTCTGGTACTGTCCTCAGGTGGTTCCACTCATTCCTTACTGGCAGATTTCAGAGAGTGGTGTCTGGGATTAATTCCTCTGACCCATTCTCCCTGTCTTGTGGGGTGCCGCAGGGCTCTGTCTTATCACCCATGTTGTTCATGGTGTATAAGCTGCTGTTGGGAGACATTGTAAGATGGTATGGACTGAGTTTTCACTGCTATGCAGATGATACTCAGCAATACATGTCCTTTGTGCCCAAGCAGGATGGAGCTGTCTCAATATTTAACAACTGTCTCGCTGAGATCAGAGACTGGATGAGTGCCAACTGGCTGAGGTTTAACCCTGACAAGAATGGGCTTTATTTTTGATGAGGGGTTGACACTTAGATCTCAGGTGTCGTCTGTTGTCAAGACCTCATTTTACCATCTGAGGAATATCATCTGGATGATGCACCTGGTTTCACATGATGACCTTCCAAGGTTGGTCCATGCCTTTGTGATCTCCCGCCTTGACTATTACAACTACCTGAACTTAGGGCTACCGGTGGTTGATATCTGCCATTTGTAGCTGGTGCAGAATGTGTCTGGCAGGCTATTGACTGGTCTACATAGAATGATACATAGAAACATAAACTTTGGCAGCAGATAATGACCTCCAGGCCCACCCAGTCTGCCCATTTCGCTATCTATTGATATGCTACATATCCTAGTTAACCAGCAGCCTATTTCCTCCTGCACCTCATCAGAATTGCCTTATGTGTGTCCCATGCATTCTTGAATTCCCCCACTGTTTTTGACCCCTCAGCCTCCTAAGGAAGGCTGTTCCATGCATCCACCACCCTCTCTGTGATAAAATACTTCTTCATGTTGCCCCTGATCCTCCCCCATCTTCAAATTTTGCCCCTTTGTTCTTGCACATTTCTTTTTCTGAAATATACTACCCTCTTGGATGTTGTTGATTCCCTTGAGGTACTTGAAGGTCCCCCTCCCTTCCTCATTGGATTCTACCCTCACATCTTTGTATACCCAATGCTGCACTTTTCACCCTCTACCCACCCTTCCTACATTCCTTCTCCCCCCCTCCCCTCTTCCCTCTGCCTATGACTCTGGCACTTCTTCTCTGTTGTCTATTTTCTCTGACAAATGCCGCTGGCTGCCTTGTTACAATGCTACCCATGAATTGTATTAATCTGTACTCTGTTTGCAATGTCCACATTGTTGTAATGTCTGTCTTGATGTTCCCCATAATTTGTATTTCTCTGACGTGGAACCTTTCTAAGAGAGCCAAGGCTCAAAGGTATTTGTAATCCTAGACTTGATAAATAAATAAAATAAAATATTATGTTCCCTCTCTCCCTCCTTTCCCCCTAGAACACATCACACCTATGCTCTGTGGCCTGCACTGGCTGCCTAGTCAGTGGGAGATCACATTCAAGGTTGACTTGCTGACCTATAAAGCCCTACATAGATAAGGACTGTGTTACATGCAAGATCTTCTTTACCCCATCACCCTCTCTGCCCAATTCACTCCACCAATGAGGGATTGCTAGAGGTACTCAGGGTCTTTTTAAAGACTGTGGATGCCACGGCTTTTGCATTTGTGGGCTGTGGCCCCTACCGTGTGGAACTGTGTACCTCATCAGATAGAGAGTGCCTGACTGTGGAGAGTTTTAAATCTGCACTAGAGACACATCGTTATAATCTTGCTTATCCTGAGTCCTGATGATTTGCTGTTGTAGATATGCATTTTATTATTGATGGCTATTTTAATTTTAGAGTTTCATTTTTTTTTTTAACTTAGATTTTTATTAATTTTTCATTATTAGACCATTTACATTTGATTCTCTTTACAGGGTAAACATTACAGAATTCCATTCGTCTTGAAGTTAAAATCATTTTGACAGGACAATACATAAAAGCAAATGACATAAATTTCCATTATATTTCTTCTTGGGTATGGGAGCATCCTCTTATACATTTTGCAGGCTGGACTGAGTAGTGGAGTCCTCACTCAAGGTGGAGGGTGAGCCCCATTTTCTCATATCGAACCAAGTCTATAGTTCTCTCAGTCTTCTTTTCTCTGCTCATCTAATAACTTCCTCCCTTATCCCATCTGATTCGTCCTCATACAAAGTAATAAAACTGTGGTGTCCTTCTTGTCTTATTAACTGACTGTAACCCTTCCATTTCCTATTGCCCTTCTCCTCCCAGAAGATATTCTAAGGTAGGGGACGAGAAGAGAACCCCCAACCCTCATTTTAATTTATAGAGGGAAAAAGTGGGCCTTGTGTGCCGGTCTAAGGTATAGTAGAAAAAAAAAAAAAATAATAATCACGGACAGTTTACCTCTGTTGTCAGAATTGATTGGTTAAGAGCAGGCATCTGTAGTTTAATGACATTTCTAGGCCTTCTATCCGGATATCGATCTAGTTTATTTATCCAGCTCATTTTGTCAGGAACTGGTCGAGCACCGGAGTGCCACTTTTGTTCTCCAGATATTCATAGAATGAGAGCCATCTTGAGTTAAATTTATCTGTTTGCAACCTTAGTTTAGCTGTGAGGGCTTCCATTTTCTTAATATTAATCACATTAGACCACCATTTTGAATATGTCCCTTTTTCCCTGGAAAGCCATCTTTGTGTGATAGCTTTGGTAGCAGCTGCTATTAGTATAAAGAACAAGTATCTTTGGGCTTTAGTTTTAACCTCGGGGGGGGAGCCCCAATACCACATAAGGAAAGTCTGGCTTATCTTTTAACTGCAGTATGTCTTTTATGGCTAGGGTTACCTCTTCCCAGTACTCCGCCAGCTTCCGACAACTCCAAAAAATATGATATTGAGACCCTTCTCCGTGCACCCCCTACAATATTTATCATTTCGGGAGGTGTCAAATTTGGCGGAGATCTCTGGAGTTATAAAGTATCTAACTGAGATTTTCCATCTAAACTCTCTCCATACTGGTGAATTGGTGGTTTTATGTACTCCTTGCCATATAAGTGACCAGTCCTTGTCTGATATTTGACCCTCAAATTCTGCCTGCCATTTATTTTCTACAGCTTGAACCTGGAGTATCCCTGAGCCCTCCTGCAGAGTCTGCTGTAAATATGAAACAAGTTTTTTGGAGTCTCCTTTTTGGCTTCTCAGGTACATGCATTTTAGCGGTGGGGCAGGGTCATTTTGTATAGCACTTATCCCAACAGTGTTATTGATAAAGTGTCTACACTGAAGGTATCTAAAAAAAATCTTTTTGGGGTAGTTCAAATTCCTCTTGGAGCTGCGAAAATGTTTTAACCCCCTCCACACACACTATCTGGCACAGATATTGGAGTTCTCTGTCTGACCATCTTTTCCAGCAAGCATCAGCTTATGTTGCTGGGAATTGTGGCAAGTACTTCAGTGGATATCTTCAGTGGGAAAATATCTCCCACCACTGTCTAACTCTAAGCCAAATTTTCAAGGTGTTTCTAGTCCAAATGTTACTTAAATTTTTAAGGTCTGCAGCTCTAATTACCCATGGCAGGTACCTCAGGGAGACCCGAGGGTGTGCTCCTTCCTCCATTCCGTACCATCCTTCTCCGTTCTTAGGCGATAGCATTTTTAGTATAGGAACTGTCTGGGCCGCTAAATAATATTTTAACAAGTCTGGCACTCCCATTCCCCCCTTTTCTTTCATCTCCGTTAGTATGCTCCACTTCTTGCGTGGACGATGTCCTGCCCAAATAAATCTGGACAGCTTTTTCTTTAGTTCTCGCCATACCCCCTTATCGATAAGAATAGGTAATGTCGAGAATAGGAACAAAAATCTAGGTAGAATGTTCATCCTGATAGCGTCCACTCCGTTCATGAAGCTAAGGGGAATGCTCTGCCACCTCTGCAAGTCTTCAAATATTCTTTCTTTTAGTATCTGGTGGTTATAAGAATATAATTTGTTGATGTCTAATGGAATCGTCACTCCCAAATATTTAATTTTGTCCTTAACCCACTTAAAGGGTACTATATTCTTTAGCTCTGTATCTGGCGCTCCACCCAGACTCAAACTTTCCGTTTTTTTCTATGTTCACCTTAAAACCTGAAATTTGGCCAAATCTACCCAACAATTGGAGCACCGCTAGCACAGAACTAACTGGGTACCCCAAATACAGCACTGTATCATCTGCATATAACGAGATCTTATTTTCAATATTGTTTATTAGTATCCCCTTTATATCTGGGCTTTGGCGAATAGCCTGTGCCAGTGGTTCCATAGTCAGTGCAAATAGTAGGGGACAAAGGACACCCCTGTCTTATTCCCGTTTATGTCAGATCTCTCTGAGCACAAGCCATTAACCTGACCTGGGCAGTTGGGTTCTGGTAACATGTTCACCCACTTAAGAAAATTTCCCACCCCATTCTCAACATCACCTCCTGCATATACACCCAGTTCACTCTGTCAAACGCCTTTTCAGCGTCAAGAAAAATTGCCACTGGGTTTGTATTGCTGGTGTATTTTCGAGACCATATTCAGGAGTTTCCTGATATTGTCTTGCAAGTGCCTGTCGGTATAAATCCTGTTTGGTCTGAATGAACTATGAGCCCTATACATTGCTGCAGTCTAGAGGCCAATATTCGGGTTAGGATTTTTAAGTCTTGGTTGAGGAGAGAGATGGGCCTATAGGATGAGCACTGAGATCTGGGCTTACCAGGTTTTGGGATAACTGTAACCAAAGCTTCTTGCCATGATTTTGGGAGTGACCCTTCTTCCAAACTAGCGTTATAGATCCGCACCAATTTGGGTACTAATAACTTACTGAATGATTTGTACCATTCCGCTAGCAAGCCGTTAGACCCTGGTGTCTTACCTGTCGGAAGGCTTTTAATAGCTATATAAATTTCTTGCTCTGTGATTGTGGCTGAAAGTGTCTCCTGTATCTTTGCTGGAAGGACAGGTAATTTTATGGAGTCCAGAAAGGCCGAGGTCTCCGATCTAACTCTTGTTTCCCCCCTACTCTCTGTGTAAAGTTCTTTGTAGAATGCTCTGAACTGTGAGGCAATTTCTGGTGGCTTGACCCAAATTTTATCCATATTCACACTGTCCCTATCATTGAGACATGTCTCTCAGCTTGTCTTCTTAAGCGAAGGCTAATAGTCTCAGGCCCTCCCCTCATTTCGTGATACTTTGATTACAGAACCTAATGAGGCCTCGGCCTCCCTACACTCCAGATCATGTAGCTCTTGTCTGGCCTGATTTAAATCTTTTAGAATCTTTTTCGACCCTGTGTTTTCTTTATGTCTTGCTTCTAAGTTTGAAATTTTTCTCTTAAGGTTTTCATTCTTTTCATCTGTTTTTCTTTGTGAAGCATAGCTAATTATTTGGCCCCTTACCACTGCCTTAAGGGTGTCCCACCACAGCATAGGTGAACATTCTCCTACAGATGAGTCCTGTTCCAAGTTGGAAATTGTCTTGTCAATAAGTTTTTTAAAAGATTCATCATTTAACAAGGATATGTTTAGCCTCCAAAGGGGAGTTTTTTCCTCTTGCCCAAGGGTAAGTTTTACTGAAATTGGGCTATGATCCGAAAGGGTGATGGTATGTATCTTAGATTGTTCAACTGTGTGTAACTCTGTTTTTGGCATTAGGAAAAGGTCTATTCGTGAGTATGAGTTTTGTGCCCCAGAGTAAAAAGTATAATCTCTTTCCCCTGTGTGTTGTTCTCTCCATACATCTACCAGACCTGATTCCGACATCAGGGCTTTAAGCTTTCTGCTTGCCATTTTGTTAGTGTTCTGGTTGCCTGATGAGCGGTCTAGGTGTGGTGAGGTTACTGTATTAAAATCACCCCTATCAGTATTAGTCCTTGAGGTAGAGCTAGCCACTTTGCTAAAAACTTCTCAGAAATCTTTCAGTTCCTACATTTGGAGCATATATATTAACTAGGTGTATTAGTTTGTTGTACATTGAACAGGTCGCCCTAACAAACCTTCCCTGAAGCCCTTCTTCTGTTGAGTCAACCTTCAAGGGGCTGTCACGTCTAATAAGTATCGCCACCCCTGCCTTTTTACTTTTAGGGTGTGAGGCTGCCACCACCTGATTCACCCATCTCCTCCTGAGCTTAAGTGCTCCATCTGTGAGAGGTGTGTCTCCTGTAGAAAGGCCACATCACAACCCAAGAGCTGAAGTTCTGACAATAACCTAGCTCTTTTCACTGGAGAATTAACTCCTTTTACATTGTATGAGATTATATTCAACTGAGGCATTTGATATCTGGAGGTTTATCCTTTATGCACCAGTAGCCAGCCCTATGCAGTCCATGAGTCCTCAGTCCAGCCTGCAAAAGCCCAAAATTAAACCCCAAAAATTTCAAGACTTTAAAACATAAAAAGTTGTGATACAACTTGGTACCTAATTCTGGTACTATTAAAACAGATAACATTAAAACTATATACATTATATCGGTGTTGTTCTCGATGGCTTCCATGTGAAACCCACGGCAAAAACCCGTGGGGGGTCTTTTCAACCCAAATGGTGCCCCCTAAGATTGGGGCAGGAGGTCTAAGTGAGTTCCTGTCAGGAGCCCTATCACCCCCTTAGGCCCGTCACTCCGAGATCAGGCCGAGATGTAAATGACCAACTTCAATTTCCTTTCTAGGAGCCCCCGCTCCCACCATCTTTCCCCTTCTCTCTTTAACTCTGTCTTTCTCCCTAACCGTGTTGTTACCTCTTAAGACTCCACGTACTTATCCCTGTCTTCTTCCCCTTAATTTCTACATTGTCTCTAGGAAATTGTTTCATCCCTGCCCAGTCTGACATTATATTAAGTTTCTTATCTGTCCCCCACTTCTACATCTAGACCTTCTTGGGTTACTATTAGCTTATAGCCCTTTCCTTCTTTATCACTTATCCCTTTCTCTTCTAGGGCCTCTCTTACCTCATTAGAGGGATAGCTCCCCCCCCAGTGAGCAGAAGACTTCTTCCCTTCCCAATTCCTCCCTCTTTATACCTCAGGTTACTTCAACCATCTCGGGTTTTCATTCTGTAGGTTATCCTTGCTTCCCTTCCCCCACTAATGGAGCTAGGTCCTTTCCCTTTTACTCTTTTAAATTTAGTTGTCTTTATCCATCTTTCTATCCTTAACTACTATCGTCAATATCTGGTATTCATCTTGTGGGTTGCCCTTACCCCCCGCCTGTAAAGATAATTCTGTATATTTTTGCCCTTTGGTTAAGATTGTCCCTCCTATTTGCCCTTCCATTAACTTATTTTCTTGTGTGTCCACCCTCCCCCCAACTTCTCTCCTTGCTTTTACTTGCATATAACCACCCTCTATGTATCTATGTTTTTCCTTTCACCATTGCTGAATCCTTTTCCTTTTTCCTAATATTTTGTCCCCCCCCTTTCCCTTCCCCATCTTCTACCCACAACCTTAACTAAATCTCTTTTGTCTCAGTTTTCTTCTGCTCTTACTGTGTTCCATTTTTACCTGAAAGGGGCTCTTCAATGTCGTCCAGGGACCCATCTCCACCAGCGGTCGTTTTATAATAATGAGAACTCTTGTTTATTTCTATCATTCTCAAATGTCTTTTCCATTTCGAAGGGGTCTGCCATTAGGTAGACCTTAAAAGTCTCCAAGTTTATATGCAGCCAAACCCTCATTCCCTAGGTCCAGTAATTTAAAAGAGTTTATTTCTTCAGTAAGTCTATGATGGTTCCAAACTCTTCAGTCCAGTCCTTTAACTTGCCCATTTTTTTCTCCTACTATGGCCGGTCCTTTGCTTCCTTGTAAACGAGATTTTATTTTGATTATCAAGTCCTGGATATCCGGAACAGCTTTGTGTGGGTAAGAACCTGGGTTAGCCCTCTTTCTTCCTCTGAGATTCGAGACTCTAGTCCACATTTCTGCTTTCAATTTACTCTCCAGCCTCTGCATATCTAGGTCAGGGACGCATATTTCTAAACTTTGGAGAACTTGTGCTGCTTCCACCAAATCTGGAAAGACTTTGACCCCACTCTCTAGATGTATTTTGATTCTGGCTGGGAATAGCATTTGGGCCCTTATGTCTTTCTTGAGTTTTAACTCTCTGATAACCCCCCTGACCTTTTGTCTCTCTAACTGTAGTGCTGACGAAAAGTCTTGGTCAAAAAAGATTTGAGCACCTTCATATTTGAGGTCTCTTTGTCTCCACGCCTCCTGTAGAATCCAATCTTTACTTTGGAAAAAGACCATCCTGACAATAATAGACCGCGGTCTTGCAGCAGGGTCTTGGGGTTTAGCAACTAGAGATCTGTGAGCCCAATCAATGTCCATTTTGATATCTGGGGGGAGAGCACTACCCGTAATAAATGCAGTACCATGTCTGCTGTTGAGGGGAATCCTGCCTCTGCGTCCTCTGGCACTCCGTGTATTCGAAAATTATTTCTGCGTGATCTGTTTTCCAGATCCTCCAGTTTGCATTGGGTTTCTCTGTCCCTCTGTAATAACAGCAAAAGGAGCCTATCTGATCTCTCTTGTGTTTCTGAGATCAATGTAAGGTTGGATGCATTAGTAGTTACTTTTTTATTTAAAGTTTGCACCTCTTTTTTAAGGTCTGATAGAGATAGGTCGATTCTTGTGACTGTGGAAAGTATTTGCTGCAAAGTCCTCTGCGTCGTTTCCGAGTCGGTGCTTTCGGCGAAATCTGGCTCCCCAGAGGACTCGGGCTGTCGTCTCTGGCATGACTGGGCCGCGAATCCCTCCATGTCCTCATCTAGCACAAGCTGTTTCAATTTCTGCAGGCTACAAGCCGATTTAGCGCTTTTGCTTCTCTGCTGCTTGCCTGCCATCCTCTTTCCCTTCGGGGATCGATCATGTTTAGCTTACAGGAGTCGCGACTCGTTTGGGAGGTACTCTTTTTAAGACAGCGGAAGCGGAGCTGCTGAAGTTAGCTTGCGGCCATCTCCGTGACGTCACCGGAAGTCCCAGCTCTCCCAATTTTAGAGTTTTAATCAGTGTACAAGCACTTTGATTTTTTGGCAAATTGCACTTTTTATAAATAAAGTGAGTTGAGTTGACATTGCCTCTCGAAGCAGGGCAGACTTTGTATTAGCTGTCCTTCAGGGCCTTTTGTCATGATTCCCTGCTTCTTCTGCAGACCTTTATCCTGCCTCCTGTGTTCAGTCTTTACCTGAATTACACTGCTTGGGACTCAGTCCTAAGTATTATTGCCTACTGCAAGAGCCCTCTCAAATTAAGATAGTACAGTTATGTCAGAACTTACCATAACAGTAGATCTTGGACAGAGGCTCTTGCGGTAGGGAAGATTTTCCCTCCCTCCTTCCCCCCTGCTGCTGTTGCTTTTAAGCATTTCTAGTGGCTCCAGGAGCCCTCTCCATCTCCTGTTGCACATTCTCTTAGGTTTGCAGCAAGAGAACTGGAGGCGGCCATGGGGACCGCCCACTATATAGCACCGGGCTGACATTGGTCATGTGATGCCGGGTGGGCGATCCTCGACAGACACTGCTAGCTAATTTTTCCATGTGGTCCTAGCACCTGGCAGCTCAGTCCTAAGTGTTATTGCCTACTGCAAGAGACTCTCTCAAAGATCTACTGTTACAGTAAGTTCTTACATAACTGTACTTTTTTTTTAATTACAGTAACTGCCAAAAATGACAACTTTTCACAAAAGTTCCACAGTGTTGTTTTTGACAGTAAAAACCAATGGGTCAGAAGCGTTGCAGCAAACTTTCTTATACATTAATTACTGGTGAATGTTTTTTCCCATAGGAAAACCCAGTTACAAATTGCCATTATAACCTGCTGGTTATAACAGCGAACATGCACTGGGTTTCCCTCAGTCCACGCATGCGCCAGCCACTGCTGTTCCCTTCCTCAGTGCCAGACACTTCACCATCACTCACACTCGGTAGTAAGTTAATTACAAAAAATTACTTGGCTCTTTATGCTATTACAATTAAGTTTTTTTTTTTTTAGTACTCATTTTTTTGCCCTTGGCTGCTGCCAGGGAAGAGATCCATCCCACCCACCCCCATATCAGCTAGGTCCGGTCAGGATCCAAGTGTCGTGAAGCTCACATATGGGTTTTATCCCATGTGCATGCCTCCACCCCACCTGTCCATGGTGGGTCCAGTTAGGCATTGACCTCAGTGCATGATTGGGTGCACTTCTACACCTGACATGCAGTGGTCCACTGGTCCCCGCCCCAACAGACTCCCAATATGGTCCCAGACTGCTGCACCCCCTGCTAATGCCAGGGGTCTGTATGCATTGGGTACCAAATTCCTTCCCTCCCTCCCTGGATAAGGTGAGCAGTCCCTGGGATGCTCAGCCAGCCTCCCCCCTTCCCCGATTTAACCCTCTGATGTCCAAGGTCTTCTCCCAAACCACATTCATCAGTGCTTCAGACAGAAGTGCTTCTACTGCACCAGCAGGCTGGCACAATCAAGGTTTTTTTTAAACAATTTTAAAAAAATTAAAAAAGAGCAAAACAATTTGGTTTACCAGCCGCTTTAACCTGACCATGGACCATGCTGAAACCTGACAAGACTGCGGCTGCACAGGGATGTGTTTTTATTTTATATAATCGCTGTGGCTAAAAAATGCTGTCCAGCAATTATATAAAATAAAACATGGGGTGATATTTTCAACTTGGTTTTACACATGCCCATGGTGATAGATGCATGATTAACCCCTCAAGCTTCCCTCTCGGGGTTTATGTAGTATCCAACACCTTGGGTGTGCATAACAATCTCATTACGCACACCACACCACATATTATTGTATATTTTAAAATGGCTAGAAAGAGTACTGGGCTCTGATTGGTCAATCTGTGACTGGACCTGTGGTGTTATTCCGGTATAACATCATGGGTCTAATCCCAGCACATAGATGACTGCATCAATTCTTTATAGAATAATCACTCCATGCAGCTCCACTCAGCAGCCCCTTTCACAGATTCCCACTCACAAGCTGTCTTCTCTGTGTCCCGAACTCACTTGCACCCACCAGCCACACTGGCAGCTAACCCCCCCCACACACACAGTGTTCCCCCAAAACACATATGAAAAAATATTTAAGAGAAAAAAAGCTGTCATCTGAGAGAGCATTTCAACCCTGCATCAGCTGTAGTGTGAGAGTGGGTTTCATGCAAATAACTTCCTTACTTGCTGGACAGAACGCTTACATCCTACGGCTGCATTCAGAGGTGCTTTCTGTCACCACTCGGGTCACCATATAGAAAGTTCTGCTATTTTAAAACAACAATAATTAAAAAAAATCAAAAGTGGGACCGAGTGACAACCCGATAACAGGTGAAGCAGAAGTCTCTTGGTCCCGGCCACAAGTCAGTTGGCTGATGAGCTCTGTTTTGCAATGGTTTGTGACTCCACACTGAAAACATTTAATTGTGTCCCAGTAAATGCAGTGGGACTGCCTGAAATAAAGTAGGGGACAAAACCACAGAGAACCAAACAAAAAAAAGGAAAAGAAATATAAACAGAGGGAGACTTAAAACACAGAGATGGGGGGGGGGGCACTGACAGACAGGAAAGCTGCACCACCTTCCGGCCAAAACAGGAAGATTGGAACTATTTTAACCTGTATACTTACACTTACAAAACCCACAAAACTATGTTTTAAAATGGTATTTTTAATTTTTTCCTTTTTTTTCTTATGTAAAACAGACCCATTGTATAATAACAATAATGCATTCCAGTGTGTGTGTGTCATGCTGGGATAACGTCACTTCTAGGGTGCTAAACGAACTGGGCCTGCAGCCTCATGCCTAACTACACAAGGGTGTGATGTTATCCCAGCATGACATACACCATGTCATGCATTATTGCTTAATTTTATTACTGGTCATCATTTTTATGCTTCCTGAGCACATGTACAAGAAACGTAGTGCCACCATATGATGTTTTGGAGGTGTGCCGCTCACTCTGCCTATGCCCTAATCTATTTTGCAGGTATGACCACAACACACCAATGAATGGCCAAGCTGTCTATGACAGCAGTTCAGATGCAGCGGTGGTAACGTGTAGGCAATTTGCATATTGACGGCAAGCAGTGGCTGTCACTGGCCACCTCTCAGTCCCCTGAAAGCAGACAGGGGTGTCCAGTCCTCCTGCTGGCATGCCCCCTCCTCAGTTCATCTTCCAATGGGGTAGCACAATCTCTGTTTTGTGGTCACTGTGTGGAATCACCTTTTAGGACTGATTAATGAAATGACAGTGTTACTATTCATGAGGTGGCCACCCAAAAAGACTATGTTGCAAATCTGGTGAAAAAATTCCAAAAAATGACTGTGTTATGAGCGTGCGTTGTGCAGTTTCCACGCACACTCTTAACTTTGCACATCTGTAATATTTTCACTCCAGATTTTCAACACTGGCATTTTTTCACGCCTCCTTATGAACAGTACAGCTGTTATTTTTCACATCCTTGCCAAAATGTGTTTTCGCACTTCAGGCTCACAATAGCTTGGTCACTGTGGGAAATTAATGTTCAGGACAGATTAAGAAAATCACAGTGACACTATTCATGAGCAAAGGTCACAAAGGTCACAAAATGCCTATGTTGAAAATTTGGTGACGAAGTCCATAGAATGACTATGTTATGAGCATGCATTGTGCAGTTTCCAAGCACACTCATAACTTCGAGAATTTGTAATATTTTCATGCAAGATTTTCAGCATTGTCAATTTTGTATACCTCCTTATGAACAGTACAGCTGTCATTTTTCACATCCTGAAGGGAGATCATGTCATGCGTCTGGCCGGCTAGCTGCTGCTCCCTTAAAGGAAAGCAGCACAAAACAGTGGGGGCAAACACCAGGGCTGCAAAAACGCCTGTTTAAAACAACCTATATGGTTTAAACTAAATTCAGCTAACCTTTCTCCAGCTATGTACCTTTTTATCTTGCTCCTTGAGGCACCATGTCAAAAGTGCCGCCACACCGGAAGACGGAGTGTGCCCCTGCCATCCTGTCCTGTGCCGGAAGGCTCGTAAAAATGACGAGCGAGGCACATCTACCCGGGAGAAAAATAAACACTGTGGCATGTAGAGATATGATAACTACACCTCTACATCCAATTCCCGATGAAAACAGAAGAGATGTGTAATGTACTTTACATCATTATGAAAGTTGCAGCTCCGAGTTAGGTCATGCGCGGTAGTAGAGGGTAGAGGTGTAGTTATCATATCTCTACATGCCACAGTGTTTATTTTTCTCCTGGGTAGATGTGCCTCACTCAACATTTTTATGAGCCTTCCGGCACAGGACAGGATGGCAGGTGCACACTCCATCTTCCGGTGTGGTGGCACTTTTGACATGGCGCCTCAAGGAGCAAGATAAAAAGGTACATAGCTGGAGAAAGGTTAGCTGAATTTAGTTTAAACCATATAGGTTGTTTTAAACAGGCATTTTTGCAGCCCTGGTGTTTGCCCCCACTGTTTTGTGCTGCTTTCCTTTAAGCTCCCGCTCTCCTTCTTTACAATCTACTTAAATTGAAAGCTTTGGTATTATTTACATGGAGCCTGCCTACCTGACTTCAGTTTTCAACCTCAGTGGAAGCTCTCTCAAAAGTATTTTGGGTTGCTGATGAGATTAACAGACCGGAATGGAGACCGAGATGAGAGCGGCCCTTCCTAAACATACACCACTGTTCTCACCTGACAAGCAAGCCAAGAAAGCGAGGCCTCAACAGCAAGCATCTTTGGCTAAACAATTAAGTGCCCCCTCCACTCCGCTGCCACTAACCAAGGAGCGCTTCCTACAGGAAATACAACCATTTAAGGAGACACTATTGGACATAGCGGCTGATCTTAAAAACCTCCGCAGTGAAATGGCTGATCTTAAAATCAGGACAACGGACAACGAGGCATGTACCCATCCCCTGGAAATATGGCATGACAAGGCTGACCCTGAGCTAACAAAATTAAGACAGCAAATATCTAAACTGCAGCTGAAGACGGAGGACTTAGAGGGTTGTAGCAGGCGAAACAATATTTTAATTTTTGATCTACCAGAAGGGTCTGAAGGCTCCTCTCCCATTGCTTTTATACAGTTGCTCCTTACAAAAATCATGGGACCCTCACCACACAACCCTATCTACTTAATTGAATGGGCACATAGGTCACTACGTCCAAAACCAGAGGCCTCAGCCCCACCTAGACCAATGATCATCCACCTGCTTAATTACCTTGAAAGGCAACATATCCTCCTAAAAGTCAGAGAATTGCAAGCTATTCATTGGGAGGAGAAAAAATTGCACATCACTCAAGATTTGCCACTTGAAACTTGCCGGCGAAGAGCTACATTTCATCCTGTAGTCAGCAAACTGATAGTGGCCAGTATCAAATTTAGGATGGCCTACCCTGCATGTCTTCAAGTTTCAATAGAGGGCAAGTGGCAATCATATGAATCAGCCACTCAAGTCCAGATTGATCTAGCAAACAAGCTGCCCTCCCTCCCCTTGAAGCAATGAAATATAAATATATGGAAGAGACACTGGCTGCTTTTAGACTTCTTTTGTCTTCCTTCTCTTTCTATTATGCTGTCTAGGCTCTGTTTCTCTGTTTTCTTTTTTTAGATCTGTGCTGCTTACCTGAACTGTATTAGGATTAGAGCAGTCCCCATGGGACATCCTATCATTCCTGGTGGTGACTCGACAGGATCGGAACCTGACATAAGCTGAGGGAGCCCTACGTGATGGAGATCTGCGCAACATCTTTCTGACCTAAAGGAGGACTCTTTCTTAGGCAGTGTTTGTTTCAAGGGGGCTGGTTTATCTTCACGCTAACTTGGCGTCTGTCCACTGCCATCTAGTGTCCCCAGGGAAATAACTTGCTCTTTGTGGGTCGAGCCAAACATCTAGCCCTGTTGATGCCAAGCTGCCCTCTATTTGTTCTGCTCTCTTGCTGTTGTTTAGTTTATTTAAAGCTTTTCGTTTTGTTCTCTCTTCTTCTTCCTTTCATTTTTTCCTACTGCCCCAGGGATGGTCTCGAGCAAGCATTCATTAATTTGGAGAGATGTTTGTTTCCTACTCTGTTTTCTACTGTTTTACTCTTCACCTTTACATCCTTGGAGGTTTTTTTTTTTCTCTTTCTTTCCCTTTCTTACTGTGTTTTGTAGGCTGATGTCGAAGGTGGGCTCTGGGAGGGTAGAGGGGAAGGGGGAATAGCACTGGGTTAGACATGGCCTACCACGCGTACTGGTGTATGGGGGGGGTACCCTAGTCTCTCTCCTGAGTGCCAGTATAATTATCATCATGTTGGGTTTGGTTGTATGGCCTCTAGAGAGGTCTACTATGATGGATATTTCAAGGGGTAAGAAATATGACAATTTTGGACTGGTTAATACCTCCAGGTCACTCCCGAATGGGCTTATGGGGGGTGCATTTACTAGGGTACCAAAGGGATCTCTACCTAGTAAAAGTGTTACGAATAGTCTATGTTATGGGTCCTTAGGTAGAGTTATTGCTGTAAATAGTTTTCAGTGGGTAAAATATGGGGGGGGAGTTTAGTTATGACTAAGAGTGTTTTAATGCTTGTTACCGTTAATTTTGTATGGTGTTTACAGGTTGTGCTACATGTTTATTGTTCCAAGCTTTTACTAAGTGTTTATGGGAGGATGAGGAGCACCAGATTCATCCTATTGAGGGGTTATGGGTACAGGGAGGGAGCTGTGGTGTATTTTTTTTACTTAGTAAAGAGGCTGTACAGGAGGAACTGGAAAATGTATGGCCAATGGTATTAAAAAATTTGTAACATGGAATGTGAGGGGGGCTCGTGTACCCAGCAAAAGAATTCAAATACTTGAACACTTAGCTCTGCTACAAGCTAAAATTTCTTTTATTCAAGAGGTCCACCTCCTACCTGGGGAAGATATTAGCTTGCGCAGATGGGAGGTTGGACAAGTTTTTGCTTCTGGCATGTCGACAGTGACTGGGGGAACAGCTATCTTAATCCACCGGTCAGTTGCTTTTCAGGCTAAGACAATCATCACGGATCCGTTTGGGAGATACGTATTAGTCCATGGCCTTTTAGATCATATTGAGGTGGTTCTGGGGAGTGTATATGGTCCTGTTGGAGGGAACCCTGATTTCTTTCTGGATTTATCAGACAAGCTGCAGATGGTCGCGTCTCTACCAATGATACTAGGTGGAGACTGGAACTTATCCACCACCCAGGATTTAGATAGATCCAATCACTCACTTAAACCTCTCTCCATTGATCAGAAGGCGCTTTCCGACTTTTTAGACTCCGCTGGGTTATGTGACCCATGGAGGCTACAGAACCCTACGACTCGTATTTTCACCTTCCAATCCATGGTTCATTCCTCATGGTCCAGGTTGGACTATATATTACTCAGTCATTCACTGCTGCATGGTCTATGTGATTCTGTTATAGAACCAATTGTTATATCGGACCATGCAGCAGCTTGGGTGACCATTGCGTTAGACCGAGATTTCTATAAAGATCCGGTCTGGCGGTTAAATAAGCAACTTTTGAAAGAAGACTATATTATTACCAGAGTTTCAGACTTGATTCAGGTATTCCTTAGTCACAACCGGGGATCTGTTGCAAGGGTAGACCATGAGTGGTGCGAATTAAAAGGCTATTTGAGAGGGGAGTTCATCAGACTCGCCTCCACCCGTAAATGGAAAAAGGAGGCTGCAGCTACGTCACTTTTAGCTCAAATTAAGGCACTCAAACAATCTCCCCCTTCCCCTCCCTCGTCGGACACTCTGAAAACACTTCTACAGTTAAGGAATCAGTATTCCGTGTTACTGCAGGAGAAGGCTGAATTCGCCATATTAAGAACTCAAGCAAAATACATTGAACAGGGAGAAAGAGCGAGTCATCTCTTAGCCCTATGGTTAAAGATATTAGAAGCTTCCAGGCTAATCGCTTCTATTGAAGACCCCAGTGGAGTTGTTAAAACTCACCCAAGGGATATCACCTCAGTATTTAAACATTATTTTTCCTCCCTATACAGTAAGAGTGCTCTTTCCCCGTTTGAAAATGAGATGTTGGATTATTTGTCCACATCTTCCCTACTATCTCTTTCACCTGAGCAGCAATCCCTCTTAATTGCCCCTATCTCCCTCCGAGAAATTTTGTCTGCTATTAGTGACCTGGCACCAGATAAGGCCCCAGGCCCTGATGGCTTACCGTCAAATTTCTATAAACTGTTTGCTAAAGACCTAGCACCCAGTTTGCTCCATTTATACCAATATATGCTGTCAGGACAAATACAAGATCCAACCTTACTGGAAGCTTCAATTATTCTCCTTCTCAAACCTGATAAGACGCCACATTCCCCAGCAAGTTATCGCCCCATTGCCTTGTTAAATTGTGACGTTAAAATCCTTGCCAAGGTACTAGCTAAGAGGATAGAACAAATCTGGACCTCTCTACTTAGTCCCGAGCAAATTGGCTTTGTGGCCGGTAGAACTCCAGCAGACCACCATTGAAAACTCCAATACATTATTCACGCGCCGAAGCGGTCCCCCATCCCAATGGCACTAATTTCGTTAGACGCAGAAAAAGCATTTGATAGAGTAGATTGGGATTTCTTGTGGACCACACTGAGAATTATGAGTTTCCCTAGCCTGTTTATCAGATGGATCCAAGCCTTATACCTCTCTCCCAGAGCCAGAATACACTGTAATGGAGTAGTATCCGAGGCTTTTCCCCTTTCTTCAGGCACGTGGCAGGGTTGCCCACTCGCCCCCTTCCTATTTAATTTGTATTTAGAGCCCCTCATCAGGTGCCTGAACTCCTCCTCTCTAATTGCCGGTATTCCCATAGGTAATAGTGCCTCCAGACTTTCAGTTTATGCTGATGACATACTCCTTCACCTCTCGAGTCCGGTTCCCTCCCTAAAAGAAGCCCTGGTTATCATTGATAACTTTAGCAAATACTCGAACTATAAACTCAACATTGGTAAAACTGAAATCTTTCCTGTTAACCATGTAACATATAGCTCGGCCTTCAGTCAATTTGGTATGAAATGGACATCACGCTCCATTAAATATTTAGGAATTCATATTACCTTGAATCTAACTCTGTCGCGGAAGCTTAATCTGGAGGATTTATGGCACAGTATTCAGCAAGATTTAACAAGATGGAAAAACCTTCCGCTCTCGTTCTAGGGTAGAATTAACACTATTAAGATGAATGTTTTACCCAGACTATTCTACCCTTTAAATATGCTGGACATGTGGCTACCGATATCCTTCTTTCAACGTATTCACTCAGGGATTAACTCGTTTATATGGCGTGAAAAAACAGCCAGAAGATCTTATTTTAAATTGTCCCAGTCTAAGGATCTCAGAGGGCTTCGTCTTCCCAACTTTCTATTTTATTATTGGGCTTCCCATTTACACAAATGTGGGAAATGGTTATCTCTACCTGATTCTCTTACTTATCATGGATATACCCCACTATGGTTGCAAATTGAATCAGATTTGCTCGTGTCTCATAAAATAGTTCCAGTATCTCTTTTCTACATATTAAAGAAAAATATACTCAAAGCTTTTCACTCCCTCCCGATTGGCACTTCTCTAAGAGTTCTTTCTCAGCTTTTTAGGTATCTCAAGGTATCCCCAACTTTAGATTTTTCCCAACCTTTATGTACCAACTCGAACCTCAAAATTGGTAACATTCTTATAACTAGAAGATGGTTGCCAATTTCCCCTGAGCACACTGTTGCTGATTTTTATTCACAGGAACACATCCTGACCACGGAAGAGATTTTATTTAAGTTTGACTGGCCGGCGTCGGCAGCTTTTAAAATTCTTCAGCTTAAACATCTTTTAATCAAAACGTTTGGGTGTAAAACTAAAGCCTCCCAGTTTGCTGAATTTTTTCAGCAAATCTCTACTTCTGTTAATAAACTGCATGGTATATCTAAGTTGTATGGTCTACTTTATACCTTTCCACAAACCCCATCAGCTGTCGGTTCTAAAATCTGGCAAAGGCTCTTCCCAAATAAAGATGTTAATTGGCAACGTATATGGAGGGATTTACTATATATACATATCATACTCAGGATTGGTACAGGATAACGCAATATTGCATTATGCATAACCTTTATTACATCCCCATTAAACTGGCTCAAATGAAGCGCATATCCGCTACTACATGCTCCAGGTGTAATAAAGAGGAAGGTTCACTGTTGCATATCTTATGGTCATGCGACAGAGTATCCCCTCTATGGAGACAAATAGAATCATCTTTGGATCCTGTGCTGGGGCTACAGGGTCTTTTCTCCCCTGTGATTTGTGTTTTCGGTGATTACTCTGAGATCCAGGTGAGAGAGAAAAGATACCACATGGCTCTAATTTCAATGGCGGTTAAAAAATTGGTACTCAGACATTGGAAGGACCAAGCCCCTATTTCATACACAGAGTGGCTGCATGAAATGGCTTTCATGCTTCGTGTTCAACATCTAATAGCACAGGTGAATCACCGTCAATCCTCCTTTAAGAATAAATGGGGAAAATTATATGCCCTCTATCTGAATTGATAATGGTACATGAGCTGGGTCGCGAGCCTCTCTCCCTCACTATTTCCTTTTTTTTCTGTCTTCTTATGTCATTTCAAAAGAAATGTATATCCCCTCACTGGGCCACCTCTTTTCTTATGTGTTACTTCTCACTTTCTTCCTTTTATACGTTAGTATGGCCTTGTGAATTGATATCTGTATACACCACAGCGTAGGGGGTGGGGAGGGTGGGGATGTTTAAATTGTTTAATTTATTTTTCTTGGGATATATATTTTATTGGATTGTTGGTCTTTCTGCTTTTATTTCTTCCCATTTTACTATTAGCTGCTGTGTTATCCCGTTATGTTGCTAATTTTCTGTTTGGCCATACTGTATTATGGTGTTTTAAAAGCAATAAAATATGTTAAAGTAAAAAAAAAAAACAATTTTCACATCCTGTCCAAAATGAGTTTTCACACATCTGGTGAACAATGGCATGGTCGATGTGGGAAATCAGTGTTTGGGACAGATTAAGAAAAGCATTGTGACACTGTTCATGAGCAGAGGTCACAAAATGCCTATGTTGACCATTTGGTGAAATAATTCCACTAAAGTACTGTGATACAAGCATGCATTGACCAGTTTCAACATACGCTCATAACTTCAATCATTTTTTTTATTATTATTCTATTTTTGTTCCCCCAGATGGCCCCCATCTAACTCACTCCCCCAGCTCCTGTCACCCGGAATTACCAGGAGAGGTGCCTGCGGGGAGTCGGTCATCATCCTGCTGCCGGTATTTTATCATTCACCGATTTTCTCCCAGGGGCCCCAGCAGAAGGATGCGTGCGTGTGTAGGTGTGCATGTGCCTTGCAACCCCAGTAATGACCCCCTTCTACCCACCCCTTTGGCCTAACGCTGGGCCCCCTGCCTGCACAGCCTCCTGGCCTCCACCAGGGGCAACCATTGAGCGAGGGACGCCACTCCACCACCCTGGAGAGGAGACCTGCCTGCCGGCCTCTCCATCCAGCTCTGCCCTCCCCCCAGTGCTGACCTCCGATGACCCAGGCTCAAAACCTGAACCCGGGTCGCTGGTATGCCACAATGTGAGATGTCCAGTGCCTCAGCCCTCTGCACCACCAGTCTGGCTTAACTTCAAGCATTTTTAAAATATTCACTCCAGATTTTTAACATTACCATCTCTTCACACCTCCGTATGACTGGTACAGCTGTCATTTTTTACATCCTACCTGAACTATGTTTCCACACATCTGAAGCAGCATGGTGTGGTCACTGTGGGAAATCAACGTTAGGGACAGATTAACAAAATCACAGTGCCACTGTTCATGAGTACAGGTCCCAAATGCTTTTGTGAGGTGGGGGGTCACAAAAAGCCCATGTTGAAAATCTGTAGTGCAAATACCAACAAACGCTCAGGGCATTAGGGTTTCTAACCATAATGTCCCACCCTGTACAGACTGACAGGTGTCAGGGGTGTGCCTTTAGATTGCCAGCTGTAATGTTCATGCCATTCCACCCCTACCCCCACCCTGAAGCCAGTAACAGGCATTGAGGTGTGCCTTGAACTCTTCGTCCCCACAGTTTACCCCATACTCCTAAACTGCACCCATTTCAGCATATGTCCTTATGACATAGGGTGACTATCAAGCCGAACACCCCAAGGCATACCTTGACACTTGTCAGTATCTGCAGGATAGGGTGAGGCAAAATGCTGTGACTATTATGGGCAACAACCCAAAGGCACAACCCAATGCCTGTCTATCTCTGCAGGGTGGAGGTGGAGTTGGCATGAGTTCAGTACTTCACTGCCATTCCTATTCTGCATCTGTCTAACTCCTGCATGTCCAATGATAATATCAGCAACCAAACATCCGGCATTGACAAATGCTTGTTTATATATGGATAACCATAGTTTTATCCCATGTTACAACTACCCACTTGATATTTTGCATTACAACTGGGCAGTTGTAATCAGTGGCAGTCAATCTAGCTTGTGCTACATTCAGCGTGAGCTAGACAAACTGTTCCCAATATTGCCAAGTCAGTTCCTCACACAGAAATCAATCAGGTGACAAAACATTTAAGAACCGCGGTGAAAAGATTGAAATAACACTTCATCCTGAGAAAAAAAAGTACAGAATCACAGTTCAACATGACAGATCTCACAAACTGACAAGATTTGATAGCTGATCAAGAAAACAGGAACACTATCCGGAAAACAGCAAGAGTCATAAAGTTATTTCAAAGTTATAAAAAATTATGACCAGTAATTAAATAAAATGAAACATGGGTGTGTGGGTGTAAAACCAGAATTTTACACATGGCCTCAATGTGGTATGCTTTTATAAACCCCTCAGGCTTGACTCTCAGAGTTTATATAGCATCCCACACTGCAAGTGTGTACACTATTCTAGTTACATCACCCACCCAGGTATTATTCTATATGTAGTGACTCACTTGTGAAACTGTTTGGAGATAAGGTGGTAAATCAGTGGAGCTGAACTACATGTAAAGACTAACAGAGTACTAAAAATGAATGTTCTATTATCTTAGAGATGGACAACAGAGAGTATGAACTCTCAACTGCTACAAGCAGAATCAATAAAATAAAGATAAAAGGTAATATTTTTATAGTGCTATGATTAGCATAAATTATTTATGTACAAGATAGTACATACAGGAAACAGACTGAAAATGTTTATTAATTTCTAGTGTCCCCTGAGGAATCCTGAAAGGGTGAAACATTGGGGTATTGATAAAACAGCAAGGATTTTGATTTAAGGGTTACTGTGTTGTGGCTTCATTTTAGAGCTAAGAGCAGCTCAAAACTACAGTACTTTCCATGCCACTTCTTTGTTAAAATGTGGAAAAAAAATGTAAAAAAATAAAAATGTCACATGCCCACATCTCCATATATACAGTACTGCACACCTTTGTTGGGCCCGATATTAAATGAGAGGTCCCTCATGCAAACCTTATTTCTGTCCATGCTGTGGGTGAGGGTTCTCATTCCCCCAGACTCAACAATGTTAACCATGGGTGATCACACAAGCAAGCAATAATACCCAACAGGGTGGGCGGTATTGGTCAATACCGGACTGCCCGGGGACGTAACGAGGCCCGATGCTGCAGGCGGAGGGCCTTATAGCCCCTGGAAGGTCCAGTATTGCCCATACCGCCCACCCTGGAGGGCATTATTGCACTTAGAAAATGGACTACATGTGTCATTTTTTAAAGGATTACAAAAAATTAAAGTAATGCTATAAAAATGATTTTAAATGCATTTGTAGTCCTTTTTTAGATAAAGTAGTTCCTATACTATTGTGTAGCCTGAAGAGGGCACTGTAGCCTTTGAAGGCTGTTTCATCAGATGTGGAAGTGAGTGGCATCTCCTCTCCCTCCCCTGATCAGTTTAGTGGGGGAAGGCTGAGTTGCAACTTCCCCACTTCAGTGTTTGTAGGATGAAATGGGAAGTGACTGCAATTTTCCATTAACAGAGTGGAACTAGTCAAGATAATTGAACTAACTGTAATGGTTTTGCGAATCAGTTAAGGACAGTGATTTCATTTTAAAAGGAAAAATCATTATAGATTTATTTTATTTGTGTTCTAGTTGAGGGAGTGCAGTAGACAGATGCTAGCTGGGCTGTTTCCAAGTAGCGCTGAGCGAACGTCGTGCTAATGCTAGCAACTTTTGTTATGTTGGAAGCAACAAATTAGTAGCGGGGGGGGGGCAGCGCTGAGTGACCAGTTACTGCTGCTTAAATTGGGACAAGCATGAAGAGATGGGTTGCTCTGGTCCAAACAGAGCAAAGAGATGCTGCTTTAGCTTGATTGCTGTAAGGTAGTGAAATAGAAGTATGAAGTTACAAATGGCGGGCAGGGGGCGGAGGAGCTGAGTAGGTCCAGGGATGTAGAGTGTGATCACCAGTGAGATCTGTGAAAATGGAGTGGAATGGTAATCACATATGGTGATTTGTGTTTCTTTTAACAAAAAGCTTTCAACGTTTCTTATGTTTGGCTCCAGCGTGTAGGCGACTGCGGGGCCGGGAGTGTTGTTCAGTCAGCGCAAACAGATATGGAGCAGGAGACCGCACGTAATCTTCACTTTTTTTTTAATTAACTTTTAGTGTTCCCGTTTGTTTCGATCACTGTAGGAGAACCATGAGGCAGGATGTGCAAACTGAAGCAGGCAGGTGACATGAGAGGGTTTAGTCTTTAGCACAACAGAAAGGATCTTAGAAAACTGCCATGGCCAGTACTGGGGAGCCAGTAACACTCGCTAAACAAGGGAAAAATGGCGGCAATTTCAAATTGTGTGAGAATGTTTTGGCCAATGAACAAATAGAGTGAGCAAAGGTATACCTTAGGTGGTAATGGGGTCAGGAGATTGGGACTTTTTATTTGCTGGGCTTCTATTGAAACTTAATGTACCCCCCTTGGCAGGAGTACTAGCCAATAAGAATCCAGCAAATAAAAAGCCCATTTTCTAAAGGGTGGCTAGACCAGTTCAAGAACAAAACAACAAATGTGGAACTCTCATATAAGGTACTCAAGAAGGACACATGGCACTGCTAAAGTAAATCCAAGACTAGCTACAAGGCTGAAGTTTTTACTAGCTGAAGTTCAAATTCCATACAGTTTTCTGAGCATCAGCAATCAACATTTGTCTGACAGACCCATTATTATGTTTGCTTGCTTGCATGAGCAAGAAACATTTTGTGGCAGCTTGCTGGAGTAGCAGGTTGTGGAGGTGCAGCACTGTTGTGGCCAATGCCGCCACTGCTTTTTTGGGCTTGTCTCTATGGCACCAATGAATGAGCATGCTGTCTATGACAGCAGTTGAAAAGCATGCTACCAACTTGAAAGAACTCCACCGCTGCAATGAGAGATAGGCTCATCATTGCAGCAGCAGATCTGACAGGCCTCAATTATATGCTGTTTCTGGTAAAACATTTAAATAAACACGGCAGCGGCTCCTGCCTTCTGCTTCTCACAGTCCTTAGAAAGCCGACATCGGGGATGCCCAATCCCCCTGTCAGCATGCCCCCTTCCCAGTTTGTTTGCCTAGGGAGATGCTCCAACCTGGTCAGCATAATGTGCCCCTTCTTTAATTTGTCTGCTGGGGGGGCCCAATCCCCCTTGGCATCATGCCCCCCAAACCCAGAAACACTTTATTTGCCAACGGGGTGCCAAGTCGCTGTCAGCTTCAGTCCCCTCTGGCAAAAAAACACAGGTGGCACATGGGGAGCCCACCCAGTGTGCCCAAATGTATTTAGTAAAGATGTAAAAAAACCTTTCCTTGATGTTCTGCTTCCCAGAAACAGAAATGGTCCTTGTGGTCACGATGCCCCTCCCCAAACCACACCACCTTCTGCACACCCCACCTCTCTGCAACCCCGTTCTCCCCATACTTACCTCCGGAGCCACTGTGATGATCTTTGGTGGAGCGGGAGATGTCTGAACTCTTTAAAAGTGAACCATAAACTGAGGAAAACCATGGTAAGCTGTATAATAGCATAAATGGTGGGGGGGGGGCAGCTTGGGTGGATATCTCAGCCATTTTTGTTACTTTTGGCTCCAAATTTTCAACATAGGGTTCTTGAGACTCCTCCTCCTCCTCTTGAACTTAGTCACTATCATTTCATTATTCAGTCCCAAAAGGTGGTTCTGCAGTCACTGCATGAAATCACCTTTCTGGACTGATTAATGAAACAACAGTGTCACTGTTCATGAGGTGGGCTCTCCAAAAGCCTACGTTGCAAATTTGGAGGAAACAAACCCCCCAAAATGACTGTGTTATGAGCGTACATTGTGCAGTTCTCACGCATGCTCATAACTCCAAGAATTTTTTATATTTTCACTCCAGATTTTCCACATTGCCATTTTTCCACACCTCTTTAAAAAACAGTACAGCTGTCATTTTTCACATCCTGCCCAAAATGTGGTCTCCACATATGGCACACAATGGCGCAGTCACTGTAGAAGATCAGCATTTGGGACAGATTAAGAAAATCACAGTGACAGCGTTCATAAGGAGAGGTCCCAAAAAGCCCATGTTACAAATTTGGTGGAAAAAATTCCCCAAAATGACTACGTTACCAGCATGCGTTGCGCAGTTTCTATGAACGCTTGTAACTTTGCCAATTTTTTATATTTTCACTCCAGATTTTCAACATTGCCATTTTTGCACACCACCTTGTGAACAGTATGGCTTTCATTTTTCACATCCTGCCCGAAACATGTTTTCACACTTGTGGCACACACTGGGCATGGTTGCTGTGTGAAATCAACTTTCAGGAAAGAGTAACAAAATCACAGTGCCACTGTTCATGAGGAGAGGTCACAAAAAGCCCACGTTGAAAATTTGGAGTGAAAATACCAAGAAACGCCCAGGGCATTAGGGTTGCCGACCATAATGCCCTACCCTGTAGGGACTGACAGGCATCAGGGATGTGACTTGGGATTGTTGACAGTAATTTATTTATTTAGTTATTTTTATTTTAGTCTTTGATATCTGGGTAAGGCCCAATAGGCACAAGTGCCTGTTTTCAGGGGCAACCTGGGAGCACTGGGTGGTTAAGTGACTTCCTCAGAGTCACACAGTATGCAAGTGGAGGTTGTGAGAATCAAACCCAGTTCTGGTCTGCTGGATGTGCCAAGCTCATTCACAGCTCATTACTCTAACCTCTAGGCTATACTGCCTGCTCCACCATCACCCTCACCCTCACCCTGCAACCAGTGACAGGCATTGAGGTGTGCCTTGGACTTTTCAGCCCCAAAGTTCATCCCATTCTCCTATACTGCACCCATTTCAATGTATTTCCTTATGGAATGGGGTGAGTGTAAAGCCCAAAGAACCCAAGGGACACCTCAACACTTGTCGGTGTCTGCAGGGTAGGGTGAGGTGAAATGGCATGAGCATTATGGGCAACGACCCAAAGGCATGCCCTAGTGCCTGTCCATCTCTGCAGAGTGGGGATGGGGTTGGCATCTGTTTAATACTTCACTGCCATTCTTATTCTGCATCCGTCTAACTCCAGCACTTCCAATGTTAATGCCAGCAAGATAACATTCGGCATTGACAAATGCTTGTATTAATACAGTGTTAGTTTGTGCAAAGTGTTGAAAACATGCCCAGTGTATAAAACAGTCCATCTATCAGCTTCTTAGTCAGTCCTCCCAACTGTTTGCTGCTAGCAGTTGGATCTCCTTCCAGTCTTGCACAGAATGTTACATCCATTAGTTCTTTATTTGCTTTTGTTACATATTTCTCACAGCCTCAAATGACAACTGCTCCGCCTTTATTTGCAAGTTTTATCACTATGTTTGGTATATCCTTCAGTTCTTTAAGTGCTTGTTTTTCAGATGATGTCTTATTTTTCACTGAGCTATTTAGATTTAATTTATATGACACCAGTAGAAAGGTCTATACAAGACTCCAGGAAGATCCAACTGCAAGCATTAAACAAAATGTGGATTGCCTTGTAGGAATCAACATACAATCTGGATGTTTATCAAATTTAGAAGTCATCTTCTTAACAATACCAGACTCAAGTAAATCTGCCTTCTACCTATTGTCAACATGACATTAGGACTGATCCTTTGTCCCACAGTTTCCTCGGTAATCGAACCTTTGTCCGTATGGTTAGATTTCTTTATCAAAAATCAGTGCCAGAACTACACTCATTTGTCAAGGATACAAATTATATTGCACATCATTTGGAAACTGCAAGGGTGGAAAAGGATGCTTTTTTAGTTACAATCAATGTTGAGACTTTATATACAAACATTCTGCATGAAAGTGGACCTGTTGCAATCTAAAAAGCACCTATGTAGCAGAACAACAAATGCTATACCACCAACCCATGTTATAATAAAAGTGAAGAGCTTTGTTTTAGAATCAAGCTGCTTTATGTTGTTTTTGAGTTTGTTATTTTGGTTAAATGCCCTGAAACAACTAAAAGAAGCTTCAGAATTAACGTGAATGACTGAACATTATGAATGCATTATGGATGCCGCTTCTGAGATGAGGAACCTATGGGTATGGCATCAATAACTTTTTGCAAGACACCATATTGGTAAGCATATTGTTTTGTGCTATTTGAGCATATTAGTGATCAGCCCACACTTATAACTATGGTTACTATGGCTTTGATCTAAATTTGTGCTCATTCTTCATCATATCCTGGATCTGATTGTAAATGTGAACTGCTCAAGAGAGCTTTCTCCTGGTAAACAAATAAAATACAAATACACAAACTGGCCCTACCCTATTTGATTAGCAAGTTCATTGGGTTTCACAGGGACTCATCACTAGCTTTAACTTTAGGTTTATGCAACAAATTTAACATCTATATATATTTTTCCTGTGGGTGTGATACTCAGATAGAGCAGGGCCATTGTCATTTTGTGTGAACAAACATCATATTTTACTAGCATAAAATGGGGTTGCATTACATACCAATATGAGAAATCAAGTACTACAATGTATTAGGAAAGGTGTGTTAGCTTCATTACACCTGTAAGGGAGCAATTTGAACACTACGTTGTGAAAAGTAGCAAAGAAAAAAAACTTTTACAGTGGTTCAACCCAAAAACTTTACAGTAAGTGGAAGGGCAGTGAAGAACTACTTGCCACTTCATACTTCACTGCAGAAGTTTGGCAGAACATGTCTCAGAAAGTGTATGCACTACTGCTGCACATCACTTGCAACTAAAGAGAAGCACTCTTCATGAACTTTGTCTTACAAAAGGTACAGGTAGGAGTAGTTCATAACTTTGCACTCACTTTACCAGCATTATAAGAAACTTCCCACAGTTGCATTTGGTATGTACACACTAATGCATAACAGGGAGTGCCGATAATGTGGATTAACACACACCTTGGGGACATTGTGAGGAATGATGGTGCATCCTGAGTGCCCTCACAGCCCTGGGTGTGGGTTAATTCACATTATAAGTACACTCTGGAGTGCTTTAATATACTTGTAACATGGGTTATGTATAAACGACAAAAAAGTATCAAAAAGGTGGGTTTTTTTTGTTTAAACAACAAAAACGTGATTGTATCCTGCTGCACAGAAAAGTAGTCCCCAAGTAATAATGCATTTCTCAGTAGTTTTATGTGCAAAATGTCAGAAATACAGTGCTGGCATGGTTTCTGACATTTGAGGTGCATAAAGTTCAACACTATCCTATCCATGCCATCTTCTTCACTTTCTCCATCTCTTTGTGTGTCTCTCTTTCTTTCTCCCACTCCCTGTTTGCTTGCCATGCCCTGTGTCCCTGACCTGGTGATCGGATGTGCTTATAATGTGGCTGAACAGTAGAGAGAGAGAGAGAGAGAGAGAGAGAGAGAGAGAGATGACTGGCTGAACAAGCACTGCTGTACTCTATCCTTGAATGTTCCCACCTCAGCACACCATGCACACTGGAACCCTTCTACACAAAAAAAAAACACACAGAGTGCATCCAGATTGAATGAAACAGTGTGACCCTGCATCGCATCTCTCTCTCTCTCTCTCTCTCTTTTCTCTCTCACTCTCTCTCTCTCTTTGTATCTACAGTGACATGTGCAAGCTGGGGATCCACATGGAGAAATGGGGCACACAAGAGAGACAGCTGACAGAGAGAGAGAGAGAGGGAGTGAAAGAGAGAGAGAGAGGAGAAACATTGCTGCCTGTAGTTGCTTGGGAAGAGGGGAATTGGAATGGAGGACAGGTGTTTTCTCTCTCTCTCTCTCTCTCTCACTCTGGTCATGCTCGGATTTGCACCCTTGAACACCGGAAGAGTATGGCATGCACCACAGACAGAGAGAGAGGCTGAAAAGGGCCCACTCAGCAGTACAGAGAGAGAGAGTACAGCACCTGAGAGATGGAGAGGACAAGGTGCTGCTGCCTGGATTTGCTTGTGGTGAGGGGAACTAAAACAGAAGACAGATGCTGTCTGTCTCACAGGGACAGTCTATCCTCCAGACACACTGTCTTCTAGCTCTGCCTTTTTCTCTGTACAGAGAAGAACATGACGATGTGTCTTCCAAGAGTACGGGAAGCTCATTGGCTATCTGTATTGCCTGTCACCTAGTGTATCTTCTGCCTATTGCTGTTACACTGTAATGGGGGTGGTGAGCCAGAACAGGAACAGATGACACCTTCCAGCCCACTTTACTTTCTTTCTCTGTCCCATACATAGACACCATTGCCCACAACAGTACCTCTGAAGCCAATGGGTCCTATGTGTTGTGTGTCACTCCTCTATCCCCGTTCGCATCTGCCACTCTGTCACTGTAGGGAAGGGATTAATGGGACATTGCCTTGCAGTGTTGCTTTCTCCTGCCCGTGCCGCCTGTCTCTCATTTCTTCAGTCTCTCTCACTCTATCTGGTGACAGAAGCACACTGGACACCTGATGAGCTGCAATCTCTGTTCAGTAACCTTCACTACTGTATGGGGATGGCACACTTTTACTGTGACTAGCATTTCTCACACATGCTATGAAAACTTGGCACTCCCACTCCCAATACACTATTGTGCAGTGATCCATGGGGCAGGTGAGCAACATAACAGCATTAGGCAAGACTCACACTAGTGTCTGTGCCTCAAATCGTGTAGCAAAACAAGTAATGTGTGACAAAGCACTAACCCACACAGTTCACAGTGAGAAAGAGACAGAAATGAACACACACACACACACACACACACACACGATTCTTACAGTAACACTACCCACTCTCTCCACTCTCTTGCTCCCTCTCTCATGAGCACTCCCTCTTTCCAGTGACTGTGTGGTACCCAGTGGTCTGCTGGGTGGGTGGGTAGGACAGCCAGGGAAACACATATCTTCCTCTCCTCCATGCCACCAGCAGAGCCATAGGAATGCATTTTGGTGCCCTGGGCAAGACACTAATTTTGCCACTCCCCCCCCCGTAAAAGAGCCGGTGGTCTGGGGGTGGCAAGGCCGCCTGAAGCTCTTGGGGATTTACATGCTCTGTGGTGAGTTTTGGGGCTTTTCTTGAAGAAAAAACATACCTTTGTTATATGTTCCCTACCTTTGATTCCAGGGTAAATTTTTGCTCCCTTGGAATATATATATATTTATACAACATGTGTTTTGGAATAAATCTAGAGATAAAAACTAATATCTCAGGCAGGCAGTGAAGATATCACTGATATCTCCACGTTCCTATACGTCATAGAGATATCTCCATGTTCCTATACATCATGGTGATATCTCTATGCTCCTATACGTCATTGTTATGAAACCAAAAGCATTGACAAGCTCTGCCACTGCCTTTCCACGACCTGCACCCCCCCGCAATGCTCAGTATCTAGTTGATCTTCCATAATTTTAAACTGTTAAAAATAAACAGAGAGACAAACGTATCTGGTTGTTTGTATCGCCCTTTGTTTCATTAATGAAGTTTAACTTCCTTCTCCTGTTTTAAAGATCGAAGCGCCATGATTACAGGTGACTTCGGCAATGAATGATCTCTTCCTCGCAGGAGAAGGTTAACGATAGTTATTGAGCTTTTCCAGAATTTAGCCGATAGCAGTAACAGATAGCAGTGAGTCGCCAGCCGTGACGGTTTTAGCGAGTGTTGTTATAGTGTTGCTATAGTAATATTTCGCTCGGGTTTTCGCTCCCTCTCTCTGCTGCCACTCACTTGACTATCTTGTTGCTACTGTCAGCCTAAGTTTCTTAAGAAAAGCTCAAGTAAGCTTGCTAAACAAATTGTACTTCTCACACCCGGAGAGTTCCATTTCAGCTTACTAGCAGGTCCACACTGTGTCATGCTGTAAGCACTCGGTCACGCTACAAACTTAGGAGAAGGAAAGTTAAACTACATTATTAAAACCAAGGGAAGATGGCATGTTTCTGTTCCCTTCACTAGAAGCTGCGACTCACACGCACTCTCTTGTTTCTGTCACCTGTCTTAACAAAGATCAAGTAAGCTTGCTGAAAGACATTACATTTCTAACACCTCAGAGAGAGTGCTGATTTAAATTTATTGGCAAATCCAACTTTTACTGTGCTGTATGTGCCCAGTCACGCTACAACTGTAGGCCAAGAAAAGTGAACCTGCATTTAATAAGACAAAGGAAAAACGGCAGGATCAACCAGGTATATTTTATTTTCTGAAATAAATATTTCTAAAACCCCAGATTTTTTTTAAGGTTATAGGGAGACACTACTCTCAGTCATACTACAAATTTACTATATAAACACTAAAACTGCATAGCAAATAAACCTCAAAACTTTTTTTGGCAACAGTTTTGTTATCTGCTATAGCATGATCAAAGACACTTCTTTTGGTGTGTCAAGAGGACTGCAGGTCCTGCTGGATAAATAAGATATGTTGGGAATTGCCTCAAGTGGACGATATGGCACATTTTCTTGGTGGCCCATGGTCCAAAACATATGAGAGGTAGGAGAGGGGGCTCAGACCAAAAATAAACATATGTGGTTGTGTTCCGAGTCCAAAACACATGATGTATAAACAGAACATGACATGGCCTGACTGAAGATATCATATTTATCTTCACTCGAGGCCAATGACATCATGATATCTCACTCGTGGCTTCGCCACTTGTGAGATATCATGATATCATTGGCCTCTCGTGAAGATAAATATGATATCTTCAGTCAGGCCATGTCATATCCCCTATATATACAGTATATGTATATATATATATATATATATATATATATATATATATATATATATTTATATATTTATATATATATATTCATTGCAAAAACATTGTTAATGCATCAGTTAGGTTAAAAAAGACAAAAGTGGGGAAATGAGATGTTAGGGTTGAGCCCTTAACGCCCCACCCTCCACCCCTCATCCTCCACAGGCCGAGAGATGTCAGGGTGTGCCATGGGGATGTCAGGCCTAACTCTCACCCATTCTCCTTTACTGTAGCATGTCAACCTGTTTACACATGGAATGAGGTGAGAGATGGGCCTGATGACCCCATGGCATGCTCCGGCATCTGTCGATCTGTGAAGAATGGGGTTGAGGATCTGTGGGTGGGGTTAGGGGCTCAACCCTAGCATCTCATTTCCCCACTTTTGTCACTTTAACCATAACTGATGTATTAACAACGTTTTTTGCAATATCTATCTATCTAACTTCTTATCTGTTGTCTATTTTCTCTGACAAATGCCACTGGCTGCCTTGTTACAATGCTATCCTTGAACTGTATTAATCTGTACTCTGTTTGCAATGTCCACATTGTTGTAATGCCTGTCTTGATGTTCCCCAAAATTTGTATTTCTCTGACATGGAACCTTTGTAAAAGAGCCATGGCTCAAAGGTATTTGTAATCCTAGACTTGATAAATAAATAAAAATAAATAAATATATATATATATATATATTTTCATGACAAAAATCTCTGTTTCATGCATCAGTTAGTGTTGTTCCACAGTGATAAAAAGTGAGGCAATTTGATGTTAGGGTTCCCACCCCCCTTGCACCCCACCCTGCCCCCACCAACAGGCATCGGGGTATGCGTGGGGGTTGTCAGTCGGCAGGGTGGGGGTGGGAACCCTAACATCAAATTAACTGATTTTTTTTGCTGTGGCACAACCCTAACTGATGCATTAAACAGAGTTTTTTTTCCATGAATTTCCCTTCTTTTTGAGAATGTGCACTATAAATAGTGAAGTAACAGCAACACAAACGCAAGCACAAACGCTAACATATATGGTGATGCAAACGTAAACGATAATGCAAACGGTAATAGAAATGCAAGCACAAATGTTAATGAAAACAGAAACACAAACGCAAGTGCATACGGAAATGCAAACCTCAACGCGTTCAGTCACGGTAACACAATTGGAAATGCAGACATTTACGGTAACAGCAACAATAACGCCAAAGGAAACAGAAAGAGAAATGCAAATGGCAGCACATACAGAAATGCAAATGGTAAAGTGCACGGCCATGGTACTGCAATAGGAAACGCAAATGCTAATGGTAACAGCAACGGTGATGCCAAAGGAAACACAAACAGAAGCGCGTATGCAAATGCAAATGCTAATGCACATGGTGATGCAAAATGAAATGCAAGTAGAAACAGTGATGGAAACGCAAATACAGGTAGTAACAGTACCACAAACACAAGTGCAAACGAAAATGCAAGGGTAAAGCACACAGTAGCATACATGGGAACACTAACACAAATGGTTACGGAAACACAAGTGGGAACACTAACTGTGACAGTACTGAAAGCTTGCACCCTTTTTTTCACCAACAGGTGCATAGAGAAACACAGTGAGTACAAAGAATGTATGCATAATAATGGGCCTCAGAGCAGAAAATGAGCATTTGGAAAACTAAATTGCTTATATCTTAGGAACCATACGACTTAGAAAAAAATATAAATTATGACTTTCCTGGCTACTTTTGTACTTAGCTCCCTAGCATTTTTCTGATGAAAAGTCCATATCTCAAAGCATTTCCGAGACATGGGCCCCGAAATGCGCAGCGGACGCCATTATGTTAGTCTATGGGAAAAAGCATCACATTCAGAGTACCATAACTTTACATCCCTTTAATATATTGTCACCAAACCACCAAAAGCACATCTGTGGGATGTTGGCTTTCTTCCCTCCAAATTTCAGCCCAAAAGACCAAACCGTTCTTTTGCAGCAGGGTGGCAAAGAATTCTTGTTATTTTGGCCATAGTGTTGCAAAGTAGTGTCGTAAATCACGACTCTTTAGCAAAACAAATCATGAATGTGTCGCAAGTTCGACACTACTTTGTGACACTACAGGTTTCAAAAATTCAAAACATACCTGTATTTGTGAGGTGTTTAACCCCCGAAGACATGGCTAGCACCCTCAGGGCTCGATTAGGTGAATACAAAAATAATTGTGTCCCTAGAGGGCCCCAAATTTAAATGGCAAGTATTTCTGTGGCCTCTAACTAAAAAAAAAATGGCTGACTCATGACCCTACAGGTGTCATTTGCGACACTAAAAGCTGCATTTGTGACACTGTCAAACTTTTTGTCAACTTTTCCCATTGAAGATAATGGGAAACATGTTTTTTGAATAACTTTTGAACCGTTTAATATTTTTTCACAAATTCTTTTAAAGGCACATTGGGGACTCTGGCTGCATGATCCCTGAAGGTTTTGGACCAGTTGCACAAACCGTACGACCTGTAGGCGCAAGCAAAGAATGCACAAAAAAAGCATAAATGCGCTACAGAATGTCACTTTATAACTCCACAACCATGTACCTGACCATTACAAAACATGGCAGATCCCGAGATCTGTAGTACCACTCTGTGCCTGCCAAATTTCAGGCAAATCTGTCATACGGTGGCAAAGTTATTAAGCTGCAAACTTTCACACTTTAACCTTAAATTGGGTACTCAACCCTACTGTAACTATAGTACTATATATTCATGGGCAAAACTCAGTTTAATGCATCAGTTAGGGTTGTTCCACAGTGACAAAAGTGAGGAAATTCGGTGTTAGGGTTCAAAATCCTAACTGCGCATTCCCCCCACCCCCACCATCACCACACACACATACATGCAAGTAGGGGAAGGACCAAGGCAACACATTGAATCACACACATCCAGCAGGAGGTATATACCTTTGTTGCTGTAGGAAGTGAAGAAATTCAACTTGAGATATCATAGATTATTTACAAAGTTGTTCTTTGAGATTAGTTCACATACAGGTGAACCAAGCTGGCAGTAGTGAAAATGGTGTATCTCACTTTGTTTTCAACATATGGGTGGCAAAAGACATGATGGGCGCTGCAATGTTAGTCTATGGCAAATTGATCAATTTTGGAACAGTGTAACTTTGTAATGCTTAAGTATTTTACCACAATAGCAGGAAAAAGCTGTGGGACCAGGTCTTGCCAACCTACAAATTTGAGGCCAAAGGACCCAACCATTTGCTTGCAGGATGATGGCAAAGATGTGCAGTCATTAGGAGCATACTTTCACAAAATACTTTGGCAAACACAAAAGTGTCATAGCATGACACTTTCGCATTTGTGAAAGTGATTTCAAAAGTATTTCAGGGATTATGCAAAATCCTGTTTTTGATCTTGCGAACCCCAAAATACCATGTGCGTAGTCTGTGTTATGTGTTGGTGGCAGCGTGTGGCCCAAGATGTCCAGTTGTCTGTAGTGATATGTGTTTAGCAGTGCATGGAATGTCCGGGATGAGAGTTAGCAGTGACAACACCATGCAACAGCCTGATGAGAGTGTGGGTGTGTGGTTTCATGGTTCACATAGTTGTACAGTATGTTATTCCTGTTACCTGCAGGTGGTTGTGTGTAATTGGTTGTGTTGCCTTGGTCCTTCCCTTACTTGCATGTATGTGTGCGTGTGTGTGGTGGTGGGGGTTTTCAACCCTAACACCGAATTTCCTCACTTTTGTCACTGTGGAACAACCATAACTGATGCATTAAACAGAGTTTTTTGCCATGAATTCCCTTTCTTTTTGAGAATGTGCACTATAAATAGTGAATGGAATGTGGTGGTGGGAGCGCGGGGCCCACCATGCGATTTTTTGTCACGTCATTGCTCAAAAAATGTATGACCAAGTGAAATGAAAATTGGGTACTCAAACAGAAATGCAAATGGTAACTGCAACAACAATGCAGAAGGACACAGTAATGCAACTGACAATGGAAACACTACCTCAAATGCAAAAGGTAAGGCTAACAGAAATGCAAATTGTGATGAACACTCAAACAGTAATGGTAACGCAACTGGAAATGGAAACGGTTACAGTAACATCAACGATGATACCAATGGGAACAGTAACACAAATGTAAGCGCAAATGCAGGCATGTATGCAAATGCAAATTGTAGTGCACATGGGCACAGTAATGCAATTTGAAACACAAATGCTTACGGTAACTCCAACGATGACACCAAAGGAAACAGAAATGCAAACGGAAACACAAACAGAAGCATGTATGCAAACACAAATGGTAATGCACATGGTGATGCAAAAGGAAATGCAGAAAAAAACAGTAATAGAAATGGAAATGGTAACAGAAACGCAAATGCAAGCGCAAACGCAAAGGGTAACGCACATGGTGATGTAAACGGAAATGCTAACACAAATGGTAACAGAAATGCAAGCATAAACACTGGCTGTAACAGTAATGCAAACGCACACACTTCTTTTCCCAAAAAGGTGCATTCAGAAGCACAGGGAATACAAAGAATATATGCATAATAATGGCCCTCGGAGCAGAAAACGAACACTTGGAAAACTAAAACGATTATATTTCAGGAACCTTACAAAGTAGAAAAAAATTAAAATCTCATATTATTTATGACTTTCTTGGCTAGTTTTGTACTTGTCCCCCTTGTGGGGGCTAAGCATTTTTCCAATGAAAAGTCCTTATCTCTAAGCGTTTTCGAGACACAGGCCCCAAAAGCTGTAGTGGACGCCGTAATGTTAGCCTATGGGAAAACTCATCAAATTTGGAGTGCCGTAACTTTGCAGCACTCTAATATTTTGTCACCAAACCACAAAAATGCACATCTGTGGGCTGTTGGCTTTCTTCCCTCTAAATTTCAGCCCCAAAGACCAAACCGTTCTTTTGCAGCAGGGTGGCAAAGATTTCCTATTCTTTTGGGCATAGTGTCGCAAAGTAGTGTTGTGATTTGTGACACTTTCACAAACAAAATCACGAAAGTGTCAAATGTGTGACACTACTTTGTGGCACTACTGTTTACAAAAATTTGAGAAACATATTTCTCAGGTGTTTAACCCCCCAAAAAAGACATGGCTAGCATCCCCAGGACTCGACTAGGTGAATGCAGCAAGAATTGTGTCCCTAGAGGGTCCCAAATTTAAATGCCTAGCATTTCTGTGACCACCAGCTGAAAACAAGATGGCAAATTTGCGACACTACAGGGGTCATTTGCAACACTAAAAACTGCATTTGTGACACTGTCGAACTTTTTGTTAACTTTTCCCATTGACTATAATGGGAAACTTGTGTTTTGCATAACTTTTGAACCGTTTAATGAAATCTTTGAAAGACACATTGGGAACCCTGGCTGCATGTTCTCTGAAGGTTTGGACCGGTCGCGCAGACCATGCGACCTGTAGGCATGAGCAAAGAATGCACAAAAATTTGTAATTTCCATATTCTATGGTGCTATGTAGCTCCGCAACCGTATATCCGACCATTCAAATACTTGGCAGATCCAGAGATCTATGGTACTGCTCCACGCATGAAAAATTTCAGGCAAATCCATAATACAGTGGCGAAGTTATTAAGCTGCCAAATTTCAGAGTTTAACCAACCCTAACTATAGTGGCACTACTATGCCCCTATTATATATATATTTATATATATATATATATATATATATATATATATATGGGTATGGAAAATACTCTCTTCTGGTTAGTGAAAACACATCACATGATTGTGAGTATATCAGACCGCAACTGGATGCCTGCACTTTCACCCCCTCCAAAACCATTTCAGCCATTTTATAAGATAGATAACCCACTGTAGGGTGTGTGGTTGCGGTGTGATATACGCACACCTTGGGCGGTTGAACGCACTCAGCCTTTGGCCTCGTATGTCACAACGCAAACAAAACAAAAGCATACGTATATCAGAGTATGACCGCACATCATACAGTGGGTTATCTATTACAGATATGTTTCTTACTTATAACTGCTCTTAACAGAACTTGTCAGCAAGTTCTGTTAAGAGCACCAGTTTATTATTTGTAATATTCTGGTGGTCTCTGGTGTGGACTCTGGAAAGGACAGAAGCAAGATGGTTCTAGTCTCAGAGGGAAGGAATTTTTTTTTTTCAGATTTAAAATACTTATACTGCTGCTTTGCTCTGCAATCCAATGACCCGCCTAGGATAATTATGCCTGGAGGCAAAATATAAAACAGGCATGAGAATGGATGTTCCAGGGGCACAGAACCACAGATGAAGAGAGCAAGGAGTATACTCTTTTTTAAAGCACATTCATTTTTAGTCACTTGGGAAATGTTATAAACTTTAAATATGCACTGTCCTCTGGAAAATAGAACAGTGCACAATAGTTTATGACATTTCCCAAGTCCTCTGTCCAGTAGAGAGGTCGTAGACTTGCACTCCTGCTTCTGATGATTGACTGCCTTGCTGACCATTTATATTTGCCATACGTGGCTAGCATTAGCAGTACTTTTGTTTTGTTTCTATGTCTTTCTAATGTAGGTACTAGTAGTGGTCAAGAGTGGAGTAGTGATTGAACTGATGACCCCCCTCCAAGACTGTTTTGTTGTTGCGGCCTTTTTGCCTGGCTGCCCAGCTCTGCTGGAGCTCCCAGTCACAGACTCACAGCCTAGGTACCCGCTCATGCTGCTTTCCTAGTCCCACTGGGCTGTCCCAGTCCTCCAGTCCTGGTGAACAGCCAGTTGAAGTGACTCAGGTTGGGAGGAGGCTCTTGGGACAGCTGGCAGGATTAGGAATGCAGCAGGAGTGGGTGCCTGTGACTGTGAGTCTGTGACTGAGGGCTATGGCATAGCTGGGCAGCCAGGGTCAGGACAAAATGCTGCAACAGCAAAAGGGGAGCAGGCGGGTGGTCACCCACAGTGGGGGACCATTCATGGTCTGACTGATTCAATTAAAGAAAAACTCATCATGGGGAAGGTGAGTGAGAGTGAGTGAGGGAGCGCTTGAAGTCAGGCAGGTAGTACTTTTGGGCCTGGGCTGGCCGGGTGCATGCCAGGAGTCTATCAGTCCAACCCCATGGCAGGCAGAAGAGGCAGCAATGAATTATTTCATAGGGTGACTTCACATCAGAAGAAATGAAAAATAATGCAGTCATCATTAATAATACATCATACTGGGCTCATTTGATTTATGCCCCGGCCCCCCGCAACATACACATTCTGGTCACCAATCTTATCCTGGGAGGTTCAGCAGCAATTGGCAACCCAAACACAGCTTTGGTATCCACACGGAGGGTGGACAATGAGGTACAGGAACGTGGGGAAAGTGTTGCAGAACTCGCAGTCCCAAGCAGCAATGCCGCAACTGATTTGACCCCAAGGCAATCAACACGACTGCAAGAGAAGCTTCTGTCGGGGCATTATTCTTCAAGACTTTCATGCTGTTCTAGCTAGGTTTCACCCCAAAACACCCCAAGCTTCAGCCTCTCACCTTCAAATCAACCCCTCTATTCCGTTGAGCAATAAGATTGCTGTCTTGAAGGATGACATGCGCTCCTCGCAGGAGGACCTTTCTCTGCAAATTTCAGATGAACATCCCTCTAATTTGGGCTGTTGTGCATCAGGGATGTATTTCTGTTCATACTTCATGGGCAGAAGTTGTTGTACGTTCCCCCCTCAAATCTTTAGAGCTGCCCAAAAAGAAACATAGGCAAAGACCAAAAGCAAGAACATCAATAGTCACAATCCTGCTAATAAATCTAAGGTGTCATGAGCTTATATGGTCAGTAATATAGTCACAGTTGCTATATCTTGGTATGTTTTGCTTCCAGGATACTTAAAGGGAGTGCCAGTACACTTTTTCTGCCTAGCTGCCTGCTCTACAGTCTATGCTACCTGGTTGCTTTCACTCCCAGTGGGTGCAGAAAACAAAGGCTGTACATCACGGCACTATCAATTTACTTTTTGTTGCAGTGTTTAAAGAGCTGCTTAAAGGTCTTCAAGGGAACTTTGGTATATTAGCAATGCTTTTCTAACCCATTATTTTAGTGTTAGATCTTATACATTACCTGACTAAACAGGCTCTCTGTATCTAGCCTTTTACTCTCCAATTTAACAGTGCATCAGGTTTATAGTCTTTTGGCTGTTCAGTTGCATATCTTCAATCAGTATGCATCCTGATTATTACCTTTCCTTTTTTCATTTGTGAATTATTATATATTACAAGGCAATTTACCCCTTCCCTCTCCTGATGGCAGGTTCTTAAGTATTATTGGCAACTTCATTTACTATATCTCTTTCCCTACGCTCCATTATTCTTACTACCTCCGGTTTACAATATGGAACTATCATTAGCACTCAAAGAGGTGAGCTATGTTTGGTGCGCTGTTGCAAAGGATTGTCAATCTACGTCTTCTTTATGCTCCTTATTTTACTCAAAGCCTACAGATATTATAGAAATCCACTGCCGTGTGGTCCCTCCTGTTTTGGGGCTCACTGGGCCTAGTCTTCTAGACCTAGTCACCCCATATAATACATATTTAGGCGATTTTCGAGTAATCGGAGCTGATCTTTACTATGACTATCTCTTCTGTCTACAGTTATCACTGAAGCCTATACCTCTCCACATAATCCCGATTTGCATTTGGCTCAGGGCATAAGGGCTTAAATTGACCTCCCATTTCTTCTTTCCCCCTCAATATTGTATTTATTATGTACTTATTCTTTTGCACTGCAATGTATACTTAGAGTCACTCTAATGTGGTAATAATCTACTTTTCCTTTTATATTTGTTCATTTACATTCCACCTGGCTCCCTGAATTCCTTGCTGTATGTCTAGGATGTACTGGATCTCGTATATGGTTCTTTAATTTACTGTTATTTCGAGTTGGTATATCTTGTACTATTACTACTAATGTTTATAAATAAGTTCTGGTGTTTAGCTTTATCCTTATACCTTGTCCTGTTAGCTTAGAATTAAGCTGAGGTTATTACAGTCCCCTGCCTTTCTTGGTATTATTCCCTTTCAGTTTAGCTTATCAGGAATACTTACTTTATTATATTACTGGGATCAGACTTAGGTTTGGGCTGATATTTATAACCGGTTCTACCTAGTCTCCTCTCTACATCGTCGCCCCAGAGTGTGGTGAGTGAGTCTCTTAGCCAGTTGGCTGACTCATATATCCTCACACCCATAAAATGTTTTCTTTGTTATGTAGCTTACTAGTATTGCTGCTGTTGTTAATGACTTTTCTCCTTCCCCATCTCTATTCTAACCTTAATAAGATATCTGTGCTACTCATGTATCATACATCTCACTTTTTTGGGCTTGAATGTTCCTGCCACTCTCTGCATATACGTAAGCTCTCTATATTGTATTCTAATCATCCTCTGCCTCATTTATTTGTCCCTTCACACTTCAGCGATTATTCCCTTTCTTTAGCACGAACAATATGAGTGATATACTTTTATATACATGGAATGTGAAGGAACTTAATTCTCCTTGTAAGTGGAAGCAAATTCTTTCACATCTCAAAAACATAAAACACAAATTGCTTTCCTTCAAGAAACAAAATTATTAGCAGAGGATGTTCATAGACTTAAAAAAGATTGGGTTGGTCAGATCTACAACGCATTCTATACCCCCAAAAAAAGAGGACTTGCTATTCTTATTCATAAGAGTCTCAAATGGTCCCTTGTAAACTAAATTTCTGATACCGACAGCAGATGGGTGATGGTCAAACTGAATACCAACTCTGGTCCTCTTCTGCTTGTTAATGTCTATGCACCCAACTCCAATTCCCCAGAGTTTTTTCATAATTTAGCTCAACAGAGTCTATCCTTTAACACTGATAATACACCAGTTATTCTTGGAGGGGATCTTAACTTAGCTTTAGAAGCCAGCATTGACAGAAGTAGCCCCACTACAGAGGCCCACCCTAGAAGTATTAAAGCCTTCTCATTACTAATGCAAGATGTTGGATTAGCTGATGTATGGCACCTCCTTCACCCCTGTGATCGAGAATTAACTTTTTACTCCTATCTACACAAAACATACAGTAGAACTGACTACTGGCTAGCCTCTCCTGTTATAATGGAAAAAACTATTGATTCATCCATCTCTCCCATCATAATCTTGGACCATTCCCCTGTCAAATTGCAACTTCTGTGGGGCCCATTAGCACCTAAATCTTCTTACTGGCGGCTGGACCCTCTCCTTCTCAAGGATCCCAATTTCTTACCCATGATCAAAGCACAAATTCAGGACTTCCTCTTTCACAATACCCCAAAAGAATCTTCTATGTCCTCTGTATGGGAAGCTCTTACAGCTACGATTCAAGGGAAAATGATCAGTTATGCTGCACATAGGAAAAGAGTAAAGGAACAACAGCTGGCTGACTTGGAAACATTTCTTAAGGCTAAAGAGAATTTATACTTTTCTTCTAATAAGCACTGTCCTGATTCGCAACTTCATCTTGAAATTCTTCAACTTAGAGTTAAAATTAACAAATTAATTTCCCATAAAACCGAACTGGCCTTGTTTAAACTTAAATATAATTTTTGAAAACATGGCAACAAAATTGGGAATCTCCTCTTTTATCAGCTCAAAGCACTACAAATGAAACAACACATTCTAAGCCCAAAAGATGAACAGGGTACGATTCTCTCCAACAACCCATCTATAAATCATATTATGAAGACCTTTTATCAAAAACTGTACTCTAACACAAATCCTCCATCTACTTTACAAATTCAACAGTTCCTTAAATCGCTACATCTTCCTCATCTTTCTACTCTTGAAACAAATTCTTTAGATGAACCCTTCTTGCTTCAGAAATACAGAAAGCTTTGTCTTCCTTGAAATCCGGCAAATCCCTTGGGGGTGACGGATTCCCTGTCGATTTCTATAAAATGTTTTCCGACACCTTATGTCCCCTTCTTCTTAATGTTTATCAAGAAGCTTCCAATACTGGCAAGCTTCCCCCATCTTGCATCAAAGCAATCAAAACCCTAATCCCTAAAAAAGAAAAAGACTCTACTCACCCCACAAGTTACAGGCCCATCTCTTTATTAAACAGGGATGGGAAGATATTTGTTAAACTACTAACTTCTCAACTTGAATCCTTGATTCCCAAGCGAACTCATTATTCACAAGCTGGTTTTATTAAACATAGATCTGGTTCTGATCACCTATGTTCCTTATTTAATTTAATTCACAAAGCCAAATCCCTCAAGACACCAGCTGCAGCCATAGCTATTGATTTCAAGAAAGCCTTTGATTTCTTAAACTGGGACGATCTTCATCAAGTTTTGTCTTATTTTGGTCTTTCTCATACCTTTTGCTCCTGGATCAAGCGATTACATAACTCCCCTGTTGCTAAAGTACTTACTAATTCCACCCTTTCCTCTTACTTTCATCTAGCAAGGGGAACTAGACAAGGCTGTCCCCTGTCACCTTCCCTGTGTATTTTAGCCATGGAACCCCTCACTGCTTGTTTACGTCAATCTTCTGGCATTATGGGCATACCTGTGAGCAATTCAAGATATGTTTCTCTCTCCTACGTGGATGACCTCTTAATCTTACTCAAAAACCTGAATGAAGCTGGGCCCCTGTTGGTTGATTTGCTTAATAATTTTACTAAAATTTCTGGCCTTTGCTGTGAATTATGACACATCACAAACTATGCCCCTTAACAACCACTGTAAAGCCTTTATGAACATTCCTCTTGGATTTTGCTGGTCCCCACAGGGTATAACATATCTAGGAATCAAAATTATTAGTAACTTATGGAAGATATGGGACATTAACTTTAATCTGTCATTTGATAACATAAAAACTATTCTGGACAGATGGAAGCTTCTTAATCTCTCTTTCATGGGGAAAATTACAGCCATTAAGATGCCCATTTCTCCCAAGATTCTTTACCTCTTTGCCAATATTCTTTTAGTCTTACCATCCTCCTTTTTTGCTAAAATTGATAAATAAATAGATAACTTTTATCTGGGATGGGAAACCACCGAGATCTAACCACAACAAACTTCAATCACATTGGAAAAAAGGGGGATTCAGACTCCTCTGGTTCAAAGGTTACTTCTGGGCTTTCTGAATGGCCCAAACCATTAAATGGTTTCAGAAACCCTCCCCTCACTCACCACTATGGGTTGCAATGGAATCCGCATTATGCCTGGGAGGAGTTCCCACTTCCTTCATTTTTAATCCCATTTCCTCTAAACTAAAATCTCACCCAACTATATCATCCTCTGTTCTTTATTGGAAACTAACCCACAAATTCCTGAAATCCAATCCAACACCCTGGTTTTATGCCCCCTTATGGGGCAATCCACTGCTCACTCTAGAAGATCACCCAATTTTCTGTTGTACATGGAGGAACAAAGGCATTTTCTTTCTCAGAGATATCTTGGACCAGAATTCACTTACTCTTAGATCATTCTCAGACTTGCAGGTCACATGGAAACTTCCTAAACAAGACTTCTGGAAGATTTTACAAATTCAGGCAGCTTATAACTCTCTCTCTAGTTTAGTGTATAGGCATACTCTTCTAAACCCATACATCTCGCACTGGACTAATTTATCAGTAAAATTAAATTGCTCCATTTACAAAGACATTAATGATACTCTACCTGATCTGTCTATACAGGCCAAAAATAAATGGAGTACTCTTCTTAACTACAATATTTCAGACGCACAATGGAGTAATTGTTGGCATATTGCACATACTACCTTTAAAGATGCCCGTAGTTCTTTAATACAAACTAAAAGCCTACATCTTTGGTATAGAACCCACTTTGTGCTTCTACGAATGGGCCGATTAAATAATAATAATTGCTGGCTCTGCAATTTGGCCAGCGGGGATCTACTTTATATCTTGTGGTCTTGCGCTCCCATTAATAAGCTCTGGCATAAAGTCTGTTTACTTGCCTCCAGAATAACAGGACAAAAACTATCTTTTGACCCCAAGCTATTCCTTCTAGGCATCCTTATCCCCAATAGCTCTCTCCTCTCACATGCACATTTTTGATGGCTAAACATACTTTCTCTTCTGGTCAAACATCTAATTCTTATGAAATGAAAATCAACTCTGGCACCTTCTCTTTCAGATGTTCTTCAAAGCCTTTCTCAGTATGCCTCTCTAGACCGATTATCTCATGTTACTCATAACCGACTCACTGTATATGACAGATGTTGGCAGGATTACTTCAAGTACATGAACCTAGTTCTTGTAGACCCTAATTCTTAGGGATATTTAGCCCTCCTTCTTATTTTGCACTGAGATTAGGTTTTCTCGAAACTTTTGTGCACAGATTTCTCCTCTTTTTCCCCTTCTTCCCTGTTTTCTCCCTCTCTCCTTCCCTTCTTCCTTGCTTTTTTCTCTCTTCTTTCTTTCCTTGCACACTTTTCTCTGATCTTCACCTCTCGATTAGTGAACATTGTTCATATTATCACATTTATCACTTTTTGCAATATACTGAATGCCTTGCCATAGCCTGCCCTAGCATGTATTTCATACATGGTTGCTATTTCTGATCCTATAATACCCTATTGATTGTAACCCTTCTACTCTTCACTTACATCCTGTCTAGGTTTGTGTTTTATTATCAATACATGTATATAAGGCTTCTCCAATATGTTTACCCTAAATACTGTGTTTTGCTAAGTGATATTTTATACCTTACATGGAGGATAGTCTTCTATTATATAAGATGTGTGCTTTCTTATATACTCGAATTTTAATAAAAAGATAAAATGGATAAAAGGTCCAAGAGGAGAGTGAAGCCATAGTATTTTTCAGGGCTAAACTCACCACTTGTTTCCTGTTTATATCAGCTAGCGCTCTCGCACCAGCCAACATATTGCATTAGTAGCAGATTTGGAGGCATGGTCACTGTTGGGTGAATGCAGGGCATGCATCAATAGGTGTGTCCCTCATTCCCCAATAAGTCTGCATGCCGGTGCCAAACCAGGAATATATTATGTGTTGAGCATATCTAAGGAAAGGTCTGCTGCAATGCGAGCAAAGCTCATCATACTCGTCATACACAGCTGCACCTCCCAGTGTGCTTTCCCTGGTGAAGAATTACATTAAACATGGCAGCACACTGCCTGCCATAATGCCAACTTCAGGGGTGCCCAACCCCCTTGTCGGCATGCCCTGACTCAGTGTATGTGCCGATGGGGGAGCCCACTCCCTGTTGGCATAATGCAGCTCCCCATTTGTTATGTGCTGAGGGGGGTGCCCAATACCCCCTCAGCTCTTACCCCCGTGTTTTTGTTGTGTTATGATGGGGTTCCCAATCCCCCATCGGCTACAGTATCCCCCTCAAAACACTTAGGTGGTATGCTGGGAGCCCACCCCAGTGTGCCAAATCCCCTGAAAATTAAAAACTGTCCCCAATGTTTTTTTTACCCTGTGAAAGAAGAAAACAGTCCCTCACGGTCTCCCTGCCCCTTCCCACAACCTGTGCTCACCCTCTGTGCACCCTGCCTCCCTGCACTCCCTCTCACCCCATACTTACCTCCGGAGTCTGGCGCGATGATCTTCGGTGGACCGGGAACACATCTGCATTCTTCAAAGCCTACCACGAACTGAAGAAATGCCAGTAAGCTGTATAATGGCATAAATAGGATTTTTTCTACTTTGGTGCATATCTCGGGCATATTTTGGAATTTGTGCACCAAATTTTCAACATGGAGTTATTGGGACCCCTCCTCATGAATTCAGTCACTGTTATGGTGTTATTCAGTCCCAAAAGGTGATTTTATGGTCAGTGTGTGGAATCACTTTTCAGGACTGAGTAATGAAATGACAGTGCAACTGTTCATGAGGGGGGCTCTCAAAAAATCTATGCTGCAAATTTGGTGAAAAAAATCCAACAAATGGCTGTTTTATGAGCATGCATTGCGCTGTTTCCACTCATGCTCGTAACTTCATGAATTTGTAATATTTTCAAAATTGGTATTTTTCCACACATCCTCATAAACAGAACAGCTGTCATTTTACATACCCTGACTGAAATGTGTATTCGCACATCTGGTATAGAATTTTATTTTATTTTTTTTATTTGGTGATTTGGATACAACCTTTGAGTATACACTCTTTTACAAAGGTTCCACATCAGGATATGAAATAGCAGAGACATACCAAATACATGACAGTTAACACGAAACATAAGATTACTATGTAATACAGAATATAGATAAATAATACATTTGAGTAACCTCGATAACTGAAATTAATCAGTGGGAGGAGATTCCCAATTATCAATGAATGGCATAGCTGCCCCAGGGGGGCCTGTCAGGTAGAGTATCGGAAAGGGTAGGGTAAAGAAAGTGGTGAAGAGTGCAAATGAGGGGTAGATTAGAGAGTGAGAGAGAGAGAGAGAAAGAAAGAGAGGAGGAGAGAGAGTGAGAGAGGGGGAGAGAAAGGGACTGGGAGAAGGAGAATATTTAGGGGGAGAGTGGGTAGAAAGGGGAGGTGTTGGGGTATGGAAGGGAGAGAGTTGGAAGGAGCTTAAGGGGGTGGCAAGGGATGGCAGGTGGGGGTCCAGGGTAGGTAAAACAGTAGAAAAACTCAGACAGATGAGGGAGGCATCCAGGTTGAGGATATGGACTCAGGTAAGGGAGTCAGAGGTGTTTAAGAGTGGGTATCCAGTTTGAAGATATGAATTCAGGTAAGGCAGTCGAAGGCATTTGAGTTCAGCAGGTATTGCTTCAGTTCTCTTTTAAAGGACTGAACATTTGTTGTATTGAGAGCTGTAGCAGGGATCTCATTTAGCCATATTGGAGCTAGGTACATGAAGGATCTTTGTCCTAGGGAAGTTCTACGAAATGGGACTTCAAGCTGTGTTGTCACTGTTCTTCATGTGTTGTATTTGGAGCTTGCTTCCTTTAGCAGGTCTGCAATGCAGGTAGGAGTTAGGGAGAGCATGGCCTTTCTCCCTAGCAGGCAAGTTTGGTATCTGATTCTGGATTGAAGTGGTAGTATGTGGGCCAGACCATACAGGGTACAAGTGTGCGTGAAGCGGTCAGCATTTAGCAATAGTCTGCAAGCCTTGTTAAGGGTAGTGACAAACCTTTTGAGGGCCGTATCAGTGGCAGTGCCATAAGCCACCAGCCCAGAGTCAACTGAGGTGAGGACAAAGCTGGAGACTGAGAGCTGGAGGGCTTCAGCAGTTAGGCTTTTCTTGTGCCTAAACAGGATCCCTAATTTAGTGTTCACAGCTTTCACCACCGTGTCAATGTGCTGAACATACAAGAGGATATCATCCACAATGACACCCAGGTACTTGAAGGAGTGAACCTGTTCCAGTGAGGCAGTCAGGTGATTTGTGATTGTTAGTTCTGGGCATCTCCTTTTTAGTTGGGGCTAGAGAGGAGCATTGTCTTGTTTTGTTTTTGTTTTTTTGTAGTTTAAAAGCAACTTTGGGAGTAGAACCAGGTCTCCAGTTGCTGGAAGGATGATTGTAGCTCAGCCTGTAGGTGCTCTATGCAAGAGTGACAGCTAAGTAGGACATCAGCGTATAGAATGACTTTGCTAGTGCAGGCATCAGGTAGGTCATTCAGGAACATGCTGAAGAGCAGCGGACCCAAGATGGACCCTTGAGGCAGTGCTAGTGAGATTTCCTTGGATTCAGATATGGAGTGACCTATCTTGACCCTTTGAGACCAGGAGGTTAGGTAGTCCTGGAACCATAGAGCTGCATTTGGGGAAAAACCAAGGGCATGCAGTTGAGACAAGAGGAGTGGTTGGCAGACTGTGTTGAATGCCTTTAATAGGTCAATGAAGATGGACCCAACCAGTTTTCCCTCATCCAGTGCTTTATGGATATACTCAGTGAAATCCACCAGTGCAGTGTCCGTGCTGTGGAGTTTCCTAAAGCTGTGCTGCTGGGGACATTGCAGCTGGTATTTGTGAATATAGTCAGTAAACTGGTCTGCCACAATCCTTTCCAGTGCTTTAGAGAGGGGGAGAGGATAGAGATGGGCCTGTAGTTTGCGGTCAATGACCTATCACCTCCCTTATGCACAGGTATCACCAGCGCTTGTTTCCAAGGAGAAGGGAATTTGGCAAGCTGGAGGGATTTATTGAAAATCGTAGTAATGGGAGTGATGACTTAATTGATTGCCAGTGCCAGCAGTTTCATGTTAATGTTGTCAGACCTGATTCTGGGTTTTCACAGGACCTTTTTAACACAACCCAGTGCTTCTTTGACAGTGACTCTTGAAGTAAAATTGAGGGTGCGAGTTGATGTCTGGTGGGTGCCTATTATCAGCTTTGATAGACTTGAGATATTCAGCTGGTAGAACAGAGCTATGATCCATGAAGGTGGAGTTGAACTGCTCGGCAATGGTGTGGGGGTCCATGGTATTTGTGCATTAATATTTAGCAGTGATGGCTGTGTTTTGTTGTCCTTCCCTGTGAGTGCCTTTATATTGTCCCAAAATGCCTCCCATCACCCCAGGTTCTTTCCAATTGATCCTTGCAGAAAGTAGCCTTAGCATTCCTGATGAGATGTGTGCATTTGTTTCTGGCTGCCCTGTATCTTTGAAGGTCACTGGGCTTGCTGGAGGCCCTGGCTTGATACCAAAGGTTGTCCCTGGCCCTCATGTGATCTAGAAGGTCACTAGTAATCCACCCATTGTTATGGCCACGTGTTTTCCTTTTTTCAATGGAGCAAATCTGTCACAAATGCTGTTAAAGTTATCAATAAAGTACTGGAGTGTTATGTCAAGGTCATGCAGTACCTTAAGGGGAGACCAATCAATCTGAGAAAGCACCTCCTTGAAAGCTGAGAGCTGCCCTTTCCTAAGGATTCTTTTGTTCACAAAGACAGGTGATACTTTTTTGAATTTATTGGACCACAGACAGGTGATGGAGGAGTGATCGCTTAGCGAATCCGGTAGTACCAAGACATCGGTAATCCTGTCAGGTGAGCTTTCAAGGAGCCAGTCCTGAAGCGTGTGCTTACCAGTCTTATGGTTCATTCTAGTAGGCTCCATGACTAATTGAGTGAGGAGGAAACTGGCTGCTGTATCCTTCTGGTTGGTTGATTCATTACAAAGCCAATTGATATTGAAGTCCCCAGTCACGATTTGCTCACAGTTGTTGTTAACACCAGCCAAGGACCCTAGTGGTTTAATTAGACTGTCTTTAGCGTGGTCGCTGTGCAAAATCAGTTTTTGGACAGTTTGAGAGAATGACAGTGACACTGTTCATGAGCAGAGGTCCTAAGATGCCTATGTTGAAAATTTGGTGCCGAAAGCCCATAAAATGACTGTGTTACAAGCGTGCATTGCGCAGTTTCCACACGCCTTTGTAACTTTGCAAATTTGCAATATTTTCATGCCAGATTTTCAACACTGGCATTTTTTCACACCTCCTTATCAACAGTACAGCTGTCATTTTTCACAGCCTGCCCAAAATCTGTTTCCGCACCTGTGGTGCACAATGGCATGGTGGCTGAGGGAAATCAACTTTTGGGACAGAATAACAAAATCACAGCACCACTGTTCATGAGGAGAGGTCCCAAAATGCCTATGTTGAAAATGTGGCTAAAAAACTCCCAAAAATAATTGGGTTACAGACGTGTGTTGCGCAGTTTCTATGCATGCTCATTACTTCACCAATTTTTAATATTTCCACTCCAGATTTTCATCATTGCCATTTTTTATGCCTCCTCATGAACAATACAGTTGTTGTTTTCCACATCCTGCCCAAAATATGTTTTTGTCCCAGTGTCACCAAATGGCATAGCCACTGTGCAAAACCACCTTTCAGCTAACAAACTGATTGTGCCGCTCTTCATGAGGTGGGGTCACTAAAAGCCTATGTTGAAAATTTGGAGTGAAAATACCAACAAATGCCTACAACATTAGGGTTTCCAACTGTAACACCCCACCCTGTAGAGACTGCCAGGCATCAGGGGTGTGACTTGGGATCAATGGTTGTAATGCTCACGCCATTCCACCTCCACCCCCACCCTGCAGCCAGTGACAGGCATCGAGGTGTGCCTTGAAGTGTTTGGCCCTAATGTTCACCCCATTCTCCTATACTGCACCCATCTCAGTGTATTTCCTTATGGAATGGGGTAAGTATAAGGCCCAAAGACCCCAAAGCACACCACGACACTTGTCAGTGTCAACAGGGTAGGGTGAGGCCCATTCTCCTATACTGCACCCATCACAGCATATGTCCTTGTGGAATGAGGTAAGTATAAGGCCCAAAGACCCCAAAGAACACCATGACACTTTTCACTGCCTACAGGGTAGGGTGAGGTAAAATTGCATGAGTGTTATAGCTGATACCCAAAATGCACACCCCGGTGCCTGTCAGTCTCTGCAGGGTGGGGGTGGGGTTGGCATCAGTTCCATACTTCACTACCATTCCTAGTATGCATCTCTAACTCCTGCACCACCAATGCCAATGCCAGCTAGATAACATTCGGCATTGACAAATGCTTGTTTATCTCACACTGATATTGCATACAGTAGTTTATAGGTCAAAAGCTGGTTAGATGTTTGCCTTGTTTTTCCATGAGTTTGCACAGTATAATGTTATGTCCTTCCTGGAAAGATCTTTGATTCTATCAAAGGCCATTTCATTTTTAAGGAAAGTGAATCAGTTATGCTTGAACTGACACCTGTTCAACGCATTTATCCTTTCAGTCATGACATTATTTTTTTTTCATCTGCAAACTGGATGCATTGTACCTCTAAAAAGTTGATTTCCACTTTCTTTAAATGTGTATCTTCAAGAAAAATCTCTTGTTTTGATTTCCCTACATGCCATTGGTGTAATGTGCTCCACCAGCTGGTATTGATCACCACTGGTCTCCAGTAATCTGCCCAAACTTTCAGTAATTTCCTTAATTCTAGCAAATAGCAGAAGTCATTGTTATTTTGTACCTGTGGTATACTTTTCCATCTGTATAACTTCTGAAAAACTGCATTTATTTTGCAGCCATGTTTTTCTTGCCCCATGTAATCCATTTTCAACTAAAAATCCCATAACCATTGCTAGCCTGGTAGTGCAGAGGGCTGAGGAGCTAGACACCTTACTTTAAGATGCACTGGTGACCCGGGTTCAAGAATGAGCCTGGGTTATTGGGGAACTGGCTGGGGGGAAGAAGGGAGGAAGGGAGAGAAGAGATAGGATTGAGCAACCATAACACAGCTCTCTTCTCCTGGAGAGGATCTTCACCTGCTTGGTAGTTCTGCTGCCCTTGGGTGGAGGTCCAGATGAGGGTGGCAAGCAGCAGAAGGGTGCCCTGGAGTTACAGTGTGTGCATGCCATCACAAGTGCATGCATGACTGGGGTATGGGAGAGGGTGAAAATTGGGGAAAAACAGGTATCAAATTTAAATAAAAAAAATCAACTTTTTATGATCCTTTGTAAATTACTGAAAACTTTTGCAGATCGTAAATATATAAAGACCATGTTAAAATGATGCAATAAGCTGACATTACTAATAATGGCACAGAATATAAGCACAATAATATCTTTTTATCACACATTATTTGCACAAGTATTGAGGGTTTGAAATTCTAAGCTTGTGACTTAGTAGGGAATTTGTGCCAGTTACTACTTCTACTACTTCTACTACTTACATTAGCATGAAAAAGTAAACTATTGATTAATAAGTTTTATCTATATTTATATGCATTGTGTTTTAAAATTTGAAATGAGAGTATTTTCCAATTCTATGGGAATAAGCACATGATGCAGTATTTCTGTTATTTTTACCATACCTGATGATCAAACGTAGGGAACATGGGTTTAAAATGAGACTTTCTCTAATACAACACTGAATTCCTGGAATGTCATTTTGGAATGTCATAGCGATGTTAATTTTCTGCAGGACTAGTCATATCACAGATATACCTTTCATATGATTAAAATGTCTTTGCTCTCTGTGTTCTCTCTCATTCTCCATTTCTTGACTTACACCTACTCTAGTTCTTTTTACCTCCTACCCTTATATAAACACATCTGAGTGTATCTTAATTAACATTACCTACTCTCAGCAACTTAACATACTGTATACAGTTGTAATATAAAACCTGACTTTTTTGTGTATAATTTACTTGAGCGGCTACTTTCAATTTACTCCACATATCCTGTCTTGTGATATGTTATTAAACAAGTTATGTGACCTGACATCTGCAGCTCAACTGCTTCTATGCTCATATTATGTCCTGCAAGATTCTCTTTTAAATATAGTTTTCATCTAAATACTGCATGGCTATTCCAGTATGGAACTATTTAATTAAACTAAAATAAGCAGCATGCAAGTTATAATGCAAAATCAATTTTCTTTTCTAGACTGCTGGTGAAGATGGAGAAGAATTGAGATTACCACATGAAATCAGCTTTATTTCCATGATATTCTTTTTGGGTTATAAAATACCTTCTTTTCAAAAAGGCAATTATGTCTACTTTTCAGATGTTTTATTTTAAGTTTGCTTTCACTAGTTAGAGAACTGGCTACATTCGTGAAAATACAAAGTAAAGTTGCAGTAGACATTTAATAAAGGTATACAAGATGATGTACCTATAATAATAATATATTGAATGTTAAGCACATGTATATTAACTAGGAATGTTATGATAGTTCATTTGCTCCTATGCATAATTTGTCAAGCCTGCACATTATCTGTTTATCTGTTTATTTTCCTTTTCATGTAGATATTGATGAAGCTATTAACTCTCCTGTCCACTGCATAGCACCCAAAATAACCCATATCTTCACAATGTCCCCCAATTCAACCAGTGGGTTTTAAAGATCATTTAATTGTTTTTTTTTTAGTTGTTTTTTTAACCAGGAGTTTATACCATTTATAACCAGTAACAGTTGTAGAATAGAAAAGGCAGCTCCAGTGCCTGTTGTACACAATAAGAAAGCAACAGTCCATCCAAAGAACTAGCACCAACAGCAAATTCAATAAAGAATTGAGATTTATTACTTGCAATTGCAAGTCCAACACTGCAAGCCCATCATGAAGTGAATTGCCACCTCCAAGCCCCTAACCAGTAACAGGTCTTAGTGTGGCTAATTTTATATCTCAGGCTTTAGTAACACTCCATCATCACCCATCCAACTAATATTTTTATTTAAAAAATGAAGCTATCTTGCTATCCCCAGACACAATTCAGCTTGCTTCTGTATACACCTCTTTAAGGACTGGCAAAAGCTCTGTTGCTAAGATGCAATAAAAATTGGGGAGAAGTTGTCATTTTATCTCACCCTTAGCTTTCATAAGGCCAGTCACAGCCATATTTTTGTGACCCCAGTCAAGTTCATGTTTCAAGTTTATTGTTCATCTTTTGGCCTTTACAAGAAAAATTTCAAAACATTTAAAATACAAGGTTCATAAATAGCACCAACTTGTACAGTTATATTAAAATGCGACCCCAGCCCACTCCATAGCAATTGCTTAAGGTCCAGTCTCAGCTCCCTTTTTGCTCCATGTCAATGCCAGCTGTACAAGCTCTTTTGCTCCATCCCAGCACCATCTTTCATGTAGTAAAACTGTGCTGTACAGACACAGTTACCTGTACGTTCTACGTGATGCAGGGCTGCTGTAAGTGAATTTAGTCAATGCACTTACTACATCCCAAGTCCCACCTCATTTGAAACCTAGTGTAGGCTGGGCACATGTCACTGTGCAAACATCATGATTAGGATGGTGCAATGGAAGCTGCACTACAGTCTTTGCTACACTTTCCCTGGTCAATGTGTAGACCTGCTCTTTTTTTAAATTTCTAAAGAACATGATTAATAAACTACTCTAGGTAAATGTTTTATTACAAAGGTATATTTCATACTCTGTTCTCATCAAGAGATAGAACTCAGTTTCTCAAGTCCTTGAAAGAAGTGTTATACGAATAATGAGATGTGCATATCTACATAAATCTGGATCTGTTCATGTGATTAATTTTTTTTAAACACTGAAGGACAGTGATTCATTACTTTGGTTGACAAGAAATCCTCTGTTTTGCTTAAAATTGGCTAATCCATTTTTACAAGTTTGTAAAATGAATGCTGGTAAGACTTTAAATTTCTCTTGGAATACAATCTCTCCTAGATAGAAAGGCATTTTAAGTCAGGTGGGCTGATGGTGTCCCTTTAAGCAAAGTGTTAAATAGTATCCTAAATGAGACTGACAGCCTAGTCACAGGTAGAGCATATGGGTTCAGCTGGGTTCTTAAATGGGTTCATATGGAGTCTGTCTCTAAAATTAATCTTCATTGCACTGAATGTAAAGATTATAGTGGCTGAATGCTGAAGTAAAGAATGTATAAAATAGTTAAAATATGTTTTTCTATGTAGTGCATAAGTTGTTATTAAAGCTACACAAATACCTTTTTTGAATAGTCATCCCAATATTATATTCTGGGAGCCTAACTACTGGTGTATTAGTTATTTAAGCAATAATATTCAACAGGGTGTGTATCGTGCTGGGATAATATCATATCTGGAGTGGTTGGACATGAGGCCGCAGCTGAGTGTGTCCATCACCCCAGAAGTGCCATTATTCTAAAACAATACACACAATGGAGTGCATTATTGCACTTATACAGTGGGTGTTTTGTTAAAAAAAATAAAGACATTAAAAAAATATACTTTTAAAAGCATTTTAGCATATTTTCTATGAGTAGGTCTAAATACTTTGAATAAAAGAAGTTGCTTGTTAATTGTGCTGGCCAGTAGGTGGCAGTGTATGTATACACACACATATATCTATATCTATATACTGTGTATATATATATATATATATATATATATATATATATATCCATGTTTTACTTTGTCATGGTTTTAGTCTCCCTCTCCTGTTTTGCATCCCTATTTTGTGCATCCCAGAACATGGTGACCCCTTCCATGTCTGGTCATTTGTTTTCTACTTTGTAGCGATTTATACTGCAGGCTCTGTGAGAGTGTTCACAGAAACTGCTTACTGAGGATTACCGAGGTTTCGCTGCCAGGTCAACTGGTGAGCAGATACTGTCCATCACTTTCTGAATGTTTATGTGGAGAGTTTAGTGAGGTATGTAACTTGCTGTAGTGAGCAGGGATGACAGAGAGGACAAAGGGTTTTAAATAGCTAAGTTGTTGCTATCCACAGATAGAAAGGAAGCTGCAGCTGACCATCCTAATTTTCCTGTAATGTTGACTACAGGCAGTCATGTGCTGTTTTTTTTCTCATTGACAGTGGGTTGAAAAGTGAAGTCAATGGATCAGCATATAAAAAATTGAGTTATTTACTGAAGCTTTAGGCAGTTGCTGCTTTGGAAGTCTGGAGATGACTAGGAAAATGGGTGGAGGGTGTGATGTGATTTTGTGAGTCTCTGCTGGTTGGCACTTATTTCTGTTCCACTACAGCGCTGGTGAGGGGGAGTGAAGTGATATTTTTTATGTATTTTGTGGTCATGTGTGATGGTCCTTCATACAGATGTTACACTCAGATGATGTCATTTTTGAAGGTGGGCATTGACCAATCAGAGTGCAAGAAATTTTCTTGCCATTGTATAATCTGTATTAAGTTTTCACCATGAAGAAGGGAGAAAGCCTTACACTGCCCATGATGGTCTAGGCTAATCTCATGGACATCCTTCCTTTCTTTCCAATCTTTTGCCACCCAATCCCACCTTCTACAGAGACAAAAAAAGTTACAGATTAATAGCTCCTTGCACTATGCCAGGAGTCTGCAACATCTTTTCCATGCTCTCTTAGGCTATCCTCCCAGTCCCCCAGATCCAAAGGTTTATATCTCTCTGAGTTGGGTCACTTCTTTTTTTATTTGTTTCTGATGTTATACTAAGTAGTTGCTTATTTTTACCATTTGCCATGATTTGATGTGACTATCTGTGTGTGTCTGCATTTCAGTTAGATCCCTTTTCCTGCCTCAGACTTCTTACTGTAGCTCCTAACTAATAGGTAATCCCATGAGCTGCAGTAACTGTTTTGGCTTCTATTTTTGAACTGTAGCCTAGTAGTAACCATAGTGACAGAAACAGGTCATTTTACTGTGCGACATGGTTAGCTGAATGAAAAAAATAAAGCCATTTCTGTCAGTGAACAATGTGTCTTACCTCTGATTTTGCAGAAATAAGGATCCTTGCAAAGAGACAGTCCCTTGCAGAGAAACTGTGCCAACAAGCAGCTGTCTGTGCTGGCATGCAGTTTACATTTAACTTGTCCACAGGTGTATTTTGTGCTGGTGAGAACATGCTTGCTCATCCCCTGATGCTGTCTGGCATTGCTGTTGCTCTGAAAATCAGAATGCAGTTTGTCTGACCCACTGTTTACAGGTGAAAACCTCTTAAACATTTAAATATAACAATGATTGATTTTTTTATAGGAAAGTTATAGGAATCAATAACTCCCACCACTCTTTCATTTTAAACATAAATGTTTGCTTAATTTGGTCAGAAAATAAAGAGCAATTACATTGTACCTGACAATCTCCCCTTAACTTAATGAACAGAGTAAGTGAGCAGGCACACCATCATGAGGGACCAGTTGGGTCAATGTGATGATACTCATCCTGACCAATTAGGCTGCTTACCATGACTAGCGACCTTGCAGCCCTTCCCTCTCCCTTGTGATCATGCACCTGCTCTTGCTCACTTGCTCCATTTATATAAGCTTAGCCAATAGGAGCAGAGTGGGCTGAGTATGCTGCAGGAAGGGGTGCTACTGGCTAGCTGGTTTCTATCAGCACCTGCACCCCCAAAATTAAGAATTGGGATCAGGGGGCAGAGAGATGTAGACTTTTTGATTTAGGGGAATTGGGTAGGCAGGCTTGGGAGAGTCATGTGAAAGATGTTGTTGGCTCCTTATGTAGTGCCAGGATATGGCAGCCATGCACTTTTTCTGAGTGTCTGTGGCACACTATAGTAGGAAGCAGTGGGCCAGAAAAAAATTGAAATGGGGTAGTTTGGTTGCCAATAAATTAGTCCTGAACATTTGTGGAGAGGGAACAGCTTTTTTTTTGTTACATTTTTCAGAATATTAAGTGTTGAATTCCTATCTCTGAATATGAATAGTGAATACTAGAATCAATCATTATGGGGCAGAATAGTCAGTAAGCCTAATAGCTGTGGTATTTGGAAACTGATATTTGCACCAAGCACACCCCTAGTGTTTATAACTTTGCTTGCTGTTTTAACAGAACTTTCATGCATATTGTATGTAACTTGAAAACCTTTGGATATTATTAAAGAGTTGTTTCTGTTTTGCCATTATTTGTATTTACTGTAATATCAAATCAAAGCATGCCTTTTGATGTTTTTTTCTTGAATATTTTGAAATCCTTATTTTTTGTAATTGCTTAAACTTCACAGATATCCATGGTGTGGTGGAGATACTGTATGACACTGCAGTGGTTTCCATCAATAAAGTGTAGCACAAGTTCAATAATAGTTATTCTTCCAGCTCAACAGATGTGAGATATCTTTGCTTCCTGTTGTTTTGTTGGCTTTGCCCAACATTATGAGAAATGTAACTATTTCAGGTACATTTGGAAGTGAAACATGTTACATGCTCTTTAGTACCCATTGTTTAAGATTTGTCTCAAAGTTAGACGATAACTAATGTTACTGTGTTGTTGTTATATAGTACAGTTTGCTACAATAAAATGCTTTTTCAAACTAAAATGTTCCTTGACCTTACTCATTATTAAACATCTTCAGTGCAAGGAGTATATTGTTTTCTCTCATCTCATTGTGTGATCTTTTTTTCTGATTTCTTAATATGAACTAACAATGGTTTTTTTTCTCTAAATTTTATTTTCCTTTATTTTGTTCCTGTCTCCGCTCAAACAGCCATGGTCAGGAGGAACTTTACCCCTCCACTAACTGTGAAAATGGGCAAACATCTGCCTTTATAGCTGATGCCAATGATGTTGGGGATTGGCTAGTAGGGGATAAGCATGAGAGAAGTGGGCCATTGGCAGTTTCAGGTCAACTTCAAGTTGGGGCTGAGAAATTTGGTTCATTTTCTAGAAATCAGCCAAATCTCTTTATTGTAGCTCCCGATGCAGAATAGCAAGTGTTAAATCAGACTACAAATAGGGTAAAAAAGTGTTGAGGTCAGCAATGAATATTAATTAGTGCAGCTTACTTGTGGCTGGTGCTGCTGACATACATCTGCTGAGGATTACTGTGTGTGGTGCTGTGCCAGTGTATTGCACAAGCTATGACCACCAAGGCCCAGTGTGAGCAATAGTAATATGCAATTCATTGCTGACCTTAAGGTATGTGACCTATATGCTATATTCTCTCTGGTACCATTATTTTTTTCATTATCTCATAATATGCACCCAAAGAAAACAAGTTACAACATGCATCACAAAAGAAATTAAAAGATATTAAATGAAGGGCTCTACATTGCCATTCACAATACTTTCCATCCATTGATGAATATTTTTTGTTTGTTGAATTTTTTTTTTTTTTTTTGGTTTATTATGCCTTCTTTGCATTAATTGAAAGTAATGTGAACACAGACACTCCCCATTGGTAGCAAAAGCTGTACTATGTAACTACTTACCAGAGGTCAGACTGGAGAACTTTATGGGGCAAGCCCATGCATGGCAGTCAGGTCACTCATTCCATCACTGTCTCATGCTAGTTGGATAGTGTAATGATTCTTGTTTAACTGACAGTGACTCTGCAGGCTTGATGGCACACCAGATCATATTGAGGTTATTGGTAAAGGGAAGGTATAAGCTGATGTAGAATCATCAGGAGATTGAGTTGTGCCATTACAGCGGGGAAGTGGTGAGCAAGACTGTGGTGTCAGTGCCAGTAGGGGAAGTCAGAAGAGATCTGCCTGTGCCACCACATTAAGTCTGAGAAAGGCTAAGAATTCACAGTTCACAGGATCCAGCCTTAAGCGATGCAGTGAGGCACTATCCACTGCATTGCTCAAGGCTAAATTGATGAGTGACGCAGTGAGGCTCTGTCCGCAGTTGTACTGACACAACTTTCTGAAGTGGCATCCAAGAAAACACAAGTATGGGAAGCCATTCAATTCAAAATGACAGTTTTCAGGATATAATTAATAGTGAAATGTCTACGACTAATAACAAAATGTTTACAGCATAAAATGTTATCAGAATGACAAACATGAAAATTAATGTATCATACATCAAAATGGTTACGAGATCTTCTGAAATGGGAATGAACTATATCAAAATGTTTATGACACATACCAAACTGCATATGACATACACAAAAATGGATATGACATACAACAAGACAGAAACAACACTTTTTAAAATAAGTAGGATACATACTGAAACAGGTAAGCTGCATTCCAAAATAGATATGACATATACCAAAATTGTATGACACACACCAAGATGAGTGTGACACAAAATGAAAAGGATATACTGTACCAAAAAGGGGTATGATGCATAAAGAAATAATTATGACACATTTTGAAATGGATATGGCTATACTGAAATGGATATGACACATAGTAAAACGGGTATGACATACCGAAATAGGTATGAGACAAACTGGACTGCATATGGCACACACCGAAATTGGTGGGACACACACTGAAGTATTTATGACACATATTGAAATGGATAAGGCCTATACTGAAATGGTTATGGCACATATTAAAATGCATATGACATAATGAAATGGGTATGACACACCCCAAAATGGGTTTGACACAAACTGAAATGGATATGACACACACTGAAAATGGTATGACACATGCTGAAATTATGATGACACATATCGAAATGGATATGACCTATACTGGAATGGCTATAACACATAGTAAAATGGGTATTATATACTGAAATAGGTATGAGACAAACTTTACTGCATATGGCACACGTCAAAATTGGTGGGACATACACTGAAGTATTTATGACACATATCGAAATGGATATGACCTATACTGGAATGGCTATAGCACATAGTAAAATGGGTATTATACACCAAAATGGGTATGACACACCCCAAAATGAGTCTGACAGAAACCGAAATGGATATGACACACACTGAAAATGGTATGACACATGCTGAAATAATAATGACACATATCGAAATGGATATGACCTGTACTGGAATGGCTATAGCACATAGCAAAATGGGTATTATATACTGAAATGGGTATGAGATACACCAAAATGGGTTTGATATTAACCACAATGAATATGACACACACTGAAAATGGTATGACACATGCTGAAATCATAATGACACATATCAAAATGGATATGACCTACAATGGAATGGCTATAACACATAGCAATTGGGTATTATATACCGAAATGGGTATGAGACAAACTTAATTGGATATGGCACACTCAAAAATTGTTGTGATGCACACTGAAATAGTTATGACACACAGATAAATGGATATGGCCCACACTGAAATGGATATGACAAGTAACAAAATGGGTATGACATACACCACAATGGTTATAGCACAAACTGACACAGATGTTACACACATGGCTATAACAAATACTGAATTAATTATGACAAATACCAAAATGGACATGCCACGTCTTATATGTCAAAATGGGTAAGACACACAACAAAATGGGTATGACAAAAAACAAAATGCATGAGACATGCACCAATATAGGTATGACACATACTGAAACAATTATGACATACACCAAAATGGATATGACACAAACTGAAATGGTTATGACACATACTGAAATAGTTATGACACATGCTGAAATGGATATGACATACTGAAATGGTTATGACACATACTGAAATAATTATGACATACACTAAAATGGATATGACACAAAGTGAAATGGTTATGACACATACTGAAATAGTTATGACACATGATGAAATGGATATGACCTATACTGAAATGGTTATGACACATAATAAAATGGGTATAACACATACTGATATAATTATGACACTTGCCAAAATATGACTTATTACAATACCAGAATTCCTGCAGTAGCTGGTCAGGGAGCCCAGTAGTGGGTGAACATACTTGACGTGGTCCTCACAAATGGGGATAGTGTTGAGGGAGTGGGGGTGAGGGCCAGCTTAGGAGAAAGTGACTATAACACAGTGGGCTTCAGGGTGAGAGCAGGGTATGAAGTGACTCAAACCATTATGAAGGTCATGGACTTCAGACAAGCAGATTTTCCCAAGATGAGGGAGGATTTCTGGATTGAAATGAAGGGAATGGAGGACATGGGGGTGAGGAACTATGGAATAAGACCAAGGGGGGCTACTTAAATCCACAGAGAGCTTTATGAGAAGGTGAGAAAGAACAAAAGAAGGAGGAGGTCACTGTGGTTCAACAGGGAAGTGAGAGGGGCAATAGGGGAGAAGAAAAGTGCTTTCAGAGAATATAAGAGGACACAGGGGAAGGAAGATATGGAAATTTACAAGGAGAAACTGAGGGTGGCAGGGCACTGGATTAGAAAGGCAAAAGCAGAAACAGAAGCCTTTGACACTGTGCCCCACCGAATATTGGTTAATAAGATGGAGACGTTGGGAGTGGGACATAAAATAACAAGGTGGGTGGGGAGCTGGCTGATGGGTAGAAGTCAGAAGGTGGTTGTCTATGGGGTGCATTCTGGGGACATAGCGGTGATGAGTAGGGTCCCCAAGGGTTCAGTGATGGGGCCTATTCTGTTTAACATCCACATCAGTGATATAGCAGAGGGGCTGCATTGGATGGTCTGCCTTTTTGCAGATGACACTAAAATCTGCAATGGGGTGCACAACCCGAACACTGCCCACCACTGCCTCTGCAAAACTAAGATAAAGCCTGGTATGAAATGCCAGTACTATTTGTCTAAAAACGAGTGTGTATGTTTTTCTTATATACTGCTTTACTACGTATGTATCCTTGTATTACGTTCCCCCTCCACTCCTGTAACTGACGTGGAGCCTTTGCAAATGAGTCTGTGACTCAAAGGGTAGTAATTCCGATTTTACGCAATAAATAAAATAAAATAAAATAAATTAATAAATAAATAAATAAATAACCCTGAAGGGAGTGGAAGTTATGAAGAAAGATCTAAGGATTCTGAAGGGTTGGTCAAAAACATGACAACTGAAATTCCATGCCAAAAAATGCACAGTGATGCACTAGGGACAGAAGAATCCATAAACCACATACACAATGGTACGGAAATGGTTGCATCTGAGCCGGAAAAGGATTTAGGGATTATAATCACTGACAACATTAAGATAGGGACCCAATGCAGCAAGGTGGTGGGCAAAGTGAACTGAACTGTGGCGTACACAGGAAGGGGAAAACTAGTAGAAAAAATGGAGGTGCTAATGCCACTCTACAGTTCCATTGTAAGGCCACACCATGAGCATGTAGATCAATTCTGGAGACCCTACTTATGCAAAGACATAGATGGCATGGAAAGGGTACAGAAAAGGACCGTTAAAATGGGGCATGGGCTAAGTGGGAAGTCATATGAGCAGAGGTTGAGGGTGTTGAATTTGTACCCTCTGAAGACCAGAAAGGAGAGGATAAGATAGAAACATTCAAATATATGAAGGGGGCCAATAAAGTAGGGGAGAGCTTATTCTTGGGGAAGGTAGATGCAGAGACTAGAGGACATGGACTGAGGGTGGAGGGTAGGTTTAGAGGAAACATTAGGGGCATTACTTCACTGAGAGGTGGTGGCACACTGGGTGGTCTGCTGGATGGTGGTGAAGGCCAAAACAGTGGAGGGATTCAAGATAGCATGGGACAAACACAAGGGGGTGACAAGGGGGAGGAGTGTGGAATCTGTAGGGGGGGGCAAGTAAAAAGGGAGAGTATGACACATTCTAATATGAATATGGAACTTTCTGAAATAGATACAACCCATGCAGAAGTGCATATGACACATACCAAAAATTGATAAGAAAATACTACAATGCATATCATATATACCAGTATGTTTGTTTTGTGGAAAGCCAAATAAAACTTTTGAAAATAAAGATCTTAAAAAAACAACTAAAAAACTAAAACTAAATAGGTACAGTAGCAAACTAACAGTTTAATAATACACATTGTGCATATTCCTTCCTTAATCATACAATTTAAGGAGTTCTTACCTGCAGTGAAGCTGATCAGGTACTGCTGGAGTCCTACAGAATCCCAGGGGGTGATGCTGCACTCTGATTGGTTATACAAGTTATGTGCTTTTCACTGTGTGTTACAGTCAGTTCAGTGTGTGTTGTCCCGGACCCCCCCCCCCCTCAAAAAAGACAGAGACCATTGTTTGTTGTTGTGCTCAGACTGGCAATTAATTTAGTTATATTCATAATCCAATATTCCATTTCCATTTCTTTATCATATTTCCAGAAATTTCATTTATTTCCATCCACGTATCAATCTTTGATTATCCCTCCCCTAGGTGAAAACCTGGGTGCCTTCTGTTTCTCCTTTTCCGCTAGGTAACGGTGAAAACCGAGACCGCTTTCTTCTTCCTCTTCTTGTGTTATTCCTTTTTTCTTCCCCCCTTCCCACCTTTTTTCCCCACTAGCCAGTCTCCTGCTTGCATTGGATGGCTGGCTTCCCCCCATCTTAGGGTATCACTCTCCCTTACCTCAGGGACGATCCTTTCTTCCCCCGCTTTTTTTTTTATACACCGGTTTTTGCCTGTTTTCCCCATTCCTATATGAAACCCATTGTTTCTGTATTGAACATGTCTATGACTAGATCCGACAGGTGTACACCATCTGACCTGTAGAAGTCCTACACCCATTCTTCTACCCCCCCCGCAGTATCACCTGTCCCCCATCTGCCTTATCAATGTCCCCACCCTTCTATTCATCTTTCTCCTGGCCCTCTCCACTGCCTGTGGCTGTTCTCCTCTCTCCATACCCGTCTTGGTATCATATCTGACCAGGTGAGGCACACCTGAGGCCACCACTGTCATATTGCCACTAGGTCCCTTTTTATCTGTAAGTATGTGTGTACCCACGGTCCGCCTGCCAGGTCGTTACCCCCGAGATGTATAATGATCAGGTCTGGACTGGGCCGCCGTCCCTTGAGTTCCTTCAAAGTGGGAAGAAGCTGTGCCCATCTCATCCCACGTGTGCCATGCCATACCAACCTACACTGTCTTACATCCTAGTACAGCTGCTTTCCCCCAGCTTTCTTCTCTGCTCTCTTTTCAGCCCAATAAATATAGGAATGGCCGCAGATCCAGACTTCCGTGATCCTCCCTCTACCTATGGGGTGCGAGGAAAATTAATTAATTTACACATACTCTTAGTGCCATCACCGTATTATCCCCCGCCTCTTTCCTTTCTTTTCCCCCAACTTCTCCCCTTTACCTACAATCCCCTGTAGGAACACTACTTTCCATACCACACTTTTCCTTTTCTTTTCTTTCTCTTTTTTTTTTTTTTTTTTTACTTCAGTGCTCTGATGTATCTCTTATAACTGGCTGACCGCCAGCACCCTTTTTCTAAAATGTCCTTCGCTGGCTCCCCCTTTACTGCCGACTGTGAGGCAGCCCCAATCCATAGGGAATGGGATGAGTAATTAGATGGGTCCTCCCCCATAAATTGCATGCCCTTCTTCAGCACTGCTGTGACTTGATAGCCGGTGACCCTTTTTCTGTCAACATGTACAAATAGCTTTCCCGTCCTGGTCACCTGTTCTGCGGCGAATGCCCACAGAGTCTGCACTGGGGATATTGCAACCTCTAACTGCCCTTTCAGTGTTACCATGCAACCTTGCCCTTTTTGGTCCATTTTTGACCTCCTGAGCTTGATCCGTATCTCTTTCACCCCCCAACTTACATCGTCCCATTCCAAACCTCCTTCCTTGTCCTCTTTCCCATGGCCTACCACCTGACTCACTCTCATAGCCCCTGCAAACATTATCACATAAATCGTGTGAAATAGCTGGGCCTCAGCCTCTGATCTGCATATTACCGGGAGCACCTCCTTTAGCCTTATTAGCCACTGCTCCCCTATTGGCCTCCTAGTGTCTCCTGGCCCACGTTTCAACCTGCCCTAACCCTGCATCATTCTCCAGATGAGCAGTGATTTTGTCAGGTCCTTCCACCCTTTTAGGCTGCATATAACGCTAATCCCTGCCAGATAAACCCCCATTGTGGCATGGGCGGTCCCTTTCTGCCACTACTCCACGGTGAACATTCCCAACTTTCCCTCTGTGAGTGGCCCACTTACCTCCATCTGGTGCTCAGCCCTGAATGTCTGAAACACCCGCCAGGCCCCATCGTAAGCCCTCAGAGTCCGAGGTGCCCATGAGCTGTGAGACAACAGTTCTGCTCCTTCTTGCCAATGTCCCAGATGTTCATTGGTAGCGGTGTTTTTTGTTCCTCTGCTGCTGGTGCCAACCTCCGGAAATGTTCCAGCTGCAGACGGGAAAGGCTGTCAGCCAGGGTATTGTGTACCCCTTCTATGTGTTTTGCTCTGAATGACATGCTCAGCTGCAAAGCCCTTAAAACTAAATGTCGTAATACCTTCAAGACCGTCTCTGACCTGGCTCCCCTGTTATTTAGTACCTCTACCACTGATCTGTTATCACACCAGAATGTCACTTTCTGATCCCTTAGTTCCTCCCCCCATACCAGGGTGCATGCCCATATGGCATGATTTCCAGCAAGGTTATATTTCTTATTGTCCCATCCTTTACCCAACTACCAGGCCATGGTTCTGCGAACCATCTGCCCCTCAGGTAACCCCCCATGCCAGCCCCCCCGGCTGCGTCTGTGTAGAGATCAAGGTCTGTGTTGTACACTCACTCTTCTTGCCAGAACGAACAGCTATTATATCCTTTCAGGAATTCCTCCCATATCCCAAAATCTTCTCTGACACCTTTTGTCAGGTTCATCCAGTGATGTGGTCTGGTAACCCCTGATGTAGCCCTAGCTAACCTCTGTGTGAATGCCCTCCCTGGTCCAATGGCCCTGCAGGCAAAGTTCAGGTGCCCCAATACTTGCTGGACTTGTTTCAGCTGTACCCTTCTCCTGCTGGTGTGTAATTGAATCAATTCCTTCAGTTTCTTTACTTTCTTGTCTGGCAGCCTGAATATCTCTTTCGGTACATCTATCTCAATCTCCAGAAATTCCATCACCCTGCTGGGCCCCTCTGTTTTTTCCAGTGCCAGTGGCACCCCTAATTCCCTACATAATTCCTGAAACTTACCCAGCATAATCTGCATCTCCCTTTTCCCTCTCCCAATGAAAAGGAAGTCATCCAGATAGTGAATCATCATTCTATAACCTGTTCTTTCTTGGAACATCCATTGCAAACATGTGCTGAAAGCTTCGAATGTCGCGCACGCTATGGAACATCCCATTGGCATGGCTTTGTCAAAATAATACTGCTCCCCAATTTTAAAGCCCAATAGATCCCATTCTTCTCTCCTAACTGGTAGCAGTCTAAAGGTGAACTCAATATCCGTCTTTGCCATCCATGCATCCTCTGTAGCCCGGATTATCTGCATTGCATCCTCCAGTGTCGCATATGTCACCCTACTGTGTTCCTCCCTGATGAAATCATTCACTGAATCCCCATCTGGATAAGACAGGTGGTGAATCACCCTGAACTCTCCTTCTTGTTTTTTGGGTACCAAGCCCAAAGATGAGATCTGCATATTTCACAGAGGAAGGGTGTTGAATGGTCCCTCTACCCTCTCTTTCTCTATCTTCTGTCTCAACATTTCTTCCTTTCCTTTAACAGATCCCAAGTTGACCGCCTCTCTTGCTTGCATGGGCCCATCACACTGTAGTGAAAACCCCATCTTAAAACCCTCTATAATCCTCCCCTGTACTGCTCTGTCCGGATATCTGTCCAAACCAGTTGCCCATGCCTCTGTATTGATGGGGGTTCTGGCTATCCTGAATTGCTCCTTGTCTATCCCCCCTTTTCTGCTCCCTGGCCCGCCCTCCTGTCTTGTGCAGGGTTATTTTGATCAGTGATTCTGACCCCCCGCTAGTGTGCCCTCTACCCCTCCCCCCTTATTCCATGTCTGCCCTTTAAACCCCTGTCCTTCCCGAAAATACTGTTGACCTGACACTTGTCCCCCATGTCCCTGTGCCCCCTGGGTCCACGCTGTCCTGCATTTGCTCGCTGGGTGTCCCCCACTGCATTTTGAGCAAGCGTGGCAAGAACAACATTGGGGCCATGAGCAAAAAGCCCTGTTGTAGGCCCAACAACATCTCTGGGGTGTCAACCCTTTCTTTCTCCATTCCCCTTTGTGTGTGGACTGATCAGTAACGTAGTCCATCCATAAATCTAACTGCTTCGTGTCCCATCTCACATCCCCAAATGTTGCCATTCTCTGTCGAAAGAATTCATCATAATATAGCCACCCCACCCCACCTTTTGCCTTTGCCCTCCTTATTATCAAGGAGTACGTGATAAGTGGGATACCCAGCTCAGGCTTTTTCTCTAAGACAATGGCTGAGAAAGTGGCAAAGCCTACAAACCATCCATCCCAGGTCTTTCCCTTCATGAACTTGTCCTCCTCCTTTTCCCCAAAAGCATGATTACCGCTGCCATTTCACTCTTAACTATGTGCTCGGTCTCTTCGTACTTCGCTGCCGCTTCCTGGCTCACTAAGGTGAATATATCCACATACTCCCCTTTCCATATTTTCTCTTTTGTAGCCAGTGGGACATGCTCTCCTATCCTCATCCCGGGGGCCCCTATCTCCTTTGTACCTTTTCCCTCTTTTTCTGCACTCTCTTCATTACTTTTTGGCCCTTATTTCCCCCCCCAATCTCCACAAGGGCCGATTCCATCTGCCCTAAACCTCCTGTCCCCAGTGCCGCTACAATTTGCACTATGTATTCTTTTATACTTTCGCCCACTGCGCTGGGTGCATTACCTGTAACCTTGCCTGGGCCGTGTGGCCTGGCCTCTTCCTCTTGCCCCCTTTTCTCTCCTTGTGACTGCAGAAGAGGGTGAGCTCCTATGGTTTGTGGAGGGAGAAACACGTTCTGGGGTCTGGCCTGGGTTCCCCAGGGAAGATCCCATCTTGATTGGGGGAAGGTACTGGAGTTCCCACATCTATGGGCTTCAGAGGTACTGGATCCGCTGCCCTTGGGGGTTCCACCACAAGTGGTGGTACCCTGGTGGGGCTACGTGACCCTTTGGTTGGCTGTTTCTCTCTGCCCCCTTTCTCCGGGCCCGCTTTCCTTTTCTCCCCGGGTCTCCCTGGTTCCTCCCCCTCCACCAGCTCCCACATTTAGCTGGCCTTCTCCGCCAACTGGATTATGGCCCTGTAGGCATCTTCCGTTGATGGCTTGTTTTTCTTTCGTGCCATTTCCTTCATTTTTTTCCCCTGTGAAGACAACTATAGGAAGAGAACAAGAGTCATCCCAAGCCTGCATTACTATGCATATATCTATATATATTTTTTTTTTTTTACCCCGCGTGTGCCCTTACTGTATTGGGACACCTTCCGTTGTCTATCCCCTTTTTTTTTGAAAACAAACCCTTCAAAGTACACCCTGTGTCTGTAAACCCCCACCTCAATGCCCCTCCAAGTGCTTCCTCATGGCCCTGCCCCTCTCTTTTTTTTGGCCTTCTCGCCCCGCCCCCCATGAAGAACACCTGCTACCATACTGCTGCTGCCCGCTTCACCTGCAGGTCTCTGATGCAAAACTCTCTTTTTTTATTTATGTATATATGGGCCTCTCTCTGCTGACCCTTTCTTAGAAAACACTCCCCTTAATTGTTTATTCCTACTCCCCATTTGATGCTGTTATTAATGCTTATTACTTACTGAATATTGCTTATTACATATTGCAATTGAGTACTGCTTACTAGTTATTGCCAAAAAGCCTCGTGCCTACTGAGGCCTTGCTCATAATCCCCCCTGCAAGCATTTTTTGTTGCGGCCTACCCGTGGCGTGCTCCTTCAAGCCACGTGGCTGTATGCACAAATCCCCCACACAAGACAAACCCAATGTTTTGATTCCCCTCATCTCCTCATCCTCTTCTCCCCCTTCCCCCCATGGTTTTCACTTCATCTGTCATTCCCCCATGTCCCATTATCCCAGCGCCGGCCTCATCTCTCTCCAGCCAGGCGCTGGCCTGCCTCCCTTGCTTCTGGCCTATTGCAGGCCTCCTCCCCTTTTGGGTGTTCCCCCCCCGCCTCTCTCTCCTGAGGCCCCTGCCATCCAAAAACACCGCTGCTTGCTATCCCCCAGGCCTTCCAGGCCTGTGCTTCTGCTCCCCTCTCCCCAATGGCCTTCCCCCAGCTCCAATCCGGGTCCCATGCAAGGTCTACACCAATCACAGACCCCACGCCATGCTGCCTCCCACGTTTGGTGTGCTATCCTCCCCTCCATTCCAACATTTAAAAACGCATTGTCCTCTGGTCTCAGCCCTTGCCCTTCTCTCAAGGCCCTTGCCAGCCACCCTACCTTCATAGTCCCTTAAAAATAGCCTTGCACTGCACCACCATGCTCGCTGTCTTGGAATCAGCCTTCTCCGCTCAGCTTGCTGCTCCCCGCTTGCTACCGCTGAAGGCCCCTCCCAATACCGCCAGCCACGTAGTGGACCCAGAAATGCTCATTCCTCTCTTTTGCCCAACTGCACTCTCCCCCTACACTTCTCGATACTGCATGCCAAAACACTCACTTATCTAACACTGGGCTCCAGAAGATTACCGGCAATGTCCCTACCATGTGCTGCAAAAATGCTCATTTCGGTTTTTTTTTGTTTTTTTTTGGTTGATTCCCTCTGGCCAAATCTCCCTCTGCAGGGTTCAAAAACCTCCAAACATATGCCTGCGAGGTTGTTACTTATCCTCTTGAGCCACAAGCTCTTACAACATCTGCTAAACCGGATCACTACCTGTCCCCACTCTCGGCCATGTGCCACAACCACCAACGCTCTTCCATTTTTTTTCACCAAACTTGCTCTCCCTGGGAAAGCTGAATCCAAGTCCATATTATTTACATTTTTTTTTAAACCATCCTTCGCCTAGCTTGCTCAGACAAGCTCAGGCACAGCTTGCTCCACCACTCACTCTGCTTCTGGCCCTGCATCCTAAACGACCACTTGCCAAGCATGCAACTCAAACAAAAAACACCACCTATGCAGATAAATGAGTTCTCTCTTTTTTTTTAAACTAGCAACCATTGTAAAACTTCTTATTCTCTTTCCAAAATTGTATGAAAACGTCTCTCTTTTTTTTTTCTTAAAACACATCTATCTCATTATTCTCTTCTTCAAATTTTTACCTGTTTTCTGGTTCACAAACATCCAATAGTTCTGTCAATCTGATGTGCTGCAGCTTCCAAAAATCAAAAACTCCAGCAAAAAGTGGCTGAGGCCCCCTTGTGCTGTCTGTTATGTACCTCCCTTTGTCCCTCCCTTTCCTGTTACCTGTTCTTTGTTGTGGTCCTTAGCCCATCCCCTTCCTTCCCCTCTCCCCTCCTGAGCACAACCATTCCATGACAGAGGGAAGGGGTGCACCAGGACAACCTGGTCTGCCCTTTAAAGGGCAAACTCCATTATACTCATCTTGGTGTATCACAACATTTCAGTTTGCTGTATCGACACCTCGACACCTTGGCAAATGTTATGCTCTATTCAGTCCATGCCTTGCAAATTTGGCAACATTATTAGTAGTATGATTCTCTCTGCAGATCCCTACAAAGCTTAGAAAACATGCACTTATTCATCCTCCTATTCCCCCAATCCACCCCCTTAAGCCCTCTTCTCCCCACCCCTAACCCCTCAGGTATGCAGTGATATTAGCATATAATTTCATTAGCCCAGTGTACAATTACTAGAGAAGACCTGGAATAATATTTGAGATTTTACTAATAATAGTTTGAAAATTTTTTTATATTCTGTGCCATTTTACCCTTAAATGGTTAATAAGGTATGTAAGGGGTCTCATACTTTCTGGTAATATCGTGGCCTCTTCATTATTTGGGCAATCATGCTTTCTGCTTGTAAAGCAAAGAACTCCTCTTTTAACCACTCTGTGTACATTGGAATGTTCTGATCCAGCCAATGGCACATGATTACTTTTTTTGGCACATAGGGATATCGATGCCATGTGTTTTTATTGATTACCAATCAAAAGGTCCCCATAATCCCCTATTATAGAAATTTCTGGTCTGAAGTCTTCAGACAGGCCTAATAGGGGGCCCAAATTCGACTTAATGATGGACCAGAAGGGTGCGAATTTATTACATTCCCATAGAATGTGCAGTAGTGTGCCAGGACATTCCTTGCAGTGAGAGCAGAGATTTGAGGGAAGCCTCCCCATTTGGTAAAGTCTGACAGGAGTATAGTATAGATCATGTATTACATAAAATTGTAGAATGCAATATCTAATCCATTTCACATCTTGATATAGTTGTGACCAGATTTTAGACCATGGTCATCATGTTGGGGATTCTGAGGGTAGTACCTGGTCCCAGGCATAGTATGGCGCTCCTCACAGTTCCTCTATAACATCCCTTAGGAGGCAGTAGAGAAAAGAGATAAGATGGGATGAGGGTAAATTGGAAATAGCCGGGAGAAATGGACCAGTTAAGTGCTGTGCTCAATACCCAGTTCCAAAATGTTGTAGAAGCATGTGTTCTAGTTGGATGTACTTAAAGCAAAAAGAATTAGGGAGGTTGAACTGTGTACGAGCTGTTTGGAATGACATCAATTTGTGTTCCTGTAATAAGTCTATGACTTTAAACTGGGTAATCCCTGGTCAAAAGCTATATGGAAGGGGCAGACCCTGGATCTTGAAATTGAGGTTACCACATATAGGCTGGGAGACATCCTTTGACAAAGATATCTGGAAGGTATTGCATAGTTAGGCATGCATGTGAAGTGTTATCCCTATGGGTAAAATCCTAAAACTTTCAATTAAATTCTTAGAAGAAGAAAAATTAGAGTATTGAGAGCTATTTTATAGGGGGAAACAAGGGTCTTTTCTATTTGGAGACACAGGGGTAGATATTGGGTCTGCTCGTCAGGTGGCCCAATCTTCATCCGATATGTAAGAAATTGAGCATGTAATGGAGAACTGAAAAAGAAGCAAATCTGGAAGTTGTAGACCTCTGTTAACTTTTCTCCCCTGCAGTTTAAAGAGAGCCTGCCAGGGTGTCTTACCACCCCATTGGAAGTTAGACATGAGTTTGTTGATTTGGGTAAACCAGATTTTTGGTAGGAAGAGACACATCATCTGTAGGGGGTATAGAATTCAAGGGACAACATTCATTTTCAGTTCATTTACACATCCCCAGAGAGTAAGTGGGAGCATAGCCCAACGGGAAAGATCTATTTTGATTTGGGTAAGAACTTTATTAAGGTTATATTGTTTCATTTTGACTTCTGAACAAGAAAGATATATCCCCAGATATTTTAGTTTGTCTTTAGTCCAATGAAACCCTAAGCGAGCAACCTCTGCAGGAAATGTGTGGACATTTAAAGGCATCGATTCTGTCTTCACTATATTAAGTTTGTAGTTAGAAAATTTGCCAAATTCTCTAATAAGTTTGAATATGGCATTAATCGATTTTGAGGGGTATGTTACATAAAGTAAGATATCATCGCCATACACCGAGATTTTATACTGATTAGATCCAATAGAAATGCCAGAGATGTTGGGGGAGTTGTTGATACATCTAATAAGCAGTTCCAAATATAGAACAAACAAGAAGGGGGAAAGTGGACATCCCTGTCTGGTACCTTGCTGCAAATAAAAAGACTGAGATAGATGCCCATTACAAAGTATGCATGCGGATGGTTGAGTATAAAGAATCTTAATCCATTTGATAGACTGCATTGGTATGTTGTAGCACTGTAACAGATAAAACAGATAGTCCCATGAGACCCTGTCGAATGCTTTCTCTGCATCCAGGGAGACCAAGGCAGATGGAATTCGGTACTCCTTGGATGCAGAGATCAAATAGAACAATTTTCGCCAAGTGATCGGAAAACACCCTGCCTGCAACAAAGCCAACTTGTTCTCTACTTATGAGACTTTGCCGCACTTTAGTCAACCTAGTAGCCAAAATCTTTGCGAGTATTTTCATGTCCACATTGATTAAAGAGATGGGGTTATAGTAATTTGAAGAGAATCCCTATCGGGTTTAAGAAGAACCACAACTGTGGCTTCAAATAGGGAAGGGTCTGAGATACCGTGATTAAACATATAATTATAAGTGTCTAGGAGAACTGATACTAGTTGTGCTTTAAAAAGTTTAAAGAATTCTATGGTGTAACCGTCTGGTCCTGGGGATTTATCTGAAAGAAGAGAATCAATGGCCAAGTTTATCTCTTCCTGGGAAATTGGTGCCTTAAGTAAATTTGCTTGACTATCGTTGAGTTGTGGAAGTTGAAGTGGTTGTAAAAACTGGTCTACCATTTCTGGGCAGAAAGGAGAGGAAGACTGGGAGTATAAGGTTTTATAATAGTCCTGGAAACAGTTAACTATAGCTCTAGGGGAAGCGGCAATTTGTCCTCCAGGCTTTTGAATACTTGGAACTATTCTGTCAGAGGTCTGTGCCTTGAGTCGTAGAACCAAGAGTTTTCCTACCTTATCCCCCTGATCGAAATAGTGAATCTTGGAATGTATAAGGAGATATTCTGCATGTTCTGTTAAGATTAAATTATATCGATCTCTTAGAATTTCTAAGGCGTTAATCTCAGCTGTGGTGGAGTCAGTGCAAAGTGCTAGTTCCGAGTTCCTGATATCTTGTAACAGAGCAAAGGTTACCTTAGAGGTAATCTTTTTTTAACTGTAGCCATACAGATTATTTCACCCCTCACTGAACATTTGAAAGCTCTCCCTAATATATCTAACTTGGACATTGTGGGGGTGTTAAGATTTAGAAAATTGGTGATGAAGTCTGACAGTTGGGTTTTCAGATATTCTGATTGAAAAAGTTGGCTGTTAAATCTCCATACCTTATCTTTAGAGAGGAGTGGGCCAGGACTCCAACATAGTAGGGTGAGATGGTGATCAGAGATCACTTTAGAGAGATAATTGCAGGATACAACAGATGAAAGATGCCCCGTATCCAAGAGAAAGTAATCTAGGCGAGAGAATGAATTATGTGGAATAGAGTGGAATGAGTATTCCCTTTGACGTGGGAAAAGAACTCTCCAGGGATCTATTAAACCGACAGAGTCCATTATTTCTCTGATGACAATTTGTGCAGGGGAGAGGGATGAGGGACGACTGGTGGAACGGTCAAAGATATTGCAGTAGACTAGATTCCAGTCTCCTCCCAACACAATAGGAAGGGAGGACCATGGAATCAGGTCGTTCATGAGGGAAACAAAAAAAGAAGGGTCCTCTGTATTGGGGCCATATTTGGAACCAAGCACCACCACTGACTGACCTAGCAAAGCCTTAATCAAAATGTATCTATGTTGGGAATCTACTATAGTATCCACAAGATGGAAGGATACCCTCCTTGCTATGAGGATAGCTACCCCCTCTTTACGTGTGTCAGGTCCACTCCCTAAGGCATGACCTATCCAGGATCTTCTTAACTGTAAGACCTGGGGGGGGAGGCAAATGGGTTTCTTAAAGAAACGCTGTATCAATATCTTGTTTTCAGAGATGCAGTAGTACCTTAGCACGTTTAACTGGAGATTGAGACCCTTTCACATTCTATGAACACACTTTATAGGACATCATTGTATTAGTGCGTTTTAGTATAGTACTTTTGAACAATAGGCCTGAAATGGTAAAATTTTCCAGGTTAATGAATAAAAAACATCTAGCAAAGCTTTGCCTCACTGCATACCTGAGCCACTCCCCCATCTTGTTCTTAACTACCCCTTCCCTTTCCACCCCCTTTACTTAACACCCACACACCCCTACTCACAGCTGTTTGAGTCAATTCCCTTTGAGAATGTCCTTTAGCTTGGCTTGCATGTAATCCCACCAATAAAAAATCGATTAAGAAAAAGGACAATTCAAGGAGTAGCAGGATGAAGAGCTGTGAGTACCCCCTTCCCCTTACTCTGGTTCGTAACACCCTTGTTGAGTTGCAGTGTTCAGATTACCCTCTCCCACCCCAACTTTTATAACAGCTTTATAGCATCTTAATTTATAGCTCTAATGTATTAAAACAATAATGTTGCACTTGTCAGTGCTGTTGATTAACGTTAGAGAACGATCACCCTGTGACCATATACAAGGTCAAGGTCCTTCTTTGTATAGGCTCACAAGATAGATCTCCAAAACTTCGAGACATTTACTCCCTGCTTAATTTCAGCAGAAAGGAGGATAAAAGATGTAATATAGTAAAATAACCTAGAAAAAATAAAGATCCTATGAAAGAAAAAAAAAAACAAAACATAGAGGTTTCTCACTGGATTTCACCCATAGACCAGGGCTATGTTAATTAAATAATGAATGTCATAGCAGACCCAGTTCCTTAATTTTTTACAGAGGGTTACTAGATTAGCTAGATAAAAAGCAGGAAAGTTAAACTGTGAGCACATTCACAGAGTTCTGGCATCCTCAAGTAAAGATAGAGCATTATAGATTTTTCTGTACATGCTACTGTTGTCTAGCATCAGACTCTGTACTGTTGGAACAATGGGGATGTGCTCCTTTATACTAAAAATCAACTCTATAGAACTCTGGCACTATAACAATATAAAGTAACGGGACCCCCCTTTATGAAACCATATAGAACAGATCTTCAAAGCTTGGAGACCTTTTACTCCCTTCTTAACATCCCAAGAAAAAGAGGGAAAAGTAAGAAGACAAGGGTGTCACTCTCTGGATCACACCCATGGGTCAAAGCTTCCTAATTAGCTCACGACAATTACAGCAAGACTACTGTTTTGTATCTAAATACAAAACCAAAAAAAAAGAGAAAAAATTACTGTCTTAACAAATAACCCAAGATATTAAACAGTAAGCACAAACGTAAAGCTTTGATGCCCCCTTGTGGTAATAAACCTAATGACAGTTGAGCACAATGTGACTGTGGCTATATAGAGCAGCAAAGATACCCTCTTATTATAAGGAGGCAGTATAAAACTTAATCAGCTTAAGCCCATATTGTTCCCTCCTTGACTTCAGGAGAGAGAGGGAGAAAAGAAAAAAAAAATGTAAAAATCAGGGGGGGGGGTCTCCCACTGGATCGCACCCACATAGAGGGTTTTGGGATGTTCTGTGCTTATTGCTGTGGTATAGTGCCAAGCATTATTCTGTTAGAACTATTGGGATGGGCTCATTTATACTACTAAACGCCTCTATAAAGCGCTGACTCAGTGACAATGTAAAATAACTGAATCCTCCTTGTGTAATCATATGGAATGGGTCTCCAAAAATTAGAGAGCTTGTTTTTCACTGCTCAACATCAGAAGGGAGAGGGGGAGAGGTGAAAAGGCAGGGATGCCTCTCGTAGGATGCCATTCATAGATCATCGCTTTGTTAGTTAGCCCCTGCTGAATACAACAAGACTAGTGCCTTGTGTCTAAATACAGAAAATTAGTGGGTCAACAAACTGGAAATCCAGGGTATTAAACAGTAGGCATATATGTGGGGCTTTGAAGACCTCTTATGGAAATACCCATTAATGACATTTGATAACAATAGAACTATAGCTGTGTAGAGCACCGAAAAATCCCTCCTAATGTAAGCATGTAAATTTAAACTGCTGTCCTTATTCCCATATTGTCCCCTCCTTATCTTCAGGAGAGAGAGAAAGAGGGAGAAAAAATAAAAATTAAAAAATCAGGGGAATTTCCCTCTGGATCACCCCCACAGATCAGGACCGTACAATCTACTGACCCTACAAGATTGACACCCTGGTTCCACTGCAGAAAATTGCAGACTTTAACAGTTAAGGGACAGAGTGACTGAATACTGAGCATAAGTTCAGCGTGCTGGTGACCTCTAATGAAGATTGAAAGCACCGTGGACTTCCTCATATGTTCCTTCTATTCTCCCAGAAATCCAACTCTGGAATTCAATGTGGCTTGAACAAGTCTGGTATCAGTGCCTGAAGCTCAGATAGAGCGTGTTCCCGGTTTCAAAGCTTTTCCAGGTGGTCTGGTGGTAGACAGACAATTTAGATGGGTACAGGACTTTATACTGGCAGTGATTAACTTGGTAACAGTGGGGTGGTATGCAGCTCTTCACTGTCGTATAGCAGCTGGAAGATCCTACGCAAACCGTAGCTGCTGATCCTCCCATGAGATCTCCTGGAGACCCCTGACCTGATCCAATACGTGTATTTGATCCAGATAATTTAGGAATTTTAATATCAGAGGCCTTGGTGATTTTCCTGCAGCCAGCTTAGGTCGAAGTGAGCTATGGGCCCTCTCTATTACGTATATAGTGTTATTAGGAGAGGGTCCAGCAATTTTGGTGAGCGTCCGCTGCAGAAAAGTGATCGGTGCCACTCCTTCTGATTCTTCTGGAAGGCCGAAGGTAAGAATGTTATTGCAGCGACTTCAGCCTTCCAGGTCTTCAAGTTTAGCTTCCATCTGATGAAGCTTCTGGCACAGTGCAGGGAGCTCCGGCTCCATTGAGGCTTTCCAGTCCTCTAGCGATGTCGTCCTGGCTGCCACATCTGAGATCGCTCTATTGGTGTCTGTAAGCTCTGTACGCATAGATTTTAACTTTGAGGTGAGTTCCTGGAGTGCAGTACGAAAAGGTTGCAGTTCCTCCATAAATTTCTGCTCCATTAGAGGAGCTGCAGTTTGTGCAGTAGTCGAGGCTGTGCTAGTCTTAGAAGCAGTACCTGGTTGCCCCCTTGATCATTTCAGGTTTTTTCCTGGCATCTGCGGCAGTGTGGGGGAGTTGCCAGGCGCATTTCTGCCTCCATGCCAGGGCTAGGCCTCAAACGTAGATCAGTCCGATCCCCCTTAAAAGCACTGCAACACATTTTATTTTCTTCTCAGATGATGCTGGGAGCCTTCGGGAGCTAAATGGTAAGTAGCTCTTTGTGTTTGGTGCTATAAAGTCTGAGAATCATCTATGAAAGTTAAGAGCTGAGGCGGAGGTGGGTTTTCTGAGCTGCTAGCCCTTTCGTGGCATCACGTGATCTCCGTGTCATACCATTTTCAATGTATGTCATATCCATTTTCGTGTGTGTCATACCCATTTCTTTATATCATATCCACTTTACCATGTGTCATAACCATTTCAGTATAGGCCATATCCATTTCAATGTGTGACATAGGTATTTCAGTGTGTGTCACACCAATATCAGTGTGTGCCATATCCAGTCCAGTTTGTCTCATACACATTTTGGTACGTCATGCCCATTTTACTATGTGTCATATTCATCTCAGTATTGGCCATATCCATTTCAAAATGTGTTATAATTATTTCTTTATGCATCATACTCTTTTTGGTAGAGCATATCCTTTTCATTTTTTGCCATGCTCATTTTGGTGTATGTCATACCCATTTTGTTATGTGTCATATCTATTACGGTCTGCATCTTACCTGTTTGCATATGTGTCCTAACCATTTTGATATATGTCATACTTTTTTTTAAAAGTGTTATTTCTATCTTGGTGTATGTCATATCCATTTTGGTGTATGTCATATGCAGTTTGGTATGTGTCATACACATTGTCGTATAGGTCATCCTCATTTCAGAAGATCTCATAATTATTTCCATGTGTGATATACTCATTTTCATGTTTGTCATTCAGATAATATTATGCTGTAAACATTTTCTTGTTAGCCGTAGACATTTCACTATTAATTATATTCTGAAAACTGTAATTTTGAATTGAATGGCTTCCCATACACAAGGCCACTTTGACAGATCAGGCCAAATGACATGCCTGTCTTACCAGAATTTGACTGGATAACTATTTCTGCTAGTCAGTTGCTGAGCAACATAAGCCTGCACCATGAACTCTGGTTAACAGCTAGAGATGCAGCAAATGTTTTCTCTACCAGTGAAGCTAGTGCAAAGTTGCAAAGTTTTCAATTTCAGCCCAACTTTTCATGCCACAGTTCTTCCTTTTTCTCCCCAAGTTTTTTGTACATTTTGAGCACCACAACTTACTGTGCAAAACAATCCCACCCTCTCAAGTTACCTAGTGCATTAAAATACTGCCCCACCCTCCAACCCTCTAGCACCCAGTTCCCTATTCCCTCTGACAGTAATGGTGAAGTTTCCTTACAAATAATCATATTATAGTTAGCTGCAGAGTATAGTGAAATCTCCTCCCCGCCACATCCCAATCACACCACTTTAAACTAGAGGTAGACAAATTGGTTCAGAGAAAATCTGACCCCCCCCACCCCATCTGAACAAGCAAATGTAATGGCAATTGAACCACTTCCGAACAGTTTTTACTGTTTGGAGTGGTTTGCAGGACGGCTAGAGTGTGGGACTGATGAAAGCGAGAAATGTGAGAACTGTAGGAGGCACTAGAGAGAGATTTATCTCTGCAGTAGCTCCTCATTGGATTGGGCCACAATATATATGACAGAGAAGGTGCTCTTGTGCACTGCTCCCTGTTCATCATATTTTGTTTTTTACTTTGTTGCCTTGCTTATCATCAGCCAACGGAGCATGCACTATTGAAAAATAATACTTCAAGCCAAAGAACTGAGGATTTATAAAACAACCTAATACTTAGAAAGAAAATCTGTCAGGCAAAAACAGAGGGTCGGGGTGGAGTGTTGGGGACCCAGAGAGGGGAGGAGAGTGGCAAGTGAATAACGAATTACTGACTTGAGGCAGCAGGCAGGCACAGTCTACAACTATGCAGTGATCTTTTTCTGTCCTGCAAACTCAAGAAAAGTCAAACAAGTTAGGGGGGAGAAAAGAACATTTGAAAAGTAACTTTAACTTTCTTTTTCACTGTGAGCCAACAGGTGGGGGAGCAAAGAAGGGAAGCGATTGTGAGAGGGCAGAGGCTAGTGGGTGCAGTGCTAGCCTGCATTAGCCAGTCATCTGGATCAACTGTGGGCTTTAAAAGGGTTAGGCCAATTGTTAAGGTGACCCTTGATTTTTTTTCTGTTGATAATAAGTCACAGGAGGCTGACAACCGGTGTGAATTGTGAACCAGCCTACCACAAAAAAATATAGCAGACCTGTGTCTGAAATTTAGTTAAATCTGACATCCACCAGGGCCACTTGCATACTGTCTTTGTGACTTGGAACAGTAAAAAATTAAAATAAATAGTCCTTGACTTGGAAGGAAAAGTAATCTGTCGTAGAGGGTTAGGCCAGGTTTGTGACCACTGAGTCTTAAATTTGAACTCTAGCATTGTCTGTCTGCAGCCGCACCATCAACCGTTATAGTAGGTTCAGTGTGAATCAGTGTGTAACAGAATAATATAGCAGGCCTGTGTCTGGAATTCAGTTAAATCTGACAGAAACCAGGGCCACTTGCATACTGTCTGTGTGACCCCGAACAAGTCAATCAGCTTTCATCTCCTACCCGTGCTCCATGGGGCACACATATAAGCTTTGGCTCAATGGACATTCTCTCACATGGGCTATTAATTATAAAAAAATAAATAATGAATAAGCCTTGCTTTGGAATGAAAAGGACTGTGTCATAGAGGTTAGGACAGGTTTGTGACCTGTGGGTAGCAGCAGCAGCCCCTATAGTTTGTTTAAAGCCAGGTTCAGTGTGAACTAGTACGTGTGTGAACCAGAATTAATATAGCAGACCTGTGTCTGAAATTCAGTTAAATCTGACATCTACCAGTGACACTTGCTTACTATGTAACCCCGAACAAGTCAGTTAGCTCTTGTCTCCTCCCTCTGCTCCATGGGGCACACCTACAAGCTTTGGCTCAGTAAGCCTTCCATTACATGGAGTATAAATAAAAAAATAAATAAATAAAAATGCATAATCCTTGCTTTGGAAGGACTGTATCGTAAAGGTTTATGTCAGATTTGTGACCCCGGAATCTTAAATTTGAACTCTTAGCATTGGAAGCATGGAACCTGACAGCTGATAAAGTCTACCTGGCCCACCCAGTCTGCCCATTTCCCTACCTACTGTAAAAGCTCCAGACCTTATTTGATCTGCGGCCTACCTCCTCCTTTCTACCACTAGTTTTGGCTTCTGTCTGTCCTATTCATTCTTCAATTCGACAACTGTTTTTGCTCCTGCAACCTCCTCTGGAAGGTTGTTCCCTGCATCCATCAGCCTTTCTATGAACGAATACGTCCTCATGCTGCTCCGGAGTCTTTCCCCCCTCCAGCCTTATAATGTGACCCCTTGTTCTTGCACATCTTCTTTTCTGAAAGAAACTGTCCTCTTGAACTCTACTTACCTGCTTGAGGTATTTGAAGGTCTCTATCTTATTGCCCCCTCCCTCCTGTCCTCCAGAATCTACATATTGAGAGTTCAGTCTCTCCTCATATGGTTTCTGTTGTAACCGCTGCACCATTTTCATTGCCCTTCTCTGGACTGCCTCCACCCTGTCGATGTACTTCTGGAGATGGGGTCTCCAGGACTGCATAGAGTGCTCTAGATGAGACCTCAACCAACTGCCTGTACAGTGGTATCACCACCTCCGGTTTTCTACTGGTGATACCTCTCTCTATGCACCCCAGCATTCCACCGGCTTTCCTCATTGCCTTCTCACATTGTTTAGCTACTTTCAGATCATCTTTTATGACTACCCCCAGGTCCCTTTCCAGTTTGGTTGTTTTTTGTACCTTCACCCATTGTGTATTACTCACCTGGGTTTTTGTTACCCAAGCGCACGATTTTGCACTTTTCGGCATTGAATCCAAGCTGCCACACTCTTGACCCTTCCCCCAACTTGCCTAAGTCTCTTCTCATTTGCTTCACCTCCTCCCCGGATTGTCAACTCTATTGCAGATCGTTGTGTCATCTGCAAAGCGGCATACTGCACTGTTGCTTATAAAGACATTAAAGAGGACCAGCCCCAGCACTGAACCCTGTGGCACCCAACTGGTTACCCACCTTTCTTCAGATTGAACTCTATTTACCACCACCCTCTGAGTCTTGTTGCTAAGCCAATTTCGGACTCAGTTTACCACTTTGGGATCTACTCCCAGATTGCCCAACTTGTTTACTAACCTCTTGCATGGAAGTGTGTCACATGCCTTGCTTTAGTCAAGATAGGCCATGTCCACTTCTCCTCCCTGATCTACTACCCTTATCATCCAGTCAAAGAAATCTATCAGATTCATTTGCAACAACCTTTTTGTCTGTGAATCCATGTTGTCTTGGATCCTGTGCCCTGCTGGCTTCTAAATATTCTACAATCCTTTCCTTTAACAGTGAATACATCATCTTTCCTTCCACTGAGTGCAACCGGTGTATAGTTACCTGCTTCTACCTTGCTCCCACTCTTGTGAAGGGGTATCAAGTTCACCCTCCTCCAGTCATTTGGTATTACTCCTGCCTCTAATTTGTTGAAACGGGCTGTCAGTAAAGACAGAATCACCTCTCTGACCTCTTTTTGTATTCTGGGATGTAACCCATCCAGCCTCATTGCCTTGCCCACCTTCAGTTTCATGAGATCCTTTAGGACTCCTCTGTGAATGAACTGGTGTCCACCCCTCTTTCTTGTGTGTGTCTACTTGCTAATATCAGTCTATCCCTCTACCCTTCTTTTGTGAATACTGAGCAAAAGTATTAACTCAGTATCTCAGCCTTCTCCAGGACCTCCTCCATCCACTCCTTTACTAAGTCTCACTATCCCTCCATTGGTCTTTCTTCTTTCCCTTATGTACCTGAAGAAGGTTTTGTCCCTCTCCTTCACTGTCTGGGCTCTCCTTTCCTCTCTTTTTGCCTTTGCACTTCTGACTTCTTTACTCACTTCCCTCTTCTTTGCCTGATACATTTCCTTGTGTTCCTCCCTTTGTGTTCTCTTGTATTTCCTGAATGCCAGTTTTTTTCTCTCTAACCTTCCCTGCCACTTCTTTGAAACCCATAATGGTTTTCTTTTTCTTCTGGCTCTGTTCACTAGCTTCAAACAAAGGCTTGTTGCCTCTATTATGGCTCTCTTGAGGTCCTCCCACTGTACCTCTATTCCCCCTCCCTCACTCTGTGCCAGTGTTCTCTTGAGGAATTCACCCATTTTAGAAAAGTCAGTCCTCTTGAAGTTGAGAACTCTGACATTAGTGTGACTTGATTCTTCTACTGTTTTTACCCTGAACCATACTGTATGATGGTCGCTGGACCATAGATGACTGCCCACCAGTACATCCATTATTCTGTCTCCATTTGTGGGCACCATGTCCAGTATTGCCCCCTCATGGGTGGTTTTCCCCACCAGTTGCATGAGGCATGCCCCTTGCAGGGCATCCAGAATGACTTTGCTCCTGAATGTGGCTGCAGCATAGGTGCTCCAGTTAACATCAGGCATATGTAGGTCCCCCACCAACAACACTTCTCCTTTCTCTGTCATTTTATGGATGTTATCTAGCATTGTCCTACCTGTTTCCTCTTCATGTGTGGGGGATCTGTAGACAACCCCTGTACGTGTAGTGGTGCCATTTCTTGACTCCAGTGTGACCCACAGTGTATCTTCTCCCTCTGCTTTCCCCTTAACTCAGTCATCTTGATCCTTTTCCTTGATGTAGATTGCTACCCCTCCTCTCTTTTTGCCCTTCCTGTCTTTCCTGTAGACTGTGTACCCAGGTACAGTATATTAATGCCCCAGTCACGAATTTCTGCATACCATGTTTCAGTGACTGCAACAATATCTATGTCTCCGTCTGCCATCAATGGCAATAAGTCAGGGATCTTGTTACCCAGGCTTCTGGCATTTGTACACATGGCCCTCCATGTTTTGATGGCATTAACACAATTTTTCTGATCCCATCTCTTCCCCTTGTGTCTCCCCTTCATTACCTCCTGTTTCAATCCTTTGTTTTTCCTTGTCCTTAGAATCCTCTTGTCTGTTTACCTTGACCTGTGGAGGGAGGCAGTTAAATTTGTCTGCATAATTCCACCTCCCCCCTTGACTAGTTTAAATGTTTGCCAATGAAACAATCAAACCTTTCACTCAGGATTCTGGTCCACCACTCGGACAGATGCAGACCATCCCTCAAGTACAAGCCCGCATCTCTTCAGGTGGGCCCTCTGTCCCCAGTGAAGGCAAAACCCTCACCTCTACTCCAGTTCTTCAGCCATTCATTGAATCTCCTTGATGTGGAGCATCCTGGCATCTCCCATGCTATAGACAGGTGACATGTCCGAGAAGGTTACCATGCTTTCCACCTGTCTAAGACCCCTTCCCAACTGCGTGAACTTCTTTCGCACTGTCCCAACCTCATTGTCAGCCAGGTCATTTGTTCCCAGGTGAATGATGATGTCTAGCTCCTCCTCCTGTGCTGTTGCACCTGCAATCCTCAGGATTCACCTCCTATCCCTCCAAGCTGAGGTGCCGGGTAGGCATCTTACCTCTCGCCCTACTCCCTTACTCACCCCCAATTCTACCTCCCCAATAATAGAGTCCCCAACTAGGAATTGTTTCCTTTTTCCACTAGGGTCCCTTGTTCCACCCCTGGGGTCTCTACTATGGAGGTTCTCTGCATCCACCTTGTCCACCACTGTGGGTGCCCCCATGGGATAGACTTGCTCAGCCAGAATGGCGTAAGAGTTGTGGAGTGGAAAAACATGTGGTATGCACATCTGCCAACCTCACTCACCTTTTCTAAGCCCACCACTGTCCAGCCATCCCTCTTTACTGGCATCCTTTGAGGCAGCGGGAGTGACATTGGTGGTCCCTGGGAGAGGTCTTCTGAATCCTAGTCAGCTCTGCCTGGAGATAAGCAACCTCTGCCCTCGACCCAGAGAGGTGCATGCAGATAGGGCAGCACTGCAGCCTCCAGAATGTTGCCCAGAAGAATGCTGGCCCACAGCTACTGCATTACACCACTCCCAACATGACTGTTGTTGACTTACTTACCCCCTTTTTGTTTCCCCCTTTTACTCTGCCTTAATGGAAGAGAGCAGTTCTAAAGGTGTCTAACTTGTAGTTTTTTGTAAGCTCTACTGTCCTGTCTTGAAGCAGGAAGTTGAAATCAGTATCCCAGGTGTACTCTTATAAAGGTGGACTACCTTGGGAAGGGTGGGGTGGGGGGATGGAAGAGCAGGCCTAACCTCCTGAAAGAGCAGTGGAAGAAAAACTATCAGCTTCTTCAATGTGAGAAAGAGAGATCAAACTGCAAAACCTGGAAGAACAAAACAAAATAGTAACGAAACAGTAACTCTGCTTAGCCAAAAAAAAGCCTTAATGTTTCCCCTTGCTCTGTCGGTTCAAGAAAACCTAGAAGACAAACAGCTTGGTTAAAGCTAGGTGCTTTCCATCAGCAAACTTTAGTGTCCCACTTTAGTCCACCCCCAGGCAATGATGCTTCCCACAGCCTTGCCTGTGGGTAGCAGCAGCACCAACCCTTATAGTAGGTCCAGTGTGAACTAGTGTGAAGCAGAATAATATAGCAGACCTGGGTCTGAAATTCAGTTAAATCTGACAGCCACCAGTACCACTTGCATACTATCTGAGTCACCCCTAACAAGTCAGTCAGTTCTCGTCTATTCCCTCTGCTCCATGAGGCACACCTGCAAGCTTTGGCTCAGTGGGCCTTCCATCACATGGACTGTAAATAAAAAATAAATTAAGCAGCCTTGCTTTGGAAGGGCTGTGTTGTAGAGGGTTAGGCCAGGTTTGTTACCCGAGGGGTAGTGTAGCAGCACCAGACACTATTGTTTACAGTCAGGTGAACTGTGATCTAGTGTGGGAAGCAGAATAATATACAGGAACAGACCTGCCTCTAACATTCAATTACATCTGACAGCTACCAGTGCCACTTGTCTTGCATACTGTCTGTGTGACCCTGAACAAGTCTGTCTGCTCTTTTCTCCTCTCTGTGCTCTGTGGGGTACACCTACAAGCTTTGGCTCAGTTGGCCTTCTGTCAAGTGGACTATAAATAAAACAATAAAAAAAAGTAATCCTTGCTTTGGCAAGACTGTGTCATAGAGGGCTAGGCCAGGTTTGTGACCCATGGGTAGCAGCACCATCCCCTACAGATTACAGCCAGGTCCACTGTGAACTAGTGTACGAAGCAGAATAATATTTCTGACCTGTGTATTAAATTCAGTTAAATCTGGCAGCCACCTGTGTCACTTGCATACTGGGGCACACCTACAAGCATTGGCTTAGTGGGCTTCCATCATGTGGACTATAAATAAAAGAATTAAAGTAAATAAGCCTGGTGTGGTGCTGGGGATTGTGCTTATGCACATTGAGTAGATATGGGAATTTAAATGAAAGAAGAAAGAAAGGAAACAGTGGGGCACTCGAAGGATGACAGGGAAAAAGCAGAGATGATAAATGGATACATTTACTCCTTTTTTACCAAGAAAAGAGATGGCAGTGGACCTAAGCTAAGCAGGAGCAGCACTTCTGATAAGGAGGTGGACTCTGGACCCTTCACTAGGGACAGAGTCCTAGAAGAACTGGGGAAACTCAAGGTAAACAAAGCAATGGTGCCTGATGGAATGCACTCTAGGATACTCAAGAAGCTGAGGGAAGAACTGGCAGAACCCCTGGCAGAACTCGTCGACCTATCTTTGGAATAGGGAGTTGTCCCTGAGGATTGGAGAATAGCCACAGTGGTCTCTCTACATAAGTGGTAGTAGGGAAGTCACAGGTAATTATAGGCCAGTAAGCCTTACATCGATCATGGGCAAGATTATGGAAACAATCCTCAAAAAAATAATCATGTCCTATCTGGAGGAGAGTGCAACATTAGAGCCTAGACAATATGGGTTCATGACAGGGAGATTGTGCCAAAACTATTTGACAGACTTCTTTAACTCTGTGTCCAAGATAGTGGACTAGGGCAGAGCAGTGGATGTAATCTATCTAGATTTCAGTAAAGCATTTGACTACATTCCACATAGAAGGTTGCTAAACAAACTAGCCAACTTAGGAGTTGGTCTGAAAGTAGTAAATTGAGTTCGAAACAGGCTGAGTGGAAGAACCCAGAGGGTAATAGTAAATGGAACACTGTCAGAGGAAAGGGAAATAACTAGTGGGGTGCCTCAGGGGTCAGTTTTAGGCTCTATCTTATTTAACATCTTCATTAGTGACATAGCTGAAGGGTTAGAGGAAAAAGTGTGTCTGTTTCCCGATGACACAAAGATCAGCTACAGGGTAGACACCCCTGGAGGGGGGTGTAGAGGATGAAATCTGATCTAGAGAGACTGGAACAATGGTCTGAGACATGGCAGCTGAATTTCAATGCAAAGAAGTGTGAGATGATGCACTTGGGGAAGAGGAACCTGGGTGAGGAGTACTTCATGGGAAGAATGAGATTGGAGGTCATGAAGCAAGACAGGGACCTAGGGGTGACTATTATAGACAACCTGAAACTAAGAAAACAGTGTGAAAATGCTACACTTAGAGCAAATGGAATGCTGGGATGCATAGGTAGGGGAATCACAACATAAAAACATAGAATTTGATGGCAGATAAGGACCACTTGTCTCACATAGTCTGCCCATTTCTCTACCTAATGGATAAGCTACAGATCCAAGTTAACCTACAGCTTACTTCCTTCTACCCCCCACTAGAATTGCCTTATGTCTGTCCCCTGCATTCTTGAATTCCACCACTGTTTTTGACTCCACTATCTTCTCAGGAAGGCTGTTCCATATATCCACAACCCTCTCCATAAAAAACTCAATCAATCAATCAAGTCAATCAAAATCTTTATTTATCCAGGAGAACATCATTGAGCAGAGCTCTTTTACAAGATGGACCTGGTTAGAACAGGGTCAGGGTATCATCCATCATAAAAACATATATATACATGTAAATAAGTATATAAACACAAACACAATGGTGCAGTAATAGGGGAGTCAAATGATAAAAGGAAGACAAGGCAAGCCATAACAGAGGAGGATTCAAATACAAGGGGGCGGGTCCACCATTGAATCATGCAACTGTATATAAACCATGTTCTCTGTATAGAAGTACCAGTTAGTTCATTTACCAGGGGCAGTCACTAGCACTAGATATGAAAATGGCTTGTAGAACCACCAACTAATGGTAGATGGGGTACCAGGAGGGGTATGTAATATGTAAGCGAAGGATAAACATTGTGAGAAATGAAGTTCCAAGGATAGGTCGCTAAAACTGATGCAACGGTGGGGGCCTACGGGGAGAGGGAAAGGGGAGTTAGGACTTTTATAGTATGATTGGATGTAGATTGTGGATGAGTGCAGTATAGAGTTGTGAAAAGAAGGCTGGAGAAAGCGGGAAGATAGGCCAGTATTAAAGGAAGGGCAGAGGCATCAAGGTGTTACATGAAAGCATGATGACAAACCAGAGCCAAGGAGGAGACAAGCACTAGAAGTAATTCGTTCATGGTTAAATGGTACATGTTAGCATGATGACAATTCATGGTCATGGGAAACAATTGCACTGATCATTTCTGAGATGTGAATATAAGAGCTTGAAAGATGAGATGCCAATGGGTGACCTCAGTTTCAGTTTTGTTTGCAATTTATTCCACAAGGAGGACAGTGTAAAGCTTATAGCAGCCCTGCCAAAGCGAGAGTTAACTTTGGGAACCATCAGTAGGAGAGATCTGCAACTTCTCAGGGCATAAATTGCCTATTGTTTTTATAGGAAGACAGTCTGTAATGTATTGGGGCAGTTTTTTGGAGATGGCTCTCAGGGTCCATAAGGCTGCATTTTTATCATGCCTGAATTGAAGAGAACTGCACCTCACTAATTGACATAGGGAGCAGTGGTGAGTGGAATAAGGCAGCCTGTGATGAACCTCAAAGCTCTATGATATAATGTGTCAGGTTTGGTGAGGTAGGAAATGGGACAGTGACTGTAGAGGATGTCGGCGTAATCTATCAAGGATAGAAAGGTTGATTGTACCAGCTGTAGTTTGGCATCCCTAGTTAAGAAGTGGGCTATCCTAAAGAACAGGCCAAGTCTGTGTCGTACTTTTCTGAGTAATTCTTCAACATGCTCTATAAAGGAGAGCCTATGGTCCAGCCATACTCCCAGGTATTTAAATTTAGGGACAAATTCCAACTTCTCGCCAAGAATTGTAGTAATCTGCAGCACAGGATCTGATAGGGCTGAATTTACCATTTGGGCAGAGGGAGAAAAGAGCATTGCTTTTGTTTTCTTGGCGTTACATAATCATTTTTTGTTTAGGAGTTGGTGTTGCAGCAGGTTGAACTCAGATTGAAGGTCATTACATGCAGATTGTAATGACGGGTGGCTTACGTAAAGAACTGTGTCATCTGCAAACAGATGAATGTTGGACTTAGTTATGCTTTCATCAATATTGTTGATGTATACTGCAAATAAGATCGGTCCTAAGATAGTACCCTGGGGAACACCTCTTAGGAGAGGTTTGAGAGTTGAGAGATCTCCTTCTGCTTTCACCTACTGGAAACGATCAGAGAGGTAGTTGTTGAACCATTGTAAAGATAATGGGTCAGCACCTAGTGAGGGCAGGAAAGAGAGTAGCAGAGAATGATTGACAGTGTTGAAGGCCTTGCTCAGTTCCAAGAATACAGCGCAGGTGTAATTCCTCTTGCCTACCTCTCTTTGCCAGTCATTAGTCACTTTGGCAAGTGCTGTGATGGTGCTATGTTTAGCTGTAAACCTTGATTAGACTGGATTAAGCAGGTTATTAGCTTCTAGAATCTGCCTCAGCTGGTTACTTATGACTTTTTCCAGTAATTTTGACAAGACAGGAAGAATCAAAATTGGTCTGTAATTATTTAGATCACAGGGATTTCTGGACTTGAACAGGGGTATGATGTGCGCTGTTTTCCATATTGAAGGAATGGATCCTTGAGTTAATGATAGGTTAAATAAATGGGTTATGGGCACGGCTAACACATGGATGGCCACCTTCAAAAAATATGGGTCGAGGGTATCCGCACCAGCACTTTTTTTTTATATCCAGTTTTAGCAATAGGTCTTCAACTTCTTTTAGAGTAGTAGGACGCTAGGAGAAGGCTGAATCAGTGACACTAGGATCTGCACCTTGATTATCCACCTGAGAGCGTATCAAATTCTTCCTCACATTACTTCTGAGCCATCACCCCTCTATCTTCAAATTGTACCCCCTTGTTCTTGCACATCTCTTTTTCTGAAAGATGCTGCCCTCTTGGACTCTGTTGATTCCCTTGATGTACTTGAAAGTTTCTATCATGCCCCCCCGAGGGTATAAATATTAAGCTCCTTTAATCTCTCTCCGTATGTCTTCTGGTGCAGATGCTGTACCATTTTAGTTGCCCTCCTCTGGACAGCCTCCATCCTGTCTATGTCCTTGCAGAGATGGGGTCTCCTGAACTGGATGCAGTACTCCTGATGGGGTCTCACAAGCAGGAAAAGGGAGGTGGTGCTCTGCTGTACAGATTTCTCGTGAGGCCACACCTGGAATACTTTGTACAGTTCTGGCAGCCACATCTCAGAAAGGACATAGATAGACTGGATAGGGTTCAGCACAGGGCAACAAAAATGATACGAGGGCTGCACGAGACACCATATGAAGGTAGAGTGAAGGGAACTCAACATGTATTCTGTAGAACAGAGAAAGGATAGGGGGACATGATAGAGGCCTTTAAGTATCTAAAAGGTATCAATAAAACTCTGGTATAAGACATGTTCAGTGGTAGGGGTTACACAAAAACCAGAGGTCATGAGTGGAAGATTGAGGGAGGAAAGATATGGAGCAATGCAAAGAAGTTCTTCAAGGAGAGAGTGGTGAACCCATGGAATGGTCTCCCCCAGGAGATGGCGGGGGTCAGGATGGTTGGAAGTTTTAAACATGCGTGGGATAAATACAAAGGAATTAAAGCACTCAGCAATAAATAGGGAAGGGGGGTAATTACTCTGAAATGGTCTGACTGGATGGATCATAAGGTCCCCTTCTGCCATCACCTTTCTATGTTTCTATGTTCCTCAGAAATCTGGCAACTTTTGCGGAGGTTTCCGTACTTTCTCCTTTGATGGATCAAAAAACTTCTGCAATGTTTTGGGTGAAATTTTGCCCTATTCTGCTAAGATATAGGCAGAATGAAGAACACAAAAAAGGAGTCCAGTGCCCCCCCTAAAGCCCTACCTGGAATAAGAATAACAAAACACCCGGTCACCTGCCTGACCTGTAATACAAATATTGCTGGTGGCTAGCAGGCTCTTCCCTAACACACCACCCACCCAACAAAAGCCCTGGTGGCTAGTGGTTCCTCCCCATCATCTGGTCACCCACCCAAGGTGTCCAGTAGCAAGTACCCCCCCTCATCCCTATCTTTGTCCTGTTTACTATTAAAAAAATCTTTTTTACCCTGGTGTTCCAATTTTAACACCCCCCATCCCCGATCCCTGGTCCCTGAATCAATAGTTTATTCCCTAGTGGTCTAATGCCCCCCCATCCCAGCAGATGTCCCACCACCCAGCTCCCACCTCATCCCGAAGCCAGTGGGTGACCAGCACAGCCCTCCTCTCTCTGCCATGGCCAGTGGGACACACCACAGCACACAGCAGTGAACCATGGAAGCACAACACGTGCCCCATCACATGCACACCACACGGACAGACACTGGGCCACTGCAGCATGGCTCCTAATGCCACCTGCAAAGCAGAAACAGACACAGGCAGGTATGTCATAAAAAATATATATTGAACTATAAACTATTTACAGAGGAAGAGGGGCTGGGGAAGCATAGGTACAGTGAGGGAAGGGGACAGGGAACAGGGACTGTACCGTGGGAGGGGGTCAGTAGGGGAAGGTGAAACAGGGGAGGCAGGGGAAACTGTTGCAGCCTCAGTGCTAGCCCCATCCTGCCAACCTTGCAATCCTCCACTCCCACCTCTTGGCTGCCATTTTACGCCACATCACCACAACAATCTCCAGTATAGTAGTCATGATGAGGACAGTTTGCCTCATTAGGAGGCTGAGCATAGCCCTTGGTGGTCGGCACCGCCGGACACTTATAATAAGGGGCAGGACAGCTGATCAGTGCAATGGCCCAAGGAACCATGCCCACCCTCAGTGCGCAATGGGCAGCTGGAACACACACCCCTGGAGGGCCCGTAATGGCCACCCTTGGGGGGGGGCCAATGACAGCCAGCAACTTAGCACACCACGACATTGCACAGAGGTGGTCCTCACCGCACAATGGCTACACAACTGCACAATAGGTCACATGGCACAGTGCACCAGCAGCACCACAGCAACAACAGTGGCAGATGGGTGCATGTCCACCCCACCAACAGCCAGCACACATGTCCAATGGATGCACCACCATGGCATGCACCACGCACAGTGTGACACACACAGCTGCCATGGCACATGGCATAAGTGGCCATGCCCACACCCACACACCCCCATGTACAGTGTTTACCTGCCCCCTGCAGCCCTGCTGGTGTTGGTCCAGCGTTGTCATGGTGCATTGGTCCCTACTGTGCTGCTGCAGCCTTAGCCTGCCATTAGTCCTCCGGTCCTGGGAAGGGAAAGAAGACAGGTGCACATCAGGGGTGTGCCCCTGCCCAAAACATCCAGCACGTCTGCATGGCAGCCTCACAAGGCAAGTGTAAGCTGGCAATGCCACTCTGTAATACGCATGATGACAGTGTACCCCTCTGCAGGCCATGGCAGGCAGCCAAGCCAACACCGCAGTACAGCACCAGGGCAAGCATGCAACATGGGATGACTTACCTGTCTGTGGCACAGCCCCATGCCTGGCGCATGCCTGAAGCCACCTCAACCTTTCCGGGTCCTGCCCCATAAGGTCACCATAGCAGTGCCTGCATTGCTCCCCATTCCTGGGCACCCCAGTCCTCTGCTCCAGGCTGGCAGCAATCCTCTGCCACACAGTGCACCTGGCTTGCTGCAAGGGCACCTGCCCAAAGAGCTGGGGGGTGTGGAGCTCCATGCAGGCCACAAGGTTAGCCAGCTCCGCCTGTGCCCAGTTAGGGGCACATCTGCCTCTTCACTGTGCCATATTCACTGTAGCGAGTTCAGTGGTGAAAATGGCAGGAGAATGTGCACGTGTCTGCACCATGCACTTGATGTGAGATGCAAGGGAGCATGCTCAGTGCCTGCCTATCACTCAGTGCTGGAAAAGCACAGAGGTGATGTGGCTAGGTGGGGTCATGGGGTTGGAGGTTAGACCCAGGGTTCAGGGTTCATCCACCATTGCAGAGTGCACATGCAAAATAGGGCATGTTACCCCATGCACAACCATGCATGTAGCTGGCCATGCACATCATGCACAATGCCACTGCATCACACTGTCTGTATGCAGTGCACAATTAACACAATGATAGCATGACATACATGCACACTGCAGGCCTGCACATAGCATATGTGTGCACATCGCACCACAGTTTGCTCCAACGTAAACTCATAGCGCATAGTGCAATATCTCAATATTCATACACCACATGCAAATGAGCTCATCAGCCAATGCGTGACACATTGGGTGCATTAGTATGCCATTACTGTTGCGCTCAACCTCATTTGCATGAGTTGCAACTTATAAGCACCACAGAGTAGCACAGACCATGGACCAGTGTTGCAACCTTGATAGGTAAATGGTGAATGCCGCTACAACACACTGGGAGCAGACAGCACTGCAGGAAGGGATGGACCAGGGAGATACTGCCACTGACACACTGTGCTGTCCATGTCCACAGGAAGCAACATGTCAGCACAAGATGAGGGCAAGGAGCGGGGGCCTGCACAGAAGCGCAGGCCCAACTTCACAAAGGCTGAGACTGATGCCCTGTTTGAGGCTTACCTGGACAGGGATCCCCTGTTCAGCGGTGCCATGGGCACACCACAGGCCAGGGCTGCTGCATGGGAGGAAGTGGTGACCTATGTGAACCAGCATGGGAGCCACCAGCGGTTGGCACAGGAGTGCCACAAAAAGGTGGGAACAGACAAGCGGTGGATTAAGAAGAAGGTGTCAGCCATCTGGGCATCCAGCACTGCTACCAGAGGAGGGCCAGCAGATGCACCAACACTAACGCCACAGGACGAGTTGGTGGCAGCCACCATGCTTTGCACCATGGTGGAGGGTGTGCCTGGAGGAGGATTTCAGACATGTGGCAGCAGATCACTGCATGGTATGTATGTCTGACACGCACAGCTGGTGGCACGGAGGGTGCGTACATGGGTATGCTGGCTTGCATGCATCCGGAATGCACGTCATGTGCATGTGTGTGCACCCATGTGCATGCCATGCTGCAGGACACATTCAGTGGCAATGTACGGGGGGGGGAACATATTGGCATTGCAGCACTGACACGCCATTCTTCTCTTGCAGCACCAGCACACCTCCATGCAGAGGATGGGGTTTCAGCAGCGGCAGCACCAGTGGAGGCCAGTACAGCCTCAGAGGAACGACCGTCCACATTCACTGGCATCCAGGGACCTGACAGGCTGCAGCTCAGCACCATGATGCAGGCAGATGTCCTGGACCAGGGTTCGGATGAGGCAATGGATGTGATCCTACAGGATGAAGGCCAGGTGTCCTGTGTGTGGAGACACAGATTGGGGAGGGGTCCAACTCTGATGAGGACTACTCTCAGGTCCTGGACAGCATGGACAACATTGTGGGTGTGTCGCTCCTGCTGGCATTTGACAAGGGCACCATGCCCAGTGCTCTGCCAGTGGCAGAACAGCTGCCTCCCACCACTGCAGGTGCAGTGGTCTGTGCTGCCATGGCCGCGCTCTGCAGTGGTGGTGGTGTAGCTACACAGGCACAAGGTAGCATACAGCAGCCAGACGGGTGGCAGCAGCAGGTTGCGGGTGCCACCGGGCAGCTGAGCATGGGGTCTGCCACCGGTGTGCCTGCTGTGCCCATTCCCCCTGCAGACCCCACTGTGCAGAGTCCACCTGAGAAGGGGGCTGTGCAGCATGGCAGGTCACAAGAGGATATGCGTCCTGCCAGGGAGCCCCACGATGCTGACCATCTGGCTGAGCACACCCGGCTGCTGTGGGCGTCCATTCAGCAACAGGTGCTGCTTGCCACTGGGATGCATGCAGTGTGTGAGGAGGTGCACCAGTTAGTTGAGCAGCAGGAAAGGAGCACTGCTCAGATCCTGGCGGGGATGCAATGCATGCAGGAGGCCATGACTGCATCCTTGGATCGCATTGCCAGTGCGATCATGGATGGGTTTGCGTTGCTGGCTGCCACAGGGTGTGGCCATAACAGGTGACCCCCACAGTGTGCTGTCCACCCCATGGACCCAGCGTTGGGTGACCTCAACACAGTCGATGCCGGGCTCTGATGTAGGCATGCCAGGCACACTCCTACAAGGACACGGTCATGGTCCCTTGGTTCCACCCTTGGGCGGCTGTTGTAATCCCCCCCAGATGATACTCATCCTGTGGCTGCTGATTGGCCCTGGTGCAGCCACCCATATGGCTGTGGTGGCCATGGTACCATGCAGTGGCCCTGATCTGTGGACCGCCCTGACCACAGTCTGCAGCTGCTGCTGTGTGTGCCCATGGGTGGTGTGTATGTGTGCCTACTACTGGCGCTGCACCTGTGTGTCACGCCGCACTCTGCCTGTGAGTGTGCTTGACCAGCCACTAGACCATGTGGCATGGGCATGATGGGGACAGTCTAGCACCGGTTGCGCCTGTGCACCAGTGCAATGCATCTGATCCACGTCACGTACCAATGCCTGTGTGCGTGTGTGTGCATGTGTGTGTGTGTCTGTGTTGCTGTGTGTGGTTGCATGCCACTGACTCCCCTACCCCTGCATCATGCCTCTGTGTGTGCATGGCCATTGCCATGCATGCCCCTGCATGTGTGCTGTACCTGTTTGTGTGGCCCATGCATGTGTACCACACCACCTACCTCTGTGCACTATAGTGCTCCTGTGCAATGGTGTCACAGTGATGTCGCATCTGCTGGAGCAGCCGGGGGTCCCTCTGCCCAGGGGGTGGCTCTCCACCACCCTCTGGCCCATTGCCTCCATTGTCCTTACTACTGTCACCCTCATCAGCCTTGACAGGTATCCCATGGTCAATGGCCATGTTGTGCATTATGCAGAAGGCCAGGAATAGGCCACAGGCTTTTGAGGGGCTGTACAGTAGGGCACCGCCTGATCTGTCTAGGCAATGGAACTGTGCCTTCAGCATGCCAAAGATACACTCGATGATGTTGCATGTGCTGGCGTGTGCCTTGTTGTACTGTTCCTCTGCTGGGGACAATGGGTGCCAGTAGGGGGTGAGCAGCCAGGGCCTCAGCGGGTATGCGCTCTCACCTGTGTGGAGAATGACCTGGTTAGTCCTCTGCTATTCTGTGCTGTGTCCCTTGCCTGTTCCTGGCACCCACACCACCATGCACACCCTTCCCACTCCCATACCCAGGTCTGCTCTGCACATCACCCCTTGCATGTGCCATATTCTAAGCATCTATGTGTTTATAACACAAAAAGAATAACCAGTGAAGCTCTCTTAAAAAGATCAGTAGTTACACACTGTATGATATGTAAAACTTAGTTGGATCCATTACTCAGCTATACTTTCCAGCTAGATATTATGCCCCATAAACTTCAAAAGCCTATGGTATAGTAACAGGAGTTTATAAATGATAATATAAATATAAATTGACAGTATAAGTGTCAAACAAAAAAAACTACTTTTCAAGGACCACCAAGAAATTAAGACTATGCAGCCTGATATGTTCAGATCTCAATAGATTCTCAGTGTCTAATATAACAACTTGATGTACCAAAAATGTCTAAGGAATCTGAATAAGAAATAAAAATTACCCCCCCACACACACACACACACAACACACACCACCCCACACACTCATGCTGTGGGAAGGGAGATAACTAGTTTTAAGGGGATACACACACACACACACACACACACACACACACACACACACTCTCTCTCTTTCTCCTAATGCAACATCATTCACATAAATCACTGCGATTGTTACCGAAAGGAATTCAACTTGTCATGAAATTCCAAGTAAAAAGGAACATGTATCCTAATATCTACAGAGTAAAATTGTGACACTATGTAACCATACTACTGTCTGTGCAGTAACAGTTGCCTTTGAAATGGACACCATTTTCCCCTCTCTTAGTGAGAGGGCTAGCGAGAGACCCCAACTTAGTCCTTAGCCCAGACACTACATACAATAATGTAAAAATAAAATATAAAAACATCACAGCAGTATAAAATGTAAAGGAAGGTCTTTGGTCTTTACATAACTACTTATTTTTTTTATTTTCTTTTTTCTAAAAATGTTTTACAGTTGCTACACAGTTGACCTCGCTCACACATTGGAGCCACTCTGCTCTCTCTCCCCCAACCCCCATTTCAGTACCTTACAGCAATAGCTGATGCTGTTAATCTTTCCTTGCCATTTCCACCCAAACAAAGGCCGAAACAGCATCTCTTCATTTCATTCGGACCAGAACAGTTCAAAGGAGCACTAACCAGACACTTTGCACACCACACATACACACAAAGGCAATACAGCCCCCTGGCACAACTGTAGATTTTTTTTAATACAGCCTCATTGTACCTTATTACAGGTATGTCCCTGACAGCTCGCTCCTCCCAAAAGCCACCTGGAGTATTAACACTCTCCTTTGTACTCCAGCTGATTTTCCATTAAAACACCCCTATTTCAACGCTATTGGAATCAATTTTCCCTGCTCATCCAGAGGCTGCACTCCCACTGTGTTCCCCCACAATAGAAACATAGAAAAATAGATTTTGACGGCAGATAAGGACCGCTTGGCCCACCCAGTCTGCCCGTTTCCCTACCTATTGGATAAGCTGCAGATCCTAGTTAACCAGCAGCCTACTTCTTCCTACCCCCCCCCCCAAATTGCCTTATGACTGTCCCGTGCATGCTTGAATTCCACCACTGTTTTTGACTCCACAACCTCCTCCGGAAGGCCAATCCATGCATCCACAACTCTCTGTGAAAAATACTTCCTTAAATTACCTCTGAGACGCCCCCCTTCTATCTTCAAATTGTGCCCCCTTGTTCTTGCACACCTCTTTTTTTGAAAGATGCTACCCTCTTGGACTTTGTTGATTCCCTTGAGATACTTGAAAGTTTCTATCATATCCCCCCTCTCTCTCCTTTCCTCGAGGCTATACATATTCAGCTCCTTAAGTCTCTCTTCATATGTCTTCCGGTGCAGACCCTGCACCATTTTAGCTGCCCTCCTCTGGACAGCCTCCAACCTGTCTATGTCCTTGCGGAGATTGGGTCTCCAGAACTGCATGCAGTACTCCAGATGGGGTCTCACCAGCTGTCTGTACAGAGGGATAATAACTTCCTGTGTTCTACTGGTGATGCCTGTCCCTATGCATCCCAGTATCCCCCCAGCTCTCCTTGCTGCCCTCTCACATTGCTTGCCCACCTTTAGGTCATCTGATATGACTACCCCAGGTCCCTTTCCATTTTTGTTGTTGGTAGTATTTCACCCCCCATTGTGTACTCTTCCCCTGGGTTTTTGTTTCCCAGGTGCATTACCTTGCACTTCTTAGCATTGAATCTAAGCTGCCATACATTTGACCATTCCTCTAACCTTCCAAGTCCCTTCTTATCCTTTCCACCCCACCTTGTGCATCAACTCTGTTGCAGATCTTTGTGTCATCTGCAAAGAGACATACTTTCCTTCCAGTCCCTCTGCAATGTGGCTTATAAAGACATTGAAGAGGACCTGTCTAATACTGAACCCTACGGTACCCATAGTAACCCCTTTCTTCAGATTGGACTCCATTTCTATTACTCTCTGTGTCCTATTCTCCAGCCAATTCTTTACCCAGGTTGTCATCTTGGGACCCACTCCCAGGCTGGCTAACTTGTATATTAATCTTTTGTGTGGGACTGTGTCAAATGCCTTGCTAAAGTCTAGGTAGGCCATATCCACAGCCCCTCCCTGATCTACTACTTTGGTCACCCAGTCAAATAAATCTATCAGATTTGTCTGGCATGACCTTCCCGCTGTGAATCCATACTGCCTTGGGTCCTGAGCCCCACTGGCCTCTAGATACTCAACAATTCTTTCCTTCAGAAGTGATTCCATCATTTTCCCTACCACTGAGGTTAAACTAACAGGTCTGTAGTTTCCTGCTTCTGCCTTGCTGCCACTTTTGTGAAGGGGAATCACATCTGCCCTTCTCCAGTCCTCGGGTACCACCCCATCCTCCCATGATTTGTTAAAGAGGGTAGTCAGTGGTGTCACTAGTTCTACCCTTAGTTCTTTAAATTCTGGGATGAATCCCATCAGGCCCCATTGCTTTGTCCACCTTCAGTTTTAAGAGTTCTTTTCAGAACCCTTTCTTCTGTAAATGGGCTGGTATCAACTTCTGTATCCAGAGTGTTTCTACTGTTTGTTTTAGGTACCTCCCCACTTCCTTTGTAAATACTGAGCAAAAATATTTGTTTAGTATCTCTTCCTTTCACAGTCAACCTCTGCCCACCTCCTCCCTCCTCTTTACTAAGCCTCACTAGCCCTCCTTGGTCTTCCTTCACCCTGATGTACCTATAAAAGGTTTTATCCCCTTCTTAACTGAGTTGGCTATCTTTTCCTCGGTTTGGGCCTTTGCTGTTCTGACTGCCTTCCCAGCTTCCTTTTGCTTTAACTGATACAGTTCCCTGTCCTGCTCCTTCTGTGATTCCTTGTACTTCCTGAATGCTTTCTTTTCTCTTGAACCTTCCTGCCACTTCCTTTGAGAACCATAGTGGTTTCTTACATCGTTTGTTTTGTTAATTTGCTTCACAAAAGACTTGTTACCTCTGTGATGGCAGTTTTTATTGTTCCCCATTGTTTTCCACCCCTCCTTCCTGTTCATTTGCTAGTGCATTCCTTAGGCACTCATCCATTTTGGCAAAGTCAGCCCTCCTAAAGTCCAGTACTTTTGCCTTTGTATGGCTTGACTCTATTGCTGTGTTTATTGTGAACCATACTGTTCAATGGTCGCTAGTTCCCAGATGGCTACCCACTTCTACATCTGTGATCCTCTCTTCATCTCCATTTGAGAGAACCAGGTCTAAGATTGCTCCCTCTCGAGTGGGCTCCAATACTAGTTGTCTAAGGCATGCCCCTTGTAGGGCATCTAGAATAACCCCACTCTTTGAAGTGGCTGCTGCAACTGCATTCCAGTTAACATCTGGCATATTCAGATCACCCATCAGCAATATCTCCCCTTTTTCAACCATTCTAAGTATTCTTTCTGTCATTTCCTTGTCCATTTCCTACCCCTGAGAAGGGGGTCTGTATACAACCCCTGTGCGGATTGTGGTGCCTTTGCTGGTCTCCAAATTTACCCACAGTGCTTCTTCTCCTCCCTGTTTTCCTTTTTGTTCTGTTGCCTTGATTCCTTCCCTTATGTAAAGAGCTACTCCTCCGCCTCTTTTGCCCTCCCTGTCCCTCCTGTAGATAGTGTATCCTGGTATGTTTATGTCCCAGTCATGGTTTTGTGTGTACCATGTTTCTGTGACTGCCACGATATCCAGATGTTCCTCCTCCATCAAGGCCACTAATTCAGGAAGCTTGTTACTCAGACTACGGTCATTGGTACTCATTGCTCTCCATTTTTTGATGGCTTTACCTTCTTTTGCAGCATCCCCCACTGACCTGTCTACCTCGGTCTTTTTCTCATTTAGTACCCTGTTTTGTAGGGAGAGGCTGGGATTTTCCTGCTGCTTATCAGTGCCTCCCCCCTTGACTAGTTTAAAAGCTTGCCAATGAAGCATTTAAACTGATTGTTCAAAAGACTTGTTCCCTTCCTGGACAGATGCAGACCATCCTGCCAGTATAGGCTGGTGTCCCTCCAGGTGGAACCCCAGTCCCCAATGAAGCCAAACCCCAATCTGCCAGTTCTTTCACAGGTGTCACTAAATAATAAGAAACAAACATTTGTCAATGCCGAATGTTGTCTTGCTGGCATTGGCATTGGTAGTGCAGGATTTAGATAGATGCATAGTAGGAATGGCAGTGAAGTATTGAGCTGACGCCAACCCCACCCCCACCCTGCAGAGACTGACGGGCATTGGGGTGTGCCTTTGGGTCATTGGCCATAACACTCATGCCATTTCACCTCACCTCACCCTACCTTGCAGACACCAACAAGTGTTGCGGCGTGTCTTGGGGTCTTCGGGCCTTATGTTCACCCTATTCCATAAGGAAATACACTGAGATGGGTACAGTATAGGAGAATGGGGTGAACTTTTGGGTCAAAGAGTCCAATGCACACCTCTATGCCCGCCACTGGCTGCAGAGTGGGGGTGGGGTGGAATGCTGTGAGCATTACAGCTGACAACTCCACACCCTTGATACCTGTCAGTCTCTACAGGTTGGGTCATTACAGTTGGAAACCCTAATGCCCAAGGTGTTTTCACTCCAATTTTTCAACATGAGCTTTTTGTGATCCTACATCATGAACAGTGGCACTATCAGTTTGTTAGCCGAAAGGTGACTTTGCACAGCGACTGTGCCATTTGGTGCCACAGGTGCAAAAACACATTTTGTGCAGGATGTGAAAAATGATAGCTGCACAGTCCATGAGGAGGTGTAAAAAAATGGCAATATTGAAAATCTGGAGTGAAAATATGAAAAATTGGTGAAGTCACAAGCTTGCATAGAAACAGCACAATGCACGCCTGTAACGCAATTATTTTGGGGATTTTTTTAATCAAATTTTCAACATAGGCATTTTGGGACCTCCGCTCATGAACAGTGGCACTGGAGTTTTGTTAATCTGTCCCAAAAGTAGATTTTTCACAATGCTATTGTGCGCAGGATATGCAAAAACACATTTTGGACAGGATGTGAAAAATGACAGCTGTACTGTTCATAAGGGGGTGTAAAAAAATGGCAATGTTGAAAATCTGGAGTAAAAATACTAAAAATTGCTGAAGCTACAAGCGTGCATGGAAATTGCGCAGAGTACACTTATACAGCTTAATCTGGTTCAAAGTTGTTTGCCATTCATCTGTATCCCCTTCCCCTGGGTCATGCCTGAAAATAGGCAGGATTTGTCTAGTGCACTTACCCAGTCAACAAAAACTAAATAAATAAATAAACACAGTACTCTTTTAGAATTTTTTCACCAGATTTGCAACATAGGCTTTTTGGGACCTGCCTCATGAACAGTGGCACTGTTGTTTCATTAATCAATCTCAAAAGGTGATTCCGTGCAGTGACCACAAAATCACCTTTCGGGATGGAGTAACAAAATGACAGTGCATGTGTTCATTAGGTGGGGTCCCAAGAACCCCATGTTGAATATCTGGGGCCAAAATTCAAAAACATGGCCAAGATATCCACCTACGTTGAAACCCCCATTGATGCCATTATACAGCTTACTGTAATTTTCTTCAGTTCATGGTCAACTTTTGAAGAGGTCAGACGTCTCCCGCTCCACTGAAGATCGCCGTGACAGACCTTCGGAGGTAAGAATGGCATGAGGGGATTTGTTGGGAGGTGGATGTGCAGAGAGTGGGTGTTGATTAGGGGAGGAGAGGTGTCCTGATGATGAGGGACTATTTTCTGTTTTATAGGGATCAAAAAAAAAAAACACGTCAAGGGAAAGTTTTTTATTTGCAGGTTTTACAGAAAAACATATTTGGGCACACTGGGGTGGGCTCCCAGTGTGCTACAAGAGTTTTTTTGGGGAGAGGACTGAAGCCAACTGGGATTGGGCACCCCCAATTGCAAACAAATTAAACTGGGGGGGCATTATGCCAATGGGGATTGGGCACCCTGTCTGCAAACAAATTGAACTGGGGGGCATGCTGACAGGGGGATTGTGTGCCCCCAAAGTCGGCTTTCTGGGGGATTGTGTGGCAGACGGCAGGAACCACCATGTTTATTGAAATGTTTTAACAGGAAAGGCATGTATGGGAGGCACGTCATCTGTGCCACTGCATGATAAGCGTGTCTCTGAAAGCAGCAGCATTTTTCTTATAAATTGTGTCCACTTTACATAAAACTTGTGTCAGCGCTAGCATGCTGGCTAATTGGGGAATGAGAGATGCACCTACTAAAGAGTTCCCTGCATTCGCCAACACTGACACACCTCTGTATTTCTTCTACTACCACAAGGTGTTACTTGTGCAAGTGCAAGACAAAATAAAAAAGAAGTATTCTTTTTAAATTACTAGCACTAAAACATTGCATGCCAGCTCTATGGACAGCACTTGCGTTATGTCCCTGACTCACCCGGTCTCAACTCCCACTCCACAAAACATTAACAGATCATGTTTTTTTTATTTTATTAAACAAAAATCAACTCCTGTTAAAATAATGGCACTATCTCTCAGTGCTACAGTTGTTTTCCCCTGATTGACCGATCGTGGCGACAGTGTCCCAACATAAAAAATTAATTACAAGTAATCATAAGGAGGGGGTTAAACCTCTGTATCACAAAGAAACAAAACAAAACGAAAAAAAGAAATGCAAGTGAGCTACGGTGGGTGTTTAAGAACCAAGGAGGGGCTTGCTGCAGCAGCAAGAAAACAGTAGAACGACTTTGAAAGGCTGCACCACCCTCTACTGGCATGCATTGCTAAGCATACCAGTAGAGGGACTGTTTTCCTAAAAAAGCAACTTTAAGTTAATTTTTTGTTTCTTCTTATATGTTTTTTTTTTAATTCTTAACAATTGCAAAAAAACTTTACATGCAGCCCATTTTTCTAAGCACAATAATACCCTTCAGGGTGGGCTGTATTGGGCAACACTGGACCTTCCAGGGGCTGTCAGGTCTTCTGCTTGCAGGATTGGGCCTCATTATGCCCTGGGTAGTTCAGTATCGCCCAATACCACCCACCCTGTCTGGAATCATTGCTTGCTTCAGCAAGGACTGATACTGTACCACATAGAAGACTGTTAAGCTGGGGATCATGGGTGTTGGTAACATGGTAAAGTGGGAGGGAAATTGGCTAGATAACAGTACACAGAGGGTGGTGGTAAATGGCAGCCTCTCTGTAGAGGGAAAAGTGACCAGGGGGGTACCACAGGGATCAGTGCTGGGTCCATCCCTCTTTATTATCTTTATCAATGACATCACAGAAGACCTAGAAGGGAAAATATGCCTGTTTGCAGATGACACAATGCTCTGCAACAGGGTGGACACGGCAAAGGGTGTGGTAGAATGAGGAGTGATCTGCAGAAGCTGGAGGACTGGTTAAGGGATTGGCAGTTGAGGTTTAATGGAAAGAAGTGTAAGGTAGTGCAAATGGGGAACAAAAGCCCAGGAACAACATACCAGCTGGGAGGAAAGAATATAGAATGTTCCAGGCAGGAAAGAGACCTAGGGATTATCATCTCTGAGATTCTGAAGGTACGAAGTCAATGCGACAAGGCCGCAGAAAAAGCTACCAGGATGCTGGGATGCATAGGAAGGGGTATTACCAGCAAGAAAAGGGAGGTAATAATTCCACTATACAGGACATTACTGAGGCCACACCTTGAGTACAGTGTCCGGTTCTGGAGGCCATACCAATGTAAGTGTATAGACAAGGTGGAGGCTGTTCAGAGGAGGGCAACCAAGACGGCACAGGGATTACATCACAAATCCTACAAGGACAGGCTGAAGTACTTAAATATGTACTCCCTGGAGGAGAGGAGCAAGAGGGGGAATATAATTCAGACATTTAAGTACCTAACAAGGAAGAACAAGGTGTAATAACATGTCATTTTTGAAAGCAAAAGATGCTCCAGGACAAGAGGGCATAGGATGATACTGGAGGGAGGTTCAGAGGGAGCGTGAGGAGGTACTTCTTCACAGAGAGGGTGGTGGACAAATGGAAAAGCCTGCCAGAAGAGGTGGTGGGGGAAGAGATGATTACAGGATTTAAGAATTAATGGAAGAGGCATAAGGGGATTCTGGTAGTCAAGGGAAGGGGACAATCTAGTTCCTAGGAAGCTTGAAGAAGCACAGTTACTATCATTCATGGGCAGACAAGGTGAGCCAATGGCCCTCATCTGCTGAAAACATCTATGTATTAACATGGACAAAAATCTCATCAAGATTACCTCTGGCTGGCTACAACAGAGTAGCAAATAGATACTGTCAAGACTGGTACTACTGATGCTAACAAAATGGTGGACTGGACAATGGCTGTGGCAGACAGTCTCATAAAGGAGAATGTATACCTACAAATCCAGTTGGAGAACTCTAAGAATTTACCCTGGGCCAAAAATATCATAGTCCTGAGTTTGCTGGAAGGCATTGAAGGAGCAAATATTTTAGACTATATGAGAGAATTTAAACCCAGGTCGCCAGGAATACCATTCTGGCTGTGTTCGCAGCTGCATCTCCAAGGCTACTGGAAACCTAGAATTTCCAGAAGTACCTAAATCTTTCTCTAATTCACAACCTTGTGGTGCACAGATAATTACATTTACAATCACAAAGGTATGATGTGCACATATATGGAACCCAAAGAAACAGAAGAGATAAAGAAATACTGTAAGTGGCTTAGCTGGGATTTGAAGCACTTATTTCTTTGTCTGTTCTATTTGTTTGAGTTTCATATATGTAAATACCATAGCCCTGTGAGTGTAAATTTCAAATTATATGCAACAATAGCTCCAAACTGAACAAGGCCTCATGGAGTACCCAGGTGGGTCTACAAATGGCGAATCACATTACATTGCAGAAATCTGTTTCCCAATTGGAATATCCAAGAGCAGTCCCCCCAAGGATAAAAAACTGGTATTTCTAGCCACCAAGAGGAAAACAGGGATGGTAGAAGATCAGATATTATTGGGCCCTATGTACTATGTCAACACACCAAAGAAACAGGGTGTGTAGGCAAACTTACACGTGAATGCCGCACATAGGGAATCCTGTGGATCCCCAGCGGCATTCACCAAATGTGTGCAGGCAAGTTGTGCACAAGATTCTGAGGACACATGGGCAGCTGCACACCAGGGTGGTCTGGGGGGAGTGACAGGGGCATGCCCACGCTACATGTCATTCACAAAGGTATGCAGTGCTGCATGCAGGGGGGCATAGGATGGCACTGGGTACAGCAGGGGGACCCCCCCGCAACTGCCATACACACCGAGCCCCATGCACACAGAACTCCCATCGGCTCCAGAAGCAGTATGTAACTCCTCCCCCACACATCACAGAACTCCCGTCTGGTCCCTGAATCTGTATGTAAACTCCCACACATACAACAGAAGACCCACCATGGTTTGGGTATCTGTATATAAACACCCCCCACTCATTACAGAACACATGCTCCAGTCCCGGCATCTGTATGTAATCCTCCTCCCACAAAAGAACACTCGCCCCCGGTCCAATATGCCAGCCCACCCCCCCAACATGCAGGCGTGTCCTGGAACTGGTCTGGCAGATAGCAACCCCTCCCCCCACATACACACTGCCATACCCCGGCCCCAGTCCGATAAGACAGAACACCCCCCAAACACACACATGTATCAGTGCCTGGGCCCACATGCCAGTGACCCTCTAACCAGTGCCCCATCTCGGCGGATCCTTCCCAGTGCACCATAGTCTGACCTACCCCTGTCCCCAGTCCTGGCACCCCTTCCCCACATTTGCGCTGTGGTCAGCCTCCCAGCGGCTTTGGCTACTCACCTCTCCACTCCCATGTTCCAGCATGTTAGTGCTGCAGCAATGGATGGCAAGCAGCACTTCCTTCCAAACACCACCTTGGTTGCCCACTGCCTGACTGATGCTGGAAGTGTGCAGCTCTATAAATAGGCAATGCTTTCCCAGCATCAGTTGGATGATGTGCAGTCGAGGGTGTGTGTGAAGGAATGTGCCGCTTGCCATCCATTGCCATGGCACCAACATTCTGGAACTGGGGACAGGGGGTGATGTAGCCAGTACTGCAAGGGTCGGGAGGTCACTGACCACCAATGTAGGGGAAGAGGTGCTGGGATAAGTGGTCAGGGGGTTGGTGGGACTGTGGTGTACTGGGACAAGGCACTGGTTGGGGGGGGTCACTGACATGCAGGCCAGGGCACTGGTGTGTGTGTGTGTGTGTGTGTTTGTAGAGGGGGCACTCTTACTGGACCCATGCTGGGGCACAGCAGTGTGTGTGTGTGTGTGTGTGTGTGTGTGTGTGTGTGTGTGTTTGTGTGTGTGTGTGTGTGTGTGTGTGTGTGTGCATGTGGGGGGGTTCTATCTACTGGACTGGGGCCAGGACATGCTTGTCTATTGGGGGATGGGCTGGCATACAGGACTGGGGCAGGTGTACTGTTGTGAAAGGGGTGCTGTACATACAGATGCTGGGACCAGGGTGGGTGTTCTGTTGCATGTCAGGGGGTTGACATACATTTGCTGGACCCAGGCAAGTGTACTGTTGAAGGGGGGGGTACAGCTGTGTGCTGGGCATGGTGTGGTGCCACAGAGGTGGGTATCAGGCAGGGGGGACCACTAGACAATGGGGTCCAACAACACATTGCCCAGGTGCCTGAATGTGTGATGCATGCACCTGGACCCACACCATCCCGTGCAGGGGAGCCACTCTGGGAGGCAAGATGGGCATCCAGTTGGCTGCCTGCCTGGGTCCACTACTCCACCTCATCCACCCTCCACACACCTGCGCTCTGCAGGAGACGAGGCCATGGACAGGTGACTGGCATTAGTGCATACTGGCCTGTGCATGCCTGTCCACAGGAGAGGAGCTGTCTGGGTGAGGTATGTGACTCTGGCACATAGTTTCTGCCTGTTCCTGTACAGGCACCATTATTTTCTCAAGACTTAGCTTACACTACAAGGTAGAGGTATAAAGCATTCGATGGCTTAAAAAAGAACTATGCCACAAACAGATCCCATTTGCCTTATTGTCCCCTGCCAAACAACACCTTACAGTACAAAACAAACCTTATTTCCTTCACCAGTCCAAAAGATGTAATTTAATGGGTTTATGCAATTTAGTGTGTAGTTATGCTTGTGCAACTGTTGATAAACTCTTTGGTCATTTGCACTCTCAGTTCCATGGGAAACTACCATCCAAAAGGCAAGGAATGCTTGAGGAGGGTTCAACCCCTAGAGGTGCTGTGCGAAGGATTCTCTTATGCTAAAGGTATCTTAGGAAGGAGCCCCAAAAGAAGTACTGAGTAGCAAGTGGAGAACATAGAGGCTGATATATGACAGAGACCCTTGAAGTCTTATACAGATAACAACAGTAGTTTAGCATTCATAAGAGATCTGCACATAGGTCAAGTTAGCTGATAGATATTGAAACTGAAACACAGGGGCATAATGTCCTAAGCAAAGAGGGAATGGCAGAGAAGGAGAGCCACCATCCAACTTCATCCCACAGTGGAAACCCACCTGGGTATCTAATAGGGATATACTATAATAAAGACTACCTAACTTATGACCAAGCTCCCGACTTTTCCGCGATTCCGCGGCCGCGGCTGACCGCAGAATTAGCCACGGAATTTGTAGCCACCCGCGGAAATTACTGTCACCCGTGGAAGTTGAGGCAGATCACGGAATTAGTGCCTGATCACCGCAGAAGTTACAGCTGACCACTGAACTCCCCATCAAATTGTCTCTCCCTGCCAGGCATTCAAGTGATCTCCCTTAGGGTTTTATTGACCGAGACTTAGACAAAATGATGAGCATCTGGAAATAAATAATAATAAAAAACTCCCTCTGTACATATTGGGAGCATGATATTTCGCTCCCGTCATTACACTCTGCCTAATTAAACTCCGGACAGTTCACTCCGATTAATTTCACTCCCATGTAATCTCACTCCCCGTCATTTCGCTTCCTTCATAAGGCTACAAAGGCAATACTATACTGAGGATAGAAGCCACCCCCAGTATAACCACAATACAAGTTTATTAGGACAGCTTCCACGTGGGTAGGAATTTAAAACACACTCAAATGATGCCCTGCTTCTTTAGTGTCACAAGCTGGCTCATTGGGCTAATTGTGCTTTTTTTTACACTACTATGTCCATGATTTGCAACGTAGGAGGTTGCAAGGTAAACCACCGCCGCGTCATTTACTATCGATGTTGAAGAGAACCCTCCTTCAGGGTTGCCTTACTGTGGCTTTTCCTGCAAATTGCATTCTTTTCCAAAATTTAAAATAAATAAATGCCTTACTGTGGCTTGCATTGCCCACCTCCACTGCCGCAGATGAACACCCAGCCCCCGATCACGTTTCAAGACACTCCGGATCTGCAGGTAAGCCAGCCGGAGCACCAGGATTTATATCGCAGTAGCAGTTATTGGTAAGGCTGAGGTGCTGATGTCCTAAGCTTTCAAATACTCTCCCCTGGGGCTCACATCATTGCTGAGTGTTCAAGTTTCGGTGGGTGGGGGTCATCTGAACTGAGACGTAAAGGCTGTCACTGGTACCAGAACTCATTGCAGGGGGCCATTAGCACTTTTATATTTTTTTGCATAAATCAAGAGGTGATCTATGATTTCTATCCTGTTTTCCTGAAAATTGCATTCTGTTCCAAAATTTTAAATAAATAAATCTGATCAGCCATAGTTCTCAGGAGTGAAGTGCAGTATCGGGAGTGAAGTTAGTGGAAGCTAAGTAACGATGGAACGAGACATCGGGAGCGAAATGTCAGGGAGTGAGAAAGTGGGAGAGAAATGACATAGACCCGAACATATTTACCCTGCATTGCTGTTTGGTTTCCTGCGATCTGCACACACCGGCTGCAGAAGAGTATAAAAAGCACAGGCTGCACTTTGCTGCTGCACAAAAAAAGCATGCAGCTGTTTGTCCAACCTTTCTTCTAACTAGTTGCTTAAGCTTTTATCTGAATCTCCAACCCCGCTGGTCAGCGGTTCTTGCTGGCTTGTCACTCGCTCACTGAGTGCGCCCATCTGCTGCTGTCCTGCTTTTCCCACCCAGCCCACTCCCACTGCCTGTCTCTTCCTATTCAGTGCCCAGAGACTCAGAGAATTGTTTTGTTTTGAAGGGCACATTCAAAAACAGATTTGAACACCCCATTTATAATGATTTTGTATATGTGATTGGATCTGTCTGATAAAATTACCGGGGTGGGGTGGGGTTTGGGCATAGTCACTGGGCATCCACAAACAGTGGTATAGCCGGGAAATCGTTTTTTCCAGTCAAGGTTCAATCTGTGAATAAGTAAAGCATCATGTCTTGAACAACTGCAAAGAGTTTTAAATACTCATTTTAGGTTTGCATTGAGGCAAGCAAAGAACAGCATTTTATTACTATAAAAATGTTCATGCTGTGGTAAATGGGAGGTAGGGGGTTGTTTAGGGTGTCCTACAGCATGTAGATTGATCATTATTACATATCATTATTTGCTCTGCATAACTATCTATTTAATGATGACTTTCTCACCTATTTCTGCCCTATAGAGCCAATATACCTACCACAACACACAATGTCTCTGTTTGTTTGCCTCTCTGCCTGGCTCCCCCTCTATTACTTTATCTATTTACATCTGTCAACCAATAATCATTTTAGTACAATTGGATCTGTGGATTTGGAAATCAAATATATGTGACCCTGTGTGATGAGCACAGATATATATCTATCTATCTATCTATCTATCTATCTATCTATCTGTCTATATCTGTCAACTGTAAATGAAGTAATGTGACAACACTTATAATTGAAATTAAAATTGATATATTTATATAGAGATGTATGACAGAATAAAAATGCTTATGATTTTTTGTGCGTGTGTGTTCTAGGCAAAGCAGTATTACTAATAAATATGATATTGTGTGGCATGCATTACCCATTCTGACTCTCCTGAAGATACTGTATGTGAAGGTGGTGTTCAGCAAATGTGGCATCTTTAATTTCACTGTACAAATAACACAAAGAAGACACACACACAGTTTGTGAAAAGGATTTATTAGCGGCTGAACAGATTTCTATACAAGTTAATTAAGGATGAAAGCCAAGGGTGAATGTTACAATATGAGCACTTGACTGGACTGAAAAATGTCAATTATGGAGAAAAACAAAAACAAAGTATGAAAATAAGGGGAATAGTGTGAAAATCATGTGCCGTAGAATTGCCGCAGAAATAACCATTCGCCGCCGCAGAAGTTCTGCGGCAAATGGGAACCCTGCCTCAGAACTTTGCTCCAAAGTTCCGCAGAAAAATTGGGGCTCTGCTTATGACCTTTGGCATGGAGGAAAGGAAAAAAAAAACTATGAGGAGGAAACCTGTGGGGGAACCAAGGCCTAGATCACCTTCCATCCAAGCTTGGGATACATTTAGTGATGGCTTGACCACAATAATTTAGAGACCCAGTTTAGTGGAGATTTAATTTAGAGGAAGGGCTCTCACTCAAACTCTCTAATAGGAATGCTGTGAGGGGCTGTGAGCAAGCTCTGAGGCAAAGGAACACTCATGTGAAGGAAGCCCACACCCCAAGGCAGGAGAAGAGAGCAACAACTGCTGAAAGGCGCTCACCCAGCCTCCACCAGGGAGGGCCTAATGAAAAGCCAAACCCTTGAGGTGTAAGACAGAAGAAAGGCCCTTGAGGGTCCAGACATGGTGTAGAATGATCTTCACCCTTGAGGGGCATGGGAAGTGTAGGGAAGGAGGTGGAGACCAGGTGAACCTTAGGTGGCTGTAGGGAGAATAACTTCCGAAGGTGCCGCCGACTTAGTGTGCATGGCTAAAGGAAACCCCTTGGGCTTAAGGGCCCCACCCTTCAGCAGCTGACATCTTAAATTCTAGATCAAGAGGTGCTGCTGATACATCTGCATGGATAAAGCTCTGCCCAGAGTGAGGACATTCCCACCAAAGGGAAGAAAGAGAAGGACCCTGCCCTAAGGTTCTGATGCTCAAGATGCAGACTTCATGGGTGCATAGTGAGACTGTTGGCTGCAGGGTGAGTCCTGAGCCACAGTAAGTTATGGTTGTGGTTAGCATGCAACCATTTTTTTTGGAAACAGGAGTAAGTGGTTAGTTTCTACAAGACTGCCATAGGAGGCAGCAGGTAACAAGTCAGGCATTGTGTATATAGGACCTTCACACAGGTTAGCAAGAGACAAGCAAGTAACATGTAACAAGACCTCCATGTAGGTCTGAGTTACTAGACAATACAGTAGACGAGATCTCCACATAGGTCGGAGCTGAATGTAGACACTTTCACATAGGTATGTTACAAGCATGGGCTGAATGTTGAATGCATGCCAACCAATTCCATAAGGGAGATTAGCGGTGGTTTCTGATGCACTGCAGAAAAAGTAGACTGAGGCAGCATAAATGATTTAAACTGCTAAGAAAGCAGGAGTAAATGGCAGCAGAGTAGAGTTACTCAGATAGTGTCCTAGAAATGAGGACACCAACAGATACCTCCCATTTGGCCAGATAGTTGTTCTGGTAGGATAGTAGTGCTATCTGACCATGGATCCTATCCTCTAGGATCATGTGCATGGAGCCTACAAACACTGTGGATCCTGTGGATCCTAGCATCAGATTCAGTTTGGATCCTAACTATTTGACCTAGGACCCCTGGATCTGACCTGGGATCCATCACTATCCAACCCTGTATCCTAACTATCTGACCTAGGATGCATGGATCCTAACAAAGTTACCTGGATCCTAACTAGGATCCATCATTATCTGACCCTGGGTCCTACATCTGTTTTGCTAGGATTTCTAGAAGGATGCTAGGTAGGATACCAACGCTATCTGATAGATAGTGGCAGGATCCACAAAAGCACTATCTGAGCAACACTACAGTAGAGCAAATGAAACTACCAGAAAAGCAATCTCATGAGAATTGAAAAAGTTGGAAGCTGCAACTGCTGAGAGGATCCAGTCACTGAGTGGAGCCAGGTTTAAATAATTAAGCATGGATGTGCACAGGGAGACTGCTACAGGGAGGGAAAACAGTGTGTGGGAGCTGAATATCACACAAATAACAACTGCAGTTAAACTGGGGGAGTGCTAAAGTATAATAAAAGTAAGTGGGAGCCTGAATAGAACAATGCTCCTGAATAGCACAATGCAAGCAAGGGGGAGCAGCAGGGTGCTAGGAAAACTAGAAAGCCCCTTAAAAAAGTAAAACTGAAGAAACACAAGCATAGGAGAACAGGAGAGCAGACACAGATAACAGAGCGAAGCACAAGCAGCAGCCAGAGGCAAAAGCAAAATACTGACCCAGAAAAGCAGGAGAAACACAAATAGTAGAAAGTCCAGCAAACCAAGCAGAAAATCCAAAAGCACGAGGGGAAGGAGACAGACATGCTGAAGGGGGAATGGCAGAGCCTCTGGCTGAGACAAAGAAAAAGTTCTTCTGAGTAAGGCTCACTGAGTAAGATTCACTAAAAATACCACCAACAGCTTAATCTGGTTCAAGGTCAGTTGGCATTCATCTGTATCCCCCTCCCCCGGGTCGTGCCTGAAAATAGGCAGGATTTGTCTAGTGCACTTACCCGGTCAACAAAAACTAAATAAATAAAATAAAAGGCTGGAATGAATAGACTTATACAGCCATGCTGTTTGCTCCAGCCCATTGAACTGCAGGCGTAGCCTTCCAATTATGGTGCTGGAGAGACTGGATAAAGAGAGGATCACAACATCCAAAAATCAAGATGAGTGATCTGATGACTCCCTGGGCAGAGTGAGGGGGTCACTTGAATTTGAACTTTTATTACATTTCTATGTTATATATCTTTCCTTGTGCTATATTCACCTTCACTTGACCAGTCTGTAATTGCAGTGGAAGATCATTTAGTTGTTGGGACTTGGCTTTCATAATTATATCATAGAATGAGTATATTTGATGCTTTTTGTACTGTCTTAAATATTGGTCAGAATTAAAAAAAATGTAGAATCAGAGCTGTTTCAAGGTACTGTAAGGCAGCCACACCAAGCAATATGGCAAGTTTGAGGACTGGCAATTTGCGCTTTTTCCTCCAGTATGGGACTAGAGACTACACACCTTTGTGTTCTCTGCATGAACAAACTGTGATCACAGTTTACCTCAGCTGTACTGTATACAGAGCTGCTCCTCCATCCATCTGACTACATCAAATTTGCCTTGGCTGGATCGCCCATGGAGCTGTTCCCCTTGTCCACCTGACTACATCACGGTATGCTTTGGACACCACAGAGACTGTGCATCTTCCTTTTTTACTACTTTTTGAATTTGGTGCCTTTTCCACTACCAGCCTGGCTTTGCTCCTGCTACTTAACCTCACTGGGCTCTCTTAACTCAATTTTATCTTGTAAGCCCAGCAGACTTTACTTGCTTAAATGGACCCTCAATTTTATATTAGTTAAGGTTTTGGTACTAGTCCTTCTGCATCTGCTGCAGCGTCTACTTATACTATTTAAGTTGTTAGACTAGCCCTACTATATCTGCTGCAGCATGTCAGTGAAACTTCTGAGGAGATTTTTCTCCCTGCTTCTGGAGTCCCCTGCATTAATTAATTTTAATTTGAGCTGTGCACGATCTATCTGCACTGCTGTCTATCCTGATTTGGGTGGCTAGCTCACTAATGCAATTTTTTTATTCTTAGCTTGAACTGCAGTTTTATTCTTCGCCTGAGCTAAATTAGAACACAGCTAAATCAGAATGAATTTAGTACACTTTTGCCACTCCTGCCCCACCAATACCCTCCCACCCTTAGCTAGCCTTGAATATATCAATCAATCAAAATCTTTATTTATCCAGGCGGGCACCATTGAGAAAGGCTCATTTGCAAGGTGGACCTGGTCATGAATACATCAAAGTACAGTACAGTAGCAGGTATACAAAAAGCAATAATATGCAAGGAAGAAAGTATATACAGTGTATACACTACAGTAAAAGGTTGAAATAAATAAAAAAAACAGCATTATTTTACAATTGAAGAAGTCAGCAGATGTACAATCAACCATAGGCATAGAGGGGTTATAAGCAGAGATCTTTTGAGTGAGGCAGCCAACAACTACACATATAGGGGAAAGAGGCAGTGTAAGGGGTGGCAGGTTAGAGAGGTAAAGAAGAGGAGGGATATATTACCGACAACTGGAAGAAAAATTGGGCTAAAACCACAGAAAGTGACGGTGGATATCGTTTACTTATTTATTATGATAATGATGGAGGAGGAGTAGATAACTGGGACACTACAATGGATGGGGTGGGACTTTAGCCAGGCTGGAGTGGACAGGGAAGGGTGGGTGCAGCAGGAAGAGTTAATAGGGAAAGAGTGAGAGCCAGGGGTAGAAACATGGTGAGCATCAGGATGGAAAGGAGGAGTTGCGGAATTAGTGGGCTAGCGGTAAGGAAAACATTTGCAAGGTGCTTTCATGCAGCGATCGTAGATCGCCTTGAAGATATTCAGGCTAACAGGGTATCTCAGCTTAAAGTTCCTTTGTAAACCATTCCACAGTGTGGGTAAAGAGAAGCTTAGAGCAGTTTTGCCGAAATGAGTTTTGACCCTTGGAACTTGGAGGGCAATTAGGGAATAGCTCCTTAGAGTGTAGGTGCCTAACACACTCCGGGGAATACAATCTGAGACATATGAGGGGAGCTTGTTGGTCACCTCTCTGAAGGCCCATTGGGTGGCATTTCTATTCCTTCTATAGTGAGGTGAAGTCCAGCCTAATGATGAGTACAGAGAGCAGTGGTGAGTGGAAAGTGGAAGGCCAGTAATGAACCTGATAGCTCTGTGGTAGAGGGTGTCCAACTTAGCCAGTGCAGAGGCAGTGCAGTGGCTGTACAGCAGGTCCGCGTAATCTATTAAAGATAGGAAGGTAGCTTGAACCACTTGCATCTTGGCCTCCTTTGTGAGCAGGTGGTTAATTCTGTCTAATAGTCCTAATCTTTGCCTTAGTTTCTTCCGTAGTTCTTCAAGATGGTCGGCGAAGGAAAGTTTATGACTGAGCCAAACTCCTAGATATTTGAATTTAGCTGCATATTCTAGTGTTTCTCCAAGAACAGAGGTAATTTGTGGGATAGCCCCCCCCCCCAGCAGGAACTGCCTCATGCAAGGAGGGGAAGGGGGAGAACAGCATGGCTTTTATCTTTTTCACATTGAGCAAAAGCTTTTTGTTTATGAGCTGGTATTGTAGAAGGTTAAATTCAGCTTGGAGGTCTTCACAGGTTGCTTCCAAGCGTGGGACGACTCAAGTACAGTCCAGTGTCATCTGCAAATAAGTGGATGTTGGCTTTTTTGATGGGATCATTGATGTTGTTAATGTAGACTGCAAAGAGGAAGGGGCCAAGGATAGAGCCCTGGGGCATGCCCCTCAGCATAGGTTTTAATGGAGAAAGATCACCTTCAGCTTTAACCTGCTGTTTCCGTTCTCCTAGCTAGTCTGCAAACCAGCACATAGATTTATAGTCCAGGCCTAAGGTGCTTAGGGAGGAAACAAGCAGGCTGTGATCAGCTGTGTCGAATGCCTTACTAAGATCCAAGAAAACAGCACAGACATGCTTCTTGTTGTCAAGGTCTAGGAGCCAATCATTGGTCACCTTAGCTAGGGCTGTTATGGTGCTGTGCTTTGCTCTAAATCCAGACTGAATCAGGTTTAATAGGATTCTGGATTCTAAGTATACCCCTAGCTGGCCAAACTCATTTTTTTCTAGTAATTTAGACAAGATGGGGAGGAGGGAGATTGGTCTGTAATTATTTAGATCGCAGGGGTCACCTGCTTTTAATAGAGGGATGACATGGGCTATTTTCCATTGAGGGGGGAGGCTACCTTGGGAGAGTGACATGTTGAATAAGTGAGTGATTGGCACCACAAGCACATGGTAGGCACATTTCAGCTAGTATGCCTCTATGAATTTGGAGCCTGCTCCCTTCCTGGTGTCCAGTTGCAGCAGTAGGTCTTCCACCTCTTTTAGAGAGACAGGCAGGAGGGAGAAGGCCTCCTCGGTAGAGGGGGACTCATGGGTTGGTGGGTCCTTAGCTGTGCGGAGGTCATTGGCAGGAGAAGTATCAAATGCTAGCTCTGCCATTGCAAAATGGTTATTGAGGGCTTCCAATATCTCCGATCGGTTAGTGATAATGCTGCCACTGGACTTAATTTTTGCTGGAATGGAATTACCAGGTGCATGTCCAGACATGTCTTTTAATGTTTTCCAAAGCTTTGAAGGATTTCTTGAGGCAAAGGCGAGCTATGAATGATAGTAGGTCTTGGCTGCTCTGATCAACTTGGTGCACTTGTAATGTGCTCTCTTAAAAAGACACCAGTCCGAGCCGTTCTTGCTTCTTCTGGCTTTTTTCCATAAAGTATCCCTTTCTAACAGGGAAGCTTTGAGCTCAGGCAAGAACCAATGGCAGGTGCTGCTCCTGACCTGCACCTTAACCAAGGGTGCATGCTTATTTAAAGCCTCACTTAAAATATCATAAAAAATAGTATATGCCCTGTTAACCGTTTTGGCTAGGAAGAATTCCTGCCATCGCGGTGAATGTTTCAAGTCGTGGACGTAAGCAAAACAAACCAAAGTTGAGTTTGCACCTCTTGATAGAGAACTTTGCCACAAACTGTGGGTTGTGCATGGATCTAATGGTGGTAATTATACAATGATCGCTAATGTCTGAGAAAAATATTCCAACATGAGAGAATAGGTGTGACTTGCTAATCAAAATTACATCTAAGAGGGAGCTGTTGTTAAGGTTCTTTTTATTTGGGCGAGTAGGCTCGCCAATGAGTTGCACCAGCCCTAGAGTGTCACAAAAGGATTTCAAGGGAGCTGATGCACTTGATAGCCAATCATAGTTCAGGTCGCCAAGAATAATGGTTTCCAAGGAACTGAGCCCCAGCATGGAACTGAGGTGAGACAGGAGATGAGGCCCGGCAGAAGGAGGCCTGTAGCAGCCTATTACACAGAGTGCACTGGAAGGAGAAAGTTCAATCTTTAGGGTCAAGCACTCAAATTCTTTGGGGGAGGATGATGCGTCTATGCATGCTGCTGAGTATTTGTCCCTTACATAAATTGCCACCCCACCTCCTCTTGATTGCCTATCTGCTCGGAAGTGTAAATAATTTGTGATATTGATTTCATTGTCTGGGGTGGCTGGCCTAAGCCAGGTCTCAGTGATCACTAGGACATCAGGTAGGGTGTGGCTCACCCAAGGCTGGATAAGGGTGAACCTTTTCAGCAAACTACAGGCATTAAGATGCATAAAAGACATTCCTTTGATAGCTGCCAGGTCTGATGGAGAAGCAAGGGTGTCCAATGGTCCTGGGTTGAGTTCGACATTGCCTGAGCACAATAGTAAAAGAAGCAGGATTTTTTTTAAGGCAGTGATCTGTAATTTGTAAACACTATTTTTTTGGCAAAAGGGGAGGTGGTGTTAATGAGTAGGCCTGTACCCACTCCTGGTGTTATATTGGCCTAGTGTTGCAGTCACTAGTGTCCTGGCAGAAATTTGCCATTGAGTAGGAAGTCTCAAGTCTGGATGGGGAAGTAATCTGCAGAGGCAGCTCGGGAAATGTCCCACTTCCTGGCAGAGACAGCTGAGAAGCCCAATAGTCCAGAATGGCTACCTGAAAGGAGCTGTTGGATGCAGGACAGGGAGAAGCGCAATGGTCATTCCACTTTAGGGAGGGATGAGGGTTCCGAAGAATTGAGCTGAGCGCTAGTAATGCTAGTGACACACCGAGGAACCAGCTGTAATTTCCCATGGTAGATCTAAATGCCACAACAGCCGGCAGTAAACGCTACTAGAAGCCTAGACCAATCGGTGATCAGGGGTCATAAGTTCAAAATCCTTTTGTTGGCTGAGAGGCGGTTTTGGCGATGAACGTATCTGTGAAGCAACTCTTTGCAGCTGAACCAGTGAAGTGGTTCAAGGCTGCAATCCAGTGTGGCAAGCTTGGTCTATAGCTTTCGTTTCTGTTTCTGGCCCTGCTCCACCAGTACAGAATGGGAGTGGGGGAAGGTGTTCAAGTCTTGCAGCCTTAATGGATGAGCATGGTTCGGCCTGAGAAACAGGCAGAAAAACCCCAGGGATGTTCCTCAGAAAGAGAGGTATCCCAGGTCCACTAGAGCAGAAGACAGAGTAGAAAATATAATGTGTTTCCTCTTTAACAGAAAAGATAGCTGTTGTAGCCCTCTAGTGGCAATGTAGTATAATTTGCAAATGAGAAAGTAGACAGGGGAGGTGTGGTTAACTCAAACAAAGAAACAGGGTGGTCACTATTAGTTGGAAGGAGGAGGCTAAACTACAAAGTGGGTAATAGAAACAGGGAGGAGACGTAAGTGGGTTAGAGGGCAGACAGGTAGCAAAGCGAGAGGCAAGGATTGGGCTTTAAATTTAGAATGTTAGGCAGTACACTGAAAAGTCTGGTCAATTTAAAACTACAGCTTTACACAGAAATTAATTCTAAAAAGGACTCAGCTGTTCGCTTAGAATAATAGGCAGTGCAGTACAGGCCTAATAATCTTAAGACTCTACAGTTTTACACTCAGAATTAATAATAAAAAGGATTAGGCTGTAGTTTTAGGATATTAAGGAGTGCATAAAAAGGTCAACTTAAAACTCTTCAGCCTTTTGCAGAGAATTAATTCTAAAGAGGGATGTAATCACAGTGCATTCAGAGCTGGCAAATTACTTAAAACAATGGTAGTATAACACTGAATGGCCTAAACTGGATTGATAGATTAGAGAGAGAAACAGTGTGTTGGGGGCTTTCTTGCCATTCTAGCTTTACAAAAAAAAGAACAATTTCTTTACAAAAAAAAAAATCAAATTAATGCTTTACAAAAAAGGATAGTCTCCCAAGGTCAGCAGTGTTGATAAACTTCTCTAATGAAGCCAGGTAAAATGGAGACCAGCAGGAAGAAGTCAGTGAGGCTGAGATCCTCCAATCAGAGTGCTGGCACTGAAAATTCAGAATGTCCAAAGGCGCCAAATACCAACGTACCTGAGGGGGTATATGGCTTTTGACTGTTTCTGTAGATTTCTGGGCCCTGCAATGAACTGGAGTTCGGATGATCCCGGGTGGCAGTTTCAACAAGGGAAGAAAGCCTCAGGGTCTGCTAATTTGCAGTAGCAGAATAGTGGGTTGCTTCCCAGGACAGGCTTGTAGCTTTTACTCTGGAGGCGAGGTGCGAGCCCCAGGAGGACACGGCACATCTGAGGGGGTATACAGCTTTTGGCTGTTTCTGTAGATTTCTGGGCCCTGCAATGAACCGGAGTTCGGAGGATCCTGGGTGGCAGTTTCAACAGAGGAAGAAAGCCTCAGGGTCTGCTAATTTGCAGTAGCAGAATCGTGGGTTGCTTCCCAGGACAGGCTTGTAGCTTTTCCTCTGGCGGCAAGGTGTTAAGATAAACACATGGTGTAGGTGGGGTTTCATTGCCATTTTTTTCTATCTCACTACTTTCTTGTCTGCACTTTATTTATTTTCACCACTAGAGGTCATTGGCCACTTTCTTCTTATCCTTAACTCATGGTAGAACATCCCCTGCTACAGCTGTTAGCTACCCTGGCATAACGTTATTCATAATTACTGCAGCTGTGATAGTTGAACATCTCTCCTCCCAGGGTGCTGTCACTGCTCATGCATGCCATGAATTATCTACAGCAGCCCAGCTCCAGATCCTTGCTCTGAACTCCACCCTGCTCAAACTACCCCCCACCCCTGTAGAACTACTTTCACTTTATTCTTAGGCAGAACTACCCTCACATACTTCCCAGTCTCTCTTCAGACTCAACTACTAGGCTGCAAACATTTATGCCATGTATTTGTCCCCATATAGGGCACTACAGACTACCCTGCTCAAACATGACTACTTATGCTATGTACTTGTCCCCCTATATGGCACTATACATTATCCTCCTTGCTTTTTGCCTTCCTTTAATCACCTATAACCCTGCTCCCTACCCTGTGTTGACTGACCACTGTTACCCCCCTTTGCTTCTCTCACCTCTCTACAGCCAGGTAACTACCCCCTCACCTGTTCTCATTAGCTGGATGCACTACCCCTTTTGACCCAGTGCAACTCTGCTACCTATACCAATAAACTTCACCTTGCTACACATAATAACATTTTGACCTTTCTCATCCCATTTCCCACTATCTACCCTTTCCCATACTAGGACCCCACCCTGGTATAGGAGTGTAAAAATCCACCTCTTGGTCATTGCACTACTACTCTTATCCTCAGGTGACATAAACCCCAATCTGGGGCCATGCCCCTCAGGCACCCCTTCAACTGTATCTACATCTACTGCCACTACCCCAAGCGGCCCCATTGCCCTGTCCCATGGCTTATAAATCCTGCATTTAAACATATGCAGCTTGTTTCCTAAAATTGATGTACTGCAACCTCTAGTTGCCTCACATACCCCTGGAATCCTCATCCTTACTGAAACCTGGCTAAATCACAAAATAGGTGACACTGCCATCTCAAATATCCTGCTACACTATCGTGAGACAAGACCATCCTACCAGGGGTGGTGGTGTGACGATCTGTGTCTCCCACTTCATATAGTTCACCAGTATACTTGCCTCCCAGTCCCTAAGGCATATGAGGTTCTAGTTCTTACATTTTCTCTCCCATTCTCAGCAACTGTCTATGTTGCGGGGACATACTGCTGCCCTGGTCTCCCCCCTACTGCTGTCACTGAACTCATCAATGCCATCACCTCACTAACTCCAGCAGGTGAAACTTATCTAATGGGTGACTTCAACCATAATTGGTTAACTACCTCCTTTACTAAAACACATAATGCTATCTCTGCCATTAATTTGTCGTAGCTCATTTCTGAACCAACCAGTATGAACCCTAAGACTGGTAATCATTCCCTTATCCACTGGGCCCTCATTTCCCACCCCCACAGGGTAATAAAATCAGGTATTCTACCTGATGCCATTAGTAATAACCATATTGTTTTTATGGTACATAAAATATACAGAACTAAAGCTCCCCCAAAATGCTACTATTCTGCTCGTATAGGTCATTGAACATCACTCCCTTCCTTCAGAATCTCACCCACGCTAACTGGAAGCTGATAGCCAAGTTGTTTTCTATAGACACTGTGTACACTTACTTTCAAAATAAATTTCTTGAAGTATGGAACAAACATACCCCCTTAAGGCATGCAAGAGTGCAAGGAAACCACCTCCCTTGGATCACCATTGAACTTCTAGCATGTCATAGGGGCTGGGATCAAGCTTGGAAAATGTATAAATCTACCATGCTCCCTCAAGTCCATGACATCTACCAGTCACTGCGCAACAGGTGTACGAAACCCACCCACTTAGCCAAATCAGATTAGTTCTGCTTGATCTTCTAGTCCAACATAAATAATCTATCCAAATTCTGGAAGGTAATTCACTCCCTTTTCACTCCTTCCCCTCCTCTCCAACACCACTCCAACACCACTCCTTAAAGTAAGCAATACTCAAGTTGCTGACCACCTTAAAGTTGCCACAGAATTTAATTCATATGACACCTCCTGTGTTTCAGCTCTTCTGTCCTCCTTACCTCCCCCCCCATGTTAACCCTTCTCCCACCTCACCTGTCTCCCCTAGTTTACCCCCTACCCTCCTTCTCCTTCTCTAACATCACACCTGATGCCACAATTGAGGCCCTTTATGCTCTCAACCCCTCCAAAGGAAGCTCACCTGATAGCTTGGACCCTAAACTGCTGTATCTATTGGCACCTGCCATCTCTGCTCCTCTAACTCACCTACTCAACCGCTCTGTGATCACTGCTTCTATCCCCTCAGTCTGGAAGCATGTCACTGTCTTTCCTCTGCCAACTATCACCCCTTCTCTCGTCTCCCTACCCTTTCTAAGCTCCAGGAGCATCTAGTTCTCTAGTAACTAACTTCCTATCTTTCTGATTCTTTTTCACTCCCTTCCAATCTGGGTTCTGGAAGAGTCACTCCACCGCTACCTCCCTGATTAAGCTCACTGATTTCATCCTTTCAGGAATGGTCAGTGGTCAAATCACTTCTGCCATTTTTGTCGATCTAGCTAAGGCCTTTAACACTGTCTCCAACACCCTTCTTTTAGATTCCTTCTGCCAGCCTCACTGACTCTGCAACTAGTTGGTTCACAGCCTATCTAGTAGGTAGGACCCCATCAGTTAGAACAGCAGAAGCCGTATCACCCCCTCTCCCTATCAACACTGGTGTACCCTTGGGTTCCATGCTGGGCCCTATCCTCTTCTCCATTTTCCTAAATGACCTTTCCTCAGCCTGCTCCTCCACCACTATCCATATGTACACCAATTATATGGTTCTCTTCAGTTCAGGCCAATCCCCACAGATGTTGAAACCAGACTTTAGCATGACTTCAATCAAGTTCAGCTCTGGCTCAGCTCTCACCAACTCTTGCTCAATGCTAAGAAGACAGTCTCAATGATCTATGGCACTAGGCAGAGACTATCTCGGCTCCCCTCACTTCCCCCCTTCCACACACTAGACAGGACAGTCCTTGAGGATACTACTTCCTTTAGGTATTTGGGGGCTTGGCTCAACCAACACCTCAGCTTCTCTGTACATGTTGATGCCATCCTGAAGAAGTTGTACCCCAAACTCAGTGCTTTATACATGAACCTTAGCTACCTCGTGCTACCAGCCAGGCATGAACTTGTTCAGAAGATGATATTACCTATTTCTGACTACTTTGATGTTGTCTACAGTGCCACTCCCAAGTCCAACCTAACCAGATTGGATACACTTAATAACACCTTCTGTCGCTTCGCTTTTGATGCCTCCCCTCTTACCCACCACTGTTCTCTCCACCACTCCCTGACTTTCTCTTCCCTAGAAAATCATCACCAGCTCCACTGCACTAAATGCACCTCTAAATTTTGGTTTGGTTTGCTCCCCTCCTACCTTTCCTCCTTGTTATCCATTCTCTCCCCATCAGTCGATTCACTTAAGTCATATGACTCAAGGCTACTAGTGGTTCCTTGACGTTCTACTGTGATAGGGCAAATGGCCTTCTCGCATCACTTCCCTAAGTTATGGAATGCACTCTCTCCCCATATTTGCCTCTCCTCCTCCTCCCCCATCTCCACTTCTCTGGGCCTACAAAACTTTCTTGTGGTAAACTGGACCTTTGACTAAGTCTCCACACACTTCCTCGACAGATGGCACTCTGCAGTCTATCTCATGATCAACTTGCTGTCCATCTAATTACTGCACCTCCTTCATCAGTATGTATAATTATAATTGTGTTCTCTTTACAGTACTTCAATGTGCAGTCTTGTTATGTTGCACTGATTTATCTAGTATAGCACTGTATATCTGTTCCAATCGTGTTTAATGCTACTCAATGTTGTACTGTAATTTCTGTATTTTATTTTTATACTATTTAACTGATTTGTACACTATTTAGTCCTGTTCTAATCTGTTCAGTGCTGCTGGATGTAATGTATATATCATATGTTGTATATGTCATTGCATATTTGCTCCAAATGGGTTAATGTTACTCAATGTTAGTACTATAATTTCTGTATTTATTTACACTATTTAACTGGTTCATGTATTATTTATTTTTTTTTTACATTATCTGTTTTTACTTGGCTTACACTCTGCACTCCCCTCTCCTTCGGGCTCTGCAGTGCTCCTGACTCCCTGGCAATCCTCTTCACGGGCCTTCCTCGAACCCTCAGAAGGCAGCCAACTTCTGAGGGGTATCCCAGTGTATCCCTTCACTGGGCGGGTTCCTCTCCTCCAAGCGGGAAGGCACCAGGAGGGGGATTACCCAGTGTACTTACTGCTATTAGGTCCCCCAGAAGTGCTGCTGAGGTAGAGGAGGCCCATGGAGGTTCCGGAGTAGTCAGAGAGTGGGGGAGCCATGATCTGGCGAATGCAGGAGCCATTTTTTATTTTCTGGGGTCCCCCATATTGTGCTGCTCTGAACAGTGCCCCCAGTCTCCACTGTGAGCCACTGCTGAGTGAGATGACCCACTCGTCCCTCCCCCGAAGAGGAGAGCAGTCCTCCAGATGCTCAGTCCTCTTCATCACCTGCAGACCCCCGGAGCCCCTAGTCTATTCCAAAACCCGGATTGCCAGCATGGTTCGAGGTGTGGCATCCCGTGCCTCAACTCTCTGTGCCACTGGGCTGGCTCATGCATTATCTTAGTCCTATATCATGCTGCTCAATGTATATATTATATGTTGTTGTTTCTCCCCTTTACCCTTCCCCCCCAGGACACACCTTGAGTTGAGCAACTTGTTGTTCAGGTGTGCCCTTCCTGGTGAAACATTTCAATAAATAAATAAATAAAAACATTTTGTGTTCTGTTTGTCTCATGCTGTGACCCAGGTATAAGTTTATGGTAGCCAGAACAGCCACACCACTGTTACCTGCATTTTAAGTCTTTATAAAATGGGTAGAGACAGTCCTGAATCATGATTGGCTGAAAGGAACTTCCAGCCATGCTTTTTATTTTCATTATAGCACAGTAAATAACAATTCCCACTAGAAGTGAACTGTTGATGTATTGGAATGTGTAAGCCAAAGAGCTGTTTCAATAATGTGGCCATCACTTTTTTCATAGTAAGCAGTGCCCTGTTTTCCTTAGTGACAGTCAATAAACTTCAAAAATTCAGCCTATTAAAAGAGACAGAAAGGATATCTTAGCATACTTAAAGCAATGGCTTATCCATCTCCTGGCCCTGCAGTCCTCACCAGATTCCTCAGTGGTCTCTTGTTCTCTGTTCCAACTGATTGAGGGATACCAGCAGCACTTTTAGAGAAGTAACAACCATGGGTGAAAGTGTGCTACTTGCAGGACCACAAGGATATCCTGGTATTGCCAGTGACCTACTGACCTGCCACTGTCACTTTTTATAGCGATCAGGAAAATGGATTGGTGGCAAAGGGATGAATTCACATAGAAAGCCAAGAATTCTGCATATGCAGGGAAAAGGCTTGCAACATTGACAAAATGCAAATGTGGCAGAGTCATGGTCCGAAGTTCCATGAGTGTGGAAAATGACAAAAAAAGGCGAGCTACGGGATTCTGCATGTGTGGAAAATGTGCACGTGCGAATTTGCAGCTGAAAAAATAATATAAAAGGCCCAGCAGACAGAACCTCAGATGATCCATATAAATTGGAGCAGGAAGCTTTGACAGTCTTGCAAAAGATGCAGCAAAACCAGGACTCCCAACAAGGTCAGCAGCCAGTCCCACAACTGGGACCACAGCAGCAGCACCTGTACCAGCACCACCTTGCACCCAGTGGCATTTTGTAACTGTTGGTTGTGTCTCTCTCTGAGGTTTCTGTTTTGTCTGATTCTGTAACACACACTTCTGGCTGTTACCACCTATGCCTCTACTTCCAGTGAGGCTTTTTTTTTATGGGCTGCACTGGGTCATATGGTTGTGGTTTGTTGAATTTCAATTGAAATGCGTGTTATTTAAGCAATGAGGCATGATGCGGGCGTTGATGGTACTAGGTCCCCCCCCCCATGGTCAGGGGTGTATTGAGACATGAGGTGAAGCTGGGTGGCTTCAGTCCTCTTACAGTGGGGGAAACCTGTTACCTCTAATGTCCCTGGAGTGCATTATTGCTTATATAAAATGAGCCCATAAGTAACTGTTAAAAACAAGCACTCTGAAAGTTTTCAAAACCACAAAAAAAATACAATAACATTTTACTAAACAATGTAAAATAGTCCCTCCACAGATGGTTTTCACCTGTCAATCATCTCTCTTTCTTCACATTCAATACACTGTGTGATTGTTTACTATGGAATAGAAGAATTCAAGGCTCTGTATCATTCCAGTAGTAGAATACCACCCCCCCCCCACACACACACAGAATGATAACATGAAATACACGAATTCCAAATCCTTTAGAGTTCCACAGGCATACACAGACAGGCCTCAGCAAATTTGTTCCTATAGACTCCATATGGTGTCAAAACCATCCATTGCTAGATCCGACCCAAAATGGCCACCGGGAGCAAATGAGTTAAGTGGAGCCAGAACCTTAATTTTACCTGTTACTTGGTAAGGAGCCGGAGTTCTCTGGCAAACTGATAGGGACAGGAGGGGAATTTTTCATGGTCATCAAAGAAACTCCAGCAATGGAAACACTGAATAGTGTTAGATTTTATTAAATTTGTTTATGTGTGTAAGGAGCAGCTCTTGAGTGAAAATAACATTAAATTATTTACGCACTTTATTTAATTTAATGGACTTTCATTTTTAGGGCCTAATTGAAGTTTTTTATATGTGAGTAAAGGTTGCAGCCATGTTTGGGAAATTAGGAAGTAAGTAGCTTATGAATTCTGTGAGTTGCTCTGGTTGACAGGGACTTGATTTTAGCCATTGGTGGTGCTGCTTTCCTGCCATGGCAAGAACCAAGTTCCAGCCAATCAGCATATAGGGATTTTTTATTTGTGGTCTACATCTGTTACTACTTTATGGCCCACAGGTTTGTTGTTGCTTAGAGCCTGAACCCCCACAGTAATTGTTTCTCAATTATTAGTATATTGTCTTAAACTAAGGATGAGTTACGCCTCACTCTTTTTGGTGCAGCATGTGTACAGAGAATAGCTTTTAAGGGGCTATGCCATACTTTTCAAAGGCTTTTTTTCTGAAGATCTTCTGCAGCTACATTTATTTCATAATCTGTGAGTGCTTTTTTCTGTAGCTGTGACTGCTACATGTATATAATGCAGCCATTTACCTACAATGTCAGACTCACACACCCTTCTCCATAGAAAATATAAAGATCAATACTTTTCTTCTGTTCCAACTTTTATTAAATAAACATAACAAAGTAAAAACAGAGCAACACCCCATGATAAAGAACCAGAGTGACTTGAGACGTCAGAGCATTTTTGTTGGTGTACATTTGGAGTGTTGCTGTGTTTTTACTCTGTTATGTTTATTTAATGTGCTTTTTATTCGCTGTGGATCCACTTAACTACCTGGGTGTGGTCTCTGGCCACACATTGTACGTAATGTAATATAATTATCCCTTTTTTCCACAACTGTGCAAGTTTTGGGACTTGTGCATATTTGGCAACTCCAAAGTGTTTAGAGAATCCAGCCCAAAATGCGGAAAGTTAGCTGTGAATGAAAGGGAGCAGTAGGTGGAAGAGAAATCCCCACACAGAATAAATAGGCAATGGGTGGGGAGAAGAACATTATCAGATCGGACTTTACTCCTGGATTTTAGAAAATTCTGGTCATACCAAATAATGTCATGACTTTTTGACCTGTTTCTCTTGATTTAATCACAGACTGCCTGTGCATCTATTGTTTGGGTCTGCATACCTTACCCTTTTATGAATTATGGCGGTTACTGTAATGTAATAAAATTCATAAATAAAAAGTAAAAATAAAACTTAGAAAGCTGCCTCACTGTGCAGCACCCCTACTGACAATGAAGTGGAGGGACTCTTTTGTGTCAAAAAAGACAAAAAATATAATATTTGTTATAACATGAGGTTAGTGTAATACAAAATGTGAGTGGCTAAATAGTACCATGTGAGCATGCGTTAATGCAAGATATTTTTACAAGTGATGTGAGTAGGTGCTAGGGATATCAGTGAACCTACCCGATCCACAGGATGTGGTGTTCAGGAAAAAACATAAAAACAGCCATTTGTAATCATGTGCGGTAGTAAGCGATAAGGATTGCCAGAACTGCAGATGAACAGAACTGCTACAGTTATCATCTGTTAGGCAGTGTGTTAAATTAGTCAGCACCATACCCGTTCCTGGCTCCTGTCTCTCTTTCCCTGTACATGACATGGTGTGCATCCACCCTGCACTTTCCCCTACCATTCACTCCTCCAACATTACTCCCCACCGTACCCGTTCCTAGCTTCTGGCTCTGTTTCCCTTTGTGAACAGCTTCCCTAGCATGACATGCTGTGCTCCTGACCTGCACCATGTCTCCGTAGCATGCCCATTCCTGCATTTTTCCCCCTTCCTCTGCTGCACTGATCAATACATGGGAGAGTAACCAGGGGCAGCTAAAGAGATCTCACAGCTGCCGATGTGTTCCCTTTCTGTAGGATGAGTGCCATGCTCCGAGGCAATGCATGACAGTGCATTGATGCTTGACAATGCAGTATCCTGCAGTATCGTGGATCAGAGGAGCATGTGTATGTGTGTGTGTCTGTGTCGGTGGGGGGGAAATATTACAGCATGTGCATCGAAGCAGAGGACATCATGATCAGAAATGTGACAGATCATGTTAACACTTCATCTGTCACATTTCTGTGCATAATTACAGGGATATCGTGGTTTTTAAGGACTATTTTCCAATGTGGTAGAATACAATACTTTTTTTTGCTAATTAAACACTAAAAAAACACATTTTTGGATTTTATTTTTGTTTAAACATTCCTCCCTCATACCCTGCCAGGAAACCCAGGAGCCGTAAGTTGTTACAATGGTGCCTGTCTTCCAGATCTTCCATTTTGTCCTGAAGGGTCTTGATCTGTTGGGCTTGCTCATGCAGGGTGGCACAGTGTCCATCAAGCACTGTTTCCTGCAAGGCCACTTTTTGTTCAATGCAGCCCAACTGCAGGTTCATATGGTGTAGCATGACAGCTGTATTATTGGAGGTGAGCATTAATTCCTCCATTCTAGTCATTAGTGAGGAGGTCCTCTCCCAGACCTTTGGCTCAGGGCCACCATTTTCTTGGGCTGCCATGCAGTCAAGCTAGAATGCAGAGCAGTGAGCTTAGTTGTGTAACTGGAGCATAGAGCGCGACTTAGAAAACTGTCAGTTGTAGTGGTGACCTTTATGTGGTGACCAATTGAGGAGTTCTTCCTTAATTGCAGGTAATGCTTACTTTATAATAAAAGTTTCCCCGGGTAGATCTCCAGTTGGAAATTATGCTGCCATCTTGAATGACGGCTAAGCCACGCCCCATGATATTTTTTTTAATGTAATATAGTCAGCAGTTTACAAAAGCAAAACATCAACATACCCATATTTTTACAACTTTATTTAATTCTAAACTTGAGATTTGTGTTTTATTTAAATTCCTTTTGTCTTGCCAAATTAACTTCGACAAAAGAACACATCTTGTTGTGTTTTTGTAGTGTCTACTACCAGAAATGTGTACTGGCATCATACTAATATAGTCACAGTATAAAATGCTGTACTACAAGCAGTCCAAAAGTAACCTCAGGCGAAGATGTTTTAAAACCTGTCGTAGCAGGTCATGTTCATTAATTTGAGTCATTGATTATAAATATAGTAATACAAACCATTTTTAAAATATCTGAGTGAGATTAAAATGTATTCAGAGGCTGCACGATTTCCCAACTTGTACCATGTTGTGATGCTGGCAAGCTGGGTTATGAGTAGACTCCAATGTTGACATCGGGTGGCAGAGAATAGGAGAAATGTATCCTAGGGCAGCAAGTTCTAGTTGCAGGCTGGTTGGCAGTTTATTCTTCCACATCAATGACACCCGCAGATGGGCTGGTAGCTTGCTCCTACAGTGGGAGCATGTTTCATATGAGTCTTACAGCAGATATACGTGCCACTGAGGGGTAGAGGGTGGGCCTTGAGGAGTACAAACATACTCACAATCTAGATGATGGCTGCTCTCACTCTTGGACCCTATATACCTTGCCCCTTGTTATAAAATTGTCCAGGGATAAATAACACATTTCATGGCTGTGAAGTTGCTAGAGGTATAGTTCAAGGACAGGGAGGGTGAATGAGGGTATGGACGAGAAGTGTGATGACAAATTCATGATTCAAAAGATTTCAGGAATCTATCATTTCAAAAGAATATGAACTGTTTTACCAAATAACAACTACTCCTACACTGATTATTTTATGTACGCCCATTAAATTAATGTGATGCTATTATCTTGCATATGTGTCGGTGTTTATTTTCATTCAAAGTCTGTTTTGCTTCAGATATGCTATGAATACATTAATGTGATTTCAAAAAAGGTCTAACTGTGCATGTTTGGTACAACACGGTAATGGCTACACTTTTCTTGGCATGCCTAACAGACATTTTTTCTGCAGTCTACCAAACTGCTGACAAAAATGTTCAAATTCCTGTCTATACTAACCTTGTCTTTATCAAAAACAATTTGAACTTTAACTATCAAACAATTATCTGTCATATTAACAATGTAATCATATTAATGAACTTTGATGTCAGACAAATAATGTGGAAATTACAGAAAAATTTATTGTAAATGTAAAAAATAATAATGACAGTTGATTCCAATTAGGGCAGTTTTATTGATGCACTGATATGAATGACTATGGTTCAGACTGAAGAGGAAGTTCTGATTTCATCCATGGTGTCAAATCTGCAATTAAACAGAAAAGAAAACGTTCAATGAATTCTGCAAAACTGATGGTGCGGCTACAACAAAGAGCAATTACTGGTTGAGACTCATCACATGACCATGCACTGATTTTTTTTTTAAATTATTTTACAGTAACAGGTTTTGCTTTTTTTATATTTTACTTGTTAGCAATCCATTTTATAAATGCAATTATAATCACCACAGGCCCCTGTTCATATGGTTCTCCAAGAATTTGCAGCTGCCCAAATCCAAGTACTATAAAGAGGCTTCAACTTCATCCCATTCCCACCATTTAATATGTTCATTATATGTGTGGAAGTAGTCAAGATTTGTAAGAGAATCAACTTCAAGAGTTTTACAATAACAAAACCACCATGGGTCGAGCCAACAAATCAAACACAGTAATTTAGAAAGTGCTGGATGACCATAGCTTTTTAAAAGAGGCCGTACATGAAGAAATAACACATTCACTTGCTGAAACTATGAATGAACATGATTTGAATAACCTAATCATGGCAATAGACTCAAATTAGAACTTTGCTTACAGTGTAATGGGGCTTGTCAATCTTGTACATGGGCTTGATGAGCCAGAGCTGGCTATCAGCATGCAAGAGAAATATATGGACACTCATATGTTGCAAAATGAGAATTTAACTGGCCATATGGACATTTCAGATCTGGTAAATAGCTTTGATAAGACTGCCAGTGATGCTACAAGTCATGACTTTTACAGCACTGCAGTTTCAGTTGTAACAAACAAGGAATCTGCAGTTAGACCAGAGTCCATCTTTTGCTCAGAATTCAGGATGTGGCTATCCTTATGTCTCAGGAGGTACTGGAGACGGAAGTTAGCCATTTACTAACTGACACTACAAATTTGGGGAGACATAACTTTAATGCTAATGAGAGGTACCTTTACCTGAATTAATAGAAATGTATGGTTTGATTTTTTTGTAGCTCAAACAAGGGTGGGAATGCCTGAAAATTATTTTTGAACAGCTCTTGCCTTTTGGTTTGCCAGCAAGTGCTTTTGCGTAAAAACAAAAAAGGTAAATTCTAACCCCTCCCTCCCTAGTCAAATCTGACTGCCACCCAATGTTGCTAGTTTTTTAATGAGTGATGTTTTTATGAGGTCCCATTCTGTGTGGGGAGCCTCATCCTAATTTCCTAGCTGGGTCTGAGCTCCATTTTCTTGTTCCAGAAGCATTTTGCATGAAGTCACACTAAGCACTACTACAGCAAAGAACTTTCATCCTTACCTGGCAGCGAAGCTACAGCCAAGCTGGTGATGGAGCAACACAGTAGCTTGCATTAAGTGATATGTCAAAAAATACTTTATGACAAAAGGGCTTAACTGCCATTAAATTGCATTGTTCCCTACAGTACATTGCAACATTTTGTGACATACTGCGTAACTGTATTGCATCCTGGTGGTACCACTGTAGAAGGAAGACGAGCATTGTGCAATGTGAAAGCTGGTAAATTTATTACTATTTGAAATATGGTGAAGCTTGGGCCTCTCAGGGTGGGGTGGGGAGGCTGATGGAGGTAAGATGGATGGATGGGTTTTTATTTTCTAATAATGCATGCATAAGAACTCGGGAGTTAAGTGACAACTTGCCCTGGTGTCCTTCCAGTATGCTGGGGGTTTACATAGAAACATAGAATTTGATGGCAGATAGGGACCACTTGGCCCATCTAGTCTGCCATTTCCCTACCAAATAGATAAGCTGCAGATACTAGTTAACCAACAGCCTACTTCTTCCTACCCCTCCCCACTAGAATTGCATTATGTCTGTCCTATGCATTCTTGAATTCCCCACTGTTTTTGAATCCACTATCTCCTCAGGAAGACTCTTCCATGCATCTATAATCCTCTCTGTGAAGAAATACTTCCTCACATTACCTCTGAGCCATTCCTCCTCTAGCTTCAAATTGTGCCCCCTTTGTTCTTGCATATCTCTTATTCTGAAAGATGCTACTCTCTTGGACTTTGTTGATTCCTTTGAGGTACTTGAAAGTTTCTATCATGTCCCCCCATCCCTCTTTTCTTTGAGGCTACCCATATTAAGCTCCTTTAGTCTTTCTTCATATGTCTTCGGATGCATACCCTGCACCATTTTGGTTGCCCTCCTCTGAACAGCCTCCACCCTGTCTATGTCTTTGCGGAGATGGGGTCTCCAGAACTGCATGTAGCACTCCAGATGTGGTCTCGCCAACTGTCTATACAGAGGGGTAACAGCTTTTTGTTTTCTACTGGTGATGCCTTTCCCTATACATCCCAGTATCCCCCCAGCCCTCCTTACTGCCTTCTCACATTGCTTGCCCACCTTTAGGTCATCTGATATAACTACCCCAGGTCCTTTTCCATTTTTGTTGTTGTCAGTGTCTCATCCCCCATTGTGTACTCTTCCCCTTGGTTTTTGTTTCCAAGATGTATTACTTTGCACGTCTTTGTGTTGAGTCTAAGCTGCCATACATTTGACCATTCCTCCAACCTTGTCAATTCCTTTCTCATCCTTTTACCCCACCTTGTGTATCAACCCTATTTCAGATCTTAATGTCATTTATAAAGACATTAAAAAGCACCAGCCCCAGCACTGAACCCTGTGGTACCCCACTAGTTAACCTCCTTTCTTCACTGTGGACTCCCTTTACTATTATCCTCTTTGTCCTATTGTCCAGTTAATGTTTTCCCAGGCTACCACCATGGGACCCACTCCCAGGCTGGCTAATTTGTTTATTAATCTTTTTTGCAGGACTGTGTCAAATGCCTTGCTAAAGTCTAGATAGGCCATGTCCACAGCCCCTCCCTGGTCTACTACTTTGGTCACCCAGTCAAAGAAATTGATTAGATTCATCTGACATGACCTTCCTGCTGTGAATCCATGCTGCCTTTGGGTCCTGTGCCCACTGGTCTCTAGGTACTCAACAGTTCTTTCCTTCAGAAGTGATTCCATTATTTTCCCTACCACTGAGGTCAAACTGACAGGTCTATAGTTTCCTGCCTCTGTCTTGCTCCCACTTTTGTGAAGGGGAATCACAGTCACCCTCCTCCAGTCCTCAGGTTTCTCTGTGTGCTGCCACAATCCACAGCTGCCACTGCAGAACTTCCACAGAAATAGAAAACAAATGCCTTGTAAGTTCTATGGTGACAGGGAAACTTGCCACAGAATGTAGACCTAAACCGCTACAGAGAAATTGTGGCCTTGCCCATGGGTTGTTTGTATAAACCAGATTTCTTCAATATGGCTCAGAGTGTAAAATGGATAAATAACTAAAAGTGAATTTTTACTAACTGGGACTTATACATCCATCCTATGCATTAGTAGTGATCTAGATAATTAATCATTTTTGCAGGATAATCCTATATAATCTAAATAGTTTATCTGGAAAATGACCAAGATGCACAATTCCACTACACCCATTACACTATCAGATGCTGACTGGCAATAGACTATAACAAATAATCAGCAGTCAGAGTGCTTACACATAACAGAGGAAAGCGGCACTCTTCATCAACGCTATTGGTAGAAACAGAGTGTTACTGTAAATCAGAAATCTGTAATAGCATATACGTTGCAAAGTTTCTCATAACAAGACCAACAAAAGAAAACACTTAAGTTAAACATGGTATAAATATCATTGTTTTATGCCCTGTATTTTAGTAGTTGCCTGTTCTTTTCTGTCATATGTACTATAATGTTTCTCAGAAACAGATTTGACTAGGGACCAAAGGTTGTAAGGGGACTGGGTATAAACTAGAAGGGGAGTTATTTTGAGGGAGGGATCAGCTTCCATTTGGACAGGTCCTTCCAGTGAAGGTAAGTAGAAAAAGCTCCACAGGAGAGGGAAATAATGCATAACAGTGTTATTTGTAAGAGCAGTCTGAGATGCAGGGCAGTGCTTAGACTGCAGGAGGCTGGGGTTCATGATGGTGGAAGTACAATAGCTCAGTGTAGAATTTGTCAGGCTGAGGAATGCATAGAGGGTCTCACTCTTCTGTACTCCACTGGCACAATGAGTAGAAAGGTCTAGGATGGCAGATTAGAATGGGGAGGGGAGAGGAGAGGAGATGGAAAGAGTGCAGGAAAATTATGCAGGGTTGCAATGCAGGACCTCTAGCAGTTTCTTGGGTCCATAGAAAAAGACAGCACCCATGGATGCCTGAGTGGTAAGGAAGGGAGTTAGGTATACTTGGAAGAGGTGAAGGGTAGTAATGTGAAGGATAGTACATATCTGGGCAAGAAAGCACTGAGACAGGAGGATGAGGCAGTGAAGCTGAGGGGGTGAAAAGAGAGGCGAGGGAAGCAAATGGGGAAAAGACAAGCTTACAGAGAAAAAGAAGGAAGCAAGGAGGAAAGAAGACAGAATAAGGTCAGGACAGGCAAAGTGGGCAGTGGAGCCAAGGGACAAAGGGTGGCAAAGGGAGATGGAGGGAAGCAAGTGTATAACGGGCAAACTACAAGGACATGTAGGCACCCAAGTGAGAAAATAGTGACAGTTCAAGAACTGGACATGAGAAGGGAAGGGCAATAGAAGAGAACAAAACAGGGCCATATAAGGGATGGATGGAGGAAGGTGCTGTAAAGGATAGCATAGGGGAATACAACAGACAGAAGGGAATCTAGAACAGGCAGATGGGACTCCCCTGGGGTATAAAGGGAGTGGCAGGCAGCTCACCCAAAAATGGATGGTGTAGGGTGAGGGGGAAGGTGGTGAGTCATACTACACTGTTACAAGAGGTTAGGGCTAGAGGAAAGGAGGGTACAACAGTAGTCTAAAAGTGAGGGGGCAGGAGGAGACAGGTCAGGGTTTCGCAATCCGACAGTTGGGGGTGGGGACTCATACAGAAGGTAGAATACCATAGTCATTGTACTAGGGGACTAATTAGTAAGAGAAATATAGAGGCCATGGGGGGAAAAAAACATTCCTCTTCAAAAAGGGTTTAGTTTTCCTCCCAGGCATGACAGTTGGAAAAAAAATCATACCTATAATAACTTGCTTACTCTGGGGAAGGGGGAACCCCATGTGGCTGTCCTCCTTGGTACACATGACCAGGCAGGATATGGGATAGAGATAGTTCAAGCCAGTTTCAGGGTGCCTGGGGAAATCTCAGGGAGTAGGAAACAATGACTACATTCTCAGAAGTGCTGCCAGTGACAGGAGCAAGTATATATAGGAAGCTGAGAATCTCAGGCTTCAGTAACTGGCTCAAATGGTGATGCAGGAAAGAGGACTTCAGCTACATAGGTGACTGGGAAAAAGTGCAGGAGGAAAAAACCTTGCTTTGTCAGACAAACTAAGACTAAGAGGGGAGACTTGTATGCAAGGCTTGAAGAGTTCATAGGGCAACAATTTAACTGATAGAGGAATTATTATGGGCAAGGGACCCCAAGATTACCCATAGAAGTGGGTAGAAGAGCCTTGGGATGTAATGCTAAAGTGGGAAGGGAGGTGGGACAAAAATAGACCTGCATGGGTGGCAGGGGAGAGGATGAAGGAAAGGATTATCAGTAGGCAAGAAGGAGAAATTTAAGTAGTCCTTTCAGGAGGGAATACTGGTTATTGACTGAGAGATAGAAGAAGTAGCAGGGAGAGGAAGGGGTAAGGAAAACCAGGCAACATGGATGGTGGTTTCAGTCAATGGTAGAAGCCTAGGGAGCAAGATGAATTATCGCCAGGCCTTGGTGATGGAGCATTATTTGGATCTGGTGGCTATCATTGAGACCTGGTCATCCCTGAATCATGACTAGAATGTCTCCATCTGGGGATCCACCTTCCATAGAAAGAACTGAGCTGAGGAAAGGGGTAAAGAGTTGTACTATATGTCAGTGAAGGGATAATGGCCATGAGAGAGGATATTGGGGAGCATATAGAGATGATGTAGGTATAGGGCCAAACAGTTACAGGGTGGAGGATGATAGTGGGGGTGGTATACAGACCTCCAAATCAGAGCAAAGTCTGGGACCAGGAGTTGGGAATAGAGGAACTTCAACCTAATGGATATAAATTAGAGCACCCCTAAACACAGCAATAGCAAAAGCAAATAACTCCTGGATGCAGTCCAAGATGGCTACTTAACTCAGGGACTGAGTAAGCCAAATAGGGATACAGCAATGCTAGACCTAGTACTGTCAAACTGCAGCTATGACAGGGACATTAGCATTGCTGATCCTCTGGCAAGCAGCAGTCACCAGTCGGTGTGAGTTCAGCTGCTTGCTATGGGTAGGGAAGTCCTTTACACTAAAACACATGTTGTGGATATCAAAAGTGTAGACTTCACCAGCATGGGGGTGCACCTGGGGAGCAACTGGCTGGGATTGGGGGGGCAAGGGGGGTAGAAAAGAAACAGTCCATCTTTACCAAAGGTATCCAGAAAGTCACCAACACCTGTCTGAAGCTGAAGGGTAAGAAGTACAAACAAAAAAAAACCCAAAAATACTCTGGTACACATAGGAGGCATTAAAGGAAAACTACATCCTTATATCATTTAAATTTTATTTGTTTCCATTTCAACAGATAACTCCAGTCCTCTAGCTCTTAGGGCTATATGTGTTAGGTTAAGTTTGTTTTCACTGCTCATGGTAGCCCTCTGCGACTGCCCTGGGAATCTCCATTTCATGGTTGTTGAAATCTCATTGTCCATGAGAACTGTATTAGCATATGAGAACAAGGTATCAAATCACCTATATAGAATGTAGCTACTGTAGATGCTGAAATAACAAATATCCTGCAAAAGCTGTATGGAAACTCATAAACTGAATGCAGTTTAAAGGGAAAAAACCAGCATTATAACTCAGTTTGCAAAGCACACTGAAGATAAATGTTGTATTTCACCCCTTCTTGCATCTTGGTTCTTTTAAGACTAATTGAGCAGGCAAGCATACTGGGGAGTTTAAAGGGTGATTTCGCATCATGTTCTCATATGCTAATGCAGCTCTCAGATACAGTGAATTTTCAAAAACAATGAAATGGAGCATCCCAGGACAGGAACAGGGCCTAGAATGAACTGTGAAAACAAACTAATTTGCATACATCCTTAATAGCTACTTGAAAAGTGTTGTCTATTGACATGGAAACAAATAACATTTAGAAGATATGAGGGTGTAGCTTTCCTTTAAGTGTAGTAAAGGAGAAAAGGGCATCAATCAAAAGATACAGAAGACCCAGCAGGAGAGGACACAGACAAGCTGATGAAATTTAGTAAGGAAGTGAGAAAGGCCAAAGTGAGTATTAAGTTGAGAATAGCAGAGGGAGTCAAGCAAGGTTACAAGACATTTATTTTGGTACATCCAAGATAAAAGATAGGCAAGTGAAGTTATTGTCAAACAGAGACAAGGGACACAGTGAGTGGAGGACAGTAGAGGAAAGATAGAAGTATTTCCAAAATGAAGTATGGACCGGTACTACAGGGTAGGATATGCAAAGGGAATGGGGAAACAGATTAGCAAGGAGGCAATAACAGTTGACAGGGTCCTCAAGGGATATTAGAAGTCTGAGTAATTATTCATCAGCTACATTAGCTCATTGATTGGCTGCTGTGTCAATCAGAAATCTGTTAGAACTGCCAGCACAGCAGAGATGCTCAGCTGATCACTCAAGCCATTCTATTTAAAACTTTAAGAATCTTAAAAAATAAACAGTAAAAAACAAAATTGCTACTACAACTAGACATTTAATCACAATAACAATCTTGAATCTAGTCATTTCCTTGGATTAATGACCAGTTGGGCCACCCATTCCCCCCAAACTGGTAATTAATCCCTCAGAAATTACCAGCTTCTTAGTCATTAATGCTTAAATAGCCCTAAGTTATACAAATCTCAGAGTTAGATGGTATGTATCCAAGTGTGCTAGGTAAGCTGTCAGAAGTACTGAAAGTACCAGTGGCAGACCTGTTCAGTAGCTCCTTAGAAACAGACATGGTTCAGTGAGTGAGGTGAACCATGTATGTAGTGCCCCTGCAACACAGTGGCCCCCCTACATGCTGAAGTAGAGAGAAAAGGGACCCGAATGGGAGAAGAATCCCCAAAGGTGCAATTTTTTTTATTAACTCTTTTTCCTTCCAGTCTCCTACCTCTGGGAACTCCCTTGACTGTCATAAGTCAGCTTCTCCCACTAAGCCTGAGACCTCCCAAACTGGGTCCCACCAGAACTCCACTCTCCCTAGGCCTATCTGCAGGAGACTCCATGGTTTGTATCCCCTGGGGTTGGGCAACCATCCACTTACCTTGGCATTCCTTAAATCCAATTTCACTGCAGGCAGGGTGAAGGCCAGAGGATACTCGGACCCAGGAGGGCAGGCTCTTATGGTGGGTGTGGGGCTGTGGTGTGTCATCATCTTCCCAGCTGTCTGGATGTTTCCTTAGTTTGTCACTCCCCGCCCAGAGACGCAGATGTGCAATGACATCCAGCATGAGATGGGCATGTTCTCGCACCCAACCAATGGACATCTGCCGTCACCTCCTCCCCTTCCTGACATGGCCCATGCTGATGCATACCCAGCTGGAAGCCAGGAACCACAACCCACCCTGCCAGAAGAGGAGAGCTATTCCCCTGATGCTCAGTCCTCTCTCCCCCAGTCAACCGCCCACAACCTGAGCTTGCTCCAGACCCTGAGTTGCAGGCATCATAAGAGGTAAGGCATTAGGCACCTCGGCCCGTTACACCACTGGAATGGCTTACCTCAGGTGCAAATTAATAAAGGAAACACAGTGGTAGAGACAAAGGGAGAAATGAATGAGAGTATTAAAAAGAAAGGGGGAAGAAGGGAGGACAAAAAGGAAAAAAGGAGGCAACAAGCAGAAAGGAAACAAAGTCTGGAGGACCATATGTGTGAATACTAGAAGTTCAGGAAGTAAGATTTCAGACATAGAGGCCATCATGGCAGAGGCCAGCCAGGATATTGTAGCCATTACCAAGTTACGGTGCACTGAAAACAATGACTGGGACATGGTCATACCGGGCTGTACTCAGTTCTGGAAGGACCGGGTGGAAAGCAGAGTAGGAGGTGTGGTGCTTTTCATGAGGGAAAGCACATAGCCATGGAGATACAGGAAATATAGAGGGATACAGAGCTACTTATGGTTACCTTGTAGTTGTAGAATGGTGCCATTATTCACACTGGAGTGATCTACAGGTGATAGATTAGATAAATTACTGGTGGAAGCCCTTGGCAAGATGGCAGAAAAGGGGGAGGAGCTGTTGGTAGGGGACTTCAACCTACCAGATGTGGATTGGAGCCTCCCGACAGTGACTTCAGTTAGAAGTAGTGACATTCTGGACTCTCTGCAAGGGGCAACTCCAGGCAACTAGTCAGTGAACCCACTCACGATGGGGCAACACTGGACCTTCTACTCACTAACAGGGACAGTGTTACAGATATCAAGGTGAGAGGCCACCTGGGGACCAGTGGTCACCATACAGAGTGGTTCAATGTAAGGAGAGCTGTGGAAAAGAACCATACAAAAGTGGGTCCTAGAATTCATGAGGGAGCACATGATATAAAGATGGGTGAATGCCTAAGGGATGACATGGAAGGGGGATTGCCTGGTTGAGGTGGAGGAACAGTGAAAAAGCAAAAAGACAGCATAGTAAAGACAACAAACCTCTGTGTCAAACAAGTGAGCAAAAGCAAGAGCAAGAAGAGACCACTGTGGTTCTCAAAAGAGGTGTCTGAAAATGTAAAGGATAAAAGGGTAGCATTCAAAAGGTCTAAGGAGATGCAGATGGAGAAGGCTTGGGAGGTGCATCAGGGGACATAGAGGGTAGAAGGGAAAACCAGTAAGGAGTGCAAAGGTGCAAACTGAAGATAGAAGAGCACAGGAGGTAAAGACAGGGGACAAGTCATTTTATAATTAGGTAAGTGAAAAGAGGAAGACCAAGAGTTGAATAGTTAGGTTAAAAAGGGAGCAGGAACTGTGCAGAGTGGAACCATGAAAAGGCAGACACCCTGAACAAATACTTTTGTTCAGTGTTCATAGTGGAAGCAGGAGGGCAAGGCCTAACAAAGTAACAGAAACTTTGGAGGGAGGGCGATGGACACTGGTCCTTTTCTGGAGGAGAAGGCCCTGCGGGGACTTGATAATCTGACCATAAGGGGTGCATCCACGAATGCTGTGGAAGCTCCTGAAGGTACTGGCTGCACCTCCAACAGTCTTATTTAACAATTTACTGGACAAAAAGAGTGGTTCCAGAGCACTGGAGGAGGGCAAATGTAGTCCCACTACACAAAAGTATTAGCAGGGAGGAGGTTGGCAAATATAGTCCAGTAAGCCTCTTGTCACTGGTGGGAAAGTTAATGGAATCACTGCTGAAGGAAAAAATTGTGGAATATCTTGAATTCAGTAGGTTTTAAAGGGACGCTGTCAATCCCATTAGGCCTCAATGTGTCCCTAGTTTAAAAAACAATTTTTTCTATGATTGTTCACATTCTATAGCGACTGTTGATGTAGCTGGTAGTTTGATTTAGATCTCTTTTTTCTTTTAAAAAGTGAAAAACTGAGTGCCCATCATATTGGTGTTACCACACCAAAACAAGTTTGTTTACATTTCTTGACCAACTCCCACTGTATCCTTCCTGAACTCAGGAGCACCCCCAATGCTATCTAGCCACTCATTATGCAGTGGGAGTAGAGGAGACCATGGTATCATGAGTGACTACACTGTTTGAGGGTATTTCTAATGTTCACGAAGTATGCAGTAAGAGTACTTCAATTATCTGAAGCAAACCAAGACTGGGTATAGTTATATATTCCCATGCGTTTCACTTCTAATAAGCAAGGAAGCAGATAAAACAACCAGCAACATCAATGAATTTTAGAAAAGGTAAGTAATCATAAAATGCAGGTTTTTATTTAAAAATAATATGATGCAAAAAAGATAAACAGTGTCCCTTTAAGACCTGAAGCAGCATGGACTCATAGGGGGAGGTCAAATCAAATGAATCTGGTAGATTTATTTTACTGTATGACAAAGGAATTAGGTCAGGGTGGAATGGTGAACATATCTTACACACATTTCAGTAAAGCTTTCAGCACTGTTCCATGTAGGAGACAATTAGGTAAGCTGGGTAGCTTAGGAGTGGGCTCAAAAGTGGTGAACTGGATAAGAAATTGGTTAAGCGATTGGTGACAGAGAGTAGTAGTAGTAGTAAAAGGAGTTCACTCTGAGGAAGGGAGAGTGACCAGCAGTGTACCTCAGGGATCAGTGCTGAGTCGGTATTCTTTAATGTCTTTTTACAGTAAGCAACATTGCAGAGAAGCTGGAAGAGAAGGTCTCCCTCTTTGCAGATGACACCAAAAGTTGCAAAAGGGTGAATCCTACAGAGGGTTGAAAAGGATGACCAGAGAAATGAGAAAACTAGAGGAGTGTTCAAGGGTTGGCAGCTGGGTTTCAATACAAACAAGTGCAAAATAATGCTCCTTGAGCACAGAAACCCAGGGGTAGAGTACAACATGGGTGGGCTGGTATTCACAACTACAAAGCATGAATGGGACCTGTTGGTAATTATATCTGATGACCTAAAGGTAGCTTAGCAGTGCAACAAAGCAGTCAGAAGTACTAGTGGGATGCTAAGATGCATAAGAAGGGGTGTCACCAGCAGAAAGATGGAATGTGGTGTGCCTCTCTTTAGATCACTGATAAAATACCATCTGGAGGACTGTGTCCAGTTCTGGATACCACATCTCCAGAAAGACACAGACAGAGTGGAGGTGGCCCACAGGAGGACAACTAAAATAATGCAGGTTTTGCATCAATGGTTCTAGGAGAAGAGACTAAAGGTCCTCAGTATTTACAGCCTGAAAGGAGGGTGAGGGGGATATGATAGCGACCTTTAAAAGGGGGGTAAATAATGTACAGGAGGGAGATAGTTTTCAGAATAAAAGAGGTGCTCAAACAAGGGGCCATGCTATGAAACTGGAGAAGGGGATATATTCAAGAGAGATGTGAGAAAGTATTTTTTTATTTATTTATTGAAATGTTTCACCAGGAAGGCACATTGAGCAAGTCAGTCCTCTCCTGGTGCAACCTGGGGGGAATGGTACAATTGGAATGAGACATTAAACATTCAAGTTACAAGATCAACATTAGCATACAGTACAGTTGTAAGGCAGGTGTTACAAACAGGATTCCAACAGTATTGCGCATAACGTGTAGAAAGAGGGGACAATAATAAGTGCTGGGTTAATAAGTAAACTAGCGCTTACATGAAAGAAAAGGGGGAAGGGGATGGAGGAGTGAGGTGGGGGGATGGGGAAGAGTCATGTTCCTGGAGACACCCTCAGGGTGCAAGGAACCCTGCACGGGGACTGATGGAACCAGAGAGAATGGGATAATGCAGTGTCCTGGAGAGGCCCCTTTAGGACTGTGGGGGAAGGGAGCAGATCAGAGATACAAGCCCTTTGGGGTGGTAGGTGAAGGTGAGGATAGAGAGTTAGGGTTTGTCCAGGGCTTAGAGGAGGGAATTAAGTAGGGACATGGCAGGAGCAGCTAGGTGAAAGGTAGTTATTTTTTTTTTTTTTATTAAACCAGTTTTATTAGTTTTACAATAGTCAATACAGTACCCAGCAATCGTACAAGTATCATATATCAGAACAATAAACTACAAGAATCTAACAACCAGGTCCATCCTTCCCCCCCCCTTCCCCACAACTACACACACCATTAGCTCTTGGCTTACTGCTCCTATAGCGAGTTCAGCCATCAAGGCTTCCAGGCTGTCAGAAGTGCCTCCAGAGAGCCCCATAAAGATGCATATACCTTAGGTCTACCATGCATGTAGGCTATATGCCTCTCCAACTGCAAAGCCAGAGTGCTCTCCTTGTACCACTCCATCAGAGTGGGAGACTTGTCACCAGCCCAGTGTCTCAAGATTGTTAATTTGGCTGTTGCAGAAATAAGCGACATGTGGGCCCTCTTAGCTTTGGTGGTGCCCATTGGGAAAAAGTTGATTAGACAAACTTCAGGGGTAAACAGGGTTTCTAAGCCAAGGATAGGGTCAAGGATGTTATTAATAGACTGCCAGAAGGCCTGGACATAAGGGCATAGCCAGATCATGTGAAACAGGGTACCGTTGTCCCTCTTGCATTTTGCACAGAGTGGTGTTGTCGATGCCCCATATTTACATAGCTGAACAGGAGTTATATAGATATTATGCATAATATTAAAATGCACCAATCTCAGTCTGTCTTGCTTTATAAATCTGTACATTGACAGCCAGAGTTTCTGCCAAAGACTAGGGTCCTCCTGGATTCTTAGCTCCCTTATCCAATAATAACAAATCCCTGATGGTAGTCTAAAGTCCCACTCCTGAAGAGTTTTATACAAGTTTGAAACTGAGCGTGGTTGAGAGGCTTTTTGAAGGAGCATGGACAGGTCCCTTTCACTCGGATCTATCAGCGAGACCCGGGAGAAAAAGGAAGTTAGGGCTTTACTAATTTGCAAATATTTAAATATTTCCTTACTCGAGGCACCTATGGACTTTTGTAGATAATCAAAAGGGAGCGGTTTCCCGTTCGACCAACAGCTTGAGACCCTGGCACAATTTAGTTGGGGCCAAAAGGCTGGGGACAGCGGTGCCCCCCCCACCTTAAAGTGTGGATTACCGACAATGGGCTGGTCAGTCGAGTGATACCACCTTACTGCGAGATACTTTTGTATCTGATGGGAGGCTTTTAGTGACCATCCTATAGGATTGCTTCTAAGGGCCTTAGGTATAACCGATGGGGAAACATACAGAAGAGCTCTTAGCGAGCATTTAACCTGTGCCACCAAGTGCTGCTCTATATCTTACCACAGCGGTCTATATTCTGGGTGTCCAATCTCCCTATTCCAGTGGGCTAATTTGCTTATATGCTGTGCAACATAATAGAGAAAGAAGGAAGGTGCGGCCAAGCCTCCTCTTAACTTTGGGGCTGTCAATCTGACATAAGATCTACGGACTCTTTTCTTGTTCCATACAAAAAGATAAAATGCACTTTGCAATTTAGAGAACCATCCTTTCGGTAGATAAACCCCCAGCATACCAAGGGGGTACAATATCCTTGGTAATACATTCATTTTAATTATGCTTAGCCTACCCCAAAGAGAAAAGGGGAGTAACCACCACCTCTCCATATCACCGGTTATTGCATTAACTAAATTGCCAAGATTATCTTTAATAGTGGAGTTCAAAGGTTTGCAAACATTAATTCCCAGGTATGTGATTGACTTTGCTTCCCAGGAAAGGCCAAGGGTAAGAAGTTCAGCCTTATTAACTCTGCTATTTAAAGGAAGGATCTTTGTTTTGGCCCGATATAATTTATAATAGGATATTTTGGAAAAACCCTCAACCTCAGCTAGGGTGGCTGGAATTGAGAAGTCTGGTTCCTCGATATGCAATAGAGTGAAAGGTAATTATTGAGGGCAGAGCTGATGGAGTAGGCTGAGGATGAGTGCTGGATTTGAGGTGGGAGGGGATTCCAAATTTTCGGAAGGCGATGAGAGTAAATGGATTGGTCGATTTGGGTGGATCTGCAGGGGACAACCAAGGTACAGGAATTGGTCAATCTAAGGGAACGGGAGGATGGGAGGGGTGTTATAAAAGAGGAGGTGAAGTAGGAAGGGAGCTCACCCAACCAGTGCTTGGAGGTGAATTTAGCACAGTGGGAGAGTTGCCTATTTGTAAGAGACGGGAAAGATAGGGGACGATAAAGATTGCAGTGATGGGTGCGGGGGGGGGGCATCCAGGGCAAAGCTGCAGAAGGAATTGAAGAGGGTGTCCAGTCTGGCCAGGGATGACTTAGTAGCAGCACCATAGACTATGATACAGTAGTCAGAAATGGGCAACATCATCTTCTGAACAAGTTCACGCCTAGCCGTAGGTGGGATGCAACTATGATTTCTGAATAGGGCACCAAGCCTGGGGTGCAGTTTTTTCTGGATGGTGTCAATATGTACACAGAAGTGTAGGTGTTGGTCCAAACAAACATCTAAGTACCTGAAGGAGGATGTGTCCTCAAGTAACGTCCCATCAAGGGTGTGGAAAGTGGGTAGGGAGGGAAGCCTAGACAGTCTCTGCCTTGTGCCAAAGGTCATGGAGACAGTCTTCTTGGCATAGAGGAAAAGTTGATGATTAGCATACCAGAGCTGAACCTTGTCAAAGTCTTGCTGTAAGCTGGTTGTAACCTCATCAGGACAGGACCCAGATGCATACAGGACTGTATCATCGACATACATATGTATAGTGGAGGATGGGGAGCAAACAGTGGGAAGGTCATTTAAGAAGATGGAGAATAGGATGGGCCCTATAGAATTTGATGGCAGATATGGACCGCTTGGCCCACCCAGACTGCCCATTTCCCTACCTAATGGATAGGCTGCAGATACTAGTTAACCAGCAGCCTACTTCTTCCTACCCCAACCCCCTCGAATTGCCTTATGACTGTCCCATGCATGCTTGAATTCAACCACTGTTTTTGACTCCACAACCTCCTCTGGAAGGCCATTCCATGCATCCACAACCCTCTGTGTGAAAAAATACTTCCTTACATTACCTCTGAGCCACCCCCCCATCTTCAAATTGTACCCTCCTTGTTCTTGAACACCTCTTTTTTTGAAAAATGCCACCCTTCTTGGACTTTGTTGATTCCCTTGAGGTACTTGAAAGTTTCTATCACCTCTCCCTCCTTTTCTCAAGGCTGTACATATTAAGCTCCTTTAGTCCCTCTTCATATGTCTTCTGGTGCAGGCCCTGCACCATTTTAGTTGCCCTCCTCTGGACAGCTTCCATCTTGCCTATGTCCTTGCGGAGATTGGGTCTCCAGAACTGCACACCGTACTCCAGATGGGGTCTCACCAGTTGTCTGTACAGAGGGATAACAACTTCCTGTTTTCTACTGGTGATGCCTCTCCCTATGCATCCCAGTATCCCCATCCTCCTTACTGCCTCTCCCATTGCTTGCCCACCTTTAAGTCATCTGATATGACTACCTCAGGTCCCTTTCCATTTTTTGTTGTTAGTATCTAACCCCCCATTGTGTACTCTTTCCCTGGGTTTTTGTTTCCCAGGCACATTACCTTGCACTTCTTAGCATTGAATCTAAGCTACCATACATTTGACCATTCCTCTAACCTTGCCAAGTCCCTTCTCATCCTTTCCATCCCACCTTGTGCATCAACTCTGTTGCAGATCTTTGTGTCATCTGCAAAGAGACATACTTTTCCTTCCAGTCCCTCTGCAATGTCACTTATAAAGACATTGAAGAGGACTGGTCCTAATACTGAACCCTGCGATAGCCCACTAGTAACCCCCCCTTTCTTCAGAGTGGACTCCATTTACTATTACCTTCTGTGTCCTATTCTCCAGCCAATTCTTTACCCAGACCATCATCTCGGGACCCACTCCCAGGCTGGCTAGCTCATATATTAATCTTTTGTGTGGGACTGTCTCAAATGCCTTGCTAAAGTCTAGGTAGGCCATGTCCACAGCCCCTCCCTGATCTACTACTTTGGTCACCCAGTCAAAGAAATCTATTAGACTCATCTGGCAAGACCTTCCCACTGTGAATCTATGCTGCCTTGCGTCCTGTGCCCCTCTGGCCTCTAGGTACTCAACAATTCTTTCCTTCAGAGAAGTGATTCCATCATTTTCCCTATCACTGAGGTTAAACTAACAGGTCTGTGGTTTCCTGCTTCTGCCCTGCTCCCACTTTTGTGAAAGGGAATCACATCTGCCCTCCTCCAGTCCTCAGGTACCACCTCATCCTCCCATGATTTGTTAAAGAGGGTAGTCAGTGGTGTCACTAGTTCTACCCTTAGTTGTTTTAGAATTCTGGGATGAATCCCATCAGGCCCCTAATACCTAGCCCTTGGGGACTACAGTGCTGATCGGGAGGGAAGGGGAAGTGACGTCCGAGATCTTAACTGATTGGGTTCTGCCAATAAGGTAGGCCTTGAACCAGTTCTTCACAGAAAGAATGGTGTATATCTGGAACAGCCTTCCAGTGGAGGTGGTGGAGGCAAAAACAGTGGTGGGGTTCAAGAATGCATGGGATAGGCACAAGGAAATACTAGTAGAAATGATGGGGAGAGGGAGAAAGAAATGTATGCCTAGTATGGTCTGCAGTAATAATGTAGGTAGGGAATGCAGATAGGGAAAAATGGGCAGACTGGGTGGGCCACGCCATCCTTATCTGTCATTAAATTCTATGTTTCTATGCCCTATCCCTCAAGAATCCATGCTGTCTTTGGTCTTGCAAACCTCTGGATTCAAGACAGTCCACTAGATTTTCTTTTAATAGAGTTTCTATTAATTTATCCATCACTGACTTGAGACTGACCAGTCTATAGTTGCTAGGTATGCCCTTAGGACAGCAGGTAATAGCAGTTTAGGGTAATCTGAGTTTCAAAATTGAAATATTCTTAGGTGATCTCAGACAATCATGGTTGAAATCCACAGGACCCCTTATTCTGCATACAGTAGAGACTGCATGCTGAGGCTTCATATTGAAGATTCCACTTTAGCATTGCTATATTCATTTTGTTAAAAAACAAACAGGACCTAAGGCATATAAATCACCCTATAAAACTAGGCTGATTTATAAAACGTTAATATGTGTAATGTGGGGTGTTGTATGGAAAAACAATGGGCCACATTTTCAAATCTCCAAGAATACTGAAAGTCCGTGATGTGCCGAACATATGACGCACAGGGCTTTCTGCATTCTCCTGGCTGGTGACAAGGATTTTCTATCCTGTGTGCTAGTTGCTGCAGGATAGACCAACTTTTCGTGGTCTAATTTGCAGCAATCCTGAGGTTTTTTTCCCCGGAGCTTACACCAGGTATTTGGTGCAAGCAGCCGTAAATTATAGAAACTATTGCAACTGCACCCGAGATTGTAAAATTGGGTACAGTTGTGGCAAAGGGATTTGGCACACCACCAGAACCTAAGCATCATGGCGCAGGGCTCGATGCAGGCTTTGCACCATGCTTTGAAAATCCAATCTGATGTCCTCTAATTTTAGGGCTGCAGGATCATTCAGTTTTGCTTTACAGTTGTCTTGCCAAAATGAATGTTGAGCCATTTTTTCCATATATCAGAACCCCACACTACACATAAGAAAAATTATATTTTGCATTTTTGGGAGGGAGGGGTGGAGCAGAGCACCTCTGTAACAAAATATGCCAACCTCCTTAAAGGGAGCATACATCTTGTTTTCTGTATTTTATAAAATAATTGGAAATTTGGACATGCAGTGTCTGTTTAGTCATCAACGTACTACTCTTTGAGTTTGATTTAAAGTTGATATTTTGCACATTTTAAGACCCTGTTTGAAGCTGCCATTTCCTGACCTTTCATTCAATTTTTAATGACGTATCAGTTCTGTAACCTGATGGCATTAGTTGAGCAGAAGCCCTGATGGAAATCTTCACTGTATGCTTCAGCTCAACTGATATCATTAGATTCTGGAACTCATAACTAATTAAAATATGAATATTGGGCAGCATAAAGAGACTCTAAATAAGGAAAGTAAGAACTATTTCAAAACAAATGAATGAAACAGTACAACGGGAACATCAAACAGACTTTACACATGCCCAGACTTCCAATTCTATATAAAAAAATGAAAACAAAATGTATGCTCCCTTTAAAAGAATTCTGGATCTACCCTTTAGTCAATTGTAAGATGACATGTAATAATGAATGCCATACCATTGAAATCAATAAAGATGAGCAGGTCATCATTTTTAAGAAAATTTCTTCGACGTAGGTCTCCATGTGAAATAAACTGACTCCATCCCCAGCCGCTTGGTGATCGGTAGCAGTTACATGAAGAATGATAGTAACCTATAATTGATGGATTGTCCCAAAAATATTTGTTTGTACCTGTAAATAAAAGATATGATGCTTAGATCATAATATTATACAGAATATATAGTTCAAGAGTACAGCAATGCAACACATCTTCGAAGCACTAATTTAAAAATGAGTTTGCACCTCATTTTGACGTAAAATCTTCCAGTCCCTTCTTGGCTTTTCTCATTCTAAATTTACAGTTCTTAAAGACTGCTTTGTACTTAAATCAGGCCTGGAGGCAAGCTGTCTCTATATGGAGGTTATAGACTGTTTTGTTCAGGATCAGTTGCCTTAGATTCCTTTTGAGCCTAGGTGGCGAAATGTCTTGGATTTTTTTCACTTTATTGTTTATAGGGACACTGATCTCAGCTGTTGCTTCTGGCACCTTCTTTAATGACCCTTATACTTGGTGACGTCTGTATTTATGAAGTTCCATGTCCAGGTAAATGTAGTCTGGTTCATCATTCCTGTCACTAGGGAGATGGTTACCTGGTTGTGGCCACTGCATCCCATCTGTTTTGGACATCTTACTGGAGATAACACCATCCCCAGGGCAGAGAACAAGGGCACGCTTAGCCTTAAACCTAATCCCCTGTTTAACACGCCACTGTAGAAAACAGTCCATGACAGAGGACAGGAAGTTGGACTCAGCGTGACATTAGCCTTTTCAAATCCCTAATCTATGTCTGGGAGATTGAAGTTCCTTAGGATAACCACCGTCTCCAATTTAACTGCTCTGTACATTTCCCCAACCAGTTGGGTGTTATGCTCCACTGAGCTGTTCAGTGATATTTAACACACAAACAGGGTGACTTTTCCATCCCCATTTTCCCCAATCCTGACCCAGAGAGACTCTGTGACTCTTTATGCCCCCCCCCCGATGTCCTCCTTGTCTTTGACAGTGTCTCACTGCTCCACTGAGGGACCCACCCCACTACAGAAGGGTGAAGTCATGGAACAACTGCAGGTGTCCATGACAATTATTCACCTGCAGTCACACATCACATATTTTGCCTTGGGTGAAGTGCCCATCTTCACTCAATGAAGACCATACACAGAGCACTTTGTCAGTGAAAGTGTCAGTGAAGTGCCACTGCATGTTGTTTTCACTAGGCTATGCTGTACTTGACTGGTGAAAACAATGCAAGTTGTCTTTAAAAAAAGAAAGTTGAGTTTTTGGTTTTTTGCAATTTTATAAACTTTATTGAAAAATGTAACCAAACATATATACACAATTAAAACCATGACCTGTCACAATGAGTTTGTCAGCTTGAGTATAATAACAACCCCCCACCCCTCCCGAAAGTTGAGGTATTTTAAAATGTTTACCTACCCCTCCACATACTGGCATACTGTTCCCACCTCAACCTCCATTGCCCAGAGCCTTTAAATCACAGTGGTCCCACCCTACTAACCCATAGGTTAAATATTTCATAACAGTTAAACAAACAAACAAAAAAATCATTGTGGAAAGTTGGGTAAAGTTAGGAAACATCACCCCTGCTATGCATAGTGATAGATTTCCATCATCAAAGGGCACACTGGATGGGCCAAGTGGTCCTTATCTGCCATCAAATTCTCTGTTTATGTTTCTAACACACCAGCCACACTGGCAGTGTTAAAATTTGCTGCATCTCTATATCTCACCCCATTTCCTGTCAAGCCTAGTCATTTGAAATAAATAGTTATTATCATTCTACCCTTGTGTCCCAGTCATTTAATCCCACCATTTGGGCATGGCAAGTGATATGGCTATGATAATTGCTCCCTCTACCCTTGCAACTAAACACTGTCTCCAATGTTCTGCTCCCTTTGAATACACATTACTAGGTGAGTGGTTCATAGAGAAATTTAAGTATATTAGGTTTTGAATAGACCACAGATTGTCCTTTGTCCATCATATCGACAAACTCTCAAAAATACTGAAACAGAGACTTGGTTTCTTCTTCCATATTAGAAATCTACTTATGCCAGAACTAAAACTAGGTTGGTCCAGACCACATTCTTACCCCTTTTAGATTATGTCGATTTCCTCTATGGCCAAGGCCCAAAGCTCTCCCTCTCTAACCTGGATGTACTCTACCATCGAGCTATACAATTCATAACTGGTCTCCCTTATGCCACACACCACTGTGAACTCTATGCCAAGGTAGGGTGGAGCTCACTAACATTAAGATGACAAAAGAACGCAGTGCTCTGGACCTACAGAGCAATCACTAATATGTTTCCACATTATATTATGAGTTGCCTGCCCACCTGTAGAGTTGGAAACTACACCTTGAGAAGCCTTTCTTACATCTCACTATCCATCCCTAAGGTGAGAACCGGATATGGCAAATCTGCAATAAGTCATGCTCTTCCTGTCATTTGGAACACAGTACAGAAAACTCTGAAGCTGTCAATCCCTGTGAAACTGAGCTTCTTTAAATTCCTTTACCAATGTTCTTTTTCAGAAATCTGTACTTGCTTCCATTAATGGAACTCTTACCACACCTATCCTAGGATTAGGACCTCTCTATTATAAGATCCTCTCCCCTATTTCTTTTCCTTGCCCTGCCCCTTTTCACATCATAGTAGTACCCTGACCTATTCCCTAAAATATGAAATGCCTTCCCCAAACATATCACTCTTCCTACCCCTCTGGCTTTGCCCCTTTCCTCTTTCTAATCCCCCCTCTCCTTACCCTTCTTTCTGCATAGGTTGCTGTTGCAGCTAATGTACATAGGTTTTTGTACCATAATATGTATGCTTCTTTCATCTAAGATATGTACACTTTCTCCTTGTTTACACTAGCATTACTACATGGTATGAACTCTAATTTGTTGTAACACTGTATATATCCCTGCCCTGTGAATTACTGTGTTGTTGTACTTCCAATTGTTGTAACATTGCATATACTGTTGCCTGTAGTTATATATGTGAATTCCCAGGCTCATCTTGTAAATGAGTTCTTCTTAATGATGCTCGCCTGGTTAAATAAAGATTGATTGATTAATTGATTGATTTGATTGAAGTGTTTTCATTAGGTCCTGACCTTCAAAGTGCAGCAGACTCTCATGTTTGCACCTTTTGCTGGATCCACTCCTAATATTGTTATGCATGCAAGTGAGAACAGTTACTCCTCTATGCTTCCTCAACTCCTACCACCATTGGCATCCTCTCCCAGTTTTCTCCAGCTCTGCTGTCCTTCCCTTGGGGCTACCCTACATATGTCTAATGCACTTGGTGATTCCTTGCATTAGTCCACTGCTGTATCCTCAAGTTTTAAATCTCTTCTGAGTGCTTTTTTCCATTCTTCTGGCCAGTACACACACTTCCATGTTGTGCAGGCACAGTCTGTCCTGAGAAACATGGAAACATAGAATAAGATGGCAGATAAGGACTAACCGGTCCACTTAGTTTGCCCATTTTCCTACTTGGTTTGGCAAACCCTACTTTTATCTGGACTGCTGTTCCCCCACTGTGCTGCACAGCAGGGTGCCTTTATGATTATCCCATGCACTTTTGAATCCCTGTACTGTTTTCACTTCCACCACCTCGGCTGTTAGGCCGTTCCATGGATCCACCACCCTCTCTGTGAAAAAATACTTCCTAGCATTCCCCCTAAGCCTCTCTCCTTCCATCAACATGTTATGTCCCCTTGTCCTTGTGCACTTTCTGCTCTGAAATATGATCCCCTACTGTACTCTGTTTATTCCTCTAAGGTATTTGAATGTCTTTATCATATCCCTTCTCTCCCTTCTCTCTTCCAGTGAATAGATGTTAAGTTCCTTGAGTCTTTCCTCACAAGGCTTGTGATACAGTGCATGTATAATTTTTGTTGCTCTTCTCTGGATGCTTCCATTCTATTTTGTTCATGAGATGCAGTCCCAAGGATTGGACATAGTATTCCAAATGAGGTCTGACAAGTGATCTATACAATGGCATCACCACTTTGCTCCTCCTACCGGTTATGCCCCTTCCTATGCACCCCAGCATTCTGTTTGCTTCCCCACTGCTTTTTCACATTGTTTTGATGACTTCAGGTCATCGGATATGATAACCCCTATGTCTCTCACCTGACTTGGAGTGGCTAGAACCTGCCACCCCATCCTGTATTCCTCTCTTGGGGTTTTGTGTCCCAGGTGAATTATCTTGCTCTTCCTAGCATTGAAACCCAACCCATGATCATTCCTCAAGTAGTCTAAGGTCATTTCTCATGTTACCTAGCCCCTCCTGTGTGTCGACTCTCTTGCACATCTTGGTGTCATCTGCGAACAGGCATACTTTACCCTCCAGTCCCTCTGTGAATTCTGGTGTGCCTTGCCCAAAAGGACCTCTAGTTACCAAGAAAATGAAGTGTCTCCATCATGCACCAGACTCTTTACCAAGCATTAGCCTGCCTAACTGATTCTGCTCCTCAATAGCCCAAAGACAAGAAGGATCTCAAAAAGGATCATCCTGGATATACTTGCCTTCAGCAACATCTCAGGTTCTGAAAATGACCTCCTCATGTCATGGGAACCTGTGATACTGATGACATTCATGCCAACAGGGTTGATGATTGTCTGCCCTTCCACCCATCTGCACTACATTGACCAGGATAGCACTTGTTTGACCTGTGCTAGAGGCAGATAAACCACCTTACATGAGTTTCCATTCTAGTCTAGCAAAGACCAGTGCACCTTCACCACTGCCATAACCAGAGTGTCCCTAATGACTGCTACTTTCCTGGAGTCCCTCCACAGTTCTTCCTTCCTCTACCTCAGCAGGTAAACTGCCCTTGTTCCTGAACTGCCCCATCATTTCCTGTCACCTGTTGACTTTTCCACTAGCATCCTGACCAACATGTGGCAGATACCTGTTGCTGGAGTCTACTGGCAACGTTGATCTCTTTTGACTATACCAATCCATCTTCTATCTCTAGCAGTTGAGATCACAGTCCCTGCACCATCTTTACTACCTTACCTGTCCATTCCAATCTTTACCCCCCTGGTCTAGTGCCTATGTACCTAGCCTCATTTTCACCAGTCTTCTTCAGTTGCCTGATCCTTTGCCTGTATCCCTATGCTACCTTTAACTGCCAATTCAGGCTGGTAATGTACCTTCTTAGAACAATCAACACCCTGCAATAACTGCAGATGTACACCCCCTGCCTTCCATTCACAGGATGGTGTATCTCACTCATCCCTGGCAGCACTCAAGTGGTGCTTCTCTCTCAGTATCCCACTCAGATAATGTTTTCATATTCTTGATATTATTATTACATGTTATCAGATGGAACTGCCACTATCTGACAGGCATGGGGTCATACCACTGTATGAAAAAATAGCGTGGCTAAAAATGCTGCAGCCAAACAGTGCTGAACACAAACAGCGTCGGGAAAAATGCTGACCTGTTTGTGACAGTGCACCCATTGAAAAAAATGGCTGTTTATGTTGTTTTCCGAGGGGCTTTGCCCCAGCACCCCCCCGCGTGTCTTCACGCCCCACACCCCTTGAACTTAAATAACTAACTAAGGAGGGAGGAAGGACTTCAGGGATGGGAGAGAAACTCATGGGGGAAGTCTGATTTAAAAAAAAATGCCAGCAAAAGTTTTAGCAGGGTAGCCCGGTTGGGGGGGTAACCAAACCACAATCCCAGGTCTCCCAATTGCACTGTGTGCTGGTACCCTAGTCACTCCACCATGGGAGCTGCTCAGCCAGGCACCCAGCACATGGCAACTTCTCCTCCCTCCACATCATCATGCAGTGACAGGGGTAGGGGTATATCCCTATCGCTCTTCTACCCCTGTCACTGCAAATAAAAGTGCTGTAAATACAGCACGGTTAACACCTCACTGTCTTACATGCACGGAATTGATCTGGTACCTATCTGACAAATGAGGCAATTGCTAATTAAAAGGCTATGCCTGTGATACAATGGGTGAGCAAACAGCCACACACCCCCTTCCTGAGCTATATAAGCAGTTCCTCCCAGCCTCCCTCTGAAGCACATTTTCTTTGCCCCCACCATCCTCCCCTCCTCCTCCAGTAGCTTGACTCTCTCCTTAGGGGTTTCTTCTTAAGGTACCTTTAGTCATGGAAACCTTCCCACAGCACCTCAAGGAGTGGAACCCTCTTCGAGTGTTCCTTGCCTTTGGTACCACAGGGTGGTAATTCCTCATGGGCTAGAGAGTGTGAGTGACAACAGCAAGTTAGCACAGCTGCACATGCATAACACTAAACTGGTTGTGTAGACCATTGAACAAACAGAATGTTTAAAAACATAGAAGCATTGATATAGAACAGTAGGAATCCTTTTTTCAATAAAATCTACATTTCAGTTCCAGGTGTAATTATGGTCTGAAGAGTTCAATGTAAATGGTTTTCATGGTACTACTGCACATTGTTACCTATTCATTTGCATGTATTAATCTATTATTTTTGATTTCAGATGACCCTAGTATTAAAGGAAAAACATGGTCTTACTACCACTGGAAGCAAAATCCTCTTCTTTGACTTACTCACTGCTTAACAAAAATGTTGTTCTGTCAGTATACGTTTTATGGCAAGTATTGCAGGCATACAGTTGTGGTTTCATGATGTGTGTATCTATATAATAAAGTCTGCATATAGTCCAGCAAGTCAAGTAAAATTATTTCATACTGACCTTAAGCTAAGTGTAAATTTGACTCTACAGATGTAAAAGACCTGTTCACTACTAGAATAAAGCTCTCTTCTCCCTTCATTTCAAAAATTATTTTTATGAAAACCTTAGTAGGTTTCCTTACCTGATATAAGCTGGTCTCTGTTAGTGGTGAAGCTGTTGCTGGATGTCATTCTAACTCGTATGTCAGAGTCCTGATCAACAACCATGACAGTTACTTGTCTGTTTCCAACTGGCCATTGAAGAACATGATCATTGACACCACTAGTCATCAGGAAAAAAACACCTATGTAGTCTGGGTAATCTGTATTGGGACCATGAGGATAGAGTATAAGTGAAAAACCATAACCTTCTGGATTGTAATAACGTGGACTATAGAAATAGTCTCCTATTTTGGTGTTTTTCAGGACAGTTGAGAGGTTTTTAATTTGCCAAACACCGCTGGGGCAGGAGGTGTCTGTAAGGCTGATGTCATCAATAAAAATTCCTCCGCTGGAGCTTGATGGATCACCCTTAACACCTTGAAAAACATATCGGAATTTGGTTTTGGCACTTAACCTCACACTGGCAATCTTCCATGAATGGTCATTGTCAGCTACAATAAAGAAACAAAGCAGGAGAGTGATAGAGTTTTAGTTTTGATTGATTTAAAAACAGTTTTAGAACTGGAATACAAACAGTTCTCATCAATAAAAATACCACTTATGCACTCTTATTTGCTGCTATCAAACTCTATATATTAACAATGTGCTTACTAGAAAATGATTATATATAGACATGCAGCATATAAAACACAAACAAATTATTGTGATAGCACTAAAGGAAGGATTGCCATGGGATGACAACTTCAATAAAGTTACACTTCAAAGAAATAGGAAATTACACATGCTCCCAAATGCAAACCATTATGAATGGAATATGAAAATAATTTTAAAGTAGTCCTTACAAGGAGCATACTTTTATCTGTGATTTGCTGTTTTCAACCTGTTTTGATTATTTGTGGGGTCTTTTGACATTGTAAAAGTTAAACTAGACACAGTTCTTTTATGGTGATTTGCAGATTCTACCTACACCACAATGCTTTACCTAAGGGGATATGTAAAATGTATATTTCTTACTAACAGATAGACAAACAGACAGACTGATCAATTGATGGATAATCCATGAAAAAACTAAATTATGACTCATCTGTTTCATGTAGCAAGTTATATGTTTGGTACTATACTTTCTCATAAACTATGGAAATTCATTGCAAAAATAAAATATGTTAAAGATCACCTATTCTGGTGCTTCCCTCATAACACACATAAGGACCCTATCTGATCACAAGTCTACTGCTGCACATGTTTGAATTTATTGCTGCCTGCATACTTGGAGGGAAGGGATTGTATTTTGGTTCCACAGAGCCAAGAACCCAATCTCTTCCACTTCCATATATGAAGACTTACTTCACCTCACCTCACCTCACCTATTCTTACATCATAAAACATGCTAGTGCGGTGGCACGTCTCCAAACAGAGAAGTGGAAGGGATCTGGCTCTCAGCTCCATGGAACCAAAATATGATCCCTTCCCACCCAATATACAGGCAACAATAAATTCAAACTTATGCAGGAGTGGACTTGGGGCCAGGTAAGGGCCTTTGTGTGTTTTTTTTGGGGGGGGCAAGTCAGAAAAGAGCAGGAAAGGTGCTCTTTAATGCATATGTTATGTTTATAAAGCCACATAAAGATAAAAATGCAGAGGTAGGTTTTACAACTCTAATAAATACCTGCTCCCCATCCCCTATCCTTATGACCCCAGATGAAACTACAGGCCTGGGGTTGTGTCCATGGATCTGCTGCTTCAAGTTACAAGTCTGAGGCCTTGACACATGGGTGTCCTATACAGTAAATGTCTTATCTGAAATAGGACTGTTCACAAGGAAGCAAACTTGTTGGGTAGAGCCTCAGACCTACAGGTATAGCTTGCTTTATAATGACAGCGGTCCAAAATGTGCCAGACGGGTACCATACATTTGCATTTTGCTTTTTAATGTTTAGAGTGACTATTTAATAAAAGACAATGAAGATGAAGAGCCTGGAGCCTGGTGTGAAGTTGTGTTTGAGGTGGTAAGTGCCTGACTTTGAATTTGTGTGGTTGCCTGCTGCTGTCAAGGAACACCACCATCCCAGTGCAAACTTTTTTATTACCTGAGCTACTGTCAAAGGAGCAGATTCATGGTGCCTGGCCCCAAACCTGAAATCACTATTTGAGCTGAAGACCAATTGGGAACAACTGTGGACCTCTATCTTTCTTTTTAAAGGGACTTGCAGGCCCTGTGCAAAGCAACTCAGCACATTTGTGGCCACAGCCCTGAACCTGCAGCTAGTGTTGAGTGCTGTGGGCTCTATGCAAAGCAGCAGATCTATGAGCATGGCTCCACATTTGTAGCTTATGAACACTATGTGAAGCCTCAGACTATTGGGGCATGATCCCAGATTTATAGCTTACTTTGTGTAGGGCCCTGCAGGCCCTACATGAAACAACAGATGCAAGATACATGATCTTGGATCTGAAGCTTGCAGCAGCATACCTGAGGGGCATGACCTCAGTTCTGTAGAAACATAGACTTTGATGGCAAATAAGGACCAATTGGCTCACCTAGTCTGCTCATTTCCCTACCTACTGGATAAGCTGCAGATCCTAGTTAACCAATAGCCTATTTCTTCCTACCCACCACAAGAATTGCTTTATGTCTGTTCCATGCATTCTTGAATTCTCCCACAGTTTTAGACTGCACAACCTCCTCAGGAAGGTGCTTCCATGCATCCACCACCCTCTGTGTGAAAATACTTCCTCATATTGCCCCTGAGCCATCCCCTCCATCTTCAAATTGTGTCCCCTTGTTCTGCACATCTCTTTTTTCTGAAATATGCTACCCTCTTGGACTTTATTGATTCCACTGAGGTACTTAAAAGTTTAAATCATGCCCCCCTGCTCCCTCCTTTCCTGAAGGGTATACGTATTAAGCTCCTTTAGTCTCTCCTCATATGGCTTCTCTTGCAGACCCTGCACCATTTTAGATGCCCTCCTCTGGACTGCCTCCATCCTGTCTATGTCCTTGTGGAGACAGAGTCTCCAGAACTGGATGTAGTACTCCAGATGGGGTTTCACAAATTGTTTGTACAGAGGGATAACAACTTCCTGTTTTCTGCTGGTGATGCCTCTCCCTATACATCCCAGTATCACAGTATCCCCCTGCACAATTTGTCTTTGGTTTAATAGGGTATGTTGGAATGCATATCGTTGTGTGAATATCATTAGTCTTTTGGGCTTCGATGCCTCCCCTCCATTACTACTTTCTGCTGTCTACCCTGCAGCTGAGAGGCTTTATCTCTTCTTTGCCTCAAAGAGTCCAGCATATAAAGTTGCTACAAAGTCCTCAGCCATGTGGTCCAGATGTGAGTATTTAGCTTAAAACTGCATCTGTTAATCTAGTTGATAGGGCAAATCAGGTCCAAATATAACATGTATTATGTTCTATGGCTGTATATATTGCAATATAATGGTCTATGGAAACTAGAAATGTTGTGTTGACATCTGTGTATGTTTGCCTGGATTCCTAATCCCTCAGAATAAAATAGTACTTTTCTTTTATTCTTATATTAGCCTCATGGTATTATTATTGGACACTCTAAAAGTGTAAGCAATACCTCAGATGTAATATTATAGCACACAATCCAAAATTTAACAGGCTAGGGAATGTGGGATGGGCATTAGTGTTGAAATCGCTAATGCCACATTTCCATACCTTTGAAGCTCTTTAACCATAAAAGATGCATTAAAGTAGTTTGTTTCCATTTATTTTCCCTACTTTAAAAAAAAAGATATGTAAAAAGCAACATCTTAGGTTCATTTGTGCACAGCCCTGGACCTGTAGTGTGCTTCAACCAGGACCCTGTATACCCTATGTGAAGCAGTGGATCCATCAGTTATGGCACCCTGGGGGTCCTATACTAAGCAGCATGCCCATCATGCATGGTACCCAATCTGTATCTTGCTTCACACATGGCTCTATGAGACCTATATGAAGCAGCAGACCCATTTTATATGGTATTGAACCTGTAGCTTGCTTTGTTCAGATTTCTAAGGACACTAAAGAAAGTAATGCAGTCATCTGGCATTATTCCTGCCCTGTAGGATGCATTACATTGACAAGGCAAGGCTAGGCAAGTTTTATTTAAAAGACTCCCAATCCCAGATGCTCCAAGCATTGTACATAAAAATTAATATAAAAATAATTTTAATAAATAAGCATTATCAAAAATAAAATAACAAATAAAATAATAAAAATAATAAAGAAAATCGGGGAAATATCAATATAACAAGTCAGAATAGGACAATATTTACATACCTGTGTCTGGAAAAGCCTGCTCAAAAAGGAAGGCCTTGAGGCATGCCTTAAGTACCTCCACTGAAGGGGCCTCCCTAATAGATGGTGGTAGCGAATTCCACAGGACTTGGCTGGTGATGCTAAATGTTCTATCACTGGCAGTTTTTAACCTCATCCTGGGAATCTCCAGGATGCCCCTTGAAGAGGGGAAGAGGTAGCAGACTGAAGTAGTAGGTGTAAGGAGGTCCACAAGTTAACCAGGGCTCAGGCTGTGTAGGGTCTTAAAGGTGAGCAAGTCCAATTCAAAGAGGATCCTCCATCTGACCAGTATAGTTCACACAGCACAGGGGAAACATGGCAGTACTTAGGCTGCCCCATCAGCAACCTGGTAGCTGTGTTCTGCACTAGCTGAAGCCGGCAGAGGTTACACCTGAGACCCGGAGATATAGCACATTACTGTAATCAAGCCTCAACATCACAAAGGCATGCATGAAGGTGGGGAGGTCCAGGGGCAGAACCAGGGGCTTAATCCTGGTGATATTCCTTATATGGCAGAAGCTAGTATGCATCATGGCTGACACCTGAGCCTCAAGTGTCAGGCTGCTATCCAGAATAATGCCCAGGTTATGCTTCCTGGAGGAGGCATTCAAAGGCACAGAACCCAGGACAAGTTCTGTCTGTGCACCCAAGGCCGTCCTATCATGCCCTCAGTTTGACTCCGCTACCAGTACCTCTGTCTTATCGGGCTTAAGTCACAACCAGCTGGAGGCCATCCAGGCATTGATTTCAGCAAGGCAGCTGTTAAGCATGTCTACAGCATTGGATGTCCCAGATGCAAAGGAAAAATACAACTGGATATCATCAGCATAGCAATGAAAACCCAAGTCATATTTCCTAATGATCCCTCCTGGGGGCAGCATGTACATGATGAACAACACTGGCTACAAGACAAGACCAAACCCTGAGGTACTCCACAAAACAGGGGACATGGAGAGGAGGATAAATTCCCCATCACTACCCTCTGTCTCCTGCTTGTGAGAAAGTACTCAAACCAGCAGATGACTGTGCCAGCATGTCCACAAAATTCCCTCAGGTGGTCAAGCAACATGCAATGGTCCACCATGTCAAATACTGAGGAGAGATTGAGGAGACTGAGAATTGTCCCTTCTCCTTGATCTCTCATCCTGAGAAGGTCATTGTGCAACTGAACTAATGTAGTTTCTGTGCTATGCCTCACCCAAAACCCAGGCTAGAGAGGTTTGTATAGATCAAAGGCCATGAGGTGTTCTTCAAGCTGAAGCATCACAATCTTTTCAACAACCTTACCCAGGAATGCAAGTTTGGAAATTGGACAGTAATTTGCTATGACACCAGGGTCCAAAGATGGCTTTTTCAGAAGGGGTCTCACCAATGCCTCCTTTAAGGCATCAGGAAAGACCTCCTCAGACAAGGAGCACTAGACAATTAAGGCAAACACTGGGCCAATGGAATCGACACATCCCATCAAGAAATGCATCAGCACCGGGTCCAGTTCACAGTACATGCACCTCAGCCTGGATGCAACCCAATTGATCTCAACAACCTCCACTGGTCTAAAGTCACCCCAACCAGGCAGAGTGCTCTCTGGACATCTGAGGTGATCACTGTTGGCCAAATAATGGCCCATTGGTGGAATTCCACGTCTGATGGCAGACACTCTACCCATGAAGAACTGAGCAAACACTTCACATAAAGCATTTGAACAAATTTTTTTCAGCTGCAGACAGGCCGGGTTTAGCAACCTATCCACAGTCATAAAAAGCACGGTTGGTCAGTTCTTCCCAGCTGCAATCTCCCTGGACAGGAACTCTGCCTTCTTATGGTTAATTGCCCTTTGGTACTCACTATAGTAAGCATGCATGGCCAGCTTGTCCCCATCCGGACAAGTCCTCTGCCAGCAGTGCTCCAGCCTCTGACCCAGAGTCTTCATCACCTTGAGCTCCCCATCAAACCATAGAGACCTCAAGTGAGAAAATCTGGGTCATACATGGACCAGTGCAAGGGAGTTGGGTGCCTTAGACATTACTTTATTATAGGTGATGACTGTAGTGCATGTACCCCTGCCACATGCAGTGTCCACACTAGATAGATCAGCTGCCACCTGAAAACCTTCTGGGGTTCCACCCCTCAAAGGGCAGTAGCTGACCATCTCCACAGGTGAAGGGCTCTCAGGGGGTGTCCCAAGCAGGAACTCTACTGTGCAATGGTCAGACCAAATGACCCAATCAGTCATGAGGTTATTAATCTCAAGCCCCGGTGTGAAGATCAGGTCCAACACATGGCCACCCTGATGGGTCAAGGAGGAAACTTTCTGTGACAGGCCTAGTAATTGCATTAACTGCAGGAAGTTGTAACCAAGCCTAGAAGATTTTCATCAGGCCATACATTGAAGTACCCTAGAATTCAACATCTGGGGGCCTCCCATGTCTCACCGATGATGAAATTGGCTATCTTCTGCAAAAATTCTCCAGGCACCCCAGGGGGTGGTGAATAAGGAGAATTCTACAGCCTGTGCCTGGATGACAATGCATGGCCACACATTCAAAAGAACCTAGTATTCCCACTGGGTGCATGGTGACTCCCTGGTCAAATCTAAAGCAGATGGCAACTCACCCGCCCTTATGGTCCACTCTGGGGCAGTGTACAACAGAGTACCTGGGGAGGATGGCACAGCAAAAAACATGGACAGCATCATCACCCATGCAGGTTTCCATAATGCACACCAGATCAACCGACGAAACATGACCCTCAATAATTGCAGTCATATTTCTTATTGACCTGGCATTGCATATCACTGCAATCAGGAGACTGGTGGACAATGCAGCCCCTCTGGCTATCTGCCCACTTGGTCTGGCAAGAGCCCTGGGATGGGAACCAAACACGTCTCGCCTCAGCCCCAGTGAACCCCAGGCACCTTCTAACCTCTATCCTGCTACCTACTGATGTGGATGAGGTGCCCCACCACAATAGATCTGTATGATTCCTCTGTATTCCAACCTCCTGACAGCGATGTGCTGTCATGCTAGTAACAGGGAGGTCAGAAAAGAGCTGCAGATCATACAGCAGGGATGCCCCATACATGATCCTGGCACTCCTTAGGCCCCCATCCAACCCCAGACACATCCTGTCTGACAATACTAACCCCAAAACTTACACTTTAACTAACTAAAAATACACTCACTCAAGCAACCATACACTAATACAAAACCAGCATAGTACCATCCATACACTCGCACATTCAAGCTAAAAACTCAGACCCACCAATAACCCCCAACTCTTCATCGCCAACGAGAGCAAGAGTAAGTCCAGTATTGAGTTCCTCAGAAAAAAGGAGAGCACAGTCTGCAGCTCAGCAAACAAGATGTACAAAACAGGTCAGTTCAAGCAGATAAAATGCAAAACATCAATCAGAATGCAGCAATAAAAAATATCACCAGCCTACTGTTTAGCAGCTGAAGGCCCTTTCACCACCTCCAGTCACTGCAGAGATGACCCAGCTAGGCCAGCCTCAAAAACGCTGAACAGGATGGGTCCAGGGAATGTCCCCCAAAACTGCTCCTACCAGATTTGGAGTCCCAGGAAAGAAGCCAAAGGACCAATGACTGCTCCTCTTTGATAATCCTGGGGGCACACGAAAGCTTTCAGAACTCTTTCTTCCCCAGAGCAAACCACACAGGGAAAAACATGGATGAATAGGCCCAATGGATAATCAAAGGGTCCACCAAAAGTCTGCAAAGGCTCTAGTCCTTGAGAATAGTCTCTGGTCCCTGAAAACAGATCACACCAGCATACAGATGCAATAAGCCACCAGACAATGAACCAAAAGCCTTGAGAACAACACAGAGTTGCCAGTAAACAGTACCATGGAAGATAATGTGTAGAAGCATACTCTGTATCTCAGTCTCCCAGGAATTCAATCCGGGGTGGCAACCATCTCTCCATGCACCGTTGGCCCTCTTGTAACAAAGAAGCACCTTCAGGACAAATAGGGACCTCCACTACCATCCATTCTTGGTCAGAAGATGGAATCCAATTGCACCACAACACTCCTGAGCCTCAGCCTAGTCCTCAGAATAGTACGAGACCGGACCACAGATCCGACATGATGGTCAGCATCAGACAGCAAGGTGCCCAGGGAGCAAAAGCAACAAAGTCATCAGGTCCCAGGTAACACCAAATCCTGTAGGGCTGGCAAGGTAAGCAAGCTGCATTCAGAGCCCTAGCTAAAAAGTAAAGAAGTTCACTACCTAAGCTTGCTCACTCTCCTGCCCTATCTCACACTAAAAAAAACTTATCACCCTACCTAACAATGCTATAAATTTAGGAAATCTAGTCGACAAACAACCAGAAAACAAATGCATCCAATATAGCTCTCCAAAAGAGGTTCTCCAAATTGGGTATTGTGGGCCACTTACAAGTAACCTGTCAGATAGGTTTGCAAAAGTTGTAACTTGGGTGGTTATGAGATGTGACAGTGAGTATCCTATCCCCCAAATTTTTGTTTCACATGTAAAAAAAATTTTAAAGTTATGGGTGATAGAAAAAAACTAACTCTGCATGTGTTGTGTTTTTTTTCATCTGATTTTGCAGATGACGATCAGGTCAGGAGGGGGAGGGCTATACCAGTCACCAAATGTGGGTTAGAGTAAAGATATATACAGAGTTTACTGTGGGGGGGGGGTTGCTAGATGGAGAGTGAGGGTGAGAGTACATTTAACTTGGATGTGAGGTGAGAGGGTGAAATAAGTTCTAGGGGTGGCTGAAGGTAGGAGCTTGTATAACTTGTGTGGAGGGAGGATGTTATTGGTGCTATATAGTGTGTGACTGTGGGTTTTTTTTTAAGATAGAGTTGTTTTTTTTAAGATCTCTCTCTCTCTCTCTCTCTCTCTAGAGATATATATATTTATACCATGGGGGTGAGATCAATGCCAGTGAAATAAACCATGTTATTTTCACTGGAGTGAAATAAATCCTGATGACATCAGCAGAGCTAAAATAAATACCATTTATATCCACTCTGCTGACATCACTCACCTGCATCTGAAAACACTAACAACCCCTGTAATTTGCTGAGTTCTAAAACAGGCCCTACACTGAAATTAACACAATTAAAACAGATAATGACAGTCACCTGCAGCACTCCTTCTAAATGTAACAATCTCCAAATCTCTTGTGCTGCATTTCAAAACCCGAGTTTAGTACATTACTGAATCCTGCATTGCCACATATTGACCTACAAAATGAACAACAAATAACCAGTATATTGCAAACACACAGCTTGTCACAGAACAGAACCTCCCTCAGGCAACCAATTACCAAAACACAGCACACCCAATCAAGACACACACACACCAACCAACAACAGCTCACTACAACAACCCATTCATAAAACTTCACACACACACACACACACACACACACACACACACTACCACAGCACCAGCATCATTTAAAGTGACATGAACCTCATAACAACAAACATACCTCTCTCACTGAAATTGGTCTCACCACCATGGTATAAATAGCACACATGATGGGCAGATCATGGAATATGGAAAATATTCTCACTCCTGCATTGTGAGCACTGTATATTTCACTCGTGCCTTCGGCACCCGTGAAATATCCAGAGCTCACTCTGCAGGAAGATATATTCCGCCATCCTGCCATCATGTATCCCCTATATATATATATATATATATATATATATTTATTTATAGACATTATATTAAACTGGTGCGGTTGCACCAGTATAGTTAGGGTTGAGTAAGCAGTTTAATGTTAAACCCCAAATATTGCATCTTAATAACTTTACACCATTAAATGGATTTGCATGAAATTTGGAATGCACGGTCTCATGTGGAAAATCTCTTGATTTGCCAAGTTGTGTTTCGGTCGGACTTGCGGGTTTTGTGCAGCAAAGTGCTGAAAAACTAGTTTGCCGCTTTTTTTGGCACTTTTTTGCTGATTTTTGCCCATCATGCTGTGGCCACACTGTTTAGTATTTTGGTCTGACATTTTAAGGGTAGAAAGAGGTTTGGTCAAAGAACAATCCAGCATTGGTTTGGTGAAAAAATATTAATCCGTTCCAAAGCTATTTCATTTTGAATTTTTGGGATCTGAGCATGCTCAGTTCACTCCAAGATTTATATGTATGTTTTGCAAAAGAGAGTTGGGCTCATGATCAGGGTTTTGTCAGCTCACGAACGGGGAGTTATAAAATCCCCGTTCATGAGAAAAGATTCTTCATTGGCGAGTTGCCATTTTGTTTTCATTTTTTTCCCCCAAACAAAATGTCATTGCTAGCCCCACGGGTGACTTCTTACACAAATAAGGCATGCGTTTGTTCATAATGACACCCTCTACAAAACCATGCATTTGGTTTCCTTCATTTTGGCCAAAAAATGGCCACTTTACATTTTAAAATTCTTCATTTGTGACTCGTTAGCAAGGTGACAAAATATCCATTCACAAGCCAATCCCCTTTTGTGAGGTAGCAAAATCCTTGATCATGACTTAGGGACCAGATGGCCCTATCTCACAAATAAGGACTGGCTCATGAACAGAGATTTTGTCACTTGGCAAAAGGAGATTGGCTTGCAAAAGGGGATTTTGTCAGCTCATGAAAGGGGATTGGGTTTTTGAATCCCCTTTCACGAGCTGACAAAATCCCCTTTTGTGAGGTGTCAAAATCACCTTTACAAGCTAATCCCCTTCATGAACTGACAAAATCCTTGATCATCATTTCACAAGCAGATTGGCTCGCAAAAAGGGATCTGACACCTTGCAAAAGGGGATCGACTCATGAAAGGGGATTTTGTCAGCTCGCGAAAGGGTAGTGGTTTCTTAATTCCTAGTTCTCGAGCTGACAAAATCCCCATTCATGAGCTGTCAAAATCCCCTTTCGTGAGCTGACAAAATCCTTGATCATGACTTTCAGCCCAGATGGCCAAAATCTGACCATCAAGGATTCCTCGCAAATGGGGATTTTGACAGCTTGCGAAAGGGGATTGACCTTGTGAATGGGGATTTTGCCACCTCACGAACTAGGAATTCAAAAAACATTGCCAGTGCACTGAGAAAAAACAGCTTGATCTTTTGGGGAGCACATCTATTTGCTCCCAATAATTCGCTCCCTGACATCCCGCTCCTGACAGTTCGCTCCCTACTAGCTTGCTCCCATTCCATTTCGCTCAACTTCTTTTCACTCTCACTGTCACTTAAGGTCAAAACAAGATTTCCCAGCTCTCTCCACCCAGGTTTCATTTTCATGCATGAACTCACTCTCACGTAGAATGTAGATGATGGAAGTATGCAAGTCAACACTGTCTGTTTTCTCATTAGTGTACTCATTTCTTAATCAGTAACTGTTTAAAAACACTGTTGTTTCAATCTTTTATTTACAATTTCATGGAAGCACCCACCTTGCCTGATGCTTTCTCCATCTCAAGAATGACTAGGGTCATACATATAGTCAGTAAAGAATTATCCCGAGATGAAGCTCACTGTGCGTGATAAGACTCAGCAGGAACATGCCTGTCTTTTGGCTTGAAATTTGCAGGGTATAAAGGGGGTGTCTAGAGATGAGAATTATGCTGTTTGGTTGTAAAAAAAGGTCTATAGTTCCATAGATATGCCATCACGAAGTTGAGGATTTTCCATAGAATAATACTATAGTGCCCCTAACGACTTTTGGTGCCTGTATATTGGAAACAATGTGAGATTCGGATTTAGTTCACTTACCTCATGTGGAGATTTAGAAGTCATGATTGCAATGGCAGTGGAATTTTTTTCATAGCTTGTATGGTTACTGAGATATTGGCAAATTAATGTTACAAGAGTTCCTTTTCATGCCTACAGGGCTACTGCCTAGCTCTGTTGTTATGTGTCAGTGGGAGCGCAGGGCCCAGAGGGTTACGCTCCCACAGGCATACTCATTATGCATACAAATGGACAGCTTGGTGAGAGCGTGTATTCAAACTTTTCAAAAGTAAGGAAATTCATTGCAAAAACCTTGTTAATGCATCAGTAAGGGTTAAAGCAACAAAAGTGGGGAAATGAGATGTTAGGGTTGAACCACTAATCCCCCCACCCTACCACCAGACACACCCATCCACCACACACTGACAGATGTCGGGGTGTGCCATGGGATGTGAGGCCTAACTCTCATGCCATTCTCCTTTACTGTAGCAGGTTAATCTGTTTACACATGGAATGGGGTGAGAGTTGAGACTGATGACCCCATGGCACACCCTGGCATCTGTCAGTGTGTGGAGGATTGATGGGTGAGAAGGAAGGGTGGAGGGTTAGAGACTCAACCCTAACATCTCATTTCCCCACCTTTGTCTCTTTAACCCTAACTGATGCATAAACAAAGTTGTTTTTGCTATATATATATATATATATATATACATATATGTATGTATATATATTTATGCAATGGGGTGGAGATAAAGAGAGTGTGATAAATTCATTTATCTGAGTACCTGTAAGCATAAATTTCATTTATGTATACAGTGCTTATGTCATCAGTTGTTTATCCACACAGTGCTTATGTCATCAGCCATTTGTCTATACAGTGCTTACGTCATTTAGAATGGTCAGCGTCAGTAGCAGTATTAACCATATTCAAATGCAAATAACTTTAAAACGAAAAATGATAGCATGGTACTGTGAGCACTAAAGTTGTTCAGCACAGAACGATCTACAAAATGAGTGGTGTTTTATTTATTAATACCATTTAGATTTTTTGATAATTAGCAAAAACACAGCAGGAAATTCATATTTTATTTTCATTTTGTCCGCAAACAAATATAAATAATTTTAAAATGAAAAATGATAACATGGTACTGTTAGCACAAACTTTATTCAGTACAGAAATATCTACAAAATGAGTGGTGTTTCATTTATAGATACTGTTTAGTTTTTTTCAGAATTAGTGAAAAACAGCAGAAAATTCCATTTTTGGGCACTTTTTCATCAAACAAATGCAAATAACTTAAAATCAGAAAATGATAGTATGGTATCTCGAGCACAAAAGTTGATCAGCATAAAAATATCTACAAAATGAGAGGTGTTTCATTTCTAGAGTCCTTTTAGATTTTCTATAATCAGCAAGAAATGGCAGAAAATTACATTTTTATTCACTTTTTTGACTAACAAATGCCCCTACAAAAGCAAAAACAAAAGAATTGCATAAATGGAATATGCAATGGAAAACTCATGTAATAAATGATTTATCTGCACTCGAGCAGTTTGACCTCGGACAACTCACTTGTGGCTTACGCCACTTGTGACTTTACCTGAGGTCAAACTGCTCTTGTGCAGATAAATCATTTATTACACTTGCTTCCATTGCATATCCCATATATATATATATATATATATATATATATATATATATAAAATCTTTTCAAAAAAACAACATTAATGTATCAATGAGGGTTTGTATCAAACCATAAAAAGGAAGGAATTATGAAGTTAGAGTTTTCAACCTTAACACACCACTCCAACCCTGCACCCACCGACAGGCATGGGGGGGGGTGCCTTGGGTTCAGCAGCCTTAATGCTCATCCCATTACATAAGTAAATAAGCTGAGATGGGCTCAGTAAAGAAGAATAGGATGAGCGTTAGGGCTACTGACCCCAAGGCACACCCTTAACACCTGTTGGTGTATGGAGGGTGTGGTGGGGTGTTAGGGTTAGAATCCAATGTAGTATTTCCATCCTTTTTATGGTTTGATATGATATGGTTCACATATCTGACTGACTTAGAGCAGGGTTGCACGCCCATTGGCTCATCTCTGAACCACGGGTGTGCAGCCCACCAGCTGTCAGTTGGCGGGCGGGCGGGCGGCAGGTGGGTGGTGCTGCTGCCTGCCGGCTGATGGGAGGGAGCGGGTGGGGGCTCCATGGGTGGTGGGGTGGGGCGACTAGATCACCAGGAATTTCTGACGTGGGGGATGAGATGCCCCCCAATCGGCTACTGCGGTCCACTGCACCACCATGGATATTGGACTTGGGGAGGCCTGCTGCCCGTGATCGGGCTACTCGGGGGTGGGAGAGGAGTTTCATTATGCCCATGATCGGGCTACTCAGGGGGTGGGGAGGAATTTATTATGCCTTGATCGGGCTACTGAGGTGGGGTGGGGGAGGAATTCCATTATGCCCACGATCGGGCTACTCGGGGGTGGGGGATGTTTCGTTATGCCCGCTGATTGGGCTGCTGGGGTGACACTTCAGGCTGTGCTCGGGGCATGGGGGTGCCACCAGGTGCGGCAGAAACAAGTCGAGGGCCACCCACAGCTGGCAGCTGCTGCGTTGCACCCTGCAATGCAGCAGCTCACCTGTGGGTGGCCCTCGACTTGTTCCTTTTTTTTTCAGCATAACTTTGTGCAGGTGCAGGTAGGGGTTGCGCCTGCATAACTCTGCATGGCCTGGGCTGAATATTGGGCTGTGCAGTTTATGCATGGGCTTGCCCCCCCACCTGTGCCTGCATACATTACTGATGTGCCCCGGTGCATCGGGATTTGTGCAGGTGCACTTTTCCCTTTTAAATATTGCACCGGGGTGCATCAGTGGGTTGTGCATGGTGTAACACTGTTGCGCCATGCGCAACCCTTTTGAATATCTGGGCCTTTATGTCTGCTATGTTTGTATTGTATATGTATGTTTATGTATGTATTTTAGTGGATGTATGTAATTTTGTATGGGTCGCACCTGTAAAAGGAACTAGTTCTCCAGTGTGCTTACCCATTAAGCGAATAAACAAACAAACAAACAAACAAACAATTTATATCAACCTCACAAAAGCTTTCAACACAGTCAACCACCCCCTCCTCTTAGATGCCCTCCATGAAACTGGCCTGTCAAATGACACAGTTGGGTGGTTTTGTAGTTACCTTAGAAGTAAGTCCCAATGAGTCAAAATAAATGGCATCTTATCTGATAGCAGGCAAGTGTTATCCAGTGTTCCCCGAGGCTGGATCTTGGGCCCATTACTCTTTAGCCTCTTCCTCAGTAACCGCCCCCAGCCATGCTGTAATAATATGCTGCTATATGCAGATGATGCAATCATTTATTTAAATCTACCTGACCCATTCCCATTTGAAACACAGCTCCAGGTTTGTTTGTCTGACATTGAGGCCTGGTTTAAAAACCATAAGCTGCTAATGAATTACAAGACCAAGACCATGCTCTTCTCTATCCCTGCACAACAGGTACACATCACACAAACTAACCATACTGAACAATGAAGGCTCACAGCTTGAAGATGTCCCAAATTTCAAGTACCTTGGTAAGATACTGGATGCCTTTCTCTCTCTCTCCTATGGTACACACACACTGACCTTGCTGGGAATGCAGTTAATACCAGGCTAGGACTGCTATACAGGCACAGGCACTGCATGACCCCAGATGTGCTCCAAACCACTGTAACTAGTTCAATTCTATCATTGACTACGGCTTAGTTGTTTATGGAGCAGCCATTGACACCACACTCAAATGGATCTGCACAACCCTCAGCAAGGCATGCAGGTTGATTACTGGAGCTCACAGGCTAATGCAAACGTGCAATCCAACTGGTTAAACCTGAAGGGCAGAATTTCCCTATCAAACATGCCTTCTGGAAAAAAAAATCAGTCTTGGCCAATCTACCTCTGTATCTCAGAAATATCTAATGCCCACATCTAACCCTCACCAAACTCGGGGCATGTCTAAACTGGTGTATCGCATTCTTTTTTGTCACACCTCCCAGATACAGCATTGCTTGTCATACAGGGCTCCCTGCTGGCTAAATAACCTCCCCACTGGTATTCAGGAAGAGTCCAGTATTGGCCATTTTAAGTGTAATCTTAGGAAACATCTCTCTGCACTTAGTAGCTGTGACTGCTGACTATAAGTCACTCCTCTCCCTATGTGGCACCTTTGCTTTCCCTCCCACCCCCCTTAACATCCCACTCCCTCCCATTTTGCTCACTTCCCCACCCCTGTTCTCACCCCATATCTCAAACACCCCATCTCTCACTACTTCCTTCCTCCCACCCACCTACTCTTGATGATGATCCCACCACCACTACCCTGCACTCTCAATACCTCCTCTACCCCCACCCTCTATGGTATTCAATATAGTCTCACCCTACCTACCTCACCCCTTCCCCTATCATGGCTGCACTCTCCACTCTACTTCACATCCCCCTATAAGTGTACATAGTTTCCTCCTCTCCCACCATACTGTACACCTCACCCTTCACCCTCTAACAATGCCAACCTCTGGCAGCATTATTTTCTTACTATTGCCGTACTTTTGTCTTGATCTGTATGTTGGTTATGTTTTTCATAGGATGTACGAATTTGTCTCCACACCTCCATGTCCCCCGGTCTAACTTGTTTTTTACCATGTTTTGGTACACTTAGGCTATTCCTCTGAATGTAATAACATAATGGTATTCTACCCTGCATCAATTGTACTTATCTTGTTGTTATCGAATTGTATGTCAGAATTATTGTTTTTAAGTGCCATTGTATTCATATGTTTTTCTGACTTAAACCTTTGTAAAAGAGCTTCTGGTTCAAAGGTATTGTAATCTGAGATATTAATTAAAAAAAGATCTTAATAATCGCTTCCTATGTATATGATGACCCCAATACTTGATTTTTATTTATTCTCAATGAAAAGAAAAAAATAACTCATTGGCCAGCAGGGATAGGTAGACATAGAGTCATGGGACAGACCACAATGTTCTCATCTGATTTACACCTGTTTACCGATTGAGCTGCTTATTATAATTGACACTTCTCAGGTTTCAATTGGGGTACCATAAAGGACATAACGACCACCACCAGCTGTCAGGGAAAATCAATACCTTCACACTACCCACTGGACAGCTCATGCCCACCAGATAAAATTTGGAAATTGAATGGGGGGGGGGTGAAGACTAAATATAACAAATACACTGGGCTCATCATTTAGGAAGGATTCTCGAGTTACGAAAAAGGATCCTTATTCATGACTTGTGATACGAAAAAGGATTATGTTTTCATATTATGCAGTCACAGAAAAGGATTCATATTAGTAGAAAAAGCATTTCCAGAGCATATCTCAAACTTTGAAGAGCAGATTACATTCAACGGGGTCCTGATCAGCCAGCTTGATGTGGTGGTCTCTCTGCAGATTATCATTTTGTGGCTTTTGAATTTTTTTTAAGAAAAAATGGAAAAAAAGATGGTGGCAAATGAAAAAGGAATTTCCGCATATGAAACAATTCCTTTTTCATTTCAAATATTTTTATTGGTTACTGAGCATGCTCAGAAATTATTTTTTCAAATGTTTTAAAATGCAGAAACTTAAAAATAGCTTCTTTTTCTTACCAGACTAGCAAAAGGCACATATGTGGGCTAGTCCCTTTCTGCCCTTAAAATTTCAGACCAAAATTCCAAACTCCCTGGGCTGTAGGCAAGTTCAAAGAAAAGTCCCAGCAAAGTCAATGAACAATAAAATTATTTTTTCATCTCTCCAGAACTCAGATTCCACACATCCGACCGAAAGGTACATCCGACCGAAAGGTAACTTGCCTCTTTCTGAGATCTACCCTGAGTGATGGCGCGTGTCAATTTGCATGAAAATCCATTAAATGGTTAGAAAGTTTTTAAAGTGCAAAATTTCGAGTCTGACATTGAAGTGCCTACTCAACCCTAACTATAGGGGCGTGACTCTACCTATATATATACAGTATAGATAGATAGATATATATATACAATAGATATACCACTCTGAGGTGTGCTGTCACACTCTGATATACGCATGCCTTGGTGTGCATTGTACGCACGAGGCCTCAAGGCCGAGTGCGTCAACCGCCCAAGGCGTGCGTTTATCAGAGTGCAACCGCACACCTCAGAGTGGTTTATCTATCTTATAAAATGTCAAAATTGTTTTGGAGGGGGTGTAAAAGTGCAGGTGTGTGGTCGCGCTCTGATATACGCACAGTAATGTGATGCTCATCATCCAATAAAACAACAACAATTTCCCTACCCATTTTATAAATATATATATATATATATATATATACTGTATGGTGTGTAAGGAATAAGACACTACAATGTGATGTTTATGGCCTGATAAGAGCACACCCCAGGTGTGTAATGAAGTATGGGACGCTTGAGCCGAATGCCTTTAGCACCTGGGAAGCGCACTTATCAGGCCATAAACCACACCTCAGAGTGTTTATTCCACTTATAAAATGGGTCCCCCAGTAAAGAAATGAGTTTAAAAATGCACAGATAAAGTGTACATAAAAAGTGCAAAAAATATTATCACACCAGTAGAAAGCAGAAAAAGTAGTCCTTGTCATTGTGCTGGAATGGAGCTCTTGGGCATTTCTGTTTCTTTGTCTCTACATTGCACAACCACCCACACAAACAATCAAAATCTTCCACAATATGCTTATTTTGAATTTTTTTCTCCTCATATTTTTTACTTTGTCTATTTGTCTGAGGAGTGACTACCAACTCAGTTTCCATTAGAGTGAGCGGGAGCAAGTGCGTCCAATATTGGCTACTGTGGTTGTGCCCCCCCATCCCCCCTCTACCAACAGAGAAACTCCTTGGGCAAGATTTAAATTTTTTTTGTCCTGACAGGGCACACTGATCTGAGAGAGGGACCAGTGTCAGAGTGAGCCAAGAGCAAGCATGTGCTTTACTAGCCTCTGTAACTACTTATTTGTAACGCTTTACATTAAGGAAGCACAATGGCATGGTTTTCTGTCACACGCTGCTTTTGAGCACATCCCAGTTTGGGTTTACTGCCTGTGCTGATGGCGATATTTGTAAATAATTTTGATAGTAATGCAAGCAATGTTGGTTCGAGGCACTGGTTTTGGCTTTGATTTCAAAGGTGTTTTGTTGGCAGCACACGTGAATACTCTGTGGATCTCTGGTGGCTCTTCTGAAGCAGATATCATTAATGAATATTTTTTTCTAATGGAGGCACCACTTATTTATTTATTTACTTATTTGAAGTATTGGTTTAACAACCTTTGAGCCAAGGGCTCGTTTACAAAGGTACCTCATCACAAGGAGGAAAACAGAACACAGAGGTGGTAACAGATACTCAAGAATAGCCGTCATGCATAGGTTACAGACTTTGTTTACAGATATTACATACAGATATTATATACAGGTTTGGTGGCAGATATTTACATAAGTACAGAAAAGAAGCGTTTTTGCCACAAGAGAGCTTGTGTTACATTTTAATACATCTTAAACAGGTTGCAAATATTCACGTAAGCACAGAAAGAAGCACTGTTGCCATGAGAGAGCTTGCAATACATTTTAATACATCTTATACATGAGCCAGTGATGGACTAGTCATTGCTGTAGGTGGCAGCAGTCCATAGTGGACCTTGTCGGAGTTAGGGCCCTAGAGGGCATGAGAGAGCAGTTAGCTGCAGTTACAGCAGTGGGTATTGAGGAGATAGTTGTGGAGAGCCATTTTGAAAGGGGCAATCTTAGGGGTGCTGGTGATGGTGGCTGGGAGCATATTATACCAGTCAGGGATCCTGCATGGAAACATCTTTGGGCAAAGGATGTTTTTACCCTAGGTACCATCAGGATAGCTTTGTTCGAGTCAGCCCGGTGGCACTGAGGGTTGAGGTGCTGGACACAACACCTCGCGCTACACCAGCGACCCGGGTTTGGGAATGAGCCCAGACTGCTGGGGGTTGGCAGGGAAGTGAGAGAGAGAGGATTGAGCATCCAAAGAACTGCTCTCCTCTCTCAGGGTGGGATCCAGGGGAAGCCCTATGCAGCAGTGGCCCCCGGTGGAGACCGGCAGCACTGCTAGGCACAGGAGCTCGCTAGCAAGCTAGGGGTAGACATCGGGTGGCTGCCTTCCGGATGTGGGTGGGAGCAACCACGTCGCAGACTGAATAACATTGCACATCCCATGTTGAGGGCATAAAAATACTACAAAATCCCCCAAGTCCAGATAGACAATGGCCCTCCAAGAGCCGTGCTGCCACATGCTAAACACTGGAGGCCTTCCATCGCCCCTTCGATCTCCTCAGGCCCTATGTCTCCAGTGGGGCTCGGGGAGAAGTGTAATGTCCTTGAGGTTGGTGGGACTCACAGTGGGCGGTAGAGCGACACCGGCCAGAGGAGAGGCCTGAGAGAGTTCTGGCTCTGGGCGGCAAAGAGAGTTGGAAAAAAAAGGATGGCTTTGTTCGAGTAGTGGGTGGAGATTGAGGGTGTGGCAGTTTGGAGGGAGGCAGTGACCCCAGGAGGGGAAAGACCAAGTAGAATATTCTTGGTCAGGAGGCAGGTCTGGTAGTGGAGTCTTTCATCAAAATTGAGGATATTGGCAGCGGAATAGAGGGAGCAGGTGTGGGTGAGCCTTGGGGCACTAGCTAGGAGTCTGCAGGCCTTGTTGAGGGAGATTGGTATTTTCTGAAGAGTGGAGTTATCTGCTGCCCCATAGACAGGGAGCCCATAATCCTCTAGGGACAGTATGGATGAGGTAATAGCAAGCCTAATGGCATCAGGAGGGAGGCACTCTTTGTGCCGGTAAAGGAGCCCGATCCAAGTGTTTACAGCAGCTGCTAGTGTGTTTATGTAGTTGTGGAAAGTAAGGGCAGTGTCGAGGGTAAGGCCCAGGTACTTGTAGGTGAATACCTGTTCAAGGGGGTACTAGGTGCTGGGGAGGATGTGGAGTGGTGTATTTTTTGCTTTGTTTTGTGGGTGTGGGAAAATCATGGATTTTGTCTTTTGGTTAACGACCAGTCTACGGTCCTTGAACCATGTTTCAGCCTTGATGAAGGCATTTTGGAGGGAGTCCTGAAAGACGACAGGTTTATGGTGCAAGGCATAGAGCACTGCATCATCTGCATACAGTAGGATATTTCTGGGGCATGCCAACGGCAAGGTGTTTAGGTAGAGGGTGAAGAGTAGTGGACCCAGGATGGAGCCTTGGGGCACACTGGAGTGGACAGGTAGCGTGTCAGATAGGGTCCCATTGATTTTGATATGTTGGAACCATGCGGAGAGGTTACAGGCACACCAAGCCAGAGGGCCCGAGGAGAAACTGAGTTGGTAAAGAGAATCTAGAAGCAGAGAATGGCAGACCATGTCGAAGGCCTTGGAAAGGTCTATGTACACAGCTCCAGCAATGTTACCTGAGTCTAAGGAGGCATGTAGAAAGTTGGTGAATTCAAGGAGGGCTGTGGTAGTGCTATGGCCTGAGCAGAAGCCATGCTGCTCTGGACATAAGATGTCATACTTGGTTAGGTATTCTGTGAGCTGTGTGGCAACCACTTTCCTCTAAGTCTTTGGATGGGGGGAGAATGGAGATGGGTCGATAGTTACTGGGGGAGAATTTGTCACCACTTTTATGAGTGAGGGTGGTAATGGCAGTCTTCCAGGTACTGGGGAATTGCCCCAGACACAGGGCTTAGTTAAGTATGTCCATGAGAGGAGCTAGGACCTCGTCAAGGACTAGCCAAAGGAGCCTAGCATCAAGGGGATCTGTGCTAGGGATGTTGATGCTTACAGCCTTTTGCAGGTATGGACGGGCTTCACAGATTTTTATTTTATGTAGGAGGAAATGAGGGCACTGTAGGGCAGGGGATTGGGATTTGGGTACAGGGTCAAAGAAGCAACTGGGGAGAACAGTGCTGAGACTGGTGAAGGTGTTGTTTAGACAGTTCGCTATGGTGAGAGGGTCAGTGGAAGTGGTGCCATCTGTGGAGAGCTGGGAGGGAGGTGGGGATCACAATTTACCATTGAGTTCTTTGATATTGCTCCAGAAGGTCCAGTTGGATCCCCCATGTGGTGGTGAGAGTGGATTGGTAGTAGTCCGCTTGGCTTATACTAATAATTTTTACTTAATTTAGTTTGGTTACTGTTACAGAGCAGGGGTGCGGTCAGCACAGGACGGAGCTCAGTGTGGGGAACAGGGGTCCAGCTCAACCACTACAATGGATTACAGTTTGACCACAAAAGATGACTTTTGCACAATGATATATGTTGTTGTTAGTCCTGACTGGCTGAAGAGGTGCTAGATGGCACAAAATGCCCTGATAAGGACACAGCCAGAGGCACCTCTCAGCTAGTCAGGACACAGCAATCTTCAGACCCATTTTATATCTATATCTATATCTATATCTATGTCTCTCCTCTGTCTCTCTCTCTCTCTCTCTCTCTCTCTCTCTCTCTCTCTCTCTCTCTATATATATATATATATATACATGTGTATGTATATATATTCTATACAAACAACTTCATTAATGCATCAGTTAGGGTTATTCTACAGCAAAAAAGTGAAGAAATTCCATTTTAGGGTTCCCACCAGTGCACTAAGCCAGCCACCCCACCAACAGGCATTGGGTATGCGTTAAAGTCGTGCCTAACTCTCACCCCATCCCATGTGTACACCAGCTGAGGTGGTGCAGTGTAGGAGAATGGGGTGAGAGTTAGGCAATGACCCCAACCCACACCCTGATGCCTGTTGGTGGTGGGCTGGGGTGGCTGCAAGGGACGGGAACCCAAAATCAAATTCCTCACATTTTTTGCTGTAGAAGAACCCTAACTGATGCATTGACAAAGTTTTTTGCATAGAATTTCTTACTTTTTAAGAAAGAATAGAAAAGTAGTTAAGAAGTTATAGAGCCTGGGATCTTTTTGGGCCCCACGCTTCCACCACATCATTTTGTGTGACATAGTAACAGTAAGTACCATGCAAATGCAAATGCAAACAGTTATGCACATGGTGACACAACCGTAAATGACAACATAAACGGAAATAGAAATGCAAGCGCAAAGTGACCAAAGCGAACAGTAATGGAAACGGAGACGCAAACAGAAGTGCATACAGAATGCAACTGGTAACATGCACATTCACAGTACCGCAATTGGAAATGCAAATGCTAATAGTAACAGCAACAATATCGTCAAAGGCGACAGAAATGGAAATGCAAGCACGTAATGAAATGCAAACCATAATGTGCACGAACATGGTATCGCAATTGTAAATGCAAATAGTAACAGTAAGAGCAAGAATAACACCAAAGGAAACAGAAATACAAGCGCATATGGAAACACAAACCATAACGTGCATGGTCATGGTACTGCAATTGTAAACACAAATGGCAACGGTAACAGCAACAATAGCACCAAAGTAAACAGAAACGCAAGCGCATACAAAAACACAAACCGTAAGGCGCACGGTCATGTAACTGCAACTGGAAATGCAAATGGTAATGGTAACAGCAACAATAATGCCAAATGAAACAGAAACGGAAACACAAGTGCAAATGAAAATGCAAACCGTAACGCACACAGTGGCGTAGATGGGAACGTGACGTGAATGGTAACGGAAGCACAACTGGAAATGCTAACTGGCATAGTAACGAAAGGGCACACCCTTCTTTTCCCAAAAAACTTCATTGGAAAACACATTGAAAACAAAGAATATATGCATAATAATGGACCTCGGAGCAGAAAAGTAGGACTTGGAATACTAAATTGCTTATATTTCAGGAACCGTACGACGTAGAAAAAAAATTAAAATTTCGTATGAATTATGACTTCCCTGGCTAGTTTTCTACTTAGCCCTTACTTGGGGGCTAAGTGTTTTTGTGACAAAAGTCTGTACCTCTCACCATTTCCGAGATACGGGCCCTGAAAAGCGTGATGGACACCATAATGTTATCCTATGGGAAAAAGCATCAACTTCGGAGTGCCGTCACTTTGCTACCCTGTAATATTTTTCCACCAATCCACCAAAAGGTACATCTGAGGGATGTTGGCTTTCTTTCCTCCAAATTTCAGCCCAAAAGACCAAACTTTTATTTTGCAGCAAGGCGGCAAAGAATTCTTGTAATGCGGCAGACACTGTAATGTTATCCTATAGGAAAAAGCTTTAACTTTGTAGTGCAGTAAGTTTGTCGCCCTGTAATATTTTTTGACTAAAAGGCACATCTGAGGAATGTTGTCTTCCTTCCCTCCAAATCTCAAGTAAAAAGACCAAACCGTTCCCGAGATATTCAATGTCAAAGATTAGTGACATTTACCTATTTATTCCATTATAAAAACATCTGGCCATCTTGTCCATATTTTGCGATCAAAGATCGCGATCAAAGAATCTCATGATCAAAGAATTTGCAGGCTCGTGATCAAAGAATTTGCAGGGTCACAAATAAAGAATAAAAATGTTTGTCATTTAAAAAAATTGAAAGAATTGCGGCAAACCACCACCATGGTTCGACAGAACGAAGCCCCCCCCCAGCAAAACCCACCCTCATTTGACTTCCTAAGGCACCCCTGTGCTGAGAAAATTGATTTTTTAATCCGGCCATCTCGTCCTACCCTCATGATGCATGATCACGATCAAAGAATCTCGTTATCAAATATTTTGCAGGGCTACGATCAAAGAATGTGCTCGCTCGTGAACAAAGAGCAAGGGACGAGATGGCCAGATTTTAAAATTACTTTTCTCAGCCCAGGGGTGCCCTATAAACATACATGAGGCTGGCTTTTGCTCAGGGGGCTTCGTTCTGCCCCATCTGAATAACAACAATACTGTATAAAATATCTCTGGTTGTCTAGTGCCCCCCCCCATTATAAATAATGTTATAATGTCTAATGTCCTGATAGTCTAGTGCCCCCCAATCTGTATTTTTTAAATCCTTGGTAGCCTAGTGGCCCCCTGAGTCATATAAAAAAATTAGTATTGTTAATATTCCTGGTAGTCTAGTGCCCCCATCTATATGAAATAATATCCTCTGATTGTACATATCCCTGGTAGTCTAGCAACCCCCCTCCCTCCATTATAATACAATTTATAATTATTTCATATTTCCTGGTAGTCTAGTGGCCCCCACCCAGCCATGCCAGCCCACCCAGCAAGCCTCAAGCTTCCCCAGCCAGCGACTGGCACAACCCACTTCTCACTTCCACAGCCAGCCACCAACTGTCTGCATTACGAGTGCTAATGCAAAGATGCACTCTGAAAATATTTCCCAACATCTCAACAAACATGTAATCCAGTGCATCAAGTTATATTAAGGTGTTCCTGGCATTTGTAATGAAAGACCAAGCACTCATTCAGACACAAAATACTGTTGATGTCTGGTGCCGAAATTCCATGCATGTGCAATAGCGGCACATTCTCCTGCATGAGTGGAATCTTTCCTTCGGCCACTATTGCGTATGTGTGGGATTTAAGCACCAGACTTTGACAATTTTAAGGCTGAAGAAGTGCTTGGTTTTTCATTACAAATGCCATGAGCACTTTGACATACCTTTATGTACTGGATTACATGTTTGTTGGGATGGGGATGTTGAAATGTGCATGTCGGCACAGCACTCCCAGTAGACATATGTTCTCACCGTGTTCTCAACAGAAATCTGCTTCCAGTGGGAAGGGGATTTAAGTGTGGACCAAATGTAATGAAAACAATGTAAAATTACAAAAAACAGGTTAACAGATTATATTTTCATTTATGCAGGGACATTTTACAGAATCATTTACACAAGTACATGGTATGTGCCTAGAGACCCACTGTGATGATTGGCCAGCTGGTTATGATTGCTGTATGATATTTGTAATATAAAAATGTAGTATGTGAGCCTGTCCTTCCATGGGTCCCCCCCCCCAGGTTTCAATGAAGCTACAGGATATGTGAACTGACCAGGAAATGTTTAATTAACTGACTTAGTTCAGAAAGGCATTTATTACCTTTTTATGACATGCCTAGGCTCTTTGAAGTGGAAACAAAAGGTGACTTTATGAGTCTGCCAGAGGATGAGAATAATAAACTTTTGTGATGTCTGAAGAGGAAGAACATTTGATACCAACATGGTGCTAAAAGTGATAAAACCCTTTGATATGCCTTGGGAATAGGAACCACACAAGATCAAAGAGAAAATGTTTAATTAAGAAGTCATATTTCGGAAGTGGAATTTTTGCTGATCTCACATTATTTAATATACCTTCTGCTACAAAATCATGTTTGGAATTTTTAATTCTAAAAAGGAGGAGCTAGTTGACTCACCAAGGGGCTGGGGAGATAGGGTTGAAATGCATCCTTGTAACTGGGGAATAGGTCATATACCATTTTTGGGACTCTAGTGAGACAGAGCTTTCTGATCTAACTTAAGCACTTCCAGAAGTAATACCTTAGACAGCAAAGGTCTAAATGTATTTTGGTAGGAGTTTATGTTTTGCACTTTTTCCTTGTTCTTTTACGTGATTGTGAGCTCTTTGATAAAGAAATCTTTTATTTGAAAGAATGCCTGGGTGTATTGTTAGAGCAGTTTTGGGGGGCATACCAAGCAGAGCTGAAAACCTGGCTGGAGGGTCGAGATCCCAAAACAGTGCAAGAAGCTGCTGAACTCTTGAACCACTATGCCAAGAGCAGACATGTCCTGAGAGTGAATGGGGTGGGCGTGGCAACGCAGAAAGGGAAAAACGTGCCTTCATGGCAGCTAAAATCCACACTGCCTCCACCAAAACCAGTTAGCCCCAGGTTTCAAAGAAAAGATTTCTCTGAGAAAAGAAATGAATTTTGGGTTTGCAAAGAAACTGGGCATATTGCCAGATAGTGTCCCAAATGGATAAGCAATACTCAAAATGGGGCAAGGAAAGAAGTGGGTTGTTTGTGTGTCCCTGAAAGCATGCCTGTGAACATGAGGGAATACATGCACCCAGTCACGGTGAATGGTGTACAGACATAAGGGTTAAGGGACACAGGGGTATCCCTGACATTGGTAAAAGGGGATCTGGTAGAGTTTGGTCACCTTATACCCAATAAATCTGTAACTGTACAAGATTTCACTGTGGAGGAGAAAACATTGCCATTTGCTAGTGTTCTCCTAGACTGGGGTGAAACAGGGGGAACTGTGCAACAGGTGGCTGTAGCCAAAACTTTAGCAGTTGACGTCATCCTTGGCAACAATGTCAAACAGGGGATGGTGTGTGCAGTTACCCATAGCCAAGCAGGAAGGTGAAATTCTTGTTCCCTAGACCCCATAGAAGCCATTGTGGAAACCACTGGGAGGCTGGTTCCTCAGACTGTGTCTCCTGATATGGAGACTAATGAAAAGGGGTAGAAATATCCCCAGTAGCAGTTAACCACACAGCTATGGAGGGCTACTCCAAAGAAGGAGGGGTGACCCATTGTCAGAGGGTTAGGGATGACAGTGATTATGAATACCCTCATGCTAGTGATAGGGACCCTAGTGTAGAGACTGAAGGGGACCTGTCCCATGCCTTGGGAATGTGTAAGGAGTTTGCAACTGCTCAGAAAAGTGACCCTAGTCTAGAGAAGCTGAGGGCTTGGACAGACACTGACAGAGCACAGGGAGGTGACAGTAAACATAAGATTTATTGGGAAAATGGACTGATGTATACTCAGGATGCTAAGACAGACAGAGGCGTGGTAGGTAGGCAGCTTGTCATTCCCAAGGGGTACCGTGAGCAGTTGCTCAAGATTGCACACGATATTCCCTTGTCTGGTCATCTGGGAATCATGCACACTACTCAGTGGTTGGCTCAGAATTTCTATTGGCCCAACTTCACCCAAAAGGTGGAGTATAGCAGGTCTTGTCACCAGTGCCAAGTAATAGGGAGGTGGGTAAGAAAATCCAAGCAGCCCTAATTCCATTGCCCATAGTGAAGGAGCCATTCCAGAGGGTGGGAATGGATATTGTGGGGCCTTTAAATCACCCAGCTCCTCCAGGAAGAGGTTCATCTTGACTGTGGTGGATTATGCCACCCAGAACCCATAGGCAGTCGCCCTGTCCTCACTGAGGACAGACAAAGTGGCAGATACTTTACTTGGGATTTATTCCTGTGTTGGGTTTCCGCAGGAGGTTATCACCGATCAAGGGGGTTCCTTCATGTCGGACCTGATGAAATGTTTGTGGGAGAAGTGTGTGGTTGTGCAGAGGTGCACAACACCTTATCACCCATAAGCCAATGGGCTTGTGGAAAGATTAAACTGTACCCCGAAGTCAATGCTCCAAGCGTTTGCTGAACAGCATGGAAGGGACTGGGAGAAATATCTTCTGCAACTGTTGTTTGCATACAGGGAGGTGCCACAAGAGTCAACAGGGTTTTCCCCCTTCAAGCTCTTATATGGACACCGGGTACATGGGCCCCTAGACTTGATCTGGGAGGACTGGGAAGGCAAGCACACCACCCAGGGAACTCCCATAGTGGATTATGTCCTTAGGTTTGGGAAAGGCTGAAGGAGCTTATGGGGACAGCCCAGAGCAATCTGGCAGCTGCCCAACAGAAACAAAGTGTGGTATGACCACAGAGTCAGAGCTTGCTCTTACACAGTGGGTCAGGAAGTCATGGTCCTTATCCCGGTTCGGAAAAACAAGCTGCAGGCTGAGTGGGCAGGACCATACAAAGTAGTTAGAAAGGTAAATGACATGAACTATATCATAGAGTTACCTGACAGAAAACATACAGAAAGAATGGACCATGTCAACATGATGAAGCCATATACTAATAGGGCTGACATGGTGTTTGCGGTATGCAGTCCTGGGGAGGGGACAGATGAAGGAAATCCCCTTCTGGACTTGCTGGAGGAAATCAAGTGGGAGTCCTCTGTGGAGGCAGTTAAATTGTCACCCCAGCTGGCCCCAGACAGGATCCAGGAAGTAAGGGAGGTTTTAGCAGACTTTGCCCCACTGTTTAGCACCAAGCCTGGACTAATCCCCTTAGCAACGCATGATGTGGAGACAGGGACACAGACGCCCATGTGGCAGACAGCATATCAGGTGTCAGAGGCTGTCCAAAAGGACATTAGGAAGGAGGTGGAGGAAATGCTGGATTTAGGGGTAATCTGGAGATCACACAGCCCTGGGCCTCACCTGTAGTCCTTGTGCCCAATCCAGATGGCTGTACTTGTTTCTGTGTGGACTATCATGGACTGAATGCAGTCATGAAAGTCAGATGCCCACCCGATGCCCCAGACGGACAAACTCCTTGGACAAGTTGGGAGGGGCGACATACCTTACGACTATTGGTGATAGATAGATATATTCATTGCAAAAAGCTCTGTTAATGCATCAGTTAGGGTTGTTTCCGCAATGACAAAAATGTGGAAATTCAGTGTTAGGGTTACCAACAGTCCACTCCACCACCCCCACCACCCTCCAGACACCACCAGGCATCATGGTGAGTGTTGGAGTGGTTGTGCCTAACTCTTACCCTATTCTCCTATACTGCACCAACACAGATTCTTTACAGATAGAATGGGGTGAGAGTTAGGCACAACCACCTAAATGCACAACCCGATGCCTGGTGCTGTCTGGTGGGTGGTGGGGTGGACTGGTGGTAACCCTAACACCGAATTTCCACACTTTTGTCACTGTGGAAACAACCCTAACTGATGCATTAATGGAGTTTGTTGCAATGAATATATATATATAGATATATATATATATATATCTATATATATATATAGATATATATCTATATATATATTTGGTGTTAGTGTTGAAACCCCGGACACCTCCAGCCCGCCCCCAGCTGGCATCGGGGTGTGCACGGGGTGCGTCAGCCCTAACTCTCAACCCATCACATCTGTAAAAAAGCAGAGGTATAGGAGAATGGGGTGAGAGTTAGGACCGATGGCCCTAATGCGCACACCGATGCCGCTGGGAGCAGGCTGAAGGCATCCGGGGGGGGGGGTTTCAACCATAACACCAAATTTCCTTACTTTTGTCTCTGTGGAACAACCCTAACTGAGGCATTAAATGGAGTTTTTTGCCTCTAATTTCTCTTCTTTTTGAAAATGACGATGAGAAATACTGAATGTAGTATGGCAGCGGGAGAGCGGGCCTGTGATGTCTTGTGACATAGTAACAGGAACAGCAATGCAAACACAAGGTGGAAACGCAAATGGTAACAGTAATGAAAATGCAAGGGCAAAAGACAACGCAAAGGGTAACACACACGGTGGCGCACACGGGAACAGTAACAGTAACAGGTATAGAAACGCAAGGGGAAACAGTAACTGTAACAGTAACAGAAGTGCATACCTTCTTTTTGCTGGAAAACTGCATAGAGAAACACAATGTATAGAAAGAATGTATGCATTGTAATGGCAATGGAAGCTTAAAACGAGCATTGGAAGTACTTAATTGCAAATATCTCAGCAACTGTACGACGTGGAAAAAAAAGTTTATTTCACAGAAATTATTTTTTTCCTGGCTACCATTTTGCATTACGTAACTCACGATGAAAAATCTGTATCTCACACTGTTTTCGAGATACTAGCCCCGAAAGGCCTGGCGTATGCCACCATGTTAGTCTATGGCAAAAAGCATCAGCTCCGGAGTACCATAACTTTGGAGCCATGCAATATTTTTTCACCAAACCACCAAAAGGCACAACTGTGACATGCTGGCTGCCTTCCTTCCAAATTTCTGGCCAAAAGACCTAACCATTCTTTTGCAGCAAGGTGGCAAAGAACTCCTGTCATTTTTGCCATAGTGTTGCAAATTACTTTCATGATTTGCGAAAGCTTTCACACAGATTTTCGAAAGTGTCATGAGCATGAAAGTACTTTGTGAAAGTACTTTTTGCAGAACTTTGAAAAACATATTTCTGGGGTGTTTAACCCCAAAATAAAGACATGGCTAGCATCCTCAGGCTCCAACTAGGTGAACACAGAAATAATTGTGTCCCTAGATGGTCCCAAATTTAAATGCCAAGCATTTTTTTGATCACCAACTGAAAACCAAATGGTGGATTTGCGAAAGTACTAGGGTCATTTGCAAAAGTAAAAAGTGCATTTGTGAAAGTGTTGAACTTTTTGTTAACTTTTCCCATTGACTTATAATGGGAACTTGTTTTTTGAATAACTTTTGAACCATTTAGTATTTTTTTCATGAAATCTTCGAAAGGCACATCGGGCACACAGGCTGCACGTTCCCTGAAGATTTTGGACCACTGTCACAAAATGTACAACCTGTAGGCAACGGCAAAGAAGTCACCAAATAGCGTAAACGCACACGCAGATCATGCTTAATAACTCCACAGTTGTATATGCGACTGGTATAAAACTTGGCAGATCCTGAGGTGTATGGTTCTTGATTGAGCATTCTAAATTTCAGGCAAATCTGTTAAATGGTGCCAAAGTTATTAAGGTGCAAAATTTGACCCTTTAACCTTAAAAGGGATCCTCAACCCTAACTATGGTAGTACTACTGTGCACCATAATAATATATATGTATATATTTGTAGCATGATATATTTAGTTTGAGTAGGCACTTGCTAAACCTCAAATTTTGACCTTTTTATCTTCACAACTGTTCAATGGATTTGCATGAAATTTTGCATGTACAGTCTCATGGGGCAGGTCTCTCGGTGTGCCAAGAGTTGTACCAATTAGATGCATGGAATCTGTGATATAAACAGTAAAAATAAAGCTGAACATTTCCATTTGTTGCTGTTTTCTTGCCATTGCATAGCACCCAGATGGTCTGGAATTGTGGTGTGAAATATTCAGGATAGAAAGGGCTTAGCCCACAGAAGTGTCTTTCACTGGTTTGGTGAAAAAAATATTAGTCCATTCCAAAGTTATTAAATTTGAAACATTCCGGTTCTAAGCATTATGGGTCAGCACTTCAAAAATAGCTGTAATAATTATTATTCATGAACTCATGAATAATAATGAGCTTAATTGCATACCTTTTTTAAATCGAGGGAATTTGAAAAATCAGGGGAAAACTACAATTGTGAAAGTGTTGAACTTTTTGCTAACTTTTCCCATTGACTTATAATGGGAACTTGTTTTTTGAATAACTTTTGAACCATTTAAATGCTTAAGACTGGTCTGTTCAAAATCACTGTTTACAAGAAATTATTTTTATTTTCACCTGTTCACATTGAAAGAAAAACAGTTCTTTATGTGCTCCACAATTTCAACAAGCATTTCTCAATGCCAAATGTTTGCTTGCTGATAATTGCATTGGACGTGCAGGAGTTAAACAGATACAGAATAGGAATGGCAGTGAAGTACTGAACTCACGTCAACCCCACCTCCACCTGGCAGAGATGGATAGGCATTGGAGTGTGCTTAGGGTCATCACCCATAATGCTCACGATGTGGAAACTGCACAACACACACTCATAACACAGTCATTTTATGGACTTTTGACACCAAATTTTCAACATAGGCATTTTAGGACCTATGCATATAAACAGTGTCACTGTGATTTTCTTAATCTCTCCAGAACACTGATTTCCCACAGCAACCATGCTGCTCTATGCCATAAGTGCGAAAACACATTTTGGCCAGGAAGTGAAAAATGACAGCTGTACTGTTCATAAGGAGGTGTGAAAAAATACCAGTGTTGAAAATCTGGAGTGAAAACATTACAAATTCGCAAAGTTACAAGTGTGCGTGGAAATTGCGCAATGCACATGTGTAACACAGTCATTATTTGGACTTTTTTCACCAAATTTACAACATAGGCTTTTTGAGAGCCCACCTCACGAACAGTGACACTGTTGTTTCATTACTCAGACCTGAAAGTTGATTCCATGCAGTGACTGAAAAATCACCTTTTGGGATCGAATAATGCCATAACAGTGACTGAATTAACGGGGAGGGGTCCCAAGAACCACATGTTGACAATTTGATGCCAAAAGTAAAAAAACAAGAAAAATGGCCAAGATATCCACATAAGTTGAAAAAAAAAAAACTTGCCATTATACAGCTTACCGGCATTTCCTCGGTTCACGGTCAGCTTTGAAGAGTGCAGATGTGTTCCCGGTCCACCGAAGATCACCTTGCCAGGCTCCAGAGGTAAGTTTGGGGGGAGGGTGGTGTGTTGGGAGGTGGGGTGCAAAGAGAGTGGGTGCAGGTTGGGAAGGGAGCAACAGACTCAATGAGGGACCATTTTCTTTTTTTACAGGAACAAAAAAAAAAGACAGTGAGGGATACTTTAGGAATGCTGGGGTGGACTCCCAGTGTGCCACTTGGATGTTTTTGTGGCAGGGGGGTTGGAGCCGAAGGGGGACTGGGCACTGCAGTTGGCCATTCAGTGTGCTTGAGAGGAAAGGGAACACATGCGCCGAGGGGGATTGGGCACCTCCCTTGGCACACAACTAATGGGGGGACACATTATGCTTATGGGGATCGGGCTACACTGTCTGCAAATGAATTGGGGAGGGGGTATTCTGACAGGGGGATTGGACACCCACGTTAGCTTTAATGGAGACTGTGAGAGACTGCTGCTGTCCATCGGCTTCCATGGGGAATGTGAGAGGTTGACGGAGAAGTTGTTGCCATGTTTATTGAAAGGGGACACCAGACAATGCAGCTGTAATTCGTTGCTGCAGTCAAGGTCTGCTCCACAAAAACTGCTGATTGTTAATGATGGGGTGCTCCCTGATTGCAGCAGTGAATTTATTTCAAGTTGGTGGCAAGCTACACTACTGCTGTCATGAGCAGCCTGATCATCTATTGGCACCACACAGACCAACCCCAAAATGAGCTGCCGGCATTGGCAACAACAATGCCACACCTCCACAACTCATTACTGCAGCAAGCTGCCACAATATGTTTCTTGCACATGCATGCAAGCAAACAAAAAAATACCAGTGTAAGCCACGCTCATGAATAATCATGTGTGCTGAGAAGTGGTTTCTACACTACACTTCAAATTTTGCACTTTATTAACTTTGCAACCGTTCAAAGAATTTGTATGGCATTCTGCATGCAAGGTCTCCTTGGGTGTTTTTTTTGATATGTCAAGTTTTGTTCTCGTCAGATGTGCAGATTACAAGATGCAGATAGTAAAACAATGTAACAAAATGCAGTTTTTGTCATTTCCTTACACCTAGATAGTTTGGAATTGTGGTCTGAAATTTTAAGGTTAGAAACGGCTTGGCCCACAAATGTGCCTTTGGCTGGTTTGGGGGAAGACATATGAATCCATTCTGAAGTTATTAGATTTTACAAATTTGGCTTCTGAGCATGCTTAGTAAGCACTTGCCATATGAATTTTCCAGTGCTGCTTATATATTCCCCTTGAACCAGAAAAAAATGTTCTTAGTTGGTAATCTGGTTCAGGACCCTGAAACTATAGTTCCAACTAGTATCTTTAGTTCTGGATGCAGAAAATCTGCTCCAGCCTCTGGGCTTGGGTAAAGACACAAGGCGCTGCCAGTGCCTTCAGTCTCCAGGTGTGCATAAAGCACAAGTCACAGTCAAGTGCTTTACTATGCCCCTGAGCATTTTAGGGCATGAGGCACAGTCCAATGCCTTCAGTCCCTGGCATGGGGTAAGGCATGAGGCACAGCCAAGTGCCTTACTGCACCCCAGGGGTGTATCAAGGCACAAGACATGACCCGGTGTTTTCAGTCCCTGTGTGCAATTGTGCTATCTCAAAAAGTAAGAACAGTCTTTGCAAAAAAACTGCACTATTGCAACATTCTGGGTTAAGCCTAAACTGGCAAAAGCAGGGAAATGTGGTTTTAGGGTTTCCAACCATAAAACCCCACCCCTACCCCTGAAGCAAATCATGAGTGGAGTCTTCCTTAGGGTTATCAACTGTGCCCCATTTGAATACCCCACGTGGGCTGAGGGCAGAGGTACAGTTGGGTCCTATGGTGTGTTGTTTTCCACCACAGGGCCACCTAGCAGAGCACAACATAGTCAAGGTGGCAAATAATTTATAGAACAAAAGGTCCTTTTGTTCTCTTAATTACACAGCACCATACTGTGCCATGGTGTGCTACAGCGGCCTCACAGATGAACAACAACATGCCACTGGCCACAGCTGTAGCTGAACTCTGAGCTGCAGTGGCAAGGATTCAGAGAACATTTTTCTCTGCCCAGGGGCCACCAAGTCAGCTGTCATTGTCTAACAGGATGCTTAAAGAGAAGAGAGATGGCCAGACTTTGGTGGGCTCTGAGTTGTGGGGTGGCTGATGGGGTACACAACCCTCAGCCTCTGCCACTATGAAATGTCTTCATTATTCTGTCTAGAAGAAATAGCACCAGACATAGTGGCAAAGGAGAATGTGGGGTCTTCAGAATGGGAGGACCCACAGTAGGAGGAAAAAGCTCCCAGCAGAAGATGAAGCAGCATCTAGTGGAGGACATGACTATGAAAAGAACAGACTTGGGAGAAGGAAGGCAGGGAGAGAGGGAGGTATGGTGTCTAACTGGTGCTTTGGCTTGGAGTGAGCATTGAGTCTTAAGGATCACTAGGGCTGCAGGCAATGGGAGGGAGCTGGCTGCCATTGCCCATCTAGGGTCTAACAACTTGCTGAGGGATGGAGTAGCAGTAACAGAGGGACAGTTCCAGGATCTGGGGAGAGGTGTTAAACAAGTAGCATCCACTGTGGCTTTGCCAAGGTGCCACCTGTGTATGGCCATGAAGAGGATAGGGCACTTCACACCAGGGACTTCAACAGCTGGTTGAAGGCATGGCACAAAGAGGAGGGCTTCAGCTTCACTGGAGACTGGGGGCTGACCTGGAAGGATATGGGCACACACAGAGGTTGACAGGCTGCATCATTCTGGGAAAGGGACCTCAGTACTCAATGGGAGGTTAAATGTTAGTTGGATGAGCATTTAAACTAGCTGGGGGGGTCTGTATTTCCAAGGGAGATGTACATTGCTCCCCCTGCAGGTTAAGCAATAAGGGGAGAGTCAGAGAGGAGAAAACTCCCTCAGGGAATGGGCACAGCATGAAGGAGGGGTAGATAAGGTTGAGGGCAGGTGAGATAGGAAAAAAGGATGCAGAAAGATAGGTGTACGGATGATAAACAGAAGGATCAATGAGTCAAGGGGGGATTTGAGGGAGTCTTAGGGAGCATTACAGACAGAAAGAAAAGAGGAAAGGGAGGTTGCAAGCATGGAGAGTGAAGGTTAGGAGATCCATGTGCACCAATGCAAGGAGTCTAGTAAATAAACTTCATGACCTGGAGGCCATCATGTTGGAGGTGAACCTGGACCTCATGGTCCTAACTAAGTTATAGTGAACTGAAAATCATGTCTGGGATATGGTCATATAAGCCAATACAGTTCGGAAGATACAGGGGAGGGAGGAGGGGTTGTTCTATATGTGAGGGAGGGTATCAGTGCTAAGGACATGCAAGGTAACCTAGAGGTAAAGGAGGAGTTGGAGGTACTGTGGGTCACCCTGGAGACAGGAGTTGGGGCCACTATTCACACTGGGGTGATATAAAGACCTCCAGGCTCAGGGGGAGTATTTGGATGAGGCACAAGGGAAAACCCTAAGCAGGATGCCTAATAAGGGGGAGGAGCTTCTGGTTGGAGGCATCAGTCTACCAGATGTGTATTGGATCATTCAAGCCATAAACATAGCCTCAGCTAGAAGCAGGGCAATCCTAGACTCTGCAAGGGTTATTTCTCTGGCAGTTAGCCAGAGAACCCACTAGGGATGGGGCAATACCAGGTACTGGTGCTCACAAACCCAGACACTATTGCAGATAACACAGTGAGAAATCCCCTGAGGACCAGTGATCACAGTAGTATGGTTTGGTGTTAAAACAGATGTAGAGACAAACCATGCAAGGATGATGGTCCTGGACATTAGGTCAAATTAGAAATGGGAGACTGCCTTAGCAGCATCCTAGCAGGTGGAAATTGCCAGGGAGGAGTAGGGGAACAGTGGGGATGATTAATAGATGGCATAGTGAAGGTAATGTGCCACTGCCCAAAGGTAGTGAACACAGGAGGAAAAACAGGCCACTGGTATTCCAATGAAGTGATTCTCTAGGAAGTGGTCACAAAAATAAAGAAAAAAAGGTGCCATTCAGGAAGTAAAAAGAAATGTGAGGGAGGAGGATAAGGAGGTGTATCACATAAAACAGAAGAAATGATAGCAAAAGGGGTGGCAGAAGAGGACAAGACCTTTTTCAGGTACAATATGCAAGTGAGAATAGAGATGCAGCAAAGTTTTACTTTGCTGGTGAATTTTTGGCAAAGTTGCTAAATTCACCTACATGAATCAGTTTACGAAGCTGCCCAGTATGATGAGAATTCACCATTTGTAACGTTGCATTGCTTTGGTTTTTTTTTTAAGTGCAAATTGCACTTAAAAAACTACAAAGCAAGAAGAAGAAGTTACACATGTCGAAACCCACATATCCCTTGTGTCTAGTGCACCCCCCTTTGCTGATCACAGGCAAAAAGGTATATATTTTAATTAAATCTCTGGTGTCTAGTGGTCGCCCCACCCACGCTAATCACTGGCCACAGTTGTAATAATTAAGAAAAGGTTTATTCTATAGTGTAGGGTCCTTCCTCTGGTCCCCAATCGCATGATGTCCCACACATTAATAATAAAAATACTTTTCCATGGTGTAGGGTCCCACCCCTGTCCCTGATCACCTGATCCCCCACCCTTTAATAGCTATTATATTCCATAGTGCAGTGTCCCTCCCCCCTCCCCACCACTGAGCACGGCACTGTAATAAATTTATACCATCTTTGTAGCAGTGTCCCTCCCCTCCCTGCCACCGATCGCCAAATTGCATGGTAAAAATAAAGCCTTTTCCATTGTGTGGAGGTCCCACACCAGTCCACGATCACCCATCCGAGGATAAAAAAATAAGTTTCTATTGAGTAGGGTCCCATCTCATTTCCTGGTCCCCTGATCCCCCAACTGTTCATAGGACAAATATTTTCTGACCCACCCTGTTGACTGATCTCCCACCCGATATGAAAATTACTATTTTCCATAGTGTACTGGTCCCACAAACCTTTCACCTACTCTGGTAATCACATGTCATTCCACTCCCCTCCCTCCCCAGCATGGCTGCTGATCAGCAGCAAGCAGTGCAGCCCTCCTCACACCTCCATGGCTGCCCACTGACTGAACAGTCAATGACAGCATACAATATAAACTATAAGCCCATTGGTCAACAAATGGGAGGGAGGGACCCTACACTATGGAATAAACTTTTTTTTAATTATTACAACTGTGGACAGTGATTGATGGGGGTGAGGGGACCACTAGACACCAGGGATTTGTGGGCAAAGTTTGTGTGCGAAGTGTAGAATGTTGCCCATGATATTCCACACTTCGTATTTGATCCAGTGCTCTTTGAAATTGCAGAATTTTGCAAATTGTGTTTCATGAATTGAGCGCAATTCATGAAATATTTCATGGAGCAAAGTTTGTGGACTCTGCACATCACTAAGCAAGAAGAGGAAGGCAAGAGCAGGGATCTTGAAGATAAGGAGGATGGCAGAGTGTGACAGCACAGAGGAGGATCAAGTAAAATCTTACGTGAATGGGTACTTTTGCTCAGTCTTCACAATGGAGGGAGAGGGGGATGGTCCATAGAGGAACAGCAGGAACACTGGGTGGGGGAGGTGAAAAAGTCAAATTAAAGAAGAAAGAGTCCTGAAGGGACTTGCAAACATAAAAGTGGACTAGGCCATGGGACGAGACAGGATACACCCAAGGGTGCTAAGGGAACTCAGAGAGGAACTTGCTGCACCACAGACAGCCTTTTTTAACAACTCACTGGAAACAGGAGTGGTTCCAGATGACTGTTGGAGAGCTAACATAGTACCACTCCATAACAGTGACAGCAGGGCGGAGGCAACAACAGACCAGTCAGTCTCACATTAGTGGTAGGGAAATTGATGTATAGCCTGCTAAAAATAAAGGACAGTGAAATATCTTGACTCCAACAGCCTGCAGGAAAAAAGGCAGCATGGATTTATGGAGGAGAAGGTCATGCCAGACACATCTGATCTATTTCTTTGGGAGGGCTAGCCCGTGGTTCAATGTGGGGAATAGCTCTTCCCATAATCTCTACTTAAACCCTACATGAAGTGCTCCTCCCTTGCTTAGGGTATGTTTTCCCTGTGCTCCTTGCATGGCTCGTGTGGCCGTGCTGTCTCTTCCTGCTGCTTGTCTTGCTTGTTCCCCTTTTCTGTTTGTCTCCCCCTTCCCTCCCATGCTTGTTTTTTTCTCTCATTTCTTTGTGCTTTGGGTGCTTTTGTCCTGGCTGGGTCCTCCCGGTGGATCCATTCTGCCTCTGCTCTCCCTCCCTCCACTCCTCTCCATTCCCCACCTTACCTGGGGTTTCCCATCTTATTTCTTTTTTGGGGCTTCTCCCTCACTAACCTATGAGGAACCCTCATGCCTTGCCATTTTGGATGGCTGCCTTTCATCCTTGCCTTGCATGCTCAGGGCTTCATGCTGTTTGCTGTTGCTGTTTTGGGCCTTGTACCCTATCTCCAACCAGTACTCTTACCCAGTCATCTGCTCTTCCATATGATCCCTCTCATATTCCTACTCTGGCCATTCTATCAGTACCCTTCTACTGCTCATTGGATTACTCATTCATTACTCTGGAGAAATACTCCTGTCAGCAGACATCCCTTAGCTAACATGCCTCATAGACTATAACGCCATCATAAAGTTTTTCTACTGCCTAATCAACTCCTTACGATCAGTCATTGAATCCCATTCATCTGGATAATGGGAAGATCTTCTCTGTCTCTATCGGATTTACCCTCCAAAACCCATCCATTCAATCACTGTGTCTTCCCGGTCTGCCTCATTTCACTGGCTATCCTCATAAATGGAAAGGACTTAAATCCTTCTGCTGTGCTCTGACTTTGTAACCAGCAACACTTTGATGGGTAACAGGAATCGCAAGACATCCCATTCAACTAAGGACATCATCTGCTTTACCTTCTCTACCTCTTCTTCCAACATCGTCTCTATTCACCAAGTTACTCGACTCCTACTTCTCAACCAGACATTGCTTTGTTCTATGAATTTCACAGATATGTACCAGAATATTCATCATGTGATTTCCACCGCATAGCTGGTTACTTACTCCATGCCACCCAAGCCATTATTTTCACTCCTGGATATCACCATGCCATACTACAATCATCTGCATCTTTTCACCTAGTACCTTAAGCCGTGTTAGCCTCTCTTCCAGTGGACCCTTAAGCATTTTCTTATCTAATTATCTTCATTAACCTCTGCAGTAAAGATCACCACTGAGAACTGTCTCTCCTGCATTCTAACTAGCAATCCATAACAGTCAAGGTAAATTCACTAGCTCAGCCTTGCCTCCCACTCTGTATTAATCTGCTGTAGCATTTAGATGCTATAACATCCTGCACAAATCGATATCACCTCCAATCCAGCCTACAGACTTTCTGACATCTGTCTCCAAGCTTTTCTCAAGTACTTTGGCATCAGGATTATCTGCACACCTAATTAACCTATGCCACCTCAGTGCATCTCCTAGATGATAACACCACAGAAATATTCACACTTAGGCAGCATACCAGCAGAGTATTAATATACAGAGTCACAAATAACACAACCAAAGGAATCATCCACACTGAATTTCCAGTCATTTCCTATATACACACTAGGTTACCATCTGGACTGCTCCACAACTCTTCTTCTATTCATTTACTAATCACTTATGGCATTACTCTCATCAGTCACTCAACCTCTCCTCTACTCATTTTACTTTGGGATGCTGACTTAGCAGCTTATCTCTCTCTAATCAATGCTCTACCTCCAGACTACCTTGAACATTAAACCTTACACGAATTGGATCAGTCACCCGTAACTTTACAGATCATCACAAATCCCACAATGCACTGTCTGGGTTTATATTAATCAAATTATGCTCTCCTGACTCATTATGCCCCTAAAGTCCCTTTGGACACGCATCTTCCTTATCTTGGAAATATAGACTACATTAGCCCTTCTCTAACTGGATCTGCTCCACACATAGGATTCTAACATCCCTATGGAAAGAAGTATCCTTCATCCTCAGTATCATCATTCAATCTGTATCGTCCATGGATTGAGAATGAACCATCATTTCCAAGGCACTCAAAAACTCTTTTTTACTCATCTCTACTTCATGGATGCTTCCTTATCAACCCCTCATTCATTACTGAGTTCCTTGCCCCCAGACCATACCTTGACATTCAGTCCTTTCACATGTTGAATCATTCACCAATGACTTCTACTGCCATTGCATTTCCACCATTCCCAGTTTAGTACCTTATCGATCCAGTCATGGTCCCTCTGCTCATTTCACCTTTGCAATTCCAAGGAACAAGCAACATTCATCATACTGGAAACTCGGACTTCCTTCACTCTCCCTCATCCAGATTTACTTCATGCTTCAGATTCTTTCAATCATTAAGAAAAGACCTACTCTTCAACTTCAGGATCATCATAAACCAGCATCATCCATAGACAGAGAATGGATTATCATCTCTCCAAGCAGCTCACCAATCTTAAATTTGCTATGGTTACTATAACCTAGGTCCTTCTCCCTATTAGTATGCCCAGAAGATGGGCAGACCTCAGGCCATGGGTCCTCAGAGGTCTCCTCCACCTGGGGGTTTTCCTTTCCTCTCCTGAGTGCTAGGCGGTCATACTCTATGTGAGTTGGAGGAGGTATCATTTTGGGCCTTCTATTCCCCACAAATTACTACCTACACACCTACTACTCAAGGGTGGGAATAGAGTTCCACTACCTGCTGGCGATAGGACCTTTGCATTCAGCCCGACACCCCCTGGCCAAGGAAAGCAGACACATGCCCAAACAAGGCTCTCCGCTTTCAGCTGAGTGGCCCTGGCGCTGCTACCTGCTGGTGGCAGGACCTCTGCATCCAGCCCACCACCCCTGACCAAGGAAAGCAGGTACGTTTGGTCAGCTCCCAGCTCAGAGCTGTCAGGCTGCAATCCCCATAATTGGACTGGCTCCTGGGAACTGTGGCTACTTCCCACCTGGGTGCTGCAGATCCCCACTGAGAAAGGATGCACACAAGGCACTTTTTTTCAAAACACAGCTCGGCCACTGCCTTGCTGTTCTGGTCTTTGGAAATTTTTTTCTGCTGAATTTAATGCTCATGTGGAAATATATATATATATATATATATATATACACTTTTTTTTTTCTCTCCTCCTGGAATTTTCGGCTGTTCAGCCTGCTGTATTAACTAGGCCTGACTTCTATATAGCTTATGTCTTGCACTACTGAATATTTCTATTGCTTAAACATTTTACCTTTAAACTATTGCACTGTATACAGTATGTAGGAATTGTCTAGCAGAGTTGTAGTGAACTTTAACTGACTGCCTGATGTTTATATAGCTTACTACTTGCACTACTGAATTGTTTCTGCTAATTGCCCAGTATTGTAGAATAGCTATAACTGACCACTGCCTGCTGTTTGCTCTGCCACACTTTTCCCATCACAGTTCCTCTCATTCATCCTTATTCCACACAATGTTTCTGTGCCACCTACTGGACCCCTGATTCCCTCTCCTAACACCCCCCTGAACCAGCATATTCTGTAAATATTGCCTGGCATTTTGGGCCATCTTCTCTACCCATTCCAGACTGCCCTGAGCCCTCTCCACCACATGCCTCCTTCCAAGCTCTCCCCTGGTCCCATTGAAGGGGCTTCCCCCCCAACCTCCTGAATCAGCATTTTGTTTTGCTAAATTCCCACCTGGCACCTTTGACCAGACCTCTCTGCAGGAACCTTTCTCTTCCACTATTTGCACATACTCCTGCCCTGAGCACTAAATTGCCCAGGGCCTTTCCACCAATTTATTTGACTTTTGTCTCTGGCCTTTTAACTAATGGCCCGCCTTTTTTTTCTGCTCTATTTTAGACACAAGCCCAAACAAGGCTCTCCACTTCAGCTGAGTGGCCCTGGCACTGCTACCTGCTGGTGGCAGGACCTCTGCATCCAGCCCACCACCCCATGGTCAGCTCCTAGCTTGGAGTTGTCAGACTTCAATCCCTGTAATTGGACTGTCTCCTGGGAACTGTGGCTGCTTCCTGATTGGATGCTGTAGATCCCCACTGAGGAAGGAAGCACACAAGACACCTTTTTCAAAACACAGTTCAGCCACTGCCTTGCTGTACTGCTCTCTGGACAATTGTTTTGCCCACCTCCCGAGCCCTTACTCCCTCCTTTATTAAGTACACTTCCCCAGTGATCCACGCCCCCTGAGACCTCACACTGATCAATTACAGCAACTGCTTAAAAGGGCTCTCCTTTCTGTAACTTATTAAAGGGGTGATCTTCTCTTGAACTCATTTGTCTCATCTAAGCAATTCCCTGATATTCTTCATTAAGCGTAATCGGTAGGATACCCCAGCTTGTTGAAGATAAATCCTTAAGACATCTGTGCCGTCAGGCTGTTTTCATTTATCATTGCATACCATTGATCCCTGTCCTTTTTAGCTAGTCTAACACAGAGCAGTGATCCTTGAGACTTATAGAACCTAGCTAGTGAGTCTTGGTGCAACTCGCACCCTGTTAACATATTGGGCAATCATGGCAGTCCTTGTGTGGTTTCAGTTACTTACCTGCTTATGTATGGTACCCTACGTGACAGACCATTCGAGTAGAATTGACCCCAACATAGAGTCATGCCTACCACTGCTAGACTGCCTTTATATTAATACTACATATAACTTATGCTGCCACCACATGACTCCACACCCTTCTCACTTTGTGTAATCTCCTTGAGGTGGGACCGCTACCCTGTTACCAATATGTGGCCCCTCACCCCACCCACCCAAAGCCTACACGTCTTGGTGCTATTCTGGATGGACCATAGGCTACATGTCCCTAGGTCAGCACAAGGGGATACTTTGGACTCCAGATCCCCGCACTCAAACTTATACTAGATGCAGAAAGATTCATGCTGTCAAACTACTCCTCACTGCCCTAAGAAAAATTGTGTTCCTACTACCTTTGTGTTCAAGTAATGTTGAACTCAAACCTGGTCCCACAAAAGTTTTCTCATCTCCATCCAACCTTACAAGACTGAAAGGAGTCAGCTTTATGCACGCAAATGTTTGCAGTCTTTTAAATAAATTTATATCAGTCCAGGCATGGATTACTCATACTGCACCAGACGTACTTGTGCTCTCTGAATTCTGGCTTCAGGCATCCACCCCAGATAGAGAGGTTAACATCCCTAACTACCTCCTATTTAGAGCTGATAGGCAGACCAGGGGAAGGCGGAGTAGTCATCTACGTCAAAAACAAATTTTCAGTGTCCATCCGAGACTCTACCTCTATTGCAGGTGGATTGGAATGTTTGTCCTTTAAAGTTGAACTTTCCCCATCAATGGCTTTCAGTGTCATAGGCTGTTACAGACCATCAGCCACGGGGCCTCAGCTCCTGTCCCATCTGTCATCAATTATGGGCTCTGTCCCCATTGAAACAATTATTCTAAGAGACCTTAATTATGATTGGTTGATTAAAGTCTTGTTACCCCTGAAGCAATTCTGTGACTCCCACAACTTATTACTGAGCCAACTCGCATTAACAAGAAAAACCCAATGAACAGCACCCTATTGGATGTCCTTCTTGCAAGCAAACCATATTCCTTTTCCCATGCAAAGAATTTTTTCATCTGATGTGAGTGACCACTGCTTTATTGCTGATATAAGAACTGATGCTAAATCCTCACCAAGATCTTAATTTTCCACTAAAAGGTCCAGATAGAACTTCGATCCTCTTGCATACTTCAATGAATTAAAAAACTCTTTGCACTGGCAGAGTTTTTACCTTGCTAAATCAGTGAGTAATGCCTACAACATCTTCCATGAAATCATAACCAGTGCCCTAAATAACTATGCTCCTCTGGTAAAAGCACATATAAAAGCTAGAACATGTTAGTTCTCAGCGGACCTCAAGGCTGCCTTACTGAAAAGAGATCAACTCTGGAAAAAGGCTCGCAGATCACACACAGATGAAGACTGGTGTTTCTTCAGGATGGCTAGAAACACCTGCACTAAGATGGTCAGAGAGGCCAAGGCCAATTTTTACTGATCTGAGCTAGATTCTGCATTGAAATGCCCTACCAAGTTCTCGTCCACGCTAAAAGAACTGACTGGTCATTCTCCAAGAAATGTGCTTCCCTCCAAAATTACCACTGACAATGCTATAATCAATGACAAAAACAAGATCCTGCAGGCCTTCAACAATCATTTTGCCACTGCAGGCCTAGCACTTGATAACGCACCGGTAAGCAGACTATACCCACAGATCAACACTAAGCTCCTGGAACCAAGTAACAATATTGTAACCTTCTCATTCTTATCCACCTCCATAAAGGAAGCTGAAGATCTCCTAAAACTGGACACTAAAAAAAGTGCTGGGGATAACTTCTTTGACCCATATTACTTGAAAATTGCTTATCACATCCTTGCTGCACTTATCTCTCACTTATTCAACCTGTCCCTATCACAAGGTTCCCTCCCTCAGTTATGGAAAGTTGCTCACGTCATCCCTCTGTTTAAATCAGGGGATCCCTGTGACCTAAATAACTACAGGCCAATCTCCCTCCTCCCCATACTCTCCAAGCTCCTAGAAAAAACTGTGGATACCCAGCTGAGATCTTTCATAGACAACTCGAATTTACTAAACTCTATGCTGTCAGGCTTCAGAGCAAAGCACAGTACCATTACGGCCCTGGCAAAGTAATTAATGACTGACAACGGGACTTAGACAACAAAAAATTCATCTGTGCAGTTTTCCTGGACCTCAGTAAGGCCTTTGACAATGTTGACCACTGTTTGCTCCTCTCCACTTTACAAACAATAGGCCTAGACCGAACCTCCTTGCACTGGTTTCATGATTACCTCACTGGTAGGCAACAACAAATCAAGGCTGAAGGGGAGCTTTCTTCACTTAAACTGATAAAAAGAGGTGTCCCTCATGGGTCCATATTGGGACCATTACTGTTTGCTATCTATATCAACAGCAAGCATTCACCTGGTTGCCAATGACATGGTGCTCTACATAAGCCGTGAATCTCCTGAAGCTGCCTCTGACGACCTGCAAACTGACTTTAACATCCTGCAGCACCAGCTTCTCAGTAAAAGACTACTACTTGATGCCAAGAAAACCAAGGCAATGCTATTCTCACCAACTGGCCAGGGGGAATATTCTGCCGCTGCTGGTCCATTATCTTCTATCTCCACCTTACTAGGTGAACATCTTGAATACATACCAAAATTCAAGTATTTGGGTGTCTGGATAGAGAATAAACTCTCCTTTGTGGAACATATAGAAGAACTGCTGAAAAAGCTGAGTCAGAGGCTTGGACTCTTCTTCAGAATAAATCACCTCCTGACTACAGACACCAAAAGACAGCTCATCCAATCCACATTCCTCTCACTAATTGACTATGCTGACTTCATACACGGCCAGTGCCCAGCCTCACGCCTTGCCAAATTGGACGTACTGTATCATAGAGCTTTGAGATTTATAACAGGCCTCCCCTTTTCCACCCACCACTGTTCACTATATGCAGCTGTGGGTTGGCCCTCCCTTCAACACAGGCAGTATAGAAATGCAGCCTTCTGGACGCTCTGAGCCATCACCAACAAACTCTCGCAATACATTGCTGACTGTCTCCCACTAAGCCTGATTGGGAATTATGCCTTAAGAAGTCACTCGCTGGTTTCCCTGAAAGTACCTAGGGTCAGTACCTGCTTTGGAAGAACAGCCATAAGCTTTGTCCTGCCCACGCTTTGGAATAAGATACAGAAATTGCTGAGACTTAGCTCCCCTGTTAGTCTTGCTGTGTTCAAGACCCTAGAGGGGAGGGCGGCTCAGAGGTAATTTAAGGAAGTATTTTTTCACAGAGAGGGTTGTGGATGCATGGAACGGCCTTCTGGAGGAGGTTGTGGAGTCAAAAACAGTGGTGGAATTCAAGCATGCATGGGACAGTCATAAGGCAATTCTAGGGGGTGGGGGTAGGAAGAAGTAGGCTGCTGGTTAACTAGGATCTGCAGCTTATCCATTAGGTAGGGAAATGGGCAGACTGGGTGGGCCAAGCGGTCCTTATCTGCCATCAAATTCTATGTTTCTATGTATGCCAAAACATTTGTGGAGCTCTGTAACTGTTTCCACCTTCCTAGTTGACCAGCTGATGGTTCCGCTCAATCTAAGTCCTTCCTGTTCAAACTAAGTGTTCCCTTACCAAGACTACTCCCCTTCCCTCAGTCCATTCTAGTCCCAGCAGTACTACTGGTTCACCTCAGTCAATTCCAGTCCTATCAGTACTATGTACTCACTGCAACACCCCCCCCATCGCCCACTCTTATGCCCCGACACCACCTGCTTAGTATCCCAGAATCTTTCTGCCAGCATCCCTGCCTCCTATACATGTGCTTTTCCACATCCCAGGGACTCCTTTACAGGTTATGAACATGTTATTGATGGATAGGATTAAAAAGGCATCTCTGTAAATATTATTTACCTTTATTTCTACACTCTATATATTTTGTTGTATACGTCTTCCTACTGTTGTTTTATGTATATTTTACTTGTACTCTATTCTATACCTTGTCCTTGCAAACTGCAGGTCCTTCTTGTAAATGAGCTTGCTCAATGGTGATCGCCTGGGTAAATAAAGATTTTGATTGTTTGGTTGATTGATTGAGTTAAGCCACAAAAAGTACTACAAGTTACACAAGCACTATATACCCCATTGCTATTCCCCAAATATTGAATGGGAGGGCTAGCCCATGGTTCAATGTGGGGAATAGCTCCTACCACAACCTGCACTTAAACCCTACACTGAGTGCTTCTCCCTTGCTTAGGGAGTGTTTTTTATCCACCACCATCCCCTCCTCCTCCTTCTCTGGCACTCTTCTCACTCTTGTTCCTGGGCCTTCTATTTCGTACAAATTACTACCTACATACCAACTACTCAAGGGTGGGAATAGAGTTAAGCCACAAAAAGTACTACTAGTTACACAAGCACTATATACCACATTGCTACTCCCCAAACACTGAACCACTGAATGACCATGGAAATAGATCATGGAAAGGCAGTGGACCTGGCCTACTTGGATTTAAGCAAAGCCTTCGACACTGTGCTACATAGGAGACTGATAAAGAAATTGTACTGTTTAGGGGTGGGATCAAAGTGTTGAACATGGTACAAAACTGGTTAATGGATAGGCTGCAGATGGTGCTGGCAAACGGCATACACTCTAAGGAGGGGAAGTGATCAGTCGGTTGCTGCAGGGCTCATTACTGGGACTGGTCCTCTTCAACGTCTTCGTAAGTGACATTGCAGAATGGCTGGAAGGGAATTCATACCTCTTTGCAAAGGACACCAAAGTTTGTAATAGGGTGGATACTCAGGAAGGGGTGGACAGAATGAGGAGGGACTTTAGAAGACTGGAGGTGTTGTCAAGGGTATGGTAACTGAGATTCAGTACTGAAAAGTGCAAAATCATACACTTAGTGTATAGAAATCCAGCACCTCAGTATAAAACGGGCAGAGGTACTGATGGTCACTAAGCAAGAAGGATACCTTGGGGGTGATAATATCTGATGACCTCAAAGTAACAGGGCAGCATGACAAGCCCATATTCAGGGCCAGTGGGATGTTGGGCTGTACAGTGAGTGGTATCACCAGCAGGAGAGTGTTACCACTGTGTAGGTCATTGGTGAGACCCCTTCTTGAGTATGGTGTACAGTTTTGTAGGCCACATCTCAGAAAAGCAACTGAAAGGGCAGAGGCAGTCCAGAGGAGGGTGACCAAAATGGTGCAGGAGTTGCACAAGCAACCCTATGAGGAGAGACTGAGGGGTCTCAACACACACAGCCTACTAGAGATGAGGAAGAGGGGGGACATGATAGAGGGCTACAGATACCATACTAGAGTGAACAGGGAAGAGGAGGGGAGTCTGTTTCAAATGAGGAAATGCACCAGGACAAGATGACATACAATGAAGCTGGGGGGGCAGTTTGGGAGGGATGTGAATAAATACCGTTTCACTAAAAGAGCAGCGGACATCTGGAACAGTCTGCTAGTAGAGGTGATGGATGTGTAAACAGTAGCAGGCTTCAACCAGTCATGGGATAGGCATAGAGGAATACTCTTTAATAGGCAAGGAGGGGGGAGGGTCACTGCAGACCAGTTAGGGTTTCAGGTGATGGAATAGACAGGGAATAGCTGGACAGGCTGGGTGGGTCAAGTAGCTCTTTTCTGCTGAAAAATTCTATGTTTCTGTGTATAGAAACATAACAGATAAGTACCTCTTGGCCCACCCAGTATGCCCATTTTGTCCCGGCTGATAATATCACACAGACCCTATCTGGTCTCCAGCTACTCCCCCACTTTCATAAAAAGATTCCTTTATGTCTGTCCCATGCATGCTTGAAACCCACCATTGTTTTTGCACCCACCACCTCCACTGGAAGACTGTTCCAGCCATTCACCATTCTTTCAGTGAAGAATACTTCTTCACACTCCTCTTAAATTCCCCCCTTCCAGCTCCTTTGCATGCTCCATTCTCATGCAACTTCTCTGAAAAATACTCCCCTTCTATACTTTATCCTCTGTCTCTCCATTCTTTCTGGGTGCACATATTGAGATCACTTAGTCTCCCCTTATAAGGCTTACAATGCAGCTCCTCACCATTTTAGTTTCCCTATCCTGGACATCCTCTGCTCTGCCTAAGTCCTTTCTGAGATGTGGTCTCCAGAACTCAACACAGTACTCTAGGCGGGATCTCAACAACAACTGATACAGCGATAATACCATCTGTCTTCTTCTGTGATTTTTCCCCTATCATGCACCCAAGCATCTTGCTGGTACTGCTTACTGCCTTGCTGCACTGCCTTGCCACCTTGAAGTCATCAGATATGATAACTCCCAAGGTCCCTTTCCTGTCCAGTGACCATCAATACCTCTCCCCCATGCTATATACTGCATCTTGGCTTCTGTGCCCTAGGTGCATGATTTATATATATATATATATATTTTTTGCATTAAAACCCAGCTGCAATACCCTTGACCACTTGTCGAGTATTTTCAGGTCTCTACTTATTCTCTTCACCACCTCTGGGGTATCTACCCTATATCGGAATTTGATGTCATCTGCCAATAGGCATAGCTTTCATTCCAGTTGTTCTGCAGTGTTTCTTACAAAGACATTGAAAAGGACTGGTCCCAATACTGAATCCTGAGGTACCCCACTGTTTATTCTCCCCTGATTAGAATGAGTGCCATTTATCACCACCATCTGTCACCTACATATGAACCAGTTCCACATCCAGTTTATCAGATTGTGTTCTGCCCCCAAACTGCCCAGTTTCCTTATAAGCTTCCTATGTGGTATGGTGTTGAAGGCTTTGCTGAAGTCAAAATAGCTGCATTCACAACTTCACCCTAATCTATTTACCTGGTCACCCAGCAAAAGAAATCAATCATGTTCATCCAGTATGATCTCCTCCCATGAACCCGTGCTGCCTCAGGTCTTGTAACCTGCTGGATCCAACATTGTAGCCTATCTCTTAAGCCTTTCCACTGCCGGTCTGGTGTCACTGAGTGCTGACAAGCTTTGCGCCTTACCTGCCTCTACACCTGTAACCTGGTTTGGAAATGAACCTGGATTTTTGGAGTTGACCAGAGAAAGGAGAGCTGAGAGTCCCACAGGATGGTTTCCTCTGCTGGAAATGGAGGGGGGCTGTTCTGCTGAGTGACTATCACCTTGTAGAACATAATGTTAGTGCAGGCAGAAACCACAGCAGTGTTGGGAGTGTGGCCACTTGACTAGGATGGAAGTTAAAACCTTGGTCTCACTCAGCATCTGTGGGGAAGGAAAACAGAAACAACCCAGCTGCATAGAATGAAGGTCACTGCCCTGCATATTACCTCACACCTGCTGACCTAGGCAGACTCCCAGTACTGAGCAGACTCAAAGCTCATGGCAAGGACCTGGTCCACCCCAACCATCCACCAAGGTGGTGAAGGGATACGACAAGCATCTGTCAAAGAGGTAAGTCCTGGGAGAAGGAGGGGCGATGAGGTTGGTACAGGTGGGACAGACCTGAAGGAGGGCTGAGGGGCAGATTAATGGGAAAAGAGAGACAAATATACAGTAAGTTAAAAAAGTATCTCCATTTACTTTCCACTGATGTTAGTATGACTAGCCTATAGATACCACCCTCCTCCCTGCTGCCACTTTTATTGTGCAGGACTACATCTGCCTTCCTCTAGCCCTCTGGAACCACTACTGTTTCTAGTGAGCTGGTGGATAGGGCTGTCACAGAAGCACCCAATACCTCCATGAGCTCCTTAAGCACCCTTGAGTGTACCCCATCCAGCCCCATAGCCTTATCCACTTTCAGATTCACAAGTCATCACATGACTCTTTCCTACGTGAATGGACTTGTGTCTACACCCCCCAGCATTACTGTTGCTTCTATGTGGTCCACTCCCCTATCCCTGCACTGTGAAGACTGAGCAAAGTTATAAGTTAAGGATATCTGCTTTTTCCTGATCCTTCTCTGCACAACCTCCCCATGCCCTTTTTGGCCTCACAATCCTTCCAGTTGTCTCCTCTTTTCACTTATATATGTGGAAAAGGTCTTGTCCCCTTTAGTTACTCCTTTGGTTATCTTTTCCTCTGTTTGCACTTTTGTGCCCCTCACCACCTTCCCTGCTTCCCTCTGCTTTTCCTGGTACACCTTCCCCATCCTTACCCATCAGTAGATACTGAGGAGCTCGCAAACTTGAACAAATATGACAGACTACTAGACCTTTTTTCTGGAGGTTGAATCACATGTTCGTATGTCCCTCAACAACTCCTTGTATTCCTGAAGGCTAACCTTTTAGCCTTTACCTTCCCAGCAACTTCCATCTAGAACTATAGTGGTCTCTTTTTCCTCTCATTTTTGCTCACTTCTTTTGCACAGAGGTCTATTGCTTTCATTATATAATCCCTTAGTTTGGCTGCCTCCACCACACCCAGGCAAACCCTCCCACTAGGTTGCCTCTGAGGTACTCACTCACTTTTTTTTTTAATCCCTCATCTTTTTGTGGTTTATCTCTGTTGCAGTCCTTATATTATACCATACTGTATGGAGATCGCTGGTCCCCAGGTAGCAGCTACCTTGATGTCTGCAGTACAGTCCCTGTTTTTGAGCACCAAGTCCAGTATTGCTCCATCTGGAGTGAGCTCTCTGAATAGTTAAGGAACACCCCCTGCATGTAATCTAGGATGATCCTGCTTTTATCTGAGGCTGTGACTGGGAGGCTCAAATCTACATCTAGCAGATTGAAGTCCCCTACCAGCAGTATCTTCCCTTTTCTGTCATTATGTTGGTGGGTTTCAGCAGTGCCGTATCCTATTCTTCCCCCTGTGTTGGAGGTCTACATATAATCCCAGTGCGAACAGTAGCTCTGACTCCTGTCTCCAGAATAACCTACAGCATCTCCGGCCCATCAAAATATCATTTACACATTGGTCCCCTTGCATTCTATCGCTCTGATACTGTCCTTAACATACAGCATGACCCCTCCAAATTTCCTCCCTTCCCCCTTCTTCCAAATCTGAGTGTAGCCTGGTTTGGTCATTTGCTAGTCATGACTGCGTACATCACAACTCTGTAATGGCTGAAATATTCATTCTGCATCTTGCATGATGGCCTCCAGGTCCGGAATTTTATTTTCAAGACTCCTTACATTGGCACACCTGGCTCTCCACACCTTTCTCCCACTCTGACTTCACCCACCTTTCCCCCTTCCTGCCTTTGTTACCACTTGAAACTTCACTGTCTCTCCCTCCCTCAAGCTATCCTCTTCATTCCCTGCCTCCTCAGCACTTCTTTTCCTTCTTCTGTTCTTGTCCCCCCCCACCCACCAATACAGTGCTCTTTTTTTCTTTATCTTGTGACCTAGGGGAGTTTCTTCCCCATGGGCCCTCTCTTCCTGTTGCTTCAGATGGTGGTGGGGGGATGATTATGCCTCCCTTTGTATTATTGCCTCCCTGCTTTGCTTTTTTAAATGTTCATCAAAGTAACATCTAAACCTTCCACTGAGGACTGTGGCCCCCATTCCAGATGGATGCAGGCCATCACCTTTGTATGGACTCATATACTTTCAGGTGCACTCACAATCCCCAAGAATCTGAACTCCTCCTCTCTGCACCATTCTTTCAACCATGTATTGCAGCTCCAGGTGCAGAATACCATATCCTAGCAACTTGGTGAATGCCACCATTCATGTTACTTGCCTTAAGCCCCTCCCCAGTTCTCTGAAATCTCCATCTACAACTCCAGCCCCATCCCTTGCTACGTCTTTTGTCTCAGGTAGACAATGTTCCCACCCTGTCCTGCCACTCTACTGCTCTTTACAGTAGGATCTACTCTCCATCCTTCAGAGCTGAGGTACCAGGTAGGCACCTAACCTCCCTCTCTCCGACCTTTCCTGCTCCCAAATCTATCCCCCTGAAAATTGAGTCCCCCACAAGAAGCTGCTTTCTCCTCTGCTGGGATCCTCTACTTCCCACCTTGGGACCTCCCTATCAGAGGACCCCATACCCTTTCCTGCCACCAATATGGATGCCTCATCATGGCAGTCACATCCTGACAGAACAGCAAAGGAACTGTGTAATGACACAGGCTGAGAAATGTGTCCCTGACCTGTCACCCCCTACTTCTTGGAGCCCACTAAGTTGGACCTCCTCTGTCTAGGCAACCTTTGGTACAATGTTGTCAAACTCAGAGGCCTGTGAGTGAAGCAAGAGGTCCTCTCGAGCTGAACAAGTTCAGCATGGAGACCAGCAACCTCCACACTCAAACCCAAATAAGTACAACACCTCACAATATTCAGAGTTTTAGGGTATTTGTACCATAACATCCCATATCCCTGCTCTTGTAACATTATTTAACAACTCTAAAGTTTACTGAATATAGATTTTGCAAACAACTTCCATATTTTAAAAAGAAATGTTCAGCACAATAAGTACACTTAGATGGACTGACAATTTCAGATCAAATATAAAGTAATTAACTATTTTGTGTGACAATTCAGCTAACCAAATTGTACAGCAGCAGTTACTTATGAGACCAGTTTAGGGACCTGATTTGAATGCAAGACATACAGTACCAAAGTTCAGGTTCCTAACTTTAACAAGCATTTGTCAATGCCTTAGTGTTTGATTATATTTATTAGTAGTACAATAAGTAGGGTTAGTGAGGTAAAGACATACAGTAAATGTTAACATGTGGTATTACAGTGCTTGGAGTGGGAAGGAAAGTTATTGTGGTGTCTAGGTGATTGAGTCTTGCTGAGGGAGGAGAACATGGCAGACAGGATGAGATGCGAGGCCTGCTCCATGACAGGCAAGGGGGAGAGAGATAGAGAAAGAGGGGGAGAGAGAGAGAGAGACAATCAGAGAGATAAGCAAATTCATGGAGAAAGAATGACAACTAATGTTGCTGCCACTTTCAATGAGAATACGCTGCATCTCTCTCTTTCTCTCTCTCTCTGTCTCCCCCCCCAAAAGATATGTGAGGACTGTTGGATTACTACAGTTCCAAAGTTCTATACATAGCTTAACTTCTTCTGTTCTATACTGTATGAATCAACTGACACATTCCTTTAAGAATGGAGAAACAATGGGAAAAAATCAAAACAGCCATCACAGGGGCAACAAGCCTTTGTGTGAAGCAAATAAACAAATCAAAGAGGAAAAAACATTATGGTTCTCAAAAACGGTGGCAGGGAAGGTAAGGGAGAAAAAGATAGCATTCAGGAAGTATAAGGAAACACAGAAGGAGCAGGACAGAGAACTATACCAGTTAAAGCAGAAGGAAGCAGGGAAGGAAGTCAGAATAGCAAAGGTCTAAACCAATGAAAAGATAGCCAACTCAGTTAAGAAGGGGGATAAAAAAATGTATAAGTTCATTATGGAGTGGAGAAAGACCAAGGGAGAGATAGTGAGGCTTAATAAAGTGGAGGGTGTGTGGGCAGAGAGTGACAGTGAAAAAGCAGGAATACTGAACGAATACATCTGCTCAGAATTCACAAAAGAAGAGGGGGAGGTACCTCAACCAATCAATAGAAGCACTCTGGATAGGAGGGTTGATGCCAGTTCATTCCCAGAAGAAAGGGTAATGAAAGAACTCCTAAAACTGAAGATGGACAAAGCAATGGGGCCTGATGGGATTCACCCCAGACTTCTAAAAGAACTAAGGGGAGAACTAGTGATACCAGCGACTATCATTTTTAACAAATCATGGGAGGATGGTGTGGTACCTGAGGAATGAAGGAGGGCAGATGTGATTCCCCTTCACAAAAGTGGGAGAAAAGCAGAGGCAGGCAACTACAGACCTATTAGTTTGACCTCATTGATAGGGAAAATTATGGAATAACTTCTGAAAGAAAGCATTGTTGAGTACCTAGAGGTCAGTGGGGCACTGGTCCTAAGACAGCATGGATTCACAGTTGGAAGATCATGTCAGACAAATCTAATAGATTTCTTTGACTGGGTGACCAAAGTAGTAGACCAGGGAGGGACTGTGGAAATGGCCTACCTAAACTTTAGCAAGGCATTTGACACAGTCCTACACAAAAGATTAATAAACAAGTTAGCCACTCTGGGAGTAGGTCCCAGGGTGGTAGCCTGGGTAAGAAATTGGCTGGACAACAGGATACAGAAGGTAATAATAAATGGAGTCCACTCCAAAGAATGGAGGGTTACTAGCGGGGTACTGCAGGGTTCGCTACTGGGGTCGGTCCTTTTTAATGTCTTTATAAGTGACATTGTGGAGGGACTGGAAAAGTATGCCTCTTTGTAGACAACACAAAGATCTGCATTAGGGTTGATAGACAAGGGTGGTGGAAGAGATGAAAAGGGACTTGGCAAGGTTGGAGGAATGGTCAAAAGTACGGCAGCTTAGATTCAATGCAAAGAAGTGCAAAGGAATGCACCTGGGAAACAAAAACCCAGGGGAAAAGTACACAATGGGGAGTGGGGGTAAGGAGGTACTAACAACAACAAAAATGGAAAGGGACCTGAGATAGTCATATTAGATTGTGAAAAAAGGTAGGCAAGCAATGTGAGATGGCAGTAAGTAGGGCTGGGAGGATATTGGGATACATAGGGAGAGGCATCAACAGTTGAAAACAGGAAGTTGTTATCCTTCTGTACAGACAGTTGATGAAACCCCATCTGGAGTACTGTGTGCAGTTCTGGAGACTCTATCTCCACAAGGACATAGACAGGATGGAGGCAGTCCAGAGGAGGACAACTAAAATGGTGCAGAGTGTGCACCAGAAGCCATATGAAGAGAGACTAATGGAGCTTAATATGTATACCCTCTAGGAAAGGAGGGATACTGGGGACATGATAGAAACTTTCAAGTGCCTCAAGGGAATCAACGAAGTCCAAGAGGGTAGCATCTTTCAGAAAACAAGATGTGCAAGAACAAGCAGCACAAGGTGAAGATAGAGAGGGGATGGCTCAGGGGCAACATGAGGAAGAATTCTTTCATGAAGAGGATAGTGGACACATTAAATGGCCTTCCTGAGGAGGTTGTGGGGTCAAAAACTATAGGCAAATTCAAGAATGCATGGGACAGACATAAGACAATTCTGGTGGGGAGTAGGAAGAAGTAGGCTATTGGTTAACTAGAATCTACTGCTTATCAAATAGGTAGGGAAATGGGCAGACTGGGTGGGCCAGGCATCCTTATCTGCCATCAGTGTCTATGCTGCTATGTTTCTAGGAGAGCTAGGATACTATTGCAAAGTAGCAGACAAATGCTAACTGAAGCACCTTAATGCATAGACTGTAATCACAGGCTGCCAGGCAGATGGGCTCTCAAATCACATTCAGTTAACTCAACAGGAAAATGTTGGTGGGAGGTGACATGCGACAAGGGTCATATGTTAGTATCCAAATCAAGACAGGCACACACACTACACCATTACCTGAAAAGTGTGAGTGGTTGCTTTTTCCTTTGCTCACTGGCTAAAAAGATGGACACACCAACAGATTTCATAACAGTAGTAGCCACAGACGTGGTCAGATATTTCCAGACACTCTGTGAAATTTCCAAAGAGTTTCTCTCGGCTGCCCCTACTGTGGAAATGCAGAAAGCAGGAGATTTCTCTAGAAATATCACAGACATTTCAGGAAATAGCTGACCATGTTTTTGGCTGTGACTGCATGTTAACAAGGTGATTCCTTGCTGTGCAGATTAACACAAACATTTCTGAAACACAGGTGGTAGAAATTGTGTAGTGCCATGTTTTGCTAGTCTCAGACTCTCTGAGTGTGCCCATAGTGACGGTGGTGGGGTACCGGGACATTACATTCTTTTTTTATATAATGGATCAGCTCACCAGTTATGGGGTAAAGATGACAGATTTTCATAATAAAATAAAGGGACTGACAGGTCATGGTGGGGGGGGGGGGAAGAGGTGATTAAAACTATTGCCAGACAAGTGGTGCACTTGCCAAACAAGTGGTGCACCCCTTCCTGCCCAGTGCAACAGTAGTGGGACCATAATGGTGGGGGGGTTAAACAGCTTGCCAGGGAGGGAAGGGGGTACAAGGGATGGGAGTGGCACAGGCTGCTCAGGGGATGGGGAAGCTGTGACTGCTGATGTGTGACACGGCACCCAGCGGGGTTCAATTACAGTGTAATACACATGTAAATGCCAGCATGTCCAGGGACTTTAATATCGTATACACTGCATAGTAACAATACAGTAGGTATGGTGCCAGCCCTAACCAAACATAATAAGGAAGGAACCATTGAGACAGAAGCAGCAGAATGGATATGATATTTCACTGGAACACAGCAAGCCACCTGACTGTACAGTCATACTGTACAATTGGGTGCCTTTCTGTGTTTCAGTGCACTATGATGCTCCATTCTGCTGCTGTCTCAATGGTTCCACCCTTATTACATTTAATTAGGGCTGGCACAGTACCTACTGTGTGAGTACTATGCACTGCACCTTATAGCACAGTCTCTGGACATGCAGCCAGTTACATATGTATTACACTGAAATATCACCCTGCTGGGTGCTATGTCACATCAGCAGTCACAGCTTCTCCTCCGAGCAGCCTCTGTCACCTCCCATCACTTGTGTCCCCCACAGCCCAAAATCCTACCCTGTCCTAGTGGTGCAAGCCACATAGACCGCCTCCTGGCTGATCTAAGTGGTGCCATACTCTGTGGCCGGGGAAGGGCTTCTAGAATCCCACAAAAGGGGATGTTGCAACCCTACATGGCACAAGGAGACTTTGGTGTGCCTGCACTGGATATGATGCAGACTGCTTTTTGGAATTGCATTTGCCACAAGTTGTGATGCAAGTCACAACTTGCGCCAAACTCCTGTGACACAAGTTCCTTGTGTGGCTCTAGCCCTTTGGAGAATCAGACCCATGATGTACAGCATAGGAAGTACCTAGAACAACAGATTCAACAGGTCTGTTAATATTTTTACTAACAAGCAAACGGAAAAGCTTCACACTTACACTCCAGAAGCAGGACAATCATTTGAGTGATAACCGCTTTTATAATAAAGTGCATCACACAGTGGCAGGCAGCAGACACAAACAGGAGCCTTGGCATTTTGTGCAGTCACATATTGTCAAGAGAGCTAAAAATAAAGCTACTCTATGACTAACAGGATGCCATGATATAAAAGCAAAGCTACTACAAGAAAAAGGAAGAAAAAAAAACGGCACTTCCAAGCTGGCAGGAATGCCGAAAGGGCAAAAATGTAATTGCAAAAATACATGATATCTTTATTCACTTACAAGTGTAAGAGAACAAAACAGACCTCAGCAGTAATGCCAACAAACCTTGAAGTTTTGCACCTTGTGCTTTTTCAGAAGTGATTCGCTCTTGAAAAATCATAAGGTGTGGAATATCTAGGTTTATTGGCATTATTGCAAAGGGGTTTTTCCTTCTACATATGGTATGTAGTTAATAAATATGCCAAACAGTTTTGCACTTTCTTTTTATGTTTGCTTGCATGCATGGAGGTGTCTGCCTGTCCCTGCCAGTGAAGTGCTCAGTCTGTGGGGTGCGTCCCATATGCATCAATGGAGCAGCGAAATGTGTATGGCAGGAGAGTGACAGCAGTGGTGTTGGCTTCAAAGAAAAGGTCCGCTTCAATCACTGCATGAAACGTGTCTTCAGGATACATGTACACTACGGCTGCCTGTTCATCTCACCTGCTAGCTGTGCACCGCTATTAGCTACACACTACTGAGCAGCATTTATTTATTATTCCATTGAACGCCTGCCTCTGCATGTCACGCCCTTCCCTCCATCCCAATTACCAACATATCCCTCAGTATCATTGCCGACATGAAGAAATAGAAGTGTCGCAATCAGTGCCTGAAACATGTCCTTGTTTTCCAGTGCCTGAAACATGTCCTCGGTTTCCATACATGCTGTGTTACTTCATACGTTTTCTTGGCATGCCTTACCTTCACATCAAGAAGGGCACAGAGTGGAGCAGACACCATTCGTTCTGTGGCTGTGTGATTTTCTTTTTTTTTTCTTTTTTTAATTAAGTGCAATGAGATGCGCCTCCCTCTCTTAGTCATCCACTGTGCCAATCAGTACGTTTACCTGCAAGATAGAAATCCAACTAGAAAATGGAATCTGATTACCTTAATTTCTAATTGGATTTCAGCTTGCTCCATTTACATGCTGGAGTAATTGGAAATCTGAGAACAGTCACACTTTTACAAGTTGGGGTAGTCAGACTTGAAAAGAGGAAACCCAGCACTCTTGAACGGATTCCAGAAGGTAATCCAATTACATAAAGTATCCAGATTTCTCTGTTTATATGCTTTTAAATTTCTGACTTGAATCTGGTCTCTGAATTGGAATGGAGGGAATTCCATTTCAAACCAGATTCAAGCTTGTACGTACACAAGCTGATTGCTGCCGCCACATCTTTTCAGATGCAGTCTCCATGCTCGGTAACAACAGGGCATCAGCTGGTGGGAAATGAGATCAGATTTTGACTGGCCATGTGGTTCTTTGTTCTGGGGTTCCAGTGGCATCAGTATGGGTGGCGTGAGCCACAGCACTGATCGGACAGGGTTGGAGGGGGACTGGTGTCTGATGTCAGGACCAGGCAGAAGATTAGTTAAGTAGGATACTGAAATGACTTACCCAAGGTCACAGAGTAAATATCTGACTGTAGCAGGGTTTGCATTGCTTAATCTTGTCATTTTTTGTTATGGGGTGGAATTGGATTTTAAAGTCTCAGTGTTCTAATTTTTGTTTTGTGGGCATTCAATTGTATAATAAAAACAAAACAAAAACAACAACAGTCTGCTGTTGTCATAGTCCTGTCATTTTTGTTACTGTGGGTTGATTGTAAATTTTTTTTTTATCATATTAGTTTGTTTTAAGGGGGTCAATTGTGAAAAACAAAAAATTGTTGTCTTAGTCTTGTCGTTTTTGTTTCGAGATGAAATAACCTTTTTATTTGTGGGTTTCTGTCTTAGTGAATGGCACAAAACTCCCCAGCAGTCCATGAATTAAATGATTATTTCACCTACTATTCTGGTCTGAGGAACATCTTTTTCACTTTGATTTAGCATGGTTTCTTTCTTGTTCTCCTTTTGTCATAGTTTTGGTTAGCTGATGGTTAGCTCGTTAGCTGTGGCTGGAGGTGGTTGATGAGCAGGATTCTGAGATCTCTCAGAAATGAGCAGAAGAGCAATTTGATGTATGGTCAGGTAGCCTAGGACATATCAGCTGAAAAGAAACTTTAAAGTGTTTGGTGAAAAAAAGTCAAAAATTACCATAAGGAACTTTTTTCTTATGGGGAACTGTTTAAAATAGCAAATTTAGATTTTATTTAGTTTTTCCCTTCTTGGTATCTACTGGGCCAAAAATGTTGTGGCTGTTTGAGTTTTAGAGCTCCCAAAGAACTAGGGGTATATATACCAATACCAGTAGGGCTGGGTAGTTCCCAACAGTACAGCCAAGCAGAGACACTGTTGTGGTTTGGGGATGGCTTCACTATATGATTTGACTGTGACTAGCAGGGCACTGGAAGTACAGCCCAGTAGTAACCACTGCTGCATTATTACTTTGCACTGCATGACCCCTTTCCTTTCCCTAGAACCTGTTCCCACTGCCCTTAATAAAGCATTATTATTTGTTCATATGTACTGTCTGTGAGCATATTATTAATAGAGTGTTAATTATGGCATTTTTGGGGAAACTGACCTTGCATTGTGTTGGCTTATGGGTGGAGTGAACCTTTGGAAAAGTGGCGAGGTACTGCATCCCAAGGGGTAGTACTATACTTGACATCAGGACCCTTTAACTTGTCTCTGGGTGGATGCAGTGCCCACTATCCATTTTCAATAAAAGACAACACTTCAGCAAAGCGATTCAAATATTATTGAAGCCCTGCAACCCTCCTCACCAGCCCCAAAAGCCATTCACAATAAGGAGCTCAGTCAGCACAACTGAGAAACTGCTATGCAGCGCTCATAATTCACAGCAAGGTCCCTGTCACCTAGAAAGCCCTATAGAAAGCCCTGTGCCTCCTTCATCAATGCTCACGCCAACTGCATATTGCCCATGGGATATCTTATAAATTTAATTTTTTTTTTAATTCCCACAAATGCCTTAAATGTGATGACCATTCCCACAGATACTGCAGCACAGCTGAGGGAAGCAAGAGGAGGGAATAAACAACTATTCCAGTTTGAAGCTGCAAAGGTGTGCATATGGTTAATTTAATCACAAGTCTCCTCACAACCCCCCCCCCCCCACACCATACTTTATGAAGAGATAATGGTCCTTGCCACTCATACTAGTGTTTGGATCTTATTCGTTGTCCTAACATACAGTTATTGGTTACATATAATCTGTTTACTGCAATGCCAAATACGAGTGTACAGCTTGTGTTACATTGAGACACACTGAGGATATTTTTCTTCATAGTAAGGTCGTGAACACTATAGTAGGATTTAAATTATTTTTCATTTTAAGTAACGCCGAGTAAATGGCAGCATCTTAGAAGTATCTAATGTTATGAGTACCACATTTATAAGGGTCCAGCCTCATAAGAAGCAGCAATGATACATCACATTTTGTACTGTAAATTAGACCCCCAGAGCTTTTTTTTAACTAAAGGTACTTTTACATGGATGTTTAATATTCAAATCCAGGAAGTTAAGGACTCGATCAAGTTGGAAAGGAAAAAAAAAAGACAATTTATTGCTACAACAAGAGGTCGGCCTCACCTCTGCATTATCAGTACCAAACGCCTGTACAGCAAATACCTGCAAGCAAACGTCTGGCATTGACAAATGCTTGTATTTTTTAATGCTTATAGCACTTACTGCAAGTTGCGATATACTGTATTGTTAGAGAGAGACACACCTTTTTTGAGAAATATATAAGGTGCATGACATAACAATCTTGTGTCTTATTATGAAGTCTTTGGGCATAATGTCTCCCTTGCTCACTATAGTTCTCAACTTATATAGTTGGAAGCATAAAAAATAAACCAGAAACATTTATGTCTATTTCTATCCCTAGTTCTCTCAGCTTGAACTGCTAACATTTTGAAACACCTGATTGCTGTAATAGTCCTCTTGCAGTAGAATGACATTTCAGAGGTGTGTCAGGGATGAGTCCAATGCAAAGCACTCCACAGTGGGCTTATCCCTCACAGACCAATGAACATGCAACCAGACTGTGACACTAATCAGAGTTTCACAGCTAGAAACCATTCTCTAGTTGAAAGAAATGAAGCACTCCAATAAGAGAGCACTTCATTTCTTTCATTTGCACAGTGTTGTCAGCCCCCACCTTCCATTCCCCATCCCAGCACCCAGCATGCAATTGAACCCTCCTGCTGTGTGCCATCCACCCCATGCCTTCCGTTCCCCATCCTGGCACCCAGCATGCAATGAAATTCTCCCGCTTCCTCCCTCTGCATGCTGTCCACCCCGCATCCTCCGTTCCATATCCTGGCATACAGTAAAACCCTCTAGCTCCCTCCCTTTGCATGCTGTCCACCCTGCACTCTCCATTCCCTCCACTGGACCAGCATTCAATTGAACCCTCCCACTGCATGTTGTCCATCCTGCACCCTCCATTTCCCCACCAAACTGGAATTCAATTAAGCCCTCCCACTCCCTCCCACTGCGTGCTGCCCGCCCCGCACCCTCCGTCCCCCATTCCAATTGGCATAGACAAATGCTTGTGTTGTTAGCAGAGGACAGGATCATCCAAAAAAAACAATCTAGCCAGTGACTGAGGATTTTCAGAGATTGGGGGCAAGTCTATCTTCTGAGGTAGTGGTGAGTACGTTTTTGGCACAAATGGCACAGGCCATAGTGGGATGTGGGGCTCCCATACAGTTTCTTAGGGTTACTTTTTGTTTGTTGCTTTGGTAAGTAAAGGTAATTGACTTGTAAGCCCCCCTCCCATTGCTGACCTTCTCAATGTCATGCTTCCTGAGTTATCTCTGTGGAAACTGGTGTGCTGGGCATTGTTTTTTTCTTTCTAGCATTGTTCTTTTTTTTGGTTTTGAGCCAGGGTGTTCGAGTGGTTTGCATTCTGTTTGCCCTGGCTCTGACCTTGACTTCTGCCTGCACTGTCATGCCTTGGGACATCTGTTCTGTTTAGTGCCTTGATTTCCTTTTGTGATGCCTGCAGTTCTTATTGCGGCTGTCTTGGTATAGATCTGTAATAAATCTACTGCCATTTTGCAACTTTTGTTTCCTCAGGCTTTCCCAATCATTGTGTTGCGAGTGCCATATTTATAGTCTTTCCAGCAGCTAAGTATGAGCCTCGCGTGCATGAACGAACTGTTGTTTTACCAGGCAGAGGGCATGTACTCTTGCTCCCCTGACATGTGTGTGCCATTACCCAGCCCAGGTAATCCAAGGCTCTGCCAGCCTCTCCTAGTCCTTCATTTTAAGTCAAAAAAATTCAGTCAGCACCACGCACAGTGCCAGGAGCCAGAAATGTATTTTTTTTTTAATTATAGATCAAGGGACTGCTTCCCACCAATCAGAACACTACTTTTCTTCTGTGTGAGATACTCTTATATTGGGAAGAGTGTCTCATATGTATCTGTCCTGGAAACAGGCATATTCGGGGAAGATTGTAAAAAAAATGTGAATATATAATTGATCAATCCCGATCAATAACTTATTAATACAACCACATAGACTACTCTTACAGTTGTGAGAGTGGTCTCACATCCTTAGGGTATTACAACTGCTCACCTTCAGTTTGTGGTTCTCAAACCTGATAAATGGGCATGAGACCATTATTACAACTATAAGACTGGTCTACTTAGCAGCATTAACAGATGTAACAAAATGTCTTGGGAGAGAGAAGAAGACACGAAAATGACAGGTGTGTGAAGGGGTGTTTATGGAAGCAATCCTGGTCTCCTGGGAAAATTTTCAATTAGTTGGCCAAAGGCAGAAGTGTCCACAAAGTAACCCAAAAGTTTGATTGGGACTTAGAGAGGCAGTCACTTTCAACTTCATTGGCAAAGTTGCTGGTAAGTTGCAAAACTCTGACTTTGCAAAGTTCCTATTGACATCATCAACTTTGACTTGACTGACTTTACAACACTTTTTCAGGTGAAGTGGCACTGTTTTCTACAAGGTGGCAACTTTATGAGCAAAGTTTAGCCACTCTGTGGAAAAAACTGTCACTTCACTTGGCAAGAAATGTTGCGAAGTTGGCGCTTTGAACTTCAGGAATGTGGCCAACTTCACAAAGGTCTATCGAAGCGAAGTTTTCTCAACTTCACACTTCTTTATTGTGATGAGTCAAAGGTAAAAGTGCTGAGTTTTAAAACATACACCAAATACAAACGTAGCACTGGCTCATATTTTCCAGGGATCTTCCCAATGCAAAAGTTGTGGCTGAGAAGGGAGGCGATATGGACATTTATGGCAGAAGCAGAGAGGTTAAACAGTTTGGGGTCAATACCACAGGGATTGTGACCTTTGAAACAGTTGAGTATGATAAAGTGGTTAGAGTAGCAGAAGGGGAAATAAGATGGAGGGCAGGAGGAGGGTGGATAAGGATGGAGGAAGTGGGAGGAGTATCAGTAGAAGGAATAGTAGAGAGGGAGATGGGGAGGTAGTGCAGCAGAGCGAGAAGGAGGGAGTTGGCATCTCTGGTGGGTGTGTGGTGGATGAGATGACCGGGGTGGACAGCAATTACTGCTGCTGGGGTGCAGGGCCAAGGGTTCTTTTTGTAATAGTACTAGATTATTCCTCAGTATACAGCCAGTTTATTCTGTACTGAAGTTGGCAGATAGTCGAGTGGACATTTTATTAAATGCCACTTAAAAAATGCTCTGGAACCACACCTTATCTATATACAGTTTTAGTAGCACTGAACCCCAACACATGCATTGACTGGACATGAGTGTGCATCTGCCTGCCTGTTTTTCCTCATGCTTCATTACCCATCCCTCTAATTAGGTCAACAGTAAGGTGCAGCTTTTCTTTTTTTTATTTTACTGGCTAGCCTAATATGGTTTGCTTTTCTGCCACCCTACTACAGTTCTATCAGCTAAATGACAAGGGTATGTGCAAACTGAACATATCTGAGCATAGATTCACTTCACCCCTAGCCACAGATGCATATGCCAGTATCCACAGCTTCATGGCTTCCCACAGGACCGATACAGAGGAGCAGGCAGGGTCTTGGGCAGAGAGGACTAGACACCTGCCATCCAACTGATTGCAAAAAAGCAGGACTGCTAAGATGCAAATAAGCATGTTGGGGTATATGGGAGCTGCTGTACTTAAACGAAAGCTGCAATCTAGGGAAAAAAAACACTCATAGTAACACACTGCACAAATTAAGTGCTCTGCAGAGTGCATTTAATTAGAAGTACTGTCAAAAACAAACTTGTTTTTGCCAGTACTTCTAATTAAATTCACTCTGCAGAGCACTTAATTTGTGCAGTGGGGTACTTTGAGTGTATTTTTTTTTTTTTTAGCTTGCTTTAATTTATATACCTAAGTGAATGTCAGAATGTCTCTCCTGCTTCACATGGAACAGAAGATTGCATGATGTTGTTGTCGTCCAAGAACTAGAGGGGAACACTGGAAATATTAGTCACTCACCAAATAGTTCAATTCTAATGATTCCTTTTTATTCAGAAGTTATATTCCTCAAAAGCCTACAGATCCACCAGCTTTTCGGTGTATTCAAACCCCTTCATCAGGATGGTCAGCAGTTCTGAGTATGATTATGTTCTCCTCAAATGTGGAGGACATTTAGAGCTCCTGGACTTGTATCTTCCCCTAGGAGAAGTTTCCAATGTCTCTGTGCTCCTAGCGTGACTCCACAGACTTATTCTCTGAATAAGAACTTCTAGGGAGATGTGCTACGGAGCGCAGTGACAAAAGAAACTTCTCCTGGGACAAAAATACAACTCCAGCTGGGACACATACAAACAGAGGTGACAAAGGCTAAGTGCCTCAGCTGGGACTTGAACCCAGGCTGCCCAGACTACCATTCTGATTGCACTAACCAGCTGCACCACTGAGACAACTGGAATCTGGGCCATCCCTGAGCACATTACTCTTTCTCAAATGCACAACCAAATGGCAACACAAATATTTACTTGTAACAGGAGTGTGGTGTGCATATTTTATTGAATACATACAAACAGAGGTGAGAAAGAATAAGTGCCTTAGCTGGGACTTTAACCAAGCCACCTGGAATACCATTCTGATTGCACTAATCAGTTGTGCTACTGAGACAACTGAAACCTGGGCCATCCCAGATGACCTATCTTGAAATTTTTACACAGGGCACTCCCTGCTAAACACTGTACATGTTGTTATCAATTGGTTCCTTTTTTTCTCTTGTGCAGGTTGTTGTTGATCTCACTAGTATCCAGTTGTAAAATGCTAGATCCTTTCACAACTGGATACTAACAAGATCAGTAGCAATCCACACAAGAAAAAAATTAAAAACAAGGAACCAACTCTGTAACAATATGTACGGCATTTAGCAGGGAGTGCATCAGGAAAGCACGCCAATCACTGGCCGAAATTTAAATAAAAGAGCATCAAACTCGGTCTGCTTACTTATGTAATTCAAAGACAAACAAAACAGGAATGGCATGTAGTATCTTATTTAAAAGCAAATTAAAAAATGCTCATTTTCACAGCAACAACAGACTGCAAAATGAAAGGCGAGGTGTTAATTTTTAAAAACGAGCTTCGTGGGACTTGGAACTTTTTGCTTCACCACGGAGCCATATCACTGACAGACTTCAGAATTGTGAAGATACTTTTTAATTTATTTTTTTACACAAAGTGTGAGCTTCAACACATTTGTCAACATTGTCACTCCTTTTCTCCCTTTACTTCAACTACAGTAACTCAGTGCCCCCTGCCACATACACCATGCAAGGAAACTTTTGGTATTGACAAATGCTTTTTTATGCTTGCTTGCATGCATGTGCAAGAAACATGTTGTAGCAGCTTAGGAGAGAAGCATGTTGTGAAGGTGCAGCACTGTGTCAGCTAATGCTGCCACTGCATTTGTGGGCTTGGCCCTCATAATCCAATGTGGTGGCATGCTGCTGTTGACACTAGTTCAGCAAACATGCCACCAACTTGAAAGAAATTGGCTGATGAATTGAGGGAGTGCTCCGTCATTGCAGAGCATGCCTGAAAGAAACTGGTGTTGCAATGAGAGAGCACCCCATCATTTCAGGGTGTGCCTTACCTGCCAAAACATTTCTGTTCAGCCCACTCCCTCCTTTATCCATTATGGCACCAGCAGTGCAAGTAAACCCTCCCGATCCCTCCCACTGCATGCTGTCCACCCGATCCCTCTGTTCCCAGTCCCGGCACTTAATTAGACTCTCCTGCTCCCTCCCACTGCATGCTGTCTGCCCTGATCCCTCCTTTCCCGTCCTGACACCTGGAGTGTGAGTAAACCCTCCCACTCTCTCCCACTGCATGCTATCTGCCCCACTCCCTCTGTTCCCGGTCCCAGTACCTGGAGTGTATTTAAACCCTCCCACTCCCTCCCAGTGCATTCTGTCTGCCCCGCTCTCTCCATTCCCAGTCCTGGCACCCAGACTGTATGTAAATCCTCCTGCTCCCTCCCACTGTGTGCTGTCTATCCCTCTCCCTCCAATCCTGGTCCCGGTACCTGGAGAGAAAGTAACCACTCCCACTGCTCCTGCTATCCAAGAGCATCTCCTCCATCACCATCTGTGAGATGCCATTTAAATGAAAGAAGGTGCCAGCGCTTGTCAACGACATCTAACAGGTAACAGCCAGGATTGGGTTATCCTTGATCTCCATCCCCCCAAAAGGACTTTTCCCAATGTGTCTTTCCCCCATGGATTCCCAATTTCCCAGCCCAAAATATGAAAACTCCACAGTTGTATCCCCACAGGACATTCCTTACTTCGTGCTTTGTTTTTATAATGTTGGGTCTCCCTGCAGTCTTTGACACCCTTCTGGCTCGCTCTAAGCAGAAGTGCCCTGCCAGCTCAGTAAATGGTCGCCGGGGTACATTTACATAGAGCAAGTGAGAAAAGTGAATAGACACCTATGAGATGGGGTGGGTAGACTTTCCATCAGAAGTTACAGATCGGAGGCAAAATGATTAGAAAAAAAGATGTTACGGTACTAACAAAAATCAGCATTAGCTGCAAACACTAATCGAGGAGTTTACAAAGGGAGGACTTTTAGATCTGTATAGTTTTTCTTGAAGGGTTAGCCAATAATGAACATATGTATTCACCTAGTCCGTAGGTTCAATCCTCTATACTTCTGCAGCAACTTCATATTCACGTGGTATCCTATTAGTGTGCAGTGTACTGCACATCTACAACATCTGCTCAGAGATTCTAAGGAAATTGGAGCTTTTGGGGGGGCTGGAAATGTGATTTTTATGAGATTATACAGATTTTAAAAGATCACTTAAGTTGTCAGAATGTGATCATCAACTAAATGAGCTGTGAAACTCTGGTTGATTTCATCACCTGTATCCTGTCCAGCTGCCAGTGCTCATCTTGTTTTACAGCTATGAAATGGGTGTCTCGGTGTTAAGAGTGATTAGAGAATGCATAAAATAGCAGCAGCAGTAGGATGACTCTTTCATTACCGCAGCACTGCACCCCACCACCACTACCTACTGGGACCTGGGGCATCTGGATGGTGCTACTGGGGGAGGGATAGGGTAGCCCTTTCCCTCTAGACCCTGCAACAGGTGGAATGTTCATGGGAGATTTCTACCCCAGGTATGTCCCTAAGACAGTGGATGATGGAGTTGGCCAGCAGAAGGGGAAAGGGGCAGGCTGCTGCAAAGGAGAAAAACCACTATGACAAAAAATGCAATTATATGTAAATAGTTCTGTTGACTTATAAGCATATAGTGAATAATATTAGAGTGGGTATGTGCAACCCAAATTTTACACACACATGAGGTGTTGGATGCTACATAATCCCTGAGAGCTAAACTCAAGTGGCTTATAAAATCATCCCACACAGAGGGTGTGAGTAAAATTCTGATTTACACACAGCTCTCGTTTTCATACACCCACCAGTGTCTTGATTTTTATAATTACTAGTGAGCATTTTTAATTACGTTGCAATTGTGTGACTAGTGCTCTCACTGTTCACAATGTGAACATGATTGACAGGAAGTGATTATGGACAGCTGGTTGTGATGCATAAATGCAACTTGCTGGTTGTAATGCATTTTTACAAACTGGCTATCTGAGCATTTAAAATGCTCACTAGTAACAGACTTCTACAGAACTGATTGTGTTGCAATACTGTGGCATGTGAGACGCTCCCTTCCCGATGCACTGGCTCAGTTCCCCTTTACACAACCTGCCCTCGCACCACTTCAGGTCACTCCAAGGAGGGGCTGTTAATTCACCTGGCATCTGATGGAAAACGCATTTGTTGTGGAGAGAACACAGCAAGGAGTTCACACTACCATGTAATGCGCTCACTTCACTACTGATCCCACAACTGAGTCAGATCCCAAAAATTATCAGACGGGCAGTTAATGCACTCCCGACAGTATTTACACTGTTGACTTCACAGTGCATCAACCTGTTTGCATGGGTTGATGTGCAGCAAAGTTGGCAGTGTTAACAGGGCTTTAATGTAGGACCATTCTCTAGGCTACCAGCCTAGGTGGCCCAGAGAATAATTCTACAAGCATCACAGTCTAGACTTTAGGTAAGCTAGTACCTTCTAAACTAGTTTAAAGTTTCACAGCCACAGTCTGGATAGGGCCTTAATCAAATACTTATCCTAGGCATGATGGTAGGGTGGTGTTTCAAAATGGTCAAGATGCCTGGAATTCACTGTTGTGTCGTTATTTGGTCCCGAAAGGTGATTTCACGGTCACTGCATGGAATCACCTTTCGGGACCGATTAATGAAACAACAGTGTCACTGTTCATGGAGGGGCTCCCAAAAAGTCTATGTTGCAAATTCAGTGAAAAAACTCCAAAAAATGACTGTTATGAGCATGCGTCCTGCAGTTTCCACGCATGCTCATAACTTCAAGACTTTTTAATACTTTCACTCCAGATTTTCAACATTTGCATTTTTTCACACCTCCTAATAAACAGGACAGCCGTCATTGTTCACATCCTGCCCAAACTGTGTTTTTGCACATCTGGTGTAGAATGGCACGGTCGCTGTAGCAAATCAATATTTGAGACAGATAAACAAAATCACACTGCCGCTGTTCATGAGCACAGGTACCAAATGCTTTCATGAGATGGGGATCACAAAAAGGCCATGTTGAAAATTTGTAGTGCAAATACCAACACATGCCTGGGGTGTTAAAGTTTCTAACCATAACATCCCATCCTGTACAGACTGGTAGGTGTCAGGGGTGTGCATTTGGACTGCTGGCTGTAATGCTCATGCATTTTCACCCTCATCCTACAGCCAGTGACATTCATTAATGTGTGCGTTGGACTCTTTGGCCCCAGAGTTCATCCTATTCTCCTATACTGCACCCATTTCAGTGTATGTACTTATGAAATGGGATGACTGTAAAGCTGAGAACCCCAAGGCACACCTCAACACTTGTTGGTGACTGCAGAATAGGGTGAGGTGAAATGGCGTGAGCATTATGCACGACAACCCAAGGCATACCTACCCAATGCCTGTCCATCTCTTCGGGGTGGAGGTGTGGCTCTTGTGAAGTTTAATACTTCACTGCCATTCCTATTCTGCATCAGTCTAACTCCTGCACTTCCAATGCTAATACCAGCAAGCAAACATTTGGCATTGACAAATGCTTGTTTTTTATTGTGACTTTCTTGCCAACTTGGAAGTGTTGTTTTCAGTTGTGGAAATTCTGTCATGCCCTACAGTTGAAAGACATAAACTATTAGGAGAACAACAATTAGTTCCAGTTGACAGTACAACAGGATCTATCTCAAGAAATCCAATTAATAAAAAAATGGATTTCTTAAGAAATATTCTGCAATATCTAAATGTACTGGGACATATTGTATCTCTGTCTACCACTGCATGTGATGCTGTAAAGAAGTTACCTTAAACACCAATCATTTTCATCAGATGGATGCATAGTTCAACTTGTTCAAAATGCAAAGCAATCTAAATAAAGTATTTTAAACTGTCCAGCTGGTACAGTAGTATAAATGGGACAATAATTGTATCACAGAATTCTCCTACCGCACCTTATTTACTGTTCTTGAATCTGTATATTTCTGGTCCTTAATGAGTACCCAAACTGTACAAGCCAATTCCATTTTGCCACCGTACCAAGAATCTGGTACAAATCTAGACAATTTTAGAATTATGTGCTGTAGATGTCTATTAGTAGCATGTCACATGTCAATTTTTATATTGGAAGAATGCAAATTAAGGGGAAAATAAGTCAAAATGGTGTTTGAACTCAGCCAATGAACACAAATTTGCATTCTCAATTATCTTTAGTTTGCATACAGTGTAAGGCTAAGTTATCTTGCTGATAAAAGAAGGAAGTTTGAAAACTCACACGTGTGTAGCTCAGTGATACACCCTTCTATAACCTAAACCTAATTTCTGTTTCATTTCATATTTAGGATCTGAAAATCATTACCTTGAAATGTTTGCAGTTGAATACTTTCAAATTGCTCATTTCCTCTTTCTACTTTTTGCATGACAATGAGTTTGTCCTTTGAACTTCCTGTCATTTTATAATAAAACTGAAGGCACTGTTCGGATTTTTGAGGATAAAGGGTACGGGATTCCAGATAACCCCTATTGGAAGGAGATCCAGACTTGGTGTCAAGGTACATAAAATATCCAGCATCTAGCAAGACACAAAAAGAACATATAGTTAGCAATGAACTTCACAATTAAGAAATGTTACAAGAGAAACAAGGCTCTGTCACTACAATGTTCTCACTAGTTTAGTATAATAACCTCATTTATTGAGAGAACTTGATGGATATAGTCAGTGCAGCAAAATGGTTACACAGCAGAGCCCTGAACCTGAAGACCCAGGTTTTAATTCCTCAGTTACCAGTTATTTTTCTTTTTTTGAAATTCAAGTTTATTCATTTTCTTTTTAACACCCAACACAGAGCAAGTAACATGCAGATAATGTCTAAGTAAATATCACACACACTTGTATACCTGAAAACTGATTTACAAGATTAGGACCAAAACCATCTGTCCCATGCCCCCCTCCCACCCATATCCCTTCCCCCACCTCTCCCTACCCTCCATGCAGGTAACACACATTACTGATTACACTCTTCTAACAATACATTCCTATCAGTCTCTCCATTTGTAGAATGAACACCGGATTGGAGCAAATATAATACATGCATTTTTTTCCCAGAGCAATTCGTATTTTGATAAACAATTCTTTCTGATCGTCACAAATTTTTCCATATTCAAATTAAATAATAACTCCTGCAGCCACTCAGTATAAGTGACTGGGGCTTCCTCTACCCAATGTTTCAGGACCACCTTTTTGAGAGAGTATGAAAACATGGCCATATAATACCTTCTACATTTAACAGTAACCAATTTGTAATCACCCAGTAAACAAACTTCTGGATTGAAAAGACCTTCAGTCCCCAATAAGGGGTCTGCCTTAACCCAGATCTGTTCCCATAACACTTTAGTTCCTGGACATTCCCAAAAAATATGAAATAAAGTACCTTCTGCTTAATGACATCTGGCACAGTCTTTATCCGGTCTTCATCCAAATTTACACAATTTGGCAGGGGTCCAATGCAGATTATTTAAAAATTTAAATTGCATAAGTCTCAATTTATCCTGGGTGATATACTGATAGATATGTTGCCAGATTTTATCCCAGTGTCTCTCCGGATCCCCTAGTTGAGTTGACCAGTAACTGGGTTTACACTCAAGTTCGGCAAATGCTTAATTAAAAAGAATACCGTATAATGCTGAAACTGCATTTGGCTCCCAAACCTTCTGGGTGAGAGACTTGAAGAATCCGTTCCCAGACTGAACTGAGTTATGTTTACCTAATGAATGCACCAACAAATGTCAAAACTGGTATATTTTGAAGACCTGGAAGGGGTCAATATGGAATTTCCTGATTAATGCATCTGATGGAAGACAAGCATCATCCTGGAAAAAGTCCCTAATTCTTGAACCCTTTAGTTCAGGAATCCAGGTATCTCCAATCATTTCCCCTCCTAATTTGAAATTAAAATTATGGCAAAGTGTTTTTTTTTTTTGTTTGTTTTTTTAAATTTAAGTTTATTGAAGTTTCAGATACAAAAAATACAAAACATACTAAACTGACATGGACAATAAAAGATAGAAATACACCGGTACAAACAAACCCCCCCACCCAAAAACCACTCCCAAACCCCCCAAAACCCTCCCCCATCAAAATCCCCAACCCCCACCCAGTCAGCATGTACATGATAGAAAAACAAATCCCAAAATACCCGCCCCAACTACACCCACCCACATCCCCCACCCCTATACTGGTGTGCTTTCTGAGTATTACTAATGAACTGGATATGTCCAACATCCATCATTAATAACTAAAATCTCCCATAACAGTAAAGTTACTAAGTACAACAGGTGACCACGACAACATTATCTGTGCAGACTACAGGGATCAGGTCCTAGGCTTATTAATGCAGACATAACGCCTGCAATTTACCCCATCTCTTCTGAAACAGATCCACACGACAATGCAGACTGGCAATTAAACTCTCTGATTGAAGAAAAGCAGTGAGCTCAATCAGCCACTCTGCATAGGTCAAGGCCAATTGATCGGTCCAGTGCCTCAGGACCAACTTCTTGACCGCCATAGACACCAAAGCCATATAATAGCGATGTTCCACACAATCTATGTGAGAAAAATCGCCGAGGATACAAATCTCAGGGGTGAAAAAATTCGACAAACCCAGAAGGGGGTCCAGATTGTCCTGGATAAGGGACCACAGGGGAGCAACCTTGGTACAGGCCCAAAACACATGAAGGAGATTCCCTTCTTCTTGCATGCACCTGGAACAGGTAGGATGGGGAAGTTTTTTAAGCTTGAAAAGTTTTAGGGGGGTATAGTACAAATTGTTAATAATATAATATTGAGTTAGCCTTAATCTGTCCTGTGTATAGTACTTATGAAGGTCCTTCCATATACGGGGCCAACTTAGGGAAGCATCAGGCAACAGATATGTCCAGACATTAGACCCTCAACTATCTCGGGAAATTTATAATTTAAAAGGAAGGAGTAAATTAAGGAGATAGAATGGGGCTGAGAGGCGAGGTTTATAATCTGGGAGAGAAAAGGATAGGCCACAGGTTCACTAAAAGAGGAACCAAATCTCCCGGCAATAAGATGTCTTAGTTGATACACTTTGAAAATCTCCCTCCTAGGAATGCCAAACTTATCGAGTATATCCCCAGAAGAGAGAAGGGAACCCTGATAATAAAAATGCTGCAATCTGGCCTCCTTAATCTGTGGGAGCCATTCAGGAGTAAGCCATGAGTTACCCAACTTGACATTGGGATTAAGGATCACCGGCTGGCCCAGGTCAGAGACAACAGGAATACTAAGAGACAATAGACATTGAGCCAGAGACTTAAGGGATGTCAGAATCATGTTATCGGTCACCCAGTGCACAACTGCTGCCGGTGGAGCAAAAAATACCACATAGGTATCAAGTTTAGTCCCGGAGAGAAGTGAGCGCTCAATCTGGAGCCAGGTTGGGCATGGTAGGTTGGGATCTACAGAGAGCCACTTCCCAAGTTTAGAGAGGTGGGCTGCCCAATAATAAAGTAAAAGATTAGGAAGCCGAAGCCCACCTTTCTCTTTAGGTTGAGATAACTTGGCGATTGAGCGTCTAACCCCCTTTCCACGCCAGATAAAGTTCGAGAACATAGTATGAAACTGCTGAAGATAAGTAATGGGCAGCCATAGATTTAACAAATTAAGGGGTTAAAAAATCCGGGGAAGGATATTCATTTTGATAACGTTGATCTGGCCCCAGAGGGAAATGGGAAGGGTAGACCACCGCTGCAAATCCTGCTGGACAAGATTTTTGATATTGTCCAAGTTAAGCTTCTTCAGAGAAGAGGGTTCAGTCGTGAAATGAATCCCCAAATATTTAATGGACTTGGGGGCCCACCTCAACCCAAAGGAAATAAACTCCTGTTTACAGGTATGAACATTTAGTGGGAAAATTTCAGACTTAGAAATATTCAATTTGTATTGGGAGAAGGCTCCATACTGCTTAATAATTCCTATCGCTGCTTTTAGAGACTCAACCGGATATTCTAGATGCAGGAGAATATCATCTGCATAAGCAGAGAGCACCAGTTCCTGCTGTAGTAACCTGCAGCCTCTGACGTGCGGAGAGGACTTAAGTTTAATAAGAAGCGGTTCCAGGTATAAATTAAACAGTAAGGGCGAGAGAGGACATCCCTGTCTGGTACCAGTATATAAACGAAAAAGGGAGGAAAAAACCCCATTACAATAAATTTTGGCTGAGGGGGCACAGTAAAAGGTCTGAATCCATTTTAAGAATAGGTCCGAAAACCCATTCTCCCTATCACAGTCAGAGAAAGCCCAATCCACACGGTCAAAGGCCTCTCTGCATCAAGTGAGACCAGTGCCACAGGGTAAGGGACTGATTGGCTTGCTGGGAAATATGAGATAAGGTTCTTAAATGATCTGCAGAGGACCTGCCAGATACAAAACCTACTTGTTCGGGGCTAAGTAAACCAGACCAAACTTTTTTAATCCTTTCAGCTAATATCTTAGCGAAGATTTTCATGTCATAATTCTGAAGGGAGATAGGCCGGTAATTTGCCGGATCCGTAAGAGTTTTGTCAGGTTTGGGAATCAAAATAATTGTGGCTTCAAACAAGGTGAGATCTATATCAATAGAGATAGAGAGATACTCATACAATTTAAGAAGCATAGGTGCCAACTCCTTAGAAAAAACCTTGTAAAAGTTGGCAGGGAAGCCATCAGGCCCTGGTGCCTTATCTGGAGTCAAAGAGGAAATAGTCCTCTCTATTTCCTCCAAAGAGATTGGAGCCGCCAGGATTTTATGGTGGGACCCTGACAGACTAGGGATATCCATATCCCCTAAATATGTAGTGATATTCGGAATGGACGCAGGGGTTAGGGGTTTACTTAAAGGTCCGTGTAGTATTTTTCAAAAATACGGGCAATACCTCTAGGGGAGGTTTCAATGGAACCGGTTGGAGAAAGCAAGGATGGGATTATCCTGGAGGCTTCTAATGTCCGAAGGCGCAAAGCCAGAAGTTTCCCCGCCTTTTCCTCATGGTCAAGATACTTAGCTTGAGTTCTGACCAAACAATACTCCGTTTTTTTCTTTCAGAAGGTCCATATACTCCCTCTTGGCTACCAGGAGAGCCTTAAGAGAGAGAGTAGCGAGGAGGTTGAGGAATAATTTGCTTCTAACTCTTTAATTTTACTCAACAGAGAAAGAGATTTTGCAAGCCTGGCCTTCTTCCTGGCGGAGGCAATCTTAATTTAGTTCACCCCTGAGATAACATTTTAATGAGCTCCAAACCATATCAAATCTCAGGGTAGACTCAAGATTATCTGCACGAAAGAGAGAAATCAAGGACTTAATACTAGAGACCGTGTGGGGGGGTCCTTAAGCAGCTGAGTATTTAACCTCCATATGGTATCTTGACAAAATTCAGGATCTAAGGAAAGTTTGATCCAAACTATGGCATGGTCTGAAAGAATGATTGGATCAATGCCAGATTGAAGAAGATTGGGAAGAAAGGTTTTACTAATTAGCACATAGTCTATTCTCAATTTGGAGCTATGCGGCTGAGAAAAAAAGGAGAAAACCTGAAAAGAGGGATTCGTGAGTCTCCAGGGATCACATAACCCTAACATTGACAACAAATCCTGAAGGGCTCTCTGGGCAGGGGTAGGGGATCGATTGTCTTGAGGCTCCTTATCAAGTGTAGATGAAAGGGGAACAGTCCAATCCCCTCCCAGTATAATCTGGGAAGGAAGAAGAGTGCTAATTTTGTCGGCAAGGGACATAAAAATTTCAGGACTCCCACCGACCGGCCCATATACAGAACCTAAGAGAACGGTGCATCCATTAAGAGTGCCCCTAACCAGGACAAACCTCCCCTCTGGGTCCAAGACAACCAGTTCCTTCATAAACAGAACATGCTTTTTAATGAGAACTGCGACCCCTTTGCTAAGATGAGAATTACCAGCCAAATAAGCCTGAGAAAAACCCGAGCGAGACAGGGATTTGGTGTCTGCATGAGTCAGATGAGTTTCTTGAAGGAAAAGAATATCCTCCTGCAGTAGTGAGCAGTGGTTAAAAACCTGAGACCATTTGACCCGATCCCTGAGTCCACGTACATTCCAGGAAGCTATTTTAATCGTATTAATAGCCATTTTAAGAACAATATAAAGGGAATATAAAACCAGACATAACCAGTGGTAGAGAAAAAGGAACGGCACACCAAGATTAGATAAATCCAAAATCCAGTAGTCCGCCAGCATGTACCAAAATAGAACACCCAAAAAATGAACCCCAGTATTCCGACCAGAGTACGACTGCACTTCAATCTAAGCAGGCAGACTAAGCCCATCCTCCCAGAACTTTCCCTCATCCCATTGCTATCCCCAAAAATCCCACCCCTCTCAAATTGCCTCCAGAGACGTTTAACGCTTGAATTGTGTAACGTAGGATAGCACAGTGAGATATGACAAAAAATAGAATATATCAAGCAGCATCCCTCCCACATCCCGCCTCCCCCCAAATCCATCCAAATGCCCAGACATTGACTTAAAAGCAGGAAACGAACACAAAAACTCACCCATCGGCCCTCCCTCCCAGTAGCATCCCTTAGCCCCAACAAATAACTATTTACAGCAGGGAGCCAGGACTGAAAACGAAATAGCCTCCAACAAGAAAAAACAGGCCCTGGCCACCCAACCCATTTTGTGAACCTCAACGACCCCAGGTCAAATAAATCAGGTCGTGGGAGGTGAACCCAGACCAGAAAATCACAAAACCAGGGAAAGAACCAAACCCCCCATAAAGTAAGCCACAATAAGACCACAGCTGGGGTGAGGTTAGCCAATCCCCATATCCTAAGCTCATAATTTCGCATACAGCTAGCTACCAGGCCCACAGACCAAAGCATCTCCTTCCCCCATCCCAAAACGCCAGATACTTCATAGAACATACAAATAAAAAGAAGGAAACAAAGACCCCTCCGATGCCGCCCCCCCCACTAACTGGAACATATAACCGAAGTCGGGTTCAACCAGGCGAGACATAGCTCCGAAAGCACTCACCTTCTAAAAGCAGGCATCCACAGGCGGGGGAAGGCCGAGCAGAGGACTGGGCTCTGGATCACGGGGAGCATGCAGTCTAGGCCCATTGTTTCCGGGGGGAACTATCTCAGCATAGGACCAAAGCGGTCCCTCAAACCGGAAGCTACCCCAAGGGAACTGCATCCCGGTAAATAAGTACCAGAAATACCTTCGGATCTCAGTAAACAGGACGAGGAGCTCAGCTTCCATCCCACGGACACCACCCAGCCATCCTGACCCGCGACCAGCAAAACCCCAGGTAAGAAAACAAGAGGCAGTCGGGGGGTTGTAAAGAGACCGACAGTGACCCTGAGAAATACAGGTAAGGTCTAGTGGTAGAACCACCAACACATGGCAAACTCAATAAAGAAAAAGGTAAACCAGAAGGAAAAAAGGGAAAAGATCCAGAAAAAACAGATTAAGCATTTAGCCCCTGAAGCTAACAACACTGCAGCAGCATAAACATATATAGTCTGTCAGCCAGGGGTCTTAAATAAGTCCAGCAACTTAATAGCAAGGTCCTTCAGGGCCATTTCTGGAGAATTAAAGCTGCAGGTAGAGCCTCCGATTGTGACCCTGAGAATCGCAGGGTATAACATTCTGAAGGAAATGGATGCAGCAATTAATTTCTGGACTATAGGATGAAAGGCTGCTCTTTTTCCCTAGTCTCTTTCGGGAGATCTTGAGTGATCCGAATCCTAGTCGAGCCCCATATAACCTCCTTCAGGTCTCGGGATTTACTGTATACGTGCTGTCTCTCTATGTAACTTAAAAATTTCATGATGATGGGGCGCGGGGAGGATCCAGGCGGGGGTCGAGGCCTCAGCAATCGATGAGCCCATTCAAGATGGTAAGAGGGGCTGATCGGCGACGGGCCTACCACTTTGACCAGAAACCTTTGCAGGAAGGCCATGAGATCGGGGCCTCCTCCATCTCCGGTAGACCCAAAATCAGCAAGTTGTTACGGCGGTTGTGCCCTTCTAAGTCCTCAGTCTTAGCTTGAAGTTTCTTTATTTCTTGCTTATAATCGGCCATCTCGACCTCGGCTTTGGCTCTCCATTGTTCAATAGAGAACACCCTGGCCTCCGCGTCAGCCACCGAGTGGGAGACCAAGAGAGATCACCCTGAGGGATTTGAGCTCCAGTCAGCTCCTGGAGAATTTCTTTTGCGGGTCAGCTCTGCAAAACCTGTCCTCCGTTAGGGGTTGGATGACTGTGTCTTTTCCCACCTTTCTCCGGTTTTGGGCCTCCTGATTGCGTTGTTTTTGGCTGCTTTCAGGAGATGCAGGCGTGTGATGCTGGATTGGGGCCTGCCTCCCAGCCACATCCATCCTGAAATGTAGGTAATCTTTCTTTGCTGGCACTTCAGCTCAGGTCATCAGGGAGTATCTCAGCTCTCTTTTAAAGAAAATTTTATCAAATTAATGCACCGGGGAGTTCAGAATTGGCGATTGAAACAGCAGAAGGGAAGAGCTCCAGGCCTCAGCTGCTGCTTAGCTGGCTGCCATCACGTGACTCTCCTCTATGGCAAAGTGGTTGATTCCTATCCTTATTGGGAGAATATTTTAAAAATGAGCATAATTGTATGTGAATTCTTAAAGAAGTTTTTAATATTGAGGTCGACCATTTGGCACACAGAAACTTCGGAGTAGTGTAGAGCAGAGATATCAGATCAATCCCTTCTGCCTTTATCATATCCCTGTCTACTCTGACCCATGAGAGGACATAAGGTAATGAAAGGATCTCTATGTCAGATAACAACCACTTAAGATATTTACTGGTGTGACTTGCCCAGTAATACACCCCCATATGAGGTAGTCTTAACCCCGCCTTCTCTCTGGGTGCTGCCAATTTATTATAAGCTCTGCATGGGGTTTTACCTCTCCAGATAAAAGCTGAGATTATGGAATGGAGATTTTTAAACCACTTTACTGGAACCCAGACATTAGGCATGTTCAGGGTATAGAAAACCCTTGGTAGAACATTCATCTTGATTAAACTTATCCTTCTCCAGAGAGAAATTGGAAGTTTAGTCCACCTTGAGAGATCTTGTTGAATCATGTTTTTGATTGAATCTAAATTGAGGGACACCATTTTAGATTCATTTCTTACTAGTACAATTCCAAGGTATTTAAGAGAGTGAGGGCTCCATTGTAGGCCTAAATCTGTAATTTCCAATTTAACAACATGGATGTTCAACGGGAATACTGAAGTTTTCTCTAGATTTATTTTATAGTTAGAGACATGACTTTACTCCTCTATCAACCCCAGCACTCTATCGGAATCGTGGTTTTAGGGTGGGTTACATGGAAAAGGATGTCATCCGCATAAGCAGACAGCTTGAATTCCTGAGAACCTACAAAAAACCCCTGGACCTTCTGCTCTTGTCTAACTTTAGCTAAAAAGGGCTGTAAGTAAAGATTGAAAAGAAGGGGTGATAAGGGGCATCCCTGTCTAGTACCCAAACCTAACTAGAATACTGAGGAAAACATCCCATTACAATATATCAGTGCACAATGTTGTCTATACACAGTAAAGAAAATGCATTCTGAATAAAAGGAAGGGGAAATCCGAACTTCTACACAGCCAAAGCTAGAAACTGCCACTCCACCCTGTCGAACGCCTTCTCCACATCCAAAGATATCAAAACACAGGGAAAAGTAGAGTGTCTGGATGCGGAGAAGATGTGAGACAGTTTGTGCAAATGGTCCGATACCAGTCTACCTGTCATAAATCCTACCTGGTCCCAATGTATTAATTGAGACATAAATTTGGCTAAACAATTCACCAAAATGTTTGCTAGTATCTTAAAATCATAATTCATTAACAAAATGGGTCTATAACTAAAAACTTTATCTGGTGCTTTCCCACCCTTTGGAATAACTATAATAAGAGCCTCAAAAAGTTGTTTTTCTACCGTCTCGGAAGGTAGGATGCTATGGAATAATCTTTGTAATCCTGGCATCAATTGTTTGAAATAACACTTAAAAAAATTAGGAGAAAACCCATCTGGACCTGGGGCTTTGTCCAATGAGAGAGAATTAATCATGGATATAATCTCCTCCTCCGAAATAGGACAAGACAATTCTGTACACCTGTCAGCTGGGACCGATGGGGGTGGACATGAGGAAAAATATCTCTCCACTTCTTCTGTACTGTGCCTGGGATTCATCGACCCATTCAGTTCCTTGAAATAATTTTCAAACTCAAGGATAATGTCCTGGGACTTAGTCTTGACCTCCCCATCCCTCTGAGAGGTTATACCCTGGATCATTCTGGATGTTTCCTCTGCCTTCAACCTCATGGCCGATAGATGTCCCACCTTTTCTCCTTGGTCTAAATACCATGCCTTAGTCTGAAGCAGAGCATACTCTGCCTTTTCTCTCAATATATCACTGTATTTATTTCTTAAACCAGCTAGCTTTTCTTTTATATCTACAGGGGAATTCACTGACAGTTTACACTCTATTTCCCTAATTTGCCCTAACAACAGTTTTGCCATACTCTCCCTTTGTTTTTTCCTGCCTGCTGATAGTTTAATCAGCATCCCTCTAAGGACACATTTCAATGTACCCCATTCCAAATCTCCTCTACCTGTCGAGTTAAGATTTTCTTTCTCATAATTGTATATAGTTTGGATACCAATTATTTTACTATGGGGTCCTGAGAAAATCACTTCTCTCTCTGTCTCTGTCTCTGTCTTTCTCTTTGTCTGCCTGCCTCTCTGTCACTCTCTCTCACTTGTACAATGGGGAACATAATAAATGCTAGACAAAATGTAATCATTTGTGAAACTTTTGTTTCTATAATTAGCCCAAAGTCTTCCTTGCTGTCTTAAGTGAATATTCTAATTTCCAACAAAACAAACAAAAAGAAAATAAAGTGTCACTGGTCTTGGCAGGTCTCAAATTTCATAGCATTCTAGACAGATGTAAATTTCAGAACCGTTTCATATTTTATCACTAAAAACATTTCCATGAAAATATACTCTTTGCAACTAAGGCTTCATCTGTCCCTGATATTTTTCCTATCCTGAAGTCATAATTGTCTGTGACATTAGAATTACAGTTTCCTACAAAAAATCAGGAGACAGAGAGACAGTGAGGGGACATGGTAGAAACCTATACATACCTTACAAGGGTGAACAGCATGCAGGAGAGGAGTTCCTTTCAAATGAGTAAGAGCACCAGAACCAGACAGCATGCAATGAAGTTACAGGGGTGAGTTTAAGAGGGATGTGAGGAAGTACTACTTCACTAAAATCGTGGTAAATGCATGGATTAGGCTGACAGCAAAAATGGTAGAGGAGAAAACAGTAGAGAGCTTCAAGACTGCATGTGATAGACATATGGGAGTATGAGAAAATGGACAGGGAGTAGTGAGGGTGATTGGAGACAAGTTAGGGTCTGCAGAGACAAACTAGGCAGGGACCATCTGGGCAGACTAGGTGAGCCAAGTGGTCCTTTTCTGTTGACCAAGTCTATGTTTCTAATCAGTACAAAAGCAGAGTATTATGAATTCCCAAAAGATATACATAATCTGAAGAGCTGCAAATGTCTTCAGTAATAAAATACAGAAACTCCATAATTCAAATGTTGTGGAATTTGAGTTCTGCTGATTGCAACTGTGAGTTTTTGTTTTGTTGCTAGAAAATGGAAAATCTCTTTAACTGCTTGATTCTGTTATTCTTATAGTGTCCATTGCCAGAAAGTTGAGTTCTGTGTTGCAATACACTTAATTTGGTCTGGCTGAGGCATTAGGCTTTGTGTAGGTTTCAATGTAATTTGGATGAGAAGCATTCCTTCCAGTTGGCAAAAGTCATTATTAAACTCAACTGCAACTGTGTAGGAGGGATCTGTGCTCAGAACAGAATTGGCATTCTCATAGCTGGCACACATATCTAGAAACTCCTTGTCTACTGTCTGGAATTATATCATAGTGATAGAGCATCAGGACAGTATTCAGGAGACCTAGGTTTGCTCCCTAGTGGGACACATTTTCTCTTTCTCACTGTAATTTGTTTTTGTATGCGAGAAATGGTTAGATGTCATCACTGATGTCAGTGATATGGTTTTAGCAGGGATTTAAACAGGGTTTCATGACACAGAACCATTAGTTCTATTTTGCAGTCAATTTAATTAGTTCTGGCTGAGCTTTTGAGACTTGTGTCAGTTTAAATGCAACTTGGTGGGAATCATTCCTTCCATTTTGCAGAGGATTCATTACTAAACTCCACTGTAACAGTGTATGGGTAGAACTGCACTCAATGACTTAAATGCAGTCCCATAGCATACATCACTGTCTAGCACTCTATTTCTGACATCATGAAATGATACCATAGTTGCAGGGTACCATGGCAGGAGTTGGGGGGGTTGATTGTCAGTAGTGTGCATTCTTCTTTCTCATTAGAATTTATTTTGTATAAGAAAAAATGTTAGATGCTATTGCTAATGTCAGTTGTAGGACTTTCAGAGCTTGGAGTAGATTTTCAGATCATAAAATTGTTAGTGACCCAGGGCCCGAGGACATGAAAATGTACATTTCTTACTCCATGAAGATTAATCAGTCACAAGAGGGTGTACCATAGGCTCATCAGTCACAGCTTATGAGACTTTCATCTAAAGATCATGCTGACTCCAAAGGTGCTAGTGCAGAAACAGATCGGGCTAAAACATCAGAGTGCATATATTGTATGAGGTTTGCTAGTTTATTCTGTATGAGATATGCATGTGCTTGTGAGTATGTACTGTATGTTTCTGTACTGGGTAACATCTGCATGTACACAGTTTAGCATGCATATATGTCTTTTACTATACAAAATGACATAATATACCTTGACATCATTCCACACTGCTGGTCACTTGATCATTTGATTGTTGGCACGCTATTTCACACCTGATATATAGTTCAACTGCAACCTTTAAATCAACTAGGGGAATTATTTGAGACAGAAAACTTTTTTTAAAAATTAATGTCTCCAGAAGTTAATGTTCAAGGAATCAAAGAAGAGATCCACCCATTTACAGTTATTTTATATGATAAGTAAAAGACTAATTTATTTGTAACTTACAATTTATCTCTATGACATTTACCTGCACATCCTTCTCCTGCACCAAGACCAAGCTGCTACCACCATCTACCATCAGGACAACATTTCAATCCATTCCGGCTACCTGTCCAGATCTCAAGTTTCTACATATATCCTTTGGAAAATCCCTTATTGTGAGACCTTCCCATTTTAATTAGGGCAGGATCACCTATGAGGAGAAGGGGGAGAATGGGGGAGGACCTATGCTCAAAGACATGCACATTGTGCAGACCCATGGTATCAGGTCTGCTGCTTCTTCTTAATGGTAGGTACACTTAAACAACAGCATGAGCTCTATCCTGTCCCAGAAGCTTTACATATATCTATAGTATGCCCAGTTTCCATCATCTATGGGCATGGGAATTGTGTTGTGACATAAACCTTGGTGTAACACATAGGAAAACCACATGCTTTCCCTATCACCTCTTTTCTACAATACAAATACAACAGTGGCATCCTATGCCATAAGTAGCATTAAAGTGTCATGGGTTTTGCCACTACAAACATGAGCGTGTCCACTAAGCATTAAGTTTGCATTGCTGTTTGCCACCACTATTGTGTCATGTGGCAAGGTAGCCAACATTATTATTACAGATGGCATCAGCTACTATTGTTCATATGACATATTAGATAAGAGGATTTTCTATGGCACTATTATTTCAAGTATATACAATCACTTACCTTTGCATTTTCCAGTCAGGGTATGATCCTCATTGCCTGAACTACTTCGTACATGAACCCAATCAGCATCATCTTGAACATTCTGTGTCATGCCACATATATTAATAAACTCAAAAGAACATTGATCCAGCAAAGTATGAGATGAAGCTGAAGAAGGAAAAAACATAAATTTGTATTTTATCAACATGCATAGCATAATGATGTGTATAAGATGTTTCCTATCATAGTAACACTATAGGAAATATTTGACAGAAAGTATATAAAAAACTTTGTTTTTATAAATGAAGTATATTAGATGACTGATAAAAAGGTTAATGTTGAAAAATAACCTTGTACTAATGCTAGCCAACTGAAAATGAGTGTTTATAAAGGAATTATATTAGATGATTGATAACAATGTTACTGTTAAAAAAGATCATTGTACTTACACAGCCAGTTGAAAAGTATCTCAAGATACGTAGTTTATATTTAGATAAATCTCTGGAGGCAATTGTGGCATTGTAGAGTATTTTTCTTTTGTTTCATACTTTAATTTCAAGCAGAAACCTTTCCATTACTAACAACTCTTTTAAAGATTAAATAGTTGAAGTTGATGATACAGTTTTTAGTTGTCCAGCATATAATATAAATTATAATAAATAACAGTGTGAACTATCTATAGTTCATAGACACATGGGGAAGATAATCTGTGTTGTCCCAAATGTAAAGAACTTTTATATTTACTTCAATACTTTATTTATCATTTAGCTCTCATTTATTTATACCTCACATTTTGAGAATAAGTAGGTTTCCCAAGACTGCTGCAACACATTCTGATTTTTTTTTATTAACTAAAGTTGTCATAAATGATGCAAATAAATAGGAATCAAAATGAAATTAGATATGTCCCCAATAGTACCTCTGGATACCAAGTAACTCCCGGGAAAGCTGACAGATTAGCTATTGGAAAAAGAATGAAGACTGTCTAAGTATCAATAAATGAAGGATGGTAGAGATAGCATTTTTTTTTACCTCAGTTGTTCTTCCTGTCCTAACTGAAGAGCAACAACAAAGGCTTCTGCATCCCATTCAGGCCACCGAGCTATAACTATTACCCATTCCAAGACTATGAAGGCTCCTGGCCCAGATGGGTATTGTGCAGAGTTTTACAATGCTACCAGGGAACAACTCTTCCCCATGCTTATCCAGACTGTCAATAAGGTAATGGTGGGTGTCCCTTCCCCCCAGCTGCTCTTATGTTACTATCTCTATAATTTTAAAAATGGAGAACAAAGTCCCCAATTATGTGAATCCTATAGGCTAATTTTGGTCCCTAATATTGATTATAAATATCTAATGTTCATCATGGCTCACGGCTTGGATATAATTCTACCTACATTGATAGAACTAGATCAGACTGGTTTAATCCAGTCAAGATCAACTACCGACAATATTAGATGCATGCAACACCTGATACATAAAATGTAGTCTCATGGTTGGCTTTTAGTCCTTCTCAGCTTAGATGCTGAGAAGGCTTTTGACAGAGTATCCTGGCATTTTCCTTATGTGAACATGGAAAAAATTGACTTTCTGGCTCCTATCATTATAACATTACAAAATGTATACTCATCTCCTCATGCTCATGTCAAAATAGTGGGCCACCACTCAACAGACTTCCCCCCTTCATAGGGATGTGAGGCAGGACTGTCCCTTATTCCCGTTATTATTTGACATCTACACAGCCCCTGATGCAGGCAATCAGATAGTCAACACAATTGATAGGGATAAAACTAAATGAGGATGAACACTGAATAGCCTTACTTATGGAAGATGTGCTCCTATATTTGGACAACTCAATTGACACCCATCCATCTGTTTACTAAATCCTAGAGTGTTTTGGAGCTGGATTACAGGATTAATAAAACAAAAATCGATGTTCTCTCTTTTCATTTTCAGCCTTCCCAAGATTTCCTAAATCAATTCCCTTTTTTTAATGGGCACCTGACAATTTAAAATATTTAGGAGTTTACCTTGCACACAACCCAGCTACGGCTTGTTTGAATAATTACTATTCCTTTTTTACACAACTGCAGCAGGACTTAGAGAGATGGAATCATTTACCCCTAAGTCTTATGCACAGAGGGAAGGTAGTCCAGATCATCACCCTGCATCATGCTGTCTACTTATTCTAAAATATCCCTATTTCACTAACCCACAATCTCTTTAAAACCTGGAATAAAGTGATTGCTAAATTTATGTGGTCTGGGCATTTCCCCTAGATAAAACATCCTACCTTATTCCTTCCAAAGGACAGAGGTAGCCTTGCCTTCCCTGACTTTAAACTCTATTACTGGACCTCCCACCTTGTATTCATAGCCCATAGACAAGTGGGGGCCACACAAGAGAGATCAAGGAGACTATTCTCCCAACTCTAGATTTCATTAAAGCTATGTATTACCTAGATCCACAAGCTGGGCACCTCCCTGATCCCAACCCATGGCTTAGATACCAGTTTCTCGAGAGGACTGCACTATGCAAAGCATTGCACTTGGTCCCATTCCTTAGCCTAATCTGCCCAATTACACTGCTAGAGCACTTCTTACCAGCCCAATGTGCTTTGACTTACCACAGATGGGAACACATTTTATTAAATTAGCTTTCAACGATAAATGGGCCAATCTTTAAGAAGGAGAATCAGTATTTATATAGTGATTTTCATACACAGTATCCCAAAGCACTTTACAAGCAATGCTAAACTGGTAGTGAAGTGACTGAATGTGTCGTAGCGGCCATATCGCACATCATCACCCACACACAGCCTGGATAATTGCATGAACCAGTTTATGGGAAGGGGAATGTTGGCCAGGACACCGGGAATGTTCCCTGCTCTTTACAAGGAGTACCCTGGGTTCTTTTACTTTCACCTGGACACCCACCAGGACAACACCAGGATGGGCAGAAGGGGCCTCAGTTTAATGCCTCATCCGAAGTACGGCACACCCCAGCAGTACAGCACCCCCAAATACTGCACTCGGATGCCAGCGATTTTTAGGTGCAAGTCCATCCTGGTGTGGAGAGAGAACCCACAACCTTCTGGTCCAGAGGCGGATGTGCTACCAACTGAGCCATGCTGACACCCTAAATCCTATGCAGAAATAAAAAAAGAATTCCATCTCAGGAAAAATGATTTCTATACATTGTTGCAAGTGCAACATTTCTATGATAACCTCCCACTAGAAGTAATATGACCAAAATCCCATCCACACATTCTGACTGTTTCCATATCAGTCCTGAGGTACTAGAAATTTAAAACAACTGATCTCCCTCTTTCATAGAGACTTGTTGGATTCTTCAGAGGACTCCACCAAATATGTGTTAATGAAATGGAATGAGGAATTAGACCAACACATGTCATTAGAACAAAGGCATCTATCCTGCCAAGTAATCTCTAAAATCACTGGTTTACATCAATGGCAGGAGTTTTCCTGGAAACACCAAATACATTATTTTCACACCCCTGCCATAACAGCACATTTTCACACTGTGTGTGGCTCCTCCTGCTTGAGGCATTTTGGAAATAAGAATGCCCACCTTACACATATGTTTTGAACTTGTCTTAAACTCCACCCCTTTTTCCAGTCTCTCCAGCTAGAACTTGAAGAGTTGTATTGTAGGCCAGTGCCATTAATGGTGGAATTGTTCCAGTTATGCCCCATTGCTTTAGGGATAAAAACATGCAATACCTACTTGGAATACTCCTATTGGCAGCGAAGAAGGCAATCACCACAGCCTGGCTTACACAACAAATCTCAACATTCTCTACCTGGAGAACCATTGTTGCTCAGATATATAGAATGGAGAGGGATGATCCATTGCCTTAACAATCAAACTGAGTGATGTTCATCCAGATGGCATGGTTGGTTTGCTCTTACACATGATGCTCAAGGATCCATACTTTGTCACTTAGCAACATGGGTGACCTAGCAATGGATGGTTGGATTCCCTAGCCAGATCCACCACCCCAGAAACATCACTAGCATCACAGACCAAGTGAGCATTTGGTTAGGCCCCAAATTAGCCAGTTAGTCCACATAGACTACCCAGCCAGTGCCTAAGTGCAGCTGTCCATCTACTCCTCTAGGACCCCCGCCACACTATCATACACAAAAACGTTAGCCTGCTAGACAAGGATTGATCCATTTGTGTCTCCCTTTTGAATCTACTAAATAGTAGCTTTCCTCCCTCCATGCTGTGACAAAGGGGAGGGAGGATTCACCGACACTGTGTTCATAAAGCCTGTCTTACGCAGAATTAATGTTACTGTTAAATCACACCATGCTGTATGCATGGTAATCAAAATTTGTACTTAGGATGTTGATGACATCAAAAGCTGAATAAAACATATATTTACAACAAAAAATGAATAAATGACATGTTAACCCCCCCCCCCATTCACAATCCAGTGTTGATAAGGTTGTTACTTACTGTATAGGATCTGGACTGCAGCCATTGTAGGCTGGTATCTTTCTTCAGTGTTTGATTTGGAATTTAGGTGAATGGCGCAATATTTAGGGTTTTCCTTATCCAGTGGGAAATTATAGCATCAAAGCAATTATCATTATGATAATTACTGTTATTTTTTAGTGACACTTTAGTTACGGTATTACTTCAATACAAAACATCAGTTTTTGATTGCTTTATCTCGGCCATCTGTTGACAAACAGTCATGGAATATGGAAGATTTCCATTCTGGCTCAGGGATTTATGATTTGGTTTAGTGGTTTTGTGCTGCTATAGAAGACCCAGTGATGGTAAGGGGAGAACTTCTCTGAATGGTGGTGAATGTATGGAGTATAGCTATAGTAACAAGAGGAATTAATTAAAGGGTATTTTTAATTAGCTATGAATGATGTATAAGGACTCCTGGAGATCTGGTTGGATGTTTGAATAAGGAATTCTGAGTCAACCCCTCTGTTATACCATTATCACTCAACTTGGATAATCAATTTACCTGTAGTTTTGCTTTCAGACTTATTTTGATAACATTATCTACTTGACTGGACCAACACTTTCTTAAATACCCATAGATACCAAACACTTGAAACTCCTCCCTCAGCTAGGTTCATTTTACAGTTGCAACTCATGTATTCCCCCTTCTTGCCTGTTAAGAAACAGTTCTCCAAATATTCTATCTTGCAATTTATTATTGGGATGTAGTCTAAAATGCTGACCCCAGGTCCACACTGGCCCAACTACACCCCCTCTATCTCTTTTTCTGTCAATTGCTGTAAAGTGCCTACTTTACAACTGCCACTGCTCTCTTTAGCAGAGATAGGAATGATTTTTACATAATTAACTGTCCTTCCATCTTCATCGTCATGCCAGTTATGTATTCTGATATCCATTGACCAATTTTTGATATATAAATAGTTTAGCTTTGGGATCCCTCAGATATATAAAGAGTTCCACTCTCCACACCAGCTACTGCTATTTCTAATCATATTTCTAAGTCATTCTATGACATCAATAACAACATTCCATGTGATTCCTCTGAATAGCCTGGAATGGTGTTTTTAATGTCGTAGAATCTTCAGGCAGTGTGAAAAGAGCAGCAACTGATGAGGAGAGAAGGGTTTATGGTAGTTACAAAGGTAGCAAAATTAGACAATTAAAAAAAGTCAAACACATATCAGAATATTGGATGGACACTAAAAGGACAACAGAGAAGCATCCAGAGGTATAAAAAACTATTTCATGTCACCTTTAAGCCAAGGTAGTATTGCATGCCCTTTTGCATGTTGTCACTCTTGTATCTAACTTCCAGTTCTCTGCCCTCCCCGCTACTGTACCTCTCCTTCCTCTCTATATACAGTATATCTTTCTTCTGCCTACTCACCAAGGAACTCTGACACAAGTTCCTTTAAATGCTCCCTTTCTGGCCAACCCTGTGTTGCTGACAGTTGAAGCACTGGATGCTGCACCTCGTGTCATGCTGTTGACCCAGAATCAGAACTAGCCTGGGTTGGCTGGCATTCATGTGGAGGAGGGCAAGAAGCTGGTCTGAGCCACTGCAAGGTGGCTCTCCTCTCCTGGGGAGGGATGTAGGGTTCCCTGGCTCTTGGCTGCCTCCTGGTAGAGGACAGGTGGTAGTGCTAAGTCATATAGGAGCTCTGGCAATCGCAGGAGTGGGGTGGAAAGGGCATGTACTACTGCCACAGGGTACATGTGTGCCTCCATGCAAATGCATCACCATGTGCCGGGGTCCTGGGATTGGGGAGGAATGCATGAAAAACTAATAAAAAGAATATGTAAAAAAAGGAAAATATCTCCCTTTCTAAACCTCTGCTGGGTATGCCACTTTTTCTTTTAGATGCTCCATTGTTGGAACAATATCCTCCCTACTTCTCATTCCCTCCATTATTCCTGAAAACCTTACTCATCAAGTTTATTGTGCACTGATGCTTTTACTTGGTTCCTTCTCTTCCACGGTATTACATGTCAATGTCTCCCTACTGCTATTTTTCAAGAAACCTACAACAAAACACTCTGTCTGCTACTGTTCACAGCATCCTGTCCTGGTATCTGTGCATGTTGGTTGGAATGGCCTACAATGTTTGTTACACTGCCACTATATCACCTGATGCACTACTGTGCATTCGTTTGCTGTGACACTTAAGTGCCTGTAGTTTTTGTACCTTTTGTATTTCATTATGTTGCCTAGTTTGTATTTCTGCATATTGCCTAATGTGCATCTGACTATGCTGAATATTCCTGAAATGTGTTTCTTTTCTAATAGTTTGTCTGATTTTCATTTCTGTAATTTGAATCCATGCACCCTTTCCCCAGAGCCACACGTGGAAATGAGTTTTACCTTAGTGGACTTTTGTTGGCCAAATTATAAATAAACAAAAACATACATAAATAAAAACGTTACATTTTATTAATTTGGCAAAGTGGTAAATAGTCCATATTTTCTTTGCATTCTGTCTTACATAAAGTTAAAATTCTAGTCTATCCTATTCTGTTCTATTCTATTCTATTCCATTCTATTTGATGGGTGGACATTACTTAAATATTCATGATACTTTCTACGAGGCGAGTAATCAGGGACCTTTATAAAGATATACATTTTACTGATACTGCCTAGGAGGCAAAGGAAAATTGTCCTAGTGATAAAATCCAGGTCTATTTGTGTCCACTGAAAATTAAGGTTGAAGGGTGTATACTGATTGTGAACTAGTCTGTGCACCCCTCACTCATTATATTCTGTTATATTATATTCCATTTTTCTTGTGTATTTTTGAGAAAGCTTTAACATGTTATTATTGTAAGTATCCAAATATAACATACACAAGTTTGCAATATGAGATAAATCAATACCTAGGGTCAATATGCCCTTAATGGAGTGATCCCTCTTAATCTCAGTGACATATGGGCTACACACAGATTTCAGTAGTTACATTCTATGGGAAAGCAGCTGCTTGCAGTTGTGATATCGCAAATAAAATCTAACAGATATCAACCATTTCTGTTGCAACTCTATGAATATATCACTCCTTCCCAGTAAGCATCTAGACTGCTCCCACTATTAAATATTTCATGAATAAATTATATTCATCCCTTTTCAGGCTGCCTTTCCTGGAATAACATCAGTAGACCTTCAGAGCTAGACTCTGATATGCAGTAATGAGTGTTTTTACACTGCTTATGGAAACTGCACTTTGTTAGTGCTGGGAGGCAGTATAGCATGGGGTTAAGAGTATGGAGCTGCAAACTGGGAGAACTGGGTTTGAATCCCACTGTCACCACTTGTATATTGTGTGACAGTGAGCAAGTTACTTAACTTTCCTGTGCTTTTAGGACACACCTAGAACAAGCCTCCACTTAATGTGTCTTTTCTGGTCAGAAATGTTAAAAACAAATAAATAAATACATACATACATAACTAAACTTTTTTTTTATTTATCCTTTTTGGTGCCCGCTCCACTTTGTCGGGCATCTGCCCAGTCACGCACACCTCAGCTGTGGCATCCCCAGATGAGCTGCACTCCCAGGACCCCATGGATTACCCCCCAGGATGGAGATGTGGCATCCCTGGCCATTAGAGCACCACGAACAATGGGATATGGTGGGAGTCAGCCTGGAAAGCTGATTGCAGCTCAGGGGTGGGCTTCATTTAGGCAGTGGAGGCAGGCAGATTTTTTCCCTTATGTAGGGGGGCAGGAACACAATGATGCCATGCGTCCATGCCCACCCCCAGGAACCTTGTGAACATCAGTTGCTGTGGCACCCCTGGCCTCCGCAAGGGGTCCCTCATTCACCGATGACAACCCTAGCCCTCCACCCAGAGAAGGAGAGCAGTCGTAGGATGCTTAATCCTTCTCCCCCAGCAAGCCCTCCGATGACCCGAGTCCATTCCTGAACCAGGTCATCGGTACCGCACGCAGAATTTCAACCGCTGTGCTGGCGGGCTGACACCATATAACTAAAACTTAACAAAAAACATTGGGTATTACTGTGTTCTGTGTAGCCACTGTTATTGTTTTATGCTTCGTTAAATGTTTGATGTTGTAAGGAACCTTGAATGTACTGTAAGGAGAGGTAGTCTTTCAATAACAAAATAAGTAAAACATGAAATTTAAATAAAACATCTATCTAATTTTATCTGTCCGTCTGTCCATCCGTCCTTCTGTCTATCCATCCATCCTTCTGTCCATCCATCCATCTACCTACCTATCTATCTATCTATCTATCTATCTATCTATCTATCTATCTATCTACAGTGGCGTGAAAAAGTATTTGCCCCCTTCCTGATTTTCTCTATTATTGCATATTTGTCACACTGGATGTTTTCAGGTCTTTAGAGAAAATGTAATATTAGATAAAGGAACCTGAGTGAACAAATAACACTTTTTTTTTTTTTTAATTTCACTTATTTAATGAAAAAGTTAACCTAACACCAACTGGCATTGTGTGAAAAGTAATTGCCCCTTACACTTAATAACTGGTTATGCCACATTTAGCTGCAATGACTGCAACCAAACACTTCCTATAATTCAATATCAGTCTTTCACATCGCTGTGGAGGAATTTTAACCACTCTTCCTCGCAGAACTGCTTTAATTCAGTAACATTTGGTAGGTTTTCGAGCATGACCTGCCTGCTTCGTGTCCTGCCACAGCATCTCTATTGGGTTTAAGTCTGACTTTGACTAGGCCACCCAAAACTTTAATTTTACTTCTTTTAGCCATTCTGATGTGGACTTGCTTTTGTGTTTTGGATCATTGTCTTGCTGCATGGCCCAACTCACGCTTCAGCTTCAGCTGACTGAAGGATGACCGGACATTTCCTTAAGAATTTTCTGGTACAGAGCAGAATTCATGGTTCCTTTAATTATGGCAAGTCATCCAGGTCCTTAGGCAGCAAGCATCCCCACACCATCACACTACCACCACCATGTTTGACTGTTGGTATGGTGTTCTTACTGTGGAATGCTGTGTTTGCTTTACGCGAGACATTATGGGATCCATGTCATCCAAAAGTTCCACTTTGGACTCATCTGTCCATAGAACATTTTCCCAAAAGGCTTGTGGATCATCCAGGTGCTTCTTGGCAAATGAGAGACGAGCATTTATGTTCTTCTTGGTTAGCAGTGGTTTCCGCTTTGCTACTCTCACATGAAGCCCATTTTGCCCAGTCTCTTTTCTGATTGTGGAGTCGTGAACACTGACCTTAGCTAATGCAAGAGAAGCCTGCAGTTCTTTGGATGTTGTTTTAGGATCCTTTGAGACTTCCTGAATGATTTTACGCGCCCTTGGAGTAATTTTTGCAGGCCGCCCACTCCTGGGAAGATTCACTACTGTTCCAAGTGTTCTCCATTTGGAGATTATGGCTCTCACTGTGGTTCGATGGAGTCCCAGAGCCTTAGAAATAGCTTTGTAACCCTTTCCAGACTGATAGAGGGCAACAAATTTTTTTCTGATCTTTTCAGGAACTTCCTTTGATCATGGCATAATGTGCTTGTTGAATCTTTATGCTGGCAACGTGACTCTGATGGTAAGGGTCAAAATAAGTGAGATTTATATTGAGCAGGGCTGGCTGTAATCAAGTCTTGCTGTGTTCAAGCAGCTGACTCTAATTATCCCTTTAATTGGGTTGATTTAACTAGGGACAATTACTTTTCACACAGTGCCCATTGGTGTTGGTTAACTTTTTTCATTAAATAAATGAAATAAGTAAAAAAAAAAAAGTGTTATTTGTTCACTCAGGTTCCCTTTATCTAATATTATATTTTGTCTAAAGACCTGAAAACATCCAGTGTGACAAATATGCAATAATAGAGAAAATCAGGAAGGGGGCAAATACTTTTTCACGCCACTGTATCTATCTATCTGTCTGTCTATCAATCTATCTACAGTATTTATCTATCTGTCTGACTATCCATCCATCTATCAATCTTTCCATCTTTCTAGAGCACTATTCATTAGAATCAAGAACAGTGTTACAAATTGAGCTAGCATATCTTATTTATTTTATTAGCTTTTGTTGCCAAGTAAGCACACTAGACAAAGCAATTACCTATTTTCAGGCACGACCCAGGAGATTACAATGAAGGACAAGTCCCTACAGAGAACAATAAGATACAATTATACATTACACAGGATCAAGCAGAGTAGTCAGGTGACATTGAACAAGCAGTCAAGAATTAACACAGGTGAGCAGTAGAAACAAATTTAGTATAGGCTAAAGATAAGCACAGTGCAACAGACAGAAAATTCACAGCCCGGAGGCATAGGGTGAACTTGTTTCTATACAGTAACAGAACCACCAAACAGTGCAACAGACAGAACTCCACCAGGAGCAGAGTGTAGTTAGATTATAATATGAAGCAGACTCTTAAGCAAGCGGGATACATCCTCATGTAGGAGCTGCCATAACTGCAGGTACATGAAAGTCTGGTGCGAGGACCTAGATTAATTAGTGTGGTTTAGGACAGCCACATGCAGAGTAGAGCTTCAGATGGATCCAGATGGAGCTCCGAAGGCAAGCGTGAGAGGGAGAGGAACAAACCTGAGGGGGAAGGAGTTCCAGACCTTGGGTGCACAAACAGCAAAGCCCCTGTCCCCTATTTGCATTCAGGTGGCAGGAACTTTTAAAATAGCAGAACCCAGGGACCGGAGGGAGTAGGAAGAGGATGCAGGTATGAGGAGTTCTGCCAGACCTTGGGGGTGCCAGTTCTGAGCACCTTACCTGTGAAACTACCCAGGACAAAATTCATGTAACTGAGCAGGGAGAGCCAGCCAAGCCTGCTGCACAGGTTACAATGGTGGGTGAGACGGGGAGCAGCAAGTGCAAATCAACAAATGTTGTTGTATGCGACATTCCACCTAGTGTTGTGAGCTTTGGAAGTATGCACATATAGAATGAGGCCATAGAAAGGGATAGGAAGAAACACGCCACTGGTCAGAGCACATCGAGCAGCAAGTGTAAGGCTGTTCTTCGCTCTGTAGGCAATACCCAGCTTGCAAGTGACAGCCCTACACGCATTCTGTATATGATGAACAAGGTCAAGCTGGGGGTCAAGTGTCACCCCCAAGTATTTAAAGGTATTAGTAACCAGGACAGGAGAGCCGTCAATTCCCTTGATGGACAAGGGGGCAGTAGAACCCTTTAACTTGTTCTGGGACCCAAAGAACATGGCCTGGGTTTGTTTTAGATTGAAGACAAGCTTGTTTGCCATAATCCAGAACTGGACACTCTTGAAATCAGAATTCAGTTGTTGACTGATGATTCCCATGTCATGGGAATGGGTAAGGATGACCAGGTTATCCGCATATAAAATAGAGCAGCAGTGAGAGGAGATGGAAGAAAGGTTATTAACGAAGATGGAATAGAGGAGACACCTGAGGAACACCAGTGGTCATGGGGGTGGTGGCAGAGAGGACCTTGTCAAATTTAGTTAGCTGACATCTCCCCTGAAGGTAGCTGGTAAACCATCTTAGGATGGGAGGACAGGCCAAGGGACCAAAGCCAAGAGATGAGTAGGGAATGATCAACCAGATCAAAGGCCTTTGATAGGTTACTGAAGATAGTACCTGAGAACTTACCCTGGTCCATTGCTTCCCTGATCCCAGAGGAGACCATAACAAATGCAGAGGTCATACTGTGCCTTTTCTGAAAGCCATGCTGTACAGGAGCCAACAGTTCATGGGCCTGGATGTACTCCATGAGTTGCACAGCGACGACTTTCTCCAGGAGTTTGCTGATGACTGACAATATATGACTGATGGCTATAGGCTGGTAATTGTCAAGGATCCTAGGATTGTCTTGTTTAAGGACAGAAACAATCCTTGCCACCTTCCAGGGGTCAGGGATGACTCCTGAGGCAAGAAACATATTGAAAATATGAGCCACTGGGGAGGCAACATAGGAGGCCCCAAGCTGTAGGAGCCTTGGTTCTATACCATCATGCCCAGCACTAGTGTAGGGGTAGAGACTAGAGAGAAGTCTCTGCATCTCCAGTGCTAGTACTGCCTTAATGTGGAATAGCAGACGGGAGGCAGGAGGCGACCGTGGGGTAGGAATCAATAGTCTTAGGTTACTTCAATATGGATTGGCTCACTGCTAAATCCCACTCCCTAAAAGCCATCTGTGATGAGCTGGGTCTTACACAGATAGTAACTGAACCCACAAGAATCAATGCTTCTAACTCTGCCAACAGCCCACTCTTAGATGTCATCTTAACTTCGCATCCACATAAAATCTCACATTCTGCAGTTTTCCATAATGACATGAGTGACCACAGTATCGTTGTATGTACAAGATTCCAATCTAAAACCCAGCAGCACCCTAAATTCAGAATCAAATGCTTATTCCGTAAATTCAACTCAGTAAACTTCCTAACTGATCTAGCTACGATCAGGTGGCAAGACCTATATCTTGCCAAATCTGCTGATGCTGCCATCTCTGTCCTAAATGACAACCTCACCACCCTAATTAACAAGCATGCTCCTCTTATTAAAATGAGGGTGTGGAAAATCTCGCATCCGTGGTTCACCCAAGAGCTCAAATCTGCACTTACCTATAGAGACAAGCTATGGGCTAGGGCCAGGCACACAAAGAACCTGGCAGACTGGCAGGCGTTTAGAACTGCCAGAAATGCCTGTGTTAAAAGTGTACATGCTACTAAGGCAAACTTCTACATCTCCACTCTGGAGCAGGCCAAAGGGAATTCCCCAAAAATCTGGAAGACATTGAGATCCATTGAAGGCCATCCTGCTGCTTCCTCCCTTCCCACCAAGATTCTGGCCAAAGATGGGATGTTTGAAAATAAACTGTGAATCCTCAAAGAACTTAACCTTCACTTTGCCACTGCTGTGTTGGCATTCGACTCCTCCCCATACGCTAGCTGAGTGAATAGCAACATTAGTCCAGATACTACACATGCTACTCCACTTCATCCCTTCCAGTTGTGCCTGTTTAGCTACAAAGAAGTCGAATACATAATTCTTAGCCTTGACACCAATAAAAGTGCAGGGAACGATGGCCTTGAATCATTTTTCTTGTGGTTAGGCTATGCCCAGCTCACAGCCCCCATCCTTCACATCTTCACCCTCTCTATTACCAGAGCCACTGTTCCATCCTGCTGGAAATCTGCCCATGTTCTTCCTTTCTTCAAATCAGGAGATCCTTGTGACTTAAACAACTACCATCCTATCTCTATCTTGCCTGTTCTCTCCAAAGTGCTGGAAAAACTTATATACAACCAACTAAAAAATCACCTTGACGTGCACTTACTCCTAAACCCGGCCCAATCTGGCTTCAGGTCGAAGCACAGTACCATCTCAGCCTTGGCTAAAGTCTCTAATGACTGGATCCATGCTACGGACACCAAGAAGATTACTGGTGCAGTATTTCTAGACCTCAGTAAGGCCTTCAACACGGTAGACCATCACCTCCTAATCACCTGTCTTGCCTACATAGGTGCCGCTCCACTTACCTTACAGTGGTTTATCAGTTATCTCACGGGAAATATACAAAAAGTCAAAGCTGATGGCCTACTATCTGCACCCCCTTCCAATTGCCAGAGGAGTCCATCAAGGCTCTATTCTAGGACCAGTCCCTTTTTCCCTGTACATCAACAACCTTGACTCCCACATAAAGAACTCTAGCATACATTTCTTTGTGGACAATATGGTTTTGTATGCATCAGGCTTGTCCTTAACTGAAGTCAGGGAAGCACTCCAAGCTGACTTTATCCAGTTAGAAAGCAACCTTATCAATGCCAAGCTTCTCTTAAATGCCAAAAAAGCCCAAGACAATGATTTTCTTGAGACTTGCCTTGTCTGGTGCCCTACCTACCCCACCTAAAAACTTCATAGTTACCTTCCTAAGTGAACCCTTGGAAGTTGTACCTAAATTTAAATATCTAGGTATGTGGATAGACAACAAGCTTTCCTTCAACAACCACTTCGAGGATCTATCAAAGAGGCTTAAATCATGCTTAGGCTTCTTCCTTAGAAATAGGACCCTCTTTTCTCTCGCGACCCACAAAAGACTTGTCCAAGCAACATTCCTTCCCTTGCTTAACTACAGACACATTATCTTTATCTCCTCCCCAACCTTGATCCTATCTAAACTGGACATACTCTATCACCGTGCTCTTCGCTTCATCACTAACTCTGCGTACAGGACCCAACACTGTGATCTTCATGCAGCAGTTAGGTGGACCTCTCTTGCCACCAGACGCCTCTTGCATGCTGGCATTTGGACCCTCAGATTACTAGAAAATACAAAATCACACATGCCCCCACAATGCAAAGCACCATGGGCTGCATATGCAGATCACCACAGAATGTTATGCTGGTCCATCTTTAAGCAGAATTGCATGGTGCTGAAAGGCCTCTCACACAGTTTGCAAAGGGTGCTAACAGAAGACATAGACATGTGTTTCGTCCTACCAGGACTCATCAGTATGCCTCGTCTGTTTGACACCCCAGTGAAATGGACCAGCTACCCTTAAGGCAGTGTGCCTTGGATATATTATGGTGAACCCATTAAAATAAAAACTATTTAAAGACAAAGAACCCTGTGCACAAACACTGAGGCAAGGGTTACCCCAAAGGGCATTTGGCTGGGAAGCCAAGTTTCAAGAAAATCAAAATCACACATGCCCCCACAATGCAAAGCATCATGGGCTGCATATGCAAATCACCACAGAATGTTATGCTGGTCCAACTTTAAGCAGAATTGCATGGTGCCGAAAGGCCTCTCACACAGTTTGCAAAGGGTGCTAACAGAAGACATAGACACGTGTTTCGTCCTACCAGGACTCATCAGTATGCCTCGTCTGTTTGACACCCCAGTGGAATGGACCAGCTACCCTTAAGGCAGTGTGCCTTCTCATCAGTATGCCTCATCTGTTTGACACCCCAGTGGAATGGACCAGCTACCCTTAAGGCAGTGTGCCTTATGAGTCCTGGTAGGACAAAACACGTGTCTATGTCTTCTGTTAGCACCCTTTGCAAACTGTGTGAGAGGCCTTTCGGCACCATGCAATTCTGCTTAAAGTTGGACCAGCATAACATTCTGTGGTGATTTGCATATGCAGCCCATGATGCTTTGCATTGTGGGGGCATGTGTGATTTTGTATTTTCTTGAAACTTGGCTTCCCAGCCAAATGCCCTTTGGGGTAACCCTTGCCTCAGTGTTTGCGCACAGAGGTTCTTTGTCTTTTAAATAGTTTTTTTATTTTAATGGGTTCACCACAATATATCCAAGGCACACTGCCTTAAGGGTAGCTGGTCCATTCCACTGGGGTGTCAAACAGATGAGGCATACTAATGAGTCCTGGTAGGACGAAACACGTGTCTATGTCTTCTGTTGGCATTCTTTGCAAACTGTGTGAGAGGCCTTTCGGCTCCATGCAATTCTGCGTAAAGTTGGACCAGCATAACATTCTGTGGTGATTTGCATATGTAGCCCATGATGCTTTGCATTGTGGGGGCATGTGTGATTTTGTATTTTCTTGAAACTTACCCCAGCCAATGCCTCAACCTTTTTGCCTTGTAGTGTTTGCGCACAGAGGTTCTTTGTCCCTCAGATTACTACTCCACAAACTGCCTGTCTATTTAACATCTCTCATACACATCTCACATAGAGCCTACTCCCTAAGGAAATCCAACCTTATCCTACTAGATGTTCCCAGGACACGTACCACAGCTGGCCAAAGAGCTGTCTCATACACCCTCCCAAACATTTGGAACCAACTACAAGCCATGCTGAAGCTAACCAGCATAGTATCAATTATCGCCTACAAAACACTAGCTATCTATAAATTAAAAGACATATGTAGGTGCCACTAGGCCCCCAATGCCAAGTCAACTTCCTAGGTACCAACTGACCCACTACTTATTAAGCTGAAATGTGTTGCATAATTTAGGGCAAGGTTAAAGCTGGAATGTACTGCATATATAGCATAAGGACTTCTATTGTGTATACCTCTTGTATTCTATATTATTTCTTTGTTGTTCTGCATATTATATTTCCTGTCTATGTTATTGTGAACTGTATGTGTATGTGCCTCAGGACCTCCTTGTGAATAAGCTTGCTCAATGGAGTCTTTCCTGCAATAAACTTGAACTTGAACTCTACTGTCATTCCCTCCTGTGCTGAAAAGTGAGGTGAAAGCAGAAAGATCAGAAAAGTGAGAATTAAATGAATTAGCAATGGTCAGGGGGTTATTGCCACTGGAACCACTGATAAGCATATCAGAGACCCCACAGTTTGCAGAACCACTGACTATGTTTTTGATGTTCCTCCAGAAGTTCCTGGGGTCCTTAGCAGAGTTTATCAAGGCGGTTTTGCAGTAATCACTCTTAACAGTCCTGATAGCTCTCTTACACTCATTTCTGAGCCTCCTGTATTGCTGGAGTACAGTCTGATCCATTGTGGCCTTAAAGTTTGCCCAGCATTTGTTCCTAGTCCGCATTAGGGCAAGAAGGCCCCCATGGAGCCATTTTGTTGCAGCCCCCCTTACCATCCTCCTGATAAGCGGTGAGTGTTTGTCCTGCAGTACTGAGAAGGCATTGAGGAAGGAGCTGGACACAGTGAGACAGTCAGGAGCATTTAGCACTTCGGACCAGTCCGCGAGCCTCAGGTCCTCATGGAAGGAGCCCAGGTCAAACTTAGAAAAATCCCTAACATGGATGACTTTGTGGGTAATTTTCTGGTAGGAAGTCCCCACATACAGTACAAAGGGGTGTGGTCAGAGTTGGAGTCAGAGAGGATACATGAGGAGGTGATCCTCCCAGGCCTGTTGGACAGAACCCAATCAAGATGGGAGCTGTTTCCACCAGTAGTAAATCACCTAGTGGGCTCTTGAATGAGTTGTGTCAGGGAGAGGCCCGCAAGCAGGGGTTCATACACTTTGATATTTCCCCCAAGCCTATTTAGGTTAAGATCACCCATGATAAGCAATTCATTATCCCCAGTCTGAGCACCCACAGCATCAAGAAGGGAGGATAACCCAGGCACACCACCCTTGGGAGGGTTATATGTTCAAATGATATGCAGCTTTTTTGTGTTGCCAAGTAAGAGTACAGTATGAAACAGTTCACTAGAAGACAGTGGGGACAGTTGGTGAGACACAGCAGTCAGATTTAGATGACTCCTGAAGTAGATCAAGATGCTGCCACCCCACTTCCTCCCTGATCGAGCAAGCCTAATAAGATCAAAGTCAGAGGGCATTCAGGAAGAGTCAGGGGTAGAAGGTTTTAGCCATGACTTGGTGATGCAGAGAATGTCAGGCTTGTAGTGGGAGACCCAAGCAGTAATCTCAGCCAGGTTAGGCAGGAGGCTACAGATGTTGAGGTGAGTTATTTTTAGTCCTTTGCCAGATACCCAGCCAGCCGAGAGGGAGGAGACTTGGTAAGGGGGGCCATGATTATGTTCGATGTCCCCAGCCAGGACTAATATAACCAGCAGGAGCCAAAAGAGATGCCTTAGGGGTGGGCACCCACCTCATGCCAAGAGCTTATGAACACGGCACTTAGAAAAAGTGAGGGAGTACAAGATACACCTAAGGTTAAGGCAACCAGTAGGCCAGAGGGGCAGGCTGCCACAGGCTATCAAGTTGCAGAAGGTAAATTCATGTTCCCAAGGCTCTTCAGGAGTACTCCAGGGGCCCCCTCAAGGGAGGGGAGCAGTCAGCAAAGAATAGTGGTAAGCAGAGGGAGATGACAAGACAAGGAGGAGGACACTAGTTAGTGGGAAGGACATAGCAACAACCCTGGGGAGCTTAGAAACCAACATCATAGGACAGTAACTCCACTAAGCGGTATGGTAGAGGTAGTTAGCATACACAGTACAGAAGTAAAGTAACAGGCATTAAGTGGCTAGTGCTGGGGGGTCATGAATAGGCAATCCAGAAAAAAATAACAGCTAGACTCTCACAGAGCTCAATTTCAGCCACCTGAAATATAGGCTTATACCCAGATAGTCATAGCAAGCCCTGTTCAGGTTAAACTTACAGATAAATTCAAACCAGTGCCAACTCAGTATAACATCACATAGTAAACAGAATTCAGACCTCTGGCTACTAGCTGCTGTAAATTGTAACAGGCTAAGAATCGAGCAGAGTAGCTGTTGTATGTTTCAGCTGGTAACAGGGCAAGTTCTTTGTGCAGAGGGAGAGATCCATAGCAATAATTAACAACTTAAACTTGAAAGGCAGACCACCCAAGTCCTCTGATAGCAGAGCATTTCAGGCAGATAAAGACCAAATGATCAGTCCCAATGCTGATGGAAGTCATGTGATGCGAGAGAAAGGAGATATGAGAGAAATTGCCAGTGGATACCCATCGTAAATTGGACCCATTAGACCAGCGGAATGGGCATAAGGGCATTTAAGAGTAGGAGGAATGGGGTGGGATGGGCGGGAGAAAAAATTGTCACCTATTTCAGATGACTAACTCCTGCCCCAGGCAGGGGCTCCAGTGCTTGCCTTGAATAAATTGTGAAGATTCATCTACAGAGCATGCAGGGGAGGTCTGTCCAACTCAATTCAGCGAGCCGGTGCCTCAACCCTGCACAGTGGCACAGGTCCTAGTGGCGGGGGGGACCCACCAAAGCAAAGGTCACCACACTGCCACTCTCCAGTCATCCACAACACAATCCAGGGGGCCACTGGTTGCCACTCAGCCTTTTCAATAGGCAGAGTAGCATGTCAAAGTGGGCCAGCAGCCAATCAGCGCTTGTTGCTAGTTTGAAACTTAGTGCTGAAAACACCTCCAGTAACAAAGAGCTGATGGGAGGTTGGGATGAAATTCGCCCTCTGGATTCACCTCATAGCAAAGAAAATTGTCCCCTACTTCAGATAACTGACTCCTGCTCCAGGCAGGGGCTCTGGCACTTGTCTTGAATAAATTGCGAAGATTTGTCCACAGTGCATGCAGGGGAGGTCCCCCCAACTCGATTCAGTGAGTCGGGGCCTCAACCCTGCACAATGGCACAGGTCCTAGTGTTGGAGGGGACCCACCAAAGCAAAAGTCACCACACCACCCATTTTCAGTCATCAACAACACAATCCAGGGGGCCACTGGTCGCCACTCAGCCTTTTCAGTAGGCAGAGTAGCACATCAGAGTGGGCCAGCAGCCAATCAGCGCTTGTTGCTAGTTTGAAACTTTGCACTGAAAACACCTCCAGTAACAAAGAGCTCGCAGGAGGTTTGGATGAAATTCACCCTATGAATTCACGTCGCAGCAAAGAAAATTGTGCCCTAATTCAAATGACTGACTCCTGCTCCAGGCAGGGGCTGTGGTGTGTGTCTTCAATAAATCATGAAGATTTATCCACAGAGCATGCATGGGAGGTCCTCCTGACTTGATTCAGTGAGCCAGTGCCTCAACTCTGCACAACAGCACAGGTGCTAGCTGCAGGGGCGGAGGGACCCACCAAAGCAAAGGTCACCACACTACCCCTCTCCAGTCATCCATAACACAATCTTACAGAATACTACTGGAACCAAATGGTAATTACTCCAATTTGTCACACAGTAAACTGATATATGAAACAGAGCAGTTGATCCTAATAGATGGCCTTTCTTTCTATCGATCTATCTATCTATCTATCTATCTATCTATCTATCTATCTGTCTGTCTGTCTGTCTGTCTGTCTGTCTGTCTGTCTCTGTCTGTCTGTCTATCTATCTATCTATCTATCTATCTATCTATCTATCTATCTATCTATCTATCTATCCTGTGTGGAATGCAGAAATACAGCTGCGAAATTAGCATGGAATGAGTATTCCGCTGGCAGAATTTCTGTCAGAATTTTGCTGGTTCTTCTGCAGAATTCTGCCTACTGTGATCTGTGGAATAACATTCTGTCGAACAGCTTTTTTCCGCAGAAAATTATTCTCTAGCAATTTTCTCAGAAAATATTGAGATCTGGGAAATATGCATTTTCTCCACGGGAAATTATTCCGCAACTGTTTTCTGCCCTGAAATTTCACCATTCTATTTCTGGCAAAATTCGGGGGAATTTCAGCAGAGTTTTTAAAATTCCATAGAATTTCATTCTGCCAGAATGTGAAAATTCTGCACAGCAGTATCTATCTATCTATCTATCTATCTATCTATCTATCTATCTATCTATCTATCTATCTATCTATCTATCTGTCTGTCTGTATGCCTGTCTGTCTATCTGTATGTCTGTCTGTCTATCACTGTATCTGTCTATGTCTATCTGTCTCTCATCCAGCTATCTGTCTACCTCTTTTTACCTATCTGCATATCTATCCATTTATATATCTATCTATCTATCTATCTATCTATCTATCTATCTATCTATCTATCTATCATCTGTCTATCTGTCTCTCTATCTATCACTAAAACAACAACTACTGTAAGAGGTCATGCTTAAAAGTAGTTTGTGTAATGTAGCACACCTAAAAAAAAACTGCTTCTGTATGTGAGGTAAGCCACATTACCACTGCTTATTATTACCTTATCTACTGAAGACTACTGTACCACAAATATAATTTGCCTCAGTTATATATGGTGTTACTGATGCATGTCACTGTTACTAATGAAGAAAATAAGTGTTCTTCTCTGATTACAAATGTTACAGCATACTTAAAGACTATCTTAAGTGAAAAAATTATGCCTTTTAATATGCCGTATGTATGTTATGTGGTCCAACTGAATCAAGCACTCAGTAAGATTTCAGTTTACTGCATGACAGATTGGAACACTTTCTACTGAACTGCTCTGAGCTCCTTGTGTATCTTACAAGTTATTGCATTAAAAACAGTGATAGGAGGACTTAATTCAGGTGAATGGAACAATAAGTATAATATATATAGTATATTATATATCTAGTACATTAGCACCAGAATACTTATGGTTGAGTAAGGTGTTTAATGTTAAACCCCAATTTTGGCACCTAATAACTTTGGTGGAATTCAACAAAATAGGCCAGTCTTCTGCATGCATTGTTTGGCTGTCAGGGTCTCAAGAGGTGGAACATTTTTAGGGCATTTTGTGCAGTTTTTGAGATGCAGAGCATTGATTCTTATTGAGTTACATTTTGTTCCTATGCCTAATTTTCTTTCTGTTGTTCTCAGTTAAAGCCTAGATCTTAGGAATTTTTTTCACAACATTTTCAGAGTAGAAGGAGTCTGTGCCAAGGCAGTGCCTTTTGAAGGTTTCATGAAAAAATATTAAATGGTTCTAGAGTTATAAGGCTTTTAGTTTTTTTTTCTGAGCATGCTCAGTAGGGTTTTTCTAACCCACTGCTAAGAAGTATCACATACATTGATTGCGACTCTTTATAGTTGTGATATACCAATCATGAAAAAAAAATATTGATCATGACAGCTGTAATCTTATTTTTATACTAAAAAACATTGACATACATAAAAATGATGCATTTTCAAAAAATAAATACCTGAAACAAGGTGAACAGGTCCATTCAGTTAAATTCTAGTGCTTGTTAAAAAACAAACAAACACCAGTAATACTTTTGCTGGGAAAATCCAGTTTGTCTGTCTTAACAGGAAGAGCCATTTACTCATATTCTCTGTATGAGAACAGCAGGACTTTCTTGACATATGCAGCCACAGATGGAGACATGCTGCTGGTTTGTGTGCTAGCAGTGAGCTGGCAATCTTGATCTCTCTCCCTCTCTCTCTCTCTCTCTCTCTCTCTCTCTCTCTCTCTGTGTCTCTCTCTCTCTGTCTCTCTCTTTTCTTGTTCCCTCCCCATTCCAGTTCAGCCAGCCCAGATATTCATCTATAAAAGTAGAATGGGCTGCCCAACCCAGTTCCCTTTTCCCACCCCGTCCCCTCCATGTCACCTGTCCAATTCCCAAAGTTTATTTCTTTAATCTATAAAACAAGCATACCAGTGTGCCCATCTTTGTACTGTTTATGTTGATCCTCTCCCTTTCAGGTTACCCATCCTACTTTCTGAAGGTATGGGTGGCAGCCCAGGGGTGCCCACCCTGCTGCTGTTGAACTGTACCCCAACACTAGGTTTTTCATTCCCCAGTGTTGGCTAGGGCACCCTGAAAATCAAGAAAAAACATCTCTCATTGATCATTTTAAAAAGCTGTAAAAAAAAAGAGCTATTGGCTATCTGCCCCCCCCAAGCCTCCCACTCCTACCATGAATCCACACTCAGCATCCACCACCCCACTCACCCTCATTCAACTGAACATGTCCAACAGTGAAGATTCACTCTCCAATCAAAGACACATCAAGCTGCTAGAACCAGCTATTGTGATATGAGAAAACAAGATAACTCTGGTTTCATGCATTTCAATGGGATTTAAACTTTTGGTCATAATTTCTTTTCTTCATATTTTAACATCAATTGTTAAACATGACCTTTTTGGGACTCCACCTCACGAACAAGGGTAGTGCAATTTTTCAAATCCATCCCAAAGGTGATTTTGTGGTTGTTTGCTGCACAAAATCACCTTCCGGGGGATTTGAGAATTTTCATCTACCGGGTTCATGAAGTGAGGTCATAAGAAGTATATGTTGAAAATCTGGTGTAAAAGCATGTTAGAAAGACCAAGGCTATGAGTAAATTTTAAGATATTTCACTCATAATTTTCCTAATTGTTAAAATTTCACCATCAAACTCATAACATGGCCTTTTTGGGACCACACCTCTTAAACAAGGAAAGTGAAATTTTTCAAATCTGTCCTGAAAGATGATTTAAAGTACCAGCCCACAAAATTATCCTCTGGGTGGGATTTCATTTAACAATTTTATCTCCCAGGTTTGTAAGGTGGTGTTATAAGAAGACTATGTTGAAACACTGGTGTAAAAATATGGCAAAATGACCAAGTTATGAGTGAACATTGAAATATTTCAATTTTCACTCATATCTTCATTAATTTTCTATATTTTGACTCCAAACCTTCAACATAACCATTTTCACACCACCTCATAAACCATTTTCACACCACCTCATAAATGTGGCAGAAGTTGTATTTCAAATTCTGGATGAGATATGTTTTTTCACATGTTGTGTCAAGTGACATTTAGGCCAGCATTCCATTAACACCATATATCATGTCATGAGGGGACGTTGTTAAATTACTATGTTGAAGATTCAGGGTAAAAAAAAAAAAAATAAAATTACTCTTAAGAAACATTGGGTGTAGTACCAGTCTTTAACCTATTGGCTGATGTTTTGTGATCTTATGCCAGTGAGCTGAGTTCAGGGGCAAACTCAGAGATCCAGCTGGATGGGATGAGGCCAGGGGGATGGCACTGTCATGTGGTGTCAAGCCAAGCCTAGGAAGGGTGGCTGCATGGTTGCCTGCATGGGCTCAAATAACATTTAGTGAAGAGAACTCTTCTCTTGGCATAGGGCCCTGCACCTCTTCACCTGTGGGTGCCAGATGTCCTTGTGCTTTGCCTGAGAAATCATTTTTTTTGCCATGTATATCTGTCTCTTTGGTCACTTGGAAGAGAAAGAACCAAACAGCTATGTGATTCTGCAGTCCATTAGACACCACCATGAATTCTTGAAATCCATTGCAGCATAAAAGTGGCGTCTTCCCTTGTCACATGGCCCAGAGGGCCCTGAATGTCTGCATCTGGTGAATGAGGCTATGATTCCACCATCTCAAAAAGAAAGAACATTCTTTGCCAAAAATTGCATTAATGTACCTGTTAGGGTTCAACTTAATCCCATAAAAGTAACAAAATGTAGTATTTGGGTTTCGAACCCTAACTCCGTCCCCCTCTGCAAGCAGCAAAATGAAAAAAACAACAGGGTTTGGGGTCTCCAAGATCTTGGCAAATCAGTGATGAGGTCTTCCTTGGGGTTATCAACCCTAATGCCACCCACTCCTCTGAGCAAACAAGGTCTGGTGTGATCTCTTTTTTTCATGCAGGGCCCACATGAAAACCCTAATGCCACATTTCCCTACTTTTATGGCATTAAGTTGAACCCTAACTGGTTCATTATTTACTTTTTTTACAAAGAATGTGCATATGTGTGTGTGTGTGTGTGTGTGTGTGTGTGTTCGTGTGTGTTTTTATAAAATGGATTTCAGAATTCTAGAAAAATCACAGGACATGACCATCCATTAATTACAAGAAAATGCACAATTTTTAACAAACTTAATATTATTTACTTACTGTAACAGCAGTCTACTAAATAAGTAATAATACTGTACATGGTGGGTGGTATTGGGCAATAGCAGACCACCAAGGGGAGTAATGATGTCTGATGCCACAGGCATAAAGCATCATAGCCCTGGAAGGTCCTGTATTGCCCAATGCCAGCCACCCTGGAGGGTATTATGTTTTATTTATTTATTTACTGACATCTTCGATTAAGACCTTTGAGCTGCAAGCTCATTTACAAAGGTTCCATGTTGAGCAACAGGATACAGTGAAACAGAGAACAAGGTACAGGACAGAAGTTAAATAAAGCTACTAGCAGTAAAACAGAAAACGGTGAATACTTGTCTATAGCATCCATTGAGTTTGTTACAATGAACTATAAAAATGCTATAAAATTAGTTAGTTGGCTGTCCTTAGTTCGACTACAAGGAGGGCATTACCCTGCCCTTGGGAGCAGCTACTCCACCCACCCAGAGGACACACAGCAGCAAGCTCTGGCTACAAGGAGGGCATCACTCTGCCCTTGGGAGTAGCTACTCTGCCCACCCAGAGGACACACAGCCACAAGCCCCAGCTACAAGGAGGGCATCACCCTGCCCTTGGGAGCAGCTACTCTGCCCACCCAGAGGACACACAGACACAAGCCTCAGCTACAAGGAGGGCATCACCATGCCCTTGGGAGCAGCTACTCTGCCCACCTAGAGGACACACAGCCACAAGCCCCAGCTACAAGGAGGACATCACTCTGCCCTTGGAAGCAGCTACTCCACCCACCCAGAGGTCACACAGCTGCAAGCCCCAGCTACAAGGAGGGCATCATACTGCCCTCAGGAGTAGCTAGTCTGCCCACCCAGAGGACACACAGCTGCAAGCCCAGGCTGCAAGGAGGGTATCACCCTGCCCTCAGGGGCAGCTACTCCACCTGCCCAGAGGACACACAGCCACAAGCCCTGGCTATAAGGAGGGCATCACTCTGCCCTTGGGAGCAGCTACTCTGCCTGCCCAGAGGACACACAGCCACAAGCCCCAGCTACAAGGAGGGCATCACCCTGCCCTTGGGAGCAGCTACTCTGCCCACCCAGAGGACACACAGCCACAAGCCCCAGCTACAAGGGGGGCATCACTCTGCCCTCAGGAGTAGCTAGTCTGCTCACCCAGAGGACATTCAGCCACAAGCCCTGGCTATAAGGAGGACATCACCTTGCCCTCAGGAGCAGCTACTCCACCCACCCAGAGGACACACAGCTGCAAGATATGGCCTCCAAGCACTGTCCTGAACTGTGTCACAAAATCTCTCTCAGCATTTTGAATTTTGGCGCCTTTTCCTCCGCAGTCGGAGACAGGTCACTAGCAGTTTGAAAAAGGTAGTTTTTCTCTGTGGTCCATTTAAGCTTGTAACTCAGGATCTCTCCAGAAATCAGGATCTCTCCTGAACTAGCACCCACAGTAGTTACTGCCAGCACATGTTAAACAACCTGGTGCAATTTTGTATGATCTCTGCTCAGCCTGTAACCAGCCATGACCATTACTTCCTCCACAGCACTTGTTAATTAATTGATTTCAGAAGTGCAGTGGAGGGTATTTTCAACATAGCCTGCACTGGATTACAAAAGTATACCCTTAGCCTGAACTGGATTACTTCTAAAACTGTACTCAGCCACAGGTGGTTTTAAATTCTCCTCGATTTCCCCTGTTGCACTAATAATAGGAGTAGGCTTACCTGCAGCTTCCTAAATGGACCCTGTGCTGCACAGTGGCAAACTTGTCTCTCTCTTTAGTGTACAATGCTCTTTTACCACAGTCGCTGCTTGTCTGATCCCCGCCCACCCCCCTACCACTCCCATCCTTGGCTGGCTTGTCTTATATAGCTCTAGATGAGTCATCTGACTTATTTAACTAACTCCCTTTTTTCCCCATTTGCAGCCTATCAGCACATGCCCATAGAGGGCATCTGGAAATCCTCTCACACTCGCCCATTAGTTGCTCATTTGGCAGACTAATTCTACTGCAACCCAGGTCAACTCTGTCTTTTCTTCTCTTGCCATCTACTGGTAACTTTCTTAAAGTGTCACCTATCCTAGCTTATCCATCCTGTCACACTCTTCGCTGACTCACAATACATCGAATGGCTCCTGCTCATTACTGCTGCCAGGTCTCATACTGGGTCTACTCCTATGGCTCCCAATGGGTTGGTACCCCCTACCCCCATCTGAGGTTTTCACCACAGATCAAACTAACTTCTTTTTCTCCAATATGTTAATACACCCCAATACAACCAAGGAAATCTCACCTCTACGTATCCCTCACAACTACCTCTGTCACCTAGCTTATACCTTAAAGAAGTGCCTTCTCTGTCTCTCAACCATGTCTTCACTGATCATCCATCACAAACTATGGTATCTCTTCCTGATTGCCTTAATACTTGCATGGGATATTGAACTAAGCCCAGGCCCACTAGCTCCCATCTCCCACTTGGATTTATCATGGAAGGACATGAAAGGTCTCCGCCTTGCTCACATGAATATAAGATGCCTTCTTCATAACCTAACTGAACTAAAAGCCTGGGTCTTAGAATATGACCCTGGCTCAAACCCTCAACCCCTGACTCGGCATGCTCACTACCCAACTATCACCTCTCCAGGCATGATAGGCCAACCTCAAGGCGGGGTGGTGGAGTCGCATTTTCTACTAAATGCACCTTAATCTCTCTAACATTACCACACCTGACCTCTCACAATGTGAATCCATCCTTGCCACCCTCCAGCTTGGCCACAAAACACTCCACATTGTATGTGCTTATAATCCCCCACTAGGTGGCACCACTGGCCTTGAGGAGCTCCTCTTGCATGTTGATACAGTGGGGGATCTCAACAAAGTCCTTATCTTGAAGATTGTAACCTCAATTGGATTGGGAAACAAAACAAATCCCTCCATACAACAGTAAAAGGCCACAACTTCCACCAGATTATCACAGACCCCACTAGGATTATACCTCCCTCAAGACCCAGTACTCTAATTGACTCGGCTCTGACCAATCATATTAACTGTATACTCTCAGCGGGTAACCTTGCTGATGCCATAAGTGACCACACCCTAATATATTGTGTCTCGCACTCTATTAGACATTCCACACCTCCACCAAGACTCATCACCTTTCGTAACCTAGCCAATCTTGATATAGCCCAGTTTCAGAGTGCTCTCACCATGCTTGACTGGAGCAGCACCTACTCTGCCACCGATGCCCACACAGCCCTAGACCACTTCCGTACCCTGTTTGGCTCCATCCAAAATGCCCATGTGCCCCTCACCACATGCTGCATAAGTGGAACCCACACTAAATTGCTCAACAAGGACCTACTCGCCAAAATCAGAGCCAGGGACAAGAGCTGGAGGTGATTCAAGGTCTCGGGTGTCCCATCTGACTATAATGACTACAGAACTCAGAGAAACGCATGTAAACGGAACATCCACCATGCAAAGAGTTAGTTCTGCAAAGGCTTACTAATAAATAAAAGCAGCAGGTGACACCAGAAAGTTCTGGGCTCTTATCAAGACTCTCCTAGGAGCCAAACAAACAAAAAAATAACAATATGATTATAGATGGTGTGCACTGTAACAATCCAGCCACCATTGCTAACTTATTTAATCTCCAGTTCTCAGACCTATCCAAATACTTGTTTTCCTCCCCACCACTGCCACCATGCAGTTCTCCTACCCCCGCAGACAGTAGATCCCAATATAACTACTCCTCTTTCCTTGTTTGAACTATCACTAGACAGGCAGTCCTAAAGATGCTACTAGGCATCCCTGATAATATTGCTACCAGCTCACATGGTCTTGTACCCAAGCTCCTGAAACTTGGTGCCCCCATGATTGCCTCACCAGTAAGCAAAATTCTCAATCTAGCACTATGTCACGGCTCTTTCCCCAACATTTGGAAAATATCAAAAGTCACTCCCATACTTAAAAAGGGAGACCCCACAAATATGGCCAACTACTGGCCCATAGCCATTCCCTTCATTCTTAGCAAAATACTAGAAAAACTAGTAGCCACTCAAACCATCTCTTTTCTACAAGAAGACAATCTTCTCTCCTCTACCCAGCATGGTTTCCGTAAAGGCCACAGCACTGTCACTGCTCTCCTAAAATTTACAAACAATATTTATACTGCAATAGACAAAGGTCTCCCTACTGGAACCATCATTATCAACCTAACTAAGGCATCAACCTGGTGAACCATCCCTTTCTTCTCAACAAACTCTTGTCCTTTGGCTTCTCCACAGAGGCAGTGGCCTGGTTCAGTAGCTACCTGACAGAAAGAAGACAGGACATAAATTATAACTCCGTCCTGTCCAATCTCTATGCTACTAACATTGGTGTTCCTCAGGGATCTATTCTGGACCCTCTACTTTTCTCTATCTTTGTAAATGACCTCCCCACTTTCTCCCCTGACTGCTCATCTCTACTATATGCTGATGACCTCATTCTCTATTCCATTGCCAGGAACATCTCGGACATAAACTGCTCTCTCTCCTCAAACCTTATCAAGTTTTAGTCCTGGCTCAGTGAAAATTATCTTGTTCTAAACATGCATAACATGCATGCAATGCTCTTCAGCTCCCCAGCCAGACTCAGAACAAACTAAAACCCCTTCAAAATCTCCTGCTCTGATGGCTCGCTACTGGTCAACATTAGCTTCTTCAAATATCTGAGTATCCTACTTGATGAATCTCTGGGTTTTGATCAGCACATCAATACTACCTGCAAGGCTGTAAACGCTAAACTTGGTGGTATCTATCAGACTTGTTATGCCCTTATTCCATCAGCCAGGCTCGCTATTGCACAAGGCATTCTACTTCTGGCACTATCCTATGGCTCAGTCACCTACCATTGTGCATCAAAAACTTCTCTTCACAGGTGGGACACCACCTATAATAATATCTGCAGATATGCCTCTGCACCCCATCGCTACAAGCAACACTTCCAGCTCTATGCTGAACTAAAATGGCGCTCCCCCTCTGCCCATCAACTCCAGTCCCTCAGATCTGTCACTGACAACATTGCCAGATCTTATCTTCCCCAGTCCCTAGCCTCTATGTTGAATGCACAAGCTGTCTCCTATGAGCTTGATCCACCGACCAAGTGTCTCTACACATCCCTAGATGCAAAACAGCAATGGGTACATGGGCTTTCTTGTATACTGCACCAAATTACTGGAATTCTCTTCCACGAGCTGTTCCTCTTGCTCCAACCAATGCCAGTTTCAAGAGGATGCACCATGACCATCTACTTGGCTCTACCACTGTGCCTGATTTCAACATCCATAGAACCACTAGCCTCCTCCCCCTGGCTGAATCACCTCCACATTTTCACCACTTTCTCTCCCCACCTCTCCTTTTCTATACTACCCCTGTCTTCCATCACCACTTCTACTCTCCCACCCACCGTCCCTCCTCTTTCTCTCCATTTTGTTCCCTCTTCTCCCTTGCTCTTCCTTCCCCTGAACAAAATAAAAGCACTCACCCCCTGTTCTCCATCTGAGTCTCTCCCTCTGAACTGTTACTCCACTACCATCCTTGGTTCATAGATTAATAGGCGTATACACGTTTGAGGGCAACAAAACCAGAAACTTGCCATCATTGTGATTTAATGGCAGAAATGATATTTTTAGTCTCCCATATACTCATCCAACCTATATTTAAACTGTTCCATAAAGTTACTGTCTATAACAGTAGGAGGGAGAGAATTCCAGATCAGAGGCAATGTTTGGGTAAAGAAATTATTCCGCCTTGTTGTTTCATTTGTGCTAGTATAAAGTTTAAAGGAGTGTGACCTAGTACTGACAATTGAGACCTGTTTTTCTAAATAAATTGTTTTGAACAGTACTGGATCTTGAAAGGCTGTAAAAGCCAGACATAAGTCACCCCTCAGTGCCCTATACTCAAGTGAATACAAGTTCAAATTTTTTAAACTTTCAGAATATGTGTTGTTTTCTTGATTCTTTATTTGTCAAGTGATTTTCCTCTATATTTTCTCTATGTCTCTTTTGCCACCAGTGGCAGCTGGTATGCAAAATGGGGCACAGAAGTCAATATGTGATCTGACCAGACTTGTATATAGTGGGACGATGACCTCTGCTTCTGTGCTCTTGACATGCTTTGGGATGCAATTTATTATACCGTGACACTTTTTTATTGCTTTGTTATTATGAGTGTCAAATTTCAAGTTATTAGTTATGTTAATATCTAGGTCACATTCTGCTGTAACATTTTGTAGCTGAAGTCCGTCGAGGGTGTAATTTGCCATTTTATTATTTTTGCCAAAGTGCATCACTTTGCACTTTGCAATATTAAATCTCATTTTGTTATCAGCGGCCCATTTGGATAGTAAAACTAAATTGTTTTGTAATGATTGTATAGATTGTGAGTCATTGACAACACAACCCAGTTTGCTATCATTGGCATATTTGTGAATCCATATGCCATTGGAAGTTTGCACACTTGCAATCATTATATTAAACAATATGGGTCCCAAAACTGAACCCTGAGGGACTCCACTTGCAACACTGCCCCAACTTGAAAATGACCTCTAATATTAACCCTTTGTGTTCTATTTAGTAACCATGAATACATCCATTTTATTATGCTCTGGTTAATTTTAATGCTAATTAAGTGGTCTATTAGTATTTTATGAGATACTGTATTAAATGCATTCTCATAACCTAAATAAATGATGTCAGCAGGAAAGGCCATGTCAAGTGCCTTACTTACAGGCTCAATGAAACTGATTAAATTACTCTGACATGATCTTCCTGAGGTAAAGCCATGTTGTGAAATATCCTCTAAGCCATTACTCTGCAGATGTCTAAGAATTATATTTTGTAATAGACATTCCATCAGTTTCCCTATGTACGACATCAGACTTATAGGTCTGTAATTTGCGACATTCTGTTTGGAGCTTCCTTTATGTATAAGTGTGATTGTGGCTATTTTCCAATCTGATACCACAATTCCCTCTCTTATAGAAGTATTGAACAATAGGGTAAGTATACCTGTGCGTTCTCTAGATAGATTTTTATTAAAATCTAGAGGTATATTGTCAAGACCTGCTGATGAGTTAGATCTAGTATTGTTTACAGTTGCATAAACTCCAAATGATGTGAACTGTATGAAATCAAGTGTATCCCTTAACAGTTCTTGATTCATTACTTCATTTTGTTTGAAAACACTTAAGAAGTATGTATTTAATTCTTCAGCTATTTCTTGTTCATTAATAATCAGTTGTTGGTCAATAATTAGAGGACCCACACCAGTGGGTTTCCCTTTTAAAGATCCTATGTAATTATAACATTGTTTTTTTTATTATCCTTTGTGATGTTAACTAGTTTGTGTTCTAATTCTTGTTTGGCAGTTCTGATTTGTTGTTTTGTTTTATTAGCTTTAGTTTTGAATTTATGCCAATTAGTTGTTGTTAGTTTCTTCTTATAGTTACTAAAGGCCTTTTTTTCACTTCATGTATCTTTTTTAATAGTGTTGTTCCACCATAAAGGTACTCTTTGTTTTTTGTTATTGTATTTCGAGCGTTCAGGTACCCAAGTAGTTATGCAATATTGGATTTTGTTGTTTATAATCCTCCATATATTGGGTGTATTTAAGTTTTGGAGCTCCTTTTCCCAGTTAAAGTCATACTAACATACTAAAATGCCAGCAGAATAGGCCTAACAGTCTTTCATGCCTGCTCGTTTGTTCAGCCCCCACCCTGGGAGCTGAACTTGCTGCCTCCCTCTACCTCTCTGGCTTCACCCTTCCCAGTCCTGGATATTCTCGCTGCACTGGTTTTTGCTTCCAGAACCCTTCCCCTGTACCTGTCCCACCCCCTCTTGAACCGCTCCACTGCTTCTGCCTCCACCAGCCCCCCTGGGCAGTGCATTCCATGGCTCCACCACCCTCTCAGTGAAGTAGCACCTCCTCCTTTCTCCCCTGAATCTCCCCCCTCCAGCTTCCACCCATGCCCTCTAGTTGCCTCCTTCCTTCCTTCAGAGCACCCTGACTGCTCCTCCCTATTTACCCCCTTCATGTACCTGAAGAGCTCTATCATGTCCCCCAGTCCCTTCTCTCTTCCAATATGTATTTAGCTCTTTGAGCCTCTCCCCATAGGTCCTATCCCCCAAGCCCCAAATCATTTTGGTTGCCCTCCTCTGGACCCTCTACATGAGTTCAATGTCCCTCTTTAATTGTGTCCTACAAAACTGCACACAGTACTCGAGGTGCAGCCTCACCAAGCAGTTATACAGTGGGAGTATCACTTCTCTCCTTCTGGAGGTGAGCCCCCTAGCGATGTATCCAAGCATCCTGTTGGCCTTTGCCACTGCCCTCCTACAAGCCTCTGAGTTGTTTATCTTGACATCCACCACCTCCAGGTCCCTCTTAGCCATTGAGACTTGTAGCATCCCCCAGACTTCAGGTATTTTTTTTAATTTTTGCATAATTAGTTTTAGCAAAGTTGCAAATTTTAGTGGTACCAGTTACAACTTGCTTGAAGAAAGGAATGATCCATAATACTTTATTATGGTCATTATTGCTAAGTGGTTCATGGCTGGTTGGTACACTCTGAGGCTGGGATATTCAAAGCAGTTGTGCATGGTGTAACTGAGTTGTGCCAGCACAAGTGCAGACTTGTGCCAAAGAGTGATTTTCAGCAGGAGCCATTGTGCAGAGCAAATCTCAGTGTGCCAATGTGCAACCATAATGAATGCATGCACAGGAGGAGGGGCGTGCCCATGAATATGTGGCGCAGTATGATATTCAACCATGGAACCATGGCACAAGTGTGGAGCAAATCCTGGATGCGCCAAGCTGACTTGATCCTATAAATACAGGGTGCAAGCACACAGACAGCACTTGCACCAGGGGAGAGGGAGAGAGAGAGAGCATGGCAAGTGAAGGTGGAGGGACAGAAACAAAGACAGACCCTGTGAGGGGCAGAGTGACTGGCATAGGCAGCCACAGGGACATGGGACAGAGGTGGCAGTAGAGAGTGAGCTAGGGGCTGAGCGAGTGAAAGGGAGAGGAAGGCAAAGTGCCATGCAGTACACCAGGGTGGCATACAGCCCACAGAAGCTGACTGCTCAGGGGGAGACAGGACACTGGGGCCTTGGCCAGTGCACCCTTCCTAATGGAGGCCATAATGAGGGGGTGTGAGGCAGCAGGAGGAACAGCGATGTGGCCGTGGAAATGCCCGTTGGTGGTACGCCTGGAACAAGTGGTACCGTGCCCGCACCACCTTTGAGAATTACACTGATATGGAGATTGTGGGATGGTATTGCCTGAACAGGGCCACTCTGAGGCAGCTCTGTGATCTGTGCAGTGAGGAGATGCAGGCACCCACAAGACGGAGCCATGCAATGTCTGTGGAGACAAAGGTGACAACTGTCATGTGCCTGCTCAACATAGGCACCTTCCAGAGACCAACAGGGGACACTACAGGCATAACCCAGTCAGCCACATCCTGCCTGCTCATACAGTTCCTCAATGCCCTGCTGCCACATGCTTCAGAATACATCCATTTCCCCAGCACACAGGCAGAGCATACATCAACCATGTAGGACTTCCACAGGGTAGCACGTATGCCTGTCATGCTTGGGACCATTGACTGCACCTACGAGGGCGTCTACATGCCACCTGGCCCTGAGGATGTGGCGTACGTCAACAGGAAGGGTTTCTCCTAGTATGAACTGCCAGGTGGTGTGCAATGCCAAGGGGGTGCATCATCAATGTCTGTGCCACACACCCTGGGAGTGCACATGATGCATTCATCTGGCACAGCTCTGTGCTGTGCCACAGGTTCGAGCATGGGGATATCCCCACGGGCCACCTAGTGGGTGAGTATGGGACAAGCAAGGGGTGCCAGGCAAAGCAGGGCATGGGATGGGGTAGGGCACACTGGTGAGGGCACCAGGGATAGGCAAGGGGCATAACAAAAGAGGACACAGGGCTAACCATGTCATTATCCACACAGGTGACAGTGGTTATCCACTCAGGCCTGGCTGCTCACCCCCTACTGGCGCCCATTGTCCCTAGCAGAGAAATGGTACAATGAGGTGCACACCAGCATGAGGAACATCATTGAGCAAGTATTTGGGATGCTGAAGCCAAGGTTCCATTGCCTAGATAGGTCTGCCGGTGCCCTATAGTACAGCCCCTCAAAAGTCTGTGGCCTATTCCTGGCCTGCTGCATATTGCACAGTATGGCCATTGACCATGGTATAGCTGTCGAGACTGAAGAGGGAGACAATAGTTGGGAGGATGAGGGCAATGGGCTGGCAGTGGACAGCCTTCCCGGGTGAAGGGATCCTTGGCTGCAAAGGATGGCACACCAGCACAGGGACACCATCGCACAGGAGCACTATGGGTGGCACCACACCCATGCACTGGCCACACACAAAGCTACAGCACACAGGCAGGGGTGTGCATGGCAATGGGCATGCACACACAGAGGCATGGTGCAAGGGTGTGGGTGACAGTGCCACACAGCCACACACAACTGCACACTGCCGTGAACAGCAACACACACACACAGAGGCATGGTACAAGGGTGTGGGTGACAGTGCCACACAGCCACACACAACTTCACACTGCCGTGAACAGCAACACACACACACAGAGGCATGGTGCAAGGGTGTGGGTGACAGTGCCACACAGCCACACACAACTGCACACTGCCGTGAACAGCAACACACACACACAGAGGCGTGGTGCAAGGGTGTGGGTGACAGTGCCACACAGCCACACACAACTGCACACTGCCGTGAACAGCAACACACACACACAGAGGCGTGGTGCAGGGGTGGGGGTGACATTGCCACACAGCCACACACAACTGCACACTGCCGTGAACAGCAACACACACACACACATGCCCTGGCACTGGCATATGGTGGGGATCAGATGCAGTGCATTTATTCATTTGATTATTCTTTTTTTAATGATATGTTGCTTCCGCTTTCATGTTGTAGTAAGAGAAAGCACTATTGAGCTACTGAGGACTAGAAAAGGTTAACCATGGTGGGAGCAAATATAAATCAAGCTTTTCAAAAAAGTACAACTCTGTATTTTACAGTAGTTTTGTAGTGCATTAATAAGATGGATTACTAAGCAGGGATACAATTTTTGAAAGTTAAGCAATTAGGCCCAAGAGCGGTTGCTGCACTTTCCACCGAGGTGGCAGGAAAGAGAGAAAGTAAGTCTATCAAGAACAGGTTCATTTGTGTGTATGATTGTGGTTTTGCAGTATATTTTTGAATGGGGGTTGGGTACTTAGGACTAGTATTTTCAAACTTAAGCGTTGGGGACTATCAGATGAGGAGTGGTGGCGGTACTTTGTCAACTTGGGCTCTGTGGAGATGCAGATGGGTGTCAGCTTTACTGTGCTGTGGCGGAAAAGCTAGTATTTAATTTTAGTAATTAGTTTTTCCCTGTAAACTGATGCTTTGCCTATATGGGATGTGAGGGACAGGACTTGTCTGGTTTGGGAGACTGCCTTGCTTAGTCATCTGCTTAGTGAGTGGGAAAAAATGGCGACTACCTGATTTTAAATTTTCTAGTGGCACAAGGATATCAGTTTGCCTTTGGGGTATGCAGTTGGTACCTGTTATTTACAGGGCTCTGTTGAAAAATAAATTAATGGCAATGGAATCCTCTTAGCCAATCAGGAAGCTAGGATTTCCATTGCCATATTCTATACGCAAATAGAACATTTTCCCATTAGAATAAAAATGTTTGACATCTTAAACACAATTACCTATGACAGGGCACAGGGTTCTTCACAATTAATGCACTTCTCAGCTGTACTCAGTGACCCTTAACTTTCATTACAGAGCACATATGCTACCTATTAACAGCCTAACTACAAAAAATGAAAACCCTTTTCCATTAAAAACAAACAAACAAACAAAAAAACATTATAAGGGCAAAACCACACCCAGGACATTAGTTTCTTGAGAATTAATGCACTTCCCACGTGTGTGAAAGGTACATGACCGTTGACTTCATAACTTTCAATTCTTCTGGGGTATGCATTATTCATTAGAAAACACATGCTCTGTCATGGGTAAGTGCCTACCTAAATTAGTATAGAATTTCAAAAGGTAATGGTTCCCTCCAGTGTCCCATGCCCACTACCAGCCAAATGCTTTGCTACCTGGCCTTATGTAGCATGGGTCCCTGTAGTTGCTGCCAGCTACAGACATAATTCATTCTCACTATAAACAAACTTTTCTTTTTCATAAGTACTATATATGCCACATTGCTGCAGCTGAAGCATGTGCAGCAATCACATTTTTAATCTACAATAGTCCAAATAATTAATACATTATAAACAGCAGACTGAAAGACAATTCACATCCTCCCAACACTGAGCAAAGCATTGTCTGAACAAGCATCTGACTAGAATTGCTCAAAACAACTTTGCTGAAAATTAAGTTGCTTCTACACTACAGATGTTCTAATTGGACCTACATTTGAGAGATACTGTACCTGCAGTGTTGTCAACTATTTCTGTCTAGAAGTTTGTTTTAACTGTCTTGAGTGCTCTAAAAAGAATTGTTTCCCTATCTTCAAGTCACAGGTGCTGATTACAGCTCAACAATGTATTTTCTGATTGAACTTTGAACTGGAAAATAAATATTAATTCTACCTCTCACTATGATGCAAACAAAGCCTTTGTTAATTATTTCAGGATAAAGAGGGTTACCCCATGGAAGAGTAGACCTCATTGTCCTGAGGCCCCAATAAACAAGGGTGAGCTCAGGAAGTTTTAAAGAGGGGGGAAGGTACCTCAAGGATGTAACGTCTCCTCAAGGAGGAGGGATGAGGTCACAAAGGGGGAGGGGATAAGAGAGAGGGGAAGGGATAGGTTAGTGTGGTGGCACAGGATGACTGGACAAGAACCAGGGGGAGAAGCTCAAAAGGGCCCCTCTTAAGGGGCTGCACAACTCAAGGGAGCTCACAATTTTGCTCCAAGAAAGTACGCTTGGAAGCACATCAGTTGGTTAAGTTATCTATGCCAATAGGCATTTTACTTGATATTCTGAGTAACAGCATCAGTAAAGGTAATTAAATAAAAGGGAGCAACTGATTAGAAGCGACAAGTCAGTACAAAGAAAGGACAACAAGAAAAGAAAGGTAAGGTACAGGAGTTGTTTAATTTCGGCCAGAAGGAAATTGGGCAATGGAGCGATGTGTGGGCTTTCGTTTGTTTTGCTACAATGCTGTTGTTAAAAGTAGGGAAGAAGCGTAGCACTCTGCCAGAGGGAGAGGGTGGCTAGGAGTGAGCCGCAGCCAGCAATGGGTGCGATAGATCCTTTAGTGGTCAAAATTTACCATGGAAAGCAGACTGTGGGAAAGTGAGCTGCAGAGAGAGAGAACCGGGAGGTATAGAGAGTGTTTTTGCGAGGGAATAAGGGCTAGCGGGTTTCCGGCAGACTGTGTGGTCTCAGGAATAGAATACAGTAAAGGGGAGAGGAGTTGCAAGCAAACAGAGAAGAGGAAAGGGAATGTGGATGAAGGAGAAAGAATTGGAGTCCTCGGACAAAGGAGGGGGCTGCACCAGTACAGAGCGTTGAGTTTGGAGGCGGGCGGGAGTTGAGATTTTGTTTGTGGATAAACTGGATTGCCCAAGAAGCACCCCAGGCCATGCATGTCAGTGATTTTCCCATAAAGAAACAGGACAAGTGACTGGAAAGAGGAGGGATTTACTCAGGAGGAACTAGAAGGGATTCCAGGCCTACCGCGTGGCATGACGTGTGATGTCATCACCACGCGGTAGCGAGGATGAGCAGCATTTGGCATTGGTGGCCTGTAGGAGAGAGTGTACAGGAGGCCAAGTGAACTAGCTGCACGCTGAGGCTGCATGAGGGACATAGCATTAATGCGACCTAAAGGAGTTTTTTGTGGCATTTTATCAAATTAGGAATTAGCTTTAGTAGGGGCTGGGGGTACACAGAGCAGCCCGGTTTTTGTTGGAATGTGAAACAAAGGGGACAAGTTAAAGAAAGAATTGTAACGCCTTTGGAGCAATCGACCGGGGGAAGGTTTTTTGGTCAATTACAGCAAAGCTTTGGAGTGCAAGGAATCGAGGGTCAAGGGGAGGCTGGCTTGGAGGGGGGGGGATGTTGGCCTGTACAGGAGACAGCGCTCTTGGCTGAATGGATACCCAGGTGGTAATTTTCCTTAATACTGGGGCTGTAGAGAGTTTGCATTAGAACTTTAAATTATGTCAAAAAAAAAACTAGAAAAGGATTTGGGCTGAATGTTTGGCCACCAGGAATGCTGTGCCCTGCTAACCTTTATGCTGACATTGGGATATGCAAGGAGTACAAGTTACATATGGAATGAATGGCACTAGTTATGGGGATTGATTACCAGAAAGCAAGGGCCACAGGTTTGTCAAAGGCAGAAAGGGCAGGTGGTTGGAGGACATGGCAACAGGCAGGAGGGTAGCATGCTACACCTGGATACTAGAGGGCTACTGCAGGATGAGAATAATTAAAGAATATGGGTATGGGAGGGCCCCGGGCCTGGAAGGGGCTGGGTTCTCTCCTTGTTTTGGTCCAAAAAAAAGCAAGCTTTTTATTTGCATTTCTAAAGGGGAACTAACAGAGTTGGTATGCTTCTCCTGCAGGTACAGTGCAGACAGTAGGATGGTGCCAAAGAAGGTTGTGGCCAATAAGGACGAATGTTACTGGGCAGCCATGGAGCTGGTTGAAAAAGCTAATCGGCTGCTGGAGACGATGGAGCCGGATGAGGAGGGAAAGAGGCACTAAGTGGAAGGGATCACAAGGGAAGGAGAAGGAGACAAGGAAGTGGATGCCAGGAAGACACGGAGGGACGGAACCCAGGAAGGGGTGGCAATGGACCCTGTGGAGCCCATCCCCTCAGGAACCCATACCCAAGCCTGAGCCTGAGCTGGTGCTGGCAACCCCCATGCCCATGGTCCTGTTGACCCAGCCAGAGCCAGAGAGGCTGCCCTAGGTTCCGATGGCAGTACTGGAGCCAGCGAGAAGCCCACAGATGGGGAACGAGAGCCCAGGAACATCAGGTAATAATGTGGTGACAATGAAGAGTAGTGTGAGAGAGTATGTAGAGCAAATGCTTAAAGGCATGGGGGAAAATGGGATCGGGCAGTTAGAGAAGGCAATAGGGGAAGTTAAAGGCACCAAGGTGCCACTGGGCATTCAGGGGACACCCGCCGCACCGGCAGGCGGGCTAGAGTTAGGGGCCCCGGGAGTGCGATTAGCAGACCATGGTACTACAGCAGTGAAAGAGAAAATTTGGAAAGGGGAGTACGTGGACATATTTGCATTAGCTAATGCTGACACCATGGACAAATATGAGGAGAAGGATAGTTTTGAAAAGAAAGACATGGCAGCGGTGGTAGTTTTGCTAGGTAAAGGGCAGGAGGGTAAAACAGGGAAAGGGAAGACATGGCACAATTGGTTGACAGGGTTTACATATTTTACGGCCATTGCTATGGAGAAACAGCCAGAGTTGGTGACCCCTCTACTCACTTACCCCCTCATTATAAAAAACGCGTATAAAAAAGGGGGTCAAAGTTGGTTGAGATATGATGAGAAGTTCAGGAAAAGAATGGTGAATTTTGGGGATGTGAAATGGGACGCCAGACAGATAGATCTATGGTTAGAGATATACACAGGGCCAACAGAGAGAGAGCTGGATGGGGAGAAAGGGGGGTGGAGTGAAGGCTTGCTGGGGATACAATAGAGCCTTTTTTTCATGGACTAACTGCCATTAAGACTAACTGCCTTTATAAGCAACATTGCAGATGGACTGGAAGGAAAAGTATGTCTCTTTGCAGATGACACAAAGATCTGCAACAGAGTTGATGCACAAGGTGGGGTGGAAAGGATGAGAAGGGACTTGGCAAGGTTAAAGGAATGGTCAAATGTATGGCAGCTTAGATTCAATGCTAAGAAGTGCAAGGTAATGCACCTGGGAAACAAAGACCCAGGGGAAGAGTACACAATGGGGGTGAGAACTAAAAACAACAAAATGGAAAGGGACCTGGGGTAGTCATATCAGATGACCTAAAGGTGGGCAAAGCAATGTGAGAGGGCAGCAAGGAGGATGGGGGATACTGGGATGCATAGGAGAGGCATCACCAGTAGAAAAGAAGAAGTTATTATCCTCTGTACAGACAGCTGGTGAGACCACATCTGGAGTACTGCGTGCAGTTCTAGAGACCCAGTCTCCATAAAGACATAGACAGGATGGAAGCTGTCAGAGGAGGGCAACTAAAATGGTGCAGGGTCTGCACGGAAGACATATGAAGAGAGACTTAGGAGCTTAGTATGTATAGCCTCGAGGAAAGGAGGAAAGGGGGACATGATAGAAACTTTCAAGTACCTCAAGGAATCAACAAAGTCCAAGAGGGTAGCATCTTTCAAAAAAAGAGGTGTGCAAGAACAAGGGAGCACAATTTGAAGATAGAAGGGGGACGGCTCAGAGGTAATTTAAGGAAGTATTTTTTCACAGAGATGGTTGTAGATGTATGGAATGGCCTTCCAGAGGAGGTTGTGGAGTCAAAAACAGTGGTGGACTTCAAGCATGCATGCGACAGTCATAAGGCAATTCTAGGGGTTGGGGGTAGGAAGAAGTAGGCTGCTGGTTAACTAGGATCTGCAGCTTATCCATCAGGTAGGGAAATGGGCAGACTGGGTGGGCCAAGCTGTCCTTATCTGCCGTCAAATTCTATGTTTCTATGTTTCTATTTTTGGCACATCTGCTCTAAGTGCAGTGGGCATCACCAGGCCTCCAAGTGCAGATACAGATGGGAAAGAGGGACTGGGAGTCAGGAGACAGCTTATCAACAGCAATTTTGAGGTAGCCAGGGCCCCGCTAGAGGTCAGCATTGGAGGAAGAACAACAGGGGTAGAGCAAACGGGGGAGGGAGAGGGCATGATTACCAAATTCAGCACCATACCGATTGAAGGAAGAGAGGGATTCAAACTGGCTAGAACCCCCATCAAGGTAGGGGCCATGGTGAAATGGCTTTAGGCTTATCGGATAGGGAGGTGGTGAGGAAATTATGGGTAGGTTTTAATAAGGGATTTAGTCTACAACTCAAGGGGAAGCACCAGTCAATGGTGGCAATGACCCTGAAATCCACAAAAGGCAGGGAGGATATATTAGATCAAAAAATTTGAGAGGAAATGGCCACGAGGAGGGTGAAGGGGCCATTTGAGGCCCCTCCATTGGCCAACTTAAGGGAGTCACCTTTTGGGGCTCATGCCCTAGAAGCAGGAAGGGGAATACAGGGTGATACATCACCTATCCTACCCTGAAGGAGACTCAGTTAATGAGCCATACGGGAAGTGGACAGTAAGGTCACTTATGCCACGCTGGAGGATGCAGTGTGGCTAATCAGGACCAAGGAGGCAGCCTGGTTGGCAAAGATGGATATAGAGTCTGCTTTCTGTTTGTTGCCAGTGCACCCAGAGTACTGGGATTTATTAGGGTTCCAAGCAGGAGGACAGTACTATTTTGACATAGCCATGCCAATGGGTTGTTCAATTGCATGTGCCACATTTGAGATGTTCAGCATATGGCTGCAGTGGACATTCTAGAAGCGATATGGGTATCAGACGATAGTTCACTATCTGGATGATTTTTTACTTATAGGGAAGGGGGAGGTAGAGTCAGGTGAAATGTTATGGGACTTTAGAGAATTATGTGAGGAATTGGGGGTCCCATTGGCAGAAGACAAAACGGAAGGACCTAGCCGGACTATGGCATTTTTTGGGCTAGAACTGGACAAGGTAAAAGAGTTATACCAGTTACCAATAAACAAAGTAGAGAAGCTGAAGGTTTTATTAAGGAGGACACGGGGTCGCAGGAGGGTGCATCTGCAGCAGGCACAACAGCTTCTAGGGCACCTGAATTTTGAGTGCAGGGTGATTGCCTCGGGCTGTACATTTACATGGTGGCTGGCATGGGCAACACACAGGGCAAGACAATCTCACCACTGGATGGACTTGAATAAAGGGACCAGGGAGGACTTAAAGGGATGGGACCTGTTTTTACAAAGTTACAATGGGCAGACCTTTTGGCAGGAGGAATAGGTGTACAATACTGACCTGCGATTGTACACCGACACAGCGGGAGGCACGGGGATGGGGGTTTACTTTTAGGGAAAATGGTTTGCGGCAGCATGGCCAGAGGAATGGAAGAAGGAAGGGGTGACCAAGGACATCACCTTCCTGGAGGTATTACTCATATGGGTGGTGATGTTGATTTGGGGAGAGCAGTTAAAAAACAAGTAGGTAACATTCTGGAGTGATGATAAGGCAGTAGTGGAGGTGATAAATAAGAGAAAGACAAAAACAGAGAGTCTTGAGGGTAATGGGAAAGATGGTGTGGCTGGGATTGACTCTGAACATATTGTTCTGGGCCAAACATATTGATGGAGTGGACAACGTGATTGCTGACTGCCTCTCATGATTACAGATGGACAAATTTTGCACCATCACACCCAGAGCAGACAACATGGGGCTGCCATCCCGACATATGTATGGACAATTGGATTGGGGTAGCCAAGACACAGGTCTGCAACTCCTGGGCCCCCAGGACTCATAGAGCTTATGAAACATCGTGGAGAGCGTTTCAGACATTTTGGGAGCAATACTGCAGGCAGGTAAGTGTGGTAGTAACAAGGGACCAAGTAGCCCAGTTTATAGTGGCAGAATGGCACCGAAACATGGTGCATGTGACCATGGGGGTGAACTTGGCAGCGATAGGGCAGATCTGCAATTTAAAGGGATGGGAGGACTCAACAAAGGATAACTTGATAAGGAGGATGATGCAGGGATGGGTGTGGGGACAGGAAAAAAGGCAGAACAACAGGAAACCGATATCAGAAAAACTGATGGGAAGACTGATGGATGCCCTGAGCCAGGTATGTAGCTCAAACAGAGAGACAGTGCTATTCCGAGCAGTTTATGCCACAATGTATGTGGGGGTGTGCACAGTGAGTGAAGTGGTAGGACATAACCATAAGGGGAAGGGCGGGCTACAATGGGGTGATAGAGAATGGACAGGGGATTCGGTGGCACTACTAATAAGAAGATCCAAAATGGATCAGCAGGGACAAGGCAGGCAAGTGTGGTTAAAAAGGCATCCTCAGGCAAGCATTTGCCTAGTAGGTGCACTGCACGCGTACACGGCATAGTGACCTAAGGGGGAGGACACGGCCCTCTTCATACATGGGAATGGCAGAGCGATGTCAGGTTACTAAGTGACCGCAGTGATGCAAAAAGGCTTCAGGTTTCTAGGGGAAATAGTGGAAGGATATTCATCCCACTCGTTCAGGATTGGGGCAGCATCTGGCTTACGTCTGGGGGGCAGAAGAAGAAGATAGAAAGAGGGGACAATAAAGTTGTGTTGCATCAATAAAAAATTAATAGATGCATATATAATATACAGGAATTTAAGAAGAAGAGATATCAATTGATATATGTGGAGATATGTCACTTATGAGATGTATAATGAGGTGATAATGCAAATAAGTAAATTTATTACCAACTGAGCAACCACACTTAAAGTTGTCAGTGTTTTAATTTGGAGGGAATCTTGGGACAAAGAGAGTTGCCCCTTGGAAGGGTAGACCCCTTTGTCCTGAGGCCCCAACAAAGAAGGGTGAGCTCAGGAAGTTTTAAAGAAGGAGGGGAAGGTACCTCAAGGAGGCAACGCCTCCTCAAGGAGAAGGGATGAGGTCACAAAGGGAAGGGGATAGGTGAGAAGGGAGGGGACAGGTTAGTGTGGTGGCACAGGATGACTGGACAAGAACCAGGGGGAGGAGCTTGAAGGGGCCCCTCTTGAGGGGCTGCACAACTCAGGAACTCACAATTTTTGCACCACGAGGTCCACCCTCCCACCCTGTAAATAAGCAAGGAGGGCCCTGTGGCAGGTGGAGCACATGGGTGTCACTGTGGTAGGTGGAACACAGTGGCAGAGAAATGGACTGCCAAAGGCAGACAGCAGAAAAAGGGAGGGGAAAAATGAGGTAAAGGGCAGGAAAGAAAGGGAGGAAAAAAGAAAAATAAGCAAAAAGACACAGCAATGACAACCACGGACCATGGGTACAGTGTGTGTGCGCTCACCCCTTGACAGCAGAGGAGGAAGAGAGTCCCCCCAGGATGTACATCTGGGGGGCAGAAGAAGAAGACAGAAAGAGGGGACAATAAAGTTGTGACTAAGTTGCATCAATAAAAAATTAATAGATGTATATATAATGTACAGGAATTTAAGAAGAAGATATATCAATTGAAATATGTGGAGATATGTCATTTACGAGATGTATTATGAGGTGAATATGCAAATAAGTAAATTTATTGCCAACTGAGCAACCACACTTAAAGTTGTCATTTTTTTATTTGGAGGGGATCTTGGGACAATGATAAAACACTTGGAAAAATACTGCACTCCAAAGTGGAGCCTCCTTTGTTAACCATTTAGGTAAACAATAACATCCAAGGTAACCAAGAGATGTGCGAAGTTGGCAAACTCTGCTCCATTAAATAATTCACGTTTGTCGAATTCCCAAAGTGCCAAAGTCATGAAGCATTTGGAAGGCAAAGAGACACTACTTCAAGAGAAATTATGCAAATTCACTGACAAAGTAGCAGTTTTGCCTTAGCCTCACCTGACTTTGCCTGAAAAAGAGCCATTTCCCCAGGGAAACTCAATGTGAAGTGGCAAAGTGATGAAATGGGAAATTCACAAAATTGTTTTGAGAAGGCAAATTTTGCAACTTCACCAAAACATTGTTGGTGAAATAAGACTTTGCAACTTCTCTAACTAGAACCCATACAGTACCCGAGCAACTTTTTCCACTTGCAAGCTGCCACTTTGAATCATCCTAGCAGAGAGATTGTCTAGGTCAAACCAGTAGATTAACTCAAAATGCACAGGGGAGATAGATGCACTTTTTGAGGATGTTATTAACCATATTCTGCACTACTCAAATCCAAAGCAGTTTTAGACACATTAATTCACATCATAAATGTATGGACATTGCTTACTGTGCATAAAATCCTAATGCAGAAAATCCAGATTGACATTCTGCAGAAACATACTGTAGAAAGTAAGGACAGAAAAAGGTGGTATGTACATTTTGTCTTACCTGTGTCGCTTCTTTTTTTTTTTCTTTTTTTTTTAGATTAGTATTTATCCTCCTTTGGCAACCTATCTGCAGCCTGTTATTTCAACGCATCCTGCCGGGGATCCATCCGCCATCCATCTTGACTGGGACCGCAGGCACCCTACAACTCCTGCAGCTTGCCCCCCACAGTGGGGTGGCAGGGCGCCCCTTACCTCCCCACCCTTCATTGATCAAGCTCAGGTGCCAGCACCCAATGAACACTCGCAGACAGCCATCAAACCGTGTGAGAGGTGCCACTTTCCATTGTTCGCAATTTCCCCTGAGTTATTGGGCATGCTATGACACTGACAGCTAGGATCGTGCATGTTTCTGCACGTACCTCCATCCTGATATCTGCCCCCAACTCCTCCCCAGTGTACAGTGTGTATCTCTGACCCCCAGCCTCTGCCAGGGGGAAGTCGGGCACTGACCATCTTGAACCCCACCTCCCCAGAGTGGGAATGTAGTCCATTGGATGCTCGATCCCTTTCCTCCCCTGCCAGCCCCCGGAAACCCCTGCTCACTCCTGAACCTGGGTCACCAGTATGGCACATGGTGTGGCAACCGGCGCCTCTGCCCTCAGCGCCACTGGGTCAGCAACTTGTGTCACTTCTTCACATTGCTTGTGTTAGTCATTCTTATTCCATTCTGCAATACCCTTCTTCCAATATTTGCCTTCCCATTGCAAATGGTCTCCTTGGAAGTATCTCACTGTACCTCGAAACCATTTATGGTCTCTGAATTAACTACAGTATCAGCAAAATGTTGCACATGTCTACCGTCCTTCCTGTGAAAACAATGTATTTCTAATACCTTTTTTAAAATTCCCTCCTTTAAGCTTGAGATTGTGTCCTTAGTGGTTAAAGGGATACTGTCAATTCCCTTAGGTCTCAAAGTGTCCCTAGTTTACAAAACACATTTTATGATTGCCAGCATTCTGTAAAGACTTCTGATGTAGCTGGTAGTTTGATTCTGATTCTCGTTTTCTTTAAAAAAAGTGAAAAACAGACTGCCCACCATACTGGTGTTACCACACAAAAATGGGTTTGTTTACATTCCTTGATCAGCTCCCGCTGCACATTTCCTGGACTTGGGAACACCCACAACACAGACTAGCCACTCGTGATGCAGTGGAAGTTTAGGAGGCTATTGCATCATGAGTGACTGCACTGTTTGGGGTGTGTTTCTAATGCTCAGGAAGTATGCAGTAAAAAAAAAAAACAGATCCAGGATTGTAAACAAACCAAGGTTGTTTATATATACACATTAGCATGCATTTCAGTTCTTCTAAACAAGGAGACAGACAAAACAAACAGCAACATCAATGAATTTTAGAGAAGATAAGCAACCATAAAATGTAGGTTTTTAACTAGAAATAATATGATGAAAAACAGGTTGACAGTGTCCCTTTAAAGTGTTCTTTACTAGGAGCATTTTGTGAAATCCACCCTATTGTACCCCTTGATACATGTACACATTCCACTTGATATTTTGAATATGTATTATGTTATGTTAATGTTTATTTTCACTAACCCTGTAATTCCTAAATGTTTTATGCTGTTTGTCTTATAAGGCATATACTAAGCCTCTGGGGAATGAGGCCCTATAAATAAATGTACTACAAGTAATATATTTCTATAAAATATCAACCCTCACTAACCTGACATCTACAGTAGGCATTAAATATTGAGCTAATTCAATCTGTATTGAGATAATTACATAGAAACGTAGAACATAGAAGCTGATGGCAGATAAGTGACACATTGCCCATCCAGTCCGCCCCTTCTTGTTGTACCGCTTACACTTTTGACCCCTCCAGGTCTATGGCACTTTTTCTGCCCCTCACTTACATATCCTTTCTGACTCCCTTGTGCTTATCTCAGGCTTTTTTGAAAGCAGCCACTGTTGTTGCCCCCACAACTTCTGCTGGAAGACCATTCCAGGCACCCACCACCCATTTGGTGAAGAAGTATTTACTCACAGCTCTCCGAAACCTACCCCTTTCCAGCTTCATATCGTGGCCCCATCTGAAAAATGCCTCTGACTTGTACCTTATTCTCCCCCATGAGGTATTTAGGGGTCTTACTCATATCCCCCCTCCTCTCCTCCAAGGTGTACAAGTTTAATTCCTTTAATCAAATCAAATCAAAATTTATTTGTAATGCGCTTTCCAAAATGTCAAAGCGCAGATACATCAAAAAAAAGTCCATCACAATAAATACAAATATAAAACCAATTAAAAGGCAGCAGAAAAATTTATTGAAAGGCAAGTTCAAATAAATAGCCTTTAAGTTCTCTCATAGGACATTTGATGTAGACCCTGTACCATCTTGGTAGCCAGCCATATGAGGTAGTACAGTGCAGTGGTTTAAGACTCTGAGCTGTAAACCTGGAGAATTGGGTTTCAGTCTCACAGCCCCCACTTGCATACTGTGTGACACTGAGCAAGTCACTTTACTTCCTTGTGCTCCTTGGTCACATCTGTAAACAAGTCTTCAGTTTAGTGTGTCTCTCCTGGTAAAAAATATATATATATTTTGCTGGCTTCCATCTTGTCCACATCTTTCCTGAAATGTGGTCTCCAAAGCTGGAGACAGTACTCTAGGTGGGGTCTTACTAAAGGCCTATATAGTGGCAACATGACACCTGTTAACTTTGCTGACCTTGCTTGTATGTTACTGTTACTCTACCAATATTGTTTTGTGATTCCTGATGCTCTTATACGTTAACCTGTTACTGTGCCTGATGTGTTGACTGTACCTTGTATTCTCCCGGGTCGTACCTGACAATAGGCACTTGGCTGTCTAGTGTGATTACCTGGTTAACGAAAGCAAATAAATAAGTAAATACCCTTACCTATACATCCCAGTATCACACTACCTCTCCTGATCACTTTGTCACATTACCTGGCCATCTTCAGGTCATCCAATATGATTATCCCCAGTTCTTTTTCCTGCTTGCTTGCTACTGGTACCTTACCTCCCATTTTGTACTATATCTCCAGTTTCTGTGACCCAAGTGCATTATTTTGACCTTTTTTGCATTAAACCTTAGCTAACAAAGCTGTCCACTCCTCCAGTCATTTCAAATCTTTTTCCATCCTTTGCCCCAGAGTGTCCGCCCTGTTGCAGATCTTGGTGTCATTGCAGAGGCAGATCTTCCCTTCCACTTCCTTTGCTTTGTCACTAATGAAGAGATTAAAAAGAACTGGTCCCTGTACTCCACAGCATGTACCCTGCTGGTCACTCTATCCTCAGAGCAAACTCCATTTACCACCACCCTCTGTCTCCTATCCCCTAACCAGTTTCTTACTCAGGTTACCACCTTATTGCCCAAACCTATCCTACCCAACCTGTTTAGCAGCCTCCTATGTGGAACAGTGTCAAAAGCCTTGCTGTAGTCCAAGTAGGCCATGCCCACCCCCATCCAATACCTTGGTTACCCAGTCAAAAAAATCTATCAGATTTGTTTGACATGACCTCCCCTCTGTAAGGTCATACTACCACTGGTCCTGCAATCCATAAATAGTGTTTCCATCAATTTCCATACTACAGAGATCAGGCTGACAGGCCTGTATTTTTCTGCCTCCTCATTACTTCCACATTTGTGAAGAGGGACTATGTTTTCCCTTCTACAGTCCTCCGGGACCATGCTGGTCTCCAGTGAACTGTTAAACATGTTGTTTAGAGTTACAGCTAGCACCTCCATGAGTTCCTTTAACACTCTAGGATGCACTCCATCTGGCGCCATTACCTTTTCCACCCTCAGATAAGAGAATGCTTTCCTGACCCTCCCCTCAGAAAAGGGACGGGTGTTCATTCCCCCCACCCCCCATCTCTTGGTGCTCATTTGTGGTCCCTCTCCTTCCCCCTCAACTGTGAATATTGAGCAAAAATATTTGTTTATGATGTTTGCCTTTTCTTGGTTCTTGTCAGTATAGTTCCTAGCCTCCTTTATTAACTGTGCAATCTCTCCCTTTGCCTTCCTTTTCTCACTGATATACCTGGAAAATCTCTTGCCCCCCCCCTTTGATACTGTCTAGGCTATTCTTTTCACAGCTTGTGCTTTTGCCCTCCTTACTGCCTTACCTGTATCCCTCTGTTTCTCCAGATGCACTTCCCTGTCCTCCACTCTCTGAGTGTCCTTGGCTTATGCCTTCTGAACACCACTGTTTTTGCCCTTTCCTTTTCTGCCACTTCCCTTGAGAACCATAGTGGTCTCATCCTCCTTCTGCTTTTGATTATTTGCCTGATGTTCAAGTCTGTAGCCTTTACTATGGTCTCCTTTATTCTTGCACATTTTCCCTCCACACCCCCATGTGGTGGTGTGTTTAATGGGATTTTACACACACACCCTCAGTAATGGATGCTACATAAACCCTGAAAGCGAAGCTTGAGGGGTTTCTTTAAGCATCCAACACTGAGGGTGTGTGTGTAAAATCTTGAGCTAAACACACAACCCCATGTTTTATTTTATATAATTGCTGGGGATCCTTTTCTAGCCACAGCAATTATGTAAAATAAAATGACAGCGGTCCAGTAGAGATGAAGCATTTTGCTGTCCTCACCTGGCTGCAGTCTGTACCATCGAGCACCTGTTTAAAGTTAAACCTTTTTATTTTCTTTTTAAGTTTAATCATGGTATGGCAAGTATGTTAAAAAAAAAGTGTTTTAAACCATGGAGATGAGAGTCTGAGAGGCATTTAAACATTTTAGTGCACTTATCGCTGGTGCTGAGTGATGAAGCCAGGCAGTCGGTCAGCTTTTCAGCACTGTATCGGTGAAGATAGAGGGAGAGAGCTGAGGTAGACACATATGTGGAGTGAGGGTATGCTGATGTGTGTTCACCATTATAACCCATGGATTATAATGACAAATTATAACTGGGTTTCCCTATGGGAGAAAAGGCTCCCCAGTTATTATAACACCCTTTTCAATATAACAGCTTCACTAATGTGAGTCTTCCATCTCTCCCCTATAACATGCCTCCTCCCTTTAATGTTCAAAGGCAGAGCCAGTATGTGGGGGAATCAAATGACCCCTCTGTGTCAGGGGTTGCAGGGCAATAATGGGACAAAATAAATAATAATGAGGCAAAGCACTGGGGCTAAGTGGTGTGCTCTCTTTTGTGGCTCTAATAAAAGCTGGATTACTACTTATGTGCCTGGAGTTTTCTCTGCTGAGTACCGCCATTTGTTTGTTTTTTGCTTTTTTGTTATATATAATGAGACCCACAGGCATTTTATACATGGAAAAGAAAATAAGACCAAAAACTGAAATGGGTATGGGTGATTTCCAGAACCCCAGAATGGCTGAATGATGGAACCTGTGTAAGCAGAAATACTGAAACACAGAACCATGGAATGCTGCCAGCAGAAAAAAAATATAATCCATCATGTTTACCCTTTTTCCTACCAGAACCATTCCAATCTATTGTTAGTCATGCTATGGTCAGTGTCCAAGTTGCAGTTCAGAATCTTTCTACACCCCCCAACCTCAGTCTTCTCTGCCTTTGCTTTCATCAATCTCTTGTAGTTATCCCATGCTGTATTGGAACCTATAACAGTCTTGGTATTTACAAAATCACAGGACAGGCTTTTTTCCATCCTGAATGCCAGTGAGTACAAGTTTCAACTGACTAAGTACTCCTCATTTCTCTTCCCATGCTGACCCTGTATCATTTTGTGTCTTGCATATAAACAGACTCTGTACTGTCCTTATGCATTTTCAGGTTTATTCTCCAGAACTGAACACAGTTCTCCAGGTGCGGCCTCACCAAGATCCCACAGAGGGCAACAGTACCTCCCTTCTTCTAATGGAGAGTCTCACCCTATACCTCCTATCATCCTATTTGCCTTCCCAAGTGTCCTGGAGCACTCGGACAATGACTATAGACTATCACAAATGGGGGGTGAGGATATAGCATGCTCCAAGCAGGAAAGGGATCTTGGGGTCATCATCTCTGATGACCTCAAGGTAGGGAAACAGTGTGACAAGGCAGCAGGTAAAGCAAATAGGATGCTGGGATGTATAGGCAGGGGCATCACCAGCAGGAAAAGGGAGGTCATAATTCCGCTATACAAGACACTAGTGAGGCCCCACCTGGAGTACAGTGTACAGTTCTGGAGACCATACCTACTTGAGGACATAGACAGGGTAGAAGGTTCAGAGGAGGGCAACAAAGATGGTGCATGGATTGCATCACAAGTCCTATGAAGACAGGTTGAAGGAACTGAACATGTACTCCCTGGAGGAGAGGAGGGAGAGAGGGGATATGATAGAGACATACAAGTATCTTACAGGGAGGAACAGGGTGCAGGAATACACTATTTTTAAGTGGAAAAGATGGTCCAGGACTAGAGGTCATGGGATGAAGTTGGAGGGAGGATGATTCAGAGGAAACATGAGGAAGAATTTCTTCACAGAACGGGTGGTGGACAAGTGGAACACCCTGCCAGAGGAAGTGGTGGGGGCTGAAACAATCACGGGATTTAAGAATGCATGGGATAGACATAAAGGAATTCTGGAGGTCAGGGTAAGGGGCAACAGACTTCTAGGAAAACATAAACTGAACTTACAAGCTCAAATGGGCAGACTGGGTGGGCCATAGGCCCTTATCTGCCGACACTGTCTATGTATCTATGTATGACCCACAAAGCTTTTTTCCTCTGGGTGACAGTGATGTTTTTCACCCCTCATTTAATTCTTTTACTCATCTATTTACTGTGTGTTATTATTTTCTTTTGTACTCACAGGGGTTGTTACTGTTTGTTGCTAACATTTTACTGCTTTATTACTCTCTGATTCAAATTTTTATTGCAGGATATACTTTCTGCTGCATTATTACAGGGTGTGCCTACAGGTTGGTTGCTATTTTGTGCTTACAGATTACTACTGTAATCTTCTCCGATTCAAATTGCTTTTTGAAGGTGTATCTTCTATTACTGCTTTATTTTTCTCTGTTGCAAAGTGTTTTTTTTTATAGAGTATATCTTCTGTGAAATTATTATAGGTGGTGCTTCACAGGTTTTACAGTTTTATCTATCATTAGGCTAAGCGTTCAGGGCTACTGCATTTGTTGCTGGTTGATTGTTTCTGCTCTTGCCTCCTGGTTTCTTTCATCCATGGTTCTTCTTTTTTTGACAGGGGAAGGGCCCAGTCACCCACCCCCATCCCCAACCACCCCATGCTGCACTCCTTTCATAGGTAGCACAGTCATGCTGTTTCCTGTAGCAAAGCAGGCAGGGCAGGATCAGAGGAGTATCCACACAGTGACCTCACTTACAGGGGCACAAGTAATTTAACTTGCTATAACAAGTTATACAAAAACAAACTAACAAAACAAAAAAAATCAAACTTTAGCTTCATTTTCCTCCTTCTACTTACTCAGACCAGGTTATAAACCCAGCAACTCATCTGGGATAGATATTATTAACTGCAGCTACTGTGGGACATTTTTTTTAAAAGGGCAGTTATACAGGATTTAGGATGCTGTCCTACATGCTGGACCATTGGAGATCTAAGGGCTCAGCTCCAGGTCACATTGGCAGAGATTGCATGCCTCAAATCACATATTCAGGAGGAAATATATTGTAAGAACCGTCCAACATTTCCCCAACATCCAACTGAAGCACCTTGACCCCAGAGGGTAGTTAGTCTGGGAGACTGGTAGGTAGTTAGATGGAGGAAATCGGGTGCCCCATCACTTAGTGCTCTCCAACGTATCCCCTCCACAAACCATACAAAAAACTACAAACAGGTATCTGTCTCTATCTCTGAAATCAAACAAAGGGGCAGAGGACACTGCAGCGCAGGAGTTAGTGCAACAAAACTAGTCCAAAACAGGGACCAAGATAAAAATAGCAAAAAGGATATCCAAAACACTTCTGATCATAGGAGACTCCATGATTCGGGGAGTTGATAGCTACCTCCAGCCGGGAGTAATGGTCAGATGTCTCCTAGGTAAATCAGCAGGGAAGAGACACTGTCTGCATTGCTAAAATCATGCAGGAAGCAAGAGAAAACATAGATGTCCAGGTACATATATGGACTAACAATCTCACCAGCCAGTCAGTTGTAGAGACCAAGGAGCACCTGAACCAGGCTGGGAGACAAACTGTCATCCATTTCGTCCATCATCTCCTTCTCTGAGATCCTGCCAGTTTGGAAGAAGGGGACAGATGGACGGAAGGTCAGAGAAGGGCAAATAGGGGAGCTAAACATGTGGCTCAAGGGCTGGTGCCAAGAAAAATGACACAGATTTGAAGGTAACTGGCAACAGTTTTGGGAGCAAAGCTCTTTAAATTTGATGGACTGCATCTGATTAAGGAGGGAGTCAGTGCACTGGGGCAGAAGTTTGGCATCTTTGCAGAATATTTAAACTAGCAAATTGGGAGAGGGGTGCAGCACCCGACACATCAAATGGGAAGAACACCCCTCCTCCCTCAGCTAGTCATCAAACAGGAGTTCAGCCTGTTTGTAGTTCATTTTCATCACCAGGTAAGGAAAAAGGTCTGGCTCTCCATACGATGTGCAGGGGAAATGCTGGAACTCATCCAACAACTAATGCACTGAAATCTGGCAAATGGAAAATCAAGTACACAAATGCCCGAAGTCTGGGAAACAAGATCCCAGACCTGCAGCCAACAATGACAGAGGATAAACTGGACATAGTAACCATTAGAGAGACATGGTTTACCAGTAACCACACTTGGGAGACTTCAATACCCTGCTATGTACTGTTCAGAGGAGACTGAGGAGCAAAAAAGGGGGGAGGTGGAGTGGCCTTTTATGTCAATGAAAATATCAAAACTACAGAAATTCAGAATACACATAAGGAGCCAGAAGAACTGTGGGTCACCCTGGAAACAGGAAATGGGACAGTCATACAAACTGGGGTTGTCTACAGGCCTCCAGACCAGGGGGAGGACATAGACACATTACTGTTAGAAGATATACAAAACATGACAGCTAAAGGGGAGGTTCTGATAATGGGAGACTTCAACATGCCGGATGCAGATTGGTCAATACCAGCAGGAACATTCACCATAACTAGACACATAGCGGATTCCCTGCAGGGGGAAGGCCTCAAATGACTGGTAGAACAACCCACAAGAAACGGGACTATCCTAGATCTAGTACTGACTGACAGGGAAAGGATCACAGATCTCCATGTAGAAAGTCACGTGGGGGCCAGTGACCATCACATGGTAAGGTTCAGTTTGGCCACTAGAACTAAATCATCCCATTCCAAGGCAAAAATATAGGACTTCAGAGGGGCTGACTTTGATAAGATGGCCATCAGAGTTAAGCTAATCCTGGCAAGAAGAAATACAAGTGAGGGGGCACAGGCAATGTGGGCAAGCATTAAGGCTGCAATACCTGAAGCAACATCCCATTGTGTTAGAGAGAAAAGCAAGAACAAAAGAAGGATGAAACCACTTTGGTTCTCAAAAACAGTAGCAGAAAAGGTCAGAGCCAAAAGGCTGGCCTTCAGGAAATATAAGGGAATGCAGTAGGACGAAGATAGGGAGGCATACCAAACTTCCCTAAGAGAAACAGGGAAGGTAGTAAGCAGGCAAAGGCTCAAACTGTGGAAACACTGGCACGAACAGTAAAAGAAGGGGGCAAGACTTTCTACAGATACATTAGTGAAAGGAAAACATCCAGAGGGGGTATTGCTAAGATCAAAGGGGACAAGGGGAAGTGTGTGGAGGAGGACCAAGAAAAAGCATCTATCCTAAATAGATACTTCTGTTCAGTATTTACTGAGGAGAAGGTAGGACAGGGCCCACAGCTCAGCACCATGGATACAGGAGGGAGGGAGGTATGTACTAGTCCCTTCATAAAAGAAATTGTCCTACAAGAGCTCGCAAGGCTCAGGGTGGACAAGGCAAAAGGACCTGATGGCATACATCCCAGGGTACTAAAGGAGCTAAAGGTTGAACTAGCAGAACCATTATCAGAACTGTTTAGTGAGTCTCTGAGCACAGGAGAGGTCCCAGAAGACTGAAGAAGGACTCATGTGATCTGCTGTACAAGAGTGGTAGCAGGGAGGAGGCAGGAAACTACAGACCAGTTAGTCTTACATCAGTAGTGGGCAAGATTATAAGGAAAGGATAATGCAACACCTGGAATCCATAGGATCACAGGATCCAAGACAGCATGGGTTTACAACAGGAAGGTCCTGCCAAACTAATCTCATAGATTTCTTTGACTGGATAACCAGAGTGGTGGACCAAGGGGGAGCAGTTGATGTTGCCTACCTTGGCTTCAGCAAAGCTTTTGATACTGTTCCACATAGAAGATTGATTAATAAGCTGAGAAGGCTCGGGGTGGGTCAGAAGTTGGTCTACTAGGTGGCAAACTGGTTGGTGGGCAGGAAACAGAGATTGGTGATAAATGGTATACAGTCAGAAGAGATGCAAGTCACAAGTGGGGTACCTCAGGGATCAGTCCTGGGGCCAGTCCTCTTTAACTTCTTCATGAGTAGCATTGCAGATGGACTGGGGGGTAAGGTTTATCTGTTTGCAAATTACACCAAAATGTGCAACACTGTAGATGATCCAGATGGGGTGGGTAGAATGAGAAGAGATCTGGATAAACTGGCAAAATGGTTGGAAGACTGGCAAATGGGGTTTAATGCAAAGAAGTGCAAGATCATGCACATCAGGAAGAGAAACCCTGAAACTACTTATAGGTTGGGAGGGGAGCTGCTGGCAATCACAAGGGATGAGAGAGACTTGGGTATCATCATCACAGATGACCTGAAATCATCCAAGCAGACCATTAAAGCAGTAGGTAAGGCTAGAGGTATGTTGGGGTGTATTAGTAGGGGTATTGCAAGTTGTAAGAGGGAGGTAATGATCCTTCTTTACAAGACACTGGTTAGGCCCCTTCTGGAGCATTGCATGCAGTACTGAGACTGCACCTACACAAGGACATTAACACAATGGAGGCAGTCCAGAGAAGGGCAACCACAATGGTGCAGGGACTGCATCAGAAAACATATGAGGACAGATTAATGGAGCTCAATATGTATACCCTAGAGCAAAGGAAGGAGAAAGGTGATATGATCAAAACATTCAAACATCTTAAGGGGATTAACAAGGTGAAAGTGTCTAACATGTTTCAACGTAAGAAAAATAGCAGGACTAGAGGACACAGCATGAGATTAGAGGGAGGCCGATTAAGGGGTAATGTGAGGAAGTTCTTTTTCACAGAAAGGGTGGTGGATGCATGGAACAGCCTACCTCAGGAAGTGGTGGATATGAATACTGTGCAAGGCTTCAAACAGGCATGGGATAGGCATACGGAAGCAATACAGATGGGTATGGCTAGATAGGCCATTGACAGAGCAAAGGCCGATGGCACATTCATGAGGTAGAAATAATGGGCAGACTGGATGGGCCTTGTGGTTCTTATCTGCTGTCAACTTCTATGTTTCTATGTTTCAGTAACCCATCATCTGGTTAACCCTGTCAATGTACATAACTTTGCCATTCTTTGCATTGAATTTTAGTTGTCACAGCTTGGACCACCCTTCCACAATTTCTAGGTCTCTCTTTATATCCATATTTTTCTCTTCAGTGTCTACTCTTCCCCAGAATTTAGTGTTAACTGTAGAAAAAACAGATTTTACTTTTCAGCCCATTGCCTATGTCGCAGATGAGCACATGAGACAGTATGAGGCCCAGCACTGATACCTGTGGCACCCCACCTGTGATCTCCCTGACCTCTGAGTTCCCCATTTACTGCCCTCCTCTGGGTTCATTCTTCCACCTAATTTGCTACCAACCTTGTTAGCTTTGCACCCACTCTTGAATCCTACAGCTTCTTATTGCTCGCATGTTTTGGGCCCCAAGTCAAAGGTCTTACTAAAAGCCCAGGTACTGCACATCAACTGCCTAGCTCGTGTTCACAGTTGTCATTACTGAATCAAAGAACTCTATCAGATTAGTGGAGCATGACCTTCCCTTTATAACACCATGCTGCCTCTTGTCTTGGAGCCCATTTGCTTTTGAAATGTCCTTCAGTTACTACACAAGTCTCCAGAACCTTCCCCATTAAAGAAGTCAAAATAAGTGGTATTTGTAAAACAGCTTCATCCTCCTATCTGACTAGGAAACATATTTACATTACTATATGCAAACCTCTATCTCAGATAGATTAAAGATGGGATCTGCTAACAAACAATCAAAATATGGACCACCTCAGTAGAAGTCACTTTCATTACATCCCCAAAATATTGAATTTCAAGCCACTGCATTCTTTATTATGGAGGTTATTCACATTAAAACTGGATCTTTTTCCCTTAAAATTAAAAATAAAATCAGGAGCAGTTCATAATGCACTGTTTATAATGCCACACTCCTTCCATTTACCTGTTGTAGGGCTATAGAGCTAGAAGGAATAGAAGAGGGTCAGTCCCATGTTGGAAGAGTGAATGTGGAACCATGACTGACAAAAACAGCCATGGCTTGATGGCAACTGGAAAGATGGCAACAAGTGTTTTCCTGGGAGCTTTGCTCCCGGCACCCCCCATTGGAGGGGGGCTTTTCCACCTGCACCCTCTCTTTATAAGGATACTAACTCCAAGGTTGTAGCACCTTGTGGAGGGAGGAATGTGACCATTGCCATCTTTCCAGTTACCATCAAGCCATGGTTGTTTTAACAGTCATGGTCTTGTCTTTGCTATCATCATGAGCTACCAAGAGAGTCTAGCTCCTATGTCTGATTCCTGGATGAGGTCTGAGTTGCAAGTACGGTATTTGCCAATGGTAAAAATTAGTAACATGACATCATGTGAGGTCAGATCACTGCCATTCTAGTTTTCCTTATTTTATGCCTAGTGCAGCCCAGCTGAGATAATATGCATCTTTTTCAGTGAGGTCCTACTTTGGCAAATATTATAGCTAGGAGGGCTGAAGCACTGAGAGGTTGAGAATGTTGCATAAAGTTACAGAGTGAGAAAATAGCTCTAGTAGAATTTAAGCACAACGGAGGCAGACATGCACTCTTGGGGGTGCTCAGCATCAAGGATATATGTTCTAAATTTCCTTGCTACAAACTTGTATTGATCACTGTGCAAGATTATTTGGACTCTTTTGGAGAGTACCTACCAATCTGCAGTCACAGGGTACCATTTATAATTTATTTGCTACACTGTTTTTTACTTGTAAGCTCAGAAAAGTGTTGGCAAGCTTGTAGTAAAGATGTTTGGGACATACATCCCTTGTGAAAGGGACCTTTCCTTCCCAAAGAGTGCAAGTACTCATCCTGTTGTACTTCACTGCTCTGGAACTGGCCATTCTGGTAGATGCTCTGGTTCCCTATGCCATATGTGCAATCTTCCTTTTGTTGCTTCTCGTGGTATTTAAACCTGAGTCTCAGGTTTCCATGATCATACTCTAATCACTAAATGGCTTTGGCTACCTGGTCATTTCAAAAGTCTGAGACTGTGGAGTTGCAGTTACGGGTTTATGATACAAGCTTCTGAGTAAGCCTCTTTTGCAGACATACTGCATATAGAAATGCAGCGAATTGTGGGCACTTCATATTGTCATTCTGCTACGTGGAGTGGCCAATATGAAATGCTCACTTCGCCTTCGTGATTATTACTTCACATTGTCATTCTGCCTTAATGCAAAATAAGGCAAAATGACAACAATAATGGCAGCACCCCCCCCACACAGTCACCAGAATTCATGTGCATCCCCAAAATGCTACTGTCTTTTGTCCAGAAAATTCCTCAGTGCTGATGAAGGGAAATGAGAGCATAACAAGAAATGCAAAGTTTCCCAGAATGAATGGCACACTCAGTCATGCACACAGTGTTCACACAAACATTCACCAGAATTGATGTGCATCCACAAAATGCTACTGTCTCATGTCCAGAAAATTCCCCAGTGCTGACAAAGTGAAATGTGAGCGTAACAAGAAATGTAAAGTCTCCCAGGATTAGAGGTGCACTGCAAATGCACAGATTAAGATTGCGCGGCGCACTCAAGAGATACAGACACAAAGGCACAACAACACCTAACTAGTGCTCATAAGTCACAAATCCAAATCTAGAAAAGAATAATATTTGCCAGTTGGGGGGTAATGCATGGCAGTAACAGTCCACTACCAGTAAAGATACAACAAAGCAGTTCAAAAAATTCATGCAGGTCCGGTGGATAGCAAGTTCACATTGCTGTAATTACTCTGTGGCACAATAAAAGGTGTCTGATTTGATGGCATGCATCACACACACTCACACACACACACTACAAGTAATGTGAAGCAATTTGAAACCCTTTAGTAATATAACCAAATGTTTTAAACAAACTGAAATTATATACAGCTGCACCACAACAATCAGCAAACAAATGTCAAGAATTATGAAAATATTACTGTGTGTACATTAATAGTCATACAAGAAAAATATAACCAAAACAGGGACTGTCTTTTTCTCCCAGTTAATCTACCTATACCACAGATACGCTCCTCCCCCAAAGCACACTTTACAGTACACAGACTGAATGTTCTAAATTAACATTCAAAATCCACACACAAACAATCGACACTCAATGATATGAGCACAGGAGGGTTTCCAACAATAGATGTACTAAATTTTGAGCAAAACAAATGGCTCAAAAAGGCTTTTAAAACATATTTTAGAGGTTTTGAATTGCAGACCTCTGAAAGCAAACTGTCTCCAGCTACTACTACACACATACACTCCCCAGAACTGAGGCTGTACAGAACAATCTAGAGTCCATGTGACCTGCAATCCCATGAATCACTGCAGAATGTGCCTTAGAGCTCAATTACAAGGTGAAATAATGGAAAGTACATTGAATCAATGATGGAGAAGTGATTTGTGGAAGGTTGAATAACGCAAAGTCATTGTTTTCAATAGACTTTGCATTCCTCATCATGACGCGAAGTGCTCCGCTTCGTGTTGCTGCTACTAAGCGGATTCTGCTTTACTCCGTGAATAGCTTCACAGAATGAATTTTGGCCACTTTGCCCATCACTAACTGCATGTGTTAGTTGAAATATTTAGAATATTTGTTGAGGAAAGGCACACTGAGACAGAATGCATCTTGTTACCAGGTACCCTGTGGCTTAGATGGAATGTACTGTGTGGGAAGCAATATAGGTTTTAGGTTTAATGATGATTTTATTGGATACATGTTGTATAAATGAGTTCTGCAGATAACTGATGTAGTTACTTTTAACCTGTGCCCCTTACTCATGCAGTAAATAACATACTACAAAGAGAAGTGTCAACTATTCTTTTTGTCTATATGTCTACCTATCTACAGTATGTATTGATTTTATCAGGAATAGACTGTAAAGATTTCCATTTCATAGCTAGTCCCAGAAATTTATGAAACTTTATTCCCATTTCTTGACTTACTGCAGTTATACATCCGGTTTAATCTCTTCAAATCAATCCCACTAAAATCCAGTCTCTGTCCAATGACAGAAGTCAGTCCAGGCACTTTGGTTGTGATTGTTGGCACATTGTAGTTTTTGTTAAATGAATATGGCCCATAATGCATCACCGATTCATAATCATAAGGTGTGTTCAGGTCAGTAATTAAGGTATCACTCTTTTTCTCAAAGTTGTGTTCCTGTCCTGTATGAAATAAAGTGCTACAGTCAGATGTCTGTAATTTTATTGGAAAGCACAAATACAATAATTACTCATCCAAACCATTTGTTAAACATCCTTGAATACAATATGAAAAATGTATTGCACATATCTTGCCAATATTAACTGCATGCTTGTTTTTGTTAATCTTTTTATTGAGAAATTCAGACACAAATACATACATATGACAATATTACAGGCTTTGTAGTATCTCAGATAGTTTTGACATTATAGACCAGAACAGTAATTATAACACAAGTGTTTTTGCTGTTACATTCTGAAGGCAGGGCCTTAAGTAGCAAGAAATCTACATTTGGTCTGTGCCTTTCATGGTGGGATAGTTTATGCACTTTTGCATATTTTATTATCTTACATGGTCATAGAAAGGTTTAAAAATTACTTTTCCTCCAGGAAAATTGGTAAAATTCTCTAAACTATATAAAAAAAACTAGCATTGATACTGCTGCATGCTATAACATCTGGTTGTTCTTCTTTTATGCATGCCAGATTAAAGATCTTACATATTTCATTAGCAAATAATTTACTTGGTGTCCTACTGTCTAAGACTTAAAGGAGGCGGGATCTGGGTTGCTTCTTCAGTGGTCCTCTGGTCCAAGAGGTTGTTACTTTGCTTAGCCTATGTCAGCTCTAGGTGGGAAGGGGCATTTTGTGTGGCCTCTGTAGCCAGTATCCATAAGAAAATCAGGAACTGATCTGAGACTTCATGATATTTTCTTATTGTGCCATTCGCTAAATGTGATAACCTTTTTAAATTTGGCTAGTGTAGTTAGATTTGAATAGAGTTCAGGTAGGGTGGGTATTTCTGCAGGAGAAGTGGCTTTGGCTCTACTGACATAATGATTACTCTTTTCATTTCTAAGTGTAGCTGTGGGTCCCATATTAACAGCAAGTCAGGGGTCTGAGCCACACGTAACAACAGTACATGGTTAAGAAAATGGGTCTTCTGTGAACAGTAGTGCTGTATGTAGGGGCAATGCCAGCGGATATGAAATAAACTTCCTTTATGTGAGCCACATCTCCAGCAGTCAGCACTGGGTGTCAGTTTGGCCGCACAAATGACTTTTGGAGTGAGATATCACTGGTAGAGTATTTTGTTTTGAATTAACCATGACCTGGGGTCCCACAGAGCTATGTGGGAGAGCCTCCAGCATGAGGACTGTTCAGACTCACTGATCAGTGTTTGCAGCACACTGGACCAGTATTCTTGAGCTGTTGTTGTCTGGTCTGGGAGGCATCTCATCTACTTTACCTGTGAAGAACTACACAAAGTCATCTCTTAGTCATTGACTGTTTTTTTTTAAACCCTGTCAAAAAAGAAACAATCCTAACTCCCATCCTCTTTATCATATACATCTACCCCCGCCCGTCATGTACAAATATTTAAAATAATGCCCTGCAATCCATCCTGGCAAGGTGTAGATTTCCCTCCCACTCCAATGCACTCTACAAAGTTCTTTAATGTGTCACTGAAAATGTTCCTTTCTCAATCCCATTCCAAAATAATTTCCCCAACCCCATGCTGTTCCACAAAAACACCACTTAAGCTCCCTACACATTACCACCTTCTTGCTGGCATACCCAACTAGGCCTGCCAAAGCCCCCAAACCCCAGATGCTGTGGTCAAAGTACCTGAAAACAATATATCCACCCCTTGATGGAGCATGAATCCTCACTCTTCAGTGTGAGCCAGATGAATCATGGTGAGAGATATCTATTCTAGTAGTAATACCTTATTGGCTGATTATCACACTCCTTAAAACTCTTCATTACTCTCCTCTTCATACTAAAATGTGATATTGAGCTCAACCCTTGTCCCTTCTCCCCATCTTCCTTCACCTCCCACTTCATTTGTCTGAGTGCATTTGATCTAGCTGCCCACTGTCTACTGTCCAAAACTGACCTTAAGCTATGGGCCCTCTAATACATATCTCAGGTGCTCATGGTATCAAAATCCTAGCTTACCCCCAGAATCCCTCAGAAACAGTGAAAAGCAGTACACTGGGTAACTGTTAACAATAAATTCCAATGCCACTTCATATTAACTGATTGCACAAAACAAAAACTGATGTGTGTTCTCACAGACAGTAGTGTAAGACATTTAATGATACAAAAAGTGGCAGTAAGATCTATAAACAGACACCCATTAAAATCTATGGAGTGCACCCCTGTGCCATTCAGTTATTGAGGTCACAAAATGTGCTTGCTTGGGGGGGTGTCTGCATACTCAGAACCAGGTCTGTTTTGGCTGCTGGCTGGTATAAGCAAAATTTACTAGTGTTTTCTCTAAAAATATAACTCAAAATAAACTTCTTGACACAGTGCACTGCATGGCAGGTAAGCTACTGTATGTGTCGGGGAGGTGGGAGACCAAGAATCTGCTCTTTAAACTAGATGTATTTTATTAGCCCAAACAAATTGTGTTTTCCCTTCCCCGTATGATGTGTACTCATTAGAAAATTTCCCTCCCATGATTTGATTAAGGAGATGTGGTACATTTTGTAGGACTGCTCGCTAACAAATACTGGCAAAATTTAAGCCCCTCATTAACTCTTTTTGCTGCTTTTCTCAAAAACTTCCACCCCAGTAGCAGTCTCTGCTCCCTCTAATCCTTCCTCTCTTTTGAGTGCAGGTGCTTCTCAAGTTGTACCTTGCTCATCTCTAAGTTATTGATTGCCTCACTTACTTGGTGAAGTACTGAAACCTGCTCCAAACATCAGATCCTTCTTTCTCCTTTGCCTCATACCTTTGAACCTTCTTCTGCCTGAACTTACCTCCCATGTCTGCCACTATTTCTAATCCCTTTTTTACCCATTCCTTCCCACCTTCCTCCCCATTTCTTTCTTTTTTAAGTTCATTAAAGGTATCCAATACCAAATTAGAATGATCAAATACAATAATGTGTACTAGCAGTTGAAAAGATATACCTGACATGATTTGATCCCATATGATGTTGACATACTCATCCCGATCAGTTCTTGAGTGTTCATGATAAAAGCCAAGAGCATGCAGGAGCTCATGTTCAACTATTGCCTTGTAACCACAACCGGAACCAATGGAGAGACTCTGACCCCTTTTCAGGTCACCAATGTAAGACCAGCATCTATTGTTGAAAATGGAAAGGTAGCAGAAATTAATATAGCCTGTGAAAAACCTTATACAAAAATGAAACTGCACATGACTCTGAGCATTAAAAAATAGGAAAATACAGTCAAGCCCACTGAAACACATACCTGTTAAATGCAGACTTGTCAAATGCATAAAATCTCAGTCTTGATTTTTTTTGGTATATAGGCAATGTTCAAAATACTGTTTAAGCACAAAATGAAGCCCATTTAATGCATAGTTCACAGAGGCTTTCACAGGCTCTTCCAGGAGTTGAACAAGAACTGCTGGCAGTCTGCCTTGAGACTGATCTGGCTGTGAAATAACCCAATTCCTTACAGAGTGTTTGCTAGGTGGTTAGTCTTGATTAGTCTTGATTGCTGCTAGGTGATTCCAGTTTAAGTGCTGTTTGTTGCTGCTATCTTAAGAATGAGTATTAATTCCCTCACTATCACCGACAGTGATGTTTGTCTCTGCTTCTGTGTCTCCATCTCATTGTAATGTACCACTTGCTGCCATTTCTGTTTCTCCAGTCTCTCCAGCTCTCAAAAAATCACTTGTTACCCATCCCACTACTCCTGCATCTCCTGTGTCTGCCCCAAAGTAAAAGGAACTCACCTACACTGAGAAAGTAGTTGTGCTGGAAGATTTTGTGGTTCCTGAGGTCTAACAGACTGAAGTTGCCCGGTGCCGGGGGATTTTTCTATCGCAAGTAAGTAGGCTTAAAAAAATAAGGAATCAATTTTATCAACATTCCATAGCAACTCCAATATGGCTCATAAAAAAAAATGTGAGGGCAAGGGCACCTCTGTGGATGAGGCTTTATTGGACTGGTTTGAAAATGCTCATGGTGCTGACATGCTGGTCTCAGGTCCCATAATGCATGTCAAAGCTAAGAAGTTAGCTGATGCATTAGGGAAACCCGAATCTGAAGCCAGCAAAAGGAGTGGTACAACATAGTCTTGAAGTGAGCCCATGGTGAAGAAAAGGATGCCGATTGCGTGGAGGCTGATGACTGGGCTCAGATGGTTCTGCTACAGCTTCTGTCTGACTTCCAGTTGAAAGACAGTTACAGTGCAGCTTAGAAACATTTCTGTTATTTCTCATTCACTCAGTATAACTTCACTAAATTAACCCATGGATATGGGCTTAATTAAGAATCTGAAAAGCCTTTGCAGGTGAAGCATTATGGACAAGATCTTAACAACCCTTGACAGCAGAGCCACAAATGCCCCGAATGAGCCTGCTAGAAAAATAAGTGTGCTGGATGCTATACACATGCTGGTTCAGGCCTGGAGAGAAATTAAGACTGAGATCATTGCTGTTACTGAAAGGCAGGCTTTCAGAAAAAAGCCACACTGATTCAAATTGACCCACCACTCCCTGCTCCAAAGAACATGACACAAGAAGAACTTCAGGCATTTGTTAACATTGACAATGGAGCACTGTGCTTTGATTACATCAGTAAGGAAGAGCTTGCCAAACAAATCATGGAAATGGAAGAGAATACAGAAGAACCCGAACAGGACAGACCAGAACAGGATGAGCCATTTTACACTGAAGTCCAAGAGTGCCTATGAAAACTGAGGCGATATGTGAAGCATAACATTGTGTGTGATGATAACTACACAGCATTCAAGCAGACTAGAGGACTTCTGCACTGCTTCTGCCACAAAAAGATACAGCAGAGTACAGTACCAGAAATGTTCCAGTCCAAAGCTGATTTATTTTAAATAAATAAAGAGTAAAACATTTTAACAGTTTTTGCACAAAGCACAAGTTCATTTAAGAAGTGCAACATGTCCTGCTGTCTCCACAAAGCACAAAGCAGAAGGTAATTTAAAAAGCACAACTTTTCGCCCCTGTCTCCAAACCTCTGACAACAGCAAACTTCATATCCAGAGCACAGACCAAATTAAGATAAAGTACAATGAGAAAGTTAAATTGAAACGCCTACAGTAAAAATAAAGAGCCATGTACAACATACTAATACCTTTACTGATCTCCCATCCCATTCACATTCTTTTTCCCCATCTCACTACTGCACTACTAGGGGTCCATCCGAGTGCTGAAATACAAAGTACTGAAGATTGGTTTAGCACATAGCCCACATAAATGTTTACTTTTGTCTGGTCCACAGGGTATGTGTTTCAAGAGCAGGTTCTTGGTCTCCACCTCCCCCAACATATACAGAACCTTACCTGCCATGCAATGTACAGTGCCAAGAAGCTTAATTTATTTCAGGTTATATTTTTAGGAAAAAACACTCACAGTTCTGATTATAGCAGCTGGCAGCCAAAACGAAGCTAGTTTCTAGAAGGCAGACATGCCCCCACGCAAGCATGTTTTGAGACCTCAGTAACTGAACAGCATGGGGACGTGCTTCATAGATTTTAATAGAGACCATTTTTAAAAGCATATTTTTTTTCTGGCACCATAAGTTCCATATTATTAGCCTACCTCCCACCCCCCCACATGACTAACCCCCTTTCACACTGGCTTACCCCCCTCCAAGACAGGGCTACTGAGACAACCTCACCCAGAGAAAGATCCAGGTTACCAGCTGCATCACTGCGACCACCACAGCTCCCTTGGATTACCCCCTGGGTGAGGCTGTGGGGGTGGGCCATCCAGCAGAACACAGTCTTGGTTGGGGTCAGGTAATTGGGGGGGCTACAGTACCAGCATGCAGTATCATCCTTGGGATAGGCAGCATTTTTGTGGATGCTAATCCCCTCAGGAGGTGGGACTTGTAATGAAATCAGTTGGATGAACCTGACATCCATCCTGCCTCTCCACATATCAGGCGCCGGTCACATTGGATCTCCCAACCTTCACCAGGGGTCCACACTTCTGTGCCAGACACTTGATCACACACCCCTCCAACAGAGGAGGAGGAGAGCAGTACAAAGGATGCTTAGTCCTCCCCCACCAGTCCTCCAATGACCTGAGTCTGGATCCAAACCCAGGTCAATGGTGTCGCAGGTGGAAATTCTACCCCTGCACCAATGGGCCAAAAGCATTTTATTTTACTTTTATATGCCAATTATGACAAAGACAGGCCACCACTCAACTAACATGGACATTGTTAGTTGAGTGTTGGCCTTCCTTTGTCATAATCAGCATGTAAAAGTATAATAAAATGCTTTTTAAAAATAGTCCCCATTAAAATCTATGGAGCGTGCCCCTACACCATTCAATTACTGAGGTCACAAAATGTGCTTGAGGTGGGGGGGTGTCTGCATAATCGGAACTAGGTCCGTTTTGGCTGTCGGCTGTTATAAACAAAATTATGAGTATTTTTTTCTAAAAATACAGTTTGAAATAAATTAAACTTCTTGGCACAGTACATTGCACGGCAGGTAAGCTACAGCATATGTCAGAGGAAGGGAACCTTCTGATGTGAGAACCTGCTCTTTATGTGGGATTCACTGTACTTTTAATAAGGATCCCACTCATATGTTTAGTGGTCATGTACTGTTTTGACCATGGATTATACACGGTCAGTAACCAATAGCAATTCATGGTTTAGTTATAAATTTAACCATGATTTTCCATTAATATCCCCTGATGGCAAATTGCCTATGGCCAGACCTTTAACGGCCATGGTCAATCTAATTTCAAAATTAACCAAGTTCACAATGGTCATCTGGGATTACTTATGGAGGTCCAAAACTCACAATACCAAGTGTCAGGACCCTCCTTATTTAATATAATAAACTCCACCACAGGCAAATACCGAGTGTTGGGACTTTTCGAGTTTCAGGATAGCAGTCTTAGGATCCTGACACTCGATACTGTGAGTTTTGGTCCTTCATAATATTACCATCATCTGTGGTAATCTAAGGTTGTTAATAGAGCTGAGCAAAAGCTGTGAATTCTGCTTTTGCAAAACTTTCGTGAAATTTTGGAAATTCCACAAAATTTTTCAGACTTCCACTTTCAGCAAGAGTGGAGTCTTCTGAGTGTGTTTGGCAGATTTTTTTCCTGTTCTGTGAAATTTATTGGAATGAACTGTGGAATAATACACATGAAATGCAGAATAACAGCACTGGGGACTGTTATTTGACAATGTATTGGATTATTCTGCAGTTCAGTGATGATCAGTTCTGAGAATTTCTTACTGCAGTTAAATACATTAATCCACAGTTCGATGCATTGTGGATAAATGTACTAAAGTGAAGAAAGAGATTCCACAGGGCTGACCCTCCCAACCCATCACTGGCCTAGTGTGAAATAGAATTACCTGGTACTAGTGGTCCCTCCGACAACTGCCGATCACCAGTTGGAGTAAAATAAAAAAGTTTCCCTGGTGGATAGCGGTCCATCCCCCCTACATGATCACCTGCCCCATAAATAAATAAATTGTCCCCGGTGTCCAGTGGTCCCTTCCTCCCACCCAATCACCCACTCAAATGTTAAACTTTTCCTGGTGATCTAGTGGACCCCATTCCTCCAACCCTGGCAGGTAGTCACCTACCACCCTGCTCCCCCATCCCAGGCAAGTAACCAGCACAACCCTCCTCTCTCAACTTTGGAAGGCCACTGACTGAGCTGTCAGTGAATGAACACATAGTTGGACAAGCATGCACTCATTCAGTGACAGGCCAGCTCCCTCCCATTCAGTGTGACAGCTCTGTCAGCTGTGCAGACAAGATCAGAGGGCTGTTCTTGTTACCAGCAGGGGTCAGGATGAGGGGAATGGCCATTCTCCCATCCTTTTTTTTTTTTGACAATCTTTATTGAAATTTTCCAACAAAGAATACATAATAAGGAGAACACTGATGAGCATAATAAGTCCACATTCAAATTAAGTTTCTACGCATACAAAATGCACTAAGGAAATACAATAGATAATATGAATAAAATAGTTCTCCTACCCTCCTCCCTTCCCCCACCTGAACCCCCCAATATGAACAGTAGAACACAGTTGGGAATATTTAGTCTGAGACCCTTTATGTCATGAGAGAGAGGAAGGGAAAAAAACAGGAACATTTTCTATTCACTTCTAGATAACTACAGTATAAGCTTTGATAGTTAAGTGTCTAAAGAGATATAATATTCTACTGTGGAGCTAGTTAGTTTTAGATTTAGAATTATATCATCAAGTTTAACCCATTTAAGAGTAAAACTTTACATGTTATTTTTCAAACTAGCTAATATTTTCTCAGTTCTTAAATTAAAAGGTATCTATTCTCTCCATTCAATTAGAAAAGGAATTTGGTGATCCTTCCAATGATTTAGGATTATTTTCTTAGCTGTTAGGGAGATCATAGACATATTACGTTTTTTAACAGAACAGGGAATAGCAGCTAAGTCTCCAGTGAAACATATCTGAGGAGAAAAAAATGAGTTAAACCCAGTTTGGAACCAATTATTTGTTTATGTGAAGTCCAGAAGGGATCTGCTAAATAACATTCCCCAAAAATGTGGGAAAGAGAGCCTACCTCTGATCTGCATCTAAAGCATTCATTCGTAGCCATTAATGCAAATGTATATAGTTTAACAGAGAGTAATAAACATTATGAAGTATCTTAATTTGAATTAGCTTTAGCTTAACATTTGCAATTAATTTATTGACATCTTTCCAGATTTGTAACCAATCTGAGAGATGCCTCTTTATCATACAAGTATTTTGATACATATGGTGCTGTCTTAAAGATTTCAGATTGTAAATATTGGTATAGTTTAGATACAGCATGTGTTTTTTTACTGAGAGAGATGATGTTTTCTATAAATGTGCTATGATCTTACAGCCAGGGTGTTGTACCTAACTAAGAAGCTAGGATTCATTTTAAACAAAGAGTTTATAAAAATGCATTTGCCTAAGGAAAATGTCACCCTAATTTCTTCAAAGGGTAAAAATTTTCATTTTCCAAAATGTTGCCAAATATTTTGTTCCTTAAGTGTGGAAGCCAGTTATTTTCAAGTAGCTTATTTTGTAATCAAAAATTGATATTCCTTAATAATGGGTGACTAATATCTTTTGATAGCGAATATTGCTACAGTACATAACTGGTCAAATACCTATATGAAGTTCCAATTACTGTTTTTTTTAGATTGTTTGGAATGGATTTAAATGTCAGGTCAAAAATAGTTTCTAGGGGAATATTATTTCTTTTTATCATATCTCTTTCTATAGTTACCCATGGGGGCTATAACCATCTGAGTTATTGTTTAGGGAATACCATTTAGAGAATTTATTTAAGTGACTTGTCAAATAATACAGCAAAATGTTAGGTAATTTAAGGCTTCACTTATCTTTGGTAAGACTAAGTTCCCTTAAAGCTATTCTGGGAGACTTATTAAGCCATATAAAGTTTGTAATTAAAGAGTTGATTGTTTTGAACCAGCACAAGGGGAGATAACAGTTCAGTGTTCTTAGAGGATAAAAAAGTCTGGTGAAAATATTCATTTTAATTATACTAATCCTGCCTAACAATAATAATGGCAGCTTACTCCATTTATTTAAATCAAATGTTATAGTTGTTAATAACTTAAAAAAATTTAGTTCAAGTATTTGATGTTGATCTTATGATAGATATAAACCAAGATATTCAATATGACCAGGAACCCATGAAAAACCATACTTAGCTATTACATCTTTTGAAATATTATTGTTTATGGATAAAACTGTTGGTTTAGTAGTATTATTCTTGTAACTAGAGAAACAGCTGAACTGATTAATTGTGGAGATTATAGTCGAGAGTGAGTTTTCTGTGTCAGTCACATGTAGAAGCACATCATCAGCAAAAGCTACGAGAGTTAAGGTATGGGACCCTACCTTTAATCCTTTAATGTTGGGATTATGATTTTAGAAATAAAGTAAGGGTTCAATGCAGAAGATGAATAAATTGGGAGAAAGGGGACAGCTTTGTCTAGTGCCAGAATGCAAATTAATGGGGGAGGAAAAGGAACCGTTTATATTCAATTTCTCAGAAGGATGAGAATATAAAACTTTTAACCAACTTATAAATTTAGATTAAAAGCCAAATTTATAAAGAGTCTCAAATAAGAATGACTGATTTACTCTATCAAAAGCTTTATCTACATCTAGGGAGACCAGAACCAATGGTCTTCTAGTCTCCCCAGATGCAGAGAAGATGTGTGACAGCTTTCTAATATGATCTTCAGCAGATCTTCCCTTCATAAATCTTAAATCCTACTTGGCTAAGGGAAATCAGTGAGTCCCAGATAGGTTTAATTCTATTTGCTAAAATTTTGGCTAGTATTTTAATATCATTATTTAATAATGTGATTGGCCTGTAATTTGACATTATGGGCTGGATATTCAAACTGCACCATTCTGTGGTGCAAGCCCTTGCGCTGCTCAAAAAAGTTGCACAGGGGTGTGGCCGGGGTGACATTCAATGGAGTTGCGCTATTGAGCAACTCCTTTGAATATCACCCCCAGCCACAGCCACTGTGCATGGCACAGTGGAACTTGCACCACTGCAAGTGGTCAGAGTGGAGCATTCAGATGCAGTGGAGCAAGTTCCATTGCGTCATGTGCAAATTTCCAATATTCAAAAGGTGACATGCAAATGGGGCCATAAGTTATGCAAGGTGCGGGGGGGGGCCATTTGCATCTACTTATGGCTCCATTTGCATGCCATTAGCATGCAGGTGCTCTGATCCCCAACAACTTGTGCCTGGCACCCTTCCAGGCAGCAGCAGCTGTCAGGGACCGATGCCCCCTGCAGCCTGATCGCGGGCATGAAGTAAATCCCCCTTGACTGTCCCGATCGCGGGCATAACAGTATTAAACCCCCCTGACTGGCCCGATTATGGGCATAACAGTAATGAACCACCCACTGGCTCGTGTGGGCATAATATAACCCCCGACTGGCCCGATCGCGGGCATAACATTAACCCCCAAGTCCAATTTCCCTGGTGATCTAGTGGCCCCACACCCACGGAGCCCACCACCCGCTCCCCATCAGCGGTGGGCAGCAGCCACCTGCCTGCCACCCATGCCCGTGACGTGACAGCTCAGTAGGACTGCACACCCATTGGTTCAGGCAAGGCCAGTAGGTGCAGCCATACGATACAAGGCTGTCCAGATATGTGGATAGATTCATTCACATGTCTGGACACTGCTGCTGCGACTGTGGGCCGTGGCTGCTGCCTCTGAACCAGTAGGCGTGCAACCTACCAAGCAGTCAGTCGGTGAATGGCCCGGCGGCAGGCTGAGTGGGGTGCTGCCCGCCCGCTGACAGAGGCGGGGTGGCGTGGTGAGTGGTACTGATCACCAGGAAATTGGACCTTGGGGGAGTTGACTCTATTGCCCGCGATCGGGCTTCACAGTCCACTGGACCACCAGGGATATTGGTCTTTGGGGGGTTTGACCTTATGCCCGCGATTAGGCTTTGTGGTCCACTGGACCACCAGGGATATTGGTCTTTGGGGGGGTTACCTTATGCCCGCAATTGGGCCAGTTGGGGAGGTTTAATACTGTTATGCCCATGATTGGGCCAGTGGGGAGGATTCATTTCTGTTATGCCCACGATCGGGCCAGTGGAGGGGGAGTGAGATCTACCCATGATCGGGCTGCTGGGGGGGCAGAGGAAACAAGTGGAGGGCCACCGACAGGTGGCAACTGCTGTGTTGCGCCCTGCAATGCAGCAGCTCACCTGTGGGTGGCCCTCGACTTAATCCTTTTTTTTTGGCTCAAAGTTGTGCAGGCACAGGTAGGGGGTTGCGCCTGCACAACTCTGCACAGCCGGACTGAATATCGGGCTGTGCAGTTTATGCATGGTTCCTCCCCCTCCGGTTGAGCATGCCTTCATTAGCATTGCACTGTTGCTCAGCATGACTTGGGGGCACAACTGCCTCCTGCTGAATATCGCAGAATGGCACAATTTCGGACTTGCACAGGTGCAACCCTATTGCGCATGGCGCAACCCTTTTGAATATCCAGCCCTATATCTTTTGGTTTATCTTGGTTTGGGATTAATACAATTACAGCTTCTAAGACAGTATAGTCCACAATTCCCTCTTCTAAAACATAATTATAAAAGGACTGAAGAAGAGGAAGTAACTCTTCCTTAAAAATTTTATAGAAATTTGAAGTTAGTAAATCCAGACTGGGGGACTTGTCCCTTTTTAAGGAATTAACATTCAGTATTTCTGCCGCAGTGGTAGGAGAAATTAATCCTGAAGCTATTTGGTTGGGCAAAGTAAGATTTTTAAAGTGGTTTAAAAAAAGCCTGCTTTCCTCCCTCTCAAAGGAGTCTGAGTTTTAGTTATAACGGTTATAACAGAAGATTTCGAATTCTGAGATAATCTCTTCAGTTAAAGTTTTAATTGAACCATCTCTCTTTGATATTATGTAAGTTATATATCTAGAATATTCCAGCTGATTAAGCCTATGGACTAAACATTTAGACAGTTTCTTTCCATGATCTACAGTATATATAATGCTCTTAATTTTAGTAGATTAAACTCTGTTTGTTCGCTTATTAACTCAGCATAGGTATTCCTTAAGTTTTGCATTTTAATTAATTCCTGGTCTCCCAAATTCAGAGTATCTTTACATTCTAGGGGGCCATATATTCAAAACTTTGCCCCGGGGCTAAAGTAGCACTGCCTGGTGGGCAAACTTAGCACAGAGCACAAAGCAAGCCATATTCAAAAGGAATAGCCCGGGGCCAACAGCTTCTGAATATAGCATGGGAATGAGGCCAGGCAAATGGGCTGGGAGTGCAGGGTAAACTTAGCCCTGGAATAAGACAGCTCTGAATATGGCAACCAGGAAGTGCAAACCACAACAGCAAAACAGTGCACAGCAGTGTGAAGTAGGTAGAGGTGAACTATGTGGACAATGTATGTTTCAGCAAATGTGTGGACCCAGTACAGCTGCAGGCAGCAGCAGCATATGTGAAAGCACAGTATTCAAAACTGTAAAATATTCCCCGAACTGTTTGCACAGTGCTAACATGTTTGCACAGGTTTAGCGCAGGGCTAAACCGTTAGCCCGGTGCAAACACATTTGCCCAGCACTAAACTTTGCCATATTCAAAAGTGACATGCAAATGAACCTACTTAGGTAGTCTATGCTCAAAAATCCAGATTAGCATCTCATTATGCCCTGATTTGCATGCAGTTTGCACCAGGCTAATGGTTTAGCCCTGAGCTAAACCTGTGCAAAGTGCAAACATGTTAATGCTCCACAAACAGGGGAATATTATACAGTTTTGAACACTGTACTTTCACATGCGCTGCTGCCTGCAGCCATACTGGGACAACACAGCATAGGCACAGATGGTGGTGGTGCTGCATGCAACTGTCACACTGTAGAGCATGCTACAGTACACAGCAGACAGTACAGTAGCAAGGGGGCCAGTAGTGTGTGGACACAGCACTGCCTATGGTGTGTAGGGCAGTGCTGATGACTACACTATACACAGTGACAGGCCCAACATGCAGGCATTTACTGACAGTGGACATTACTGTTACGCTGTTGTGTGACCCACAGCTGCTGCACCTCTGGCATGGGATGCTCACAATGACATATACATGTCTGGATTTGTGTGGTGTGGCAGTTGTACAGCTGTGCGGTATGTGGCCGGGGGGGGCATATATTATCAGAAAGGCACACTGGTGTTGGGGTATTCCCAATACTGGCACATGTGCACTGCATAAAGTGTCCCAGCCTTGTGGCTACACCTGGTCTATGGTACAACCTGGCCACCCAGACACTCTCCCCTCAACATCCTCCATGCCCACAGTGCTGCATGTGTATGCTGGCATCTGTTGGTGTCCACAGAAGAGTGGTCTGCAGATGTGTGCTGTATGGCTACACTGCCATGCTGTCCACTGGTGGCAGGGTCACCACTTACTGCCTGGCATGGCTGGGACTGGTGGCAGATGATGGCATCATTGTGATGCCATCAGTAAGCAGCATGTTTCCTCTATGTCTAGCTTTGTCTATGTATGTCAGTTTATTTGTTAGGGTCGCACAAAGCTGCACAAAAGCCACGCAAACACTGCGCAAAGCCATAATGTCACGCAAAGCTGATTGCTCAGGGTTAAGACTATCTTTTCCTGGGTGGTAATGTGCACTGTGTTAAGTGTCATGCTAAGTCATGCAAAACCACTTTGTGCAGTGCTAGTCGCTGAATATAGCATTGCACCTGTATTCATGTACACACTCCCTCAGTTTGCCCCTTGCATACATTATGATTTTGCCCGGTGCTAATGCAGTTTGCCTGCACAATTTGGCCTTTTGAATATAGCACACCTGCGCTAATCCCACACTAAACCTGCTCAAACAGTTTTTTCCCAGTGCAAAGTTTTGAATATCTGGCCCTAGGACTTTTATCTCCTCTAGGACTTCTTTCAGTTTAACAGAGCACATTTTTTTATGCTTAGAGGCTAATCTAATAAAATGTCCTTGTATCTAGCAGTTGAGTGTTGACCAGACTATATTAAGCTTATTTACTGAGTTATTATTGGTGACCCAAAGACTGCTAATTTGTCTTTTTATAAATTCTGTTATGGAGTCTTTTAGTAATTGATTGTTGAGCCACCATAATCTGGGTCTGAACTGGTTGATGTCCATTAATTCTAATAGGAGTTTGACTGGTGAATAATCTGAAAGCACTATCAGAGCTTTAGAAGAATCTATAACTTTGGAAATTAGTGCATAGCTAATTAAAAAATAGTCTAGTCTAGAGAAGATTTTATGAGCAGGTGAGAAAAAGGAGTACTGACTAGTTGATGAATTAAGTGATCTCTATGGATCACATAAGTTAAATAGGTCAATGAACTCAGACAGAACCCTTGTATCCACCTTATAGTTAGTTTTAAACTGTGAAGTACTATCCAGTTTTTTATCTACCAAAATATCCCCCCCCCCCCGAATCAAGTTATATTCAGAATATTGGAGCAATATCTTAGTTCAGCCAAAAAGGTCTAAGAAGACAGATTTGGACCATATCCACTCCCTAAAAGATGTCTGTGTTTATTTAGCTCCCCCTCAACTAATACATACCTTCCCTTAGGGTCTTATATAGTAAAATTACTTCTAAGTGATACTTTATTATCTAATAGAATAGCTACCCCTTTTTATTGGTAGAATCTCCAGCACCATACACTTGTGTGAGTCCCACCTTGGATAAAAGAGATACTTCATTCTGCCAAAAATGTGTCTTCTACAGATAGACTATTTGACCCTGCAATAATCTTATGTTTTATTAATTGCCACCTCTTAATTTTGTCTCTAACCCCTTTAACATTCCAAGCAGTAAAATTAAAATGTGAAGTCATATATATGGTCAGTATTAAATATTTGGTAAACTTTTAAGTACTTTATCCAAATAATAGTCCCCAGAGTGTGTAATCCGACTCCCCCCCATCGACTATCCCCATAAAAAATATTCAACCTCCTAAACTGAAAATAACTAAACTAAACTCGGGTACTGATTACCCAAATGCCTATCTACTCTAAGCAGTGATTCTCAGCTTAGTGGTCTGCAGCTTTCTGTTCCATCATTAATTGCCAGAAATAATGTATTTTTTTTAAATGAAGTTCAGCTCTTAAAGTCTAACCAACTAAATTAGGTTACATTATATCTGATACAAATTCCTTTGTGAAACCTATCACCTTCATGTTTATTAGAATGTCCTAAAATTAACAACAGTCCATAAACATAGCCCCTATTAGAATTTATGAACTGATCATCCCTATAGTCTTAATTTAACATCTTTTAACTGGAACAATCTAACAAGTCTCCTTTGTTTCAGATACAGTATATAGATTACCACAAGCATATTCATTTGCATATAGAATTCCTTTAGCAAGTTGAGAAACTATCAGCTTTAAGAAGCATACAGTCAGAAAAGCTAAGCACCTATCTCACTGACAAAAAACAGACACTTCATTTGTGTGTCAAATATTTATTTTACACCATGGCAAATTGCACCTGGTAAAGACTAAAAGTCTGGTGTAGCCAATGGGAAAAAAAATATGTTTCACCCAGCTAACTGATGGGTGTCATCAGAGTTGATTCACTTTTTCCAAACAAGTGGTTATATACATAAGGGCTAGTAATTAATTAGCCAATATATGGCCAATGCATAAATATCATATTATTCCAAACATGTAAAAACACAGTAATGTCAATTATCTACTAGGCCAATTATGTCTAATAGAACAAAAATATATAACCTTCTTAACAACAATCACAATAAATTAGTAACAAAATGTGTATGTTTTGTTTTAAAAACCATTATCAAATATAGGTATATACATACACATAGGGCAGGATTCACGAACATCAGGAAAGGTCCTGCAGCTGCAGGAAAACCAAAGCACTAGTGGGTTTCCACTTGCAAAACTGAAGGTCACCCGCAGCTGCAGGTATTCACTAAGGTGGAGCCAGAGGTCGACCGGCTCCACTGATTATGGTGCTGTTGCCAGGGACAGCTCCACAGCTGCAGGAGGCTGCTACAGGCAGTGGGACCTGTCTTAGCACCCTCCGCAACTGCTGCGGCTGTGGATCAGCCGCCTCGCAGCTGCGGTGATTTTGAAGCACAACTGGGATGCGGAGTGGGACTAAGTCCTAAATCGCTTCGTGAATCCTGCCCATAATATATAGTACACCCACACTGAATGTTACAACACAAAGAAGAAAAATGAATCAGTGTAGTAATCACTGCTGGAGACTGTGTGAAACCAGCAGAATCATTGAAATAAAACATCTGCCAGCTACAATAGGCACTGAAACATATGAATAAGTGCCCATATTAGAGTGCACATAATAAAATACTTTTATTGCACTAAAGACAATGCATACATTGCAAAATGAATAAGTCCAAACGTAGCATAAAAAATGCTAGTGTCAATATCAAAATGGAATTAGAAAACTAACATGTAAGAAATATAAATTCTGCATAAACCATATCTAAACACTGCAGAATCTGACAAGGCAGTAATAAATAGAAAAACTATTACAAAATCCTGTCTCTGAACTGCAGAGTCCACCAAGAAAATTATTGTAAAAGAAATATTAAGAGTGGTGCTACAGGGAACAAAATATATATATATATATATATATATATATATATATATATATATATATAATGAAATATCCATCAACATCTGAATTTGGTTAGGAAGGCTGACAAGTCTATACTGTCATTTAAACCTTTATCCTTCCTAGCACTCAATTCAAAAATCCAAAAACTTTCACGCTGTCCAATCAGTTTCTTAATGTCTCTCTCCCCGGACCCAAGTTTAACCTGTTCAATTCCCAAAAAGGAGAAATGGTGTTCCCTCTGTTTGTTCATTTTGAAATGTTTAACTATTGCATAGCTGTCATTCAATTTCTGGACAGCTCACACATGTTCCTGAACCCTGGTCCTAAACTGTCTAATAGTTCTCTCTATATAATAAGCCCTACAGGTACACTGCAATAAATAAGCAACACCACTGCTATAACAAGTAATACAATCTTTAATAATAACGTTCTTGCCTATAATAGGATGTGCAAAATATTTGCAGGGCTGTATAAATTTGCAATACATGCATTTACCACACCTATGGGTGCCAAAGGGAGGGGAGCAAGAAGTGACTGTTTCAGGGGTTCTGGTCAAAGTATGATGTTCTTCACTACCATGTCCTTAATATTCTTAGTATGTCTAAAGATTACTTTCAGTCCCTGTTCCATCACTTGTTTCAATTTAGGTTCCAATTCAAAAATAGGCCAATTGTTTACCACTATTTCTCTAATCATTTCTGCCCTACTAGAAAAGGTGGTAACAAAAGGATATAACAATTTCTTGTCCTTCTTGTTCTCCTTTCTAGTATATGAAAGAGTAGTAGCTCTATCCATGTCCTCAACCTTCTGTATATCCAAAGCTATACTGTGTGTACTGTAACCCCTATCTAAAAATCTTGTAATCTGTACAGCCCTTTTTTCTTAAACTGATCTATCTCAGTATAGTTACGTAAAGTTCTAACTAACTGGCCTTTAGGTATATTGAACCGCACATGTTGGGGGGGGGGGTGACAACTCTCATACCTCAACAGGCTGTTTCTGTCTGACTTTTTAAGGTGGTGCAAATATCCCCTTCTTCACTTCTATATATTTTCAAGTCCAAATAGTTAATCTCAGTACTGTTCAGCTCATATTTAAATCTCGGACAAGAACAAGTACTTTCCAGCCATTTGACAAATCCCCTCAAACTCTAATGCTGTGCCCTTCCATATGACCAAAATGTCATCAATAAAGTACTGCCACAAATCCAAACACTGAAAGTATGGATTTGTGGTGGTGGTGCTATAGAGATGGTCCATTTCCTAGCAACCAACATACAAGTTAGCATAGCTAGGAGCCATGGTTGCCCCCATGGCTGTACCACAAATTTGAAGCTGTAGTTGATACTGAAACATAAAAACATTTTTTGTAAGTACTTCCCTTGCTAAATCAATCAAAAAGGGAGTGGGAACTGAGAGCAATTGATCCTGTGATCTCATACCAAGAAAGTACTGGAGGGCATCCAGACCTTCCTGGTGGGGGATTACTGTATACAAGGAAGTCACATCTATGGTGGCAAAAAAAAAAACATTCTTTCTCCACATCTAAATCTTACATGAGGCTGATCACCTCTGTAGAATCTTTTAAATAAGATCTAAGTTGCATAACCAATGGTTGTAAATGTTGATCCAGATACATCGAGAGGGGTTCTGTAAGCTACCCCCTCCCAGAAATAATTGGACATCCTGGAGGGTTGTCCAAACTCTTATATATCTTAGGTAATCTATATATATATATATATATATATATATATATATATATATGTGTGTGTGTGTGTACCGGGTATATGTGTGTGTGTATGTAACCGGGCAATGTACAACCATGGCTTTGTACTCAGCATCAGATATATAACCTTTAAGAAAGGCAAAGTTCAAAGTTCCATCTGTATCTTTCTTAAAGATCTGTATTGATCCCTTCTGTATTCCCCTATAAAAAGTAAAGTCATGGACCTGACGCTCTATCTCCTGTTTATAATCATTTTTATTCAAAATCACTATAGCCCCCCATCAGCTGGTCTGATAATGATGTTATTATTCTCTTTCAAATCGTTAAGTGCTTGATGTTCCCCTTTAGTATAATTACTCAAAATTCTTGCCTGAATAGAAGGACCAAGTCTCATTTTCTCTAAATCTACTTTACATTTCCTAGAACATAATGAAACAACTGGATTAAGATCTGGACAGTATTCAGATCTAGGACTAAAACCTGTAGAAGAAGGGTTAGTCAGATCATCATCATAAAGACATTTAAAAGTCACATTTTGTGCAAATGTATTTAAATCTACACACACATCAAACCAATTAATGTCAGTTGTAGGACAAAATGTAAGCCCTTTGCTCAGTACTGAAATCTCATTATCTGTCAGAATATAATCAGACAAATTTACTATGGGTGTATGAGTAATATCAGAACATTCAGTTTGTCCAGAAACTAGTTCTTTATGAGGCAAATCAGAATTTATAGAGGGCTCAATGTCCAGCATACACTGTGCAACTAATATTTTCTCTTGCCTCTTCCTCCATGCCACCCCCCTGCCTCGTCCTTCTCGCTGATGCTGTTGAAATTAGAATTGAAAGTGGGTTGTTTTTGTGATGCTGACTGTGCCTGGTCCCATGGTTTGAAAATCGGAACTGTCCTGACTCAGAGTCCCCGAGTCTCCTTCTAGGGTGGGCTCAGAATCATCTGGGTCCGAAGGGCCCTTGGTGTAATCAAAGACTGTTTGTCCATTAACAACATCCTCATTGGTGCCAACATACTTTTTTCAGTATAGACTTGAGATCCTCCCCCAGAGTGTGTTGCTCTTCTTTCTTATCAGTCCAATCAAAGACCCTATTATGCAAATAGTCCCACTCGTCTCTAAGGAACTTTTTTGTTTCTGCTGTTTAAGTCTAAGAAATTTATGAACTGATCACCCCATAGTCCTAATTTAACATCGTTTAACTGGGACAATCTAACAAGTCTCCTTTGTTTCAAATACAGTATATAGATTAGCTCTAGCATAATTATTTGCATATATAATTCCTTTAGCAAGTTGAGAAATTCTCAGCTTTAAGAACTTAAATGAAAGTTGTGAAATTTTATCTAAATACATCAGATAAACTGTTGCATATAGTATTCCTCTTAGCATCATGCACCTGGAAAAAAAGGTATCAGTTAGTTAGGTTTATAATCAATTCATGTGTCTATAACAAATACATTTCTAAGCCATAAGCATTTTCTGGTGCATCATCTGTTATAGATAAATTTCAACCAATCTCAAAACTTAATATAGATTAAATTAAAACTGTAAATCATGAACCAAGTATCTGGATTTTCTCCAGTTAATCATTAATTACCCGTATATACTCATGGATAAGTGATCCACGTATAAGCTGATCCCCATTACTCCATGCATTTTTTTTAGTAAACAGCAATGACTCATGCATAAACTGAGTTTTATTTTATTTGCAAGATTCTATCCAAGTGTAACCAAAGCAATAAACAAACAGTAAACATAAAGATAAGCTAGATAAGCAAAAGTGCAACATAAACACTAATCATATTCAGCACAATATTCAAGTCAATTCAAGTCAAGTGCTGCATACCCAAAGCATACCAAAGCAATAAACATGAAACAATAAACATAAAGATAAGAAACAGTGCAACATAAATGGTAAAACTTGTAAGTTTTTAGTGCAGATGTCTCTCATTCAGTCCTCCTCGTCCTCGCCCATTTCAGTGTCAGAAATCCCTAGTGCTTGCAGATTATCAGACATTAACTGCTCAGTCAGCAGTTTGTTGGTGTAGTCATCCACTTCCTCTTCCTCTTCCTGTTGCTCTGTCTCACTGACCCCCTGGTCCTCCTCGAAAAGAGCATCATCTTCAGTGCCATCCATTCTGTTGCTAATGCTGCACTTCAGAAAGGAGCATATGACCATTTCATATAGGATAAACTCCCAAGCATCTAGGACCCACTGATAGACAACATCAAGGTCAGGGCATTTTAAGTTGCCTGCTTTTATTAATGCTCCTTCCACTGAACACATCCACTTGCTCTATTTGCGTCTGACCCGATCCATGAAAGGTTTATTAAGGCACACATCTAGTGGTTACAGAATTGATGTGAGTCCTCCTGAAATCACAAAGAGGTCTATCTTAGACTTCTTTGCTGTTTTTTTAACAGCTTCTGTCAAGTGAGCACAGAACATGTCCCACACTAACAAGGACCTCTTAGAGCACAATGCTCTGGGTCGAGTGCCCCAAACTCTCTGTAGCCAAATCTGAGCAAGCCCCTCATCCATCCACCCTTTGGAGTGAGGGTACACCAGGACTTCTGAGGGGAATGTCATTGTTTTTGGTAGCGTTTTTCTTTTAAATACAATCAGGAGCATTAATTAAGTGCCATCTGATAGGCATGATAATACCACAGTAAAATGGGGTTTCTCATGCCCAGTGGTGTGAATAAGGACAGTCTTGCTACTCATCAGATTTACTGTCCTATTGTCAGGCAGATCAAATGTTATAGGTGTCTCATCCTTGTTGCCAATTTGAGAAAGTTCATACCCATGTTGATTTCTAATTTTAATCAGAAATTTATGGAAACTGTCAATTTTTAGCTCCACATACGTTGGCCATTTCTGTGCAATTTTAGTGTGCTGTCTTAGTGTTAGGCTATGGCACTCCATAAACCACAAGCACCACCCAGCAGAAGCCAAAAATGTGTCTGACTCTGTGGTGCAATATTTGGGCTTCTTACACCTCCATTGTGCCTGCAGGTGGATGGCCAAGTGAGTGACAATGTATCCACTCTGGTAGCACTCCAGCACCCAATTGTTAAGGCTGGATTCCAAGACACTGAAAGCTGGTCTGTCCCCTCTACAGTAGTAGTAAAAAAAAATATTTTTAGACATTAAAGAAACACGTCATTTGGGCTGTGAAGCCTAGTTTACAAGACAGTCCTGTACAGTATTTTCTAGCATTTCACATGTAACAATACAATAAATAGTAGACAAAACTTACATCATAACATGTATTATATAATAAAAACCAGAATGAGTTAATATTTAAGTAGTAAAAGTGCAATACTATATGCAACTACAATTATGAACAAAGAAAATGTTTACTGCTTTAATAACAGCTTGCAAATTTGTGTCAACACGTATTTTAAAGAGAAGCTTATTCCAATATACTGCAGCTCTAGAAATAAGAGTTTGATCACCATATTTGTTTAAACATCTTCCTTGGTAAATTTTGTTCAAATGAACAGATCTTGTTAGTTCTTTCCTTGGATTAGGTACATCAGGAAAAGGTTTACATGTAATGTCATACTCAGGGTAATATATTTTGTATTTAAAAATAAACTTTGTCCAAGTTCTAGAGAACTCAGTGTTGAGAGGTTGCAACCCCAGACTCTCCAACATAAAGCAACAGTGTGTCCTGTAATTACACTGCAAGATACACCTTGCTGTATTGTAATATAATTTATCTAGTCTGTCCAATAGATTTTTGTTTGCCACCCAATAAATCAATTCCCCATATTTCAAAGTGGGCAAAATAAATTTTTCTGCAATTTTTTTTTCTATCTTGGATTTTTAAACCTTTGTCGGTTCTCCTCAAAGCTCCAAGTTTCCTAGTAGTTTTTGATATTAATGTTAAGATATGATATTTATAAGTCAAAAATGAGTCAATTAGTACTCCAAGATAGTGATATCTAGATACTAATTCAATTTTGCTAAGAGAACTTGTAAAGATCTGCAAGTGTGGTATGTATTTTATATTTTTAGAAACAAAATGCATCAGTCTAGTTTTCCCTATATTTACAAGCAATTGTGACCTGGTGAACCACTCCTCTACTCTACTAAAATTGGCCTGGAGCAGGTTTTCTTTGTCTTAGGCATTTCCATTAGAGTGTCCCACTGTTTTCGCCAGTCTCACACTTGCTTTTCATTAACAGCGAAGTGCCTGGCAGAGGCAGAGTTGTTAGTGGATTCAGCATAATCCACGACTCACAGATTGAAGGCTGCATCATATGCACTGCGCTTTCACTTACCAGATGGCTGAGCACTCATTTTGACTACTGTACATTGCTGATTGTGAAACAACTTGTGTTTTAAATGAACAACAACCACACAGTGCCAATCATGGCATCAATCACAGTTTGTTCAACCCGGAAAACAATTGACATTGGAAAGTGACCCACGTATAAACTGAGACTCCGAATTACAAATGTGTTTTTAGGTACAAAACTCTTGGCTTATACACAAGTATATACAGTAGTAAAGTGAAGGACCTTTGCTTAAAGACATTTAACAAATTAAGGACAAACTAGGAAATGCCAAATGTGCTATGTGAAATAAAAACAGTATTAGATAAGAGATTGTTCTGGTAGTGTCCCTTTGTTACAGATTAATTACTGTCTAACCAGTTTAGGGAAAAATAAAAAGAGCAAAGTTAATGGCAACATAGAATTTGAGTCCCGTTTGTTCAACACCAAAGTGTATAATTATATGGACATTAGGAATTACAGTTTGACTCTGCCAATCCTGAGACTAAAAAAACACTAGTGCAGTCTCTCTTTCTTAGTCTTTAATTATAACCCAGATGAGCAAGGAGTTACAAACTTAAAGAAAGGTTTTAAAGATTAACCAAATGCAAGTAATTACGGTTCCTCCCATGGGGGTCATGATCTGTTCAGCACCGCATCAATTCTGCGCTCATCCAAGCAGAATTACTTGTAAATAGCTGCATTAAGGATAAGTCTTCTTATTGTAATGATCCAAAAATTAGATACAAGGTTCTCCAGGAACCGACAGCACAGCTCTGCTAGACAACTACTAAGAAGAAGTTACTAAAGTTTCTGAAGGGCAGAAATCGCTGAGCACCACTTATTTTTCTGGACAGCAAACTTTACCAGAATTTATATATTGGCTGGTGACTTTAGCCAAACTAGTAACAAACCGAGATGGGTCATGCTCTTCAAAATAAAGTAAAAGACAAAGAAACATTCCCAGTTTATTGCAACAGTTCTAGCCTACACATATTTAAGAAAGGACATAATGACATTTTGCTTACTCTTGGTTTAAAATTCAGCTTCCCTGGCCTTTTCTCTAGTTAATAAATATGTGTAGGCATGAAAAAAACTGGAAATTTAGTCAACACAGTAGGCTAGATAACTTAGATTACCAGTATTTATTGTGAAGCTTCTCTCATACAGTTCTAACTTTGTAATTTCCCAGAGTCATTGGTGAGAATCATTTCTTGAACAGATTTGGGAAAATCAAACTAAGTTCTTAAACGCACTTTCCAGATTCTCAAAAGTAATGTTTGTAGCATTATGTTTAAAGCACAGTTTGGCAGGATAAAGCATTTTAAACTTGATATCGGCAGCTATTAACTTGCTCACCAGTGATGCGAAGGCCTGTCTATGGATCCGAACATCGTGTGGCAGATCTTTTGTGATCCTAATTCTGTGGCCATCCCAAGTTAAATTTTGGTTGCTTTTAGTTTTATTTAATACATGTTGTCTGTCCAGGTAATTCAGAAGTTTCACTATAAAGGGTCTCAGTTTTTCTTCTGATGAGGGAACTGGCTTTAGTGATCTATGCACCTGTTCCACCACATATGATGGTCCATTAGAGGAAGGACCGGCAAGGTTTCTGAGCACTACTTGAGTGAAATTAATTGGATTGTTACCCTCTGATCTTTCTGGGATCCCACAGATTATTAAATTATTTTGTTGACTTCTACCTTCGAGGTCCTCTAGCTTAGACTCTAATTTCTTGATCTTTTGTCAGACTACAGGGAATTCTGGCTCAAACCAAGCACACCAATCTTCTACTGAGGAAATCCTTGATTCTGTGTCGCTTATCTTTCTTGTAAGTTCATCAGTCTTCATATTGAAGTTTTTGATTTCAGTTATATTGATGTCATGCTATCTTTTAAGGATTCCAATTCAGCTAGGAATTTATCTTCAGTGAGAGTGTTCGAAGGTGAAGTATTTGCTCTAGCTGGAGATTTTGTTTGATTTTGCTTGGAGCGCTTAGTATCTGTAGCTCTGTCTGGTATCGGAGGTGGAGTATGCTTTGGCAGAGGAGCTTTCATTTTGTGATCCATCCTGAAGATTTGTAAAGGCAATCTGGTAGAACTGAAGTTTTATTATCCGAATAAGCCTTTAATTGACCTAGAAAGTTTAGGTTTCGAGTAATAGTTAAGAAATTTAGGAGCTGTGGACAAAGAGCTGCAAGTTAGCTGCTACTCTCTCTGAGTCATCACGTGATTCCCCATTCCCCCCATCCTGACCCCCACTGATGATTGGAACAGCCCTCCACTCTTGTCTGAGCTGTCTGACAGAGCTGTCGCACACACTGAATGAGCTGCAGCTGGTAATGAATGAGTGTGTGCTTGTACAAGTATGTACTCATTCATTGATAACTCAGTTGGCTGCCAGCCATGGTGAAGAGAGGAGAGCTGTGCTGGTCACTGGTTCATGATAGTGGAAGGAGGGTGATGAGTCACTACCTGCTAAGGTGGGGGCTTCACTAGACCACCAGGGAAAGGTTTACAATTGGGTGGGTGACTGGGTGGGGGGAGGGACCACTGAACACCAGGGAAAATGTATTTATATATAGGGTGAGGGATTAACCAATGAACACCAGGGAGAATTTATTTATATGTTGGGCTGGGTGATCAGACGGGGGGAAGGACCACTGGACACCAGGAAAAATGTATTTGTATATCAAGCAGGTGATTAAGTGAGGGGAGGGACCACTGGACGCTAGAGACAATTACTTTATATATTGGCAGGTGAGTGATACGGTTGGGGGAATGGATTGCTAGCCACCATGAATTGGTTTAATTTTTACTCCAAATGGTGATCAGTGGTCATGGGATAGAAGGAACCACTGGCACCTAGGACTATTCTTTTTTTTTTTTACTTTGGCCGGTGAGTGGGAGGGGGCACTGGCACCAGGGATGATTCTTTATTTTTTTCTTGTGCAGGCAATTGGCAAGGAGGGGGGACACCTAGCCACCAGGGAATGTATAAATAAATGTGATTCTTAGGTTGGGATGGGGCTTGTGTAGGGGGAGAGACCTCTAGCCAACAGGAAAAGATCAAGCCCATGATCGGTGGGTGGGGGGCTCCACTAGACACCAGGGAATAACACATTTATTCCACAGTTCAGTGTCTCACTGAACTGCAGAATGAGTGTATGAATTGTGGATTAATGTATTACATTTTTGCCCACAGAACTGACCATTGACAGTAATCAGTTCTGTAAAAGTTTTTGTTGTAGGTTAATATAATAATCCACAATTCATACATTTTTTCCACTGTTCTAAGTCAGAATTTCTGCAAAAGTTGCTAATTTGATTTCTAAACTGTTGCAGAAGGGAAAGTCCTAATTTTGTGGAAATTCTGCCGGTGGAGGTTGTTTTTTTGCACAGCTCTAGCTGTTAATTTCAGATGCACCCTACTTTTTAAAAGTCCACTCAGCTCAGAAAATTTTATTTATTTGTAAAATCAGTTTACAACCTTTGAGCCAGAGGCTCGTTTCCAAAGGTACTTCATCACATAAAGACATACATAGTGTTTTTGGTTACATAGCATAGGTTTGCAAAACAATAGGCGTTCAACAGAGGTGCCACATCACATTGTGGTCAGACAAATACATTTAGGTTATAGGGTACATGTAATTGAGAACAGGTGTCGCACAAGTTGGTATCAATAGTGAGCAATCTAATAGGTAAACACTGAAACAGCTGGCACTGGCCAGGTTCTAGGTGGAGAGCCGCCCGCCGGAGGGCATTGTCATGAGAAGTAGAGGTGGAGGCTACTTTCAGAGACAGGAGCAGTTACGAGTGTTGACGATGTGGTTTTGAAGGGTGGTTTTGAACTTGGAGATGGTGGTGGTATTGGTGATGGGGGCAGGGAGAGAGTTAAACCAGGTTGGGGCTCTATAGCAGAAGGACCTCTCGCCATGGCTGGTTCTTGATCTGGGGACCATTAGAGTGGTCTTGTTGGATGACCGTGTTGCAATAGTGGGAAGGCTCTGGTGGATGGATGCCATTACCCCAGGGGAGGAGAGCCCAAGTAGGGTTTTTTTTGTGAGGAGACAGGTTTGGTATCAGAGCCGTTCATCCAGGGTAAGCAGTTTAGCCTTGACATACAGCTGACAGGTGTGTGTGAGCCTGGGGGGCACCAGTAATCAATCTGCAGGCTTTATTCAGGGTTAAGTGAATTTTTCTGAGAGCAGTGGTGTCGGCAGCACCATAGACTGGTAGACCATAGTCTGCAAAGGACAGAACGGATGATGTAACAGCAAGCCGGAGAGCATTTGGAGGAAGGCAGGTTCTATGGCAGAAGAGGATGCTAAGCCGTGTGTTAGTGGCGGATGTTAGGGCATCGATGTGGTTGTAAAATGTGAGGGCTGAGTCGAAGGTAACCCCAAGGTATTTGTAGGAGCAGACTTGTTCCAGTGGCTGATTGGTACTTGGAAGGATATAGAGTGGGTGGTTGCTAGCTTTGTTTTGGGGTTGGGAAAAGAGCATAGCTTTGGTCTTTTAAGATTGATGACGAGTCTGCGCTCCTTAAACCAAGCTTCGGCACTGTTGAAAGACTGCTGTAGGGCATCCTGGAGGGAGACGGGATTGCGGTGGGTGGCAAAGAGGACAGCATCATCTGCATACAGTAGAATTTTGCCAGGGCATGCACTGAGCAGGGTGTTCAGATAGAGCGAGAAGAGAAGGGGGCCCGGGATGGAACCTTGGGGGACCCCAGAGTGAATGGGACGGGTATCGGAGCGTGTGCTATTGATTTTTACACACTGTGATCGAGCATCAAGATAGCTTGTGCACCATGCTAGGTGGCCAGCCGAGAGACCAGTGTGGCAGAGTGCATTCAGCAGAAGTGGATGGGAGACGGTGTCAAAAGCCTTTGAGAGGTCGATGAACACTGCACCAGCTAGGGAGCTGGTATCCAAGGAGGAGTGTAGGAAGTTGGAGAATTCAATTAGGGCAGTGCTGGTACTGTGACCCTCACGGAAGCCATGTTGCTCTGGGCATAAGATGTTATGCTTAGCCAGATAATCAGTGATTTGAATGGCCACCACTTTCTCCAGGGCTTTAGAGGGGGATGGAGATTGGCCGCTAGTTGTTGGCTGATGACCTGTCACCCCCTTTATGAATTGGTGTGATTATGGCTGTTTTCCAAGCTGTGGGAAATTGTCCCAGGCAGAGTGACTGGTTAATTAGGCTGGTGAGTGGGGCAAGGACTTCATCTAGCACCAGCCTGAGGACACTGGGGTCCAGTGAGTCACTGCCGGGACTGCTGCCATTCAAAGCTTTGATTAGGATGGGTCTGGCTTCCTGCCTGGAAATCTTGCACAGGTGGAAGCTGGGGTGCTGGAGGACAGGGGGAGGTTGGTTGGGGGGAGGGTCAAAGAAATTACTAGGGAGGACTGAGCTAAGGTCAGTGAAAGTGGTGTTGAGCCAGTTAGCTATGGTGGCAGGCTCGGTGGTGGTAGTGCCATTTCTAGTGAGCTGGGATGGGGCAGGGGAGCGAGCTTTTCCGTTAAGTTGCTTAACATTATCCCAGAGGGTCCGGGCCGAGCCCCAGGAGGAGGTAAGGGTGGCCTGGTAATGGTCGGCCTTGGCTTTCCTGATGGCCCACAAGCACTTATTCCGGTCTGCATTGTAAGCCTGCCTATCAGACAGATGACCCGTTTCAGTGGCAAGGTGCCAGAGGTTATCCCGATTTCTTAGTAATTGTAGAAGGGCAGGGCTAACCCAGGGTGCATTCTGTTTTTTGGTCCGGCTTTTGGTGAAGGTTGCAAAGAGATCACAGGCCATGTTGAAGGTGTGAGTGAAGAAGGCGAGGGCAGTGTCAATGTTGGTTGCACGATGAATGGGGGACCAGTTTATCTGGGTGAGGAATACTTTAAGTTTTTTCAGCCCACCAGGGTGGAGGCACTTGCGGAGGGTGGTCTGGGCTTTGGGTTTGGGATTGGGGACTGCCCAATAAAATAGGATAGGGAGTGGTCACTTAGGAGTCTGGGAGGACCTGATGTTTTGGATTTTTTGGAATTCGGTTAGTTATAATAACATCAGTAGGGTGCTGGTACCTCTCTTGGGGTTTATTCTCGTGGGCTGGGTGACGAGTTGCGTCAGGTCTTGGGCGGCAAATGAGTCTCTGATCGCGGTTGAGGAGGTGCTGAGCCAATTTACATTAAGGTCCCCAACTAGTATTTGTTCTGCCTTATGGTGGAGGGTGGCCAGGTAGTCAGTTAAAGATGCCAGGGCCGGGTGCTGATTCTTTGGGGGAACGTAGGCTGTGGTGAGATAGAGAGGGCTCCTAGAGGGGTCCCGGGTGAGTTTGAGGTTAAGAGCCTGGGCCCCATTTACAAAGGCAGGGGTGGGGAGTGTGTGTCCAAGTATTGTATCCCTAGTGTAGATTGCACAGCCTCCCCCTCGTTTGCCTACTCGGTCCTCCCGATATAAGATATAGCCTGGGAGGGAAACAAATGAGTCAGGGGTGGATTTGGACAGCCAGGTTTCAACCAGGGCTATGATGTCTGGTTGATGAGCCAAGGCCCAGCACTGTAGGGCGTCAAATTTTTTCAGCAGGCTGCATATGTTCATGGAGGCTACTTGAAGACCAGTGGGCTGGGTGGGTGGGTGGGAGGGGCAGGGCCTGGGTTGGGATGTATGTTCCTGTCAGGAGTAGAAGGAGGAGAACTGCTCTGGTCAGAGGGTGGCAGATGAAGAGTTTCGCCGGGAGTGATAGGATGAGGAAGGGGTTTCGTAGCACAGGGGGTGGGTAGGGCAGCACAGGCAGAGAAGGCTTGTGTGATCAGAAGCGCAAGGGAGCCGGGGAGGAAAGGTAATGTCTGGATGGGGGTGAGGTGGAGAGGAGCATATGGGGTGTGTGGAGGAGGAGGGAGGGGGGGGAGCAGTGGTAAAGGAGGAGGGGAAGACAGGAGGGTAGGTAGGAACACTGGAGTAGTGAGGCCGAGGGTTAATAGGGACAATAGGGTTGGTGGAAGGCAAAAGAAGGAGGAGGAGAAGAGAGAGGCTGGTGAGCAGGGGGTGCACATGCATAGTTGGTGAGGGTGGGGGAGCTGAAGTGAAGAAAGAATGGGGGTACTAGGATGATAGAGGGGAGATAGTAGTGAGAGGTCACCTCTAAGCCTAGTTGCTGCTATGGTATAGTGGCAGGGCTGGTGCCTGAGGTGCACAGGGTACTAGGTTCAAGTCTTGCCCCGGGTAGCAGGAAGGAGCCCAGCCAGTGGCTGTAGCAGCAGGGAGTTGGGTTCAAGGTTTGCAGAGACACTCAGATAACACTTTTGCAGTGTCAGAGAGTTAGAGTGTTTTTATTAGGTGCAGTTACTACCACCAAAATAAGGGACTGCACCCCTGAGTAAATAATATTTTCATCAACATGATAATTTACCCAGAATTCCTTGGTGCTGTATGTAAACCACTAACAGTTGCCTTGCATGACATCATTCTGAGTGTGTGACTGCACACAGAAAACTGGAGGACAGAGTGTTGATAAAACATAAATAAAAATTACTATGACAGATTTTGTTATAAAACAAATTGCAGCTTCAGCATCTGAAGCATGGGTGGCAATGGCATACTATGTGAAAAAGGCATCTGCAAAAGCTCACAAAATCACTTTAGAATTTAGTAATGAATAGATTTCCTCCACACATACCTTAAATTGCATTTTTATGAACTGTTATACTTACTGTACCTATTCAACTTTGCTGCTAATGTTTCGTGTTTTTTTTTATACTTCCTTTATTAAAATTCATATTTTCTTATATCCAGTATTAAAATAGCATTGATATTACAAATACAAATGAAGGCCATTCCAACATACAGCCTTTAAATTACCTAAAAAGAAGAACAAAATATAAACTCTACAAACTTAAAGCAGGACAGTAACATTGAAACATGAGTATCTAGCTTATAAATTATTTATGATATATTCCCTAAAACTCAGTCTATGCCAACACAAGAGTAGGAGGAGCAGTTAATCTGATATATCACTATACACAGTAGATAGCCAAAATCCCCTGTATGGATTACAACAGGGTCTGGTGACGTGGTCAAACCACTCATTAATGTATTTTTATATTTGATCTTTAATGTGCTAAAGAATGTGATCCTGATATACCTCCCACCATGCCCATGTTGAAATATAGGTTTCCATCTTGCCTTGGAGACTAAAAGAGATCTGTTCATTGTGCTGAATGTTGAGTATTAAAGCTTCCCAATCTGACACCAGCGGGGGGGATGGCTGAAGCCATTTTTTGGTGATAGATTTATAGGCGGTGCCTAAAAATATAGGCCATAGATATAAAGTTGCTTTATCCTTGTCCTCCACCGGCGGGATCCCCAATAATAAGTTAAGCTCCTTAAGCGTACCCTGAATAGCTAATACTAATTTCATATGGAATGATACCTGGTGACAGAAAGCAGATCATTTTGGGCAGTCAAAGAAAATATGTTTATGTTACCTTACCTCACCACACTCTCTCCAGCACTGAGAGGTGTTCCTGAGTTCCTTAAGGCTACTACTGAGGGGACCAGGAAAAATCTTGCCCTGAATTCCCTCCAGATTGGTGAGGAGGTGTTGGTCCATGTGCCCCTCCAGATCATAAGCCAATCCCTACTTGATATTGGTTGTGTGAATTCCCTTTCCCATTTAGATTGGACCGATTCCTTGAAATGAGAAAGCTGTTGTATAAGGGACTTATATATTATAGAAATTGCCTTTTCTCCCAGGAGTAAAGACCAGATATGTTTAAATGGAGTGTTGTCCTCACTAAGATGGGAGTTCTTTTCATTAATTCTAATTTGTGTGAGTATATAGTCCCTAATTTGGTAATAGTACAATCTGTTTTTTTCCATCCAAGAGTAAGCCCTCTGGCTTTCCACAAACTCTATGACCCCATTTTCTTTTAGCAATTGCCATGGTGCCTCCAACCCCTTCTTAATCTGATTTTTGTACCATGCTTTTTGTGCCAGTGTGTCAAATGGGAGGGGGGTCAGCAAAACCAATTATATTTCCAGAATTGCTGTTGGAAGTTTTTGTGCTTCATTCCCAATTGCCAAACCTTCAGGATAGTAGTAGTCACTGAAGGGGTTACTTTCAAAACCTTCTTGAGATGGGATGGAGAGAACAGACGAGCTGGAAGTGGGATGGGGGGTGATCTGGCTAGATCTATTTGCTTCCAGGCTGCATGATATGTTTTAGTGCCCCATAACAGAGCCAGACGCATCTGTGCAGAGACCTAATAATCTTGAAGCGAGGGTAAGGCTACTTCCCCCAACTCCTTGGGCAGGAATAGCCTGGATGGACCTCTCTGTGGCCTTTTCTGATTCCACTGGAATGTGTTCAAGATTTTCTGCCAAGAGAGTAGTTCCTTAGGCGATCTGTAACAAGGTACGCATTGGGATAAATAGAGAAAACGTGGTAGAGCGTTGATCTTCAGGGAAAAAGTCCTGGCGTAAAAGAAGGATGGCAGAAGATCCCACCTCCTCAGGTCTTGTTTAATATTTATTAGCAGTAGATGGTAGTTAAGGGAAAAAGCTGATCCAGGTCTTTGGTAATCTGTATGCCTAAATATTTTATACAGGTAGTATCCCATCTGATCAGGTACTGCTTTTTGAGGGTGAGTGGAGGATTATATTCAAATGTTAGGGCTTCTGATTTGTTAATGTTTAATGAAAAGCCTGAAAGGTTAGAAAACTCTTGTATTCTTTGAAAAAGGGCCACCAGAGAGGTATCATGGTCTGTTAAATACACAAGTATATCATCGGCAAACAGGGCCAGCTTTTGTTCAGTGTCTGCCATCTCGATGCCTTTAATGTCTGGGGCCAGGTGGAAGTATTGAGTTAGGGGTTCTATATGAAATGCAAAAAGAAGTGGGGATAGGGGGCATTCCTGCCTAGTGCTCCTGAAAAGAGGAAACTTCCCGGAGATGTGACCATTCATTCTAATATATGCCGTAGGATTCCTGTAAAATTTAAAAATGGTATCTACAAACTGGATTGGAAAGCCAAATCTCACTAATACGTCTCTCAAAAAATTCCATAACACCATATCAAATGCTTTTTCAGCATCCAATCCAAGTAAGACTGCAGGGATGTTATGGGTATGTATGTGCTCAATAATATATACTGTTCGCCTGACATTATCCTGGGCCTGACGTCTGGGAATAAAGCCACATTGATCCACATGTATTTTGGATGGGGCAAATTGAAGAAGTTTCTTGGCCAATATAGAAGCATAGCTCTTATAGTCCATGTTCAGTATTGATATGGGTCTGTATGATGAACAGTATGAGAGGTCTTTGCCCAACTTTGGTATCACCGAGTCTGTGGCCTCGTTCCTAGATGGGGGAATTGTTCCTTCCTCTGCACTCACATAGGAAAACACTCTACTTAGTATTGGAGTGAGAGTCTTGGAAAAAGTTTTATAAAACTCCCCAGTGGACCATTTGACCGTGGACTCTTCCCTGTTTTTAAGCTTCCGATCGTTATTTCTATCTCCTTAATGGAAATAGGGGCTACCCACTGGGTGCTTTGATTCTGTGATAGACTAGGGAGATTGAGAGGTGCTAGGAACTTCCAAATTTTCTTGTTAGAAGGGGTAGTTTTCCCAGTGTAGAGTGTTGTATAGTATTTACGAAAGGCTTCAGAGATATCTGTAGTGCTATTTTTAAGATTGCTGGATATAGGGTGTCTTATTTTTAAAATAGTATACTTAATTCTCTGGGCCCGTAATTGGCTTGCGATTAATCTTATGGATCTAGGACCCCCATCATAGTATTTGTGCCATAAAAACACTAGCTTCTGTTCTATAGCATAGTCCAGGATATTATTTAATTCTTTCTTCAAGGTGGTAAGCTCCCGAGCTCGTGATTTACACAGCTTTACACATTGGAGGTCTTCTAACACTTTTATCTGTTCTTCTAGGGCAAGTCTGTGAGATTCCCTTTGTTTCTTCTGGTGGGATGAGATTCCTATCAATTTCCCCCTCACTATTGCCTTAATTGTATCCCAGATCATCGCTATTGTGGTATTCTGAGTATCATTCTCAAGTAGGGTCTTGTTATTGCATCCCTAACCGACTCCTGTACCTCTTTATTTCTAAGAAGGGACAGGTTCAACCTCCAAAAAGACCTCTTTTGAGTGGTATGTGAATTAACTCTACAGAAAATAGGGGCGTAATCCGAGAGACAAAAGTCCCTTTGCCAAATCTGCACATAGTATTGAGCTGTTCCCGAGGGGTTATCAAAAAATCAAGGCATGAGTAGGTATTATGGGCTTGGGAGTAAAAAGTATGACTGCAGGAGGGTCCATGTAGGAAATGCCATATGTCCTCAAATCCCAGTTCCTGTATCGATTTCTGAACTTTTCTGGTTGTCTTATTTATTTGACCCTGAGAGGGACAATTCGAGCCTCCTCTGGAAAAGTTCAGGTTAAAGTCCTCTCCACTGATTACCTGGCCCCAGCCCTCTGACCACTCAGTCTAGTGGGTTAAAAAAGTTCTATATAATGTATAGTCTGCTGCTGGAGGTATATGGACAGACGTAAGTGTAACTATCTGACTGTCTGATAACCCCTTCATGAAGACACTTCTCCCTTCTTTGTCAACAATCCGATCCTTGAGTTCAAAATCTACCCCTTGTTTAATCATTACTGTGGTCCCTTGTCATCTGCCCCCCTGATATGAAGAGGCCACCACCTGAGTGAAACCCAGTCATTCAAATTTTTTATGGTTGATTTGGGAAAGGTGTGTTTCTTGTAATAATAAAATATTAGCTCCTTCCCTCCTCATATATTGGAGAATTTTGCTCCTCTTGATGGGGTTAGTGATGCCATGCACATTATATGTGCATATAACATAAGGTTGCACCATAGTTAAGTATGGTTAGATTCTCCAGGTTGGAAAAATATCTGGAAATACTGTTTTTCTCCTGTAATGGTGGCCTCCTCATCTCAAAACATGTTACATAGTTAAAATGCACATCCTTACTCATATGTTCCAGCTGATCTGCTAGGCTAAAGCCAAACTCAAAAAGCCAACATGGCTTTAACAATTATAAAACCCCTTGATGTGTTCACCAAAACATTTGCTTCCAAGGTTGGGGGCTAATTTACCCTTTTAGCCCCTGCATTCTCCTTTTAAGGAGGACGAGGAGGAATGTATGTGCCTCCGTTGCAGGAGGACCTCCTTTAGAGCCTCGGTAACAGTGAGATCCTAATATGTATAAAAATGGTACGGGCTGTAGAAGCCTTAGTATGCCCCAGTACCAGAGACCTCAAATTAACCATGATCAACCTTTTAGACAACAGAGGTAGTTGCCAGACATAGGAAAAATAATAAAACCTGACCCATAGGAAGCAGTGACTAGCTATGCATTGATTGCAAGGTCTCTCCCCTCACATATTTCTGTGAGATATTTGACCCCTCACTAAACAGTTATGTTACTACTGACTTCCTGCTAGTGGAAGCAGCTTCTGGACTGGATTAAATGTAATACACTAGGGAGAAAGGGTCAGAATGGCTAAAGAGAGACAACTACTGTACAATTTGGTTGTGTTAACCCGAGTGGACTAAGTACAGCGTATTTCAATTAGGCCGATAGCATTTATGTCAGCAGGAGGGGTGCTAATTGAGCCAGTTGGCCAGGTAGTATTGACACACTTAAGGTCGCATCGCAGATCCCCTCAATCCCTCCCCCCGGCAGTCACCAGTCCAAAGTAAGAAAGCGAGCCATCAAAAGTCAGAAAATTGTTCAGTACGTATTGAATGGGGATTACTACTACACTGGGAGCCTTCCGTGGAGTATAAAGGATCAGAAGAGTGATTTCCATAATGAAAACTTAAAGATTTGCAAACTTCTCAGGTTTCTGCATTGGTCTGTCTAGCTTTTTGGTTGAGCAGCGTGTGGATCCTGTGCAATGTTTCAGCGTGTTGCACTGTGTTGATCCCCCTGTCTTTCTGTATGAGGCGCGCTGCCAAAAAGATCCCCGCCTCACAGCCTCTTGGTTCCTATTATCTTCCAATGTGATTTTCCTCTCTTTCATTGCTCCCAGGGCTTCCTCAACTGTGGAATAGTTCTTTACCCCATCCTCCCAGAAAACTCGCAATTTCGAGGGGTATGGCGTATGGAAGCAAATTGAATTCTCTCGTAGAGTTCTCAGGATAGGTAGGTACCTAACTCTCTGTTGTTGTATTTCTTGGGGGTAATCATGATCCAGAAACAGCCTGTTTGTGAGGTATTTGATTTCTTTTTTACCCCAGGCCCGTCTTAGTAGTTCTTCTTTAGCACTGAATGAGTTTAATTTGAAGACAATTGAGCGCGGACGTGCAGCTGAATCGGTCGGCTTTTTCTGTAATGATCTATGAGTCCTTTCCACATGGAACATTAGGGTCAGTGGGAGATCAAGGATATCTTTCAGAAGATTTTCTATGATGGCTGCCATTGGGGCTGTTTCTGTGTCTTCGGGGAGACCATATAGATGTAGATTATCACACCGTGAACGGCCCTCCAGGTCAAGGCACTTAGCCTGCAGGGTCTCGGTTTGGTACAGTAAGGTCTGAACGATGTCTGTAAGCTGTATTGTTGTGTCTTCAGTTTCAAAGACCCTCTCTTTCATTGTTCCAATACGGTTTTCTAAGGTGGTTAACTGATTCAGAACTGCTCGGAACTCCTGCTTATTCTCCTTCCTTGATTCCTTGATTTCAAATAGGAGTGTTTCAAATCTAGCACACAACAGCTGTTCACTTTCTCCGTCGGTATCATATTTAGCTGCATGGGAGCTGGCCGGTGAAGCCAATCTGCTTGGCAGGCCCATTTGTGATCTGGTGTCATCCTTCGGTTTGCCTTTACCATCGGGTCGATTTCTACCGCTGTTGCTTGTTAGGGGTGGTCCTCCTGAGCTTTGTGACATTTTAATAGTTGAAGAAGAGAGTTTTAGGAGGCTTTTATAGTCAGCTGGTCGGAAGCCTCTAGATTTAAGCTTGCTTCAGCTCCGTGATGTAACCAGAAGTTGATGTTTCATGTTCTTACAGAGTCTGTCCTCTTTCATAACTAACCGAAAGGATTCAGTTCTATTTGTACCACCAAACATTAATCTTATTTAAGATATGCTGTATTCAAACACATTTTTTGCATGATCAAAGAACTGATTTCCTTGTGGAAACCTAATTTTCTCTTTATAAGTCATAAAATTCTGCATTTGAAAGAATTATGAAAATTTAGCTGATATCTGCCATGATCATATGATAAATTATTTATTTAAAAATTGGTAACCAGGAATGGCACCATGAGCCAATGTTCATTTCCAGGTGCGACCCAGGGAAACAAACAGGGTAGGAATACAAAAGATTAAAATTGTTTGATACAGAGACAGCAAGAAAAATGACATAACTGAACATATGAACCAATATAAATCACAAACAGTATTTTGACAATGAGTGGTGAGACCAAATAGGAGAATAGTTACAATAAGTGCAGTTGAGATCAAGTGCCTTAGGAGTCAGAGTAGTAGAGTGTGCAGGGTAAAAGAATGTGGGGATAAGAGGCAGGTATAGAGAACTAACTATGGAACATGGATGGGAAAGGAGGAAGGAGAGTTACAAGAACATATTGGGCTGGGAAGTAGATGAAGAAGGCATTTGAGAGAGGAGGGTGAAGGGGAGTGGCAAGTGTCCTTGGGAAGTTGGTTCCACAGAGATGGGAGGTGACAGGAAAAGGCTTCCTGACCAGCCCTGGCATGAGAGTGTGGGAGAGAGAAACAGTGAGAGTCTCTGGAGTGAAGCGAATAGTTAGAGGGACTTGTTGGCATGAGGAGGGAGGAGAGACAGGAGGGGAGAGTTCCAAATCATTATTTAGCAATGAAGGAAAGGCAGTGGGTCTCCCACCTGTAAGACACAGGCTTTATGGGGAGAGAAGAGTAAAGGAGACAGTGGTGAGTGAGTGGGGGGAGGTGGTGGCAAAATGACAGAAAGAGTTGAGAAGAGTGTCTAGTTTAGCAAGGGAGGATGTAGGGGTGGAGCCTTAGACAGTGTCAGCATAGTCTATAACTGGAAGAATAGTTTTTGTGACAAGTTCCCGGTGAGTAGGTAAGGGGAGATATTCCCTATGGTGGTAGAGAATGCCAAGGTTTGGTTATAGTTTTGTACAGATGGCATAAATATGGGATGAGAAATTTAGATTGCTGGCCAGCCAAACCCCAAGGTATTTGAAAGCGGAGACCATGTCAAGGGGGAGCCTACCTATGTTACAAAAGCAGGGGTTGACTGAAGTCTGGATAGCCTCTGTCTGGTACCAAAGAACATTGAAACCTTTTTTTTAGTGTTTGGTTTTAGTTGATTTACCCATAACCAGTTTTTTACTTTGTCAAAGTCATGCTGTAGGGGTATTATTATGTCAACAACAGAGGAACCTAAAGAGAAGATCACAGTATTGTTTGTGTACATGTGAATTTTGGAGGTGTTGCAGACAGAGGGGAGGTCATTTATGAAGACTGAGAAAAGAACAGGACTAAGTATGGAGCCCTGGGGGAACGCCGACTAAGATTGCAAGGGGGGGGGGATAGGGAATTTCCTACCAGCACAGATTGCTGTCTATTATGCAGGCATGATTTGAACCACTTTACTGCAGCTAGAGAGCGGTCAACTGAAAGGTGTTTTTGGAGCAGAAGGTTGAGGGAAAGAGTATCAAAGGCTTTTGCCAGGTCAATAAAATTTGCAGCTGGGCATTTCCTGTGGTCCATTGTGGATTGGATGGAGTTGGTGACATGTAGCAAGGAGGAAATTGTAGAATGATGTTTCCGGAAGCCAGATTGGTACAGTAAGAGCAACTCACAGGCAGTGAGATCTTCCAAGAGTCTAGAATAAATCAGTGACTCTTGCAATTTGGCATGTGATGACAAGAGGGAGAAGGGTCTTTTGTTACCGAGTGATGTAGAGTCTCCACCTTTGAGAAGCGGGAGTACATTGTCCAGTTTCCAAGCCTGAAGGACAGTTGTGGTTGAGAGGGATTGGCTAAGAAGGTAGGATAAGGGGGTGGCAATTGCTAGGACAGAGATATGGAGGAGATTGGGGTGGAGGCCATCTGGGCTGGATTTAGAAGGGTTAGGGCCATTAGCACATTGTAGACTTCTGTGGGGGAGATGGGTTGAAAGCTGTAGCCTGTATCTGGGAGAGGGGAGGAAGGGTCTGAGTATGTAGGGGTAGGGTGATCAGAAAGATCACAAGTTATGAAGAATTTATTGAATGTGTCAGCAACAGCGAGAGGACTGGTGACTTTTGAGCTCTCCAAATTGAGGACTAAGGAAGCATGAGAGGCTGGGGGTCAAACAGGGAGTGTATAATTTTCCAGAAGTTAGCTGGATTGCAGGAGTTTAATTGTATCTGGGATTTAAAGTATGAGGCTTTGGCCAAATGGATGGCCTTGGTGCAGGCATTTCTTGTGGATTTGTAAAGTTGTAGATGTGCAGGGGACTGGGATGCTTAAAATCTTGCCCAGTACTTCTCTTGGGTTCTGCACTGGGTGAAGAGGTCAGGTGTAATCCATGGGTGGTGGTGATGCTTGACTCAGGCCTTTTTTAAAGGGTCATAAGTGTTACAGATGTGGGTAAAGGTGTTGGTAAAGGGCAGCACCGATAGTGAAGGCTGAGAGGATGGGACACCAGTCTGCATGGTGCAGGTCCTGGAGCAGGGAGTCAGAGTCAAGGTTGCATATTTGCCGATGCCAAATGTACTTGGGGGCAGATTTTGGGACAGTTACTTTTCGAACACAGTTGGCGATGCAGTGATCATTGAGGGCATCAGGGAGATCCCCAGCAGTAGTAAAGCAGTTAGGATGAAAGGACCGCACCCAGTGAAGTAGGGAGTGGTCAGTGGATTTAGTATTGAGATGAACTAGCTTGGAGATCAGCTATGTGAGATTTAGTGCCGCAGTTTTGAGGAGGGTGGGATTAGAGGAACAGGATAGCCAGTAGAGATTGAAGTCCCTAGTAGGATGAGCTCACCTTTGTCTGTGTGGGAGGAGATGGAGAAGATACACGTGACGAGAGAGTAATGACCTAGTTTGGGGGGTGTAGAGTACTCTGATGTATATAGAGAGGGAAGAGGGAAGGGCAAGGAGGACAATGAGAAGCTCATGTGAGGAGGGGCAAGCTTTTCAGTGAGAGATGAAGCAAGTTAGAGATTGCCTGATGTAGATAGCTACGCCACCCACATGCTTGCCACGATCCTGTCGGTAGACACTGAAGTCAGGGATCGTGATGGGATCCTGGAAGACAGCCAGGATTCAGTAATACTCATGATGTCAGGGGAGTGTTGGGAACCAAGACTTTGAGGGCATCCATTTTAGGTAGGAGGTTTCTAGCATTCAAACGAAACAGACATAGGCTCTTTGGAGGGTGGTGGTGGAAGGAGCGGTAGGGAGGGGAGGACCTGGGTTAAGTTCAATGTCACCAGACAGATATAAGAGGAGAAGAAAGAGAGAGAATTGGGGGGATACTTTTGCCGGTATGTAAGGGAAGGGGAGGGGATGATAGGCGAATACATCGAAGTAGAGATTCAAAGTTAAGGGAGGAGGAGACAAGTACTCTGAGGTGAATGGGAAGAAAAGGAGAGGGTGGAGGGGGAAGGCTACAGGGAGGTAGGACTAGGAGAAAGTAGAGGGAAGGAGAAGAGAAGAAGAGTACATGGTAGAAAAAGCAGGCAAGGTTGAGAGAGGGGACATGGGGAAAAAAGAGGGGAGTTAGATGCGAATGGGAGACGGGGGAGGCAGGCTAAGGGGAGAAAGAGGTAGAATGAGAAGGAGGTGGGGGGAGATGGATAAACCATTGTAAGATATGGATGAACTACGGCGTGTTTTAAGATTAACACAACACATTGGGAAAAACACAATTCCTGCTTTTTAGGGGTTTGCATCATTTGAACATTGCTTTTAAGTTGGTTCCTGGATTGTACTGTGTGGATCCCTTTCCAAACCTAACCCCCAGACCCACAAATTATGGCATTTTGTAGGTGCCCCCTCAGACCACCAAGTCTTTAGTTTTTTTTTTTGGGGCAATACTAATAGAATCTTGACTAAACAGTCCTCACCTTCTCATGAATATCCATCTCTTTGTAGTTTTAGAAGTCACCTGACTTAGAGACATGATCAAGCACAACCAGAGGGAAGGGAAGAGCAATCCACATAACTGATAATGATAATCAGACTATGACCTTCCAGTTGTGCACCCTGTGCTGTCTCTAATTCAGATGACTAAATGGCTGCAAAAGGACCAGGTGCTTTGCTAGAGGGGAATGACTCACTAGCCAGGATTCTATGATTATACCCCCTCCAAAATCAAGACTTGTTGGTCTGGAAGCAGATATCTTCTAAATGCCACAATTTGGGTGACTGGGGAATCAGGTGATAAGGAAGAGTTCTTATAAAGCAATAATATCAGTTCCTGGACCAGTGCCTAGCAGGCAACAACTTCATTATTTTATTTAAACTTGTTCTGAAGATAGGAAAGTAGAGTGGAGTGTGGAAATTGCTACAAGTACTGTCTCTAGCTGCCTGAGGAAAGCTACAGAAGCTTTTATTTTTTTTTTAACGGCACAAATATGTTCCCCGCGAACAGCACAAATAGTGGAAACAATTTGGTACCTCTCTGAGAACTTTGGAATCACATTATTAGTGTAGAGAAAGGCAGCCACAAGAACCAAGGCTAAAGCACCAATAAAAAACAGCATTCAAAAACAATAGGAATATCAGGCTAACAGCAATAACAAAGTAAACACGTACCATGAGGTTGGTTAAAAAAGCATATTTTTTGCTAAAACATTTAAAAAGTAAAGCAACACTCATCCTGCCATGTAAAGTCTTGGCTTTACGTGGCAGGGCAAGTCCGGTTATACTTTTTTATAGTGTTGCTTGCCTTGTCTAAATATATATTGCATTTCATAATAAGTTTAACCCCAGTTAAATCAAGGTTATTTGAATAATTCCTATTAATGGAACAGATCATTCTTCTCTATTGAAATTTAAAAACTAGTGTTGCTGGATTCAGTACATACTCAGCTAGTGGCCAACTTGAAAAACAACCACATACTGGAAATGGCTGTTCACTGCCTAAGTTCAAAGTGTTGAAATTAGCTGAGTGCATCCTTTTCTGAATGCTCAACTGGCAGTGCTTAGCTTGCTGCATCTGCTGTGCCAGTGGGGCACTTATTTGCAGCTAGGCAGTTTGTTGACAGCTGCTGTAGCTGATTATTAACAGCATGCATTTCCAGTACAAGTAAAAACACTGTTATTTCAGTTCAACTGTAACTATATTTACATCATAAGAATGACCAAAAAAAACTAACCCATCAAGCTTTTCAAACTTGATATATGTCTGTTCTCCTGCATAGGGTTTGAAGTCAACGCAAGACTTCAGACGGAACATTTCCATTGCCTGAAGGATTACACCCTTTGAATTCAAATCTGAAACACATATACACATTAACAATTTAATATCCATCAGAAACTTACAAGGAAAATGATTAATTGTGTTACAAAAATAAGATTGTAGATCTTTTTTTTTTTTTTACTTTCTTTTTATGCCCCCTTTGTCGCTATGTCCGGACCCTCTCTCAGGGTCTCCCATTGCACCATGCAGACGGCGCGGCTGGGACCGGTGGAACTCGTTTCTAATTAGTGCCCCACTCTAGTAATTCCAGGTATCCTTGGATGATCTCCCAGGTGGGTCAGAGGAGTCTCCTGTCTCCCTCTGAATCCTCAGGGGAATGTGCACCTAGAGCTGCATCCCTGGATCCCACAGTCGCTGGTGCAGAAGCCTGTTGCCTGGCCTGGATGTGGGGTATTTCCTGGCTTTCTGGTCCCTGCTCCCTGCAGACATCAGCATTCAGGAAGGGCCAATGAGATGGAGGCATGCAGAGATGTGCCTTCGCTCAGGTCCTCAGCCGATGCCCACCCTTCCCTATTACTCTGTGTCCTCTGCTGCACCTCCACCTGTATTCACACAGGTGGCAGTATAGCAGTGAGGACTGCAGCACACCCCTCCTGGAGAAGGAGAGCAGCCCAGCGGGCACTCAATCCTTCTTCTTCCGGCCAGCCCTCGAGCAACCTGGGATTGCTACTGAACCTGGGTTGCCAGCGTTGCGAGTGGTAGCACTACTACTGCACTGGTGGGCTGGCATAAGATTGTAGCTCTACACACATGATTATCTGGCAGGTTTTTTAGTGCAATGCAGGCAAACATCTTAATTGTTTTCTTGTACCCCATCTCAGGGACTGAGGGTGCCTCAAAAACAGACTTCAGTAAAAACTGTACCAGAAAAAAGACAGTAAATAACATCTAGATCACATAATCAAACAGTTATTAAAAGTCACAGTAGGTTAGATCAAACAAAAGGACTTCAACATGTTCCTTTAAGGCATCCACCAGTTAGGCCCAGTTACCATGGGCTGGAAAAGAATTTCAAAGCATTGGTGCAACCATCCCAAAATCGCTGTCCCCAAATGCCTTGGGCTCAATTTTCAAAGCCCTGAGTATTACACAAGGTGCCTTTGTTAAACATAATTGATGCATGTAGCACCTTACATCAAAAGATGCAGGAATCCCAATTTTCAAATGTAGTCTTTGTCAAAAAGGGGAGCCGTTGTGCAAAACTGGCTCTGTGGCAGCCTTGTAACTGCAGGGTGCACCAGGTTGCAAGAGGGCTTGTGCAACGGTGGGACTGCACCATCCCCTTTTGGAATTTTGCAAGCCCTGCCATGGGGGCTCTGCTTAGACCAGCCAGGAGATGGTCTGAGGGCACTGCACCACTGCGTGAGAATGTAGTGAATGGGGGATCTGTCAGGAGTGGGCATCGGCAAGAAAGAGTGGGGGTGACCTAGGCGGCATGAGGGAGATAGTGGAAGACCACTGTAGTGATGTGACATGTGGCTGGAGTGCACATTGCAATGACTGGCAGCTCATCAGCTGGAAGCCTGGAGAGGGTGGGGAGGGAGGGAAACTGACCTGGCCACAGGTAGGCACAGCCATGGCACCTCTCCCAGAGGTTCCACAAGTCAGAAACCTGTACGTGGGATGCATTGGCTGTTGGATGAGAGCTGCCAGTGGTGGAGGGGAACCCTTTATGGGCACTACAGCAGTCCCCTGGTGCCCAGCTCCCTTGAATTGTGGCAGGCTGCCCCTGTGTACAAGCCTCCAGCTAGTGGCACCTCTGGGGCAGGTGCCATAGCTGTGCCCATCTTGGTGCAGATCAGTTGTCCTCCCTGCCAACCCCCCCAGAACACCAGTCAATCAAGTCATTGCAACATGCATCCCAGCCAGGTGCCACATCACCACACTGGTCTTCTGCCATCTCCTCTATGCCCCCAGGGCAACCCCTGCTCCTTATTGCCCCGTCCCCCTCCTGGCATGCACAGCCCTACACACACACTTCACCATACATCTAATGTTGTGCTGGGGGGGAAGATCCCTGTAGCAATTCACGCAGGTGCACCAAATGTTTGGCGTAGGCTGCAGTTGCTCCGACTCTGGGGGTTTTGGTGCAGGGATCCCCCCCATGTATAATTGGACATATGGTCCCTGAATCATCCAGAATTTGCTGCAGCCCTAGTGTGCCACAACTTGTGTCTCTCTAAGGGCTTTTTGAAAATTGAGTCCCTTCAGTCTAGACAGTGGGACACCAAGAGGATCCACCTTAGTGGAGTTGAGGGAGCAATTACGGGCATATACAGGCAACATATATTTTAAGTAACTAGGGCCAAAACCATCTAGGACTGCACATGTAGTACATATCTCAGTTGTTTCACAGAATCTTGTTCATTATTTACCATTCTCTGTTCAGCATTACTTGATTAGGTACCAGACCTGAAATTTACAGCAGAGAATTATGAAATGGGCAGAAACAATCCTGTAATCCAAGGGTCAGTTTGGACTGTTACCCATTGATCAGACCTGCAATGACCCATAGCAACAGAAACAGATAACATTGACAACTATTTTACTTTAGAGCCACTTCAAACATTTTTCCAAATGTACTAAAATGCCTGAATATGGTTCTAAATTTATGAACCACTCTGGATTGTAAGAGATCTCATTTTTTTCTAAAAGATTTGCCCATCACTAATTTATTTGCAACTATGAACTGTTTAGCCCTTTACCACTACCTGTACTGGGGAAAGGTTGTCTGTTTATCAGACGTAATCACATGCTCTTTAACATGTACATTCTTACCTAGGCTATTGGCAAGAATATAGGAGATAGGAAATTTCCATCGGTATGCAGGATCTCTGAGCCCATTGCGACCCTCCTTGTTTAAAGATAATAAGACACATTAATCAATGGCATTTTAACTTTGTGAAACAGAATGCCGATGCACTATTTACAGGTTAACTTTCATTTTTAGGGTCTACATTCAGTCTAGCGTCATACTGTAGAGTATAATTCTTTTCATGATTTGATCATTAGCAGAGATTTGAGTGACCTCAGCATAGCCTTCCACTACTTTTCCGTGACATTACAACAGGCATCTGATAAAAAAGAATTTATTGTATTACTCTTAGGAAAACAAAACAGTAAAAATGAAATGTTCAATGCCCTTTTTATAACTTTTCATTTAGTTTTTACTTTCTTTGCTCTCCCCTCTACTTGACCAGCCCTCATCTGAAGCCAATCTGCCCAGCCCCATCATCTGCTATCTCTAAGGCTTTCTCCCTTACTTCCCTTCCTCCTCAGCTTACCCCCATCTTCAGATGTCATACATGGTTGTATGTGAGTGCCTGGTAGGTGCTGTGGGACCTTTGGAAGATCACCAGTTCATCCTGCTGCTGTTGGGCAGCGCGTTTGGCCTCTCTTCCATTGATTCCCTGTCTGGGATAGCAGTGTTGTGTGCATGCAGAGCATGCTTATGCTGCAATCAATGGGCATTTGACCACCCATTGCAGCTGATGCTTACACTGGACCTTTGTATACCTCAGTGGTGATATCACAACAAAGTGCGCTATTCTTTCACCATGAAGCAGCACATCCTATGGGACGTTCTGTTCTAAAACCCCCGGCCAGCCCATGATGAGCCAGGCTCATTCCTGAACCCGTGCCACCAGCATCATAAGATGTTGCGCTACTGTTGAATCGATGGGCTGTATGCTTATCAATGTACTTGTTTTCACCAATGGTATACTTGAGCCTCGTAATGTATGGATCATCTATCTGCTGCTTGAAAAGCCTGAACATTGCATAAAGTTTTGGCAGCAAAATATTTGAACAAAACCAGTATAACTTCACTTAAAGAGCATAAATACATGCATCATTATTAAAAAAATCAATAAATATGGCAATTACACGCCTAATACAGTATCAGTGTTTTATGGTGTGCTATGAGTCAGTCACTCTTCTGGTCACTTATGCCTCATGGGGCATAGGTTATAATTTGTTTATTGTTGAAAATTAGAAACTAAAACATTTAAAAATTGAAAAGTTACAAACAAAAAGAGATTTGCAAAAAGTTTCACAGATAAGTAAAGAAGCAAGATATGCAAAATATGTACCTATAACACTTTCCCAGCATGAGTTGCTTTTATTTTAAACATTTGAGAAGCGTAAAAGTGACAATTAAAGGCCCAGGTCCATGTGTCATGTGTCTGCTGCTTTATTTGCAAAGCATGCTATAGGCCCAGTGCTTTAGATATCATTTTTAAAAAGTAAAGAATTAACCTGTGATGAACTATGTTGAAGCAAGTTAGGGTTGAAACGTAAATTCACAACAGTAAAGAAAGAACTGTTAGTGTTAAAAGTCTCTTGAGATATGATGAATATATACTGTGGTGTTCCATGGGATTTGACTGGTCATGTGAAATGACACAGGTGTTGCCCAGACTTTGGTTCCCAATCTCCAAACATATCTGTTAGTATTTTAAGCGCCTGGACAGATAGTGATCAAAACTACTGAAATGCCACTGCTAAGTCATGTGATCATTCAAACCCAGAGGAATGCCAGGACATAGATTCACAACAGCTCACAGAATTTTTTAACCCTAATATTGCATGACATTACTTTTGTGACTCTAAGCTTCAACCCTAACTGGTACTGTAATGCAACATTTTGCAGTGGGTTATAAATATATAAAAAGAAAATGGAGGACTACTGTACTGTGATAGGTAGAATTCAATCACATCTCTGTACAGTTACCTCAGGTATGAGACCCAACAGGGTATGTGGTCATACAGAGATCTATAAATAGAGTGCATCAGCACTCAAGTAGTGCATATTATCAGTGGGAGTACATCTTGGAATTTCTTACCTTACTTATACATTTTTTAGTTTGGTAATTAAATCAATAAATGTACATTAATAACAGTTTCTGCATAGCTTGTGACAGTTATACAATTGTTTTGGTTTGGGTTTTGTTACATTTTGACTGCACTGAACTGGAATCTGATGTCATGAAGATTTGTTAAAGCTGCCTTACCGTTGGTTAGTGCCCATTGAGCTATGCAAACGAGCAGACACATTCCAGGACCCATATTACAATACAACATAGCTACAAATGTCAGTTATGAAGTTTTTCTTTTTTTTTTTTTTTTGACTTTTTACCCATTTTATAAGACTGGCAGCACACAGCAGGATCTGTGGTTATACCACTAGAAACTCATCCTTGGCAGTTTCAGATATGAGATGAATCACAACTAGGTGTGTATATACAGTACATGTTTAGAATGCTGCAGACTATTTATACTCAGGACCCCAATATAATTTAGCACTCATTATTTTGTTGTCCCAAAATAAGATAAACATACAAACAGGAAAAAAGTACTTTAGCACCCCCAGGATACAGAGGCTAGTACTGTGGTGACCCCATGCACCACACCCAGTAATCTGCTACTCATGACCCTTCCTCAATTTTCACGTGTGCTGATTATATTGAAGTAAAGTTTTTAAGCTACTGGCATGGTGTCTGGAACCAACATATGTTTGTCTCTTTCTTACATAGCCTGATCACCCCATGCCCCAAAAGGACCATTTATCAAAGTTGGTCCTTCTCCTAGCAAGTGGAAGGTAAGGTGACACCACTACACTTTCTGTAGTATTTTAAAGAGAAGTGCAGTACTTCTTGGGAATATTTCTATTGTGAAATACATACTGTGTGGAAAGAAATTCAGCAAAGTGTGTACTTTGTGAGAAAAAAAAGATGTGATGTGTGAAACTTTACAAAACTTGCACTTTGAAGCTTTTGTTCTTCATAGAGTTTGTTTCTGTGAAATGTGGACTTAGTGTGAAGAATCAACTTTGCAGGTGCTATGTGAAGTATGGCACTTTGCAAGTGAAGTAAAACTTTGCAACACATCAACTTCTGACATCTGATCTGTGGTTATGGTAAAGGTGCTTTTACACACGCACTACTGTACCAAAACCAGCGTTACCTGTCCGGCAGCGATACAGCCTGTTGCGCTTCACGTCCTGATTAGACGAGTACCTGTTTCACCACAACATCGCCCAGCCCTCCATAATGGTGCAGTACTCTTTGCCGGGTAGAACAGTGGCCGTGATGTGATAACAGAAGAGCTGGAGTTCTTGAGCTGGAATGGGCGTTTTACACTGCCCGCTGCAACGGCACGCTTGGGGACAAACCACCCACACCAGGGAATGTGGTTCAGGCAAACATTCGTTTTACAACGGAACAAAAATTGTTTAGACAGCATAGGATGGACCGGTATGGTCCTTCCATAACACTTATTCCGTTGTAAGACTGCGTGTGTAAAAACGCCTCAAGATTCAATAGTTTGTCTGTCCCCCTCCGTAACCCACACAGCACATGTTTCCAATGTTGGCTACACTGTCATCTGACAGCAGATCACCTAGCAGGGAAGATGGGGAGGAGAAGTCAGCATCTGCTTAGCATAATCAATAATGCAGTCTGCTCCTACCCCCCCCCCAATCCTGCTAGGGAAGGGAAGCACACACTAATATGATGGTGGTGTTGGCTCTTGGGACCATGAGCCTGTCAATTTTTGTTTTAAAAGTCAGTGTGGATATGAAGATGGGGAGAGGAGAGTGGGAAACAACTTGGTGAGTAGCTGTGGGAGAATATTTTTTTCTGTCAAGGGCCATATAATCTGAATATTTAAAAAGTAATCAGTCCCAAGTGTGGATTATATCATTATTTATTACACCATAACCACAAACAACCCAGGGCCTGTAGTACGAAGTCCTACAGACATGTGTCATCACTTGCAAATCATTTGTTACTTTACAGGTGGTTGAAGGCATGTGGTAAGTGATGACTCCCTAGAGTATATTACTGCATAAAAAAGTAACAATTTCTAGTGATGAGTAAGTGTTAAATATACAATTACCTTATTTTTAGTGTAGAGTAAAGACATATGATGATAATTACCCTAACTGTTCTTACTTTGGGTGAGCATTTTGCAGTTTTGTAGTGACTCAATTATTAAACATGCTACCACAATAAATGTTCAAGGAAAAAAAAAGTACTTACTGGGACTGCAATATCACCCTCAATAAGATGTTTTTCAGATTCTGTAAAGTAAAACAGGTTAGTTAATTAATTAATCAAATGTCAAACCATTTACCTTTATTTCTTAGTTAATTTGCTGTCTCCTTATTTTCAATATTCAAGGGGACCACAGCAAATAAAAATGAAAGGATGGGGGGGGGGGGGCATCAGCACGTAGACTGCTAACAGAACAAACCCATTTAAATCTGTATCTGAAAATAAGAAATATAATTATAATTGAGTTTCTGACCACTAGTTTTACTTCAGAAATGACATATAAAGAAAATCTGCTTCAGGAATCAAATCATATATACAGTAAAGGCAAAATAAGACATACAGTTGTTAGAATGCTACCTATACCAACTCTCTTGTACAAATATTCTAAAATACTGTATGAATATAGGACAGAAAAAATGTATGCCACCAACTCATAAAATGGGAAAAAAAACTTGATGGGTTGGTGGTCTTTTTTGGGGGGGTTAATCAAGATTTTTCTCTGCTTCCTGAGTTGCCCCCTCCCAATGACACCTGCTCAGCAATGTTATATACCTTGTCCTGGACCGCTTTTCCAAGATCAGCTCGTGGTGGGTGCAATACAATGTTGGTAGTATGTGGGCTAGTAAGGGTCTCAGTATCAAATGCATTGTCTAGAGAAGAACAAGTCTGCAACTTTAATGTTTGGCATAATTTTGTTTACAATCCCCACTGCTTGGTCACAGAGACACAACTTTTAAGAGGTACAGAGTAATGTTTTGAGGCAAAATCAGGCATGTCCCTGAAATCAGGGAGAGTTGAGAGGTATGACTGAGGGTGTTGCCAAAACATGAAGTAGACACTGCAGGAGGGTCCAGTTCTTCAGATAGAGTGCATAAGGCTCATTGAGAGGGCTGCCTGAATGTGAAGTGGATGCTGCAGGAGGGGTCAGTTCTTCAGGTATCTAGCCAGTGGGAACGCTGCATGAGGGTCCCCAGTGGACCAGGGGAGTGCAAGTTAGGACCTTACAGGAAGGTCCTGCTTGACTGCTGCCCCTGGACTATGCATTGTGGAATTTGGGAGTAGAACATGTAAAAACAGTGTTAGAAAAGTCCTAAGGTTAGCATGCTCTCCTTTAAGTCAATGTGCGTTATTTGAGATAAAAGAAAAATGAAAGGGAGTAAATTTTGTTGTTAAAATAACCTGTGAGTTTGGGAGCGATCAGGGATTGTGACTGACCTCTAGAGATGCACAAATTAAACTGGACAATGTTATCATGGCTGGGGGCTTGGTCTCTGGCAGTACAAAATTTATTATCATGCATCGACCAAATAGGATGGATGGAGGATTCCCCGTGTGTGATGAATGTTTGAGCACCAGAATGGCGACAGTGGATAATATACATTTTTAAAATATTCTCTTTGGCTTTCTTGATGAACATTCAGAGTTTAATAAAAAATATCTAAATACTAATTATATTTAGAAAAACACATTGTCTCATTACACCCCTCCCTCAGAGACACAAAACTGTTATCTGTGATATTTAAGTTTTTAATAAGTTAACATATAGTAAAGCTTTTGATTATATTCAACTTAAATACAAACTAAAAAACACCCTCAATTGTTCCTTGGAGATGTGAGAGGGGTGGAAGAACAATGGAGAAGGGGGATGGACGAACAATGGCGAGGAGGGGTGGAAGAACAATGGAGAAAAATCAAAACTGCCATCATGGAGGCAACAAGTCTTTCTATGAAACAAATAAAGAAAACAAAGTGGAATAAAAAACCACTATGGTTCTCAAAACAGGTGTCAGGGAAGGTTAAGGAGAAAATGGCTGCATTCAAAAGTATAAGGAATCACAGAAGGAGCACAACAGGGAACTGTATCAATTAAAGCAGAAAGAAGTGAGGAAGGCAGTCAGAAAAGCAAAGGCCCAAACCGAGGAAAAGATAGTCAACTCAGTTAAGAAAGGGGATAAAACCTTTTATAGGTACATTAGGGAGCATAGAAAGGTTAAGGGAGGGATAGTGAAGATTAATAAAGGAGAGGGGAGGTGGGCAGAGGGAGACAGAGAAAAGGCAGAGACACTGAAAGAATACTTTTGCTCAGTATTCCCAAAAGAAGACGAGGAGGAGTTACCTAAACCAAACAATAGAAGTACTCTGGGTAGTGGGGTTGACGCCAGTCCATTTACAGAATAAAGAGTCCTGAAAGAACTCCTAAAACTCAAGGTGGACAAAGCAATGGGGCCTGACGGGATTCTCCCTAGAATCCAAAAAGAACTAAGGGAGGACCTAGTGACACCACTGACTACACTTTTTAACAAATCATGGGAGGGTGGGGTAGTACCTGAGGACTGGAGGAGTGCAGATGTGATTCCCCTTCACAAAAATGGGAGCAAGGAAGAAGCAGGAAACTACAGACTTGTTAGTTTGACCTCAGTGATGGGGAAAATGATGGAATCACTTCTGAAAGAAATAATTGTTGAGTACCTAGAGGCCAGCGGGGCACAGGACCCAAAGCAGCATGGATTCACAGCAGGAAGGTCATGTCAGATGAATCTAATCAATTTCTTTGACTGGGTGACCAAAGTAATAGACCAGGGAGAGGCTGAGGATATGGCTACCTAGACTCTAGCAAGGCATTTGACACAGTCCAGCAGAAAAGATTAATAATTAAGTTAGCCAGCCTGGGAATGGGTCCCAGGGTGGTAGCCTAGGTAGCAAACTGGCTGCACAACAGGCCACAGATGGTAACAGTGAATAGAACACATTCTGAAGAAAGGGGGGTTACTAGTGGAGTACCTCAGGGCTCAGTACTGGGTCCAGTCCTCTTTAACGTCTTTATAGGTGACATTGCAGAGGGTCTGGAAGGAAAGGTATGCCTCTTTGCAGATGACACAAAGATCTGTAACAGAGTTGATACACAAGGGGGGGGTAGAAAGGATGAGAAGGGACTTGGCAAGGTTGGAGGAATGGTCAGACATATGGCAACTTAGATTCAATGCAAAGAAGTGCAAAGTAATGCACCTGGGAAATAAAATCCAGAAGAAGAGTACACAGTAGCAGGGGAAGTACTAACAACAACAATAATGGAAAGGGACCTGGGGTTAGTCATATTAGATGACCTAAAGGTGGGTAAGCAATGTGAGAAGTCAGTAAGAAGAGCCAGGAGGATACTGGGATGCATAGAGAGGGGCATCACAAGTAGAAAAAGGGAAGTGGTTATCCCTCTGTACAGACAGTTGGTGAGACCCCATCTGGAGTACTGAGTGCAGTTTTGGAGACCTCATCTATGCAAGGACATAGACAGGATGGAGGCAGTCCAGAGGAGGGCAACTAAAATGGTGCAGGGTCTACATCAGAAACCATATGAATAGAGACTGAGAGAGTATAATATGTATACCCTTGATGAAAGGAGGGACAGGGGGGACATGATAGAAACTTTTAAGTACCGCAAGAAAATCAACAAATTCCAGGAGGATAGCATCTTTCAGAAAAAGAGACGCGTAAGAACAAGGGGGCACAATTTAAAGATAGAGGGGGGATGGCTCAGGGGTAATGTGAGGACATTTTTTTCACGGAGAGAGTGGTGGACACATGGAACCGCCTTCCTGGAGAGGTTGTGGGGTCTAAAACAGTGGGGGAATTCAAACATGCATGGGACAGACATAAGGCAATTATAGTGGGGGGTTGCAGGAAGTAGGCTGTTGGTTAACTAGAATCTGCAGCTTATCCAATAGGTAGGGAAATGGGCAGACTGGGTGGGCCAAGTGGTCCTTATCTGCCATCAAAGTCTATGTTTCTATGTTATTAAATCACCCTGGTGGTCCAGTGGTTCTCCCCACCTCTGATCAATCACCTATTCACATGTATTACCATGTGTTCCTGGTGGTCCATTGGCCCCCTAAATGCCCCCCACCTGACCTGCCTGCTGACATTCCACCTCCCTGCACCCCCCAGCATCTGGTGCACCTCTCAGCATAATACAGCAAGTGGCAGAGCTCTCCTCTCACCTTAGCAGCTGGTTGCCATATGAGCTGTCAGGGAGTGCTTGTACAGCACAGCTTTCTACTACAGCTCGTATGGTGGCTGGCTGTGGAGATGAGATTAGGCCTGTGTCAGTCACCTTATTGTGCAGAGAGGAGCACCAGCCACTAGGCTGAGAGGGATGGAGGGAGATATTATGTCAGTAGGCAGATCTTTTTGTGGGCCAGTGGACCACCAGGAACTCATTGTAAAACATGTGAATGGGCAATTGAGGGAACTACTGGACACAAGAGAGGATTACAAACAGCATTTAGATGCTGAACAATGCATGGAAGAATGACTGGGAGGGTGGGGGTACCACTGGACACCAGTGAGAATAACAAACAGCATTTATTTGAAGAACAACCCTCACAAGAGTGATTGAGGGAACCACTTGACACCAGGGAAGATTACAAACAGTAGTTGCACGCAGAACAATGCTCGGGAAAGCAATCAGTTAAGGGACGCAGTGGACACCAGGGAGGATTACAGACAGCATTTCCATATAGAACAAAGCTGAAAGGAGTGATTCTGGAGGGAGGAGGAGTTGCAAAGAACCACTGGACACCAGGGAGGATTACAAACAGCAAATATATGCAGAACAATACTTTGAGGAGTGACTAGGGATGGATAAATCACTTGACCTTGTCAGTCTTTTAATAATGGCTCTGAGGAGTGAGCCGGTAGTAGGGTGGGAAGCACTAGACCTCCAGAGTGATTTAAAAACTGCTCTGAGGCATGACTGGTGGGAAGGGAGAACAATTGGGCCACCAAGGTTATTTAATAACTGCTATGAGGAGTGACTGGGGAGAAATCACCAGACCATCAGGGAGATTTAATAACAGCTCTGAATAATAACTGACAGTGCAGAGAACTGCTGGACCACCAACGTGACTCAACTACAACTCAGAGGAGAGATCAATGGGTGGGGTGGTAACACTGGCCCACTAGGGATGTTTACAATATGTTAGGAGGAGCAATTGGGAGGTTGGGGGACACAGACCACCAGGGTGATTTAATAACAGCTCTGTGGAGTAATCTAGGATGAGGGGACAACTGATCCACCAAGAACTGTGTAGCACAGCAAGAATGGGGTAAGCAGCAGCAGTACAGATGCAATACCTTCGGAAGGATGGGGCATAGGCTTAGCACCCAGGTAAGAGGTGGTTTGCAGTGGCAGTAAACAGTGCTGCTTGGGGACTGTTTTCCACTACCACAAACCTTTGAAAATACTGCTGTGCCTGCATGCATGCATGAAGTGACCCCCTTATTTGCATTGTTGCAGCAGTGTTTTAGTGCTTTGGCATTCCTGGGTTTGTGTTTCACTCCCAAGGCTTCTGAATATGGGCAAGCCAGGAGCGTAAACGTAAATCTGAGTTAACGCACATACTAACCATGTTAGTGCCTACACTAACCTTTGAATATTGGGCCCAATGTATTTTATCTGACATGACTTCAACTCTAACTAGGAGCCACAATTTTCATATAAGGACAGCTTTTATTAAAATAATTCATTATGGACTGCAGATTGTATTTGAGGATGGTTTCCATTTGAGGAAGATTTCTATTCGATGCACTATGGTATTTAGGTTGTTTTTTTCAGTAAACTGAGCATATGCAAACAGTAAATCTTCAATACCTTTAAAAACAATTAAAACTTTTTCACCAAATCACAAAAAAAAACTGTGGCTCCATGACTTCTAAAACCTGTGAGGTTTAAAACATAACTCTTTATAGATTTTTTTTCATCTGTTTCAATGAACAGAGCATGTACAAACAATTATCATTAATAACAACAAAACAAATTATGTTTTTTTTCACCAATCTACCAACAGAACCTATACCTCCATTAAATCTAACACATTTCATAACGAATTGAAGTTTTTCACTATACTTTGGCAAAAGTTTTGGCTCACAAAAGGGGCAAAAATACACATTCAATGCTCTCTCACCCCAAAATGAACAAACATTTCTATTAAACTTTCCACATTAGTAGTCCCTAAGACTGGGATGATGCCTGCCAGTCTTAGGATCTGAGGCAGCTGAGTTATACGCATTTGAACACAGGAGTTAAAACAAAAAACCTCAATGGGACCATAACACAGGGGTACTACCATGCCCCTATTTTATATATATATATATATATATATATACACATACACAGTATATAATATATATTTTTTTGTTCTTTCTAGTTAACAATAAGTAAAAGAAGTTAAAAAAAAGCTTTATAATAACTTGTGGCCCCCTGTAATCGCTGGGTATGCATTCCTGATAAGTAAGCAATAACACATGATGAGGTGTGGTTACGTAGTATAAGAGCACGCTTAGGGTGTACTAAGGCACGAGGCGCCATACTTATGCCTTATGCCCTGAAGCGCACTCTTATCGCACGTAACTCCACACCTCGGAGTGTATTATTGTGCTTATAAATGGGCCCTTTGTAAAGTAATTTTTTTTAATGTAAAAAAAACGAAATTGAGAAATATAAGAATAGGTTTAAAATTGTGAAAACAGTGAAAAATAGTCCCTTGTATTAAGTTTCTGTGCAATGTATTTATTGTGCCCCCTCAGCAGAAAAAGTTACTCATACATTTACAGTATGTCTTTTTTATTGTTTTTTTTTTATTTCTTTGTTTGCCTGTGTTTAGTTAGGAGTTGAAGTGTTAAGACAGGAGCGTGTCTGTTGACTGGGAGCGAGCGAACCTCAACAGACACTGTGAGAAAGCACTGACAATATTTCTTTTCTGTTTCCTGGTTTCGTTTTTGGGAATATTTGGCTCGTTATTTATTTTAAAAAGTAAAGCGAGTGCCTGTAGTGTCTGAAGAACACTGCCGTTGCTGCTTACCGATGGTGAGATCGGGTAGTGGCTTTCGCTACGGATTTGCCGCCGCTTTGAAAAAAAAATGCCGTTTCGCTTTTGTTGCCGTTTGTCGGCGGTACTTTTTAAAATCTGGTAATGGTGGCAGGGGGCAGACAAGCCGTGAGACTCATTTATGAGGTACGAGGTTTTTCTTGGTTTAGATGGAGTACGATATGTTCTTGAATGCAGTGTTACGTTATTGTGCTGTCCACAAGTGATGTCATGCTGCCGTTTCAGTGAGCTCTGCCAGTCAACGTTTCTGTTAATGCTTGGCAGAGCTCATTAATTTTTTTGGTCATTTGGCTTCTTGGTGGGCAGTAGTACCGGTTGGCTACAATATCATCTGATAAGGACATGGCTCAGATGATGTTGTAGCCAATCAGTGCCTTGGGATTTGTTAGCCCATTTTATAAAATGCTGTAATAAACTGAATTCTATAATAAGTTTTTTTTTTTTTTTTTCAAACTCTGTTTTATTGCTCCTACCTCAGTATCCTCTCTCTGGTGAGGATGCTCAGAGCTTGGTGCTGCTGCCTGTCTGAAGCTTCCACCTCTGCACTCCCGTTCAACCTGATCTCCCTCCTTCCATGACCAGCCACTCACGCCCCCCAGCTCTGAGCCCCCCAAGGCAGGGCCGCCACCTCCTAACTGGTGTTCTATCTAGAATTCAGATGAGCGATTGGAAGGAGGAGGGAGAACGGAAGCACGTGGTGGCAGAGCCCAACATTGGGCATGGTGCTCAGTCCACTGATCCCACCTTCGCCTACCCCTGAGGCAGGGCTTTTTCCTTACTTGGTACCGGGAACATGGACCTGCAATGACATCCAGTGCTGCACGAGCACACTCCCACACCCACCAGCAGGATGTCCACTGCCACTCCCATACCCCTAATCTATGCGCCTCGATGTGCTGCAGTCTCCCAGCCTCCGCCAGGGGCTGCTAGAGTAGCAAAGAACACTGGCCCCCCTTCCCCAGGAGAGGAGAGCTGTCCTCCAGATGCTCAATCCTCTCTTCCCCCCCCTGCTGACCACCAGTGGCCTGAGTCCATTCCTGTACCTGGGTGCTGGTGTGGCACGAGGTGTTGCATCCAGCGCCTCAACCCTCAGTACTAAAAAAAAAGGATCTCCAACCTTTTGAATGTCCCACACTCCCTTCAGAAGTGTATAGGAAATGCTGAATACTTGGCATTTCGAGACGTAGGAGTGGTGGGAATAGGAGATCCTGGAACTCTTGGGGGGGGGATGGGAAAGGAGTGGGTGGATAGGAACAGTTAGAACCAGGAGGCGCCCTGGGGCAAAATGGATGCAGGAGCGTGGTCCATCGTATCTTGCATCCATACCCAAGGGCACTGACTTGATCAGGCAGGAAGCGGAGTCATTCTTGGAATATCGTCCCTTTCGGGCGGTGTTGAGCAATGCTAGGTCTATTAGAAACAAGACTGCTTTAGTGGCAGATCTTGTTGCTTCTGTGGACTTAGCTTGCATCACCGAGACCTGGCTTGAAGAAAATGCAGGCCCCATTTTGGGATCTGCGGTTCCGGACGGGTTCTCGGTGATTCACCGCCCGAGAGTGGACCGGAGGGGCGGGGGAGTTGCAGTCTGTTTTAGACAGGAACTGGACCTCAGGGAGGAGCCAGTTGGATATACCAACTCCTTTGAATGTATTGTGGGTGCAGGTGCAGGATTCAGGATACTCCTCATTTACCGTCCACCAGGTGATGGGAGAGAATTCCTGAGGGAGATGGCGGATTTCATCACCGAGAGGGTTTTGGAATTCCCCCGATGGATAATTCTGGGGGATTTCAATGCCTGGGTCGACGATGAACTCGTGCTTTTTGGACAAAATCTCCTCCAATTGACTGATTCATTGGGCCTGACACAGGTTATTACCATTGAAACCCACCAGTGGGGACATTCATTGGACTTGATATTCCATCTGGGGATGGAAATCTCCGATGTGGAGGTGGAGCCCATCGGCTGGTCTGACCATCATGCCCTGAGGTTCAGTTTCATGGCTTCCCGAAAGAGGCCTGCCCCTAAGGAGATAGTACAGTTCCGTCCTTTGAGAGGAGTTACCTCAGAAGGCCTAATGAGGGAGCTGGACTTCTTGGGCTTTCCAATGGATAGCATGGATCCAGGGTCTTTAGTGCTGGCCTATTAGGGCAGTTGTGGGGCCCTGGATGTCATTGCTCCTTTTCTGTTCGTTTCGTATTTTCACACTCGAGTCTCTCGTGGTTTACCACGGAGATTCGTGGGTTGAAGAGACAGGCCGAAAATTGGAGACGCTACGGAAGACTCACCTGAAGTTGACAGGCTTAGACTGCTAGATCATTATAAAATCTACCAGTTAGCAATCTCCCATAAGAAGGCAGAATTCCTGTCCAGGGAGATTGCTACAGCAAGAAATAGACCGGTCCAGCTCTTCCGGACTGTGGACAGACTGTGCAATCCAGTCTGTCTTCATGCCGGTCGAGCATTATCACAGTTACAGTGTGAGGAGTTTGCGACGTTCTTTGCTGATAAGGTGTCTGCTATCAGAGATGAGATCAGCCAGGGCCTCCCCATTTGGTCTTGCAGTAACCAATCAAGGGACACAAGTACCCATTTGACCTGGTCCACGTTCAGTCAACCGGTAGTTATGGATATAGTGAGAATCGTCCAGACTCTGCGCCCAACCTTCTGTGGGCTGGATCCGGGCCCTACATGCCTACTTGTGGGATGTGTAGAGGTTATCGGCCCAATCCTCACTGGGATAGTAGTGGCATCATTGGAGAGAGGGATCTTTCCTGATCCTTTGAAGGAGGCAATAGTACGTCGCCTTCTGAAAAAGCCCTCCCTTGATCCCGACTGCCCAGAAAACTACAGACCAATCTTGAATCTTCCCTTTTTGGGGAAGATTATTGAGAAGGTGGTCGCTTTGCAGCTGGAAGATTATTTAAACATCCACAATATCTATGACCCTCTCCAGTCTGGTTTCAGGAAACAGCACAGTACTGAGATGGCTCTTGTTCAGGTATTGAATGATCTCCTGATGGCAAGAGATCGGAGAACTCATTCTATCTTGGTTCTCCTTGATCTTTCAGCTGCATTTGACACTGTGGATCATGGGGTGCTGCTTGAACGCCTGTGGTCTCTCTGTGGACTAAGGGGGGTGGTCCACAGTTGGTTTAAATCTTTTCTGCAAGGTAGGACTCAGAGAGTAGTGTCGGGGATTTATTCCTCGACCTCTCGCTGCCTACACTGTGGAGTGCCACAGGGTTCGGTGTTGTCCCCCATGTTATTTGCGGTGTATATGCTCCCATTAGGGGACATTATAAGACATTTTGGTTTGAGTTTTCATTGCTATGCCGATGATTCTCAACTGTATATGTCTTTTGTGCCCGAGCAGGAGTCTGAGTCAAGTACATTGTTTAACAACTGCCTCCAGAAAATACAGAACTGGATTAGTGCTAATTGGCTGAGGTTGAACCCGGGGAAAACAGAGGTATTGGTGGTGGAACCGGGGGTAAGGATATCAAGTCCATGGCCGGGAAAACTCTCAGGTTTATTTCTGGGAGGAACCCCGCTTATGGCATCTGGTCAGGTGCGTAACCTTGGTGTTATATTTGATGAGGGCTTGACCCTGAGGGCACAGGTGTCAGCCGTAGTCAAATCATCCTTTTTTCATCTAAGGAATATAGCACGGGTGAAACACTTGATTCCGTCAGAGGATCTTCCTACCCTGGTCCATGCCTTTGTGTCTAATTGTATTGATTACTGCAACGCCCTTTATCTAGGGCTGCCAGGAGTGGATATCCGTCGCTTACAGCTGGTACAAAACGCAGCAGCTAGGTTGTTGACTGGAAGCCCGAGGTCCAACCATATAACACCTGTGCTTCGCGAATTGCACTGGCTGCCTGTACAGTGGCGGATCACTTTCAAGGTCATGTTGATGACCTATAAAGCCCTACACAGTTTGGGAACTCGCTACCTGAAAGAACTCCTGGCTTCTTACTGTCCCTCCCGCTCCCTCCGATCCTCTGGTGAGGGATTGCTGGAGATTCCCAGGGTAATCTTAAAAACATCTGGTGGAAGAACATTTGCCTTTATGGCCCCTACCCTGTGGAATTCTCTACCTTGCCAGATACGCAATTGCCTGACTGTGGAGAGCTTTAAAAAAGCTCTAAAGACCTTCCTTTTTAACCAAGTATTTTTTTAGTGATTTAAATTATACCGGATTGTTTCTGAATTTGATGTTGTTTACAGTGTGGTGTCGATTTGTATGATTGATATTGTAAAGGCGCCCTGAGCTTTGGAAGGGCACCTTAAAGAAATAAAAATTTACTTACTTACTTACTTACTACCGGGCCAATTCTGTAATAAGTTGATAGCGAGTTATTATGACATTTTCCTCCCTGTGGTTGCTTAAGGACATGCTCATTTATAGAAATACAGCTTAGTTTTTCCCTGAGTTGAAACTTTGCACCAGGTATTATAAAAATAATGCCTGTGTAAAGTTTGTTTTATGAGGATTTTTCACACACCCTCAGTGTGTGATAATCTCATCAATCCCTTGAGCATCGCTCTCAGAGTTTATGGATTATCACACACCAATGGTGTGTGAAACATCCTCATAACACACACCTACACTGACATCATTCTCTATTTATTTTCCACTTACTCCTCATAATAGAGGGTTTATTATCATGTCCACTGCCACACCAAATTAAACTTCCTTTATCCCTCGAAATCTAGATATAGTAGTTGCTGTATTGGTCCTTGCAAGAAGAGATCCAGAAGCAAATGATTTGATACCTTTTAATGGACCAGCGAAGGTCTGATTGGTTCGAAAGCTAGAGCACTTTGTTCTTGTTGTTACATCTATGTTGGTCCATTAAAAGGTATCAAATAATTTGCTTCTGGATTTATCCCTTGAAGAAAGTCCTTCTGTCATGAGTACCTCGACCAAACTATTTGGGGGTGGGAGTTGGGGGGGCAAAATTTCTAATGATTTAGGGTGACTGACAAAAATCATAACTGGCTCAAAACAAATGTTTGAGATGATACTGACTAGCCAAGTGAACAGCAAAATGGGCAAAGAACAAACAAAACAAAAACATTTTGCAGGGCAAATGAATGGTAAACTAGATACTACTATGACCCCAAGAGTTGGATTATCGCCAGCTGGTGCCCACCATAGGAACTATAGAATGTTTATTGCCCCCATTACATTTCGAGTGGTACCAGTGTAGGGCTGGTTTTTGGGAGAGGAAGACTTCATAAATCAGGGAATATATTGTGCTTGGACTTGTTGAATATTAGCACTAAAGAGATGATATAGTCCCTGTCCAATTTGACTAAATCGGTGTCACTATGGTGGTGACAGATCCAAAATGATGTAGGATTATCTGCTTTGATGTATAGTAATATAATTCAAACTTACTGAAACCATGCAGATATAGCTTGCATGCACTGGATAGAGGAGGATGGGCAAAACTACAGGTGGGACTAAAATAGGCTTGGGAAAAGTGAAAAAATTTGTAAATTCTGTTCAATGTGGGCAAATGCAAAACTGTCATTTTACAGAAGGTACAAGGAACAAGCAAAATATTGAGAAGGATATGGAGGAAGCTATTGGATAACCTAGATAGTCAGATTCGGTAAATAGGCAGAAGATCAAATGCACAGATACTCTTGTACAAATTTAAAGTTACAGCTAGGGAAAAGGCAAGGCAGTAACTGTTTTTAAATAGTTTGTACTGAGTGAAATGTATCAGGAAAATGTATAGTGTATCAGGGTCATAGGAGACCCTGGTGGTGGCACTCTTTATGAAAAGTGGTAGCCATGCTCATCTGCCCTTTTCAGACATGCTTCCTTTCCTTTTTGTTGCCCCACAATTTTACCCCACTAAAATGTGAAGACAAGGAGACACTAATGTCCCAAGACTGTTTTTTGCATAAAAGTCAGGAGGTATAGTATATGTTTTCTACAGCTAGGCATGATAGTATGTTACAATGCCCCACAATACTTAAACCCTCTTGTGACAGACATTATTGCTGACAAAATGCTACAAATGGAAACTAATGTACTGTAAATGTTTTGCCTGGTGTTTTGTGGCACAACGTGATGGGAACCAAGTCAATGACAGATGTAGCTGGTTGTAACTCCAGCATCTCCAGAGACAGCAACAAGGAAACAGAGATCCATAGTACAAGTGACCCTACAACTACAATGTGCTGTAGGGTGAAATGACACAAAGCTAACAGTAATGGTCATATATTGGTTGTTTCATGATTACTAAATAAAAATAACACACAGCCCCAATATTTTTGCAAAAATACAAGTTGCATACTTTGGTAACCCATAGATCTCATGCCAAAGGAGGGGTCACCACCTGAAACACTTTCTGTATACGTACGTTAAACTAAAGTCAGTGAATGTGCCACTTTATGAACAAGCATATCTGTAGATAGGCAATAGACCACACAAGAACAAATAAAAAAAAATCAGAGAAGAACAGTAATTAAGCACCAAGGCAAAAAGGGGGCGGCTGGCCCAGCTGGCCCACTCCCCAGCTCCTACTATGACCTAACCCATGGCAATACATGCTTAAACATTTTCTGGCTCAGAAAAACAAATTCTGAATCCTAGCAATTGTGGCACCATGCAGGAAAAGAAACACCAAACGAATCATCTACAATAATAAGCCCCACCAAACTTTTTTAATATCTACTCACCTTTTGATGATCAGTCATTCATAGAGAAACAGTCTACTTGCCCCTCTGTCTTGAAACTCCAAAGCGGAACCCGCAGTGTGGCAAAAAACCCTCTAAACCCCCTAGTGTACCTCTTACTGGTCTGTCAGCTTATTTATATTTTCCTCCATGACCTGGGTGTTAAAAACCACTCTTGGTGATCACTCTTTGTGGTTGTTTTTTTGTCCAGGTTACTTTTTTTTCTCTTGGTATCACTCTTGGAGTTTGTGTAGCTGCATGTTTTTTAGAACAGTCCTGGAGCCTGTATTCCTGTGTCCCCAGCTGTGTTTCTGGCTCTAGCTCTGTTCATAAGCCATATCTTTGCTTGAACAGTTTACTTGGCATTTACTCTTTACCCATGTTCCCAGTGTTTGCTAAAGCCGGGGCTGAAGAAGCAGGTCCATCTGAGCCATGAACAGGTAAAGACTGGGGGGGGGGGAATGTGCCATGATCTTAGTTCTGAACTGGGCCTGGGCTGGGAGCCTAGGAACAATGAAACATTTTCCAAACAATTTATCAAAACATTCAGGGTGGGGATTTGCTATGGGTATTACCAACCCCAAATCGTTCTCCCCTAGGCTGCTACCAAATGGGTTGCCTACTTGTTTCCTTCTTGGTTCTGGTGTGGGTCTTCATGTGGGGTACAGTATCTGCTGAGGTGCCCGAGTCCAGAGTCAGGTATGGATGTTCTGTCAGGGGCTCTGGGTGCATACTGCTAGCTCTGTGCCCCACCCTCTGTAGGTTGAAAATGTTGGAGTAAGGGAGGGTGGAAAGAAAATCAGGAAGAGGGTTGACAGGGCTAGGGGCAGGGCTTGCATCCAGGGGTATTTCTGTAGGCTAATTAATGGTAAGAAAAATTCTGACCCCAGGAGACACATGGAGTAGACAGATCACAGAGCCTAAATAACCTTTGCAATATTAGATTTCCATTTGGTGTGAGATTCTGTTTAACCTGTCACTTTCTTGAAAATGGATTCCTTGGTGTGTGCATTGAGATTAAAGGAGGGGGTGGTGTAGAAGTTTGAACTGTCTTTACTGGGATCTTTATACAGTTAAATAATATAGCACCGCATCTGAGCACTAGATGTAAGGAGAAAATGAAGGTGAATTGCTAGACAAGCAAATTGTGTGTGCAATTATTGATTGGTTTACAAAATTGAAAGAAAACACAAATGGGTTTGCTTTGTGAGGAAAATTAGCATTGTAGTAGAAGTATTTGCCTGGGTATTCCTAGCAGCAACAGTAGCAGCAGCAGGGCATCTGCAATGGGGGATGAATATTAATTAATTTATTTAATATTTTGTATACAAACACCTTTGAGCCAGAGAGCTAATTTACAAAGGCTCCTTGTCAGATATATTATTTTCAAATTGAGGTTCACGGAACATAGACATTTTCACAAGATAACCACAGTTCATACAAGATGTAACAGCAAACAGCATCACACTATGAGGCATTGACAAAGTAGAGTTAGTCAAGAGGTTGACATTGATTGTGAGGAGTGAGGTGTAAGGGGGGAAGAATCAAATTTTGGAGTGTTGCGAGCACTACTTCTATATATTTTCAAAGTCTGTACTGCAGGTCTGTGCCTTTCTCCTCTATATTAAGTTTCCAGATGCTGGAACCCCTGTCTGAACTCTTATCTGCTGAGCTGGGTTAAGGTGAGGACAGCCACTTGAAACAGAAAGGATTAATAGGAAAAGCCTGTCTTAGCAATTAAAAGTCAGAGAAGTTTTTTATAGCATGGCCTGAAGCACAATAAGTCAAACAACACTGCACATAATTCATTACAGAGCACAAGGAGAAAGAAGACACAGAAATGCCTGGTATATACTGTAACCATTGTGCTACACTTCTTAGCACAAGAGACAACAATAAAGCAGCCATACATTTGGTCATGTGAGCATGCACTGTAAAAGGGATTGCTTAAAGAGCGAGGATATTGTAATACATACAGTAGCAGGAAATCTCAGTGCTGCAATTAAAAGCACTAGAAGTAATGAGAGATAATGCACTGGGATTAAATATTAAATAAAGGTGTAACTGGTACCATAACTGACTACAGCAGCACAATAGTCCACTAATTTACTCAGAACCACAGTAAGAAAAAATAATTTTTTTACAATAAAAATGCTGGGGTTTTTTTGGTTGTTAATTCACCCTGCATGACTTTTTGTTACAAGCAATATGTCCGCATCTCAAAAAAAGTACACCTTATATTATAGAAGGCAGGCAGAAGAGCATTTGAAAACAAAATCCTAAATTATTCCTCTCTCCTATGAATGAAATTACAGAATGTAGTAGGAGGGCTAAAGAAGGCCCTTCTTTATCTCAAGGTAATTACTACTGCATACAGGATGCTACTGGGACCTACTGACACAAAATTCAAAAATGAGTAAACAAAATAAGATGTTATTTGAGATTTGTGTCACTGTTCTGAATCACATGTAGCTTGTTCTGGCATCTCGCTGACTTGACTCAGACAATTCTGCTACAGTATCCCTGAGTAAACTTAATTTTGTACTGTGCAAAACTTGGATACATTACCTTTTAGTAGCAGCTGGAGGTGTTTCTGAATCTGGGATTCTTTCGACTATTGTTTGATGCGGGGGTATAATTTTTGTTGCGGTCTGGTTTCTCTCTTTGTATGTAAGACCATAAGAACATAGCAGAAACTGACAGAAGGGAGAAAAAGACCATCTTTCCTGTCTGCTAAATAATCAAGATGTCCTAGGAGCAACCCCCCCGCTTGTAAATATCTATCCAACCTACTTTTAAATGTGACTAAGTTTTGACTGTTTACTACTCTGTCTGGTTATACATTCCAATGTGTTACTGCCCTCTGTGTGAACCAGTTCCTCCACTTGGTTGTCCTGAAATGCCTACCTTGTTAAGAGATGCAGCAAAATGTTATTTTGCCAGTGAAATTCTGGAGAAATTGAGAATTTCACCCCATTAAATATTTTGTAAATTTTGTGCATTTTGTGAAATATTTCATGGGTGTAAAATGTTGAATTTCATCTGCAAAAACTGCAACTTCACACATGAGTGGTGAAATTCCATATTTCGTGGGTGGAATTTCACATTTCGCACCCGTGAAATACTTTGCAAAACATGCAAATTTTACGAAATTTGTGGATTTCACCCATTTCTACCTGTGTTTCAAAATTATAATTTTCATTTTCTACTGATTTGCCCATAAATTCAGTACAGTGCATAGACAGTTCCTCAGGTCAGTATTATGCAGAGTCTTGTAAACTGCTATGAGATCACCCCTCAGTCTCCTCATTTCTAGTGAAAAGAACCTTAGATACCTTAATCTATCATTATATTCCCGATCCTTCAGCCCAATAATCCTTTTGGCCATTCTTCTTTGTACTCTTTCTAATTTAGTGATATTGCCAACAATGGTGGGGTGCTGTTAATTAAATTTACCCCTACCACTTTGCCCCCTACATTAATGTCTGGTTTATTCAATTTGAAAAATTGCAGCAATACTTTATGGTTGCTTTTCATGTCTGTGCACCTGCTGTAGTAAGCTACTAGAGCAAATTTATGTAGCTCCTTTGAGACCCCAATCTGAAGTCAAAGCAATGCAGTTATTATTATTTTTTTTTAGTGGCACTTTAATGCCATCAAGACATTATGTTAGTGATGATGTCCTGGTCCCGAAGACGGGGAGACCAAGCAAAGAGACCTACCATCACACCCTTTTTACAGTAGCTTGAGGACCAGGCTGCACAAGAAAGGTACAAAATTCACCCCTAATTGTAAAAACACAGTCATGCATCCATTATCTGCATGGCAGAAACTACCCCTTTCGCTTGACTTTGCAGATGCAGATGCATACTGTGCAGTCCACAATGTGCCACTACTGGGTAACCAACAAATCCAAGACATCAAGATAAAATACAGAAGCAGTCAAAAAACAAATGTATGCTGGGATGTACAGAAAGGAGGATGGAGGGTAGCTCAAAGGACATCATCCTACTAATATTTAGGGCCTTGGTTAGGCACCACTTATAATACTATATGCAGTCTGGAACCCTTAATACCAAAAATATGTTATAGGAAAAAACCTGGGTGCCAGTGACCATCACATGGTATGGTTCAATTTGGCCACTAGAACAAAATCATCCCATTCCAAGGCAAAAATATGGGACTTCAGAGGAGCTGACTTTGATAAGATGGCCAACAGAGTTAAGGTAGCCCTGGCAAAAAGAAATACAGGAGAGGGGGTACAGGCAAATTGGGCAAGCATTAAAAATGCAATACCTGAAGCAACATCCCATTGTGTTAGAGAGAAATGTGCCTTAAACAGGTCCACTCTTCCAACAACTGATTTTGCTATTTGTAATGTTGTTTCCTCAAATGTCTCTGTCTGGTATGTACTGGGGCCATAACCCCCAACTACTGTCCAACTACTCAATCCACGCTGCACTGCTATTCAACTATGACTACCTAACAAATGCCTAGCCCAGCCTGTTCCTCTCCAGACCTGCTGTTTTATCACTGTCTTCTTCTCCCTTATGTACTCGGTTTTTCCTGTCCTTTGCCCCATTGCTTTTGCATCTGTTATATTGCATTGTATGTGTTGATTCTATGTATTTATGTACCATTGCCTTTGCATCTGTTATATTGCATTGTCTGTGTTGATCTATGTATTTATGTATGCAAATCCCAGGTCGCATCTGGAAACGAGCGGTTTACCTCTCTGTATGCCTATCTGGTAAATCTCATAAATAAATAAATAAATAAAATAAAAGGACGTGCAAAAGAAGAAGGAAACCACTTTGGTTCTCAAATACAGTAGCAGAAAAGGACAGAGCCAAAAGGCTGGCCTTCAGGAAATATAAGGGAATGCAGCAGGATGAAGATAGGGAGGCATACCAAATTCCCTAAAGGAAGCAGGGAAGGCAGTAAGGCAGGCAAAGGCCCAAACTGAGGACACACTAGTATGAACAGTAAAAGAAGGTGACACGACTTTCTATAGATACATTAGTGAAAGGAGAATGTCCAGAAGGGACTTTGCTAAGATCAAAGAGCATAAGGGCGCCTGTGATGAGGAGGACCATGTAAAAGCATCTATCCTAAATAGATACTTCTGCTCAGTATTTACTGAAGAGAAGGTAGGGCAGGGCCCACAGCTCTGCACCATGGACACAAGGGGAGGGAGGTGTGCACTAGTCCCCTCACAAAAGAAAGGGTCCTACAAGAGCTCGATAAGCTCAGGGTAGACAAGGCAGTGGGACCTGATGGCATACATCCCAGGGTACTAAATGAGCTAAGGGTGGAACTAGCAGAGCCATTATCAGAACTGTTTAGTGAGTGTCTGAGCACAGGAGAGGTCCCACAAGACTGGAGAAAGGCTTATGTGATCCCGCTCCAAAAGAGTAGTAGCAGGGAGGAGGCAGGGAACTACAGACCAATCAGTCTTACCTAAGTAGTGGAAAAGATTATTGAGACACTCCTTAAGGAAAGGCTAGTGCAACACGTGGAATCCATAGGAGCACAAGATCCAAGACAGTATGGATTTACAACAGGAAGGTCTTGTCAAACTAATCTCATAGATTTCTTTGACTGGGTAACCAGAGTGGTGGACCAAGGGGGAGCAGTTGACGTAGCCTACCTTGACTTCCGCAAAGCTTTTAATACTGTTCCACTTAGACGATTGATTAATAAGCTGGGTAGGCTCTGGGTGGGTCAGACGTTGGTCAGCTGGGTGGCAAACTGGTTAACAGCCAGAAAACAGAGTGGTGGTAAATGGTATACAGTCAGAAGAGATGCAAGTCACAAGTGGGGTAACTCAGGGATCAGTCCTGGGGCCAGTCCTCTTCAATATTTTCATCAGTGACATTGCAGATGGACTGGAGGGTAAGGTTTGTCTGTTTGCAGATGACACCAAGATCTGCAACAGAATAGATGATACAGATGGGGTGGACAGAATGAGAAGAGATCTGGATAGACTATCAAAGTGGTTGGAAGAGTGGCAACTGGGGTTTAATGCAAAGAAGTGCCAGATCATGCATATAGGGAAGAGAAACCCTGAAGCCACCTATAGGCTGGGAGGGGCGATGCTGGCAGTCACAAGGGAAGAAAGAGACTTAGGCGTCATCACTACTGATGACCTGAAATCATCCAAGCAGACCACTAAAGCAGTAGGTAAGACTAGAGGGATGTTGAGGTGTATTAGTAGGGGTATCACAAGTCAGAAGAGGGAGGTAATAATCCCTCTTTACAAGACACTGGTTAGGCCTCATCTGGAGTACTGTGTGCAGTATTGGAGGCCACACCTTCACGAGGACATTAACCAAATTGAGGCAGTCCAGAGAAAGGCAACCAAAATGGTGCAGGGACTGCATCAGAAAACATATGAGGACAGATTAACTGAACTCAATATGTATACCCTAGAGCAAAGGAGGGAGAGAAGTGATTTGATTGAAACATTCAAACACCTTAAGGGCATTAACAAGGTGAAAGAGTCTAGTATGTTTCCATATAAGAAAAATAGCAGGACAAGAGGACACAGCATGAGATTAGCGGGAGGCCGATTAAGGGGTAATGTGAGGAATTTCTTTTTCACAGAAGGGGTGGTGGGTGTGTGGAACGGCCTACCTCAGGAAGTGGTGGCTATGAATACAGTACAGGGCTTCAAACAGGCATGGGATAGGCATAAGGGAGCAATACAGATGAGTATGAACAGATAGGCCATTGACAGAGAAAAAGGCCAATGGATCATTCATAAGGTAGAAAAAGAAATGGACAGACTGGATGGGCCTCGCAGTCCTTATCTGCCATCATCTTCTATGTTTCTATGTAAAATGGGAATAATGTCTTTTGTAATCATTGCAGCACATCCTTTGGATTGCAGGGGTGGTAGAATGTATATATACAGGCAGTAACATCAAAGTGAGGACAGTCTTGGGTTATACCCACCCATATAGGGGTATAATTAGGACCAACATTGTAGGCAGGGGGCCTTTTAGCCCTTGGAATGGAGGGTATTGTCCATACCACCCACCCAGGAGTGTACTACTGCACATGAAAAATGGGTTTGGGGTTAGATTTAAATAAAATGTTTTAAAATACCTTAAATAAAATGTAGAAATTATGTCTAAAACAATAAAAGAAAAATATCTGTTAAGTAGTCCCTCCATTGCTGGAATTGCCACTAGAGGGTGCTGGTATGATTCACTATAAGAGGCAAAGGGACAGTGAGCTGTTGAAGTTGCAGTTGTCATGCAGGCACTTTCATTTTCTTTACACCCACTTATCTTTTGTTAACCCCCAGTGGTATTACATTTTTTTTATAATTTCTTCTGCTAGCCCCAACCCGGGAGTGGCAATCCTTTTTTTTTTTTACTGTGCCAATGGTCAAGAACAGCAGAGTGGGCACAGTCTAGAAGAGCATTTGCTTCATGCATGGTACAGTAGTTGAGATGAGATCAGGATACTAATGGTGAAAAGAACACTTTTTTTTTAATAATGTTTATTAGTACCACAGTGTGTGCTAGGGAATCTAAGGCCAGGCAGTGCAAAGGAAGGTGTAGGCTGGTAAGTGAGCTAAAAATGACATTATCTTTGTTTTTATAAAATTCTATTTCATGCAGTGATCTTACTTATAAAAAGGCACCCTTACAGAAATAATTATATGAGACGTTTTCATGCTGCACACATAAAACTATCCATGTGATATGCATGCGGCAAGCATGACTTAAATGTTAAATTGGAACTGATTGCATGCATGTGGCATGCATGCAGCGAGTATAGAAAATATGCTTTTTATGTTACAGGATATCTAAACAACATTTTGACTGCAAACTATTCAAAACTCTGACATCATAGGGGATTAAAGGAATGGCTGCTGTATTCATTAATGCTAAATCTACATGTATATGAATTACCTAAATGCGGTTCCAAAGCATTTTAAAAATGTAAAATCAGCCTTTCAATTTCAAAAACTGCCTTACCTGCTTCCTAAAATGACCACCAAATTTGTTAAGTGATGACATCACTGGAGCTAGAGTCAATGAGCTATATGGCTCTCTATAGTGCTAACTAGTTCTCCTTTCTCTTTGTGTAGAATTGTTCCACCAAAATGGTCAAAACCATATGCATTATTTTTTACTTTAATACTTATGTTACACTAATTAATACATTAATGCGTATGTTAGGCTATGGTTACATTAATTTTGTCTACTTTAACATGCTGAAATTGTGTTTTAATCTAACCCAACTTTCTCTCAAACTACAGTGCAGTACAAATCTTTTATTTACTTATTTATTGAGTCTTGTATTACAACACCTTTGAGCAATATAACTCATTTACAAAGGTTCCATGTCAGTAGTACAACAACAAAACAAGGTAAACAATAGATAAGTAAATAGTAGATATCAAGAATATACTTAAAGAAAATGAATACATCAAAAGCATTAAAAAATAGCACTGAATGTTGCTCAATATAACAGTAGAGTAGGCTAGAAGAGAGGGCAGCCTGGGAGGCCTTGCCAAAATCTTGAATAACCTGGTGGTCTAGTGGTTATGGTGGATCCAGGAAGTTACAATGGGGGTGCTGGGGTGGTGTGAATACTTGATATGCACTTTTTAACATTTTTATTAAACCTTTATATTGTCTGCAATTATTCTTTTTAGTATGTTTTTGGCAGAACCTAGAAATGTAATCCATAGTTTTGAATGTAAACATTTGTGCAATCAATAAATTAAACTGTGTTACTAGACTCTATCAGTGATCACTGTGGAACTTATTGCCTCTGGTCCTCATGTCTTCCCAAACACACCTCCATATTCATCTTCTTCAGGAGATTGACTGATTGGAACAGTAATTTCATTACCCATGATCTCAGCCTTGTGGACTGATCCTTCACTGCTGGGTCCAGTGACTGTGACTCTACCCTACAGAAATTCTCCAGCATCCTTGTCAGTATTTGCAATAAATATGCTCCCCTCAAAAATATCAGAACTAGGGGTAAAATCAGTGAATGGACTACCCCTGACATTATTAAGCTGATGAGATTCAGAGACAAAGCATGGGCACTTTTTTCTAAGCAAAAACACCCCTCCCATCTCTCCCTTTATAGGTCTTTCCATAATAAGTGAAAATCAGCTGTTAGAAAGACAAAGATAGACTACCTTCATAACAAACAACTCGATGAATCCTCGAGCCCTTCTAAGCTCTGAGGTACCCTCAACTCACTTCTGGGGCAAGCTAAAAACTCTTATCCCATCGCTCTGTACCATGGAGGTGGTGAAATCAACAACCCCACTGATGTTGTGAATATTTTTAACTCTCATTTCAGTGAACTCAAAAACTTCAAACCTCCCCTTCCCCCCTTTCTGCCTCTTCCCACCCACCCTTGCCTCAATGTATTGGACCCCCCCCCCCCAATTTTCACTTCAAGGCCATCAAGCCAGCTGATACCATCAAGCTAGTTTGTAGGAACAAGTGAATCCCAGCAAAGGGGCCAATGGGACAAACTACAAAATACTTAAGCTATCCATCTTTTCTCTAGCTATTCCAATCACCAATTTTCTCAATCATTCCCTTTGCACAGGCTCTTTCCCGAGAACCTAGAAAACTGCTACTATAATACTGCTGTATAAGTCCGGATCAAGAAATGACTTCACTAACTATTGCCCTATTTCTCTCCTTGCCCTTCTTTGTAAAATCATTCAGAAAGTAGATCATGCTCAACTCTCTGCCTACCTCAAATCCTACAGCCTACTCTCCAGTGCTCAGCATGGCTTTAGAGCTGGTCCCAGCACCAAAACAGCCTTGGTCAGGTTCACTAGTTACATTCTCAAAGCTAACAATAAAGGCCAGTTTACCAGCTCTGTCTTTGTAGACCTGACCAAGACATTCAACCTTGTCAACCATGCCCTCCTCCTAGACACCCTTCAAGGACTCCAACTCTCCAACCATGTTGTCAAATGAGTCAGTAGCTACCTATCTGGGAGATCTTACCAAACCTCCATTGTAGGTTACCTCTCCTCTGCTTGTGAAATCAAATATGGTGTCCCCCAGGGCTCCATCCTGGGCCCCCTGCTCTTCTCACTTTTCATCAATAACCTCCTCTCTAGCTGTCATTCCACTCAACTAGTTCTGTACACAGATTATGTGGCCCTTTTCTGCAGTCATGAGAACCCAAATACTATGTTCCATAACCTTCAGTCCAATTTTGGAAAGCTCCACTCCTGGTTCTTTGGGTCAGGCATGGTCCTAAACTCAAAGAAGAGAAAACTCATGATCTTCTCTGGTCCTCATAAAGCCCCGGTTACAAACTTTTCCCTTTTAGACAACTCAGAGAATCTCATCGAACAGGTGACCAAATTTAAATACCTGGGTCTTTACCTTGACCCCCACCTCTCCTACAATTTTCATATAAGCTACCTCATAAAGAAGATCAATTCCAGTAGCCCCCTTTTGGAATGCGATTTGACAGAGGGCTGATCCTCTATTAGGTTTGTCCGAACTTTTTTCTCCGAAATATGCATATTGGGGGATCTTTTCTCTGTCACAGTCACTAACAGAAAATTTCACATAATTCTTATAGCTATGTCGGTCAAAAATCTGGTTTTGCGTCATTGGAAAGATACGACTGACATTGCCTATAGTGAGTGGTTACAGGAGCTGCTGGCAAATCTGAGAATAGAAAATATGATTGTTAATTTACATGATCAATCTCAGAAATTTCAGAAGGTATGGGGCCCCCTGCTGACATTGTATTCCCTTCAATCACCATAAAGGTCCTTTTTCTTTCCAGTTGGTAGTCTATGCTGTGTGAAGAAATGGGGAAAAAGGAAGGTGGAGAGTTGATCTAACTTCTGGTATATGGTATCTGATAATTCTGGTGGCTGCTTGTCTGTGTCTATAGCTTAGTTATTGTGGATTTACATGGTTTTCTGCTTGGAGTAACTACACCTTTCTTGCTCACTACATCCGTGAAAGTCTCCTGAACCGGATTTATGCAAAACATCATCACCAGGTATCTGCATTTTTCATTTAAAAATCAACTTTTTGGAAGCTATCCCAAGCAAAACATAAGTCAAGCAACTAAGTCTGACAAACTCAGTGAATCTAGGTCCTACTTGAATCCACATTTTCGTCTGACCTGCTCCATGATCTGTATGTGGGCTTTTCAACAACCTCTTAGAATGACAAAGAAGCATGCAGACAAAATGATTTCACATCCTGCATATGTGCAGGCACAGTTCATCACCTTCAGGAATTGTAACACATTCTGTGACTCTGGACCTCAGCTGTTGATAATTTCTTTTGGCTTATGACTTAACCACCAGGTATCCACAAGATGCTGAAATCCTTTCTCCTACAAATTCTCCTTATGCTGCTCCTGCTCTCAGGAAATGTTCACCCCAACTCAGGACCACCTGGGCAGCCAGCGGTGGCACCAAGCAGAAGGACAGGGACACTCACCATGGCATCCATCAACACCTGCAGCATCCTCAACAAACTTGATTCCTTCCAAGCATGGATCCTACAACACAACCCTGATGTCCTCTCAGTTGTGAAAACATGGCTAAACCCTAAAATCCCTGATACCTCAGTCTCTATCCCTGGCTACTGCATTTTCAGGCAAGACAGGATTGCTAAACGGGGTGGGGGCTGTGCCATCTATCTTAAGGATACCCTTATGGGTCACATCATCCCATCCCCTAGCCTGAGCAACTCCTCTCAGGTCCTCACAATCAAAATCCTCCTTGGTGCACATAACAAGGAACTCATTGCCATCTCAGTTTACCTACCCCCAAGAGACCAGGCCGCTGGCTTCCATAGCATCATGGAATATCTAAGAGTCCAGCAACATAATTCTGAAACCATAATCATGGGTGATTTTAACATTAACTGGCTGTCTGCTGAGGCCGTTACCTACAAGGATGCAGCCGCGGCACATCACCTCACTCAACTGGTCAATGCCCCCACTAGGTGTAACTATAGGACAGGGTCCCTTATGCTTCTAGACTGGATTCTATCTAACCGCCTGACAAGACTCCAATGTTTCTGTACTCCAGGATACAATAAGTGACCACTGTCATCTACTCCCTGGTCAAACAATACCACAAGCCCCTCCAAGCTTATCTATGCCAGGGTTATCAAACAAGGGCACCTCCAGCTGTTAAAATCCCATCTAACCAGGCTGAACTGGGCAGTGCTTTACTCCCTCAGTGACACCCACAACAAAGCTCTGGACCTATTTATCAAGCGTTTCAACGAAGCCAGTGACATCTATGCACCAGTGAAAAAGATGAAGGTCAAAGGAGAGACCAACCCTTGGGTTACTACTGACCTTTTAACTCTACTCAAGCACAGAGACCACCTTTGGCATTGTGCTCGTGTAACTCTGACACAAGTAAACATACAATTATACAAAGCAGCCAGAAATGATTGCACTCGAAAAATATGGAATGCTAAACCCAGTTATTTCAAAGAGGCTCTGATCAACTCTTGGGGCTAGGGAAAAAAATTCAGAACAACATGAAAGAACTCGCAGGCAAGGATCCTAAAGCTTCACCCAATATGCTCAACCTTCATGGCCCTCCTACACTCGACCTAGGTACCATAACCAACACTTTTAATAATGCATTTACAAACCTGGACAGTGTCCTTCCACCAAATTTTTTCGACTACCTCCCCTCCAGCTCCTCCCAAGTTACCCCCCAACTAGAACGTACAACCCCAAAGTTTTTTTTTAAGGAGGTCCTACCACAAGTAGCTAGAAAATACATTCAAAAGGCCATCGGCAAACTAGGGTACAGTAGTGACTCCCTTGACCTGAAACTGCCGGCACAAGTCCTCGATGAAATCTTAGAACCACTTACAAAGATCTTCAATCTCTTGCTTAGATTGGGCCATTTCCCCTCTCTCTGGAAGAAAGCCACTGTCACACCAGTTGACAAAAGTGGAGATAGGATGCTCCACACCAATTACAGACCTATCTCACTCCTCCCCCCCACTGTCTAAAGCGCTGGAGCGAATAGTTTCGGACCAACTAGATGAATTCCTGGATAAGTACAATGTACAGTGCCCAGAGCAGCATGGCTTCAGAAAAGGGCACAGCACCACCACTGCACTACTGGAATTTACAACCTTCATCCATGCCACGCTTGACAAAGGGAATTGTGGAGGGGCAGTATTTATAGACCTTACCAAGGCATTCAACACAGTTAACCACCCCCTACTGCTCAAGCAACTGTCCTCTATTGGGATCTCCATTGATGCCCTTCCATGGTTCACCAGCTACCTTGATAATCGGATCCAATGTATAAGGATTGCAGGGATCTCTTCAGATGAGAAGCCGGTCTGCTCCGCAGTCCCCCCAGGGGTCTATTCTGGGCCCTCTACTCTTCTCCCTCTTCATCAACAATCTCCCCAGTGCTTGCCACCAAAAATTTTACTATACGCAGCCGATGCAGTCCTGTTTTCCAGCCACCATGACATTACAGTCCTTGAATCCCAGCTGCAGCTCGACTTCAAGCACATCGAAGACTGGTTCAATTCTCATAAACTTGTCCTGAACCACAGCAAGACTAAAGCCATGTCCTTCTGTAACCGATGGAGCAGGCACAACTCTCTGTCCCTCACCATTAAGAACCACGCTGGGAACCCACTTCGAACATGTCAAGGGTTCAGTACCTTGGTATTACCCTGGATAGTACCCTCTCCTACACTCGGCATATTGACACTGTTGCCAAGACCGCCAATATACGGATTGGACTACTACACAAACACAAGCACTGTATGCCTGCGGATGCCTTTAAACTAGCCATCTACAACTCTGTTACCTCTATCATTGACTACGGCCTTGCCATCTATGGCTCTGCCTCAACAAGTGCCCTCCACATGATCTCAAGTTTCTCTCAACAAAGCCTGTAGACTACTAACGGGTGCGGCCCAACAAACTCACACCCATGACCTCTATGCACAGGCCAGTTGGCTACCCCTACTCAGCACATTACAATACCAGACCTACTTACTTACCAAAAAGATTCTCCTCGGTCTCATGCCACCTGGTGTTAGCTCACTCCTTACTACCTACAGTGGCACTCAACAAACACGTGGTGCCCAATCTCTAACCTTTCAGGTTCCTAGATGTCGTACCTCCATGGGTCAGCGGTCCTTTATCTATAGAGCCGCTCAATGGTTCAATTCCCTCAATAAAGAAGCACTTTCCTTTACTACACTTGGACCCTTCAAAAGGAATCTCAAACTTTATCTCACCTCTACCACTCAATGTGACTGCTTCTCTGAACACAGATCTCTCTAAACACCTCCCAGCTCACTCATGTCTCACAGCCCGCCCTTTCCCAGTCTCATTCTCTCTGGCACCGGGCCTTGACTCCTTTCCTGCTTCGCATCTCCACTGGTACAAGACATTTTCCACCACCATCGGACAGTGGTCCATTAGACTGCCAACTTCTCTCCCGGTCGCATGCCTGCAATACTAACTGCCTATGATGCCCTCTATCTTTTATTGTTACCGCAGCCAGCTGCCTACTCAAGCTGCTCATTATATGAATATTATCTCAAAGTATGTTATAACTGAGTATCTCTATTTTTTCTTTTAGTTGTTTTGGTTGTTTATTGTGCATTCTTTTAGTACCTCTGTATATATGTTGACCCTCATCCTTTGACGTGGAACCTTTGTAAATGAGCAGTTTCTGCTCAAAGGTATTTGTAATCCAAGAATTTAATAAAAATAAAAAAATAAAAATATATTCCTGTTTCATCTGTATGTATGCAATTTTGGATCTTCTCTCTGTAACTGCATAAAAATGAATAAAGTTTGAATTGAAAAATAAAAGATCAATTCCAGACTCAGCCTTCTATACAGGGTCAGAAAGTTCCTTCTTTCCTCCTCCAGATAATGCCTGGCCACCAACCTACTCCTGCCCCTAGTCAATTATGGTTCCATCATCTTCTACCTCCCTACTTCCTCACTTTTATTTACCAAACTAAGAACTTCCTACAACAGCATAGCATGCTTTGTCATGGGTCTCCCCTGGAAAACCCACCACTGCATCCTGTAATCCTCCCTCAGCTGGCCTTCCCTCGAAGGGAGGTTCCAACACAAAACTCTTTCCTTCCTACACAAAATCTTCCTGAAACTGCTCCCTACCAGCATAATCTCCCTCCTTCCACTCTTAGCACATGGACAACAGACCAGAGGCTCCACTACCTGAGTTTTTGACACCCCTTTCTATTGTGCCAAGGCTCAAAACTCTGTCTCCTATGCTGGCACCAAGTACTATAACAAGTTACCCCACGATATCCAGTCCTGTAATTCCATGAACTCCTTCAACTCCTCCTTCAAGGCCCACCTCATCAATGTCTCTACCTGCCGATGCCCCTCCTAGTCCCACAGCATAACTCAGCTGGGGGGGCCATTTTCTCAATGTTTTAGCAATCGCCACCCCCCCACTCTGTGGTTACTGCACTTTCACTCTTCTTTTAGTACTTCTCCCCCACTCATTTGTCTTCAGCTACCTTCATTAAAAATTGTAATTATTCGTTATTCTATTTGTAACTGCACCTTACTGCCATTCTTGTATTTTATTACTTGTATGCCCTTGTGTTTTCATAATTTTGTATCTTTCGTTGTAACTTATTTTTGTATTGTGTATTCTACACTGGATGTTTGTGAAAATGGGCATTTTCGCTCATATACTTTTCCAGTACACAAATAAAATTTGATTGACTGATTGATTGATTGACATCTTCAACAAAGTGAAATGCAGCAGCAGCAAACAAGTAAGTTACAATGGAGGGGGTGTGCAGCAGCACCTTTCACTACCACCGAGATCCACCACTTGCTTGTAGCAAAGTTCTTGTGTAGTCCAATGCCAGAATTCATACTTTCTCAGAAATCAAAAATATGCTTGTCTTGTCTTCTTTTTCCATGGAAAATAATAAGAATCAGCATTTATATAGTGCTTTTCATACACATTGTATCCCAAAGTGCTTTGCAAGCAATGCTAGACTGGTAGTGAAGTGACTGAATGTGTAGTGGCAGCCATTTCACACATTAATACCCACACAGCCTTGGACAATTGCAAGACCTGTTTTATGGGAAGGAGAATGTTAGCCAGGACAGTGGGGTCAAGTAGTGATCATGGTGCTGGCAGACCCAGATCTTATATCTCACAGTGATCTGCTCATATTTCTCCCCTTCTGTCTTCCCCCTTCCCTGAATATAGTAGTACCTTGCAGGAGTGGCCTTCTCAGTCCCCCTCTGGTATTCATTCTTTACTCCTTCTCCCTACCAAAAACTGGTGAGCTCATCACCCTTCTGCATCATGAATGTGGGTAGTACAGTACCCGGGTTTTTTGACATATCAAAAATCAACACATTTTTCCTGTAAGTCAGGCTGATAGCAGCAGGGAACAAGGGGAAAGAGGGGCTTTCCTATCCTTAGAAGATCTTGGCTAACTTTGATTAGGCACTATTAAATTACAGGTGTGTGCACCATTATGCACCTCATTTAATAGTACCTAATCATAGGTGGCTTAGTTCTTATATGGGTAAGAAAGCCTATTTTTCCCCTTGTGCCATGCTACTATCAGTCTGGCTTACCAGAAGATCACATTTATTACTAATATGTAAAAATAACATGGGAGACTGTACTAACCACATTCATGATGAGGAAGTGTAGTGAGCTCACAAGTTGTTGGTGTGGGAAGCAGGTAAGAAGAATGAATGCCAGAGAGTTACTAAACAGGCCATTCCAGCAGGGTATAGCTATATTCAGGTTAGGGGAAGACAGAAAGGGAGGATGTTGAGGAGATCGTTGTGAGATCTGAGATGTGGGGCTGCCAGCACCATAATCACTACCTGCCTGTGGATGAGAACAGCCAGTGATGACAAATACTGAGAGTGGCAGGGCTGCACCTAAACTGTTACTTGAATTCAGTGTAGAGAGATTACCCTTGGGTGGGGAGTGGGGATGTTGATGTTTGTTAGGACAATATCAAGGGAGCTGTGTATAGCTCATTCAAGATTCAGAAGTGTGGTATCCAGGAAACTCACATTGTGGAGTAGGGCACAAAAAAGTACTGGAGAAGAATTGCTGGGAACTGTCCTATGGGGTTCTGCAGATCACAGATAAAGGAGGAGACCAGCAGTGGAAGTCGTGTGGATTCACTCAAGGCATTAGTATGCCTCTCCTGCTAATAATGTTGTTATCCATAGTAAGTGCAGCCGTTATGAAGTCATGAACAGCAGTTTTTCCTGTGAGTCCTGATGCTTATTGCTTAACCCTCCAGGAAGAACTAGTTGATGGTTAATGAGGTGGGAAAAAACACAACATGGGGACTGTATATACTGCCTTCACTGCGCAGAAGGGTGGTGATCCACTCAATGTTTACTCTGGGAGCAGAAGTCAGACATTGAGAAAGTGGACTGGAGAGTGATTTGAGAGGCATTGTTTTTCAGTGCCAGCTGTTGAAGCATATCAGTATAGGTGTGTACAACTCTCTGAGATACAAGATTACAATCTGAGGAGTGACAATTCTCTTCATGAGACTGCAATCTCATATGCGGCCCCAGGCAGTACTAAGGACAGAGTATGGATGGTGGGGTGTTCAACAGAAGGCAGGTTAGGTGCAGGCAGTTCACGTGGAAAAAAAACTACAAGAGAAGCTTATTTGTAGATTACCAAGAAAGCATGAGCTTTGGAATTGGCCAGACCAGTACTTTGCTACAAATTTCAGGGTATCCCATAACCACTAGATCATCAGGTATTTGAAGTGTTTACTGTACTGCAGTTTGCCAAAGAGACAGTCAGCTGGATTACAAAACATTTTCAGCAAGTTAAAGTAAACAAAATGAACAAAACCATAGCCTAACATGTGTACTGATCAAAATAATCCATATGTTATCACATGGTGTTGATCATTCTGCTGAAACAATTCATAACAAAGGGGGAAAAAGAACTAGTTAGCACTATAGGGAGCCATGTGGGTCTCTGACTCTGGCTCCAAAGATATCATCATGACTCATCACTTAACACACTTGGCAGACATTTTAAGGAGCAAGCAAGGCTGTTTTTTGAAAACGAAAGGCTGATGTTTATATTTTTCAAAAGCTACGAAACTGCATTTATGGTGTTTACATAAATGTAGTTTTAGCATAAATGTAAACAGCAGGCTTTACTTTACCTCACTATGAAGCCAGATTTTGGAGTTTTCAGTTTTAAAAAACTTCTTGTCTGGGTACCCATTAAATTGGAACAGACTGCATGCATGTGGCATGTGTGCAAAAATCAAGTGGTCACTGATAATAGCACACATAAAAGTTAAGTGACTTCCTCAGGATCACACAGTATACTGTACAAGTGGGTGTTGAGATTCAAACCCAGTTCTTAAGGTCTCCAGGTCTTCTGGTTTGCAGTTCAGTGTCTTTAACCACTAAGCTATAATGCCTGCATACATATGGTTCACTTGTACTTCAAAACAAAGCTGCATACATCTGCATGTATGTGGCATGCTTATAGCGACTGATATACTTTTTAGTTTTCTTGTCCCCCCTCTTCTCAGCTGCACAGCTGAACTGTATCACACGTACAGTACCAATGGAAACACATGTGGTCCTTCCTACCACCAATACACACACTTACCCACAAAACTACTTCTCTCTGGCGTGTACTCCTACTATTTTCTCTCCATAGTTTTGAATGCTTCTATGCAAACAGACTTTAAGGGGCAAACACAAAAGTGGCAATAACTTGACACCCCCAACCCCCATGACCAGTTCCTCCACCCCATGCACATACACTTTAGTGGGTGCGATCATACTTCTACAGACAACCCACCAAGTAAAGATATAAGTAGAGAGTCTCTTATCTGAGTACTACAGAGCCAGAGGTAGGAGTCTTTAAGAGATGAAGCCCATGGGTCAGAGTGCTGGGGCATACACCTTTGAAATGAACTGACTTATGTTTTATTACTATTTTATACATTATGAGTTGGAGAATAATGAAGGCCACTGTTCTACAAACAAGGCCCTTCTATTAATGATGTACAAAATAGTAATACAAAATTACCCTCATTCATTTAAATGGGGCACACCCCTGCACTCTCCTTTGCCCTATGTCATAATGTGCCTGAGTGTAGGGATGTGGAGGTCAGCTTCACTGGGGGGCATAAGCCTGACTATAGTGGGGCTCCAGTAGTCTGTGTGTACCATACCACTCAACTGTCCCTGAATGCAAGGGGTAGCCCTCATTTTACCCCTGAGAACTGCTCTGCCCTTCATCCATCCCTCTTGGAAAATATGCTGCTCATAAAGAGGATATCCTATTAATTTAAACAACTTCATAGAGTGGGCACCATTTCAGATTTCAGCAGTGGATAACCAAAAACTAGTGGAGGCCCTGTGTTAGTTAGCCCCTAGGAGGCAAGATCTGAAATGTCTGGAACATCTCTAAAAGGTAATACTTATTTATTGTAACTGAAAAATGATATGTAAATCAGGAAAAATTCAAAATGCATAAGATTCATCTGTCTATATCCTACAGCAGTGGATCAGATTTGGGCTTAAACCTACCCATTTACTAACCAAATTTTGGATATTTGCTATTTTGCAAATTTTTTCCTGCCTGAATTTCTGACCCCTCCCACACCAAACAAAAACCCCAGTTTATCTCCCCAACTCCATTCCATATGTGTCATGGAGCCACCCAAAGGCACAGAAACATGAAAAACACATCATTATTTCAGTCCTTCCTCCTTCCCCAATCAACCTGTAAAAAAAAAATTTACTTTTGCTTACCCGGCCATCTGGCCAGAACCTGTGTCCTAGCCCAGTGTGCCACCAGTCCAGGTTTAAGTCTGCTCCTCCTTCATCCTTCTGCCAGAAGCTGAATGCTAGAACCGGCCATCCCAGGTCCTCAACGTGGTCTGCGACCAAGTCACCTCACCAACCAAACCCACCCAACCTGTGTTGTTTACTTCTTGCTTGGCTGCTGCCATGGATGCTGCCACACCGTACTGATCAAGGTCTATGAAGGCCATCTACACCACTGTCACTGCTGCTGTGAGGCCTAGCTTGCTGCTGTGGGTGGGCCACTTTGTTTTTTTTTGGAGGTGACCTTGTAAAGTAAGAATGTAGCCTACTGTCAAGTTAGCTTCTAGCTCACCCCCAGCCCCTTCAGCCACCAAGGGAGATGGAGACTTACTAAGAGTAGACTAATAAAACTATGCCACCACACCACTGCTATTGAGAGTGCAGTGTTCACTGACTCCTCCAAGCTGTAGTGTGCAGCCTGCCTTCTCTGTGGTGGGAAAGACAGTGTCCCATTTGTGTGACTCGAGTGCTCTTGCTTGGCTGGAGCTCCTCCATGTCATGTGTGATGGCACTTCGGCTAATAGGTAGAGAGAATGGAGAACACAATACAGACACAGTCGAGTCAGGAGTGCACCTGCAGAGATCATGTGATGCATTTGGCTGGCTAGCCACGGCTCCCTTAAGCTCCCGCTCTCTCTCTATACAATTTGCTCAAATTAATAGTTTTAGAGTTATTTACGCGGAGCCTACCTATCTGGCATCAGCTCTCAGTCTCAGTGGAAGCTCTTTCAAGCTCTTTTGGACTGCCAACGAGATTAGCAAGCTGAAAATGGAGGCTGAGATGAGAGCGGCCCTTCCTAAACACACACCACCGGTCTCACCTGACAAGCAAGCCAAGAAAGTGAGGCCTCAACAGCAAGCATCTTCAGCTAAACAACTAAGTGCCCTCTCTGCCCCACTGCCATTAACTGAGGAGCATTTCCTACAGGAAATACTGCCATTTAAGGAGACATTATCAGATATAGCAGCTGAGCTTAGAAACCTCCATAGTGAAATGGTCGATCTTAAAGTCAGGACAACAGATAACGAGGAGCTCACCCACTCCCTGGAAACATGGCGCAACAAGGCTGACCCTGAGCTAACAAAATTAAGGCAGCAAATATCCAAACTACAGCTGAAGACGGAGGACCTAGAGGGTCGTAGCAGGTGAAACAACATTTTAATTTTTGGCCTACCCGAAGGGTCGGAAGACTCCTCTTCCATTACTTTCGTACAGTCACTCCTGGTAAAGATTGTGGGACCCTCACCACATAACACTACCTACCTAATTGAATGGGCACATAGGTCATTGCATCCAAAACCAGAGGCATCAGCCCCACCTAGACCAATGATCATCCGCCTGCTGAATTACCTGGAAAGGCAACATATCCTTTTAAAAGTTAGAAAATTGCAAGCCATTTATTGGGAGGAGAAAAAACTGCGCATTACCCAAGATTTGCCGCTCGAAACTCGCAAGCGAAGAGCTACTTTTCACCCTGTGGTCAGCAAGCTGATAGCAGCTGGTATCAAATTTAGAATGGCCTACCCTGCATGTTTCCAGGTTTCAAAGAGGGCAAGTGGCAATCATATGAGTCAGCCACTCAAGCCCAGGCCGATCTAGCAAAGAAGCTGCCCTCCCTGTTTAAGACCCCATGAAGCAATGCAATATAAATATCTGGAAGTGACACTAGCTGCTTTTACACTCCTTTGGTCCTCCTTTTCCTTCTACTATGCTGTCCAAGCTTTGTTTCACCATTTTCTCTTTCCTTTTTTTTTTGAGATTAGTGTTGCCTACCTGAATACCATTAAGACTGGAGTGGTTCCTATGGGATGCCTGATCATTCCTGGTGGTTATTCAGCAGGATCGGAACCTAACAAGTGCTAAGGGAGCCCTGCGCAATGGAGATCTGTGCAGCATTGTGCTGACTTACAGGAGGACTCTTTTTTAAGAGCTGCTTGTTTCAAGGGGGCTGGTGTATCGTCGCTCCACCATGGTGTCTGTCCACTGCCATCTAGTGTCCCAAGGGAAACAACCTGCTTTCTGTGGACCGGACCAATCATTTAGTATTGCTGATGCCAAGCTGCCCTCTATTTGTTTTACTCTCTTGCTGTTGTTTAGACTATCTAAAGCTTTTCGTTTTGATCTCTTACTTTCTCCCTTTAGTTTTCCCTACTGTTCCATGAATGATTTCAAGCAAACTTCTATTAATTTACTGAGATGCATGTCTCCCACTCTGTTCCCTACTGTTTTACTTTTCATTCTTACATCCTCGGAGGGGTGTTTTTTTTTTTCTCTTTCTTTGTGGTCTTTCTCTCTTTGTATTACGGTGGTGTTTTGTAGGCTGGTGTCGAAGGTGGGCTCTGGGGGGGAGAAGGGGAGGGGGGATAGCACTGGGTTAGGCATGACCAACCATGTGTACTGGTATATGGGGGGGTACCCTAGTCTCTCTCATGAGTGCCAGCACAATTATCATCATGTTAGGTTTAAGTGTATGGTCTCTTGAGAGTTGTACTACGATAGATACTTTGAGGGGTGAGAAATATGATAACTTTGGACTGGTTAATACCTTTAGGTCACTCCCGAATGCGCCTAGGGTACCAAAGGGACTCCTACCAAGTAAAAGTGTTACAAATAGTCTATGTTATGGGCTCTTAAGTAGAATGATTGTTGTAAATAGTTATCAGTGGGTAAAATATGAGGGGAGGGAAATCTTGACTGAGGTTGTTCCAATGCTCGTTGTTGTAACATTTGTATGGTGCTTACAGGTTGTGTTACATGTTTATTGTTCTAAGTCTTCATTAACTGTTTATGGGAAGTTAAGGAGCATCAACTCCATCCTATTGAAGGGTTGTGGGTACGGGGAGGGTGCTGTGGTGTATATTTTTCTACTTAGTAAAGAGGCTGTACAGGAGGTACGGGAAAATGAATGACCAATGGTATTAAAAAGTTTGTAACATGGAATGTGAGGGGAGCTCGTGTATCCAACAAAAGAGTTAAAATACTTAAACACCTAGCTCTGTTGCAAGCTAAAATCTCTTTTATTCAAGAGACCCACCTCCTACCTGGGGAAGCTATTAGCTTGCGCAGACGGGAAGTCGGACAAGTTTTTGCTTCGGGCATGTTGACAGCGTCTGGGGAAACAGCTATCTTAATTCACCAGTCAGTTGTTTTTCAGGCCAAGACAACCATCATGGATCCATTTGGGAGATACGTATTAGTCCATGGCCTTTTAGACCATATTGAGGTGGTTTTAGAGAGCGTATATGGTCCTATCAGAGGGAACCCTGATTTTTTCCTGGATTTATCAAGCAAGTTGCAGATGTTCATGTCTCTACCACTAATACTTGGTGGAGACTGGAACTTACCCCTACGCAGGATCTGGACAGATCCAATCACTCATTTAAACCTCTTTCCATTGCTCAGAGGGAGCTCTCCGACTTCTCAGAATCCACTGGGTTATGTGACCCATGGAGGCTACAGAACCCTGTGACTCGTACTTTCACCTTCCAATCCATGGTACACTCCTCATTGTCCAGGTTAGACTATATATTACTTAGCCATTCACTACTGCACGGTCTATGTGACTCTGCTATAGAACCAATTGTTATTTTGGACCATGCAGCAGCTTGGGTGACCATTGCATTAGACTGGGATTTCCACAGAGACCCAGTCTGGCGGTTAAATATGCAACTTCTGAAAGAAGATTATATCATTGCCAGAGATTCAGATTTGATTCAGGTATTTCTCAGTCACAACCAGGGATCTGTTGCAAGGGCAGACCATGAGTGGGGTGCATTAAAATGCTATTTGAGAAGGGAGTTTATCAGACTTGCCTCCACCTGTAAATGGAAAGAGAAGCCGCAGCCACTTCACTTTTAGCTCAAATTAAAGCGTTTGAGCAATCTCCCCCTTCCCCGTCCTCATCAGATACTCTGAAAACACTTCTGCACTTAAGGAATCAGTATTCCCTGTTGCTGCAGGAGAAGGCTGAATTCACCATATTGAGAACTCGTGCAAAATACATTGAACAGGGAGAAAGAGCGAGTCATCTCTTAGCCCTACGGTTAAAGAAATTAGAAGCTTCCAGGTTAATCGCCTCCATTGAAAACCCCAATGGAGTTGTTAAAACTCACCCCAGGGATGTAATTTCAATATTTAAATATTATTTTTCCTCCCTATACAGTAAGAGTACTCTCTCCCCATCTCAAAATGAGATGTTGGATTATTTGTCCTCATCCCCCTTACCATCTCTCCCCTGAACAGCAATCCCTCTTAATCGCCCCTATCTCCCTCCAGGAAATCTTGTCTGCTATCAGTGACCTGGCACCAGATAAGGCTCCAGGCCCTGATGGCTTACCGTCAAATTTCTATAAACTGTTTGCTAAGGTCCTAGCACCAAGTTTGCTCTGTCTATATCAAAATATGCTTTCAGGACAAATATAAGACCCAACCATATTGGAAGCTTCAATCATTCTCCTTCTCAAGCCTGGTAAGCCATCACAATCCCCAGAAAGCTATCGCTCAATCTCCTTGTTAAATTGTGACATTAAAATTCTTGCCAAGGTACTTGCTAAGAAGGTAGAACAAGTCTGGACCTCTCTACTTAGTCCCAAACAAATTGGCTTTGTGGCCGGTAGAACTCCAGCAGACCACCATCGTAAACTCCAATACATTATTCATGTGGTGAAACTGTCCCCAGTTCCAATGGCACTAATCTCGTTAGATGCAGAAAAAGCATTTGATAGAGTAGATTGGAATTTCTTGTGGGCCACACTGCGAATTATGGGTTTCCCTAACCTATTTATAAGATGGATCCAAGCCTTATACCTCTCCCCTAGAGCCAGAATACACTGTGATGGAGTAGTATCCAATGCTTTTCCCCTCTCCTCAGGCACGCGACAGGGTTGCCCACTCTCCCCCTTCCTATTTAACCTATATTTAGAGCCCCTCATCAGGCGCTTGAACTCCTCCCCTCTAATTGCCGGTATCCCTATAGGTAACAGTACCCCCAGAATTTCAGTTTATGCTGATGACATACTCTTTCATCTCTCGAATCTGGTTCCCTCCTTAAAAGAAGCCCTGGTAATAATCGATAATTTTAGCAAATATTCAAACTATAAACTTAACATTGGTAAAACTGACATTTTTCCCCTTAACCATGTAACATATAGTTCGGCCTTCAGTCAATTTGGTATGAAATGGACATCACGCTCCATTAAATATTTAGGGATTTATATTACCTTGGATCCAACTCTGTCGCAGAAGCTTAATCTGGAGGACTTATGGCATAATATTCAACAAGATTTAACAAGATGGAAAAATCTCCCATTCTCGTTCTGGGGCAGAATTAACACTATTAAGATGAATGTTTTACCCAGATTATTCTACCCTTTAAACATGCTGGACATCTGGTTACCGTTATCCTTTTTTCAACGTATCCGCTCAGGGATTAACTCATTTATATGGCGTGATAAAACAATCAGAAGATCTTATACCAAATTGTTCCAGTCTAAGGATCTCAGAGGACTTCGTCTCCCCAACTTTCTATTTTATTACAGGGCCTCCCATTTACACAAATGTAGGAAATGGTTATCTCTACCTGATTCTCTTACTTACCATGGATACACCCCACTATGGTTACAAATGGAATTAGATTTGCTCATGTCTCATAAAATAGCTCCAATATCTCTTTTCTACATATTAAAAAAAAAATATACACAAAGCTTTTTACTCCCTCCCAATTGGCACTTCTTTAAGAGTTCTTTCTCAACTTTTTAGGTATCTCAAAGTATCCCCAACTTTAGATTTTTCCCAACCTTTATGCACCAACCCGAACCTCAAAATAGGTAACACTATTATAACTGGAAGATGGTTGCCAATTTCTCCTGAACACACTGTTGCTGATTTTTATTCACAGGAACATATCCTGACCACAGAAGAGATTTTATCTACGTTTGGCTTGCTGTCATTGGCAGCTTTTAAAATTCTCCAGCTTAAACATCTTCTAATCAAAACGTTTGGGTGTAAAACCAAAACCTCCCAGTTTGCTGAATTCTTTCAGTAAATCTCTACTTTGATTAATAAACCGCATGGTATCTCAAAGTTGTATGGTCTACTTTACACCTTTCCACAAACCCCGTCAGCTGCTGGTTCTAAAATCTGGCAAAGACTCTTCCCGAACAAAGATGTTAATTGGCAACGTATATGGAGGGACTTATATACATACCATACTCAGGATCGGTACAGGATAATGCAATACTGCATTATGAATAACCTTTACCACACCCCCATTAAACTGGCACAAATGAAGCGCATATCCACTGCTACATGTTCCAGGTGTAACAAAGAGGAAGGTTCACTGTTGCATATTCTATGGTCATGCGACACAGTATCTCCTCTATGGAAACAAATAGAACTAACTTTGGATCCGGTGCTGGGGTTGCAGGGTCTTTTCTCTCCAGAGATTTGTGTTTTCAGTGATTATTCCGAGATCCAAGTGAGGGAGAAAAGATACCACTTGGCCCTAATTTCAATGGCAGTTAAAAAACTGGTACTCAGACATTGGAAGGACCAAGCCCCAATTTCATATACGAAGTGGCTGCATGAAATGTCTTTTGCACTTCGTGTTGAACATCTAATAGCACAAGTGAACCACCGTCAATCCTCCTTTAAGAAGAAATGGGGAAAATGATATGCCCTCTATCTGAATTGATAGGGGTACATGAGTTGGGTCGCGTGCCTCTCTCCCTCACTATTTTCTCTTTTTTGTTTTTTTATGTCGCTTCAAAAGAGAGGTATATCCCCTCACTGGGTCACCTCTCTTCTTATGTATTACTTCTCACCTTCTTCATTTTACACACTAGTATAGCCCTGTGAATTGGTATTTATATACACCACAGCATGGGGGTGGGGGAGGGTGGGAGGATGTTTAGAATGTTAAATTTAATTTTTGGGGATTTATATTTTATTGGAATGTTGGTCTTTTTGTCTTTATTTCTTCCCTTTTACTATTAACTGTTATGTTATCTCGTTGGGATGTTAATTCTCTGTTTGACTATACTGTGTTATGGCTTTTCAAAACAATAAAATATATTAAATTAAAAAAAAAAAAAGGAGTGCACCTGCAGCATAAGCATAACACAGGCCAGGAGGGCACTTATTGTGTAAAAGACTAAATCCAAATTTAATGACATTATTGCCACATCTTAAGAACAATCTAGGCATAAATGTGAGGTGGTGGGAACTGCCCCCTCTGCCCTACTTAAATGGCAGTCCTGCTTTATACTAAAAAAATAATTCTTAGGGGCTAACATCAGTACAAGTAAATGCAATGGTCTCCACTGTGTTCTAAGGTACTGGACCAGATTTTCAAAGGCCAGAGAATGATGCAGGGTGCTTACATCAAAAACAACTAACGCAAGGAACAGGATGCGTTAAACCTTGTACCAATTCTGATTTTCAAATTTTGCTTGCATCAAAAACAGGTCTGCATGTGCCAGAGTGGCTTTTGCCATGCTTGCACAAAACAAAAAGCTGCGTCATGTTGGAAGGGATGCCTGCATCACTGTAATAATGCACCACCCCCTTATTTGGAATTTGCAAGGAATGTGAGTCCTGTCCTTCTGCCTAAGGGACATTACAGCATGTAAAGCAGCCCACAGCAGGTGGTCAGACCTGACCATGCTACTGTTAAGGGTCCATATACTCCTGCAGGACTAATTTAGAACATTTGGGGGGCTAAGTCTTGGCTATTTCATTTGCAGTATTTTTTTAAATATCTTGTCCTTTGCATCATTTTTACTGAACTTGCACCATTTTTTTGATTCAGCTTGCACCATTTTTTTGACTCAGCTTGCACCATTTTTTTGACTCAGCTTGTGCCATTTTTTTACTCAATTTGCATAATTTTCATTCCTTGAGTCATTTTTTGGACTCAGCTTGCACCATTTTTGACTCAACGTGCATTATTTATTTTGGTGCAGCTTGTGTCATTCTTATCCCTTGCATCATTTTGTTTATGTAGGGGACCTTTTGCATCCATTTGGGGGACTTTGTCACAGACAATGCTTTTCTTGCAAAATATGGTGCACAGAATTTGGCGCACCTAGATCTGACACAAACTGGTTGTTTGATGCAGCTTGCATGGATCTAAGGGCCCTTTGAAAATCCTACCCACTATATCTCCATGTTTCAGGATGTGTCCCAATCATCATGAGGGTTGGGGTCCCTAATTGTACTTCATTTTGAGGGTTCACGTCCCTCATTTCAGTGACAAAATGTGAGGTATGGTGCATGCTTCCAAGACCCTATTCAGTACAAAGAGTGCTGAGCATGGTCATAGTGTATATGCCCCATACAGAATGACAAAGGGAAAGTAAATGAGCTGTAACAGTCATGGATAAACATATTTGTAGAACTAAATATGCATAAAGGGATTTGTATGGCCCAAAACAAAAAGGTCAGGCTTCACTGCAGAAGCCCCTCTTCGCACATCTGGAATGGGGGATGTTGGTTGACTATATCCTAGGCATTTACTGCAGTAAGCAAACAATGCTTTACAAATTAATGACAATTTAATGACAAAAATCAAAAGCAATTAAACAACTTGCAAAAGGATCAGAATTAATGAGTTTACCTAGTTTTAATGGAAAATCAATGAAAAGGGTATTTTAATGACTAATTGCTAGTAGTAGTATCAGAAATAGAAACTGATGTATTTTTTTAGATGAGATTTGCACCAGCTTAGTTGCTGCACACATGGCAAGCGTGCAACCTGTCAACTTGTTGTGATTTTTTTTATTGAATATGCTTTATTGTGTTTTCAATTATTTCAGAAAACAACAACAAACATGGATCAAGTACATAAGACAGTAATCAGTAAATACAAAACAATGCAACATACTAGAACTACATCCCCAGCTTTACCACTCCCCCATCCCCAAACCCACCACCCTCTTCATCCCAGAGCACATCTCTTTTAAATGAAGCAAGGTCATTCTTAGGGTAGCCAGTGAGATCCATAAATAAAAGTGGAATGAGGGGTCATCCATGGGACCACAACGCGAGCTGCCCCGTCCTGTACACTGCACAGAGAATAGACTGAGAAGGCACCATCGAGGATCATGTGGCGGTGACCAAAAGATCTTGGTCTAGGATTTGCTTGAGGCCTATCTGAGACCAGCATAAGTTTATGTAACATTTCTAAACCTTGACTATAGGAGCTTCCCCTCTGATGGATCTTTGCACTATGCTTCTCTACTGCTAGGGCTTGTATGAGCTCTTTATACCATTCTTCATAGGAGGGGGTCTCTCAGTAAGCAAATGTCTAAGGAATACTACTTTCATAGAAAAAGAGATAAGGGCCATCTGAACTTTAGGGTGTTTTGTTGGAAGAGAGAAGCAGTCCTCGATGTGATTTTTAAATGATGTTCACACCAGCTTAACTGCTGCATTCATATCAAACATGCAACACACCAACATGATGTGATTTTTAGAAGATGTTCACACCAACTTACCTGCTTCACACATGTCAAGCTTGCAGCATGTGCACCTGATGTGCTTTTTGGGCCTGGTCTGCGAAGATTCATTTTGTGTATGTGAACCACATGCAAACATTGAACAATTAAGCATGTGGCATGCATTCTGCATGTATGCAGCACCTTTATATTTCTGAAAGGGTAGGCTGGAAGTGCAACTGGTTATTTGCCGGTCGGTGTTAACTGATACTATCCCAGGTGCTAGGTGTTGGCAGTCAGTCAGGTTTGAGGGTTTTCCTAACCAATTTTTTAAGCATGACAACAACAGTGGATCAGCTCTTCTGTGACTGAGTAATGCATGGGGGGAACAGAAGGGTTGGTGCAAGTTTTAGAAACTGGGACTGGATTAATGTTGGCATGGGGAATACCGGATTAGTGATATGATACTAAGGTAAGGCAAAGGCCATATATGATTACCTTTGGGATATACTAAGATAGTAATATAGTATAGTGATGGAAGGTACTTAGGGTCCCTCCTGTCCAGTCATCCTGATGTAGGTAGAGGCTAAATCTAACTGGAGTATCAACATATATACAAGCATAACAGCCATTCTCCTGCTCTGTAAACCTCAGAATCATTCTCCTTCTGGAATCTTTTTAGTGTACTTCAAAACCCTGAACAAGGCTAGCTTCTGTAACTCTACAAGATGGGCTATCCCACATTTTAACCAAATTCAGTGAGAAGCAATGCATTCTAATGATTCCCCTTACCCAACCTCTCCTCATATTTGAGTCCATGTCCTCTAGTTCTATTAACATTCACCATATCAAACATCTCTGTATACTCCATTCAGTATATTTCTTTCATTATTTGAATGGAAATGATGTACTGCAGCAGGTGGTGTTGGTACAGTAGCCCTGCAGTGGGCATACTCTCCTTGGCTGAAAATAACCAGATCAGTACCCCAACAAGGTGTCTGAGAACACTGTGCTTTTGGAGATGCCATCTTTCAGATGCAATTTTACTCAAATGTCTTGTCATCCTGTTCTGATGGTTGCTCAGAAAGACAAGGCGTCTTTATTTCTCAGATGCCCTTTCCATGGGGCTCCGAGCATTGTACTGGGCAAACATATTAGATACAGTAAACATGAGATAAACACAACAAACATATCAAAAATTAAGAATTCTAGATACAGTAAATTACAGCTAGCCACTAATTCTAGAAATGGTTATTTCCATTAAATTAATGAATTATGTAAGGCTATATACAAGGTTAAAGAGATAGTATTTCATGGACCCTTTAAAGGTCCTCACCATGCTCATAGAGTAAATGTGCACAGGTAACACATTCCAAAGCACTGGTGCACTCACCAGGAATGACCTGTCCCCAAAGAGCTTAGGCTTGGACTGGGGACAGGCAACAAGCCAGTATCAGTTGAGTGAAGAAGACAAACAAAGGTAAGTGGTGTCAGAAGATCTTATAAACAGCTAGGACACAAACCATGTAGATCCTTGCATACCAACAAGCATATATTGAAGCTGACACATCACCAAATTAGCAGCCAGTGCAGTTCACACAACAATAAATTAATATGATCTCTACAGGATGTCCCTGAGATAAAATGTGCTGCAGCATTCTGGACTAACTACAGGCAGTGCATCAGACTCCCAGATAAACTTAGGTAAAGAGCATTATAGTAATCCAGCCTGGATGTGATGAAGGCATGAAGTACCATCACCAGATCACAAGGCACTAGGAAAGGTTTGGTGCTGGCAATGTTTTGAAGATGGAAAAATCCACTACAGACAACTTCCGACACTTGACTTGCTAAGGTCAGCTTAGAGACCATAATGATCCCCCAGATTCCTAACCATATCCACAACTCCAAGACCAGCACCATCTAACGATGGTAACCAAGTGTAACTGTCTGTCATAGCCAACCCTTAGTGGCCTGATTTTATAATCATTATGTCAGCCTTGTCTGGGTTGAGACTTAATGAGCTGGAGACCATCCCGTAACTGATCTCTTTCAAACAATGACACAGCACTGAATCAATATTTGCCTTATCAGGTGCATGACAGGTATAGTTGGGTATCATCTACATAGCAGTGAAACTCCAACCCATACTTTCTGATTATCTCACTCAGGGACAATGTGTACACAGCAAACAACATGGGGTGATGATCAAGCCTTGAGGTACACCACCGTCCAATGCAGACATCAGAGATGGAATTAACCAAGACTAATGTGCCTGCTGCATTCTTTCAGATTGATAGGACTCAAACCAGCAGAAAACAGAGCTGATGAGACCCACATAGTGCCTCAAGAGAGCCAACAGAACCTCGTGGTCAACCGTGTCAAAGGCTGATGAGAGGACAAGAAGGACAAGAATGGAATGAAGCCTTCTATCTCTTGTCATGAGGAGATCACTGAACACCTTGATGAGTGCCATCTGAGTGTTCAGATGTGGCCAAAATCCTGAAAGAAGAGGCTTATAAAATTCATATCTTTCCTGGTAAGCCTTGGACTGTGTCACTAATGTCTTCTCAATTACCGTTCCCAAAAATGAATATTGAAGACAGGCCTGTAATTCAGAAGGATATCAGGATCCAAATATGTTTTCATTAGAAGGGGGCCTGACCACAAACCCAGAACCTCCCACTTGCTAGTGAGCAGCAGGGTGGGCCCTGGGTTCAATTGACAGTTAGTGGGATGCATTTCTAGGATCTCCAGGACCACCTCATCATCTAACAAGCATTTGTCAATGCTGAATGTTTGCTTGCTGGCACTGGCATTGGTAGGATTGGCAGTGAAGTACTGAATTGATGGTGACCCAGCCCCACCATGCAGAGAGTGACAGGCATTGGGATGTGCCTTTGGGTTGTTGGCCATAGTGCTCATGCCATTTCACCTCACCCTACCCCACAGAGATTGACAAGTGCTGCAATGTGCCTTGGGGTCTTTGGGCCTTACGCTCACCCCATTCCATAAGGAAATATATTGACATAGGTGCAGTGTAGGAGAATGAGGTGAAATTTGGGACCAAAGAGTCTAAGGCACACCTTGACACCTGTCACTGGCTGCAGGGTGGGGGGGTGGAATGGCTTGAGCATTACAGCCAACTATGGCAAGTCATACTCCGACACCTGCCAGTCTGTACAGGGTGGGGCAGTATGGGTGGAAACCCTAATGGCAGGGCATTTGTTGCTATTTTCACTCCACATTTTCATAATGGGCCATTTGTGACCCCACCTGATGAACAGTGACACTATGAGTTTGTTTGCCAATAGGTGATCTTGTACAGTGACTGTGCATTTTGGTGCCACAGTTGCGAAAACAGATTTCAGGTAGGATGTGAAAAATGACAGCTGCACTGTTCATAAGGAGGTGTGAAAAACTGGCATTGTTGAAAATCTGGAGTTAAAATATGAGAACTTGGTGACATCACGAACGTGCATAGAAACTGCACAATGCATGCCCGTAACGCAATTATTTTGGGGATCTGTATAACCAAATTTTCAACATAGGCATTTTGGGAACTCCGGTCATGGACAGTGTTATTGTAATTTTGTTACTCTGAACCAAACATTGATTTCCCACAGCCACCGTGCCATTGTGCTCCACATGTGTGAAAACACATTTCAGGCAGGATATGGAAAATTACAGCTGTACTGTTCATAAGGAGGTGTGAAAAAAGGGCAATGTTGAAAATCTGGAGCGAAAATATTAAAAATTGTCAAAGTTATGGGCATGTGTTGATACTGCACAATGCATGCTCGTAACACGGTCATTTTTTGGAATTTTTCCACTAGATTTGCAAGATAGGGTTTTTGGGACCCCATCTCATGAACAGTGGCATTATCATTTCATTAATCAGTCCCAAAAGGTGATTTCATGCAGACAGTGAAATGACCTTTCAAGCCTGAGTAATGAGATGACAGTGCATGTGTTCATGAGGTGGGATCCCAAGCACCCCTTGTTGAAAATTTGGAGGTGAAATTCAAAAAATTGGCTGAGATATGCTCCAAAGTTGAACCCCATCCCATTTATGCCATTATACAGCTTACCAGCATTTCTTCAGTTCTTGATTGGCTTTGAAGAGTCCAGACATGTTGCTTGTCTACTGAAGATCATTATGCTGACCTCCAGAGGTAAGTATGGGGTGAGGGGGGTGTGGGGGAGGTGTGGTGCTCAGAGGGTGGTGTGGGTTGGGGCCCCACAGTGAGGAACCATTTCCTTTTTTTCAGGTATTAAAAAAAACCTAAAGGAACACCGTGGACAGGTTTCTTTTTTTTTTTTTACAGGTGTTGTGCACACTGGGGTGGGCTCCTAGTGTGCCCCATGACTTTTGTGGGGGTGATGTTGGCCACACTGGGGTGGGCTTCCAGTGTGGCATAGAATGGGGACAGGGCCTGGAACATGTTAACGATGGTTGGCTTTCCTTATGGGGAGGCACACTGGGGTGGGCTCTGAGTATGCCACACAATCTTGGGGTGGAATTATTTAGTATGCTGACAGGGGGATTGGGCACCCCTGAAGTCAGCTGTATACACAATGTGTGGTAGGCAGCAGTGGCAGCTACTGCCTCCATGTTTATTGAAATACTTCTCCAGAAAAGGCACGTTGGGAGACATGTTATTGTGCCGCTGCATGACAAGCTTGTCTCTCATTTTACAGCGGCACTTTCCTTACATGTGTTGACCATTTTACATATTTCTTATGTGAGCACCTGAATGCTGGCTTATTGGGGAATGAGGGACGCACCTACTAATGTGTGCCCTGCATTCGCCCACACTGATCCACCTCCAAAATCTGCTACTACCACAAGATGTTGGCTGGCACGCAAGCACAGCAAGTCAACATAAAAATGGGGAAAACTCCACCAAGGAAGGCTGACCATCTTGGTCTAACACTAGTACAGCACTTGTACACTAATACTGCTGGCTCATGACAGGACACTTGAGAAGCTCCCATCTAAAACAGAGGACACATTTGATAGAAAGGACCAATTAAACTCATTCAAGTCCTCAGCAGTAAAAACGTTACTGGACTGTAGATGTGGGGAGTTAATAAACCTGTCCACAGTGTGAAAAAGTTATGTTGATTGGCTACTTCAGCACAGCAACCATCATTACTAGGAGCTCTTTTTTTTTTCTGGGTGATTGTCTGCTGGTACTCACCATAGTGAGTTTTTAGTACCAATATGTCCTCCACTGAATGGGACCTCTGCCAAGATTGTTCCAACCTCTTTCCCATAGTCTTCAACTGCTTGTGCTGCATACAATTCCCTGGGGATCAGTAGCTGGAAATCAAGGGATGAACCTGGTAGGGTGCTATGTAGTGAAGAGCAGCAGCAAGAGCCATATCAAATCTCTCTTCCACCACCTTAAACCCATTTTCACAGCCAATATCATTCCCAAGAGGTCCAGGAATACCAAACATTCGAGAGGAGGATGTTAAAGGACATATGGCTCTACTAAAAATGAGAATGAAAATGTCCCTGATGTCCTCATTAAATTTCTCTAATTCATTAAAAACCATCAACAGATTAATCTAGTTCAATATTAGTCAGCTTGAATCTGCATCCCCCTCACCCAACAAGAATGGAAACAGGAAATACTTAATATCTTTATTTCCTAGTCAACAAACAAACGCTAAATTTGGAAGATCGTGATCATGTCCCCTTTCAGTCTTTCTTTCCTAATCTAGATAATTTTAGTATGTCTAATTTCCCATCATAGCTATTGAATTTTAAGATGCTAATTTTTTGGTGGCCCTGTGTTAAAAGTTTCAAGTTTACCACTGTCCTCATTGTACTGTAGTGGCCAGAACTGGATACAGTACTTTAGTTGTAGTCTAATCAAGGCTTTTTATAAAGAGGGAGGCTTATCACCTCTGACCTGCTCCTTAACTCCCCAACATCCCCAACATTACATTCCATTAATTTGTTTTCTTGCATATAACAGCATATTGCCTGTCTAGCTTCAGCATACTGTTGACAGTTATCTCTAGATCATTTTCTTCATTTGTGCCACCCACTAGCAGTTGATGAAATTAAAAATATGCGGGTGATCATTTCTAGATTTCTGTTTCTCACACTTGAGAAAATAATGCAGATTTTTGGCAACTTTTTTTGCAACTTAATACTTAAAATGTGTTTCCACAATTTGTGGAATTGCAGAATTCTTTGATTCCACAAGTTGTGGATGTGCAGAATTTATTTTCAACAGCAGTGAATGTGATGTGAAGGAGAATAGTATAGAATCAGTATGGGTCAAAATAATACTAACAGAGAAAACAGTCTTACCATTGGGAATTGTTACAGGCCACTGAATAGTAAAGAGGCATATAATCCTGAAATGATTCTAACAATGTAATCAGTAGCTGACAAAGGGAAACTGCTGTGTTTTGGGGACTTGAACCTACCCGGTTTAGATTGAAAATATATGACTTCCAGATTAGCCCAGGATAAACCCTTTCTAGACGTCTTTATTCAAATGGGTGTAAACACCTACAAGAGGTAATAACATTTTGGATATAGTTATTGCTGATCACACCAATCTGATAGATAAAGTTAGTGATGGGGAGACTTCATGTACCAGCGATCAGTAGATGATCAAGTTTGAAATGAAAAGCAACACTAAAAAGGTAAACAGTACAACCAAGGAGAAGGGTTTTTGGTAGGGGACAGTTTATTAAAATAAATGAAAAATTGAGGAAATGGAATGGGAAAAGGGATTTTCACAATATATCAACTGAAACATGTTGGAACATTTTCAGGAATGGAATACTGGAACTACAAAACAGATTCATGTCAAGTAACAAAAAATGTATAATAAAAGGGGGAAAGAATGTGGTACACAAATAAAATTCATAAAAGTCTCAGGGTCAAAAATAAAGCCTACTAAAAAATGAAAAGCAGTCCCAGCGAAGAAAGGCTTACAAGGCATAAAACACAATTAAGATCACTAAAGCAACAACTTAGGAAGGAATGAGCTAAGATGGAATTCAAAATAGCTCATACTAAGGACAACAGGAAAGCACCATACTCATACATAAACAATAACAAAAGTAATGATAAAACAATTGGACCAGTTGTTAATGGACAGTAGAAACTGATAACCTGTTTAACGATAATTTTTGTTCAGTTAATATGACAGCAAAAGCAAGGCACTTTATTTCAGAAAGGCTGACTTCCAATAAATGAGGAACAACATAAGTAGCCTATTACTGGAAATAGAGGATGAGGAGGTAGAGAACATGGGGGACACTCAAGACAGCAATAGAAACTACCACATATCAATGTGCCAGATGGGTCAGCAAGCAAAAAGAAAAAGAAATCCTCTATGGTTTTCCAAGAAAATGGCTACCATAGTCAAAGAAAGAAAAAAAGAAGCCGTACAGCATATACCAGGAAGCCAAAACTGAGAAAGACTAGGAGTCGTACAAGGAAAAAATGAGAGAGTCTAACAAACAAATTAGAAAAGCAAAAGCCCAGGCAGGGAAAAAGATAACACAAAGGATAAAAAGAGGAGACAAATAATTTTTTAGATACATTAGGGAACGTAGGAAGGCAAAAGGGGGGATAATAATGATTGTTACCAAAGAAGGAGAATGCACCAAACATGACCTATAGAAAGCTGAAATCCTCAGCAAATACTTCTGCACTGTGTTTACCAAAGAGGACCCAGGGGATGGCCCAGCCCTAAAAAACACAACACCCCAGGACCAGGTGTAGACACTAGTGCCTTTACAGAAGCAAAAGTATGGGAGGTGCTAAATAAACTAAAATCAGACAAAGTCATTGGACCAGTCAAGATGCACCCCAGAATCCTTAAGGAACTAGGGGCAGAATTATTAGCCCCTCTGGCACTTCTATTCACAAAATCCTTACAGAGCAATGTGGTACCCACAGACTGGAAAAAGACAACAGTGGTTCCACTTCACAAATCAGGCAGTTGTGAATAGGCTAGTAATTGCAGACCGGTGAGCCTCATGTCTATAGTAGGGAAACTAATAGAGACAATACTCAAACAGAGGATCATAGCATTCCTCAAACCTTGTGGCCAACAAGAACCTAAACAGCATGGTTTTACAGCAGGTAGGTCATGCCAGACAAATCTGCTAAAGATTTTTGACTACACTACAAAAATAGTGGACGACGGTGGGGCAGTAGATGTGGTCTACCTAGACTTTAGTAAGGCCTCCGACTCGGCTCCACACAGAAGACTGGAAAAGAAGCTTGACCACACAGGGGTTGGTCCAGAAGTAGTCAGATGGGTACAGAATTGGTTACAAGGCAGAACCCTGATGATAGAGATTAATGGAACACAATCAACAGAAGACAGTGTGACCAGTGGGGTACCTCAGGGCTCACTGCTAGGGCCTCTGCTCTTCAATGTTTTTACAGCAGACATCACTGATGGACTGGAAGGGAACGGGTGTCTGTTTGCAGATGACACCAAGATATGTAACATGGTGGACACCTCAGAAGAGGAGAACAAGATGGAAACTGACCTCAAGAAACTAGAAGAATGGTCTGGAGTGTGGCAGCTGAGATTTAATGCCAAAAAGTGCAAGGTCATGCACATAGGAAAGAAAAATACAAGAAATTAGTATTTCCTAACAGGCAAAAGACTGGCAGCCTCAAACCAGGAATGAAATTTGGGAATCATAATCTCAGATGACTTGAAAATTAGTAAGCAGTATGAGAAGACAACATTGAAGGCCAACACAATGCTGGGCTGTATCGGGAGGGGAATCACGAGCAGGAGGAAAGAGTTGGTACTACCACTGTATATATCGCTGGTCAGGTCTCACCTGGAATATGGAGTCCAGTTCTGGAGGCCTCACCTCAGGAAGGACATTGACCGGGTACAAATAGCATAGAGAAAGGTGACAAAAATGATTCAGGGTCTGCAGTACATGTTCTACAAGGAAAGACTTAGGGAACTGAATATGTACTCACCTTGAAGCAGAGAAGAGAGAGATGAGACATGATTAAAACAGCCAAGTACATAAATGGCTTTAACAAGGTACAGGCATGGAAACTTTTTCATTTCAAGAAGTGCTCCAGGACCAGGAGACATGACCTCAGGCTGCAAAGAGGTAGATTCTCTGCCAACACCAAGAAGTTATTTTTCTTAAAAAGAGCAGTGGATGCCTGGAACAGCCTGACCCAAGAGGTTGTGGGGGTCAGCACTGTGGGAGGTTTCCAGAATGCATGGGATAGACACAAGGGAGCCCTGACTACAAAGGGCAACCAGAGTGTCAAACTAGGTCTAGAACAAATGGACAGACTAGATGGACCTAGTAGTCTCCTTCTGCTGTCAACTTCTATGTTTCTAAGTACTGCTTCCAGTATTATGACAGAGAATTGTGACTTTTGGAATACCTTCGATAGCTCTGAAACCCTTAAATTAATAAAAGAAGTTAAAATTAATACATCTGCAGGGCCTGACCTAATGCATCTCAGACTCGTAATTTAATCAGCACTTCCTTCAGTTGATGACATCTCTGAGCCTCACACAGGTGGTTACCACTGCTAGTCATAAACACGGACACTCCCTTGACTTAGTCTTCCTCTTAGGGATCAAAACATCTGACTTGGGGGTGGAACCAGTTGGGTGGTCTGATCATTATACCATGGGCTTCAGTTTTAGTACCCACTTTTGTAGACCTACCCCTGTGGAGATGGTCAAGTACTTCCCTTTATGAGATATAAGTTCTAATAACCTATTGGCAGTGCTTGATCTCTCATCCTTTTCATTTACAAGTAGTGACCCAGAGACCCTTGTGACAGCCTATAATCTGGCCGTCTCAGCGGCTCTGTATTCCATTGCTCCCCTCCGTGTTCTCCCTCTCTCCCTTTGCCCTTGATCCCCCTGGTTTGATGGGATTCTGAGGGAGATGCAGAAACTAGGACAAAAGTAAGAGCATTGCTGTCGGACGTCCGCTCTTGATGCCGACCACCTTAGATTGATAGACCATTTTCAAGCCTATCAATCTGCAATCACCAATAAGAAGGCAGAGTTCCTGTCCGGGGAGATTGTGGCCACTCAGAATCAACCAGCTCAGCTTTTCTGTACTGTGGACAGACTGTGCAACCCAGCCTGTCTACAGGTCTGGGAAGCCTTTTCGCAATTATAGTGCAATGAACTTGCTCGATTCTTTGCTAATAAGGTGGCTGACATCAGAGCTGTACTCCAGCCGACACATTGTATGGTCATTGCTTTTGATCAGGCTGAGGTCACTAGACCTCGATTCTCTTGGAGTACCTTCAGCCAACCGGAGTTCATGGATGTCATGCAGATTATCCAGGATGTGTGTCATACATGCTGTAGTTTGGACCCTGGACCAACATCCCTAATTTTGGGTTGTATTGATGTCATCGGTCCAGTCCTTGCATGGATAGTCTGGTGCTCCTCGGAATCTGGAGAGTTTCCTAGCTCCCTGAAAGAGGCGGTGGTGACACCGCTCTTGAAGAAAGCTACCTTGGACCCAGACTGCCATGCAAACTACAGACCCATCTCGAACCTTCCCTTTTTAGGGAAGGTGATTGAGAAAGTAGTGGCAGCTCAACTGGAAACCCATTTGACCAACCATGACATCTATTAACCACTCCAGAATGGTTTTTGAAAGAGACATAGTACCGAGACAGCACTGGTTTGGGTACTCAAGGATCCCCTGATGGCTAGAGATCAGAAGAGCCACTCCATCTTGGTTCTTCTGGATTTCTCTTCAGCATTTGACACCATGTACCATGTGGTATTGCTGGGTTACCTGAGGGACATCTGTGGTTTGTCAGGTATGGTCCTCAGGTGGTTTACATCGTTCCTCATGGGTAGAACACAGACAGTGGTGTCTGGGGTTTATTCTTCAGACCCTACCTCTCTGTCATGTGGGGTGCCTCAGGACTCTGTGCTCTCACCCATGTTGTTCACGGTGTACATGCTACCCCTTGGAGACATTGTAAGATGGTGTGGGCTGAGGTTTCACTCCTTTGCTGATGATACCCATATCTACCTGTCTTTTGCACCCGACCAGGTCGGAGCTGTCTCAGCCTTTAATAACTGTCTGAAGGAAATCCAGGTGTGGATGGATTCCAGCTGGCTGAAGTTGAACTCCGAAAAGACTGAAGTGTTGGTTGTGGACCCTGGTCACTGGATGTGGGGGGTGGGAGTTGGTTCATCCTCTGAAATTTTTCTCAGTGGCATCTCACTCCTGACCTCTGAACAGGTGTATAACCTGGGGGTAATTTTGATGAAGGGCTCACACTGTATTCACAAGTGTCAGCTGTCATCAAATCTTCCTTTTACCATCTTAGGAATATCACCAGGATTAGGCGTCTGGTTCCGTCTGGTGACCTCCCTACTCTGGTCCATGCCTTTGTGTCCTCATGCTTATAATATTGCAACTCCCTTTACTTAGGGATGCCTGGGGTAGAAATCTGCTGCATGCAGCTAGTGGAGAATGCAGCGGTCTGGCTCTTGACAGGATCTGCTTGATCCTGTCAGATTTTGCCGGTCCTGCACAAACTGCACTGGCTGTCTGTACAGTGGAAGATCACCTTCAAAGTTGGCTTGCTGACTTTTAAAGCCCTACACGGACTGGGCCCAGATTACTTGAAAGAGGTCCTAGTCCCTTACTGCCCTGGACGATCTCTCTGCTCAGCCAATGAGGGGTTGCTAGAGATTCCAAGGGTATGCTTAAAAACATCTGGGGCAAGAGCTTTTATGTATGCAGCCCCCTACCCTTTGGAATTCTCTACCCCATCGGCTATGGGAGTGCACAACTGTGGAGGATTTAATCAGTCTCTAAAAAGCATGCTTATTACACCAGGCATTCGGTAACTGACTTTTTTCCTTTTTTGGTGTATTGTTATTGTAATGCTGATGTTGTTGATGTTTGCTGTTTTTAAATTGTTAGGTGCCTTGGCTATAGATAAGGCGTCCTATAAATACATTTTATTATTGTTATATATTATATATTATTATTAATAGACTGCTGAAGGGGACACTGGAGCTGATTGCTGGGCTGTTGACATATATTTTTAATAGTTATTTTAATAAGGGCAAGTAAAAAGGATTGGACATGAGCAATTGTTGTTCCTATTCACAAAAAGGATAGTAGGTCAAGTATTGACAATTGCAGATCAATTAGTGTAATGCAAGCATCTGACAAATTAATGAAAAAGTTGTTAAACAAAGGATTGACATGAAAGATATTAAACAACATGGATTTAAGGAAAAATAGATAATGTATGACTAAAGGATTAACATTTTACGAGACAGTGAACTTTAGTATTAATAAAGTTTCAGTTGATGTGATTTATTTGGGTTTTTGGAGAGTTTTTGACACTGATATTGATACCTAATATTTTACTTGATACATTAAGGAATAAATGATTTTATAGAAGGATGGCCATGGTGAGGCAATGGCTGAACAGCAGAGTCCAACAAGTAAGAATCGGGGTAAATTGTCAAAGCAGGGAAGTGTCAGCAGTGGTGTGCCTCAGGGTTCATTGCAGGGATCAGTGCAATTTACTCTTTTCACATCTGATATTGATGAGAATGTCGAAGATTATGCACCGAAGTTCACAGGTGACACCAAAATTGGGGGGAAGGTTGACACTGCACAAAATTGTACTAAAATATGTAAGGACATTGAAGAAATGAAATAAATTCTGGTCAGATCCACCACGGCTGCATAATGAAGTTAGTGAAGTTGTGGGGAATTGTTAAGGAGGCATGGAGAAACAAAACTACTGCTGCAAATGCCATTAACTTGAGAAGGGTGTTTCATGGGCTTAAACATAAAACATGAATTGCATTTACTAAGGCCTATGATACCATTCTATGTATGACTTGCAAACAAGTTGGGTAGCCTGGGAGAGGGTCACAAGGTGGTAAACTGGGTTAGGAACTGGTTGAAAGATAGACAATGGAGAGTCATGGTAAATGGTGTTCAGTCAAAGGAAAGGAGTGTGACCAGCAGAGTGCCACAGGGATCAGTCCTGGGCCCAGTCCCATTTTATGTCTTCACAAATGAAATTGCAGAGGGGCTAGTGGGGAAAGTGTGTGTGTTTGTGAATGACACTAAGATCTGCAACAGGATGGACACTTTGGGAAGAGTGGAAAAATGAGGAGGAACCTAGGAAAACTAGAGGAATGGTCCAAAATGTTGCAGCTGAGATTTGATGCATAAAAGTGCAGAATCAAGCATCTGGGTTACAGGAACCCAGGGAAGGGGGGGAGGGTCTGACAGCCATCAAAATGGAAAGGGATTTGGGGGTAATCATATTGGATGACCTAAAGGTGACTAAACAATGTACCAAAGCTGTGAGGAGAGCCAGTAGAATGCTGTGGTGCATTGGGAGAGGTAATACCAGCAGAAGGAAGGAGGTGGTGATGCCACTGTGCAGATTACTGGTGAGGCTTCAATTGGAATATGGTGTCTAGTTCTGGAAGTCACATTTCTGTCATGCAACTCTACATGACAAATGGGTTAAATGGTTCTATTTTAGGTTTCTATCCCTTTCCCCTACTGCTCCCACTGGTTAGCCTTATGGAAGGCAACTAGAACATGTCTTGGCTAGAATGATGAATTCACCTGCACAAGCTGCTTCTCAGTCTACAGCACTATCTTTTTAAAATGCTAACTTCTTGTTGAAAATATGGCATGATCTTTCCATCCAAGTTATTGCTAAACATACTGTAGCTAGCTTGGCTTGAGGAAGAGTGAACATGTTCAGGACCCCTTAGTAATTGAGATGTATATGCAGCAAATAAGTCCAGATGCTCTAACTTACCCTACCATGTTTAAGTGTCACAGTCTGCATAATACAGAAGACTTACAGTGATGAATCTTTGTATAGGTTTGGCTGCTGATGTAACTGCACAATTGCTTGCTGTTGCTTTTGTCTGCAGTTCCATTTTCTTCTTGAAATGATTACTTTGCATTTATGTTTATTTTAAAATATTTACTATTCTGACCATGTGGTTATGTCATGGACCATAACTGATCTCCAGCCTTAACCCCCGTGCTTCAGCCCTAATACCAAGGTCCTCCTATCTGTATCCCATGCATGATTGAAATCTGTTACCATTTTGGTACCCATTACCTCTGCTGGCAGGCTGTTCCACGTGCCCCCCACAATACCTCTAAAGAAGTATTTTCTTGTATCCCGCTGGACATGCCACTTATCCGTCATTTAAAATAACACAAATGTAGTTTCACATTCTTACTATGAGGGAAGCAAGAACGATCAACCAGCATGGTTAGCAAATACATTGATTGACACTTGTGAATAAGTAGGGACAGGGAGTTTTTTCTAACATTCCTGGTAGTTTTATGCCCCCTGGAACCTGCTATTCAGGTTTTATTTTATTGCATCTTGTCCCAGACAATCTTCCTAGAGTGCCGTTTGCTCTATTGTTTAAAAGCTCCTGGTGGAGGCCAGTGTCTTGTTATATTGTCTTTTGTTTCAAATTAACCACAGAAGAGACATCATGGCAGCCAAAGGAGTCACACTTCGAGTCTTAGGGTATGTGCATCATAATTAATACGTTTTCTAAATATTAGTATTTTATCCAACTGTCTTTGTGTGTGTGTGTGTGATCCTTTTAATATAAACTATTGCAAATGATAATATGTTGTACTAAAGCAAGTAAGATCAGCCAGCATGGTTACCAAACAATGAACTGATACCTCTGTAGGAGTGGGGAAGGGGATACCAGCAAAACAAGTTTCTCAGTTTGTAAATTAAGCATTGAAACTTAGCACAGAAAAATCACTATAGCTGAGGTTTCAGCTTGCAAACAAAAGCAGTAATGGGGATAGCTCAATTAAGGTAAAACTATGTGATATGTGTGCATATGTGTGTGTGTGTGTGTGTGTGTGTGTGTATATGTGTGTGTGTGTGTGTGTGTGTGTGTGTGTGTGTGTGTTGACTCAATTGCTTGTGTCTTGAATTTCAGCATTTTAGTGCAAAAAAAATGTTGTAGGTGCCGTATTGGTCCTTTTAAAAACAGATCCAGGAACAAATGATTTGATACCTTTTATTGGACCAACATGGATGTTACAGAAAAAAACAAAGTGCTTTAGCTTTCGAACCAACCAGGTCCTTCTTCAGAAGCTTTGTGGCAGTTTTTTCATGTATTAGAGAGAATGCTACTCCTAGATTTTTTTTTTTATCACTAGAATGCTTTCTTGGCATACTGAGACATTTAAAAATTTATGTGACAAGAACCCTCTGGCTGTAGAGAATTCTTGATAACCTTTGCCCTTCTGAGGCTCCTCAGTTAAAGGCATACTGGTGTTAATTAGCTTCTCTGACGTAATCTTCTATTATGTTTTAAATGTATATGTTAAACCAATGAGAATTATTTCTGCTTTTTCTATATAATCTGGTGTTAATAGTATGGGATATTTGAAAAAAATGCCACAAAGCTTCTGAAGAAGGACCTGGTTGGTTCGAAAGCTAAAGCACTTTGCTTTTTTCTGTAACATCCATGTTGGTCCAATAAAAGGTATCAAATCATTTGTTTCTGGATCAGCATTTTAGTGGAAACTTTGCACTCTGATTTTCTCATTCTGATTTTTTTGCAGTATGTTGTCTGTATTTACATTAATTCTGTTGGCATTCCTGGTAATGTACATGAGCAGGGGACTGAGTTGCGAGTGGGTTTGAATAAGGAACACAAATATTAATTACATTGCTTTGCTATCTCCTCTGGATGTTTTACTGTAGCCCCTTTAATGTTAATATACTTAATATTTGTTTTTGTTTGTTTGTTTAGGGTATTGATGTAACTGCACAATTACTTGCTGTTGCTTTTGTCTTCTCTTGAGTTTCACTTTCTTTTGAAATGGTTATTTTGGGTTTATGTTTCGTTAAAACCGTGAGTGTGTGTGTTGATTCAATTGCTTGTGTCTTAAATTTCAGCATTTTAGTGGAAACTTTGCACTCTGATTTTTTTATTCTGAATTTTTTGCAGTATGTTGTCTGTATTTACATTAATTCTGTTGGCATTCCTGGTAATGTACATGAGCAGGGGACTGAGTTGTGAGTAGGTTTGAATAAGGAACACAAATATTCATTACATTGCTTTGCTATCTCCTCTGGATTTACTACTGTATCACCGTTAATATTAATATACTGAACTTGCATATTTTTTGTTTGTTTAGACTATTGATGTAACTGCACAATTGCTTTTTTCTGCATTTGTTGCATTTGAGTTCTATTTTCTTTTGAAATGGTTACTTTTCTGTTTACATTTCTCTAAAAATGTTTCATTTTCTGAGCATATGGTTATGTCATGGCTTTTGTTTTCAGATATTTTATTGCATGTTTAGCTTTTTTGTTTGTTGTCGTTGAGTCGCTTTCTTCACAACCTCATTTAGCCATATTGCTTGTCATCATTTATCATATTTCTTGATCCTTTTAATGTAAACTATTGCAAATGACTATATGTCGCACTAAAGCAAGTAAGAGCAACCAGCATGGTCATCAAGAAATGAATTGATGCCTCTGTATAAGTGGGGAAGGGGATACCAGCAAAACAAGTTTTTCAGTTTGTAAATGGTTGTAAATTAAGCACTTAAACTTAGCACAGAATGATCACTATAGCGAAGGTTTCAGCTTAAAAAAAAAACCAGTACTGGGGATAACTCAGTTAAAGGAAAACTACAGTACATGATAAGTGTGTGTGTGTGTGTGCGCACGCGTGCGTGTGTGTGTGTGTGTGTGTTGATTTAATTGCTTGTGTCTTGCATAGAAGACAGTGCTTGTAGACAAATCTAATCATTTTTCCGCTGTGCTCTGGTGTGTGTGTGTGTGTGTGTGTGTGTGTGTGTGTGTGTGTGTTTGATTCAATTGCTTGTGTCTTGCATGGAAAACAGTGCTTGTAAACAATCAAATCATTTCACCGCTGTGTTCTGTGTGTGTGTGTGTGTGTGTGTTGTTTTAATTGCTTGTGTCTTGCATAGAAGACAGTACTTGTAGACAAATCTAATCATTTTGCCGCTGTGTTCTGGTGTGTGTGTGTGTGTGTGTGTGTGTGTGTGTACTTTTGATTCAATTGCTTGTGTCTTGCATGGGAAAAGGTGCCTGTAGACAAATCTAAACATTTTGCCGCTGTGTTCTGCTGTGTGTGTGTGTGTGTGCATGTATTCTTCTGAGGCTGTTCTTGCAACCTAGAAAAAGTTGAAATGATGAGGTATCACCTCCCTATTCCTGGATGCAAGTTACCTTCACCCTGGGAGCAGCTGTCTGCCCCTAGTGGGTGGCATATGCTTGCCCTCCTCCACCAACCTGCCCATCTAGGTGTCTTGGTCATGTCCTTAGAAAAAGTCCTGCATCCTTTGATGCCTTGCAGGGAGGGAACATGAGCTAGGGGAAAAGTAGTGCTCTGTAAATCCCATACACACACAGACAGAGTAGTAATGAGGCTTCAGTGGCAGACAGTACTTTTAACACTCTACCATGTTGTTTGGAAGGTAATTATGTAGGTAGTCCTTTTCTCAAAGCAATACATCTGCAGGCTCCGCCTACTGCAGTCATAAAAATAGGCTTACAACAATAGGTTGCAGTTTAATATGGACGAAAGTGTGGTGTGTCATAAGGGAAAAATGAACCCACAACAAAACTACATGCTGATTGGCACAGAAATTAAAACACTTAATGCAGAAAAAGGCCTATGGATATTAATTGGTAAGGAATTTAACTTCACATAACACTGTAACAAAATAACTGCTACCGCAAATTGGCTTAGTGGTTCTTCTGTAACTAAAAGAAAACAATGAATAATTCCAGTCTATAAACCATACATCAGACCCCATCTTAATTAAGGCTCACAGTTATGGACCTCATACAGAAGTGTGGTGGGATATAGACTTGGTGGAGAGGATACAGACAAGGGGCACAAGGATGGTACCAAAGTTGAGTAATTTGACTTAAGAGGAGAGACTTAATAAACATAAGTGGTTTTCTCTGAAAGAGAGAAGAACACAGGGAAAGCTTCTGCAAATGTATACAATTGTTAATGATACATAACTTTGTAATGAAATTAACTTACAATTTCATCACAGGGGATTCAATTTTAGATCTCATAACCAACAGGTCAAACTTGATACAAATACCAGATAAAGTAGAACATTTATGCAGAGGGTGGGCAGACTGTGGAATACCTTGCCAAAGGAAATTGTGGTATCAGATATGCTATAGTACTTCAAGAATAAATTGGGCTAACATGTTAAAAGTCAAAAGGATGGATGTAAGGCCTATCAGTCAGTGGGAGACAGGCTAGCTGGCCACAATGCCGCTTCCTGTCTTATCATTCAATATAAGACTCAGCGTAAGGTTGTGGACTTGACTTTTTTTTAATCAGATCTGCAACTTGCAAAAAGGATATTTACTGCTGATTTCTTTTGTCATTTATCAAAACATGGGTAAAAACATCCTCCTGTTTGCCCAGCCACACCATCCGTCATAACACCATACAGGGTATGTAGTATGTGTGACCTAGATTCCTTTACATAGGTGTTATGTCTTGTTCTTCCCGATATTAAATCTAAGCAATCATTTCTAAGCCCATACCCTTATATGTGCAGTTCCTCTACAGTGTTTCTCCTCTCTCTGTTGTGTCAACTCTTTTGCAAAATTAGCTGTTATAAGCAAACTTCAGCAACTTGCTGCTAATATCCTCTTCCAGATCTTTAATAAACATGTATAACTGACGTCTGTGGTACTCTACTAAGCACAACCCTCCACTCAGAAAGGAGATCATCCACCACCATTTTCTGGTTCCTGTCAGCTAGTTTGTTAGTTACTTCCTGTACTCTTTGCGGCCTCCATATTGCATTACATAATACATGCATTTTCCATGTGGCACAGTGGCTAAAGCTTTGCTAAGATCCATAGATACAGCCTCAAATGTCCAACTGCTATCAACCACCCTAGTTGCACAGTAACTTCTTAGGGTACACCATAGCTAACTTGGGTCATTTTGTCTTGTAACATCACCTGTAACTTCATCTTGGGGTACACCAAGGCTAAGTTGGGTCAAAAGGAAACTGTTCCTGAGGTAGAGATTTTTCTACCTCTCAAACTGACCCTCTTATTGCCTCCTCCTACTCCTCCTGCACCCACCCGCATGAATGCCACAGATGTGGTAGAGAATAATGTGACAACATGGATGCCACCACCCAACTTCTACCAATTACTCCCTTTTCTTTGGCATAACTTGTTTGAACGTGTCTGAAACTTGGTATAGTTGTCAAACTATTTGCTGTATTTGTGATGATAATCAGACATATATTGTGGATTTGGCACCATGGTCAAGTTGGGAGAAGATTTTGTGGTACTGTGCATAGCCCATGAATTTCTCCAGTGGTATTATGTATTAGACAATTTGCTCTGAGAACTCTCTGCAATTTAAACCTTCAAAAAGCTGTTAAAAAAGCCTTTTTGAGTCATTTTTATGTTGGCGTGCATGAGCAGCCAACATCTTGTGGCAGTGGGGATTTGGAGGCGCAGTCATTGTTCAGTGAATCCTGGGCATGCACCAGTAGATGCGCCCCACATTGCCCAATCAGCCTGCATGCTGGCGCCACACCATGCATACATAATGGGGTGAGCACATCTAAGAAAAGGTCCGCTGCAATCTGAGCAAAGCTCGTCAGATGCAACGATCCTTTTCTTGCTGTGCTCGCCACCATTATGTGCATGGTCAGCAAGCAGGCGGCCGCCTAACATCTACTGACTTCAGGGGTGCCTAATCCCCTGTCGGTTAACCCCCCACTGTCTTTGAGTGCTGACGGGGGAGCCCACTCCCATCGGCATAAACCCCCCCAATTGTTGAATGGCAAGGGGGTGCCTAATCCCCCTCAGCTTACACCCCCCGCTTTCTTTCTGTGCCGATGGGGGTGCCCAATCCCCGTTGGCATTACTTCCTCCTCTCCCCATGTTGTGTACCAATGAGGGTGCCCAATCCCCTGTTGGCTACTGACACCCCCCAAAACAGTTAGGTGGCATGCTGGGAGCCCACCCCAGCATGCCAAAGGAAAACTGTCCCGCGATGTGTTTTTCTGTTTTTTTACCTGTAAAATGAAAACTGTCCCTCGTAGTCTCGGTGCCCCTCCTCCCACCCACACCCACCCACTGCGTGCACTCCTGCCTCCTCACCCCCCTCACCCCATACTTACCTCCGGAGTCTGGCGCAATGATCTCTGTGGACCGGGAACACGTCTGCACTCTTCAAAGCCAACCGCGAACTGAGGAAATGTCGGTAAGCTGTGTAATAAAATGAATAGGGGGGTTTCAACTTTAATGCATATCTCAGGCATTTTTGGGAATTTTGGCCCCAAATTTTCAACATGGGGTTTTTGGGACTCCTTCTCATGAATTCTTATACTGTCATGGTGTTATTCAGTCCCAAAAGGTGATTTTGCAGTCACTGCATGGAGTCACCTTTTGGGACTGAGTAATGAAATAACAGTGCCACTGTTCATGAGAGGGGCTCTTAAAAAGCCTATGTAGCAAGTTTGGTGGGAAAAATCCAAAAAATTATTGTTTTACGAGCGTGCGTAGCAACTGCACAATGCATGCCCATAAGTTAGCGTATTCACACTATTTTTTAATGCCAGATTCTCAGCATTGGCATTTTACCACACCTTCTTGTGAACCGTACAGCTGTCATTTTTCACATCCTGCCCGAAATGTGTTTTTGCACTTCTGTCGCAGAATAGCACAGTTACTGTGCAAAATCAGTATTTGGGACACATTATGAAAATAACAGTGGCACTGTTCATGAGCAGAGGTCCTAAAATGCCTGTGTTGAAAATTTGGTGACAAAACTCCATAAAATGACTGTTTTACAAGCGTGCGTAGCAACTGCACAACGCATGCTCGTAAGTTAGTGAATTTGCAATATTTTCATGCCACATTCTCAATATTGGCATTTTACCACACCTTCTTGTGAACTGTACAGCTGTCATTTTTCACATCCTTGATGAAATGTGTTTTCGCACTTCCAGTGCAGAATAGCTCGGTCACTGTGTGAAATCAGTGTTCAGGACACATTACAAAAATGACAGTGATACTATTCATGAGCAGAGGTCCTAAAATGCCTGTGTTGAAAATTTGGTGACAATTACTCCATAAAATGACTGTTTTATGAGGTGCATAGCAACTGCGCAATGTACGCTCGTAACTTAGTGCATTCACAATATTTTCACACCAGATTCTCAGATTTGGCATTTTACTACACCTTCTTGTGAACTGTATAGCTGTCATTTTTCACATCCTTGCCGAAATGTGTTTTCGCACTTTCAGCACACAATAGCGTGTTCACTGTGCGAAATCAGTGTTCGGGACACATTACGAAAATGACAGTGACACTGTTCATGAGCAGAGGTCTGAAAATGCCTGTGTTGAAAATTTGGTGACAATGTTCCATAAAATGACTGTGTTACGAGCATACATTGTGCAGTTTGCATGCACGCTCGTATGTTCGCAAACTTCTAATATTCTCACTCCAGATTTTCTACAGTGCCATTGTTCTGAACCTCCTAATGAACAGTACAGCTGTCATTTTTCACATCCTGATCAAAATTTATTTTCGCAGTTCCGGCACAGAATAGCATGGTCGCTGTGGAAAGTCCATGTTTGAGACACATGATGAAAATGACAGTGACACTGTTCATTAGCAGATGCCCTAAAATGCCTGTCTTGAAAATTTGGGAATGAAAGTCAATAAAATGAGTGTTTTATGAGCGTACATTGCACAGTTTGCACACATGCTGATTACTTTCTAAATCTGTAATACTTTCACTCCAGCTGTTCATCATTGCCATTTTTCCATACCTCCTTATGAACACTCCAGCTGCCTGAAATGTGTTTTCACACGTCCAGCACAGAATTGCATGGCCGCTGTGCGAAATCAGTTTTTGGGACAGTTTGAGGAAATGATGGTGACACTATTCATGAGCAGAGGTCCTAAAATGCCTGTGTTGAACATTTGATGCCGAAACTCCATACAATGACTGTGTTGCAAGCGTGCATTGCGCAGTTTCCATGCACCCTTGTAACTTCATCAATCTGCAATATTTTCATACCACATTTTCACCACTAGCATTTGTGCAAGTCTCCTTATCAACAGTCCAGCTGCCATTTTTCACAGCCTGCCCAAAACGTATTTCCGTAGCTGTGGCGTGCGATGGCATGCTCGCTGTGCAAAATCACCTTTTGAGACACATTCACAAAATCACAGCACTATGTGTCTCTAGCTACACTACTTCCACTGCCAATGCCAGCATGACAACATTCAGCATTGACAAATGCTTGTTTTTTGCTGAAACTTTAGTTCATCGATTATAGGAAACCCTCCTGTGCTCATATCATCGAGCGTTTATTGTTTGTGTATGGATTTTGAATGTTAACGTACAACATTCAGTCTGTGTACTGAGAGACAGTGGAAGTGTGCTTTGGGAAGGGGCATATCTGTGGTGTAGGTAAATTAACTTGGAGAAAAAGGCATTGCTTTCTGTTTTGGTGATATTTTTCTTGTACAACTGTGTTAATGTACACACAGTAATATTTTCAATATTTCTTGCCATTTTTTTGCTGATTGTTGTGGTGCAGCGGTGCATAATTTTAGTTTGTTTAAAATATGTGTTTATATTACTGAAGTTTTCAATTTGCTATGCATTTTTTGTGTGTGTGTGTGTGTGTGTGTGTGTGTGTGTGTGACGTGTGTCATCAAATCAGACACCTTTTATTGTGCCACATAATAATTTCAGCAATGTAAAGCTGCTATCGACTGCAGCTGTGTGATTTTTGTACTTCTTTGTGGTATCCTTACTGGTACTGGTACTAGTGACTGTTACTGCTGTAGTGCATAATTTTAGTTTGTTTAAAATATGTGGTTATATTACTGAACTTTTCAATTTGCTATGCATTACTTGGTGTGTGTGTGAGTATGTGTGTGATGCGCGTCATCAAATCAGACACCTTTTATTGTGCCACATAATAATTTCAGCAATGTCAAGCTGCTATCCACTGCAGCTGTGTGATTTTTTTACTTCTTTGTGGTATCTTTACTGCTACCAGTGACTGTTAATGCAGCAGTGCAGTAGACTGCCCCCCCGTGGCCCCCCCAACTGGCAAAGGTATTCTTTTCCAGATTTGAATTTCTGATGGTGAGCACTGGTTAGGTGTTGTGCCTTTGTGTCGGCATCTCTTCAGTGCACAGCGCAATCTTAATCTGTCTGTGCATTGCATCTCTTTAGGGCCCACTCTCCTTCTGTAATTTAAGTCACAGTTGTTTCTTTGTCTTCCCTTCAGAGTATTGGACAGGTGTGGTGCTTAATTCTGCATGAACATTGTACTCATTAATATGCATTTTTAAGTCAGGACTATCATCACGAGTCACACGTGATACAAATCACGTTCTTCATCATCACAGTCACAAATGCAGTCACAAATCACGATTCAGGATCATTCATGTTATGAAACACAACATACATTTTTTTTCTAGTTATTTGGATGTATTGTAAGCCTGTTTCTCCAGGATTCACCACCCCACCAATGTACTCATTGATACGTGTTTTTAAGTCTAGGAGTTTTAAGCTACAGCTCATCTGGGAAGTACAGCCGTAGGTGGTAGGCATTCACGTTTCTTCATCATCACGGTCACAAATGCAGTCACAAATCACGATTCACGATCACGTCATGAATCACAACATTCATTTTTTTTAATAGTTTCTTGGATGTATTGTAAGCCTGTTTCGTAGTATCTCTCCATGCTTCACCACCCCACCATTGTACTCATTAATGTTTGTTTTTAAGTCAGGGAGTTGGACAGTGTCTGCAGTACATACACAGACTGGAAAGAAGACTGACTGCACACATGCAGTTTAGTACAGTATACTTGCACTGCTCAATACAAAGTGTCACAAATATGGAAGACAACAAAAAAAGGGCATAATTACATACAAGGGTTGGGGATGGTGGAGGAATACATTTTATAACACAGCAAGGAAGGTGTGGGGGGGCACATGATATGAGGGAAAAAAATGTAGGATCCCATGGTGATCCAGCAGCAGTTCCAGCATGGACATAATTTGCAACTGATGTCCCTCTATGTGATCAAGCCACTGCTCCACAGCCCTCACCCTCTTGTTGTTATCCTCGACAGCACTCCAGAGAACTGCCAAGTCAGCCTGTCTTACATGCAGTTCTCTGGGGTCCACACATTTTACAGGCTGACCTGCTGCTGGTGGTGGTGGGGGTGCTGGTGGAGCAGTAGGTGCTGCTGTGGCCCTCCTCTTCTTAGGGATGCCACAATGCACAGCTGCACCCTCTGCCACAGAATGGCCAGCAGGTGCAGGCATGGTCTGTTCTGTGGCAGCCTGCCACTCCAGCTGCTGGTGATTGAGCATATGGGTGTGCTGGACCCCAGTCCCCAGATGAGCCCCCACAGGGGCCACAGCGCACCTCCACCTCACATAGGCAGCACTTGACCACACTGCTGTCTCCCTGACACAGTCAAAAAACTGCCAAACAATGGAGGCACAGGGAGGACGAGGCACAGGCAGGGGATGACCAGATGAACTGGCAGTTGGCTGGTCATGGTGCTTAACAGGGATGGGATCCACACCTGGGCCCGAGGGAACAGGCACATCCTGCACCAGAGGACCTGGTGCTGGACTTGGTGGTGGTTCAACTGCTTCAGAGTCAGGACAGGAGGCGGTGCTGGTCCTGCTTCTGGGGGGGGGGGCACTCACAAGTTTTGAGCTGTCCAACAGGAATGGGTGCCCATGCCCTCCACACATGTGCACTGTACGATGCTTACCACTACCACGCTCTCCCGGAGCTGTCCCCACACCAGACATTCCCTCACCAGGGCCCATCTCTCCTACTGAGCTCCCTCAGTCCAAGCAGTTATTATTCACACTGTCACACAACACACACACGCAGTCACACAGACACAGAAAAACAACTAACTACTTATAAAGGTAAGAAAAATAAAATTTACATAAATAACAAATTAAGTAAAAAAGAGTACAGAAAATACAAAAAAATGTAGCTTTTAAAAAAGCTGTTGGGTCTAAATCAAAGTTTAAATCTCCTCCTCACTCTGATCTCAAAGTGTCGGCAGTCACAAAACACACTACTCTGTCTCTGCTTGCACAGGAGAAAGTAAAAGTGTCTGCTTGTATGACTCACTTCCTTCCTGCCTAGCTAAAAACATGTGACTTACAGTACTGTAAGCCATGTGATGTGTGGGGGGCTGCCAAATCTGAAACACCAAGTGGATCACTTGGAAAGGAGTCCACTTGTTTGAGAGGGGTCTTGTTGGTAGTTAGGACTGGCGGGCAGTTGTCCTTTCTAGCATTTTGTGGGTGTGAGAAGTACATGACTTTAGTTTTTTTATAGTTTAGGATGAGGTGCTGTGTGGTGAACCATTTTTCAGCCTCGCTGAAGGCAGATTGGAGGGAGAGGAGAAGCTGGGTGGGGTCAGGATTGGAGGAGAATAGGCAGCGTCGTCCACATAAAGTAGCATATTGCAAATCCAGTAAAATTTGTTAATTTCTCTGCAAAACAAAGTTTTCTAACTGCACCCACTGCTAATAGTAATTTAGTAATTGAAGGCTGGAGGAGACTCTAGGTCAGTAGGGTCGGCCTCCTCAACTTCATAAGCCATGATGAATTGATATGCTTTGCCTCACTGTAGAAGAAAATCACATTGATCTTGTAGGATTTACCTTTGTGAAACCATGCTGCATGCCAGAAAACAACTCATTCTCATCCTTGTACTGCGCTACCATGTTTTTTTGGATTGACTCATAGTTTGCCAATCTCTCGGGTAAGGTTCACAAGCATGCGATTATCTGGGTCTTACATCCGTCCCCTTCCTGAATAGAGAGACAGCACTGGATCTTTGCCAGTCCTCCACCAGTATCACTGTGTATAAAGAGTCCTGAAAGACATCAGCAGGGGTCCCAGCTAGAAACTTGTTTAACTTCACTATTATACCCTGTTGTCTATAATCAATATTCTGGGATTTACCTGGGTTCACACCCTTTAGATACTTGCTATATCTAATAACACTGGCAAGACCAACATTGCTTCCAGTTTGCCTTGTAATTCTCCTAGAATGTCCACACCCAGCTTGCCTTATTTCTTGAGTTCCTTTCTGAATACTGACACCAAGCTGTTATTCAGTGTCAGTGCTGTTCTCCCTGCCTATTCAGTGGTTATGATCCACCCCTACCTCACTCAGTGGTTATTATACCTTCCTAATGGTTGAGTCTGACCATATCAGAGATTCAACTTGTGTTTACTATTGCAGAAGACTGTTTTTATTTCACTTCACCCTCTACACAATCCTATCTTTCTACACACCTTGGCCTATTTCTGCATCAGTTCTTTAGTGCCTACATTCTACATCTCTTGTTCTACCTCTGAGCATCTTTTCACTTTTCATATTACCTCTTTTTTCACCCATAAAGCACCAATATTTCTCAGTCAGAAAAACAGGTCAACATAGGTTTTAGTAATAATATCATTCTGTAAGAAACATCAATATTCCCATGTTTTCTTTCATTAATTTGTTTTATTCCAGAACTGAGATAAGTGGAGTTGTTTTTGCTCCTGATGACATGGACTTTCACGTTTTCAGGTACTCCACCATGCCATTGCCTCTGCACACAGCACTGTTGTGGCCTTCCCCTAGTCCTTCAGTACCTCTGTCATTAGACAAATCTGACATCCCTGTTTGTGGACCTCCTGTTGCCACCATGAAGAAAGCAGCTTAGAGCTGCCTGTTACAGCTGTAGGTGAAATGGCCAGCCCACTTTGGAGGCCTGGTAGTGAGGAATGGACGATGAGGGAGGCCATCTGCTAGGCTGCCCTGTGTGGCGAGATAAGGCCACATCTTATTACATACTAACATACTAAAATGCCAGCAGAATAGGCCTAATGGTCTTTCGTGTCTGCTCATTTGGTCAGCCCCCACCCTGGGTGCAGACCTTGCTGTCCCCCTCGCCTTGTCTGGCTTCTCCCATCCCAGTTCCAGATATTCTTGCTGCATTGGATTTTGCTTCCAGAACCCTTCCCCTGTACCTGTCCCACCCCCTCTTGAACCCCTCCACTGTCTCTGCCTCCTCCAGCCCCCTAGGCAGTGCATTCCATGGCTCTACCACCCTCTCAGTGAAGTAGCACCTCCTCCTTTCTCTCCTGAATCTTCCCCCCTCCAGCTTCCACCCATGCCTCTAGTGGCCCTTCCTCCTTCCTTAGAAGCACCCTGACTGTTCCTCCCTATTTACCCTCTTCATGCCTGAGGCCTCTATCATGTCCCCGGTCCTTCTCTCTTCCAACTGTACATATTTAGCTCTTCGAGCCTCTCCTCATAGGTCCTGTCCCCCAAGCCCCAAATCATTTGGTTGCCTCCTCTGGACCCTCTCCAGGAGGTTAATGTCCCTCTTTAAGTGTGGCCTCCAAAACTGCATGCAGTACTCAAGGTCAGCCTCACCAAGCAGTTATACAGAGGAGTATCACTTCCCTCCTTCTGGAGTGATCCCCTAGTGATGCATCCCAGCATCCTGTTGGCCTTGCTGCTGCCCTCCTACAAGTCTCAGGTTGTTCATCTTGACATCCACCACCACCCCAGGTCCCTCTCAGCCATCGAGACTTGTAGCATTTCCCCAAGGTGTACACTTGGCTTGGGTTTCTGGCCCCAGGTGGAGTACCTTGCATTTCCCTGCATTGAACCTCAGCTCCACTTTCTGACCATCTTCCAGAGCCTCAGGTCCCCTGTGAGGCCACCCTCCCTCCTCCCCATCCACCACCGCCCCAGTTTCGAGTCATCTGCAAAGAGACTCATCTCCTCCTGATTCCTGTCCTTATGTCAGATCGTAGGCGTTGAACAGAGGGCCCAAGGACTGATCCCTGTGGGACCCACTAATGACCCTCCTTGGGGATGAGACTATCCACCAACTCGACCCTCTGGGTCCAGTCCTGGAGCCAATTGCCTATCCATCTGATCATCTGGTTCCCCACCCCATTTCTCCCAGCTTATCCAACAGACCCACGTGAGGAACAGAGTCAAATGCCTTGCTGAAGTCTAGAAGAGGACATCCACTGGTCTACCCAGGTCCAAGGCACTTGTCACCCAGTCATAGAACTCCACCAGGTTTGTCTGACACGATTTCCCAGGATGAATCCATGCTGTCTATCATCCAGGCACCCTGACTTATCCAGGTCCCCCTAGCCTCTCCTTGACAATGCCCTCCATCACCTTGCCCACCACCGATGTCAGGCTGACAGGCCTGTGTTCCCCTCCACCTCCCTTGATCCCCCTTGTGGATAGGCACTATATGCGCCATCTTCCAGTCTTGGGGCACCCACCCTGTCCTCAGAGAGATGGTGAAAAGCTCTGCCAGGGGTTTCGCCAGGACATCTGCAAGTTCCTTCAGCACTCTGGTATGTAATTTATCCGGCCCTGGTGCTTTCTCTGTCTTAAGGGAGCTGAGGACTTCCCTCACTCTCTCTGCTGTGATTTCCACTTCCGGTACCTCTTCTCCCTGCTTAGCCCTCCCCCACCTGCCAGTGATGCCTCCCCCTCTCCCCAGACCTGCCAATCAGTAAGGGTCCCCCCCCTCCTCAGTATCTCTGTCTCCTCCATGTATGATGCAGCACCCCATTTTCCCTGGTGAGACTAAGGGTGAAGTACTCATTTTAGTACCTCAGCCTGCTCCCCCGGGTCTTGTGCCCATCTCTCCCCTGATTTAATCCTGCTAATCTGTCCCTTCACCCTTCGTCTTTCCCCAATGTATCTAAAGAACCCCTTGTTCCCTCTCCTAATTTCCCTGGCCAGGTTCTGCTCCTTCCTTGCCTTAGCTGCCCTCACCACTCTAGTGGCCCTTCTAGCCATCAGCTCGTACTCCCTTGATCCCTTTCACTCCTTGAGCACTTGAATTGCTTATAGGCTGCTTTCTTTCCCCGCACCACCTCCTGGACCCTCCCTGGTCCACCAACAGGATTTTGGGCCCTACCGCATTTCGTCTTCTCTTGCACAGGTGCTGGTAGCATCTACACCCTCTCCTGATGATTTCCCACCTACTATCAGCATCCATGTCTGACCCAATCCCATCCAAGTGCTCCTTAAGGAGCCTTCCCATTTCCTTAAAATCCGTCCCCCTGAAGTCGGTTACTTCTGTCTTTGTGCAGCCTTCTACCTCTCCTATGTCCAGGCAGAACCAGACCATGGCATGGTCACTCCCTGCCAATGGGTCCCTTACCTCCAGGCCCCCAATCTGGTCACTGTCTGCCAGGACCACATCCAGTACCCGTGCCTCCCTGGTCGGTTCCCTCACCTGCTGAGTTAGGAACGCGTCTTCAAGACATCCAACAACCTCTGTTCCCTGGTCACAGAGGATGTCATAGTCTCCCAGTCTGTTTCTGGCATGTTTGAGTCCCCAACACCACCACCATTCCTCTGCCCAGTCTGCAGTGTCTCCTAACATCTGCCACCAGACTGTCCTCCAGCTCCTCCGCCAGGGCAGGAGGTCTATACACCACTCCCTATTTTACTCTCTTGCCCCCTTGTTATCAAGGTGACCCAAATCACCTCCACGGTTCCCTCTGCCTCCTCTACTCCCCCTATGCCAATGCAGTTTTTGACTATCATTGCTACCCCTCCTCCCCTTCCCTCCCCCCTGTCCTTCCTGAACATAGTGTAACCCTCCAGGTTCAGGTCCCAGTCATGTCTTGCAGTGGCCCAAGTCTCAGTGACCGCTGCCACATCCACTGCTCCCTCAGTTAGCATCGCCTGGAGCTCAGGCATTTTATTGCCCAAGCTCCTGGCATTTAACAAGACTACCTTCCACCCTTTCCTATAATTCCATTTCCCTGCTCGTGTTCCATGGGGATTCTGTTTTCCCCTGGTCTGCACTTTGCCAGTTGACCTTTTCCTGCAATCCTCCTGGTCTCCAGGGGGGTGGAGACAGAGTCCCTCCTTTATTGGTACCCCCTTGACAGCCTTTTCTCCTATCCCACCCCCTTCACAAGTTTAAACCCCACTTTTCACCAATGAACCCCTCTATTTTCAACTTAAGGATTCCCTTCCCCTCCAAATTGAGATGTAGTCTATCTTTAGCATACAGCTCCTTATCCTCCCAGGTCTCCCCCCAATCCCCATCAACCCATGCCCTCTGGCCTCACACCACTCCCTGAGCCACTGGTTTATCTCCTAATTTTCCTTTTGTGTTCCCCACTAGCCCTTGGCACTGGCAGGATTTCTGAGAAGGAAACTGTGCATCCCATGTCATGACAGACCCTGGCGAGCTCCCTAAATCTTGCCTGTATCTCTAGCTCGCTATTTCCCTCAATGTCATTTGTACCCAGGTGGACCAGTATGTTCTGGTTATGTTTTATTTATTTATTTAGGAAATCAGAATTACAACCCTTTGAATGATAGACTCATTTCCAAAGGCTCCACATCAGAATAAAACATAAGACATTCAAACAGTACATACATAGAATAAATGTGGGTGAACAATCATCCAGAGTATAAGTACAATGAGCAATGGTTAATGCCTATGCATTTGGTAGCTAAAACAGGGCAGAGCTATCGACATAGTTACCTAATGAGCAGTTAAGAGCTATACAATTGGTAGCTAAAGCAATGCATGATATTAATTGGTAGTATGCCACCTCAGGGAGGCCTTGTCTTATACATAACACAATGCATTCATAGCCCAGTGCAACTATATGGTAATCGAGGGAGGTGAGGAGCCTGTAGGCTAGAAATAGTGAGGGCTCTCCACTGCCAGGCCAAGGGCAGGATACATTTATATAATTTTATGTATGTAATGCATCAGAGATGCTCACAGTGGCCAGTGTAGTGCAAGGGATCATAGGTACAGACACATGGGCCCTGTAGAATGAAGTGAGTTCTTTGGGCAGGAAAACTGTTTACTACTAGCAGAGGCTAGAGTCAATTAAATTATATTAAAGGAGACAAAAGAATAATTAAGCAGAGCTGGCATACATGCAGGTTCGTTTGTGTCTGAATGGACCACAGCATCCCCATGAGACAGAACGTCTGGCTTCCTATTGGATCTGCAAGGCTATAGTGACTAAAGCTTGTTACCAGCTGAAATGGGCTACCATTTCAGTAAATGACTGTATTGACAGCAGTTTAACTGCAGCTATCTCCCAGCAGGGAGGCTGGAATGTTCCCCCAGAAATTTGGTTTTTGCTGGCTGACCTCCAGGTCTTTTTTATATTCAGAACCTCATATCTGTGTTATTGTAATAACATACTAAACTCTGATAGATTGGGTAACCATAGAAACATAATGCTAGCCAGTCACAGAACAGACATTATCCATTGGATCTTCCCTTTTGAAACCCTTTAAAATGAGGATGCAGAGGGGTATCTGAGCCTTTAGCTTTTGCCTTTTTGTTTGAAGCCTTTTTCCATTGCTGCATTTGGGACCCTCTCTACCTGCTTGATGAGAGAGCAGAAACAATTTTCTTTTCAAGAACATTCTCCTGGATCACTGAGAGCCAAGACTTCGACTACCACACTTCTAAGGACACTTTCCACTTTCAAACTTTAACAACTAAGGACTCAAACTAGAACTTTAATCTCAGAGTTTTAAAGTGTAGGTTTTAATTTATATTTTCCATTTTATTTTCAATATCCTGTAACCAATGTCTAAAATTATTTGTCTTGATGTTATTTATTGTTTTCTTATTAATTTAATTAGTAAAGCCATTGGCTTATTTTTAAAATAATTCTGCCTATGTCATCTGTGTGTGTGCTGCCTTGGTAAAAGATGTTCAAATGATACCATGCCTGTGTGACTGTTTTAAGGCTAAACACTACCAAAAGTGAAGTACCACTAGGGACTTTGTGACAAAGGGAGGGGAGGAATATGAAGGGTCTCAAGAGGATCCTGTAGAGGTTTGAACCGAGCTCTGCATTTCTGGGAAAAACACACAATAGGGTGTATATGGCCCCCTGAAGTTTTTACATGCCTGTGACTTTCTGGGTTCTTTGTGCAGTGGTTGAGAGGGTTCTAACCCAGGAACACAGACTCAAGACTGTATTTGTATCCTCTCACATGAAGAGAGAGCACCGTGAGATGGCAAATGTTCAGTTGTGAAACAGTGAGCATGCTAGAAGGATGGAGAAAGGGTATCCCTGACACCTCCCCCCCATCACCAGAGGGATGTGCTGTGATGCAGACAGAAATCCTGCCCCATGGGAGTGGGCTGATGTCTCCCAGTGCAACTCTTTTCCATGTTTAGGGCCTTGCCCCACTACCCATGTATATACCACTGAAGTAGCTTCCCAGTGCAGGGGCACTTGCCACCATGTGGTCACCCACACTGCCAGGTATGTCTCCACAAAGCCACTATAAATAGTTGCTAATGAAGAGGAATGTAGACACCCACCCTACAGGAGAGAAGAATCCCTCCCTGCTTGCCTCCACCCCTAATGTTCTGGGCTCAGGTGTGAACACAAGTCACCAGTATGCCAGAGTGATGCTGCTTTGCTCAGTGTCACAGAACTGTTTGGGATTTATTTAAGATTTTAAAAGTTCCTGCTGTCTTATCATGCCCATCAAAAAAAAAATAAACATGTTTGAGTGGTCTTGTGCTGGTTACGAGCAGATGCATGTGGTAGCACCATTCTGATTAAGCCACAGTACACATATACTGTTGTACATACAGTAACAATGCTGCCACCGGAAACAAGATATCAAAAAACTGATATCAGCAGCCATATTTATGGACATGTAATTAATTACAAAACTGGTCATAAAAACTGCTTTACAGATATCTGAGGGACAGTACAATGATGGCAAGTCTACTGATGTCAGGAATACATTATTGCCAAAAATATATGATGCAATGTTTTGAGGATTAACAGATACCACTGCTTTAGTATCCCCTAAAGTTCTCTGAGCAACCAGTCCTCCACCAATCTTTCTTGCCCATCTTGGCCATGGTGACTAATCCAGTAAGTGCTTACACTATGTATTACATCTGTGGCTTTCATCTTGGCATTAGCACTTCTACTCAATGGCATAATAACCAAAGCCATCTCCCCAATTTTATCAAAATAATCTCATTTGATGTTAGCATCCTGGACATGTTTTTTCTCATGTAATGTCCCCCTATTTATCTTTTCCTAAAAGCATATCACAGAATCACAGAAAAGATGCGAGTCAGGAGACTAATGGCCCTATGGACTCGTCCATTTACCCTAAAAAGAATATTTATTGTCTTCCATGAAATCATCTAATGATTTCTTAAAACAATCTAATGAGGTGCAGTTCACTGCACTGGATGGTAGTCTGTTCCATATATTGATCTCCCTTTAATTCAACTAGTTTTCTTTTTGATTTGTTCAGTAGTTTTCACCTCTTAGCTGGTGTTGGTGGAATCTATTATGTCTGTCATTGTTACTAACTAGTTCTATGTTTTACCACAGGTCCCTGTCTGATAGTGCCTTAATACAGTGCACAGATCACCTCTCAACCTGTGATATCCCATGCTAAATAAACCCAGCTGTTTGTCTGTTTCCATAGTCCGTATATTTTAATTTGCTGATTTTTTGTTGCTCACCTCTGAACACCTTCCAGCAGATTTTTCTTTTTCTTTTTATAAAGAGCCCACACCTGAATACAATACTCTAGATGTGGTCTCACTGGGGAAGCATATAGTGGAGCCATCACTTTACTGTCTTGACTGTTTATATTTCTGAAAATAGACTTCATTACTTACTGTGCCTTAGTTGCTGCCATTCTACACTGTGCTGAGACATTTAAGTCTTGAGTTAGTAATACACCCAGGACCTTCGTCAGTTGTTGCGACTGGGATTTCATATAAATAATATCTAGCCCTCTTGTTACTATCCCCAAAGTGCATGATTTTGCACTTTTCCAGATTTAGAACTAACTTGTCTTTGTCTTCTGTTGGCACCATTTGCCGACTGTTTGAGAGGCCTTTCGGCACCATGCATTTCTGCTTACAGTTGAACCAGCATAATATTCTGTGGTGATATGCATATGCAGCCTGTGGTGCTTTGCATTATGGGGGTATGTGTGATTTTGTATTTCTTTGAAACTTGGCTTCCTGGCCAATGCCCTTTGGGGTAATCCTTGCCTTAGTGCTTGTGCACTGAGGTTCTTTGTCTTCTAACTTGTTTGCTGTAACCCAGCTAGTCAAGTTGATCATTTCATCCTGAAACAGTTGGGCAACTGGGTGTTGTTCACAATGCAAGCTAGCTTGATGTCATCAGCCAATTTTGCACTCCAGCATGATTGTGATGTTTGCAGGGGGGTTATGTAAATACCAAATAGTGTTGGGTCCAATACTGAGCCCTGTGGTACTCCACTTGTTACATCAACCCACGGTGATTTGTTATCAGCATATTTAATGCAAGATGCATAACCATTTGTACTGATGCTGTGACAGTTATCACTTTAATCACAAATAGTTCCTGTAGTGCAAGAACACTCCCTGCCCTCACCCAGACCTTTCCCAAGCAGTCCTTGGAATCCATTTCACCCACTCCCTAACCTGGTCACCATGCAAAGCAGTCACTGGAGTACAGTAGCCCCTCCTTTCTTAATCTAGCCCTCTGCTTAGATGCTCCTGGCATCCAAGAAGTCCTTGTGTCCAGTGTCCCATCCCAAATCCAAGCAGGGTTTAGAATTTAATGGCCTCACCTCCCTCACCCTGCCCAATTTAAATAGTCACTGACATCTAGTTGCACCTCTCTATTTTATCCTGCCACATTACAAGCAGTCCCTTTGTGCCATAGTACCTCCTCACTCTGACCCATACTGTGCACTCCCTGGTGTCCAGTGTCACTCCACATCCACCACAAAAATAATACTTCCTTGATGACAACTGTCTTGACTCCCCTCCACTCGCATCCTTGTTGCCTGCTGTTTTAATCCTGATACCATATACTAAGTCTAATAAAAGGGTCACTTTTCAGTACCAACCCTTTTAGACATAGAAGCATAAATAATGTCAACAGAAAAAAGACCATTGGTATCCATTCCCCCTGTGCCACCCTATCCTACTCCAGGACTTAATATCTGTTTTGGGGTTATTTCCATCACCGCCCCTCCTTTTTGCTAGATTTAGGCCATAAAATATAACAACAGAACTTAAACAATGACCAATACGGAGGTAAGGAGAGGAGAAAAAAATTCTTTGGAGAGGTTGTGGGCTCATTCTTTCACACTGGGATGGCACCATGTGCCTGCACTATTTTCATGAAAGGCCATGCTCAGGGTACAAATACACCACTGGAGATGGACTCTCAGTGGATGCATTCATTTTTTGGAGGTGCCAGAATAGAATAGGGTGCAAGCACACCCCTCGGTATGGGCTTCCTCCTGATGTATTACTTTTGAGGGGGATGGGTTAGTGGCACAAGGACATCACTGGGGATGAGCTCCTGGTAGCCACAATATTTTTTGAGGGGACAGCGAGGTAACAGGTTGCATGCATGCCATCAAGTTGGGTTTCAGGTGGCTGCATTCATTTTGGGTGGGGGGGGGTAAGGGCTACAAACACTCCCTGAAAGGATTGGCTACTAGTGGCTATGCTTCTTTTTGAAGGGGTGTAGACTTTGACAAAAGTGCACAACTAAGAACCGCTTGTCCCACCCAGTCTGCCCATTTTTCCCTGCATACATTATTACCACAGATCATACTTAATCTACAGCTCTTTCTCCCTCCCCACTTCCTTTCTGAAGTGCTTCTCTTGTGCCTGTGTTCTTGAATCCCACCACCGTTTTCACCCCCTCTCTGCTGGATGGCTGCTCCAGTAATCCATCCCTTTTTCAGTGAAGATGTATTTTCTCACATCTGTCCTGAATCTGTCCCCCCCCCCAGCTTCATAGCACGTCTCCTTGTTCTTGAATACCCTTTCTTCTGAAAAATACTTCCATCCTGTACCTTATTTGCCCTGTGAGGTATTTAAAGGTATCTATCACATCCGGCTCCTCCCTACTCTCTTTCAGGATGTACATATTGAGGTCCTTAAGTCTCTCCTCATAATGCTTTTGAGGCAGACCCTGCACCAGTTTTGTTGCCCTCCACTGGACCACCTCCATCCCATGTCCTTCCAGAGATGAAACCTCCAGAGCTGGACAGAGTAGTCTAGGTGGGCCTTTCCATTTATCAACATAGAGGCAACACCACCTCCCTCTTTCTGCTGGTGATAGCCCTCCCTATGCCTCCCAGCATCCCACTAGCCCTTCTGACTGCCTTTTTGCATTGCCTTATCACTTCTAGGTCATCTGAAATGGTTACCTCCAGGTCACTTTCTTGCTTGGTAGTCATCAATACCAGTACACCTATTTTGTACTCTGCCCCTAGGTTTCTGTGCTTTAAATACATTATTTTGCACTTTTTCACATTGATATTCAGCTGCCATATCCTTGACTACTCCTTTAGTTTTCTCTTGTCTCTGCTCATACTTTCCACACACCCCGGAGTCTCCATCCTATCGCTGATTTTGGTGTCATGGAGAAAAAGACAGCCCTTCCCTTCCAGTTTCTCTGCAATGTCACTTATAAAGACATTAAAGAGGACCAGTCCCAGTACTGATCCCTGAGGCACCCTGCTGGTCACCCTTCCTGCCTTATAGTGAGCTCCATTTACCACCATCCTCTATTGCATATCTCCTAACCAATTTGTTATCCAGTTTACCACCTTTGGACCAACTTTTAAGCTACCCAGCTTGCTTACTAGTCTTCTGTAGAGAACAGTGTCGAAAGCCTTATGAAATCTAGGTAGGCCACATTCACCACTCCACCCTCATCTAAATTCTTTGTCACCCAGTCACAGAAGTCTATCAGATTGGTTTGACATGATGTCCCCCTGTGAAACCATGCTGCCTTTGATCGAAAATCTTTTCTTCACCAGTGATTCCATTAACGTTCCCACTACTGATGTCAGGCCGACTTGCCTATAATTGACACCCTCCTCCCTGCTACCACTTTTGTTTAGTGGGACTACATCCACCCTTCTCCAGTCCTCAGAACCATTCCTGTTTCTAGTGAGCTGTTAAATAGGACTGTCAGAGGTGCATCCAGTACCTTCCTGAGCTCCCACAGTACCATTGTATGCACCCCATCTGGCCCCAATGCTTTTTCCACCTTCAGATTAACAAGTCCCTTCAGGACTCTCTTCTATTGAAAAGGACTAGTATCCACCTCCCTCCCTCCATCTAGAGCTTCTTTTACATTTTTGTGGCCCCTCTCCTTCTCCTTCCTCTGAGAACACTGAACAGAAGTATTTCTTCAAGATGTCTGGCTTTTCCTTGTTCCCCCATTGCACAGTGCCCCCTTCCATTTTAATCCTTGCAATCTCACCCCTGGTCTTCCTCTTTTCACTTGTATACCTAAAAACCTTCCCAAACTCTTCCCTCTGCATCTCCTTATACCTTCCGACTGTTACCCTTTTAGCCTTTACCTTTTCAGCGATCTCTTTTGAGAACCATAGCAGTCTCTTTTTCCTCTTGCTTTTGCTCACTTGTTTGATGCAGATGATTGTTATCTCTGCTATGCTCCCTTTTAGCTTTGCCCACTGTTACTCTACCCTTCCCAGGCCATTCCCCTCACCAGATCACCCCTGAGGCATGCACCCATTCTTATAAAAATCTACCCTCCTGAAGTCCAGGACCCTCGCCTGGTTTCTGGTGGCTGCATGAATGTATAGTCTACCAACACCATGGATGAGCTCCTGGTGTTTAGAATAACCTAACTGAACTCTGCATATAAGAGGGTAGGGCTCTTAGTGTCAGCACAAATGTGTCTATAGTGTGAGTGCAAATGTACCCACAATGTGGTTGGGAGGATGGTCATGTGAACATAATACTGTAGTAAACACTACTGCACATGGGCAGATGTCATTACAAAAGTCATTAAATTGCCATATATATAAAATGTACTGTACATAGAGAGAAAGAGGAAGAGGGATTGAAGTTAACCAGGATGTAACATAATGCATCAGGTTACTACATGGCAAAATGGATTAACTGCCATTGAAATTGCCTTATACTGTATATTGCAATTCTGCTGCAGAATGATGCTGTACTGCATTGCATCCTGGCATGGTCTACTGTATATACAGTATACTGTATAAATAGAATAATAGATAGGTTCAAGTGAATTAAAAGGCAATAATTCCGTCGAGAGGTTCCTATGTCCCCAGAACCTCTCGATGGAATTACAACCGAGTGATTCACTGGAACCTAACTGTTATTTTTTGTAATATATGGATGAGGATGCTGACGAGGTCTTACCTCTGGATTCCTTGTGGGACGGTTCCGTGCTGCTTGTTCTCGCTCCTCATTCACATCCCCACCTTCCTGCGTGGAGTCCTGCTTCTCTCTCTCAAGAATAAAAAGAAAAGAAAGAAAAAAAAACTATGCTTTGGACACTAGAAAAGTTGGTGATCGCAACGATAGTATTACGGGGACCGGAAGTATAGTATTATTGGACCGGAAGTATAGTATTATGGGGACCGGAAGTATAGTATTACGGCACTGACTAAGGTATTACCGGAATTTTTTTGTGTGGGTTAGTATAGTATTATTTAAGCATCTCCATATATTACATAGAGAATAAATGATGGGCAAGTCTGACAACTCATGTGTCAGGACCCTGTCACAGGTTATTGCAGTAACCTAGCATATATTCCTGCTCAGAAGATATTAAAGTAGTGCATTAATTGAGAGCACAACCAGTCGGGTCAAAAAGAGAACTACGCTAATTACATATCCTCAAGGTCAAAAGGTCACAATGCTAATAAAACAACACAGCTATATCAAAAACAAATCATGCAAATAAAAAAAAACATTGCCCAGACACATTGCTTAAAAATCACAAACCGTAAAGAAAATCCATCCAATGACTTTGAAAAAAAAAAAATACAGTGCTTCCTACTCACCAATCTAAACTCAAAAATCCTCTGTACTGCTCACACAAGAAAAACATTTTAAACACCTAATAAAAACAGAAACTAAGCATCAGTAATGACACGAGGTGATTGTGCCAAAGAAATATGATTGAAGAGGTTCACTGAGCTGCACCTTGAATCATTCCCAATTTAGCAAAGCAGCCTGTGCCAGTTGGGGGACCACTTGTGGCAGCTGGGCTTGTGCTGTCCTTATGATGGACACTCTGGTGTGCCATGGTGGAAGGGGGCAGGCACCAGGGCAACACTGCAGCATCCCCTTAAATAGGATTCAAGAAATCTCCCCCACAAGGTGCATAGTCCACTACAGTTAGACAAACCCAGAGCTGGTCTAATGGTCCATGCACCACCCCCAGAGCCATCACACACACTATCCCCTGCAAACACAGGACCTGGACAGGTGCAGAATAGCAGTGGAATTGCTGGCAGTATCTGCTATGGTGGATACATGCCTGCAGGGTCCCCCCGATGCCAGTTGTGCCACTCCCCCCAACATGGACAGCACAGACATGGTGATGATGATGCACTGTCCCCATCTGGAAACTTGCCAAATCCATCCATGTATCCTGATCTGACCTGCCCTCCTTATCCCATTCCCATCCCTCACGACCCTGTCAGCCTCAAGGGGGGAATCTGTCCACGGACACTGATGCCACCTGATCACTCCACAGCTTGTGACAAACTCCTCCCTTATGCCTTGACTTGGCTTACAGCAGGGGTTGATGCACATTGCAGAAGTTTGGTACCGGGATCCCTCCCAATAATGAATTGGGTGCAGGGTCTCTGGTGCATTGGTGATTGACACAAGCTGCTATTTGCCACAGCTTTCATCAATCTAAAGGCCACTTTGTGAATCCAGCCCTATGATTCTACACAACAAAACATACATACATACATACATACATGCATCACTAAACCATCAGAAAAACTTCTGCAACTCTTGTTCTAAATTAAAAATATCTACATACAGTACCTAGAAACAAAGGACAGCTCAAACTCCCTGCTTGCTTAAATCTTAACCACCCAGCAGAGCACCTAAATGAGGTCACATGACATCTAAAAAAATAACCTAGGCTACCATGTTTGACTTAGATCATGTGGACAGAACAGGCAGCACAGTCCAAATTTTCAGCTTAACCTCATAGATCCACGGGAAGTACAGGAACTTAAAAGTCAGGAACATATATTCAAAGCAACAAAATGTCCTGCTCCCTTGCAGTGCAACCTCACATAACTAGTGCATCTTGTGAGCTGCAAACTAATGGCTGTCACATATATAATATGCTAGTCCCCTAAAGGCAACCATTTAGAGGTACAGCACCAAATTACAACACTACTGCACTGCTAATAACTAACACTATTAAACATTTTATAAATGGAATAAGGCAATTCTATTGAGCAGATTATGTTATGCTAATATACCTCATGTTGGTTGAAGTTCCTCACTCTTTGGGCTCAGCACTCCAACACACCGAAAGCTACAGTAGCATAGCAAAATTCCCCCTCTGTCACATCTTATTCCTTACTTAACATAGCACCTGCAAAAGTTGCTACTGGCATCAAAATCAGTCTTACCTTTTCCAAGCCCATCCCCACACTGAGCACAGCACTGAAGGACTTAGTCCAAAAAAATCAGAACAGAACACTGCAAAAAACAAACTCTGGCCAGAGTGGATAGGGCTGTAGCCAAGGTCATGGAAGAGGGGCCAGAAGAACTGAGATATAATAGAAATGCTGATCAAAAGGTAGTATTAAATAAAAACTGCATGTGGGAATTATAAATACGATGTCCTGAGCCAGAGAAAAATTCATTCATTAGCCAGGGAGTATATAATTAAGCATTACAGTATAGAACAGCAATGTTCAAGAATGTAATATGGAATCAATTGCACTCCTCAATGTCAGGTGAAAAATGTTTACAGTCTCTAAAGGCATTTCCCACAGCCAGAGATGTACTTACTTTTAGTTCATTGTTTCAAAAACAGAACACCATCACTGCTTAAAGGCTTTGGCTGTCCAAAATCTGAATTATCCAAACTTTGCATTTCAATTAGCACTGCTCAGAAATGTAATACAGAAGAAAGGGAACTGAAATGTTAGATAAACATTGTTACAGTCTCCAAAAGTGTTTCCTACAGCTGGGTCTTAGTATATTCAAATTGCAAGTTAGCTTCTTTTATCTGAAATACAAGCAGACAGAACCAAAAGCATACTTGCAGTTTATGGTTTCAAAAAAGACACCATCACATGTTATGGTCTCCAGTTGTCCAATACCGAGATATCTGCAACTGGTATGAAAGACCATGCGAGAGCAGTGCAGAAAATTAATTTAGTAATAGTGAAAGTAATACTGCAATACTAAGTGCAACTATATATTTTAGCTCCATCTGCTTGTCGCATTTCAGATAAAGGAAGCTAACATGCAAATTGAATGTACTAAGACCGAGCTGTGTGGAATTCTATTGAAGACAATAACAGTTTTCATCTAACATTTCAACATTTCCTTCTTCTGGACTCAGCTGTTGGCTTTTCAACTTACTCCATAAGGTTGAGGATCCCACCTTCTCAGTTTGAAGCAGAACCCGATCAATAAAACTGCCACAGCAAGACAGCTGATTGAGATAAGTTAAGAAAAAAAAGACTGCTTTCTTTTTATTTCATTACAACTGTACAGGGGTGCAGTGGAGCAAAAATGTAGGTCAGGCAGAAAATTCCTAAAATCCCAACATGAGGGCCACCAGGCCCCCAGAAGCTCTGGATGTTTTGATGCTCTGTGGTGAGTTTTGTGGCTTTTATTGAAGATAAAACACACCTTTGTTATATCTTCCCTACTTTTCATTCCAGGGGAAAAAAATGTCCAGAGTTAGGGGGGTGGGAGACTATAGTTGACTCTAAAGACTGTGGCTGCAACAGTGGTGGGCAACTGACTGACCAACACTGGCATCAGTCACCCACTCCATAGGCATTATTGTAATGTACTGTGCAAGATTTTTAATATAAAGGTTAGAGCTCTGGGGATTTAGATGCTCTTTGGAGAGTCTTTGGGCTTTTACTAAAGATAAAATACACTTTTGTTATATTTTACCTATCTGTGACTCATGGGAAAAGAAATATTTTTTCCTCTGAAGTCATTGGTGTGGGACACTATAGAGGGTCTTAAAGTCTGCAGCTGCAACCGTGGTGAGCAATGGGCTAACCAACAATGGCAATAGGTACTATTGTAATATATTGTGCAAGCATGTTATATAAAGGCTGGGGTTCTGGCCAGGCCTCCTGAAGTTCTGGGGATTTAGATGCTCTGAAGTGAGTCTTTGGGGTTTTATTAAAGATAAAATACACTTTTTTGTTACATCTTGCCTACCCCTGATTCCCTTTGGAGTCATGGGTTTCAGAGACAATTCAACTGTTTATTGAAAATCAAGGAAAGATGTTACAACTATTTAACCTTGTCTCATTTTTAATATTGTCCTTTATGATAGCTCACTTATTTACAGTAGGTACAAAAGGTAACACATGTATATAAAGGTTACAAAACACCTAGAAAAATATAAAATTAATTCCGTCACCTCTGAATTAAATAGAACTAAACACAATACAATTCCATCATTACATCATACATACTGTAGAAACATAGAAACATAGAATCTGTTAACAGAAAGGTACAGATGGTCCATCGAGTCTGCACATATTATACTACAATACCTCACCCCTTGACCTAGTGGCCTGGTGGGTTGTTCCCTTCTCTCTCCCCCCCCCCAAATAATAACCCCGATTCCTCAGTGGGACTATGAGCACTTTCGTGCTGTCACAGTCATGGCTGAATACTTTTACCGTACCAGCCCCACCACTTCCACCAGCTGTCTATTCCATGGCTCCACCACCCTCCAGTGAAGTAGACCTTTCTGGCATCCATCCTAACTTTACCCCCACTTAACCTCTAATTGTGTCCTCTTATGACTGTGTTCATATTTCAAACAAATAAATCTTTACTCCATCATTATACCACTCAGAAACATACATGTTCCTATCATGACCCCCGCCCCCAATCTGGCCTCCAGGAAGTACATGTTCAGGGCCACTAGTCATTCCTCATAGCATCTGCCATTCTGGCCCTGGCTGATTTTTTTGACCCTTCTTCATACTGACTGCAGCTTGTCTGTGTCCTTTCTCATGTGAGGTTTCCAGAACCCAGTACAGTATTCCAAGTGAGGTCTCAACAAAGATCTGTTTAGGGGAAGTATCACTTCACCGTACTTCTCCTGCTATCAAACCCCTCCAATACACCTTAGCAGCATGCCTTAGTGCACTGGCTGGTTTACTTGAGGCAGTCACTGATGATGAAGTGCAGACCATATCTTTTGTTGTAATGGTCAGCCTGACTCCTCATATCCAATACTCCATGCATGGGTTCCATTTCCCTAAGTACATCATCTTGCACGTCTTGGTGTTTGATCTCAGCTCCCAGATCTTTAACACCCCCAGGATCTCTAAGTCCTTCTGAAGTTTTCCCACCTCTTCCTTGATATCTACCCTGTTACATAGTGTTGCATCATTAGACCAAAGAGACACATCTTGCCCTGTATAGCTTCTCCTATGTCACTAATGAACATACTGACTATAATGGGTCCCATGACTAATCCCTGTAGCACTCCACTTGTGAATCCCCAATCTCAACAACATAGCAGCATTGGCAGTAAACAGTATCCAGCATTCAAGTTAAATAGTTCTATGTCAGTGTTTATCAGGTCAATGGTGGGTCAGAGATGGATACGTTCCCTGAATTGTGAACAGGGGCAAACAACAGGGTAGGGAGTCAGAAAGGGGGTGAATAACCATCTAGAACTTATCAGGGAAGGTGAGGTTACTCTGAAGGTTCATGGTAGAATAATTTGAATAGAGATGTTTGGATACTGCAGATACATAAATTATGCCATTATTTGTTTCCAATACACCTTAAAACCAAATATTTTGGTTGAATTGGTAATGATTCTCTAGTTTGAGTATTCAATTATTCTCTTTTCCAGCATCACTTAATGGGACTTGTTTTCTGTCAATCTTTTTTTTTATTTGAAAAGTTTCACCAGGAAAGGCATACTGAGCTAAAATAGTTTGTTTCCAGATGGATCCAGTCTAGTCCAGGACTTTCAGCTTTGTCCTTGAGAGTAACAGCCTGGTGGCTATACAGATACAAGACTGAAGTTGATGACATCACTTATAGTAGCACCTCGTCATCTCCACATTTGTCCTCTACACCCATCATTCCCACACCACCACCACAATAAGGGTGGTAGCAGGAGCTATGGGGGATTTGAAAAAAAACTGCCTTCTTTAGGGCTGTCCCTTTAAGATCCCCGACTTGCTCTGCTTGCAGATGCTATTGGTAAGGCACTCAGGGGAAAGTGTTTTTGACAGTGTTGAGTAAGTTACTTTTTCTGTTACTTTTTATTATGTTTGGAAACTTGTTCCAGGAGCTCTGTGCAGTCACTACAAGGATAGAGAAGTACTATAAAAAGTAGTACACCTTACAATTATAGTTACTTATTTATTTTAATACAAAAACAATACAAAAATAATAAATAACTATAACAGATTACATTTTTTGAAAGTAATAGGTTAGTTACTAGTTACTTTCAAATAAATGTAATCAGTTACAGTTACATATTTCTTGTGTATAAAAAGACATAAGTAAATGTAACTGTAAGGTGTACAGTATTACATCTTCCAGTACTTCTCCATCCTTGCTAGTGACTGCACAGAGCTTTCTGGAACAAGATTTCAAACGTAATAGAAAGTAATAGAAAAAGTAACTTACCCAAAACTGGTTTTTGAGACACACATGGGAGCCCCATAAAAGTGGACCAGGAAAGAGAGTGAGAAGAGATGACTAGCTGGGAGGCTGGAAGCAGCAAACAGATTGACCACTGAGAATCCATTGTGTTAAATCATATATCACACTTAATGTAAACTCCTTTATTTTTCTTTTGTGCCTTTGCCAAAGTAAACTTGAACTTATTCCCCTCAAAACTGGTGTCTGTGAAACTATCTGTCTGTGAGGGTTCTCTTGAAAAACACTGCCCAACCCTATGCCCTCTCACACTGGCCTAATGGGTCTGATAGGAGGATAGGATCGATGACAAGGTGATGACAGGGCGAGAACTCAAGTGTCGTGAGTGACTTCAAGCCATTGCAAAATGCAAGTCATGAAACTTGGCTTCCCGGGCGCCCACATCGGAAAAGGCAGTAACCTCAGTCACTTCACTCAGTGCAAACATCTGCCGGACAAAGCCCACGTCGTCATTTTAAAATCACATGGGCCAAACAATTTTACACAGTTTAAACCATTTATGTTAACGTGCGCTGCAGTGATAATTTTAAAATCACCTCTAGTCACTTCAAGAAAGACAGTGACATACTGATGAATTTTAACAATGTAAGTAAGTGCAGTGCAAGCGACAATGAGGTGAGCCACCTCTTACAACCGACAGACAGATACATCAGGCTCAACTCTCTCACTCTTCAAGAGTGAGGACAACGACACCAACAGCATGAGTTAAGAACTACTGACATGCACTGTATAGTCTGTAGGGTTTACTAACTTACCACATGACAGTAACAGCGGTCTGCTAACTGAGTCATATGATAAGTTAAGTTGAAATTCACGTAGCAGACAGCTCCCCCTACCTATCTGCTGATGCTGATAAACATGACATGTAGACTTGTAGTGCTTACTGTAGCACAGCTGCTTTGACAGACACAGTGTGCACGTGCATCAGACAGACTGGAGTGGGCTGTAATCATCAGGGGAGGAGCGAGAAGGGAATAAACATCTAGCGCTATGAAAAGGGTGAGAAAAGTTGAGGATTAAAAAAAAAGAAAGGAGTTGCAATTTCCTGACCGAAGTCTGGCTGAAATGATGGTTGGGCACTCACCCAACCTGCCCCCCCCTCCACTATGCCCCTGCAACTGTATAATGAGTGTGAGTTTCTATGATCCCTCTAGAATATGATTCTTTTGCCTTGAAATCTAAGTATAGATTCAAATTTGGGACTGCGGTGCCATTTCAGTGAGGGCATGCCCTTCCACCTCTCTATGATTGCTTATGCTTCCTTATGATGTTATATGTTACTTGCTGAACATTCAGTAATCGCTTACTGCAAAAATACCACTGTTTAATATTAGCAAATGTTTAATTTTGTAATAGTTTATGTGCCCAGAATTATCTCTGATTTATGTGAAACTTCAGCGTATCTTCCTGGAACAAGGATAAATTTGGGTGTTTAATATTCCAAGTGGGACTATGCCGTTGTGAAATGCACAGCAGCTGAGAGGTACAAATGTGGAAGAAAGGGCTAGGGATGGTAAATGAGGGTCTGTCTCTCATACCATGGATGCTTAAGGTTTTCAAAAACACACAGATAACAACTTGCAAATGCTGGCGTGGAACTAACCACCAGTGCAATGCAATATTTACAGTCTTTAAAACATCTGGGAATCTCACCGTAATGGGGTGTACTCTTTCATTATAGCTTCTCATAATATACTCAGAAATATGCAGGCAGAGATATGTCAGCTTGTACTTTTCTTGTAGGTCATAGTTCTCTACCTTTCATAATTAAAATGAGAGGCTCTGGCAGTGAAAAGATGTGGGGAAAATGGGGCAAGCTTCACATACTATGAAGAATGACAGAATGAAGGTAATGCAGAGAAAAACTACCAAGATGATTCAGGGACAGTAGAGGAGGTCCAGTGAAGAAAGATTAAAGGAGAACCCCAACATTTAATTGCTTCATAAGCCCAGGGCTATGACTTCTCTGCAGAAGAAGCAGCAGAAACAGAAGGAATCATAGTGGCAAAGAACCAGTTTCCACATGGATGTGCAGTATCTAGTACTAAAGAATGAAATGTCTTGAAATGCCGTTTTTGTTGAAATGAGGCTTGAGTCCTTTCAAAGAGTACTGTAAATTTCTTGCAGAAAAATAAAAAAAAAATCACTTTCAGTACTTTACAATCTACACACAAGGGCCTTTTTCTTTTATTCTTTTGAAACTGGACAAGGCCCACTAGACAGCACAAGGCCTGTTCAGGGGCAACCCATGAGCACTGGGGAGGTTAAGTGACTTGTTCAGGGTCATTCAGTACCTAAGGTGAGATTACTGGAATCAATCCACAGTTCACTGGATCTACCAAGCTCCTTCATAGCTGGTGACTCTAACCTCTAGGCTATACTGTCAGCCCTTTTAATATGAAGGACAGATTTATTTGATCCCTTTGGGTCTGTAATAAACAAGCTGCACTATGGTTAAATTGCAGTCTGGTCCCCAAGAAATGCCCTTTAACACAGAAACATAGAAACACAGACTTTGATGGCAGATAAGGACTGCTTGGCCCACCTAGTCTGCCCATTTCCCTACCTAGAGGATAAACTGCAGATCCTATTTAACCAACAGCCTAGTTCTTCCCACCCCCCCCCCACAAAAATTGCCTTATGTCTGTCCCATGCATTCTTGAATTCTCCAACAGTTTTAGACCCCACAACCTCCTCAGGAAGGCTGTTCCATGCATCCACCACCCTCTCTGTGAAAAAATACTTCCTCACATTGCCCCTGAGCCGTCTCCCCTCTATCTTCAAATTGTGTCCCTTGTTCTTGCACATCTCTTTTTCTGAAAGATGCTACCCTCTTGGACTTTGTTGATTCCTCTGAGGTACTTAAAAGTTTCTATCATGTCCCCCCTCTCCCTTCTTTCCTCAAGGGTATACATATCAAGTTCCTTTAGTCTCTCCTCATAAGGCTTCTCTTGCAGACCCTGCACCATTTTAGTTGCCCTCCTCGAACTGCCTCCACCCTGTCTATGTCCTTGCAGAGATGGGGTCTCCAGAACTGGATGCAGTACTCCAGATAGGGTCTCACCAACTGTCTGTACAGCGGGATAACAACTTCCTGTTTTCTGCTGGTGATACCTCTCCCTATACATCCCAGTATCCCCCCAGCCCTCCCTACTGCCTTCTCGCATTGCTTGCCAACCTTAAGGTCATCTGATATGACTACCCCCAGGTTCCTTTCCATTTTTGTTGTTGTTACTACTCCCCCCCCCCATTGTGTAATCTTTCCCTGGGTTTTTGTTTCCCAGGTGCATTACTATGCTCTTCTTTGCATTGAGTCCAAGCTGTCATACTTCTGACCATTCCTCCAACCTTGCCAAGTCCCTTCTCATCCTTTCCATGCCTCCTTGTGTATCAACCCTGTTGCAGATCTTTGTGTCATCTGCAAAGAGGCATAATTTTCCTTCCAGTCTCTCTGCAATGTCACTTATAAAGATATTAAAAAGGACTGGACCCAGTACTGAACCCTGCGGTATCCCACTAGTAACCCCTCTTTCTTCAGAGTGGACTCCATTTACAATTACCTTCTGTGTCCTGTTGTTCAGCCAATGTTTTACCCAGGCTACCACCTTGGGACCCACTCCCAGGCTGGTTAATTTGACTACTAATCTTTTGTGTGTGACTGTGTCAAATGCCTTGCTAAAGTCTAGGTAGGCCATGTCCACAGCCCCTCCCTGGTCTACTACTTTGGTCATCCAGTCAAAGAAATCAATTAGATTCGTCTGACATGACCTTCCCGCTGTGAACCCATGCTGCCTTGGGTCCTGTGCCCCACTGGCCTCTAGGTACTCAACAATTCTTTCCTTCAGAAGTGATTCCATCACTTTCCCTACCACAGAGGTCAAACTGACAGGTCTGTAGTTTTCTGCCTCTGTCTTGGTCCCACTTTTGTGAAGGGGAATCACATCTGCCTTCTTCCAGTCCTCAGGTACCACACCATCCTCCCATGATTTGTCAAAAAGTGTAGTCAGTGGTGTCTCTAGTTCTCTGCTTAATTCTTTTAGAATTCTGGGGTGAATTCCATCTGGCCCCATTGCTTTAAGTGAAAGCCTTAATAATCGGTATTCTTTAAAGGCAGTATTCATTATATTTGACTGTAAAGACAGGTTAACTACAGCTTGGAATCATAACAGAGAAGTAAGCTAAAGCACATGAGAGCATATGCAAAAAAGCCCAGACATTTCAGCTGATTGCCAAGTTAACTGTACCAGCCCAAAGCAAACTGGGAGCCACCTCTGACATCAATAATATCACACAGCTAAATAATAGCCAGCATTCATTACCCAGAAGACAAGTAATGAGTCCAAAAAACACCTCTGGACATTCTCAACAATGCCAAAAAGCAGAATCATTTAAACAATTCAATGCACACAAAGCCCTCGATTAGCCTTTCCCTGAGGGTTTCTGTAAGGCCTGAATCTATTCTCATACCACACTGCACTTAAGCCCTCTTCTGTATTTCAGAGACAGCTCCCTATGTACTGCATGCTCTTGAAATGTGATAAGTCAGAGCTTGCCAGGGATTGGGCATTAGCTTATGGCGGAAAGGGGGAAAAAAACAGCATTCCAGATGCTCTGTAAACACGGGGGAGGGGGGCACACAGCATCAAATTTGTACCCTGAAATACCACACAAATGTATTGTACTAAGCAAGAAAATGAGGGGGTAGTTAACACATTGTAGGTTTGGGAGCCTGCCAGCACCTCTCAGTGCATGAAAGTATCCCACAGTGCAGTAACTGTCTTTACAATTTCTGATGCACCAGGAGGGAAAAATGATACTGTTCCACCCTTTATAATTTACATTACCATATATCACAACCCACAATTCATAACACCAAACTCTGGCAAGTTTGCATGCCAGAAGCCATCACCTGCAATTCAAAAAAAAATGTGCTGAAATGCTGGCAGCAAAATGTTAGCACCCAGTCTCAGCAGAACACCTTGCCTTGAATCTCAAGACACTGGCAATATTTACATCTGTTGATATTTTACTTGGTTTCAGGTTGCAGATAATACAACTAGTTTACAACCATAGGTGCCTAACGTAAAGGACCCTTTAACAATACGGGACAGATTTGAAAAAAAAAATATTACATTCCAGAAATTAATATCTGCATAAATCACCAGATTGGGACTGCCATCTAGCCCTCCTCCCTTGCAGGGGTCCCATAGCACTGGCCAGATATAAAAATGGAGCCTGGAAGAGCACGAGTGAAAGTGAATCAGTTAGCTGAGCTGATCACGTTCACTCTGACTCATGGCAGAACACAGGCAATGGGGATTCCACATTTTCCACATTTTCTTGCACTGATGTGTAACATTACAGATTGGTGGTCTTGTCTTATAATTGGGAAAGTGCTATAGCATCACCTACAGCCCTACCTTGCTGTGTTTGGCATATTAAAGTTTACAACTAAATAACAATTACTATACTGAACCATGGTCAGAGACTTTGCACCAATGGTACATAACAAGATTCAATGGGACACACATCAAATATCTGCAAATGCCATGACATTCTCACTTATGTGAAACTTCAGCCCAAATACCACTGCTTAGTTATGTGTTTGGCACAAAAAGCTACTCTTGAGAAAAAGAAATTGCCAACACAGCAGTCTTAACACATGCAGCATGCTGTAGACTTAAGGGAAAGAAATGTTTTTCAAGGCAGAAAAAGACTTACACATAAGGGATACTATTGGCATACCAAGACCCATTATTTACTTTTTAGGCTATGCCTCACACAAAGCAGATACATAGATAAGGCAAGAGAAACATTAGTTAATAACTTGCTTGATAGCTGGGCACACCAGTAGTAGCAGTAGTAGTGGTAACTGGTAAAAAAAAAATGACTCACCTTAGTAAGCATGTTTCTTCTAATGGAGTCTTGCTGTAATCTGACTATTGCAGTTAGCCCCAGCACTCGAACTGCCCTGGAGAGTAGAGGGTTAATTTCTATGCAGAGCATAGAACATTGAGCTCAAGTTCGGTTCAGACCTCTGTCTGCTGCACTTTGAAGCGGAACTGTCAGATTCTTATGAGCTAATACTAACTAACTACTATGTGGAAATTGTAAAGGTTTTACTAGCCAAATGGCAACCAAATATTTTGGATCCCTAAAAGACTCAAGTCAAGAAATCCAAAATCAAAACCCAGGTAGTGAACAACTCAAGACTGTTACATTAATAATATAACCCACTCCACCTCTCTAAAAGGAGGGAGTAACCAAATGCATCCATGGGGTGCAACACTGCACCTGCCATCCCACTTCCCAAAAACAGGTTCTGAGAGGACAGGCAGAGAGGGAGGTCAGAATACAGCAAGACTCCATTAGAAGAAACATAATTACTAAGGTGAGTAATTTTTTTCTTCAAACAACATGAAGTCTTGCTGTATTCTGACAATAGCAGACTACCAAGCAATACCTCCATGGAGGAGGGAATCAAACCTACCTTGGGAATAGGCTCTGCAGTACTGCTGTGCCAAACCAAGCATCACTCCTAGCCGGGATGTCAAGGGAGTAATGCTTGGTAAATGTATGGACTGTTTTCCAGGTGTCTGCTTTACATATCTCTAGCAAAGGAATATCCCTGGCTGCAGCCAGGGAAGCAGCTGTACCTCTAGTTAAATGAGCCCTCAGGCCTAAGGGAGGTATTTTGCCTAGCTTCTCATAGCAGAATTGAATACAAGAGACTATCCACCTAGCAATAGCTCTCTTAGTGGCAGGTTTGCCTTCCCTACTTAGTCATAAGTGAGAAACAACTGGAGGGAGTCAAACCTGTAAGCCTTAGTACATTCAATGTAGTAACTAAGGGCTCTTTTAGCATCCAAATGGTGTAAACTTCTTTCTCCTGAAGAACAATGATCAGTGAAGAACACAGGGAGAGACATAGATTGGTTTAGATGAAAATCAGAAACCACTTTAGGTAAAAACCTCCTATTAGTTCTAAGGACCACCTTATCTCTATGGAATGAGAGAAAATCAGGCTCCACTGACAGAGCTTGCAATTCACTGATATGCCTGGCAGAGGTAATAGCTACCAGGAACACTGTTTTCCAAGTCAAGTATTTAAGCTCTGCTGAAGACAAAGGCTCAAAAGGGGGTTGCCTAAGCTCAGCAATGCAAACATTAAGATCCCAAGCAGAGGTAGGATCCCTAAAGGGGGGATTGGTATGAAGCAATCCCTTGAAAAATTTTCAGAATACAGGGTGAGATGACAGTGAGGAAGGCTTTCCCACTGACAGAAAAGCAGAAACAGCTGACAAATGTACTTTGAGAGTAGCTGGTCTGAAGCCTAGGCCATTAAGATGAACCATATAATCCAGAACTCTAGACAAATCAGCAGTGTCTGGGGATATATGCTTTGTGGAACACCAAATGCTGAATCTTTTCCATTAGGAGTTATAGGTTTTTCTGGTGGCAGGCTTTTGAGAGGCTTTGAGAATATCCAGAAACCCTTGGGACAGATGCAGATCTGCATACTCTAACGCTTCAAGAGCCATACCATGAGATTGAGAGACCGAAGATCGGGCTACTAAATCCTCCCCTGAGAGGAGGTTGACAGGTTGTAATTCCTGGGAAGAGACATGGGAAGATGGACAGGTAGGGACAGAAACAGGGGATACGAAGGCTGCCTGGCCCAGTCTGGAGCAGTCAGAATCACTTTGCAAGCTTGTGACCTTACCTTGACAAGAACCTTGAACAGTAGAGGAAAGGGAGGGAAGGCATATAGACATTTCCCTTCCCAGTTCAAAATTAGAGCATCCAGAGGGACTGAACCCAAGACTGGGGGTCTGTAACACAACAGAGGAAGTTGGTGATTGTCTGGGGCTGCAAAGAGATCTATCTCTGGAGTGCTCCACCATGAAAAAAATCACTCTCAACACCAGAGGGTCCAGGGACCATTTGTGATGGCCCTGGGAGATCCTGCTCAATGCATCTGTTAGTACATTGTCCTTCCCTCAAAGGTGGACTGCTATTAGAGAGGTCTGCAGAGAATAAGCTAGGGACCACAATTTCATGGCTTCCATGCACAAGGCCGTGGAACAAGTGCCTCCCTGCTTGTAGATGTACCACATGGTGGTGCTGTTGTCTGTCCTGACCTGAACCATCTTGTTCTGCACTGACTGAGAGAAAGCTTGCAAGGCCAGAAAGACCACCCTGAGTTCCAAGAGATTGCTATGGAGAAGGGATTCCTTAGGGGACCACAGTCCCTGGGCTGTGAAAGCCCCCAGATGGACTCCCCACCACAATAGAGAAGCATCCGTGGTTAGGACCACAAAGTGAGACTGAGTGACAAATGGGACTCCTTGTCTGAGGTTGCCTGATCCTGCCACCATTGGAGAGCTTGGATCAGAGTCTGAGTCATTGGAACTAGTTTGGTTAGAGAATCTTTCTTCTGAGACCAAAAGGCCCTCGGGTGAAACTGAATGTCCCTCATCTGAAATCTGGCCCCTTGGACTACTGCTGTAGGAGCTGCCATGTGGCCCAGAAGCTGAAGGAAGTGCTTTGCTGGCCAAGATACCAGAAGGTGGAATGAAGAAGCCAGCTCTGCAATAGCCCTTGCCCTTTCCAGGGGAAGAAAAGCTCTTGCTTTGATTGTATCCAACTCTGCCCCTATGGAGGTGAAGAGCTGTACAGGCTCAAGAACTGACTTGGGAAGATTGAGAAGGAATCCTAGGGAAGTGAGCACTTGTTGAGTCACTTGAAGGTCTGACTTGACTTGGTCTGGGGACTGACCCACAATGAGCCAGTCGTCCAAGTATGGAAATATGGAAATATTTTTCCTTCTTAAAAAGGCCACTATTACTGCTAGGCATTTTGTGAATACCCTTGGAGCTGATGTCAGACCGAAAGGCATAGCTTTGAACTGATAATGGCCTGAAGGCAATTCGAACCTGAGGTACTTTCTGTGGGAGCACCTGATAGGAATGTGAAAGTAGGCATCTTTTAAGTCCAGAAAGGCTAGCCAGTCCCCTGTCCTTAGAGAGGTAAGGATTATTCCCAGAGTCACCATTTTGAATTTTGGTTTTAAAAGATGTTTGTTCAGGTATCTTAAGTCTAGGATGGGTCACCACTCACCTGTCTTTTTTGGGGTAAGGATGTACCTGGAGTACAGACCTTTGCCCCTGTGAAATGTAGGAACTCTCTCTACAGCCTTTAGAGCCAGTAGAGATGAAACTTCTGCCTCTAGGGCAATGGTTTTGGAGATGCTTGCAGGTGGAAAAGATCTGGCCCTCAGCTTTGTAAATTTCTTGAAGCTGAGAACCAGCCCCAGGCTTACCACCTCCAGGACCCACTTGTCTGAGGTAACAGAAATCCAGTCCTGGATGAAGTAAGCCAGCCTGCCTCCTACAGGAATGGGGGAGTCGACCTGGGCTGAGACATCAGGGTGTCTTCATGGCAGGATCCTTAGGCTGAGGGATGGATGCAGCCCTACTCATCCCCCTTCTGCCTCTCCCTCTGAAGAACCCCCTCTGAGGAAAGGGAGAAGAGTCCTGCGCTTGGTAGAAAGGCCTATGAAAAGGCCTGCCCCTGCCCCTAGCCTGCTGTCTTTGAGGAGTTGCCTGCCTTTCCTTGGCCTGTGCACTCCTATAGGTGGTCCTATACTCATCCATCTTTTTCATGTAATTCTCTGTCTGCTCCCCAAACAGAGAATTACCTACCACAGTAAAATCCATGGCCTTAGCCTGGGTGTCCTGTGAGAGGCTAGTAAATCTGAGCCAAGCCATTCTTTGAAGAGCCACAGATGTAGCCATGACTCTACATAACACATCATTGGAGTCCACCGCAGCATGGAACTGTACCTTAGATGCCTCAATCCCATCAGCAGCCACCCTCTCCAGCTCCAAGGATAGCTGGAGGGAGGCCTGCTTAGCCAGTGCCAGTACAGTGTCCCACCTGGGATTCTGGTACCTGGCTGCATAGGCCATATACTTAGCCTGCCTGAGTTCCAAGGCGGATGACATGTACTGTTTCTTTGCCATGGCACCCAGCTTCCTAGAGTCTTTATCTGGGGGGTGTGAAGCCAAGGGTATATTAGCCTTATTATAGGCTGCAGCCTGCACAACCCCAATATGGCTGCATTGTTGATACAAGTACTCTGTACCTGAACCTGAGAAGGTGTACCTTTTGTCCATCCTTCTGTCGACAGGAGGTACAGAATTTGGAGTTTTTAAAATGTTTTGTGTCTGTTTCCCAAAAGACTTATGAAGAGGAATAGACAGCCTCGTGGACTCTGGGATGTCCATCATCTCCACATAATCAGGTTCCTCTTGTTTTGCTACAGCTTCTTCCACAATGAGCTGGAGGGTTTCTGCCACTTTCCTGTAAAACAAGTAGTGGGAAGGGGACTCAGAAAGCCTAGGAGGGGAAACACCAGAAGGCCTGTCTGGGGAGATGTCCGGTTCAATGGGCTCAACCAGACCTTCCACACCATCGTCATCATCATCATCATCATAATCTTCATCCCCCTCCAAATCCAGTAGAAATCTTCAGAGGCATAATTTTGAACTGGAGAAACCGACCGAACCGAGCACCTGCCAGAAGGCGCCGGATCAGACGAAACCGGGCAAAACAATTCTATAATCCTTATCACTTTGGCAATCTCTTCGGTGGTTGGAAAATGGGTCTCTGGATCCAAACCAGCCAATTTCTCTTTTCTTTTTTTTTTTGTAGGAACTGATTCCTCAAGATCGGCTCTCCTCTTGCCCAAAGAAGTATTGCCTTGGTCAGAGGGCACTCTCTCAGGTTCGGTCGTAACAGAACCGGGCTGGCCATCTGGGTCAGCGGACTTCTCAGCCTCCTTATCCCTAAGCCTACCTAATCTTTTTTCCAGGGTAAACTTAGGGAAATTATTACAGATTTGGCAGTCTGAATTGAGGTGGTCAAACTCCAGACAATAAACACAGGTTGTGTGGGGATCAGCTTTAGCAAAGACCTCCCCACACACACTGCAATGTTGAAACCCAGTGGGCCCGATTTTTCTTTTGGGTTTCTCAGACGTAGCCATCCTAACCACAAACTTATCCTTTTTATGGCAAACAACCAGGCAAGACACCGTTATCGTTTCTAACCATGTCACGGGTATTGGAAAAAAACACAAGAAAATGATTTTTTTTTTTTAAACCGATAAGGACCGGTAACCACACTCTAAGTTTAAAAACAAAGACAGAATATATAATTCACTAAAAGGCCAGTTCAGTCGAACCGGTTAAAAAATTAATTTTTACAATTTCCACAAGTTTACTATGTCTAGTGCACTACCTAGTACTCACTGTACCACAGACAGAGATCTGAACCGAAACTTGCGAAAAATAATCAGTAAAACCGAGGACTTTAACCCACTTCAGAACTGCGAGAAAAGGAGAAATCTCTGAAGTGGCCATTCAGTTAGGCGGAGTAAAGAATCTAACAGTTGCACTTCAAAGTGCAGCAGACAGAGGTTTGAACCGAGCTCGAGCTCAATGTTCTATGCTCTGCATAGAAATTAACCCCCTACTCTCTGGGGCAGTTTGAGTGCTGGGCTAACTGCAATAGTCAGAATACAGCAAGACTTCATGTTGTTTGAAATAGTAACTGCAAAAATAACATAGTACAATGACAATGACAAATTACTGTATGCACAACAGGTGGTGGAATATTTCAGATAATGAAACCTTTTTGTTTTCCTGTGTGTTTAAGTTATCATCTATTGGCAGTACCACGGTTTTGGAGTAGCTGTCAGCATTCTCATTAGTTATCAGTTGTTCAAATAATGCCAAAGTCCTACTCTCCTTTTCTCACCTCTACAACCTGCACTATGTGTACTTCCCCCTGATGATGTGCTAGATGGCACGAAACCAGTCGGCGATCAGTCAGCGTTCAGGTGCTTTAATTGAGCGGCACTTTTTATCTTAATGTGTGCACAATAAAGTGTTTTACCAACAGTGGTGAGTGTGGTTTCTTGCTTTTGATCATCGATGGTATTTTACTCGCACCACTATTACAGTGGAGCCGTCCTTGTTTTGTTTTTGTACTGTAAGTAAACAGTAATTGGAAGGGAGTGAACAAGTGGGAGGTTTGGTGGCAACATGATACCAGTGAAACACCAAACCTCATACTGCAGTCGGGCAAGTCAGAAAGTAAGAGTGGGAGGTGCGGTGAATGTGTTCACATTTTTTGTCTGGAAGTCTTATTGGCCAACACTGGCTAACCTAAATAAATCCATAAGTTAATTAATTACTGTACCTTAAAGGGACACTGTCAGCTTTGTATAAGAAAATTTGTACCCATATTTTTTATGGCATTAATGAATGCTAAAGTAGCCTGTGCACTGACAATAGGGATTACTGGACAAGACTCGGTTCTAGATAGGGGGGGCGAGGTAATAGTCAGTATCTGGCAGCTATTAACAGAATAAAGTTGGGGAAAAAAACTGAGTTTTAATTGCATCCAGCAACCATATGTACTGACTCTTGTACAAAGGGAGATATTCTGGCAGAAGGGAGACGCAAGAGCACATGGGTTCAGGTTAGGGTCCCAGAACTCAATTTAGTTCCTTTAGCAATTAATGAGGATTGGAGCGGTACTCATGTTTTGATGCACATGACTCTGTTTCTGTGCAGTGGTGTTATTGACAGATATACAGTATTGTCACTGTAACTGCCTGCAGACCTATCAGCAATGATGTAGCTATATTAGTGCTTCTAATTTGTACAGTCTGTCCTGTTCTGGATCTGTTCTCTTTCCCAGTGCCCTTCTTGGTCTGAGGTTCCATTATGCATGGAAGCTGATAGTAATTTCAGCCATAGCTGGTTAGAAGAAAACAATCATATGACTATGCATTGCAACAAGTGTTTCCCCATTGGCACTTACTGTGCACAAGAGGTGCCTGGCTGTATTTTAGGTGTTTCCATAAAGGCAATGATAATATCCACTTTATGCCTTCAGCAGATCTACTTACCTAGTACAGTGGCATCGGAACCACTGGCTTGTTAAAAATATGAGCTTTGCAAAATATTCTAAAAACATCTAGCACATCCTTTGGAACTTGCAATTTCAGCAGTATGATTATGACTGTTCAAGAATGGCTCTTTTGCTAGACCGTGGGTTTCTACAAAGTACAGAGCTCTGATCTGCTGTGCTGGCACCACCAACCCCTCCCCCCACACACACACACATCCACAACCCCACACTTACGAGGTGCATGAAATAGTTTATTTCAGTTGGCTACTAGCATTGCTGCTGACAGATAACCTTTGCTCAATTTAGCACTGGCCCAAGGGACAGTCAGTGTGGTGCCATCTTAAACATACAAACAGAAATTTATGAAAGCACCATACACAATTGAGACCACTGTATGCAACTGTCAGAAGAAAAGACCCCCAGACAGTCTGTGTGGTGTTCTAGGCAGGCTCTCAGTAATGTGATTCTGACAGCAGATGCACTGTATATTCCAACAGTTGCATCTGGTAAGTGTGATAAAGGCTGAGCAGCCAAAAGGAAAACAGACAAGCATGTTCTAGTGTAAGGACTGCTTGTACTTATCTTAACATGGCCACTGGCCAATCACTCCTTGTGGTACTAGTAGCGATTGTTTAGTATTAAATGGCCTGTGTTATCCAATTAAAGACAAGGACTAAAGACATACTGTGACTTACATTTTCTTTTTTTTCAGATTTTAGTTTATGCTACCATTTGCCAAAAATGGCTGGGTGGGTGGGTGACAATGACCGACATGCCTCCAGTCTGAAGCAATACTTGGAAATGGGCACAACACATCAGGAGGAGGTCCAGTGACTGGTTGGATGTGAAGTTTAAAGGTGGGGGTACAGGGCTGAGCTGGTAGGTCAAGGGTGGTGCCACAGGTGGATTAGCAGTTCACACAGCACAGGAAACCACCAACACTGCACTACAAACCCAGGAAAAGAGGGATCATAGTGGCAATACCACGCAGTGGAAAATCAGTAAAACTGCAAGGGTCACACATGGGCAGGGGCACTGAAGTTGCCGCTGTGAGCCACTGACAATGGCTCACAGTCAGCCATGTGAATGAGCCTTTAGTTACCCTTTGTTTTCTGCCAATGTGCTTCCCAAAAGAACCGGTTGGCTCAGTACACCATACACTCCCTAAAAGGATCGTTTTAGTGTACATTCTGTTTGTCAGGCAGCCAATCTTGTGGGGGGAAGTCTTTTACTGGCTGATCATTTCTCTTTTGGGTTTAAAAGCCCCAAAACTAAATTGCCAGCTGATCAAAAAAGTTTCTCCTCACATAAGTGCTGTAAGGAAAAGGAGAAGTGAGCGAGAAAGTCGCAGGGAAAGCAATCAACTTCAACTCCTCTGCTTCCGTCTTTGTGGGTCTATATGGCTGCCCAGTCCCAACAACACAGAAAGCATTATTTTTCTGAGTATGGAGTCCGGACCTTCCATCCCTCATCTCTCCTCAGTGCTGCTGCTCCTAAAGTAAGTTCACACTGGGTAAAAAAAAAAAACAAATTGTGTGAGCCTGCGAGGTGCAGTGTTCCAATGTCCAGAGGCTGTGGCAAGGAAGCTAATCCTCAGGACTGCGGGAGCAGCATCACAGGAGAGGGAGCTGGACATCATTGTTCACCTTGGGACAAATGACCTAGCTGGTTATGGGATCAGGGCAGTGCAAGAGGAGTTTGTGGAGTTGGGGAAGGGCCTTAGACAGGTAGCATGCGCAGTAACCTTCTTGGATGTGCTGCCTGTCTATGGCATGGGTGAGGCTAGGGTATGCCGCACCATACAGTTCAATGAATGGTTGAAAGACTGATGCAGAGCACAGGGTTTTGGCTTCATTAGAGACTGTGGGTCCACCTGAAGGAATGCTGATCTTTACTGGCACGATGGTCTGCATCTTTCCTGGAAGGGAATCAAGCTCCTAGGCGATAGGTTTAAATGTTTTATTGGCAAATTTTTAAACTAGCCAAGGGGGGAGGCACTGCTAGGAAGCAGGAAATTCCAAGCCCCCCCCACAAAACAAGGTAGTTAGCATGGTAAACACCAAGGTACAGAGGTTGACGGGGGCAGGAATGGGGTATATGGAGAAAAAGACAAAGGCAGTAAGGGCAGGGATGGGGAAAAAAAGGGTAAGGCCATCATAAAATGAAAGGCAATGAGTACCAATGCCCAGAGTTTGGGTAACAAGCTTTCTGAGCTAGTGAACCTGAAGGAAAAGGGATACCCGGATATCGTGGCTGTCACAGAAACATGGTACACGGAGAACCATAACTGGGATGTCAACATACCAGGGTACACAATCTATAGGAGGGACAGGGAGGGTAAAAGAGGAGGAGTAACTCTCTATATAAGAGAAGGGATCAAAGCAACAAAACTAAAGGGTAAACGGGGAGGAGAGGAAGCACTGTGGGAGACCTTGAAGACAGGAAGTGGCACCACAATCCACACAGGGGTTGTATGCAGACCCCCATCTCAGGGGAAAGAAATGGACAAGAAAATGATAGAAGGCATCCCCAGAATCACAGTAAAAAGGGGATATATTGTTGATGGGGGACCTGAATATGCCAGATGTTAACTGGAACACATTTACTGCAGCCACATCCAAGAGCAGGGTCATTCCTGATGCCCTACAGCGGGTATGCCTCAGACAACTAGTGTTGGAACCCACTCAGGAGGGAGCAATCTTATACCTGGTACTCTCAAATGGAGAGAGGATCCCAGATTTAGATGTGGGTAACCTTCTGGGAACAAGCGACCACCACACAGTGTGGTTCACAATAAACAAACACCCTACAGGGGGCATGCCTCAGACACCTAGTGTTGGAACCCACTCAAGAGGCAGCAGTCTTAGATCTGGTACTCTCAAATGGAGATGGTGAGTAGGTCACAGATTTAGAAGTGGTTAGCCATCTGGGAGCTAGCGACCACCAAACAGTGTAGTTCATGATAAACACATCTGTGGAGTCAAGTCATACAAAGACAAAAGTACTGGACTTTAGAAGGGTTGATTTTGGCAAAATGAGTAAGTGCCTGAGGAATGCACTAGCAAATAGGCAAGAAGGAGGGGTAGAAGAACAATGGGAGAAAATCAAAACTGCCATCACAGAGGCAACAAGTCATTGTGTGAAGCAAATAAATGAAACAAAATGAAGTTAAAAACCACTATGGTTCTCAAAAAAGGTGGCGGGAAAGGTTAGGGAGAAAAAGATAGCATTCAAGAAGCATAAGGAGTCACAGAATGAACAGGACAGAGTACTGTACCAGTTAAAGCAGAAGGAAGTGGGAAGGCAGTCAGAATAACAAAGGCCCAAACCGAGGAAAAGAGAGCCAACTCTGTTAAGAAGGGGGATAAAACCTTTTATAGGCACATCAGGGAGCTAAAGAAGACCAAGGAAGGGACAGTGAGGCTTAACAAAGGGAAGGGGTGGTAGGCAGAAGATGACAGTGGAAAAGCAGAGATACTGAATGAATACTTTTGCTCGGTAGTCACAAAAGAAGAAGAGGGGGAAGTACCTAAACCAAGTATTAGAAGCACACTGGACAGGGAGTCGATAACAGTCCATTCACAGAAAAAAGGGTGGTGAGAGAACTCCTAAAACTCAAGGTGGACAAAGCAATGGGGCTTGGCAGGATTCACCCCAGAATTCTAAAAGAACTAAGGAAAGACCTAGTGACATAACTGATTACCCTTTTTAACAAATCATGGGAAGATGGTGTGGTACCTGAGGACTGGAGGAGGGCAGATGTGATTCCTCTTCACAAAAGTGGGAGCAAGCAAGAGGCAGGGAACTACAGACTTGTTAGTTTAACCTCAATGGTAGGGAAAATGATGGAATCACTTCTGAAAGAAAGAATTGTTGAGTACCTAGAGGCCAGTGGGGCACAGGACCTGAAGCAGCATGGATTCACAGTGGGAAGATCATGTCTTTCACTGGGTGACTAAAGTAGTAGGCCAGGGAGAGGCTGTAGATATGGCCTATCTAGACTTTACCAAGGCATTTGACACAGTCCAACACAAAAGATTAATAAACAAGTTAGCCAACCTGGGAGTGGGTCCAGAGTGATAACCTGTTGAACAGATTTGCTGACCAACAGGACACAGAGGGTAATAGTAAATGGAGCACACGCTGAAGAAAGGGTGGTTACCAGTGGGGTACCGCAGGGCTCAGTACTGGGACCAGTCCTTTTAAATGTCTTTATAGGAGACATTGCAAAGGGTCTGGAAGGAAAAGTATGCCTCTTTGCCGACGATGCAAAAATCTGCAACAGGATTGATACACAAGGGGGGTTGGAAAGGATGAGAAGGGACTTGGCAAGGTTGGAGGAACTGTCAAAAGTATAGCAGCTTATGCTCAATGCAAAAAAGTGCAAAGCAATGCACCTGAGAAACAAAAACCCAGGAGAAGAGTACACAATGGGGAGAGGAACTAAAGACAACAAAAATGGAAAGGGACCTCAGAGTAGTCATATCAGATGACCTAAAGGTAGGCAAACAATGTGAGAAGGTAGTAAGGAGGGCTGGGGGGGATACTGGGATGCACAGGGAGAGGCATCACCAATAGAAAACAGGAAGTTGTTATCCCTCTGTACAGACAGTTGGTGAGGCCCCATTTGGAGTACTGTGTGCAGTTCTGGAGACCCCATCTCTGCAAGGACATAGACTGGATGGAGGCCGTCCAGAGGAGGCAACTAAAATGGTGCAGGTCTGCAATAGAAGCCATATGACTAGAGAGTAAAAGAGCTTAATATGTATACTCTTGAGGAAAGGAGGGAGAGTGGGGACATGATAGAAACTTTTAAAGTACCTCAAGGAAATCAACAAAGTCAAAGACTGGAACATCTTTGAGAGAAAGAAATGTGCAAGAACAAGGGGGCACAGTTTGAAGATAGAGGGGGGGATGGCTCAGGGGCAACATCAGAACATATTTTTTAATGGAGAGAGTGGTGGATGCATGGAACCACCTTCCTGAGGAGATCGTGGGGACAAAAAGCAGTGGGGGAATTCAAGAATGCATGAGATAGACATAAGGCAATTATAGTGACAGGTAGGAGGAAGTAGGCTGTTGGTTAACTAGAATCTGCAGCTTATCCAATATGTAGGGAATGGACAGACTAGGTAAGCCAAGCGGTCCTTATCTGCCATCAAAGTCTATGTTTCTATGGAGTCAAGCCACACAAAATCGAGGGTACTGGACTTTAGAATGGCTGACTTTAGCAAAATGGGAGTGTGCCAGTGGAATGCACTAGCAAATTGGCAAGAAGGAGGGGTGGAAGAACAATGGGGAAAAATCAGAACTGCCGTCATAAAGGCAACAAGCCTACATATGAAGCAGATAAAGAAAACAAAATGAAGTATAAAACCACTATGGTTCTCTAAAGAGGTGGCAGGGAAGGTTAGGGAGAAAAAGACAGCATTCAGGAAGTATAAGGAATCACAGAAGGAGCAGGACAGAGAACTGCATCAGTTAAAGCAGAAGGAAGCAGGGAAGGCAGTCAGAATAGTGAAGGCCCAAACCGAGGGAAAGATAGCCTACTCAGTTAAGAAGGGGGATAAAACCTTTTATGGGTACATCAGGGAGCAATAAAAGACCAAGGGAGGGATACTGAAGCTTAATAAAGGGGAAGGGAGGTGGGAAGAGGGTGACAGTGAAAAGGCATAGATACCGAATGAATACTTTTGCTCAGTATTCACAAAAGAAGAAGAGGGGGAGGTACTTAAACCAAACAATAGGACCACTCTGGGCTGGGGGTTCAACACCAGTTCATCCACAGAAGAAAGGGTCCTGAGAGAACTCCTAAAACTCAAGGTGGACAAAGCAATGAGGCCTGACGGTATTTACCCCAGAATTCTAAAAAAACTAAGGGGAAACCTAGTAACACCACTGACAACCCTTTTTCACAAATCATGGGAGGATGCTTTAGTACCTGAGGACTGGAGGAGGGTAGATGTGATTCCCCGTCACAAAAGTGGGAGCAAGGCAGAGGCAGGAAAACTACAGACCTGCCAGTTTGACCTCAGTGGTAGGGAAAATGATGGAATCACTTCTGAAAGACAGAATTGTTGAGTACCTAAAGGCCACCGGGGCACAGGATCCAAGGCAGCATGGATTCACAGCGGGAAGGCCATGTCAGATGAATCTAATAGATTTCCTTGACCAGGTGACCAAAGTAGTAGGCCAGGTAGGGGCTGTGGATATGGCCTACCTAGACTTTAGCAAGGCATTTGCCAGTCCCACACAAAAGATTAATAAACAAGTTAGCCAGCCTGGGAGTGGGTCCCAGGGTGGTAGCCTTGGTAACAAATTGGCTGCATAACAGGACACAGAGGGTAACAGTACATGGAGTACACTCTGAAAAAAGGGTGGTTACTAGTGGGGTACCGCAGGGTACAGTACTGGGACCGGTCCTCTTCAATGTCTTTATAGGAGACATTGCAGAGGAGCTGGAAGGAAAAGTATGCCTCTTTGCAGACAACACAAAGATCTGCAACAGGGCTGATACATAATGGCGGGGGTGGAATGGATGAGAAAGGACTTGGCAAGGTTGGAGGAATGGTCAAAAGTATGGCAGCTTAGATTCAGTGCAAGGTAGTGCACAGTAATGCACCTGGGAAACAAAAACCCAGGTGAAGAGTACACAATGGGGGGGGGGGTACTAACAACAACAAAAATGGAAAGGGACCTTGTGGTAGTCATATCAGATGACCTTAAGGTAGGCAAGCAATGTGAGAAGGCAGTAAGGAGGGCTGGGGGAATACTGGGATGCATAGGGAGGGGCATCACCAGTAGAAAACAGGAAGTTGTTATTCCTCTGCACAGACAGTTGGTGAGATCCCATCTGGAGTACTGCATGCAGTTCTGGAGACCCCATCTCTGCAAGGATATAGACAGGATGGAGGTGATCCACAGGAGGGCAACTAAAATGGTGCAGGGTCTGCAACAGAAGCCATATGAAGAGAGACTAAAACAGCTTAATATGTATATCCTTGAGGAAAGGAAGGAGGGTGGGGACATGATAGAAACTTTCAAGTACCTCAAGGGAATCAACAGAGTCCAAGAGTGGAGCATTTTTCAGAAAAAGAGATGTGCAAGAACAAGGGGGCACAATTTGAAGATGGGGGGATGACTCAGGGGCAATGTGAGGAAATATGTTTTCACAGAGAGAGTGGTGAACACATGGAACCACCTTCCCGAAGTTGTGGGGTCAAAATCAGTGGGGGAATTCAAGAATGCATGGGACAGACATATGGTAATTATAGTGGGGGGTAGGAGGAAGTAGGCTGTTGGTTAACTAGAATCTGCAGCTTACCCAATATGTAGGGAAATGGGCAGACTGAGTGGGCCAAGCGGTCCTTATCGGCTATCAAAGTCTATGTTTCTAGGCGCAGAAGTAACTTTTGTCACCTCATCATGTTGTTAGTTGGCAAGGAACGAGGAAGTGTTTTTCTACTAGTCCTGGCAAGAGGACTGCTGGGCTTCACCCATGCAGACCTAAAAATGAGTAAACTACACCTGCCATACAAACAATAATGCTCCCCTTTTGATCTTGCACCATTCTATTCCGTTTTGGCTCACGATATCTATCTGGAAACTAGTTTTTCACAAAGCTTGGGAGAGCACTTTAAAAAGTCCATTGCCTCTGTATGTCCTGCAGTCTGACTGTTGCTTGTGGTCACACTAGTTGATGAGTTTTAACCTGGAAATGTCTTATGAGGGACTAGTCATTTCATTTGTCTATATTACTCACTGGTGACAAAAACTGAAATTTGGGAACATCCAGAACATTTGTCAAGTACCTAGCATCTCTTATATTTATAATGTAATGTCTTTTTAGATTCCAGAAAAAAATGGGAGGGGAAGTCTTTCACTCAGCTCAGTAACCAAGCCACAATGTACATGTAAATATATTTCTAAATATATTTTGTTACTGTGCCCCACAGTTTCACTGTGAAGGCTTCTTCAGGGGAAGTGTTTTAGAAACACAGAAATATAGTCAATGAAAGCAGGAAAAGACCATTGTTTAATACAGTCCATTCATAAAATCCTAACAAACTCAGGGCCTATTGTCTATACAGGGGTTTAACCGACAGTCTCCATTCCTGGCTGCCCTCCCTATCTCTACCACACTGAGCAACCATTAAGCCCTTCCCTCTGTCCCAGCTGTGTTTAGAACAATAGATGGTTTTGAAGCCTGCAACAACTGGTAGATTGCTTTGTGACTCCACAACCCATTCTGTAACATAAAACTTTCTCACATCCCAGTTGAAGTCCCCTCAAAAGTTTCCAGCAGTGCCCCCATGTTCTTAATCTGCTACTCATGTTAAGTAGCTCTCATAGCTTTCCTTGTTCATTCTTTTTAAGAAGTTGAAGTTCTCTATCATACCTCCCCTCTTTTGTCTGGCCACCAGCAAGTATGTTTAGTGCCTTGAGATGATCCTCATATGATCTGGCCTGCCAGCCTTGAATCATTTTGTCACCCAATATTACACTGTCTCCAGCCTATATTTATCATTCCTCAGATAAGGACTCCAGACATGAACACAGTACTACAGGCAGGTTCTCACCAGTGATCTACAGAGAGGTAGTATTACCTCCTTCCTTCTGATGCCAATACCCCTACCTATTCGCCCTAGTATCCCTTTTGCCATACTGTAGGCCTTGTTACACTAACTTGATTGTTTTAGGAAATCACTGATGCTGACCTCTAGGTCTTTGTCCTTAGTAGTCTTACCCCACTTTACGGTACTCTGTCCTGGGGTTCTTTTTCCAAATGTGTATCACTTTGCACTTTAGAGCATTGAATTTCAGCTGTCAAAAAGGAAGAGTCCCCTCCATCACTTCGATGAGTAGCATATTCTATGTGTCAACCAAGATATTTCCAAAATGGAACAATTACACTTCAAATAAATGGATGGAAAATCATCAATCAGTGAACATCAACATGTTGCTGGATATAATCATCCATTTATTTTTCCTGCTTTCAGTATGTTCAGCTGTGGCCACTACATGAAAATCCTGACAGTGTTTCATTGGTTTACTTCCAGCTTTATTAATTGATAGTGTCCAGATCGCTTAAATGTGTACTTTGCAATCTTAAATTCTGATCAAGCTTCTCTTTCAAGCGTGCTGTTTGTCCATATCAGCTGCTATCCTGCACATACCAGTGATCAGCTGTTATGGGTCAGATATCATGTGACACAGATGGACAACATGCTTGAAAGAAGCTTGAATAGCATTTCTTTCATTCATTCATTCTTTAATTCATTCATTTATTGATTGATTGATTCAGACATTTCCTTTGAGCAAAAGCTCATTTACAAAGGTTCCATGTCAGGTGCAACAAAGTGTGAACAATTGAGAACAAGAAAACAAAGGAGGGTGGAGCCCCATAAGCAAATTACAAGGGTGAAACTTTACTAACAGAGGCATATGCTATCTGGTAAGTGCAAAGAAACATGACAAGGCTAAACATTGTCAGGTACACAGGTATAGTTTTCAACAGCCAAAGGCTAGCCACAAAGGTACAATCTTTAGTAGCCAGGGAGCTAGATCCATCTACATAGTGGAACTGATGTAGAGAGTTGGGGGTGAGGGATCTGGGATGTGAGCAGCAGCCCTGTGGGGGCTTTGTTAAAAAGGGTGTGGGAGGTGACTTGATCCATGTTGGTTAGCCAGGCAATTTTGTCTTAAGACTTGCATGGCTGGGAATGCAATTACTGCCTAAAGCAACAGGCCATGCTTTCAGAGAGGTACTGCTTAAGCTCAGCCTTAAAGGCAGGTAGGCTCTAGTTTGTCAGTAGGTGAGCCAGGATCTTGTTACACCACAGGGGAGCATGATATGCAAATGACTACTGTCCCAGTGTCATTTTTCTGAAGGGGAATGCTATGGAGCCCCAGTAGTGGCCACTGGTCTGGTACCCAGATCTACAGGCAGCAGCAGGCCACTGAGGAATGGAGCTGCTTTGCCTAGTAACAGGCAGGTTTGGTATTTTATTCTGTTCTATTCTAACACACCGTGTTAAGGGCCATTGCAATGCATGTAAGTGCAGCATTGGAAGTGGCCCCATATACCACAAGTCCATAGTTGATGACTGACAGAACTGAGGAGGAGACTGATAGATGCAGGGCTAATGGTGTAAGGTATTGCCTGTGCCAATAGAGCACACCAAGCTTTGCATTTACTGCTTTTACCACATAGTTAATGTGTTGTATGAAGGAGAGGGTGTCATCGATAATAACCCCTAGGTACTTGAAACAGTGTACCTGCTCCAGCAGGGCAGCATTGCTATTGGTGATAGTAAGGGCAGGGGGGGGGTTCTTGTGCTGGGGACTAGAGATGATCATCATCTTTGTCTTTTTGTGATTGAGGAGCAGCTTTTTTTACAGCACTAATCCTCCGGCCCATTGACCAAACTCTAAAGCTCTGCCTGCAGGCTGCAGGGCCATATGTTGCTTGCTGCTACACAGAACGACGGCGTCACCCACATATAGGATGATCTTGCTCTCACAATCTTCAGGGAGTCTATTTATAAACTGACTAAATAGGAGTGGCCCTAATATTGACCCTTGGTGGATCCCTAATGTAATTTCCCTTGAGGGAGGTATGGCTGTCCCGATTTTGACACTTTGTTTTCTGTGGGATAAGTAGTCTTGGAATCAGTGGACCAATTCAGGTGAGAGCCCCAGGTTTAGTAGGTCAGTAAGAAGGATGTGGTGATTGACAGTGTCAAATGCTTTAGTGACAGCTACGAACATAGATCCCACCAAATGGCCCCCATCCATGTCCTTGTACATGTAGTCAGAGAACTCCAACAGGGCAGTAGCTGTGCTCCTGGTTCCTGCAGAATCCATGCTGTTGCGGGCATTGGAGTCCATACTAATGGAGGTACTCATAAACCTGCTCCACCACAATCCTCTCTAGGGCTTTAGAGAGGCAAGAGAGGATGGAGATCGGCCTATAGTTGGCAGTGTTGGACCAATCCCAGCTTTTTAAAAAGTAAAGTTACATAAGAAATTACTGTAACAGTAGATCTTCGAGAGCGGTTCCTGCAGTAGGTCATAACATGTAGGACTGTGGCCCCAGCTTCAGGACCACACAGCAAACTTTTCCAGCAGTGCGTGGCGGGGGACTGCCCACACAACGTCATGTGACGGACATCAGCATGACCCTATATAGTGGGCTATCCCCACGCCCACTTTCCAGTTCTTTCCTGCTGGAGATCCAAGGAGGATGATACACGAGAAAGGATGAAATCCTGGAGCCCAGTTCAAAATAAGCTGAAAGAAATGCAAAAACTGGGGGAAGCAGGGAGGGAAAAGGTGACCTACTAAAGGAACCTCTCTTGAAGATCTACTGTTATGGTAAGTTCTTACGTAAATGTAATATCTTACTTCGAGAGGATTCCTGCAGTAGGTCATAACATGTAGGACTGAATCCCAAGCAGTCAGTCAGAGAGAGACCGAGAGAATCACTGGAGGAGGAGCAAATGAAAAACAGATCAGGACCGGCCTAAGACAGTAGGTCCTGCAGAATGGCAAGGCCAAACCTGACCCTACGCCTAGAGGCAATGTCCAGACTGTAATGCTTTGTGAAGGTATCGACCAAACTCCAGGTTGCTTCCACACAAATCTCCGCTGCAGAAACATTCCTTAAGAAGGCTGTAAACGCAGCCATGCCTCTAATAGAGTAACCTCTGATCTCCCCCAGCAGAGGTTTGTTGTGCTTCTGATAACAGAAGTGAATACAATAAGCGAGCCATTTGGATAGGCACTGCTTAGACACAGCTGATCCGAAGGACCTAAGGGTAAAGGAGACAAAAAGCTGATCAGACTTTCTGGAAGCCTTGGTTCGGCGTATGTAACACCTCAGAATCCTATGTACGTCCAGTGTATGAAGGAGAGCCTAACCATTGTTCGAGTGAACAGGGTAGTAAACCGGAAGTTCAACTGTCTGATTTAGGGTGAACTCAGAAACCACCTTGGGAAGAAACTTAGGATTTGTCCACAAGACCACCCAGTCTTTGTGAAAAATCAAATACGGCTCCTTACGCATCAGGGCCTGAAGCTTGTAAATTCTATGAGCCGAAGTAATATCTACCAAAAATAGCATATTCCAAGAGATGTAGCGCATATCACAGCTCATCGCTGGTTCAAAAGGAGGAAGCATAAGCTTCTCTAACACAAAATTCAAATCCAAGGTGGGGTGGGAAGGGGTAACAGATGGGGGGTTTAAGACGCAGAATCCCTTTCAAAAAGGTTTTAAAGATCTCCAACTGTGCCACGGGTTTTCCCTTCACCAACACATGGTAGGCTGAAAGGACTGACAGATGGACCATAAGAGATGAATCAGACAGACCAGAATCAGACAGGTGCAACAGATACTCCATAATCTGTGGGGCTGAACACATAAAGAGGTCCCAACCTTTTGATGCCACCCAAATGGAAAAGCGCTTCTATTTCATAGCATAAGTGCATCTGCTGGAGGGTTTCCTCACCTCCACCAGGAATTGAGCGGCCTTGTGGGAAACCCCAAAATGAGACTTGATTATGTCTGAAGGAGCCACGCATGAAGATGCAGAGTCCTGAGCCCCGGATGCACCAGTCTACCTTGATCATGGGTCAACAGGTCGTGTTGGAGAGGAAGAGGAACTGCGGGTTCCGCTGAAAGCTGCTGCATGAGCATAAACTAGATTTGCCTCTGCCAGAGGGGAGCTATCAGGATCATCTGAGCTCCCTTTGCCTGGACCTTTAGAAGCACCCTCTTCAGAATGGGAATGGGAGGGAAGGTGTACAAGAACCTCCCTATCCAACATAGTGACAACACATTGTACCAGAAACAAGTGAGCAGAAGCTGGGAAGCTTTGTGTTGAATTGGGAGGTGAACAGATCCATGTCTGGGGGACCCCACCTCAGAAAGAGAGAGAGTCTGCTACTTCCCGACTGAGTTCCCATTTATGAGCGAGGGACAAGATCCAACTGAGGCTGTCTGCCAGGACATTTTGAATGCCTGGAATGTGCACAGCTGTGAGAAACAGGTCATGCTGAACTGCCCAGTTCCACACCTGCATTGCCTCCCTGCACAGGGGGTAAGATCGGGTGCCTCTCTGCTTGTTGATGTACCAGACTTGTCTGGACCAGCAGTGTTCCACTTGACAGGATGGACTGAAAGGCCTGAAGGGTATAAATGACTGCCCTCATCTCCAGAAGATTGATGTGGAGTGACATCTCCATCTGGGACCGCTAGCCCTGAGTCCGGTGCTCCTGCAGGTAAGCCCCCCAGCCCAAACAAAAGGCATCTGTGGTGAGGGTCCAAAGAGGTGGGGAACTTCTGAAGGGAAGACCCTGAGACAGATTCAGAGGATCTAACCACCAAAGGAGATAGTTCTTGATCATGCTGGAGACTAGAACCAGATAGTCCAAGTCGTCCAAGTGTTGATCCCATTGGACATGCAGAGTCCACTGGGTGATCCTTATATGCAACCTGGCAAATGGAATCATGGAGATGGAGGCCGCCATTGGGCCTAAGAGACATAACAATGCTCTGGCCAGAAAGAATCTGGAAGAGGTCACTAAGTTGACCTGCTCTCCAAGAGCCTCTGCACTTTTCAGAGGAAGGAAGGCTTTTCACTGGACCATGTCTAGGACTGCCCCGATGAACTGCAGGTTCTGAGATGGGGTAAGAATCAACTTGGGAATGTTGATTGTGATACCCAGTCATGAGAAGAGGTCCAACATGCACCGGAGGGCATCCAAAAGACTGTCCCCTGAACAGGGCTGTCAAGAACCATTCATCCAGGTAAGGGAATACCACTATACACTGAAAGCTCAAGGCCGCTGCCACAACCGCAAGGCACTTGGTAAAAACTCAAGGTGCCAAAGAAAGACCAAAGGGGAGGGCTGTGAACTGGAAGTGCTCCATTTGGAAGCAGAAATGCAGAAAATGGCAGTGGCCAGGGGACACCGGAAAATGCAGGTAAGCATCCTGCATATCCAGAGCGCAAAGCCAATGGTCCTTCTGCAGAAGAGGCAGGAGGCCCTGTAATGTAAGCATGTGAAACCTTTTGTACTCAACAAACAGGTTCAGTCTGCTGAGATCTAAGATGGGTCTGAAGTTGACTGTCTTTTTCGGAACCAGGAAAACATGGGAGTAAAACCCTTTCCCCCATCGGTGTAGAGGGACTGGCTCTATGGCCGCATTCTGTCTTATAGCCCAGATTTCCTCCTCGATGACAGGAAGTTGGTGTGGGGAAAAGGACAAGTGACTTGGAGGAGATTCTGGAGGGAACTCCAGAAACTCTAAGGTGTGCCCTTTTGATATGAGCTGTAGGACCCATGCATCTGAGGTTACGACCTTCCACTCCTGCATGTGGAGGGCAAACTTTCCTTCCACTGGCTCCTTTCATGGAAGCAGAGGAGGGGGAGGGAGTTGCCAGTCAGGAAGTGGAGGGTCTAGTGGGGATATGTCTGCCGGACACTGTCTGAGATTTTGAGACAGGTGGGGAGGAGAAGATGGGACCCCTGGCCTTTCTTTAGCCCTGTCATTGGGTGAAGGGCTGTTTACCCTGTCTTTGGTCTTTTTTTTTCAATTGTTTAACCAGGAGAAGCACACTAGTCTGAAAGCCTGTTTACAGGTGCGACCTGGGAGCACAGGGAAGTTAAGTGACTTGCTCAGGGTCACACAGTATGAATTGGGGGCTGTGGGATTCAAACCCAGATCTCCAGATTTGCAGCTCAGATCCTTAAACCACTGTGTTATACTGCCTCCCTATGACTACAAAAGGGCTGCTTCTTCTGAAAGCTCGATCAATACATAGACCTCATGGACCTTAATGCCTGGCCATTGTCCTGGGGGCCCGTGATATTATCTTTAGTGTCCCCTCCAAAAAGGACTGAACCCCTAAAGTAGGCATACTGAATAGCAACCTAGACATCATTAGAGAGGCCAGAGATGCATAGCCAAGCATGTCATCTTAGAGACAGGGCTGTGGTGGAGGAGCAGGCTACCGCATCTACCGAATCATATGTAGCCCTAAGTGCATGTCTACAGGAAATTTTAGACAGGTGCTCATCCTGAACAAGCTCCTCCTTGAGATTTGAGGACTCCATCACCTGGATTTGGGCCTCAAGCTTGGCCATGGTCTCTTTTTGGAAAGAGACCATATGTGCTACGTAGTTAAAGGAGTGGAGGGTACATGTATTGGAGGAATAAACCTTTTTCACGAACTGGTCGACCTGCCGAGATTCCTTGTCTGTGGAGGAATTGCTCATGTGTTTCAGAATAGCTGAGCGATCATGAGCAACTGCTATGAAAATTAAATCAGATTTGGGGTGAGTATCCAAAAATGAAACACCTTCTGAAGCATGATAAATCTGATCTGCCTTCTTAGGGATGGCTGGTATGGAGTGGGGTAGCTGTCAGATGGTACAGCTGAGGTCTTTATGAGGGGCTGTCGGGGGGGGGGAACAGGGATAGGAGAAATGGTATCTAGATCCAAATGTTCTGTGAGACGTTTTCTCGTAGAGTCTTGTTCTTCAGTATTCCAGCCATTGGACTGCTGGATAATACGCAACAACTCCGTGAAAGAGGGATCCTCTGGGGGAGATTTGGGGGATTTCTTGCCCTTAGTCATAGAGGAATGTTCATCAGAAGAGTCTTCCAAGGAATCGTCCTCAGACTCCTGAGAGTCAAGCTCCTTAGGGGAGTTTGAAGTCTGGAAGGGTGATCTTCTGAGGCATGGTCACCAAAATGTGCACTGTGAAATGGACAGAGCTAACTGGGGACAAAGAAAGTGGGGGAGGAGTGGCTACCAGGGCTAATAAATGCCTCTCAAAATCAGAAACCAGCTCCGACCTAGCCTACTTCCACCAGGATTGGATCAGGGATTGGAAATTCTGTTGCAGGGCCAAAGGAGGGGGAGGAGGAGGAGGAGGTACGTGGGTGGGTGAACAATGATAACTAGGTGCACCAGACCCATGATAATGGTACTAGTGAGGGCAGCCCTGAAAATAAGGATAACCCAGATGATGGTACCCCTAACAAAACATAATGGGGTAGAAAATCCAATGTCAGGCCAGATGGATGGTAGGCCAACGTGAGCCCCTGGGGAAGAAATCCTGGGACAGAATGCATCTGAGACAGACCAGGAATAAAATCCTGCATCAGAATACCTGATGTCAGAAGAACAGACATCGGGGGGCCAGTGTCAGACCAGCAATCATCTGAGTGATTGGCGCCAGTCCCAGCATTACTATAACTTGTGTCAGGGTCAGATGTGAGGGCCCTATAGAAGGGGGCTGACCAAATACCTGTTGGCATCCCCAGTGTTAGAAGAGGTGAAGCCTGTGGAGGAGGCCCTGATGAAGGCACCATCGGTGGGTCTGGCAAAGGAAGGATCAGGTCAGGAACCCTGTGAACAGTCAGTTTTGGCACTGGAGCCCCAGGCCTAGTGTCCCCAGGGGGAACTTGGGACACGGTAACTGGGGTGGGAGAAAAAAGAACCACCTCCAGGGGTTTTCCTTCCTCCTCTGTACCCGACGTGACCACTGGGGTCAGAGGTTCCACCAAGGGAAGTAGAGAAGAAGGCTCCCACCCAGGAGGAGCCTCAGGGGAGGGTTGGCTGATAGACACCAGCGTGCTCGACCGGACGTCAGATGAGGTGGTGTCAGCCCCTGATGGGTGAGCTGTACCCAGGCGGTCGTCCGAGGCAGAGACAACAAGTTTAGCGGATGAAAGAAGGACTGGGCGGAGGAGGGGAGGACCCTCAACTGGCTTATCGGTCAGTGTTGCACAGGCCCCTGACTAAACCTTTGGGCTTGGCTTATCAACAGTCGGGTGGTCCCCAAAGGAGCCGGGGACCAACTTATCGGCAGTAACTGAACATTCGCTGGAGGAGCCAGCAGACAACTTACCTTTAGAGATTGGGAGAAAAGTGGCAGAAGGGCCTTGGGAGGTCCTGGGCTCTGCCTGGAGTACCACAAGGGCAGGTGGTAGGGGAACAGCCTTACTGGTCAAGGGTGTACTTGTACTCGCTCAATCTCTATCCTCCAGATGCTCCCACTCTAGATGTTTCTCTTTATCTTCCCTTTTCTTTCTTTGACTCAGAAAAAGGGGAAGAAGTGGTGTCCCACAGCTTTTGCATCTCTTTTTCAAGTAAGGCCATTCTGATCTTCAAAAGGTGGGCTCCAGGGCCTGCTGTCTTGATTTACGGGTAGCCTGATTAAAGGGTTTGCAGTCAGGCCAGGCTACAATGTCGTGGTTTGGGCCCAGGCAACAGAGACATTGGCGGTGATGGTTTTTGTGAAGGATCTGTGCACCACATTTCTTGCACTTCTTCTTTGTTTTCGCTGTCGGAGATGGAGAAACTAAGGTGAAAATCCTGATCGACTGAGCAATGTTTACCATGAAAAACTCTATGCAGGTCAACAGCAGGAAAGAACTGAAAGGCAGGCCTGGGGACTGCCCACTATATAGCATCACGCTGATGTCCGTCATGTGACGTTGAGTGGGTTGTCTCCCACCAGGCATTGCTGGAAAAGTTTGCCATGCGATCATGATGCCAGGGGGTGCAGTCCTACATGTTATGACCTACTGCAGGAACTCTCTCAAAGTAAGATCTGGGGTGACAAGGGCTAACTTCCAGATCGAAGGGAACTTCATCTGGGCAAGTGATTTCTTAAAGAGCCTGGTAATTGGTCTCAGTATCTCCTCAAGTGCTACCACCACGAGCTTCATGTTAAACCATTGCTACCTAGCCTTGTTTTCCCTGAGCACCTTATGTATGTAGGTTCTGACTTCACTAATTGTGACCTGTTTAAAATAGAATTTTGGATGTGAAGGGTTATGTTGGTCTCATGGAGGAGGAAGTTCTGGGCTGTTTAAATAGTTTGGTGGCAGGACAGCACTAAGATCAGAGAACGACAGGTTAAAGGAATTGGCTATGATGTGCAGGTCAGTGATAGGAATCCCATTAATGGTGAGCATTGTGGGATGTCTCCTGTCTTCCTTTCCAAGTAGGTATTCAATGTTGTCCCAGAAGCGTCTACCATCCCCCAACTGCTGTTTAGCTTCTCTTTGTAATGTGCTGCCTTGGCTTGCCGAATGAGCAGGGTGCACTTGTTTCTTGCTGCCTGGTATTTTTGCCAGTCGGTGGGGTTGCCAGAATTTCTAATCAGATACCAGAGGTGTTTAAGATGGTACCTGTTTACTCCTTGTCTACCCCTAATGTAGTAAGACTATGTCTGCTACCCTCCAATCTTTGGAACTATAGATAGCACTGTCTGAACTGAGCTGATAAATAGCCACAAGAGGGTTCACTTAGTTCTGTTTCCAATTCCTTGGGCACCTTCAGAGCCTTATCTCTCTTTTGGGCTGCTATCCCTTGATGAACCATTTCACTACCCTCTGTCTTCCATTGTGTATATACAGCAGAAGTATATCTATATATCTAAATAACTATTTTTTTTCCCTCCCTTGACCCACTCCACAATATGCAACTCTGTGTCTACTGTACCTTTGCTTCCCCACATTTCTTCTTGGTTTCCCTTGTTTTCATTTGGTAATCTCCCCATTCTTTCTCCCTTTGTTTTTCCTAGTATCTTGTGAATGTCTTCTTGGCTCTCACAGCTTCCCTGACCTTTCTAGACAACCATGTTGGTTTCTTGTACCTGTTTCTTTTGATTACACTGTCATACAAGACTTTGTTGCATAAAGGATGGGCCCCTTGATTGCACCCATCTTTCCTCTGCATCTCTGATGCTGTCCGCTCTGACAAGCTTATATGACAGACTAGCTCCCCCATCTGGTTGACATCTGCCCTACTGAAATCTAGAACTTCTGCTTCTGATGATGACTTCCTGGTTTCAAGGGCCAGGTCAAACCATATAGAGTTTTAGTCACTGGACCATACTAACTCCCCTACCCTGACTCCTCTTACCACTTTCAAATTGGTAAGTACCACTTTGTGAATTTATTTTATTATATTTAGTTTTGTTGACTGGGAAAGGAGGACTAGACAATTCTGCCTATTTTCAACCTCGTCATGGGGAAGGTGATACAGATGGATGCAAACTGACATTGAACCAGATTAGGCTGTTGGTGGTATTTTTAGTGAGTGGGGGACATTTGGCCAGGACACCGGGAAAATTCCCCTACTGGCCTGTAGGGGGAACATCTGGCCATGAGCATAGCCACTCGAAATCTGTCTCAGGAGGAGATGGAATTTTTGGACTAGGGGAACAGGACTCATCCCCTGCGACAGTATTTCCAGAGGTCCATGATGATTTGGAAGTATTACTGAATGATTCAGAAGATGTGAGCGATACCCCAGAAGGTTATATTTCTGCAGAAGATCTTAGCGATTTTGTGGAGAAAGAGGATTTAACACCATCAGATGGGGATGAAAATATAATGGATATCAAAACAGAATCAACACTTCTGTTGTTATTACAACAAGAACAAACTAGAGATTTTCGGGAACAGGAGCACCTTGCTGCTCGGATAGCACAGGTGAAAGCCGGTGAACTGCCTGTCAAAGGCCAGTACATTCTGCCAATTTGCATCATGATGCAGCAGCATCAAAGGCCAGGGCAGGCCCGGGTGAGTCACAAGTTATTTTACCTGATAAGGAAATTGCCTCTGTTCCAATGCATGTTGAGACTCCGGCTGGCACTTTAAACGCTGACGAAAGCATGTGCCTAAAGCCGAGAGACAGTAAAAATGTTAAAAATAAGAATGTAAGACAAGTTAATGCTTTGCATGTACAAATGCTGAAATTACCTGATAAGGCATTTGAAAGGCCCAAAAATATGGTCGGGATGATTACTGCACAGGTTTCTGATAGAACAATGTCTAAAGCCATGAGGTTTGTGTTCAAACACACTCCATTGTCATCAGGAGATGATTTAATTACACATTCTGATTTACAACATGTGAAGTATCAGCAAAATAATGCTGATCAAGATGATATTACAGTATTTTCATTTGCTGCAAAAGGATCAGTTTCTAAGTGTTTAAAGAAGATCCTAAAGAAAAAGCAAAGCTTTGACATTAGCAAATCGTAACATATGTTTGGAAGCAGAACCCCAATCTGAATGTAGCAAAGCTAATATCCCGGAAAATGTGATTAAACTACACCAGACTGCCTCTGCAGCAATTACTGAGACCTTTTCTTTAAAAGCAGTCTCAGCCTCTGCTTGTGAACCTTGGTCACTCCAAAGAGCTCTGAGTGAGGCTGGATGGAAGAGATCCCTACAGGAACTTGACTACCCGACCCTGACTGGGACCCAAAGCTTATTTTTCTTCCTCGAACCCTGAATGACACCCAGCAATATCCACACAAACTTGGATATCTCCTGAAATTGTTCCCCAACACCCTGCCAATATTGATCCCCTTATTGCTGAAACTAGTACGCTGCCCACTAAACTACCACAATTAGGCTTAGAACATAGCAAGGCCATGGATAGGCCAGGCAGCAGTCTGGGAAATGCAGGTACACCTCAGGACACTGGGCAACCATCGCAGGAACAAACGGAACAACAAAAAAAATCCTTTTATCAGAACTTTTTTTTCGCAAATAAAGCAGGAAACTCCCCGAGAAGAAATGCTGTATGGATTCAATACAAAGGGGGGTTGGAAGATAGACCTGATTGAAACTATGTGGGCAAAAATCTGTTAAAAGACTCCCTCCGTTTCTCCCCTAGGGAGGTTTTTACCTTTATAAATGTAACTAACCCCCCTGTTACCCGGGGTTACTAGAATCCCAGTAAGACCTAGTGGTAGGCAGGGAAGGCAGCTTGTGAAACTCCAGTTAAATGGATTTCACACTGTCTCACTCTGTTCTCAGTCTCAGCTGAGACTGAGGGATGACATCACCATAGAACTCTCGCAGCTGCATGAGCCACACTGGAATGCTGCAGTTGAAAGTTAGGCTAGAATGTTGGGGAATTTGAACAGAGTCTGTGTGCAGTTTTGGTGAGAGACAGTAGCACAGCAGTCTGTGTGCAGGCTCTCAGAGCTTTAAGCTCTGTTTTAGAGCTACTGTTAAGAAGGTGTGTGTTTCCACCTTAAGAGGAACACAGAAACTGATTGTTGAAGTGGTGGAGATCGCTGTCACTGGTCTAAGTGCCCCATCCCTGAAGGGATGAGGGGGAAAGGTTTGCCTGTTTTCCACGGGCAACCCTCCTGGTTCCGGCTAAGGGAAGAAGCTGCCTATTTCCATTTGGGCTGCGGCACCAGAAGCTCTGAGAGAGAAATTCCTGTGGAGGCATCACCTGTGGGCCACCTGCAACCAAAGGGTGAGTTCACTCTGACAGAGGGCCAGTGTTTTTCACCTGAACTGTTGGAACGTGGGGATTGGACTACTTAATCTGTAGGAGGTCTAGTGTGATAGACTTTGCCAGTTAATTCAAGTAGGTTCAAGTCCAGCACAAAGAGTGAAGTAAAGTGGGGATTGGACTGCTTAATCAGTGGGGGGCCTAGAGCAATGGGCTATGCCAATTAAAAGTATGTTCAAGTCCAGCAAAGGGAAAGCAAGACAAGTAGAGTAAATGTGACATACATTTAGCCATAATCTACATTGCCAAGCTTTACAGTATGAGGTGTTTACTGTCCAGAGAAATGGCCAGTTATGAATTGTAGGAGCAAGAGGTGGGAGACCCCCCATCAGTAATAAACAAATTCACCTCTACGGATTTGCTCTGTGGCATCTTTACTTTCTTTCGGGTACTTGGCCAGTGCCTGAGGAAAGTATCTAGATGTGGGATTAAAAGGAGAATTCCCTGATAGAGCTGAGGTGCTCTTAGGTGGTTTAGAGAGCCACCAGAAATGTTTCCATGACATACTGTATGGACGGTGTCTGAGTGGCCGGCAAGGGAGCCGAGCCTGGGAAAACCCAGAACAGTGTACAAGTTCGGGCTGTGTACCCAAATCAGCATGCAAGTTCGGGCAGTGTGCCCGGTGGGTTCAGAGCCTGAGGGCTGAAGTGTTGAAGAAGTGTTCTTGATTCTTTTAATCTGCATTACCAGAAGTGTAGCCCCATGGGGGTCCATCTATGCTGTATTTGTTCTGTTTGAATGTGAATAAAAGTCACACTTTAGAATCCCATTTCTGGTATTGGACATTACAGTTATTGCTTCCTGTGTTTGGAGTTACTTGGATGCCCCTGTGAAGAGTAGCCAAACTTAGTCTTTGTGCTGAGTCACCTATTCCTCTCTGAACCCAGCCCCATCTGGTACTACTGTCAGATTCAAACAGCACACCGCCTGTCATATACAAAACGAAGGGGTAGGGGTCGTACATAAACATATCAGGGAAGGATAATCATAACGTTAGTTTTCGCACTGCCTATGCATTAGATCTCTTCTGGGTACATTATAATCAAGACAAGTTCTCCCCCACATGGACCCCCTTCTTGGTCATTCCATTGACAAAACCATTGGCTAAATTTGTTACTGTCATGTTTCAGAATGAGGGGGTCTATGTAGAGGACATCACTTATTTGCTTTCACAAAGGTGCAATGTGCTCAGTGACCCTGGGTCCATCCTTGATACAGAGTTATTCTGAACACGTGGCTGGAAGTATAAAATAAAAATTGTGGCAAACTGATACTGGCATAAAACATATTCCCAATTCCTTTATGCTTGAAATAGATTGTGGGGTATGTTTTTATGCAGGCCAGCCTAGGGCCTGCAGCAAATGTGGTTCTAGGACACATTTGTCCAGTACTTGTGATAAACCACGTTGCAACAACTGTGATGAGATTAGTCATGTTTCTTTATAGTGTGCGTCACATACCAAATGTGATTTATGCAACAAGATAGGGCATGTTTCTTCTGAATGCAACTGGGCTGCAAAAAACAAGGTGACCTGCATGAGTCCTGAACTACTCATTTAACATGCTCAGGATACAGCAGTAGAGCAGGACACACCTCCCTCTCAAAACCCCCTCCCCTTTCCTCTACCACTACGACTACAGATAATCTAGTCCCTGTGATTTTAGATATACTTAGGACTCCTCCCTCCCCCAGATAGACAACAGGAAATTGTAGATGGTCCTCTCATCGATCTTGGAACCCTAGGACCCGTTTGCTTCTCTGAACCAGTTAAGCCTCTTGTGGAAACTAACTCCTCTTCCAACCCATCTCCTTTGACAAGGAAAAGGTCCTCCCAGAATGTTAAGCCAATACCTACCCCACCTCCTGTTGATTTTGAATCAACACATTCCTATGCTGCCCTAGCCACATCTTGGGGAGAAAATGAGATGGACCAAGGGGACTCGGATTCCCAACCTGTTGCAACAGACCAGTATTTACAGCATCAGGACCTTGTAGGTTATAGGGGGAAAAAGAACAAGCATTTGTCAATGCCAAATGTTGTCTTGCAGGCATTGGTATTGGTAGTGCAGGAGTTAGAGATGCATAAGAGGAATGGCAGTGAAGTACTGAACTGAAGCCAACACCAACCCCACCCTGCAGAGAGTGACAGGAGTTGGGGTGTGCCTTTGGGTCATCAGCTGTAATGCTCATGCCTTTCTACCTCACCCTACCCTGTAGACACTGATAAGTGTTGTGGTGTGCTTTGGGGTATTTGGGTGTTATGCTTATACCATTCCATAAGGAAATACACTGAGGTGCATGCAGTATAGGAGAATGGGGTGAACTTTAGGGGAAACATTCCAAGGCAGACCTTGATGCCTGTCACTGACTGCAGGGTGGAGGTGTGGTTGGAATGGTGTGAACATCACAGCCAGTGATCCAAAGTCACACCCCTGATACCTGTCAGTCTGTACAGGGTGGGGAGTTACAGTTAGAAACCCTAATGCCGTAGGCATTTGTTGGTATTTTCACTCCAAATGTTCAACATAGGCTTTTTGTGACCCCACCTCATGAAAAGCGGCACTATCAGTTTTTTATCGAAAAGGTAGTTTTGCACAGCAGCTATGCCATTTGGTGACACAGGGATGAAAACACATTTTGGGCAGGATGTATAGAATGACAACTGTATTGTTCATGAGGAGATGCAAAAAAAAATTGCAACATTGAAAATCTGGAGTGAAAATATGAAAAATTGGTGAAGTCATGAGCATGCATAGAAACTGCGCAACACACATCCATAACCCAATTATTTTAGAGATGTTTTTAACCACGTTTTCAACATAGGCATTTTGGGACCTCTCCTCATAAACAGTGGCACTTTGATTTTGTTAATTTGTCCCAAAAGTTGATTTCCCACAGCGACTATGCCATTGTGCACCACAGGTACGAAAACACATTTTGGGCAGGATATGAAAAATGGCAGCTGTACTGTTCATAAGGAGGTGTGAAAAAATGCCAGTGTTGAAAATCTGGCATGAAGATATTGCAAATTTGCCAAGTTACAAGCGTGCATGGAAACTGCGCAATGCATGCTTGTAACACAGTCATTTTATGGACGTTCGTCACGAAATATTCAACATAGGCATTTTAGGACCTCTGCTCATGAACAGTGTCACCGTCATTTCCTCAAACTATCCCAAAAACTGATTTCGTACAGCGACTGTGCTATTGTGCACTGGACGTGCAAAAACACATTTTGGCCAGGATTTGTAAAATAACAGCCGTTCTGTCCATAAGGAGGTGTGGCAAAATGCAAATTTGGAAAATCTGGAGTGAAAATATTATAAATTCATGAAGTTACAAGCATGCATGGAAACTGCACAATGCACGCTCATAAAACAGCCATTTGTGGGATTTCTTCCACCAAATTTGCAAAATAGGCTTTTTGAGAGCCCCCCCCCTCATGAACAGCGATACTGTTGTTTTGTTAATCAGTTCTGAAAGGTGATTCCATGCAGTGACTGTGAAATCACCTTTTGGGACTGAAAAATGCCATGACAGTGACAGGATTCATGAGGAGGGGTCCCAATAACCCCATGTTGAAAATGTGGTGCCAAAATTCCCCAAAATGGCCAAGATATGCACCAAAGTTGAAAAAACCCTATTTATGCTATTATACAGCTTACTGGAATTTATTCAGTTTGTGGTTGGCTTTGAAGAGTGCAGACGTGTTCATGGTCCACCGAAGATCATTGCTCCAGCTCCAGAGGTAAGCATGGGGTGAAGGGTGGTGGGGAGGCGGGTGCTCAAAGGGTGGGCGCGGGTTGGGGAGGGCAGGGAGACCACGAGGGACCATTTTCTTCTTTCATAGGTTTAAAAAAACATTGCAGGACAGTTTTTGTATTTAGGTCGTTGGCACACTGGGGTGGGCTTCCAGTGTGCCACCTGACTGTTTTGTGGGGGGTACTGTAGCCAATGGGGGATTGGGCACCCCCGTTGACACATACTGAAATGAGGGAATAAGAGCCAAGGGGGATTGGGCACCCCCCTTGGCACACAACAAAAGTGAAGGGGCATTATGCTGATGGAGAGTGGGCTGCACCATTGGCAAAATAAATGGGGAAGAAGGACTCATGCCGATGGGGATTGGTCCCCCCATCAACAAGAAAGACTGTTCGGGGGGCTAATGATGCCAAGAGGGACTGGGCACCCCCTTGGCATACATTTAAAATGGGAGGGGGCATTATGTCGACAGGGAGTGGACTCCCCAATTGGCAAGTAAAGTGGGTTGAGGCAGTCTGCAGGCACCGTACAGGCACACTGGGTGGGCGTGTAATTGTGCCGCTGCATGATTGCAGTAGACCTTTTGTTAGATCTGGTGGCCACCTAACATATGCCTGGTGACAGCGCTTGCAGCTGCCTTATTGAGGAATGAGGGACGCACCTTCTGTTGTGTGCCCTGCCTTTGCCCACAGTGACTGCACCTCCAAATCTGCTACTAAATTCAATATGTTGGCTGGCGTGCACGCATGAACATAAAAAGAAATGAAAAAAAATAACTTAAAGGCTGACCTCTGTAAAGCTCAGTACCATTAACGTCCACAGTATATTGAATACTGTGAAACATCATGTGATGTATAATTTTATCCTTGACTCTAAATTTGATATATGTTTCATCCAGGAGACCTGAATGTTCTCAGAGGACAAAGGTCAGATATTTCGAAGGAGAATGGCTCTGGGGACCTTCTTACTGGTCCTTTGGACAGGATAGTGCAGATGATGTGAGCATTTTATTTAATTCATATACATTCAATTTGCATAAACTTGTTGACCTTATCCCAGGTAGAGTCTTGATTTTGGACGGTCTCTGGGCAGATATGGATTGCTGCCTCATTAATGTTTATGGTCCACAGTAAATGGTGGAACGAGTCATAATTATATCCTCATTGCAACTCTTTTTAGTCACCACAAGGAAAATCTTTTTGGGTGGAGATTTTAATTGTGAATTGAAAAAAAAGGAAAACACCTAGGAGGCGATAAAAAAAATGATTGTGATTCCAACGCGTTGTCCAAATTGGAGGCTATCGCTGATCTTCAAGAAAGTAATAAATTCCACATTAAAGGTCCCCGATTTGCTTTTAAACAGAGTAAATATACATTCACTATAAAAAACAAAAACAAGGCACTGTGCCAGCAGGTGGTCTAAAAGCAAAACAAAATGGTTATAGTAAATGCACGCTGAAAATAGAAAATAGAGTTAAAAATCTATGTTTCGACCTTAGGTCTTCTTCAGGAAATATCTAAAAGAGAAAAAAACCAAGTTAGTGTAGAGGAGAGGTAAAATGAGAGAGATATATATGTGGAGAAAGAAGAAAGGGGAGTCTCAGGGAGAAGAAGTGATAAATGGTAAGATTAAGAGAGAATCTGTGAAACAAAAAGGTGATGATGGGAAAGATAAAGCATAATGGGAGTGAAAGAGCTGGAAGTTCCCAGGTGGAGACTAATTAACAGGGCCTAGTAAGAAGGCTGAAAGGTGACAAATGTGTGGGAAGGAGACAGAAATGGAGACATATGGTGAAAATGAAAAATAAATTAAATGAGTACAAAAACAAATAGACTTTAGGGAAAAAAAGGGGATAGCTGAAAGATGTTAGTGGAACATAAGTCTATCATTTAAACCAGAGGGCTGCTGGGAGCCAAGGTGGATGATCAGCTTGGCTTCCATGTTTTTTCTATGGTCAGAGTCCCAGAAGCCCTGCTGAAGGACACAAACAGAAAGGTCATTGACATTGTGGTCCCTGGAGATAAAGTGGGATACAATGGGTTTAGCAGTTTCACCATTCCTGACTGCTCTGTAATGTTCCCTGAAACGGTCAGCAAGACGCCTACCAGTTTCTCTGATGTAAATAGCTGTACACTTCCTGCAAATAATACAATACACCACGTTAGTGGAGGTGCATGAGTATCCTCCTCTATACTGCCTTTTCTGGATATCCAGCTGTCAGTCCAGAACACTGGTCTGAAGACATCAGTCTATTACAAACCCACTGACTCTCACAGTTTCCTCCTCCACAGCTCCTTCCATCCTAAACATGTCAAGAATGGCCTGCCTTATTCACAGTTTCTTAGACTTCGCAGGTTATGCTGTGAAGAGAATGATTTTGCTGAGCAGACCCAAATAATGCATAGTTTTTTTTATCAGCAAGGGATACCCTAAACGCACAGTGGACAGAGCACTCTCCCGCATCAGTAACATGCCTCGTAACCTTGACCCCCGGAGGAGGGATACTGTCACACAGGAACAATGGCGAATTCCAATAGTTCTTCCTATCCATCAGGCACACCTTCTCTTCACAGGATCATCACTAGTAACTTTCCCATTTTGCAAACTGACCCTAACATTGGTGCTTCCTTTACAGAACCACCTATTGCCTCCTACAACGGCCACCTAACCTGCGGAATCTCCTGGTTAAAAGAGGCCTACCTACTCCTAACAGTTCCTCCCTCCCAGGTACCAAACCTTGCAACAGGACTCGCTGCTACACCTATTTCCAATGTGACTGAGATTCGGGGGCCTACAGGTGTTTTTCACATCACCAAGGAGTTCTCATGCACCTCCACTAACGTGGTGTATTGTATTATTTGCAGGAAGTGTACAGCTATTTACATCAGAGAAACTGGTAGGCGTCTTGCTGACCATTTCAGGGAACATTACAGAGCAGTCAGGAATGGTGAAACTGCTAAACCCATTGTATCCCACTTTATCTCCAGGGACCACAATGCAAATGACCTTTCTGTTTGTGTCCTTCAGCAGGGCTTCTAGGATCCTGACCATAGAAAAAACATGGAAGCCAAGCTGATCATCCACCTTGGCTCCCAGCAGCCCTCTGGTTTAAATGATAGACTTATTTTCCACTAACATCTTTCAGCTATCCCCTTTTTTTCCCTAAAGTCTATTTGTTTTTGTACTCATTTAATTTATTTTTCATTTTCACCATATGTCTCCATTTCTGTCTCCTTCCCACACATTTGTCACCTTTCAGCCTTCTTACTAGGCCCTGTTAATTAGTCTCCACCTGGGAACTTCCTCAGCTCTTTCACTCCCATTATGCTTTATCTTTCCCATCATCACCTTTTTGTTTCACAGATTCTCTCTTAATCTTACCATTTATCACTTCTTCTCCCCGAGACTCCCCTTTCTTCTTTCTCCACACATATATCTCTCTCATTTTACCTCTCCTCTACACTAACTTGGTTTTTTTCTCTTTTAGATATTTCCTGAAGAAGACCTAAGGTCGAAACGTAGATTTTTAACTCTATTTTCTATTTTCAGCATGCATTTAATATAACCATTTTGTTTTGCTTTTAGACCACATGCTGACGCAGCGCCTTGTTTTGGTTTTTTACAATTTGTATGCTACATTTGCTGTGACCCACTATGCCTAATCTGAAATCTCTTCTGAATTCTCTACGATGCTCCTTCATTTCATCTATGTCTGCATTCCCTTCTCATATTTCTAAGCCTTCTCTTGAATTATTTTCTGCCATTTGCTCTAAGACTAAACTCTGCAGCCACTTACAGTTTCTTTCCAAATGCTGCCACCTGGGTATTATTCCTAAAGGTTTCTATTTGAAATTTCATCTTTGTTCATTTGGATCTGAGACACATGTTTCCTCTACTAATAAACTTTTGAAAACTTTCTCTAGGAAACTTATCACACACACCATTCTCTCCATCAAAACACAGCTGATCTCTGTGGACAAAACCATTCGGAGGCAAAAGGATTTCCTGCAGCAAACGGCTCCACATAACCTTCCTTTTATTAAGCACTGCATCCAAAACCTTAACGCCGCTCTCTTTCAGTTTCTCAAGGACACCAAATCTGCAAAACTCCAATGTCTCACCAAGCAGATCAAAAACCAACAGGAGCACTTGAGTCAGACACAACCTAACAATTTGGTATTTTGTATTCCTCCAGACCTTCCCCTGACACAAGATGAGCAATCACTCCTTAGCAAAGGTCTCTCTTTTGTGCCCACACCCAGATATCTTGATGCACCCTAGGTTCAAGTTGCTCTGCATTGCTTCTATCGTAGAGTACACCTTGCAGCTCATTTTTCTAATATGACTCCTCTTCCCACAGATGATGACAGTATCACCAGAACAATCAATGCCATCAATCCCCAGCGAAGTGCATGGACACCCCCTCCAGGACGTTTTGCTGCTGTTGATTATTTTGTTAATCAATGCATGGAAAACACCACTAACTTTAATCTTCATTGCAGGCACAACCATTCCAACCTGACACCTGGTGAGCTTGCAGCCCTCAGATCTCTACAATGTAGGAATGACATTGTTATTAAACCAGCTGATAAGGGAGTTGCTTTTGTGGTCTGGCAAAAGGAGCTATAGATCACTGAAGCCACACAGCAACTCTCTGACACCAGGTTTTATTCTTCTCTTCCACAGGACCCCACTGCTGACTATCAGACTGAGGTCACCACCACCATCACCTCTGCTATTGAAAACAATGAGCTCCCTGCTTCTGCTAAGAGACTCATAGTTCAGCATCCCCAGACAACCAGGTTTTATTTATTTTATTTATTTATTTAGTTGTTTAACCTGGTATAGCACACTAAGCTGAAAGCTTTTTTACAGGAGCGACCTGGGAGCACAAGGAGGTTAAGTGACTTGCTCAGGGTCACGCAGTATGCAAGTGGAAGCTGTGGGATTCAAACCCAGGTCTGGTCTGCTGGACGTCACCAGATTTGCAGCTCAGAGCCTTAGACCACTGTGTTAAACTGCCTCAATCTCCTTCCCAAAATCCACAAAACAGGTAAGCCGGGTCGTCCCATAGTGTCCCCCTGCTCCTGCCCCACATCCCACATCTCTGCATTTTTGGACAGCCTCATGAGACCCCTTGTTGAGTCCCTGCCCTCCTATGTTAAAGACTCTAACCATGCTCTCCAGTTATTTGACAGGTTCAGATTCAGTGACTCTCATCAGCTCATCTTCACCATGGACATTAAATCTCTTTACACAGTGATCCCACATGATGATGGTCTGACAGCTTTGCAGCATTTCTTGAATAAGCGGGAAGTCCAGCAGCCACCCACATGCATACTAACTCATCTGGCAGAACTGGTTCTTACACTCAGTGCTTTTTCTTTTAATAAAAGTTTTTTTCAGCAGGTCAGTGGAGTTGCCATGGGTACCAAGATGGGTCCCAGCTTTGCCAATCTTTTTGTGGGTTGGGTGGAGGAATGTTTTTTCTCTCTTTCACAGGGACTGTGCCTGAACTCTACACATGCTACATTGATGACTGTGTGGGGGCCACCTCCTGCTCCAGGGAGACCCTCCAAGTCTTCCTTGACAAGTTTACCACGGCCCATCCTTCCCTTCAATACACTGCTGAAGTATCCTCCTCTACACAGCCTTTTCTGGATATCCAGCTGTCAGTCCAGAACACTGGTCTAAAGACATCAGTCTATTACAAACCCACTGACTCTCACAGTTTCCTACTCCACAGCTCCTTCCATTCTAAACATGCCAAGAATGGCCTGCCTTATTCACAGTTTCTTAGACTTCGCAGGTTATGCAGTGAAGAGGATGATTTTGCTGAGCAGACCCAAATAATGCATAGTTTTTTATCAACAGGGGATACCCTAAACGCACAGTGGACAGAGCACTCTCCTGGGTCAGTAACATGCCCTGTAACCTTGACCCCCGCAGGAGGGATACTGTCACATAGGAACAATGGCGAATTCCAAAAGCGGCACTATCAGTTTTTTAGCGAAAAGGTAGTTTTGCACAGCAGCTATGCCATTTGGTGACACAGGGATGAAAACACATTTTGGGCAGGATGTATAGAATGACAACTGTATTGTTCATGAGGAGATGCAAAAAAATTGCAACATTGAAAATCTGGAGTGAAAATATGAAAAATTGGTGAAGTCATCAGAGCACACCTTCTCTTCACAGGATCATCACAAGTAACTTTCCCATTTTGCAAACTGACCCTAACTTTGGTGCTTCCTGTACAGAACCACCTATTGCCTCCTACCGCCGGCCACCTAACCTGTGGAATCTCCTGGTTAAAAGAGGCCTACCTACTCCTAACAGTTCCTCCCTCCCAGGTAAGAAACCTTGCAACAGGACTCGCTGCTACACCTGCAAATTTATTTCCAGTGTGACTGAGATTCGGGGGCCTACAGGTGTTTTTCACATCACCAAGGAGTTCTCATGCACCTCCACTAACGTGGTGTATTGTATTATTTGCAGGAAGTGTACAGCTATTTACATTGGAGAAACTGGTAGGCGTCTTGCTGACCGTTTAAGGGAACATTACAGAGCAGTCAGAAATGGTGAAACTGCTAAACCCATTGTATCTCACTTTATCTCCAGGGACCACAATGTCAATGACTTTTCTGTTTGTGTCCTTCAGCAGGGCTTCTGGGATCCTGACCATAGAAAAAACATGGAAGCCAAGCTGATCATCCACCTTGGCTCCCAGCAGCCCTCTGGTTTAAATGATAGACTTATTTTCCACTAACATCTTTCAGCTATCCCCTTTTTTTCCCTAAAGTCTATTTGTTTTTGTACTCATTTAATTTATTTTTCATTTTCACCATATGTCTCCATTTCTGTCTCCTTCCCACACATTTGTCACCTTTCAGCCTTCTTACTAGGCCCTGTTAATTAGTCTCCACCTGGGAACTTCCTCAGCTCTTTCACTCCCATTATGCTTTATCTTTCCCATCATCACCTTTTTGTTTCACAGATTCTCTCTTAATCTTACCATTTATCACTTCTTCTCCCTGAGACTCCTCTTTCTTCTTTCTCCACATATATATCTCTCTCATTTTACCTCTCCTGTACACTAACTTGGTGTTTTTCTCTTTTAGATATTTCCTGAAGAAGACCTAAGGTCGAAATGTAGATTTTTAACTCTATTTTCTATTTTCAGCGTGCATTTAATATAACCATTTTGTTTTGCATTCACTATAGACCATTTCTTTCTTTCCAAAAATCTGTCACATGTAGTGTTACAAACTATTCCAGTTGAATTTTCAGATCATTTGATTTTATCACTTCAAATCACAGATGTACCAGAGGAACAAAAACGGACAAGCAGATGGAAACTGAATGTATCTCTCCTTATAGACCTCTGTGTCAATTCTGGTATTTTGGAACTCATAAAACTGAGAAGTTCTGTACATGTTTTGTATTCGGATACAGGGGAATGGTGGAAGGATTCTAAAGCTGATCTTCAATTATGGTTACAAAGTTATGGGAAAATGAAGGTAAACAACAATTTTTTGAAATATTTATCCTTACGCCACCAGTTATAAAATTTGCTTACCCTATCCAACACTACTAAAAATGATTATACTGCCCAAATTGCCAACTTAAAAAATGAAATGAAGCAGTATCAGTATAGAAACATAGAATTTGATGGCAGATAAGGACCACTTGGCCCACCCAGTCTACCCATTTCCCTGCCTACTGGATAAGCTGCAGATCCTAGTTAACCAGCAGCCTACTTCTTCCTACCCCCATCCCCTAGAATTGCCTTATGACTGTCCCATGCATGCTTGAATTCCACCACTGTTTTTGACTCCACGGCCGACCTCAGTATGATAGGGCTTATACACTGAAAGCATTATTACAAAATGGTACACAAAAAACACCTTTAGGAGACCCTTTTGAAGCATGTAAGTCTTTTAAAACTACACTTTAATGGAAGGTTTAATTGGGCAGAATGGGGTTAAAGTTGTTACAATTGAAGGCATTCATAACATAATGCAATAGTTTATAGAGTCACAAGCCCCGCCTACCCCTCCTTCGGAAGATGAGATTAAGTCATATCTCTCAGGGTTAAACATTCCAATCTTCCCAGTATAGGCACTTGAGACACAGGAACCAGTCGGGAGGGAGGAAAAAAAGGTGGTTATTAAAACCTTACCAAATGGGGTTTCTCCATGGATAGATGGGCTTCCATTTGAATTCTATAAATCTTTTTTAAAAGAAATTTCTATTTGTTTGGAAACAGTTTACAATTACTTTTTCACATCTGGGGTAATGCATTCATCCTTCACTGAAGGGCTATTGATTTATTTATTTAAATCAGGGGATAAATTGTTACTTCAGAACTGGAGACCTATCACACTACTTAATGCAGATTATAAAAGTTTGATACATATTTTAAATAACAGATTGAAGAATTCTGCAAATCTGGTTATTTCCTCACTACAATATTGTGGACTCCCATCTAGGAAAATTCAACATGCCCTTATGATCCTTCATGATATGATAGAACACCTTTCACTATCTGGTAAAGTGGGATGTGTGATCTCAGTAGATCTAGAAAAATAATTTGATCGCATGTATCATCCCTTTTTATTTCACACCCTTGAAACTTATGGTATTCCACTGGGAATGATTGCATGTTTGCAATTATTATACTTTAATTACTAAAGGGTTCCAGACTGATATGAACGTTAGGCAGGGTTGCCTCATAAGTCCCCTTTTATATATTTTTACATTAGATCCTTTCCTTAGAAGATTATCGGAACACCCAAAATGGATGAGGATTTCAGGAACAGGCATAATGAAGGTTGTATGTACAGGCTTATGTGGATGATATCTGCCTGTTTTTTATTAGATCATTCAGAACTTTCATCTTTTGTTTCTGAAATATGTCTGTATTCTACTCTGTCTAACTCAAAATTGAATGTACACAAGAGCAAATTCCTCATTGTGGGTTCGGATCTTCAGTATGCGGTAGTTTTATGGGGAATTCGGATCTCCCCAGAACCCTTAAAATACTTGGAATTCATTTTGGTTCCTAAAATTTGCCACTTTTGAATTGGGAGACCATGCTACAAGCTGTAGCAATAAAAGTGAATCAATGGAGACATTGGAAGATGTCAAAACTTAAACGGATACATATTATAAAAAAATGTATTATTCCCTCAATAACATATGTAGCCATGATATATCCTTTGCCAGGTCGGTTGGAACTTAAGCTCTATAATTTGTTCTTTCAGATGCTATGGGGAATTGGTTGAATCCTGTAAAGAGGTGTTCTGTGTGTCTACCAAAAGAAAAAGGGGGTTGGGTATGGCTGATCCTGGGGTATTTTTTCATACCCTATTTATGACTAACACAGTTAAATGTGGTTTAGTGCACACAGATACTTTTTATTACAAATGGAACATGTTGAATTTGGAGAGATATTTTCAAGTCTGGCGTACAGTTCCATCAAAATTATTTAAGTGCTTACATGTTCCAGAATATTTCAGGCCCATGGCTTCCACAATCTGTATATGGGGAATAACTAAACAGCAAATAATTCAAAACTCTGGAAAAAACTTATGTCAGCATGTAGTACATGCAGTCTTTCCAGCGGAGCCTTGTTTTAAAAACTGCCCACAGACCAGTAACCAGCTGATTTTTTCCCAACTGATGAATAAGATAATCCCCCCATATATGAGGGAACATCTATGGCTCTCAGTATATGGCAGATTGAACATCAGAGGGAATGCCAAATATAAAGTGAAGGAGGAATGAAATTGCCATTATTTAGACTGCATAAATCAGGAAGAAACAACGAAACACTATCTCCTTTCTTGCTCCTATGCAAAACTTTTATGGATCTTCTTAGCAAATAGATGGGGGATGGGATGGTTAAAGGGTTTGACATATGATATCCTGGTGCTCAGTAAATTACCCCAAGTGAAGATACAGTATCATCAGGACACGCTTATTATTTTTTTATGTTGTCATCAATATTTTCTATGGCAAGCCAAATGCCAATGGGTGCTCTCACAAAAGAAAATGTCTTATGAAAATGTAATGATTTTGATTCAAAATGCTATATTGAAAGTTTACTTAAAGGATGTATCTATTCATACATCAAAAAAAGTAGCTATCTGGTGTAAGAGTTTTGATATGTATATTAAATTTAAGTAAAACTTGATTATATTTTTATTTAATTTTTAGTTATTTGCTTTTAAGATTTCAGTAAATTGTTCTTTTTTTTCTCTGTACAAAATTGGAAATGTATGATTGGAAATACGTTTTTTGTTTTTCTTCTTCTGATTTATATATTAGCTTTGTGTGATTTAACACAGATTTAGTTTGATTTTGTTTTAATGCTATATTAATTATATGACTTCCCTTTTTATATAATATATATTTAAATATGTGTGATTCAACACTGTTTGTAATTATTTTGGATTTGACTTTTATGATATTATAATAAAACTTCCCTTTCTCTTTTCAAGAAGTGTCATGAGATCTTTAACATCCACCTGATCTACCACCAGATCAGGCAGATGGGACCTCAGTTTAACATTTAATTCAAAAGATGGCACATCAGGAGATCAGCACCCCCCTCATGCTGTGCTAGTGTCAGTATTTGGATTTAACTCAAGTGCCTTGTGTGGGGAATAGAACCCACAGCCTTCTGGTCTTCCATCCTCAGAGGCAAGTGTACAACCTGCTGAGCCACTGACATTGCAATTAGAATTGCAGCCTTCTAAGTGTCTCATTTAACCAGCTGCACCAAAAGGCAGCTCTTTGAATGCATCCAGTATGTCCACACTTCTGGAGATCCTGGCGACTGGACTTCTTTTCAACATTCCTGACTGCATGGTAATAGCCCTTGTAAATTAGACACATTCACTGAACATGATATCCCTGCAAACTGCTGTCTATACTTTAAGATTTGCCCATGAAGTAATACAGACAGGAACACTGAATAGGACATTACTAAATAATATGTACAGTATCCAGTAACGAAAAGAAGAAAACACTACCCCCGGAAGAAGTCATCACAAAACATTTGAGCGCCGTGATGAAATAATATTGGAAATATGTTTCCATACAGATTGTGGCATTGTTATTGAACTGAGTGAATGACCCCCATTTTTCTGGAATTGCTTATTCATCTATCTGTAAGATCTGCCTCCACTTTAAACTTTTATACTTCATGGCTATTTCCTGAAACCACTATGGACCTGCACAGCTATGTTTTCACTCTGCAAAGGCATACTGAGCTGTGATATCTCATTTCCATTTGTACCCTGGAGAGTGTGTTACATATACCTATTTTATTGATAGAAGGAATGTTGGCCAGGACACCAGGGAAAATCTGCTGCTTTTACAATAAGTGTCATGGGATCTTTCACTTTTTTTTTTAACCAGGAGAGACACACTAAGCTGAAAGCTTCTTTACAGGTGTGACCTGGGAGCACAAGGAAGTTAAGTGACTTGCTCAGTGTCACACAGTATACAAGTGGGGGCTGTGGGATTCAAACGCAGGTCTCCAGGTTTGCAGCTCAGAGCCTTAAACCACTGCACTATACTGCCTCCAAGCTTTCTCTTGGACAGCCTGCAAAGATGGCCAGAAAAGAACTCAGTATAACACTTCATCCATAGAACGGATCCTCAACAATGCAGTGTATCCCTAATGCTGCACTATTGTATCAGTGTTCATTATTGGCCAAGGTTTCTGGTGTGGAACCACTATTGTAGCCATAGATATGTTCAGTTATTTCCTGATAATTTGTGATATATCTAAAGAGATTTTCTCTAGTTGCACATAGTGATACTGCTGGCAGGCATAGAATTTCTCTAGAGATATCACAGCAATTTTAGGTACTATCTGACCATGTCTATGGCTGCAGCTGTAGAACACATGACCTTCTTGTCTTTTGGCTGCAGAGGTAAACATGCAGCCACCAGAGTTAGTGACACTGTAATAATTAGAAACATATACTGTACAAATAAAAGTTGCATTCTTGTTGAACAGCTACACATACAAAAGGACACAAAAAAATGAGAATATGATGCCAAGAGAAACAGTCAGCTGAAGGTGGATAAAGCCATGGGGCCAGACAGCATCCACCCGAGGATATTAAAGAAGCTGCAAAGGGAACTAGCAACGCCTCTGGCAGCCCTGTTCATAGACTCATGCAATACGGGTGTCATTCCAGAGGACTGGAGGGGGGGGTGCATGTAGTCCTACTGCACAAAAGCGGCAGTAGGGAGGAGGAGGTGGGGAACTACAGGACAGTCAGCCTCACCTCAGTGGTGGGAAAGATCATATAGACACTGCTGAAAGAAAGGATAGTGGCACATATGGAATACAGTGGGGTTCAGGATCTGAGGTGACATGGATTCACAGCAAGAAGGTCATGTCAAACAAATCTAATAGATTTTTTTGATTGGGTGACTAGGAAAATAAATTGGGGGGTGGTAGATATTGCCTACCTATATTTCAACAAAGTCTTTGACACTATCCCACATAGAAGGCTGATTAACAAGATGGGTAATCTGGGCATAGGAGACAAGGTGGTGAGCTGGGTTAGGGACTGGTTAACAGACATGAGACAGAGGGTGGTGGTAAATGGGGTACAATCTGGGGAGAGGGGGTGACCGGTGGGGTACCAGAGAGATCAGTACTAGGACCAGTCCTGTTCAATGTCTTCATTAGTGACATTGCAGAGGGGTTGAGAGGAAAGGTCTGCCTGTTTACAGATGACACCAGGATCTGCAACAGGGTGGATTCTCCAGAAGGGAAGCAGAAAATGAAGAGGGACCTGCAGAAGCTTGAAAGCTGGTCAGAGATGTAGCAACTGAGGTTCAATACAAAGAAGTGCAAAATAATGTACCTGGGTAGAGGGAACCTTGGGAAGAGCTACAGGTTGGGGGGGAGCTGACTGTCACCAACGAGGAAAGGGACTGAGGGGTTATCATCTCTGATGACCTTAAGGTATCAAAGCAGTGCACAAAGGTGGCAGGAAGGGCCAATGGAATGCTGGGTTGCATAGCCAGGGGGTATCAGTAGCAGGAGATGGGAGGTGGTGATGCCATTGTATAAAACGTTGGTAAGACCTCACCTGGAGTACTTCATGCAGTTCTGGAGGCCACACCTGCACAAGAACATAGATAAGGTAGAGACTATGAAGAGAAGGGCAACAAAGATGGTGCAGGGCTTGCACCACAAAACATATGAGGAGAGACTGAGGGATCTCCATAAGTACTCACTGGAGGAGAGGAGACAGTGGGGGGACATGATTGAAACTTTCAAGTACTTCAAGGGCATAAACAAGGTGTAGGTGGGCGACCTTTTCCAATGTAGAAAAAGTACTAGAACAACGGGGCACAATATGAAATTGGAAGGGGGTAGATTAAGAGGTAATGTGAGGAGTTTTTTCTACACAGAAAGGGTTGTTGACACTTGGAATAGTCTGCCACAGGAGATAGTGGGGCAAGTACAGTGGAGGGGTTTAAGCATGCCTGGGACAGGCACAAGGGAAGCTTGAGAAGGGAGAGAGTGATAAAAAAAACATTGATCACATAGGGTCAGTGGCCACATACAATGTATAGGGCCTATAGGCAGACTGGATGGGCCTAGCAGTCCCTATCTGCTGACAATTTTTAAGTTTCTATGAATCAAATGCAGACAGGATACTCAGACAATCCATGGAGGAGTATCAGATGCCTCATCTAGTGGTCATTTTTGTTCAGATTTATGTAGTCTAGAACAGATAATCAAATATCTGCTTAGATACAGATATTAAAATTAACCTTTGATAATACCACGAAGCAGATAATATAGAAGCTGAACATTTGAAACAATAGCAGCAATATTTCAAAATCCATATGTTTTAAACAAACATATATAACCTTGACTAAAAAACTTTAATTCAAATAGCATACTGATACATTTCAATTTTCTTAATAGTCAGTAACCTTAATATTACTCACTGGAGACTATGGGCATGATTTTACAACCTAGTTAAATTGCTGCAAGGGACTTGCAGCAGAGAGTGGAATGCAAGTGGCGACTTGCGATTAACAGTGCAGCAAGCACAATTTTGGAAGCCACCTGCCACAACAGCTGTGCTGCAAGTACCTTGCACCAAACAGAGGGAGTTAGTCCAGCTTCCCCTGTTTTAACTCTGAGTCCATGGGGGTCCCAATTTACGAGGCTTACATCAAAGCTTTGGCGCAAGCTGCCGTAAAATGAGTACACAGTCACTACTGCACCAAATGCACTTCATGCATGCCCTGTGTCAACCTTCTCAAATTGGGCCCTATGAATTGTAATATGTATCCTCCTTTCTGAACTGTATATATGTTCACTGCTCTCCTGATGTACCTCTCTGTGAGCCGAAGGTTTTACCTAATATACTGTAGTGCTATGTAACAATTATATGAGAAGCTACTTCACCATAGTTCTTAAAATATGCTGTTTGCACATAGATAAATACTGTATGTACATATATCTACTGTACATACAAGTGACATGTTTTTAAGTATGCCCTTGTAATCCCAAACAGGTAACCTAATGAAATATTCTTAGCAAGTAAATGAATACTGTAAATTATCGATATTTCAATTGCTGAGTAACATATTACGAAACCAAGAAGAGGAAACAGTAATGAAGCATCCAGAAATACTTTTACAAAAATAAACCTTATCTAGAAGAATTATAAATTGCTGGGTTATGCTTAAGAAGTGTGCTTACCAATGTTAATGGCTGGAATGTCTGGTCTTCTGGCCCCTTCATCAATATCATATGCTGCTAAATACAAAAAGAATGAGATGATGACACAAACAAATTTCAGACTAAACTTACTGAAAACATGTCAGAAGACAATCTCTGAACTTGTAAACAAAGAGTTTTTTTTTCATTATTTTTAAATGTTAAAAATATTTTAGTTAATTATTTATGTGTTTGTTTACCAGGTAAGTGCACTGATCCCAAAAGACCATTTTAAGGCATGATCTTGGCCATAGAGAGGGCACGTACAGTAGGTAATATAGTTAGGAAAGTAGATTTTCACAGGTATAAAACTGGTATAAGTGCATATGCAAATACAGCATACATTACAGAGAAGTAAAAATAGAAAGAAGAAATCCTAACTGCAGAAATATTCAGTGCAGTATCACAGGATTACAACATTTACAATTAACCTCAGACTTAGGAATTGAGGAGTTTACATCAGGGAATGTGGAGTCTAGATATGCACCCAGGGAGGAAGGTACACGTGACAGAGGCCAATGAGGTAGCTTTATAGTTTGTATTAAATGCTAGAAGTGAGCTTAGAGAGTGAAGAGGGCTACGCAGGCTGTTCCTCAGTCCAGGAGCTACAGAGGAGAAAGCTCTGATAGCTAGGCAAGTAGTGATCTGTGGGACCACTAAGGGGGGAACACTACAGGTCCAAAGACATTGTGGGCAGTTATTTAGTTTGATCATGGAAGAAAAGGGGGACAGGCCACTATTTCTTATAGCATTGTCTATAGTGCATCTGAGGAAGTAGTTGTTTCTGGCCTGCAGGGGGAGCCAGCCTAGGGACTGGTAGAGGGGGCAGTGGTGGGTGGAGTAGGGTGCCATTAGCACAAATCTTCAAATACTGATGTAGGCAGTGGTTAGTCTTGCAAGGGCCTGGGAGGAGGTATGAGTGTAATTGTGAGCACAGTTAGATTGTCTATAATTAGCAGTTTCTACATAGATTTCATTTAATATAAAATAATGCATATTAGGCATACCAGTTCCATTTGGGTTGTCCTTGATGTTCCTGATCTATAAATAAAAACAACATTAAGCAAGCAACAGATTAAAATCCACAATGTAACTGAAATTCAAATATCATTGTCATTTTGGAACATTTATAGTTATTGATATTACCGTGAATGCACAAGAATAGCAAACAAGAACACCACAGCAGAGAAGCTGGAACAAGACCATTTTTGCAGAGTGCAATGAACCTTCCAAGTAATAATTGTAATGCTAGACTGCCTGTATATATACCCAGAATAACTCGTAAAAAAATACTCAATTATTAATATAAAACTACAGAAGTCAATCAACTGGCATTATGCCAAACAGTAATAATGTAATCATTTCCAACACACCTGCTGACAACATTTCCGTTTGTTTCATAACTGATTATGAGGCAGTAAGGGTACTGTGATACACTGATATGAAGTTAATTTCAATTTTAGCAACAGGACCAACATTGTATTACCTATCACAAAAGTCTTGAGAAAAGCAAACCTGGCACTCATTTACTGATTATGAGACAATAATGGTACTATGATACCTAGATATGAAGTTTGTTTCACTTTTAGCAACAGAACCAACATGTTATTACCTATCACAAAATTCATGAAAAAAGCAAACATTGCTCTCATTTACTGTACTGTAAACTGTGTAAAGTTTCAAAGACTGATCCTCTGAGCTTTATAGCTCTTATGATAGCAAATCAGTTACCTATAGATTGCTTATCCTTGCAATATTTTTTTAAACTTACTCTTTTATTGATCCATTTCAGAAGCATTGCAAAAAACAGTACATCAGAGTATTCAGGTGTTTCCCTAGTACAAACAGCATTATGATTTATCCAGCCTAAGCAACATATAAATACCAGCTGAATCCATTTCATCATATGGAATAACATATGCAATTGGACACATGTAGTAACTGTAAGCATTTTACCTAGTAGAATGTGTCTCCACAAAATTATGTGGTGTAATTCATAGAAAGCATTACAATGGGCACAAAAAGTGTCAGGCAATAGGAGTATCCCACAGCACCTGAAGGGAAGCACTCATTATACCTGAAAATAAATATGAAAGATGGCAGAGCAACACACAAAAGTTATCCCATACAATACAAATGGATTGCATATTTGAGGTAAAAAGGAAGAACACTTTGAGTTAGATCAGAAAGGAGAGGGCTGAGATACAGTAATATACTTGCAAGAGATGGTGAGGATAACATGGAAAGTAGAAAACTGTTACAATTCAGGCAAAAAAATTGTCTTTGTATCCAATTTCTGAATAATGAAAATCAGATTTTTCCTGAAGTGTGTAAGTACTAACCCTGCATGTCTTACCATGATATAACAGGTGCCCATAATTTGCTAAAGGCTTTGTGTTCAACATGGTGGCGACACAGGCTTATGTAATGATATGTTGCATGTGGACCCTAACATGACAATGTATGTGACCTTTTATCTGAACTTGGAATGGACATTTACAGCTCAGTAAGCATGACTGTTACGCCCATGATGATTAGAATAACTGTTTAGAATGGCATTTATCTACACAAAGGGCCTTATTCTCCATGGTACATTGACACTTCACAGCCACTGCACTCCCTGCACCCCATTCTCTACAGAGGCAAGGGGCTGATGAACACTGGATCTCCCAGACAGCCCATGAACTCCTCAAGAGGGACAGTCCAGGGGATGTGCCCACACTCCACCTCATGCCCGAAAGCGTGGAGTGCCAGGTGAGGGGGGGCACAGGTTATGCAATCTAGAGGCAATCATAGACACTGCATGCCTACCCAACAGTATGCAACCAGCAGTGACAAACACCATAGGGCCCTTTTGACATATAGACCTAGCCCACTTGGACCACTGCATGGGCTAGCTGCAGCCTCCTGGGCACAAGCCTAGTGTTGGTGTTTTTGGCCCTGCTCTACATCCCAGAATCCCCGGCACTGCACAGAGGATCCACTAGCAGACCATGGGTGCCTGCCCATGTCTGCCAGTCCACCCCCATGCCCATGCACACCGGAGGGGTGGGGCCATGGATGGGTGCACTGTGGGTGCTTCCCAGTCGTGCATCCGTGCACCCTGTGCCCATCCACAGCCGTGTAGGAGGGGATGCAAGGTATACACAGTTCCTGCATATCTTGTGTCCCTTGGAGAATAGATCTCAAAATGCATGACTTGAATTGGACACTAAGACCTTCACAGTATACCCATTTCTGACATACACCATACCACTATGCCCACCATACCTCACATCATGATATGTCCCTTAGTGCCACCAGTGGAAGTGACCCTAGCTTAATGCATTTGACCATGCCACACCACATCGGGGCAGAAGGTAGGCACGGCATACATGTCAAATCACTAGTCTTGGCATGTGACTCCAACCACAGATTGGCCTAACAAGTGCTGATTACCAAAACTAAAATGGTGCAGGGTCTGCACCGGAAGACATGAGGAGAGACTAAAGGAGCTTAATATGTATAGTCTCGAGGAAAGGAGGGAGAGTGGGGACATGATAGAAATGTTCAAGTATCTCAAGGGAATCAACAAAGTCCAAATGGGCAGCATCTTTCACAAAAAGAGGTGTGCAAGAACAAGGGGGCACAATTTGAAGATGGGGGGGAGGCTCAGAGGTAATGTAAGGAAGTATTTTTTCACAGAGAGGGTTGTGGATGCATGGGACAGCCTTCCGGAGGAAGTTGTGGAGTCAAAAACAGTGATTGAAATCAAGCATGCATGGGATAGCCATAAGGCAGTTCTAGGGGGTGGGGGTAGAAAGAAGTAGGCTGCTGGTTAGCTAGGATCTGCAGCTTATCCATTAGGTAGGGAAATGGGCAGACTGGGTGGGCCAAGCGGTCCTTATCTGCCGTCAAATTCTATGTTTCTATGTTAATACTGAGATAAGTAAAATGCAATCTGCAAAGAATTACAGCTGAATGGGTATTAGAAGATGACTCCCTCCGCTACTAGAGACATGGGCCCCTCTCCCACCTGGTCATCCCCACCTCCTGGCTAGGGGAGTGAAGGGGCAGGCCAGAGCCATGGGTGGTGTAGGGGTAGGGTAGGTTTGCCTAAGGGATGGAGGAAGAGGGTGAGCTGGTACAGTAGGAAAGGAAAGTGGTCAAAAGGTAAGACACAGCCTGGGTCTCCCACTTTCCTCCTGGATCAACTTTGGATTAGTGTGGGTATTCCATTGCCTATTTGTTCTAGTAAGCAAGTGGTTTTAATTTCCTGCAAATGAGTACTGGGGGCAGGATTAGTGTGGGGCCAGGGTTTAAACTAGCAAATGGGGAGAGGGGTGCAGGATCTGAAACATTGAATGGGAAGAACACCTTCCCCCCTCAGCTAGTGGTCAAACAGGAGTTCAGGATGTTTGTAGTTCATTTGCATCGCCAGGTAAAGAAAAAGGTCCAGCTCCCCATACAATGCACAGGGGAAATGCCGGACCTTGCTCAACAACTAACACACCAAAATCTGACCAATGGAAAATCATGTACACAAATGCTCACAGTCTGAGAAACAAGATCCCAGACCTGCAGGCAATAGTGACAGAGGCTAAACTGGACATAGTAGCTATTAGCGAGACATGGTTTACCAGTAACCATACTTGGGAGACTTCAAAAAGGAAGGGTGGAGTGGCCCTTTATGTCAATGAAAATATCAAAACTACAGAAATTCAGAATACACATAAGGATCCAGAAGAATTGTGGGTCACCCTGGAAACAGGAAATGGGACAGCCATACGAACTGGGGTTGTGTACAGGCCTCCAGACCAGGGGGAGAACATAGACACATTACTGTTAGAAAATATTCAAAACATGACAGCTAAAGGAGAGGTTCTGATAATGGGAGACTTCAACATGCCAGATACAGATGGGTCAATACCAGCAGGGACATCTGCCAGAACTAGACACATGGTGGATTCCCTGCGGGGGGAGGGCCTCAAATAACTGGTACAACTACCCACTAGAGACAGGGCTATCCTAGATCTAATACTGACTAACAGTTAAAGGATCACAGATCTCCAGATAGAAGGTCACCTGGGGGCCAGTGACCATCACTTGTTATGGTTCAACTTGGCCACTAGAACAAAATCATCCCATTCCAAGGCAAAAATATGGGACTTCAGAGGAGCTGACTTTGATAAGATGGCCAACAGAGTTAAGCTAGCCCTGGCAAAAAGAAATACAGGTGAGGGGGTACAGGTAAAGCAGGCAAGCATTAAAGATGCAATACTTGAAGCAACATCCCATTGTGTTAATGAGAAAATGAAGTGCAAAAGAAGAAGGAAACCACTTTGTTTTTCAAACACAGTAGCAGAAAAGGTCAGAGCCAAAAGGCTGGCTTTCAGGAAATATAAGGGAATGCAGCAGGATGCAGATAGGAAGGCATACCAAACTTCCCTAAGGGAAGCAGAGAAGGAAGTAAGGCAGGCAAAGGCCCAAACTGAGGAAACACTAGCTTGAACAGTAAAAGAAGGGGGCAAGACTTAGTATAGATACATTAATACATTAGTGAAAGGAGAAAGTCCAGAGGGGGTATTGCTAAGATCAAAGGTGATAAGGGGCGTGTGAGGAGGAGGACCATGTAAAAGCATCTATCCTAAATAGATACTTCTGCTCAGTATTTACTGAAGAGAAGGTAGGACAGGACCCACAGCTCTGCAACATGGACACAGGGGGGAGGGAGGTGTGCACTAGTCCCCTTCACAAAATAAAGGGTCCTACAAGAGCCCGATAAGCTCAGGGTGGAAAAGGCAATGGGACCTGATGGCATACATCCCAGTGTACTAAAGGAGCTAAGGGTGTAACTAGCAGAGCCATTATCAGGACTGTTTAGTGAGTCTCTGAGCACAGGAGAGGCCCCAGAAGACTGGAGAAAGGCTCATGTGATCCCGCTCCACAAGAGTGGTAGCGGGAGGAGGCAGGGAACTACAGACCAGTCAGTCTTACCTCAGTAGTGGGCAAGATTATGGAGACACTCCTTAAGGAAAGGATAGTGCAACACCTGGAATCCTCAGGAGCACAGGATCCAAGATAGCATGGGTCTACAAAAGGAAGGTCCTGTCAAACTAATTTCATAGATTTCTCTGACTGGGTAACTAGAGTGGTGGACCAAGGGGGAGCGGTTGATGTTGCCTACCTTGAATTCAGCAAAGCTTTCGATACTGTTCCACATAGAAGATTGCTTAATAAGCTGGGTAGGCTCAGAGTGGGTCAGATGTTGGTCAACTGGGTGGCAAACTAGTTGATGGGCAGAAAACAGAGAGTGGTGGTAAACGGTATACAGTCAGAAGAGATGCAAGTCACAAATGGGGTACCTTAGGGATCAGTCCTGGGGCCAGTCCTCTTCAATATCTTCCTGAGTGACATTGCAGATGGACTGAAGGGTAAGGTTTGTCTGTTTGCAGATGACACCAAGATCTGCAACAGCATAGATGATCCAGATGGTGTTGGCAGAATGAGAAGAGATTTGGATAAACTAGCAAAATGGTTGGAAGAGTGGCAACTGGGGTTTAATGCAAAGAAGTGCAAGATCATGCACATAGGGAGGAGAAACCCTGAAGCCACCTATAGGCTGGGAGGGGTGTTGCTGGCAGTTGCAAGGGAAGAAAGAGACTTGGGCTTCATCATCACTGATGACCTGAAATCATCCAAGCAGACCTCTAAAGCAGTAGGTAAGGCTAGAGAGATGTTGGGGTGTGTCAGTAGGGCTATCACAAGTCGCAAGAGGGAGGTAATAATTCCTCTTTACAAGACTCTGGTTAGGCCCCATCTGGAGTACTGTGTGCAGTACTGGAGGCCGTACCTTCACAAGGACATTAACCAAATTAAGGCAGTCCAGAGAAGGGCAACCAAAATGGTGCAGGGACTGCATCAGAAAACATATGAGGACAGATTAACTGAACGCAATATGTGTACCCGAGAGCAAAGGGGGGAGAGAGGTGATACGATTGAAACATTCAAACATCTTAAGGGCATTAACAAAGTGAAAGAGTCTAACATGTTCTAATATAAGAAAATTAGCAGGACAAGAGGACACAGCATGAGAGTAGAGGGAGGCCGATTAAGGGGTAATGTGAGGAAGTTCTTTTTCACAGAAAGGGTGGTGGATGAATGGAAGGGCCTACCTCAGGAAGTGGTGGATATGAATACAGTGCAGGGCTTCAAACAAGCATGGGATAGGCATAAGGGAGCAATACAGATGAGTATGAATAGATAGGCCATTGACAGAGCAAAGGCCTATGGCACATTCATAAGGTAGAAAAAGAAATGGGCAGACTGGAAGGGCCTTGTGGTCCTTATCTGCCATCAACTTCTATGTTTCTATGTTTATATGTTTGGGCTTCCAGGAGGGTCTAATAGAGTGCAAATGGGAGCACTTCTTCTCCAAGTTGATGATGGACTACACTATTCTTGGTGTCTCTAGATATTCAACCCTCCACCCAACATATGGGCTGATTCCTTTTTTAGGCTCACAACTGAGAAAGCAACATGGTCTAGACTCAGTTTTGATGCACTGACCATCTGGCTAAGAAGGTGTGGGGCTGGCTATTGAGGTTGTTCAAAAGGGAGAGCAAAAACTTTGCTCAAAAGCATGTTAAGCATTTTAAAATAAATTTCTCCTTTGGTTATGGCTATGGCATAGGACTGCAGAAGTGGTCTGTCCAGTCGTTGAAGCATTAGTGTATTGTTTTAATTAAAAAGTAGGAATAGGAACTGTTTACATGGCAAATTGTGGATGGTTCACAAGTGGTCAAGTCTGCAGTTGGTTCAGCTACCCACACTTCCCTGATTCCTCAGTCCTAAGCAGGGAGCAGCAGCACAGCAGAAAATAAAAGAATATAAGAACATAAGAATTTGACAGCAGATGGGGACAGAGTGGCCCATCTAGTCAGCCCATGAACCTAACCCCCTACCCTATATTTTGCTGGTTTTGTTTATACTGTAATGCTGGTTCCATGTGTGTTTAAATGCATTCACTGACTTTTCTGCAACCACATATGGGTGCAGGCTGTTCCATGTGTCTATTACCCTCTCCATAAAAAAGTAATTCCTGACATGCAGACCAGCAAGACCAAGAGGACTAGATGCCCTACAACAAAACTAGTCTGCAAAATGATTAAAGCGTACCTTCTTAGGATACTACTTATGCTACTTCTGAGATCTGGAAAAGTTCATCCTAACCCGGGTCCTTCTGGCCTAGCACCCCATGCCACAAAAAGGTAGGGGGGTACCTCACATTAGCCTCAATCAATGTCTGCAGCCTCCTTAACAAACTTGACATCTTGCAAACCTAAGTCCAGCAACATAGCCCTGATGTACTCTCTGTTGTTGAAATGTGGCTTAACTCCAAGATACCAGACGCTGCAGTCACCATCCCTGGATACTCTATATTCAGGCAGGACAGGGTTTCCAACTGAGGTAGGGGCTGTGCCACCTACCTGAGGAATTCCTATCTGGGTCAAGTCTTCCCATTCTCAAACCCTAAACCACCCTCGCAGGTTCTCACTATTAAAGTTCTACTGGGGGTGCACAACAAGCAGCTCACCATTGCCTCTGTGTACCTACCGCCTAAAAATCAGCCCAATGGATTTATGAGCATATTGGAAAGCCTACAGGGATTACACCATAACTCTGAACTCATAGTACTAGGTGACTTCAACATAAATTGGCTATTGCTGGAGGCCAGAAACTACAAGGATGCTGTCACATCACAGAACCTCACCCAGCTTGTTACCACCCACACCAGATGAAACTATAGGACAGGGTCGCACACACTTCTGGACTGGATGCTTACTAATCACCCTGAATGAATCTCAAAAGTCTCAGTGCTCCCTGATGGGATCAGTGACCACTCACCGGTCACATGTACCTGGACAAAAAAATTCATTAAGCCCCTCCTAAAATAATCCACACCAGAGTGTTAAAGCAGGGGTACCTTGAGCTACTAAAGATACACCTAAGCCACCGGGACTGGACACCAATCAACTTTGCCATTGATGTAAACCAAGAGTTAGACCTTTTCATCAGCCACTTCATTGCGGCCTGCAATATCTTTGCACCTCTCAAAAAGTTGAAGGTCAGGGGCAGAGCTAACCCTTGGATAACCCCCGATCTAATCACTTTACTCAAACATAGGGATCATCTCTGGCACTGTGCCAGTGCAACATCCAAACCTGGGGATATTCATAAATATAAAGCTGCCAGAAATGAGTGCATGCAGGCAGTTAGGAGTGCCGATTGCAAATACTTCAAGGAAGCTCTCTCAAACTCCTGGGATGATGGAAAAAACATTTGGAGTAACTTGAAAGACCTTACAGGCAAGGACCCTAAGTAACCACCCAGCATGCTCAACATAAATGGACCACCAACATCTGACCTGTACACAATCACCAACACCTTTAACAATGCATTCTCCAACTTGGATAGTGTCCTCCCTTCTAATTTCTTTGATGCCCCCTCTGGTAGTAACCCTCCTGCAACTACTCCTCTCCTACACCCTGCCCCACAATTCTACTTCAGGGAGATCCCAGTGCATGAAGCCAGAACCTATATTCGGAAGGCCATTCACAATGCAGGCTACAGCAGTGACTCCCTTGACCTGAAGTTGTTAGCACTTGTCCTTGAAGAAGTCCTTAAACACCTGACAAAGGTCCTCAACCTATCACTAAGGATGTCCCAGTTCCCATCTCGCTGGAAACAGGCGATCATCACACCGGTACACAAAAGTGGAGACAAATCACTGCACTCCAACTACAGACCTATCTCCATCCTCCCTCCATTGTCTAAGGCTCTGGAGCGCATCGCCTCAGACCAACTAGTCAAGTACCTGGAAAAATATGACATCCAGTGTCCTGAGCAACATGGTTTCTGAAAAGGGCACAGTACCACCACTGCACTATTAGAATTCACTGGCTTCATCCATACCACGCTCGATCAAGGAAACTGTGTAGGGACAGTATTCATCAACCTTACAAAAGCCTTTGATACTGTGAACCACCCACTCCTACTCAAGCAATTATCAAACATTGGGCTCTCCAATGAAGCACCAGTGGGTTAGGATTGCCGGTGTCACCACGGAAGAAAAGCCAGTCCTTTCAGGGGTCCCACAGGGGTCCATCCTGGGACCACTACTCTTCAGCCTCTTCCTCAACGACCTTCCCAGTGTCTGCCACCAGAAATTACTGCTCTATGCCGATGATGCAGTCATGTTCACCAACCACCAAAACACAGAGCTCCTTGAGAAACAATTATAGCTTGAATTCATGCGCATCGAAGAATGGTTCAAGTCACACAAACTGGTCATGAACTACAGCAAAACAAAGGTTATGACCTTCTACAACACCAGGAGCAAGTACAAATCCCATGACCTCACCATCCTAAACCACACAGGGACCATACTTGAACACGTTCCTGATTTTGAATACCTAGGTGTCACACTGGACAGCTCACTCTCCTACCATCGGCACATAGATTCTGTTGCCAAAGTCACCAACATCCGTATAGGCCTGCTTTACAGGCACAAACACTGCATGACTCCTGACACTCTCCAGTTGGCTATCAACAGCTCTGTCACCTCCATCATCAATTATGGGCTAGCAATTTATGGCTCTGCCTCCGCCTCTGCCCTCCGCAGAATTACAGTTGCACTCAACAAAGCATGCAGGTTCTTAACTGGGGCTGACCGACTTACACACACTTGTGACCTGTACACTCAGGCAGGATGGCTTCCTCTCATCAGCCGGATACAGTATCAAACCTGCCTCTTAGCCAAACAAGTCCTCCTCGGGGTTATGCCCCAGGGCACTGAAAAGCTCCTCATTGACCACCACAGCACCCAGCAAACTAGAAGTTCACAACAACTAACCTTCCTTGTCCCAGATGCCGGATCATTTCGGCCAGAGGGCCTTTGCTCACAGAGCACCACAGTGGTACAATATCTCAAACAAGGAAACTCTTACTGCTGCTGCTCTCGGCCCTTTTAGAGACAACTCTGACTTCATCTCATTTCAACTAGTCGTTAGACTGCCTCACCTAATCAGGGGCCCACTGCTCACTGCCCTCCACTTCAGTCTTGACAGCTACACCTCCCACCTTGCCCCTCTCACCTGCCTACCCCTTGCCCCTCTCCTTTACTCCCCTAGGCATTTTCTGACTTTTATCCCTCCCTCCTCCCTCCTCTTTAGAGCTCTTACCCTCCCTCTACCCTCCAACAATGTCCTTCCTGCCTGCATACCCCCTTCCCTCTCACCTGCAGTGCTTATTTCTAAGATTGCCCTTGGCTGGTATGTCATGCTACTTAACATTTGGCACATGTTGAATTACTGGAATTTCCTAAGCCTCAGCCTCTTACTTCTTTTATTGTGTAACTATGTATTACTATGTTGACCTTTGTATGTATGTATACTCCCCATTCCTTCGACGTGGAACCTTTGTAAATGAGCAGTTCCTGCTCAAAGGTATTTGTAATCCTAGACTTCAATAAAATAAAATAAAATAAATAAAAAAATTACCTCTGAGCCTTCCCCCTCTCAGGCATAGGTTGTGCCCTCCTGTACTTGCCTCTCTGTTTGCATAGAAGAGTTTGCCTAACTGAACTGTGTTTATACCCTTGATGAATTTGAATGTTTCTATCATATCTTCTCTGTTCCTTCTCTGTTCCAGGGAGCACAAGTTTAGGTCTTGGTGTCTAGATTCATATGTCTTATGATGGAGTCCCTGCACCATCTTTGTAGCCCTTTTCTGAATTGATTCCAAGTGCTCTATGTTCTTCTTTAGGTGGGGCCTCCAGAACTAGATGCAGTACACCAGGTGTGGCCTCACAAGGGTTCTATAGAGTGGAATGATCACTTCTTGTTTCCTGCTAGTTATTCCCCTGCCTATGCATCCAAGAATGCTGCTTGCTATTCATGCCACTTTTTTACATTGATTCCCTGCTTTAAGGTCAGCCAGAATGATTACACCCAAGTCCAGTTCAGTCCTGGTCTCTTCAAGTCTATACCCATCTAGGAAGTATTGAGTTCTTGGGTTCTGTTTTCCCAGGTGAATCACTTTGCATTTTTTAGCATTAAATCTAAGTTACCAGTCATTGGACCACTGGTCAATTTTCTTTAGATCCTCCTTCATACTGGAGGCTCCCTCCTGATTGTCCACTCTATTACATAGTTTTGTATCATCTGCAAACAGGCAGACTTTTCCCTCAAGACCATCAGCAATGTTGCTGATGAATATGTTGAAGAGGAATAGACCCAGCACTGATCCCTGAGGGACTCCTCTGGTCACAAAACCCTTTTTGGACATGGCACCATTTACTGTGACTTTTTGAGTTCTATCCTGCAGCCAGTGTGCTACTTAGCTTACTGTCTTATGACCGACACCTGTGTGTTCAAGTTTATTGATCAGCCTCCTTTTTGGGACAGTGTCAAAGGCTTTCCTGAAGTCCAGGTGCATCATGCCCACTGCCCCCCCAGTCCACTGCTTTGGTCACTGAACCGAAGAATTTGATCAGGTTAGTCTGACACGATCTACCTGTAGTAAACCCATGTTGTTTGGGACTGAGTTTTCCTGTCTCTTTTAGGAAACCTACTATCCTTTCTTTAAGGAGTGTCTCCATGATCTTACCCACCACCAAGGTCAAGCTGACCAGGCTGTAATTTTCTGTCTCCTCCCTGCTGCCACTTTTATGCAAGGGTACCACAGTAGCCCTCTTCCAGTCAAGTGGCACTTTGCCACTTTCCAGAGATTCATTGTATAGCTCAGCTAATGGTGCAGCTATTTCTTCTCAAAGCTCTTTCGGTATTCTTGGATGAATTCCGTCTGGTCCCATGGCTTTGTCTGTTTGCAATTTTCCTAGTTCTTTCAGCACCCTTTCCCTTGTGAAGGTGCTTATGTCTACCTCCAGTGCAGGGTGCTCTTTTCCATTTAGCGCTGGATCACTACCATTCTGTTCATTTGTAAAGACTGAGCAAAAGAATGCACTGAGTGCTTCAGTTTTGTCTTCATCCTTTTCCACTATTTGACCATTGCTTGGTGGCATTGTGACTTATCCTCCCTTTGCTCTTCCTCTTTTTCGCTGATGTATCTAAAAAAGGTTTTACCCCCCCCCCTTCTTGATTCCCTGAGCTATTGTTTTCTCCATTGGACTTTTGCTTACCTGATAGCCTTTCAGACTCCTTGAGCTTCTACTTGTAGAACCCCTTATCCCCTTTCCTCTGTGACTCCTTGAACTGCCTAAAGGCTTGATTCTTTTCTTTAATCTTTAGTGCTATCTCTCTAGTAAACTAGAGGGGGTATCTCTTCCTTTTAGATTTAGTTACTAGCTTTGTGCAGTCTACTGTTACCATGTTCAGTGAGTCTTTTAAGTTTTTCCAGCTAGCTTCTACATCCCAAGTGGATCTGTCTCTCAGCAGTGCTTTAATGCTGGATCTCATTTTCTGGAAGTCAGCTTTTTTGAAGTCGATAGCCTTAGTCTAGTGTGTCCTGGAACCCACATATTATTGATTTGTAGGCAGACAGACTTACGATCCCTGGCTTCCAGATTTGTACTGTCTGTACCCATTTAATTGTATAGGGGTACATGCATGAGAAAGGGTTACCAAAGTGTGGAATAAGGGTAATTTTTTCTTTTCAAACCCCCAACAGAGTAATTCTGATAAGCATTTGAGAACACTCTGACCCAAAGATGAAAAAGTAACCTTGTACTGAGATAATCCTTAACAGAAACTTGACAAAATGCAACACAGTGTGGCACATGCAGCAGTGGACACTGAACTGCATGGTTCATACAGCTGTGGACACTCAACAAGTGTGTGAGCTAAAACAAGTTACCTCTGATTAGCTAATCATTATAATACTTGAAACATTTAACAACTAACATTAAGGAATTGCAATATTTGCATACTGTATATGACCATTCAGAAATGTTCCAAGGTGCAATTACCCCCCAAAAATATGTTTCATTTCCATTTACTTCTCATTATCTAATCATTATAATAATGAAAGCATTTAACAAACATTACAAAAGTACAATATTTACATATATGACCATTCACAAATGTCCAAAGTGGCCCATCCTCACTAGGCTGCAAACAAAATGGTGGTCCGCCATCACTTGGCTGCAAACTAAATGGTGGCCTGTACTTACTTGCCTGCAGACAAAATGGTGGGCCACACTCACTTGCATGGAAACAAAATTGTGGCACACCCACAGTTGTCTAATAGCAAAATGAAGGCACACCCGGCTCATCTGCAGCCAAAATAATTCATACACCTACTGCTCACATCTCAAGTGACACTGCTACCCATTTTCTTTTTGTTTTGTTTCTGAAGTGGGACCAGTGAGGCAGTTGTCTTACCTATCCCTTATGATGGCATCTATGGTCCCATATGTGCCTCATACCTATATTTGATTTTCTAGGTGTCCCCCCCCCAAAAAAAAAAAACAATTACGCTATGCACAATGGCTGCCTGTTGGTGAACAAAAACACTTCATTGACAAGAACAACCACTTCCACAAAGTACCTCACAGGGCTAGAAACAAAAAAGAAATCACAAGGCAACATAGAACCCAAAGACCTCAGGTGCTGCATCCATCCATGTGTGTCTGTCCACCATCGCAACACACAAAGAGAGCATGGTGTGCACTGTGGCTGCCCCTTGGTTGATAAACATACGGGACATCACCTGGAACAAGCATTGGCAATTGCATTGGCAGTTTTTTCTATATGGCACACAATTCTTGAGGCTCTGGGCACCTTACTATAAACAGCACATAAAACAATAGTTAAATAACAGATTGTGAATAATCTACAATCAAGAATGCAGGCCTAAACATAAATTCAAAAAGGTGGTTTTCAAGGATCTCTTAAAACAGCCTTTGAAGGAACACCTCTCACTTCCTGAGGAAGGGAGTTCCAAAGAATAGGGATTGCTACACCAAACACCATGTCACCCAAGGATCTGGATATGGACAGAAGGTCTGCCTCCACAGACCAGAGGGCATGATCAGGAGTGTATAACACCAGAATGTTTTGTAGGTAACCTGGATCCTGACCATGTGGGGCCTTACTAGTCAACAAGCAAACCTTGAAGTTAATGCACCACCTGACTGTGAGCTAGTGGAGAGCTCAGAGAACTGGGGTGGTATGCTTGGATCAGGATATCCCAGCAACCAGCTGAGCTGCCACATTCTCAACTAGCTGCAGGCAATGCATCAGCCTCATGGATAGCCCAAGGTAGAGAGCATTACAGTAATCCAACCTAGACAAGACTAAGGTGTGCACTAGTGTTGCCAGGTGAGTCCGTTCAAGATAGGGCTTGATCTGAGCGATGCTACGTAGAAGGTAAAGTGTGACTGTGGAGAACAGCTAACACATGGAATTTCAGAGTCGGCTAGGAGTCCACAGTAACCCCCAGATTCTTCATCCTCTCTGTGGCACAAAGGGCCACACCATCCAACAGAGGAAAGGCTATGCTACCACTTGCTGCCATGCAACCAGACTGGCCCAGCTCCACCAATAACACCTTCATCTTGGATGGAGTGAACTTAAGCAAGCTAGCCACCATCCAATACTGGATTTCTGTGAGGCACTTGCTCTGTTCCAGGACAGCATCTCTATCATCAGGGACACAAGACACATACAAGTGGGTGTCTTGAACATAGACATGAACCGCCAAGCCATAACATCTAATGATCTCCTCCAATGGCAACACGCACATGCTGAATAAAACGTGGGAGCCACAGTCACCCCCTGAGGCATGACACAGCAAAGCACAGCACTGCTCAATGTAAAGCAGCTAAGTGTCACCTGCTGCCTCCAGCCAGACATGTAAGACTGAAACCACCACAGCACTATTCCTGAGAGTCCTACATAATGCTTAAGGTGAGTCAACAGCAACCCATGATCTACTGTGTCAAGTGCTGATGACAGGTGTAGCAGGACAAGAATGCAACATCTGCTATCCACTGATAAGAGGAGATTATAGTGTACCTGGATTAAGTTTCTGTACTGGCAAGGCCGGGAACCATATTAGAAGTGCTTGTACATTTCGTATCTCTCCAAGTCTACCCAGGGTCCAATACACAGAATGTGGGTTGCAAACCAGAAACCACCCCGGGGACATTATCCACAAAAACTTGCTCAAACTCAACCCATGAGAACAAAGCACCTACATCCCCTCAAGAATGGACACTGTCAGATGATGACTAGCTGCTTGGGGATATCCCAGCCAGGACGGCAGACACTTTGTTCAAGAAGAGCCAGTTAAACTCTTTGCACTTTTCATGAGAAAAGTCTGTACAGGACTGTAGGCAGACAGGTTTTTTAGTCTGTCCATGGTGTTGAAGAGCTGATCCTGCTGGTTCTTTCCAGCAGCAATCACACTTAACAAGAACACTGAGTTTTTCAGGGTGATTGCCTACTGATACTCACCATAGTGAGTCTTCAGTGCCAGTTTGTCCTTCTGTGAGCTTGATCTTTGCCAACAGTGCTGCAACCTCCTCTCATTAGTTTTCATCCTCCTCAGGTCTGCATTATACCAGGGCAACTTGAGGTGGAAGGTCAAGGGGCATACATGGAATGGTGCTAGGGAGCCAATGGCAGAAGAGATGGCTATATTATAACTCTCCACAGCTGGCTCAACTCCCATTGTGCAAGCCATTTGCATGCTGTCCAATGCTGCCAGGGCGCTCTGAGGCTCCCGATTTTTAAAAGAGTGGTACCTGACCATCACCACATGGGAGATTAAGTGGAGAGCCCCACAGAAGAGTTGAGTAACATGATGATCTGACCAAATGGTTAGATCGACCTTAACATTACTGATGTCAAGACCTATTGAGAAGATCAGATCTAAGGCATGGCGCCATGCTGATGGGTACTGGTGGCAACAGCAGCTCCTTTTAAAAGTCATAGAAGTAAAGTACAACCTCCCCCACAGTACAAAATGACAATCTCAAACAAATTGTAAGACTTTCTGATCATGCATCTTTCCTGGTGTGTTTGTCCGCCATGTCATGCCACGCCACCTGAAACAAAGAAAGCAAGATGTGCATAATGGCTGCCCCTTGGTGGACAAACACACAGAAAAAATGCATTGCCTGAAACAACCACCTCCATATAGAAAGTCTAAGAAATGCACCTCCCCCCCAAAAAAAAAATTACAGTTAATACATCAAAAACAAATTGTAAGGCCTTCTGATGATGCTTCTTTCCACATGTGTTTCTCCAACTACTCTATCAGAAACACAAAAAGCATGGTGCTCACAATGACCACCCCTCTAAGGAAAAACACACAGGAAAATGCATCACCTGGAACAACCACTTCCTTTTAAATGTCTTGAAAGTAAACATGAAAAAATTACTGTGCACCACACAAAAACACAATACACCTTTTTTTAAGGCCTTGTGATGATTCATCTCTCCAGGTGTGTTTTTCCTTTGCCCAAGCAAAGAAAAGCACGGTGCTCAAGATGGCTGATCACATGTGAACAAACACAACAGGGACAAAAGCATCACCTGGAGCTAAAATGTCACAGCAACATGTAGGTAAACAACAGAAACCAATTCACCCCACAAACAACATTAACAATCCATCTTCTCAGATAAAATTAGGCCTCCTAATGCTGCATCTTTCCCTGTGTGTTTGTGACCCCACAACCAAAGAAAGCATGGTACTCAAGATGACTGGCCCTCAGTGAATTGACACATGGGATTTGCATCACTAGGAGAAAAGTTTCACAGCACTTTACAAGGTCAAACCCTTGCACCTCCAACAACTGTAGCAGCCCTATACAAATCATCACAGCCCTCAACCAAACAGTCACTCACCACGCTGGCAAAAAGTATACAAACAGCAAGTTACACAGTAGACAAATACTGGTAGATTTTATATTGGGATTGTAAGATTTTACTTTAACTAGCTCCACGGGATTGTACTGGAGAAGGTAACATTTCAATGCTACATCAGCTTGGTCATAGACAATCTGTGGGGTTAGTGGAGTTTCCTGATCACTTGCCCAGCTGGCTAGTGACTGCAAAACTTAATTTCTACCTCTGATAACAGCCTTCTTCAGGAGTGCACCTTTTCACATTTTCTATCATAAAAAGTATAATAAAATCTTAATAAGCCAATTATCTGACCCCCATTCATCTGACTTCCCTCTATAATGGACGGTCAGTTTGTCCCCCACTCTTTACTACTGCTGCAACTGTGTGCTTAATGTGTTACTGTAAGTACCACGTTGATTAAGTACTGAGCATCGATTAGCACCTGGCTCCTTACAGTCATAGCACCTGGAGAAAGATCAGTCAACACTGTACTTAACTGTACTTAGCCCCAACAATTAACAGTTCCTGTCAGTGATTCTCACCTTGTGTTGTATGCAGAGATGGCTGCCAAATGGAAATGAGTTGTCCAAAATGTGTCACAGAAATTTCACATTGTGGAGTGCCAGGAGAATGGGAAGAGGGCAGCTGTTCTAGTCAGAGAATATGGTGCGGGTAAATCCACAATTAGTGACATTAAGGCTGCCAAAGAGAAACTCAGAGGCTTTGCACGCACAATGGAGACGGCAGCAGGAGCTGAGGAGAGAAAGAACATGTGCTCCTGCAAGGACGAGCAGCGTGATTCTGCTCTGTATCTGTAGTTTCACCAACAGTGTGAGAAGGGGACACCACTTTCTGGTCCCCTTCTAAAAGAAAAGGCCCTCATGTTTCACTCGTGGCTGGGCAACACTGTACCCTTCACAGCCAATGAGGGATGGTTAATGTGCTTTAAGCGCTGTCACAGAATTAAGCAACTCCACCTCTGTGGTGAACGGCTCAGCACTGCTGAGCAAGAGATCACTTTATTTTTTAATTATTTATGTCTTTGGTGACAGGGTAAGTGAGCTGATTCAAAGGACCATTTTCAGCCACGACCAGGGCCACAAAAGTGGCAGACAACATGCATCAGCAGAGGTATAATACAGTGATACAGGAAGACAAACACATCTCAGTATGAGGTTAATACATATTGTCAACAATTCAAATCAGTTCATACAGCAGAAATCAAACACAGGGTTACAGAATTTATAAGACTACTTAACATAGTATGAGTAGTGCAGACTAAACTTACAGGCACGAAAGTTTAGAATGTATGATACAGCAACAATAATAATACTATAGGTTGGCTAGGCAAGCTATAGCTTCCTGTAAGCTAAGTATCCGCTAAATACAAGACAACAATTTAAAAAAAAAGGATGCTGACATTCTTTAAAGACTTGTAGGAGATCAAGACCGGGATAAGGAGCATATGCACAGGAGAGCAAATGGTGTTAGGGAGTAAGGTGAGGGTCGAAAATGGAGCAAAAGCAGGTGGCCCTCAGTACACCCTAGGGCAGCTTACGATCTGTAGAGATTCCTAGAGGACAGTTACAAGTGTACTTAATCCAGAGCCAGGCTTTGATGTTTGTTTTGAAAGATTAGTGGAAGGGGGATGAGCCAATAGACAATGGGAGTCTATTCCAAATGGAGGTTGCAGAGACAGAGAAGGCTTTGCTACCCATGACAGAAGATATACATGGAACTTCCAGTGGAGGAACGGAGGAAACCCTGAGGTTCCAAGAGGCCAATCTATCAGCAAGTAGAGAGGAGTAGGGGGACAGCTAGTAGTTCCTGTGTGAGTTGTCTACTAGGCTGCCCTTGGCATAGTCAAAGCGACCCTGTAGTGTGAACCACCCTATGGACTGGTAGAGCATGCAATGGTGGGTGGAGAAAGGGGCTTGAAGAACAAAGCAACAGATGGAGTTATATGTTGAGATTAGATGAGAATGTAGATAGGAAGACACGGAGGAGTAGACAGGAGAGCAATAGTCAAGTAGAGACAATAGGTTTCCTTGGGCGATAGCTAGGTGGGCCTCAGGGGACAGATATTGATTGAGGCAGTAGACTGTATCTAGGTTTTGGAGGATTTTCTTCACAGTAATGCTTAAGTGTTCATTGAAAGTGAGGGAGGGATCAATCATCATGCCTAGATATCTGAATGAGGGAACAGTTTCTGGGGGATGCTGCAGAGAGAGGAGTTTGATTTGGTGACCTTTGTAAGGAAAGGCTTAGAGCCAAAGAGCATGGCCTGTCTTTTTCTCATTTATGAGAAGTTTTCTGGAAAGGAACCATTTCTACACAGCATCGTAGTTTAGTGAGAGGGTGGAGGAGCTAGATTCCAGAGATTTTTCACTATGGTAGATGACAATATCATCCACATAGAGGAGAGCCTTATAGTTCATGCTTTCAGCGCGGAGCGCATTCGTGAACTAGGAAAAAAGTAGAGGTCCAAGTATGGATCCCTGGGGTACTCCAAATTGGATAGGTATGAAGGCAGATGAGTCCTTACCTATAAAGATGGACTGGGACCTGTTGGAGAGATAATTACAGAAACACGCAGCAGTGTCTGGGGAGCAGCCAAAATTCTATAGGGTTGAGTGGAGAAGGTGGTGGTCAATGAGATTGAAAGCTTTCAATAGATCCACAAATACTGTGCCTGTTGCTTTGCCCACATCCACATTTCTAAGGATGTGGTTGGAGAAGAGGGCCAAGGCAGAGGAGGTGCCATGGCATTTGTGAAAACCATGCTGTAGGGGACACAGATGGTTATATTTTTCAAGGTGTTCAGGTAGTTGGTAGTGGACGATTTTTTCAAGTAATTTACTCAAGTGCGAGAGGAGGGAGATGGGTCTATAGTAGGGATGCAGTGAATTTAAATTTTGCCGACTAAGTAACCAAATATGCCTGGTGGAGCAATTCACAAAATTTTTCTGCATTAGACGGAATTTCGTCTAGGCAAAATTACACCTTCCGTGTGCAAAATTTTGCCACGGAAGGTGGAATTTCACCGTGAAAGGTAAAATTTCACCACTCTACCAGGTGAAATTTCACATTTTGCTCCACGAAATGAGTGGAATTTCATGGATTGCTCCGTGAAGCGAATTTCACTCACTTTGCCACCATTAGTCTGTAGTTTTGGGGGGTGAGGGGATCACCAGATTTAAAAATTGGTACCACGGGATCATACTTCCAAAAATCAGGCACAGTGGATGTCTAGAGGGCAAGATTGAAAATGTAACTTAGGAGTTTAACAATTACTGGGGAGAGTAGTTTCAGGAAGGTGGGGTACAGTACATCACTGCCAGGACTCCCTCTGATTGGTAGTGTCTTTAGGAGTTTTAGGGTGACACTCAGATCAATGGCCCTAAAATAAAATGTAGGTGGTGGGGTGGTATTCATGGAGGAAGGGGAGCAGTGTGGTTTGCTACTGAGGCCAGTAAAAGATTGAAAGAGGAGCTTACTGACATATGGTGTAAGAGCAGAAACATAATGTTGAATGCATCTGCAATCGCAGCAGGGTCAGTGATCAGACCAAAGGCAGATGGAAGATTCATTATCTATTTGTTATGCTTGGGGTATAGAAGGGACTCAATAGAGGCCCAGAAACTGTGAGGATTACCAAGTGTGTCCTTTTGTTGGGTGATGTAATATTTATGTTTGAACAATTTTGCAGCCTACTTACAGGAATTGGCAGTCTTCTATAGGTGTTCCAAAGCTGGGGGGAGGGTGATGCCTTGCAGGATTTCCACGTTTTGTCCCTGAGTTTCATGTGGGCCAGAAGTTCCTTAGATAGCTAGAGGATGCATCTGCCTCTAACACTTCTGGTGGTGAGAGGGAAATGTTCATCCTGAAGTTTACAAAGAACAGCAGTGAAAAAAGTAACCGCTGTTGAGACGTCTCTTTGTAACTAGAGTACGGACCAGTTTATGGCCCCAGCATCCCTAAGGACATGGTCGTGGTCCAGGTGATTACATTTCCTGAATGACAGAAGTTTGGGGGAGGGCTAGTCGATTTGGAGGAGTGTAGACTTAACTGGTCAGCATCAAGTATGGAAGCACAGAAGTCCGTGACTAGAAGCAGGCTAAGTCATGGAGCTTAGTGCAAGGAATAGCATGTAAGTATTCATTTTAGGTTTAAAAAACTAAAATAAAAGACCGAACTATAGCACATGGGGGAGAGAGAGAGAAAGGCACCTGGTTTTAAGAAGCAAAAGACTAGGTCATCATATTGGGTTGTTTTAATGCAGCTGTGACACATAAGCTAAAATTGATACAGTTGGGCAAATCTAGGCAACCTTGTTGCTTCAAACATGTGAATATGAGTACTCTACCAGTGCACTATGAGGCACAACACAATGCCTGGATGGAGAGCACGGTATTTTCCAGGTGGTTCACTCACCAGTTTGTTCCCCAGGTAACTAGCCATCTGAGGAGCAAAAGACTGCCCTTATATGCCATACTGCTGGTTGATAACTCGCCAGCCTATCATGAACTGGCAGATTCTAAGACAAAGTATAGTTATATCAAATGTGTGTTCCTACCAGCAAACACAACAAGAAAACTGCTGCCCTGTGATCAAAGCATCTTAGAGATTTTTAAGAAGGGGTGCAGAAAAAAACACTTTTAGAGTCTGTGCTTGCTGAATCAAACCAACAATTTCTCATAAGTGACATTATCAAATTTCTGTCACTTAAAGATGTTGTCTAAATGTGTACCAAGGCGTGGGAGGTTGTTCAGCCCAAAACAATTAGAAAAACATGGATAAAGGGACGGATTCAAACCTCCTGAGATGATCCACAACCTGGCCCTGACTCGACTGATGTTTCAACCACTACAGCCTCCGATGACCTTCACAGACTTGCTGCACTGTTGCCAGATCCTTTGCCAAAAGAAATTATTAATGAGTGGCAAAATTGTGAATTGAGGGACCTGTGCCAAGAACAACTGATGGCTGATGCAATCCTAGCTCTGGTGCAGAAGGAGGAAAGCTCAGAGGCTGAGGACAATGATGAAGATGAAGATGATGAAGAAAATGGCGAGCCCCCTGTGCTGCCCACACAGTTAGTGGATCAGTTTTCTAAATGCATACTGTACATGGAGAGTCAGCCTGACTCAGAAGCATTACAGGTAATACTGCTGAGATTGACGAAGCAGAGAGCCTGCAGAAAGTCTTTTGACAGGCTGAAGCTAAAAACATTATATGATTACTTTCAGTAACATACATACAGATTTAGTCTTTGCCGTGTGGGTCCTTGTAAGAACAGATCCAGAAGCAAATGATTTGATACCTTTTATTGGACAAACATTTATGTAACAAGAAGAACAAAGTGCTTTATTTTTTGGACCAACCTAGTCCTTCGTCAGAAGTTATTATGTTTCAGTAACAGTACAGTACAGTAAAGTTTGTTCAGAAAAATGTTTTACTTTGTTGAAATATAGATTACATATAGTTAAATAAAGTGAGCAATCATTTTTATAACATATGTCCCACTGAGTTTTCACATCTCCATGAACTCAGTGGGCAGATTCACAAAAGAGATGCATGCAATACACACAGGGACCAGGGGCAGTGACATGAGCCACTGGACGGTGAGCCATTCACACCGCATGGGCAACAGCAGCACTGCACGGAGAGGGGGGCATGGAAGAGGAGGCTTCAGATCACACAATGCTGCATGCACACACAGCAATGGGAGGGATGGACATACAGGACACAACCATGACACCACACACCCATGAAGGTGGAACAGTGAAACCACAGGACACAGGTTCAGATGTCATAAAGATTTATAAAAGTATAAAAGAGACAAATCCAAAATGTACAAAAACAGCAACACACATCAGAACTATTTACAATAATCATAAAACAAAGGAGCGGTGTGGCACTGTCAGAGACTAAAATGGGAGGTAGGAAGGGGACAGATACAGGAGGCTATACACAAATGTATGCCAAACACACATGGCAGGGGGCGACAACCGCTGCAGTGCAGCCCTGTGCCCCATTCCCACATGGCCATGTGCAGGCAGGAGGTGAAAGATGCCCCTTAGGGTTGCTGTCAGTCAGTCCACTGTCTGTACAGGGGATGAAGAGATTGCTGGATGGTCCCACTGATTCATTGGTCCAGGTACTGCACACTGGCCACACCACCTCCACCCCTGACCACAGCATGGTGATCCTGGAAACCTACAGCAATGACAGAGGAAACACACACTAAGGACCATACCATAGACACCACCCCCACAAAGCAATATCCCATGGCACCAGAAAGGCAGCAACAACAGAATGCAGCACCTACCTGCCCCAGCACAGGAACCACACCTGGCACCATCTACACCCCTCCTTCGAAGTTTAGCGGCATCTGCGGCCCACTGCCTGGCCTCTGGTCCTGCAAAACACAACAGACAGAGGGTGCCATGAGTTGACACAGTGTTGCCAGAACTGCACCACAACACCAGTGTGCACATGCGGTGCAGGGACAGCCACTCAATGCCACACCATTGGCCGCGCCACCAGGCAACTGTTCTGCACATCTGCAGTGCATTCCCCCCCATCGCCATCCAGTGTGCATGCAACACATGGTGGCATCCAGCTGTGCAATTCCCCAGTGCCCTGCATACAAACACAGCACTGCACAGTGTCCACCCCAAGTGGCACACAGGACAGGGCAACGCTGGGCATGTGCAGCCACAGCCATGTGTGAGTGATAAGTATGACCTGTGTGTGCCCCATGTTGGCAGAGACACACACACATTCTGCCTGTGCCAGAGAAACTGATGGAAGCACAACACCTACCTGGTTGTGGTAGTGCACCTCTGTATGCACGTCAGTGCAGCCACTGCAGTCTGTCCCTATTCTGCCTCTGAAGGTCACTGTAGCCATGCCTGCACTGTTCCCTAATCTGTGGTGTCCCCAAGCGCCTCACCAGTTGACTGGCAATGGAGGCCCACACATCAGCCCTGGGCACATGTAAGTCCTCCTGGCCAAACAGCTGCCCCTCCACAAGCAGCACCAGTGCCACCAGGTGCAGTAGCTCCACCTGTGACCAGTTCATGGCCCGAGGTACAACTGTCCCTGCCCTTGGCATTGTTGAATATAACTACACAATGGTGCAATTCCATGATGCGCGATGTGGGACCCAATATGCACCATGTGCGACTGTGTTGGACATGTGCAGCGCACTGCACACAGTGGCATGAAGTGCAATTGGCCCAATGGAGCATGCTTGCACATGCACAATGCAGACTGCTAAGGTGTGGCAGGGGTCACGGTCAGGTCGCATCACCATGTTATGCATGGCATGCACCTCAGACAACGATCAGGCATACCACACAGATGCGTGATCAGGGAATCATGTCACCAGCCAATAATGCATGTATCACTCAGGTGGGAGGACAGTGCACGATGACATGCACAGCATGAAGCTCGGAAGTCCTACAACCACACATCACACAAACAGGACAGTCGTGCATAGGGGGTGATGCATCATTGCAGATGCTGTCGATACATGCGCAGCCTATGCACCGTGTAGAATGCCCCCGATTCTGGGATATGTCCCGAACACTACTCACTTGTACCAGGGATGCACCATAAAGGGATAGGTGCATATCAACAGATGCTCTGTGAGACTTGAGATAAGCTGGGAGCAATTATACAACTCACAGATAATGTGCCCAGAACAGCCTCATTCTACATGCATGGGCATCTCAGAAGATTATCTTCTCATTATCACAGGCACAGTACTCATTTTCTTGCCCTGAGCTATAAATGCTCCCAATTCAGCAAGCTGAGACTAGGTGACGGAGAGGATACACAGCCTTGCAGGTGAGTACACAGCTATTCTCACAAGGTCTATAGCAATTACTGTTGGGTTTTCACATGTGAATGGGTGTCACTGACCATGTTTGGTGGAAGCAGCATTGTGGAACAGAACTGTCTGAGGCACACAGCAGTACCTGTGCCACATTGCCACTGTTGTGATGCCATAGACTGTGGCTTGCTGGTCCATACACAGTGACTTAATGTCCTGTGCCTGATCCCTCGAAAGCTACACTGGTGTAACAAGGGAGATACCTTGGAAGGGGGGGGGATGCAGATGCTCCCACACTGCTGTGGTGGTGTTGCATGTGCATGCTGGATAGCACTGCATGCCTCCCTGAGAAGGCAGCAGCAGTGCTCCACCCATGGAATGGTGGTCATACATGGCACTTGCACTGTACACATTGGACACAGTCACATGGGGCACTATCCACTGTACCTGGCCATGTACATGCATGCCCCCATTTCACTGGCTGACAGGGTCAATGTGGCAGACACTACACACAGTCAGTTGGACATGGGAACTGGAGTACCCTAGAGGCATGGCTAACATCTGTGTGCTTCCCCCACAGAAACCAATATGTCAGAAGGCATTAGTAGCGCTACCAGGTGGAGGCCTAACTTCACAACGGATGAGGAAATGGCACTTATCGAGGCGTGCAACCTATGCCTGGATATCCTCACTGGCAGGGGTGGCAGCCGGACTGTGCGGGCAGAAGAATGGAAAGAGGTGGCCCAGCAGGTCAATGCCATTGCATCCTTCAACCCGACAGTCTAAGAGTGCAGGAAGCACTGGAACAACGGGTGCAGGAGGAACAAGGAGATGGTGGCCGACATATAGGAATACCTCAGGCAGACTGGGGTAGCCCGAGCACAGAGATCAGACTCAGCCCCAAAGAGGCACTACTGGCTGACACTGTCACCAGGTCTGCTGTGCAGGATGTCCAAGGTGGTGGCTTCCAGACAGGTGGTAGCCCGTCGCAACACTGTGAGTAGCTGTGTGTTCTTGGCGTGCCTGGCCCCATGTGTGCCATGACTGCCATGCCTGTCCCTGTGTGATGTGCACTGTCACTGTGTACCAAAGCACTGTGCCATATGGCCAGTAGCCCCTGGCCAGATGCAATGTGCCTAGCAGTGTCTCATCACCCATGCCATTGTACGGGGGGGCACCTAGCTGCAAGGCATCTCTGCACGCACCACGCAGTGTAAATTGTGGCACAGTGATGGTTGTGCCAGTCACATGGCCTGTGTGATATTGTTGGGCATGGCCTAGCATTGGACAGGCATGTGCACCCGTGGTGCCGTGGTGGATGGCCATGTAATGTGTGCATACCTGATGTCAACTGTGTGTACTATGCATTAACCATGTTCTCCCTTCTTCTTTCCATAGCACCATCACGTCTTCCCGGTGCAGCCATGACCACAGCTACACGTGACGCCCTAGTGACTGATGGCACCATTGTGGATGACACCATTTCTGGACCAACCATCCCACCTGATGCATCAGTCACGGCCCCATTGTTGGTGGGCCCCTCTGGCACCTTGGTGAATGCTGACATGTCTGATAGTGGGGACATCGCATGCGTGGGGTGTCTGTCTGGGTACTCTGATGATAACCACAATGACGTGGTGGACATCACAGATGCCTTCCTCATGCTCGCCAGTGGCATGCTGGAGGGGGCTGTGGCATCACCACAGACATCATTGCCACAGACACCAACAGGGACATGGCCAACAGTGGAAGGAGCAGCACGCAGGTGCCTGTGCACATGGCTCTGGATGACACTGACGTCCCCACTGTGCATGGTTCAGCTGCAGTTGCCACAAAGCTGCCCACTTATGTGGGTGCTGTGCCCCCTGCACCAGTGCCATGTGCAGTGTCAGTGACATCAGTGGCATCCAGGCAGGGTGCTCTGTTGCATGAACCTGAACCATTGGACTGAGAGAACACAAGCCATGGACATACAGTGGCTGTGCATGGCCATGGCCCACCTATGCCGCAGCCTGCTGTGGTACAACCACCACCCGTGGATGCACCGGGAAGGGCTGTTCCATTCTCTGCTCATTGGCAATGCCACCGTGAAGCCTCACCTGTTGACAACATGGAGGGCTACCTCCACCTCATGCAGGAAACTGTGAAGGGGCAGGCAGACCTCTGAGCAGAGTTCCATAGTCACAGGACTGTGATGGTCCAGGAGCATGAGTCAGTGGCTGCATGGCATGCACAGATGTTGAGAGAGGCACGCCTCATGCAGGTGGGCATGACTGCAGCACTGCAGCAGATCATAGCTGCTGTGAAGGTGGCAGCTGGCTCCGTTGTGCGCTGTGGACATCGGGCGTCCAGTCGGACACCCAAGGGCACATCCTGCACACCCCTGCAGCGATGTCAGGTGGACCCCCTGCAGCTGATTCCATTGCCGCTCACTTCCACACCCAGCATCCATGGCATGGATGTTGGCCTGGCTGTGGGATGACGATGCCACTGAGCATGTGTTCATGGTCTCGGTGCAGTACTCCTGCAGGGTTGGTGGCTATGCCCCCTGTGGTCTGTGGTGGCACATCCGCAACCACCTGTCATGGCAGAGGCTGCCCACGTGTCCATGATGGCCAGGGTGCTGGTCGGTGTACTCCCCAGTGTCCACGGTGCCCTCAACATCCCATGTCCGCACCATGGTGCCCACCATGCATACGTACCCACATATTCACCTGCAGTTCCTGAAGTTCTCTTCCCCCAGATGGCTGCGGTGTTTCCGTGCCCATGCCACCAGTCGCAGGTCCCTCCATCCTGGTATAGTGTCTGTGCCATGGTCCTGTGGTAGTGCTCTTCCCCCCCACCTCCTCCTCCTCCCTGGAACTGTCACCCTCAATGGCCTCGACAGGTATTCCACAGTCTATTGCTCCATGTTGTGTAGCATACAACAGGCCAGGAATTTGCCACAGGCCTTCTCAGGGCTATACTGTAGGGCACCACCTGACCAACACAGACACTGGAACCACATCTTCAGCATGCCGAAGACATAGCTCTATGATGGTGCATGTAGCACTGTGTGCATCATTGTAATGCTCCTCTGCCTCTGTTCCAGGTCATCGTAAGGGTATGAGGAGCCATGGCCCGAGCAGGTATGCCACGTCACCTGTGGGGGAGAATGTGTGTCTGTACATCGTATGCCTGTGTGGCATGCACCCTGTCACCGCTCCTGGCCTAAGTGGCGTGTGCTTCTGTCCTGTTCTCCTGACCATGCTTCCCCCTTCCATGCAGTCCTGCATCCCTACACCAGCTGCAGTTACATGCTCCATTTAACTGTGGTGTCCGTGTCACTGCCACACAGGCACGGACTTGTCAGTGCCTCACATGTGGTGCACACTGACTGTGTGCCACCCTGTGCTTGCCTGTGTCTGCCTGTCTACCCTTGCACACCTCCGCTGTCCCAGGGCCCAGGTGCCTGCATTGCACTGTGCATGTTGCCTACAGCTTACTCTTCATGTTCTGCCCTTGGTGCCATTTTGTGCTGTTGTGTCCATGTCACTCGCACCTACGAGATGGCCACTCAGTATGTCCCATCTCAAACCTCCTGCAGAGGGTCAATTGATGCCATATAAATGCATCATGTGTGTTCCCAGGGTGTGTGGCACAGACATTGCTGATGCACCCTATGGCATTGCACACCACCTGGCAGTTCACAGAGTGGTAGCCATTCTGGTTGACATGTGTGATGGCATCCTCACCAGGTGATGCATGAATTACCACATGGGTGCAGTCAATGGCCCTCATGATGCCTGGCATGCATGCCACCCTGTAGAACCCCTGCATGGCTTCTGTCCACTCCGCCTGCGTGCTGGGGAATTCGATGACTTCTGAAGCATGCGGTAGCAGTGTGGAGAGGATCTATGTAAAGAGCCGGGACGTGGAGGCCTGTGACATGCCAGTGGTGTTTTCTGTGGGCCTCTGGAAGGTTCCTGTGGTGAGCAGGCACATGACTGTTGTCACCTTCGTCTACACTGAGATGGCATGACCTTGTGCGATGGGTGCCTGCATTTCGTCATGGCACAGCTCACAGAGCTGCCTCAGAATGGCCTTGTTTAGGCGGTATTGGCCTACTGTCTCCACATCTGTCAGCTGCTCGAATGACAGTCTGGCATGACACCTCCATGGAGCATGCTGCCTATGCTGCCTTCTGCTTCCCCGTCTCTTCATCTCATTAGTACTCCAACATTGGCTACTAGTGCTGGGCCCATGCTGTCGGTGATGTTTTGCTTGGCTCTCTGGCTCACTGTCACTCTGTCTCTGTCTCTCTGTCTATCTCTCTCTCTGTCTCTGACACTCTCCCCTTCTCTCTGGCAGTGTGCAGGTGTTGCTGTTCAGTCAGCAGCCTGCAGGTGGATTGGACATAAGTCTGCTTCTTTTATACATATCTTTTAAAGGCGCATTTGACATTTGTGTTGGATTTGCTGTCGTTACAACATGGATTTGCACTGTGAATCACGTTGCACTGTGTATGCATGGGTTTGCCCCCTGTTTATGCACTTCATGTCATTATGATGAAACTATGGCACTTTTTCTTTGGTGCAGGGCATCTCAGATGCACTGGTGCATTCACCCTGTGTGTGAATTGCTCCACGGAGCATCTTCACGTTGCACTGACACATCTGAGATGCACTCTGCACATCTTTTTTTGTGAATCCTGCTCCATGTATTGTTCATTGCTCTCGCATTTATCCATTCTCCTGTTTATCCAACTAAGTCAGATGTCCTCACAGGAGGCTGAATAAACGGGGTTCTACTGTAATCACAAAATATTAATAATGTTGGTGTCTAGGTAAATATTTAATACTCACTTCCTGGATATCATTTCATTATTTTTTCATTCCCAAACAATTGCTAAAAATATAAAAATAATAAGCACCCAATTCTAACATTTCTAGGTAGGCAATGTATATTAGCTATTTCCAGTGTGAAACCTTTGATGTGAACTCTGTACCACAAGAAGCTGATACTTGGCTGCTGAACAAAATTAGTTTGTTTTTTTGTTAATAATCAGTAAATGGCATTTTGGGTAGATTCAATTCTAGCACAGCAACCTTGAGAAGATATTTTAATACTTTATAAGCACAGCAAGTTTTTATAACCTTAGGGTCACAACAGATCACAGCCACTTTTAGCATTGTTTATTCATGGTTTTAGCTCTCACATGTCACATTGTGCTTTATGCTATGACAAGTTACCGATAAGAAGTTCTTTTCTAAGGTTGAAACATTATAGTGGTTCCTTTGTCTGTGTTAACTCAAAAACTGTTCAGCACTATTATGTGTCTGTGCTTTCTGTTTTTTAATAGAGTGTGGGTGGCACACACTTATCTCCTAACCTATGGCGCAGCTAACAGGAAGACCATGGCTGGACACATGCTTTTCTCTTCTTCCACTCTCAGATAGAAAAGGGAGTTCAGTACAGGAAAGTGGTGCCTTTTAGAAGGAAAGGTAACCCACATGCTACAAGCACTTTCCGAGTGTTCCACGTCAATTCGCTATTTGCTTTGCCATCACAGCTGTGGCATGCAGACATCCTGGCCCTTGGACACTTCAACAGCAAAGAACGGAGAATGTGAAATATGTTGTGGGGAGTAAACTCAACATAAATTACAGAATTGCAGCCTCTTCCTTAACAAATGCTGCAACAACAAAAAGCACAGTCCTCTTAGAGTTTTTTTCACAAAGCTTTTGGTGGCATGTAACAATGGGAGGACTTTAAGCCTGAGATTCAGTGGGCAGAGCAACTACATAACTCCCCCATCAGGCTTATAAGGTCACTCATCCTCAATCAAAGTCAATCAAGATGGCGACGGTGTGTGAGCCTCCAGAGCTGTATCAACTTTTCTGAGCTCTAACATGTTTTTTAAAGTTTTTATTCTGCTTTTGATGTCCTTCTTTTACTAATTCGTTGTTCTGTCGTTTTTTCGTATATCAGTGCATTAGTTATCGCTGTGGTCCCGATAAGCTGCGATCGATTTCAGTGTCTTTAGTGTGTTTCTTCAGAAGATTGTCAGTATTGTAGTGCATCTGGCACTGTGGGGCAGTCCTGGATTATTGCTGATATTGTTGGAGGAGTTCCTCGTACTCAAACGTGGACTTCAGGCTATGAGAGAAGCCCCTTTTTGCCTACTTCAATTTTTTTTAATCTATGCTGACTCACTGTGGTGAGAGCGCATGAAGCCTGGTGATAGCTGTGGGTTTGTTGCCACCTGTGAATTAACTACTGGGGCGTGACAGTGCCTGGAATTCAGGGGCAGCCTATGGAGGATTCTTTTGCTCCAGTTGGACTTCCTTGAATGTGTTGGGTACCAAGGACTGGAAGAAGCATTACCTTCCGGTGGATTTTCTAGGTAGTTGCTGCTCTCTTCCTTGGGTGGATAACTGGCAGGGTTTGGGCTGTTTGTGGAGGAACTACTGGGATTATAGCCAGAGGATTTTATCCCCATGGTTACTGGTAAGGGGATGTTGGTGGTTGAGGTCACTGTTTCCCCTCTAAAGCAGCCTGTCTCTCTCTGGGTCTTTTTCACCCAAGGGGGGGGGTGTTATTTTCTGCCTTTAGGGCCATAGCACCTGAGTAGGGACGGTGGTTGTGTTTTAGAGAGAACTTGGGGGTTTAGTGGTAGGTGGGAGCTATTGCTTTCCTCTTGGAGGACCTATATTCTGATCACAGCCCCAGTGTGACTGAAATCTGGTGCCTTGGCCTGAGTTTTGGGACTGCTCCTGTGAGAAAGCTTCGCAAAGAACTGGCCATTTGGAGGAATTTTTTGGTGTCTAGACTTGGAGGGGGTGAGAGCCTCTCTTGTTCCTTTAAAGGAGTTTTCTGATTGGGATGGACATTATTTGTACCTAGATTCTGATTCGTTGGGATTGTTCCGAGACTTGCACTGTTTGACTTTATTCTAAAATTGTAAGACTTTTTGCAGACTTCTGGATATTTGGACATCTGGATATTGCACATTTTATATTTTATTTTATCTTTGTTTGTTTGACCTAATTTGTATGTGTGTTATTTTATTATTAATTTGGGGAAGTTTATATATTTTGTGTTGTTGTATTGCTGAGTTAGGGTGTTGGGTTTTAATATGTGTAGAGGGCCTGCCACCATGGTCGTGCGCTATTCGTCCGCCGCTGTTTGCGCCCTTCGCCCTTTTTCCCCTTCACCATTACAGTGGTCAACTTACCAATGCTGCAGAGCATTGGGTATTGTGTGGAGGGTGAGATAAGGTTTTATGGGGTGTGAACAGTGGAGGCCGAATAAGCGGGGACACTGTATTGGGGTAGTAGGGACCAGAAGACTCCCTGTGGAGAAATGGATTCTGGAACAAGGTTCTCCTTGTCTGGTTTCCATACCCAAAGGCACCACTATTGATGTTGGGCAAGTGGTCTGTGCCACTCCAGTTGCCCGTCCAACCACGGGCGGTGTTATGCAATGCCAGATTCATAAAGAATAAGACTGCAGTTATTGCAGATCTTGTTAAGTCTGTGGATCTGGCTTGCAGTGCTGAGACCTAGCTGGATGAAAATGCTGGTCCAGTTTTGTAGGCAGCAGTTCCAGCCGGGTACTCGGTGTTATACCACCTGAAATTGGACCACGGTGGGGGGGAGGGGTGTTGCGGTCTACTTCAAGACCAAACTGGGCCTCACAAGTGTACCAGTTGAGGGAGCCAAGTCCTTCGAGTATATTGTAGTGGCAGGTGTGGGTTGTAGAACTGTTGTCATCTACCGTCTACCAGGTGATGAGAAATGTTTTCTGCTGGAAGTAGCGGACTTCTTCATTGACATGGCATTTGAGTCACCCAGGCTGATGGTCCTGGGTGACTTCAATGCCTGGGTCGAATATGAACTCTTGCAGTTTGGGCAACACTTCCTCCAGTTAATGACATCTTTGGGTCTTACACAAGTGGTTACTTCTGCCACTTATAAGAACGGTCACTCCCTGGACTTAGTTTTCCTCCTGGGGATTGAGGCCTCCGACATGGGGGTGGAATCTGTCGGTTGGTCCAATCATTACACGGTGAGGTTCAGTTTCTGCACCCTTCCCCCTTGTAGGCCTGCCCCTTTGGAGATGGTTAGGTACTGCTGTTTGAGAGATGTTAGCTCTATAGGCCTAGCAGCGGTGCTTAACTTATCGGAGTGATCTGGAGTGAGCAATGATCTCGATGCCTTGGTGCTGGCCTATAATAGGGCCATCTTCTTAGTTCTTGATTTTATTGCTCCAGTCCATGTTCATCCTCTCCCACTTTGACCTCAGTCTTCATGGTTTGATGGGACTTTGAGGGAGGTGCGGCGACAAGGCCATGAAGACCTACTTATGGTCAAGGATTTATTTTAACTAATTATTGTTTTTTGAGCTCAGATTACTGTTGTTTTATGTATTATTTATTATATTTGTTAATATTGTAAGGCGCCTTGAATTCAAGAAAGGCGCGGTATAAATAAAGTTTTATTTATTATTATTATTATCCTGGACCGCTCCAGGATTTGTTTCTTGCTGTGTCCAGCCATAGGGTTCCTTTCCCTCCTGTTGCCTCTTCTCTGTCTACCGCACCTTTCTGCTGCCCCTTTGAGTTGCCCTCCTGGTGCCTTCTTGCTTTGGCTGTCCATCTCCCACCTCATTGTTGCCACATTTCTATTTTGTATTGCTATCCCTCCACCTTGCTGTCTCTCCTTCTGCCTTGTCCATTCCTCCTCATGCCCCCTCTCTCGTACCTCATTCTTTCATTATTCTTTCCTTGTTCTCCTTGATCCTTTCATCTTCACCATTCAGCTTTCACTCAGTCTCTCTGCGGGCACTTCTGGGTGCATCATCATGGGTGCCATGTTCGCACTTTCCCCCCAGCAACCAGGCATATGACAACCCAGCTCACACTTCCGCCCTTCCTCTCCATGCTCTGCTCTGCAGTGATTGTCCTCATCATGTTCTTCTCTCTATCTTCCTGCTCGCGGCTCCACTGCTCTGTTCCTCACCGCCCCCCTCGTTCACTCCTGCTCAACTCCTGCTGCTGCTACAAGCATTCTCGCCTCAGGACTAATGTGGTGCTTCACTTCCTCTCTCTTTTCCTGCAGCTGTCTGTCCTCCTCCAGATGTGATGACCTGTTGCTTGCTAGTGCGTGGTTTAATTTGGACTGACATGCATCCTATTGAATGGGCCTATTGTGCTACCACCTGCATTGTTTCACATTGTATCTGATCATTCTATCTGACTGCCATTTGTCAACTGCCTCATTCCCTCCCTCAGGTAGCCATTTTGCAATCCTTCTGAACCTGCCATGCCACATCTGTGGTGTTCTACAGCATGAGTTCCGTTCACTTCCATAACCTGGTATTTGCTTTTCTTCTTCAGCATTTTGTTTCTCCACGCACAACTTTTTCACTGCCATTAAGTTTCTACATGCAAACCCTTTATCTCACCTGTATTTGTTGCCTCTAGCTTCTGGATGTGATGTCTGTGCTTACTAACTTTGTTACTAATTTTCACTCGAGATGAGAATATCGATGCCATTTTCTCAATTTGTTAGCATTTACCTGGACCCCCCACCAGTCTGTAGTTCTAGTCCATGAACTGCTAGGTTCTTATATTCACCTGCTTCATCTACATTTCCTCTACTTTTAAATTGGTTTGGTTGTTTCTTTGTTTTCCTTCACTTGCCTTTTCTAGCTCATCTGATCGACTACTCGTTCTGTATCCTTCTCACCTCCTAAGCTCTGCTCTGTGCATCCTTTTGGAGATTGCTCTGCCATCTACTTGATTTAGTTGTGTCTAGCGTAGCTCCTTCAGGTCTGAAATACCTCGCCCAAATCTGCTCTTCTATTTCAATGGCTCAATCAGTCTGCCTCAGCTGACTCCATCTGGCAGGCTGCTTCCATCAGGCCTGCACTCGAAAATTCTTTTGGGCATCCCTATCATGACTCACATACCACCTCATCAAACTGCAGCCCTTCTGCTGCATGTATCAAGTTCATGACTCCAGTCATCATTTTATTCATCCTCACCTCATGGTTCATCTCTTTGCATTGCTTACCAGGGCATTTCCATCCTCAAATCCTCTGCTGCCTCATCAAACCACTGCTTGGCTGTCTGCTCTCCACCATCATTTAAGTTAATTTTCCCTCTGGTTCCAGACATGCCTTCTTGGCCTCAGAGTCTACCTCTTTTCAATGAGCCTACTTAATCATGTCACGCTATCGAGCATGCCACATCATACTAGTTCATTTTCAAGTTAATTTCCGTCTCCTCTTCTTTACACTTACATCGATCAATCAACCATACCTCTAATGGGTCTTATGCTACCTCATCAACCTGCTGCATCCCCGCAGTGCTCATCATTGTCCATCTTCATCATCATCAGCCTTCTCCTCTTGGACTGCTGCACTCCTGCGGTTATCATCATCAGTCTTCATCATCCTCAGTCTTCTCCTGAGTGCATCTGGATACCCCTTGCTCATCTGACTTCTACATGGATCTGACTTCTGCATGGATCCACTCCTTCCCATCAACCACTTGACCATACCCCTCTCAGGTCCCTGCTGCCTCATGTTCCTTCTTCAATCTGTGCTTTTTTTGGGGGGTTTCCCCTATCCCATCATCATCTTCCTTACTCATATCCTTCTCTTTAATGAATTCTTCTCTTTAACGACATACTGTGCATCCTCAAATCAAACCCATGGATAGAGAGGCTGAAAGCCACAAAGTAAGTCAAGTCATACAAGCATCATCTCATCTAATTGCATAAGCACAATTGATTGGGAGGGCTTTAAGCCAGGGGTTCAATGGGCAGAGCAACTACGTCACTCCCCCATCAGGCTTATAAGGTCACTTATCCTGGACCTCTCCAGGATTCATTTCTCGCTGCCCACCATCCACCCCTCCTCCTTCAGTGTATTGTCTCTCTTACCCGTGGGCTTCATCCTAACCTACCTTTAGCTGATGCAATCATTCCTGTGGCACCTGTAGGGAGGAACCCTCCTCTAGGGTTCCTTGCATTGTACCCCTACAGGGTGGTATATCCCACAAATAGAGAGGCGGAAAGCCACAAAGTAAATCAAGTCATACAAGCATCATCTCATCTAGTTGCATAAACATGACTGAACTGTATTTTGCAGAGAAATGGCAGGTCACATATGCCACAGAAACATAGAGAAAGCCAAAAAATAGAACAGGAGGTCAATTTCAACCTACTATTATTGTATTATAATATTAATTCCACACCAGACATGATTTTAGAATAACTTTATTGAACTTCAAGCCCAAAAAAGACGGCATACAAGCCAATGGAAATAGTGTGGTGTTTTTATCACACTGAGCTAGTAGAACAATACAGAGTTTAGGAATATAGAAATATAAAAAAAACTTCATTTTGGATTCTTATTTTATGTTATCCATCTAAACTTGTGCCCTTCTTTTAAATTACCTACTTTGAATAGTGTTGCACGTTTGTTTTAAATCATAGACAAAATGTGAAGCAGCTTGATACCCTCATTCTGTGTAATGACCTGTCTCAGAGTCATGATCCATTGGTAGTGTACTATTTGTAGGTATTCTTATGCCTTGTACATATTGTTACCTCCCAGATCTTTACTGAAAATTATTTTGTCTAGTGCACTTGCCTGGTAAGCACAGACTAAATCAAGAAATTAATAATACATGGTTAACGTGTTTTTTGCAGTGGTTTCTGAAAGTTATTCTTAACATACATTAAGAACAACTTTTAATAGAACATTAAGAATAATAATGTATGTTCAGATCAAGGTCAGTTGCAATCACAGCTGTGCTGATGACAAGCATACGGTCAAAGTAAATAATCAATAGTAAAAAGAGTCACTCAATGAGACTCTGTCACATAATGCTTTCAATAGGTTAAGCGACTCCCAAAGAAAACATGGTAAATGCTTAAAAACATTCTACCCATTGTATTATACACAATTTTAAAAAGCACCAAAGTGTGAAGAACTCACTGGTTTGCACAAATTGTGGGTGCCGTGACATCAGTGAGGCACTTGAGCTTTGCTGTTGTGCCCAGTGATGTGGCAACACCTTCAAGGTGTGTGAACTATCTGGTTCACACTTTGGTGTCAATTATTCTCTTTATATACCCTCTAAGGTCTACCTGTTGAATTCCTGCTACACTTGGTAATTTGATGTTGCTAATGACTGAAGGACCCCCAATGCCTAGTCGAGCACCCATGCAAATCAGTGTGGCTTGTTAGCATGTTTGTGGATCCAGCAGCTGCTCTGGGTTGTGCTGGCACACCAGATATGAGAACACTGGAAGGGGGCAAGTTTCTATAGCACTTACAGTAGGTAATACTTCAAATGTTTAGTAATTTATATCAGGGGCTAGATATTCAAAACAGTGCACTGTGCACAAACTTTTGTGCAAGATTTATGCCCCATTTGCATGGGGTTGCAATATTCAAAAGACTGACTAGCACCAGTGCAACAGTGTAGTACTGGCGCTAAAAGATAACGTATGCATGGTGCAAATGGATACAGGTGCATAGCACCACACAATGTGTGCTAGCACATCATAGAGCACAGCACAAGGTAACACCTACAGAAAGGTAGTCTTATCTCTGGGCAAAACAAGGAGGGGGCGTGGACACAGCAGCAAAAGGCAACATGGCTGTATGCAACAACAGCATCATGGTTCATCTGATGGCTGCATTCACTGAGGAGGAAGAGAGGGCAGAAGGCCAACCTGGGACACTCTGTAGGCCGAGGAGGAGATATGCTGCAAACAGATGGTACCAGCAATAAGTGTCCTTTGAGACACTCACAGATGACCACCTTGTGGGCCGGTATCTTCTCAGTAGTGCCCTACTGAAGCAGCTTGAGCAGCAGCCATGCCATTTCAGTTAAGCAAAAGGTGACAACTGCGATGTGCTTCTTAGCCACTGAGTTCTTCCAGACACTGGTTGGTGATACCATCGGTTTGTCACAGTCTTGCCACCTGGTGCCTCCTGGCCCAATTCCTATATACCCTTCTGCCATATGCTGGTGAATTCATTGTATTCCCAGCATGGCAGCAGAGTGCAAAAAAACAATGCAGCAATTCTATTGGGTTGCACACCTATCATCAGTACTCGGTGCCATTGACTGCACCCATGTTGTCAGCCAGGCATTCCTGGTGATGTGGCAGACACCTTCTTCAACAGGAAGGGGTACCACTCCATCAACTGCTAGGTGGTATACGATGCAACTGGGCACATCATCAGTGTCCTGGCATTGTACCCTGACAGTGTTCACGGCTCCTTCATCTGGCACCAGCCACAACTGTGCCAGGCATTTAAAGGAGGCCAAATACCCTGTGGAGAGCTTGTCAGTGAGTACATGCAGCAGCCCCCCCCACTCCCCCCACAGGGGATACAGTGCCACAATACAGCACACACATGATGCATAGTGGGGAGGGTGGGAAAGTAAGGGTGTGCAGGTGCACAAGATGCACAGCAGAAAAGGGGTTGCCAAGTGGACAAGGTCAGCTATATTGTGAACATGTGCTAACATTTGTATATGTATCTCACAGGGGACAGTGCCTATCCCTTATGACCCTGACTCCTCACACCAGTCCTTTGACCATCAAATGTGGCTGAGGATACATACAATGAGGCACACAGTGCAACACATAACATCATTGAGCGTGTCTTTGGTATGCTTAAAATGCACTTCTGTTGCCTGGACCATTCAGGTGGTGCCCTTCAGTGTACCCCTCAGAAGGCGTGTAGCATATTCCAAGCCTGTGGAATGTTACACAACATGGTGCTCAACCATGGAATACACCTGTCAGAACCTGAGGAACATAGTGACAGTGACATGGAGCCAGAGGTGCATGGGATAGTGGAGCAGCTCGACAGGCATAACCCCTGCATGGCCAGCAGGTCCCAGGAAAATTAGGCTAACATCATCAGAGCACTGGCAGGGATGAGCAGGTGAGTGCAGACCAAATGGACACCATTTATGCATTCAATATTTTACTGAAATATTAATTACAAACAAACAGTGTGAACTGAATGTCTGCAAAAAAACAAAATAAACACAGGATGATACACTGGGGATACAGGGATGGGGTAGAGGTTTCAGAAATGTAAAACTGAGGGCACAAGAAGAGTGCAGGTGAGGAGTCAGAATGTCATGTGTGGCCTCCAACATCAAGGCCTCCTCCTGCCAAGGTCCTGTACAGATGACTGGCTCCAAGGCCATGTAGATGGGGTCATGTGGACTGGAGAGTGGTAGCGTGATGTCTGTGGGGATGGTGTCATCTTGGGATGTCCACACCCATGCCTCCACACCATGTCCAGGTCTCACCCAGGAGTTTGGGGTGTGATCATGGACCAAGGCATTGCAGGTGAGCTGGCTGACCCCAGCCTGCCACTATGTGGGGTTGATGTACACCAGGGGACAGCCCCTACACGAGACTTGCATAAGCTGATGTGGCTGCATTGTTGCCTGGCCGGCCCAACCTCCCTCACTGCGACAGTCAGCTCTCTCACTGCCCCAGTCAGTTCCCCAAACACATGGTGAAGGGCATTCAGGAACCTTGCCTCATGTTCCTTCACTCACTGTGCTTCATGCTGCAAGTCAGCATGCTGGGTTTCAAAGAGGCAGACCAGTTTCTCATGAATTTCCTTCCTGAATGTGACAAGATCCCAATGTGAGGTGGACTGGGAATCAACAGTAGAATGAAGCAGCTGCTGAGACTCCAATGGAGCCTGTCTCTGGGCAACATTGTCCTCTGACATATTATGTGCCTGTGGGCATGTGTGCATTCTGGGTTGTGCGTGTCCCACACCTTTGGTGGATGGCAGAGTTGAAAGTGCCTTGCTGAATGTGGGTTCATGCATGTGGTGGGAGAGAGATGGCAAGGAAATGTGTTGTCCACCCATGGCCACCCATTTTGTGGGGCAGGTGACATAGGAGATGGAGGATGTGGAGACCACACCTGTGGTAGTGGTGGAGGAGGTGGTGGTGGTAGAGGTAGAGGTCGCCCAACCCTAGAGGGACCCTGCCAACACAGTTCTAATTGTGGCCCTAGCAGGTGACTATCTGGTGGCTGTAATGGCCTCCATGGTGTCCTCCCCAACCTGGACAGGTGGGTTGAAGGACACCTCTGATGTGGAAAACCTCCTCAGGGCAGCAATGCTCATAAGATAATCCTCAGGGGGAACATATGTATCCTCATCACTGTTACCGGGGTCTTCAAAAAGCTCGTCCAAGGATTCTTCCTCCTCCTCCTCCTTCTCATCCACCACCTGCTGCCTGATGCCTGAAGTGGAAGGGCCAGTATCTTCCTCCAGTTCAACCTCATCGGTGGTGTCACCATCCTGTGCTGTGAATAGAGAATAACACTTTCAGTGTGATGCACAATGCACAGTGGTCTTTTTCCAGTAACTGCACATGCACACCCCACTGTTTCAGTTTATGTTGCCCGGTGCAAGCATACAACAGGTGACTATAGCCTAAACACCCACACAACTAAAGTGTACACACATCTATGGGTGGATGTTGGCCTCCACAGGCATAACTTTACCCAACAACACCAATGAATCCAATGTGAGTTCAAACTACCATATTGCAAACCTGAAATTGGTAGATCGCATTTTATTCACCTGGGCCCCCATATTTGGAACGCTATGCCCATTACACTTAGACCATCACATTTTAGTATTCACTTAGGAGCAATAGAAAAGTGGTTTTCAACAAGAGCACAAATGAATCTAACCTGTTGTTCTGAACAGCATATTATATAAAACAGATATTTGGCATACTATTTGCAATGTGTGTGTGTGTGTGTGTATAGATGATTTAGATATAGATATAGATATAGATATAGCTATAGATATAGATATAGATATATCTTCATTGCATAAAGCTCTGTTAATGAATCAGCTAGGGTTGATTCCACACAAACAAAAGTCTGGAAACTCGATGTTAGGGTTACGAACCCTAACCTCCCCCCCCACCCTCCACAGACCAACAGGTGTCGGGGTGTGCCTTGGGGTCATCGGGCTTAACTCTCACCCCATTCTCCTATACTGTACCATCTCAGCTTCTTTGGGGCCCTGTACTCCCACCCACCCATCAGTGTAGAGGCATAGCGCAGAAGGACCCTGTGCTCCCAGTTTTGCATAATGGGATGCATATTTGGGAGCACTAGTCCTCTGGACCCTGAGCTCCCACCCACCCATATATGCAGAGACATAGTGCCTGAGGGCCATGCTACCAGTACTGCAAGATGGTATCCATGGCTGGGAGCGCAGGCCCTCTGGGTTCATATTACAGTGACAAAAGTATGCAAATGCGGTGTTAGGGTTCCTAACCCTAACAATCCATGACACCCACCCCCAACCAACCCTACCCCCACCCTCCACACACCAACAAGTGTTGAAGGTGTTGTGTCATTATTGACCCTAATGCTCAGTGCATTCCATGTGTAAGGAAGCTGAGATGGTACAGTATAGAAGAATGGGGTGAACGTTAGGGTCAATGACCGCTAGACACCCCCATGCCTGTTGGTGTGTGGAGGGTGGGTGGTGGGGTTGGTTGAGGGTGGGCGATGGGTGTTAGGGCTAGGAACCCTAACACCACATCTGCATACTTTTGTCACTGTATTATGAACCCTTACTGATGCATTAACAAAGCTTTTTGCAAAGAATTTCCGTACTTTTTGTGAAAGTATCACTATAGCTGTAGTTGTTTATGGGAGTGCAGGGCCCCCATGTATCCATAAGTGTAGAGACATTGAAATGAACCTTCATCTCCCTGTTACCATGCTCCATAATTTCCCTTATTTAACTGTGGGAGTACAGGTTCCAAAGGACCCTGTGCACCCATCCCTCCATATGATGTGTGAGCAAATTATTACCATAGCCATCTGATTACCCCAGGACATGTACTTGATACAGAAATTTTCAAAAATCCCCACCAAAACATAATTGTGTGCAACTGCTATGCCATTCCACATTACAGGTATGCAAACACATTTCGGGCAGGATTTGAAAAATGCCAGCTGCGATCTACATGAGTGGAGTAGTAAGAAGGCTATGTTGTAAATCTGGGATCAAAATATTGAAAATTACCCTAGTCATGAGTGGGCATACTGAAACTGCAAAGCATGGTCATAACATTTCAGCGTAGTCTTCTTATCAACCCACCTCATGACCCCCATAGGTGAACATTTCTTATTGCATGGCTAAATGTCATTTTCCACCACAAGTGCAGATGACAGTAAAGTGGGCGCTATTATCAACAACAAGGAGGCAGCTAATAAGCTGCAGAAAGATCTTTGCAATCTTGGGCACTGGGCAGAAAATAACAAATTAAAGTTCAACCTAGATAAATGTAAAGTTATGCATTTAGGCCCAAGAAATCAGAAATTCACATATGAATTGAATGGTACTCTATTAGGGGAAAAAACAAGTGAAAATGATCTTGAAGTAATCATCATAAATGATTTGTCATTTGACTCCCACATTAGAAATAAAGTTAAGTTAGGAAACAAAATTCTGAGTTGCATATATAGAAACATCAAAAGTCGTAGTCCATCGGTGATTGTACCTTTATATACATCTCTTGTGAGACCACATCTTGAATATTGTTCATCACTATGTACACCACAATACAAAAGGGATGAAGTATTGATTGAGCAAACACAGAGAAGAGTAACTAGAAGAATTAATACAGTGTATGGGAAGAGTTATGGTAATAGACTGAGGGATCTGAACATGTACTCAATGAACTATAGAAGAATGAAGTGTGATCTATGTCTGGTTTTTCATGCATCCAGAGATAGTTATTTATGGGAAACCATTGGCCTAACATCGCAAGTCTCTGCTAAGAGTACAAGTACACATAGAATAAAAATGAAAAGAAAAATATGTAAAACAAACAAAAGAAAAAAATGGTTTTCCCAAAGAGTAGTAGAAGTATGGAACACCATACCAGAGTCTATAGTCATGTGTAAGACTATGGAATCCTTCAAATTATCCCTAGATCAATACATGGGTAACAGGAAATGTGAGTATCACCACTGAAAAGTGATGAGCAACAATGGGTCTATGGACCTACCTGCTTGTATTACCCTATAAAACTATAAAGTGTGGAAACATGCTTAGGACAGGATGTGAGAAATGACAGCTGTACTGTTCATGAGGTGTTGTGGAAAAATGGCTATGCTGAACATTTGGAGTGAACATAAACATTCCAACAACCCCATGTAACTTGGCGTTTTTAGATATTTTTGCACCAAATCTTTAACATGGCCTTTTTGGGACCACACCTCATGAACACTGGCACTGTCATTCCATCACTCGATCCTGAAAGGTGATTTTGTGCAGTAACTATGCCGCTCCATGCCACAGGTGTGTAAACACATTTTGGGCTGAATGTGAAAAATGACAGCTGCACTGTTCATGAGGCAGTGTAAAAAATGGCTATGTTGAAAATTTGGAGTGAAAATATTAAAAATTGCTGGTTATGCTTGTTCATAGAAAAATTTAAATGACCACATGTTACTCAAGCATTGTTTGGTATTTTAGCACCAAATTTTCAACATGGGCTTTTTTGGGACCCCACCTCATGAACACTGGCGCTGTCATTTTGTTAATCAGTCCCGAAAGGTAATTCTGTGCTGCAACCGTGAAATCACCTTATTGGTCAGATTCACAAAATGACAGTGACGGTGTTTATGAAGTGTGGTCCTAAAAAGCCCATGTTGAAAATTTGGTGCAAAAACACCATAAAATGGCAGCGATATCAATATAAGTTCAAAACTTCATTGACAGCCACTGTACGGCACATACCATGATTCTTCAGTTCACAGTTCAGCTTGGAAGAGTACAGACATGTCCCAGTCCACAGCAGAGGACAGACAAAGATCTCTGGTGATATGTACAGGGCAACAGAGTGTGTGGGTTGTTGGGTTGCTCACTGGGAGGGTTAGGATGGGGGAGGGGGATGGGGAGACAACAAGGGACTGTTTTCTTGTTTTTAGGGAAAAAAAGGCATTGGGGGACTGTTTTCTTGTTTACAGGTACGTCTGTAGGAGTACAGTAGTAACCACAGACATTGGCAGCTATTTCCAGATATTTTGTAAAATTTCTAAAGAGTTTATCTCTGCTGCCTGTACTGTAGAAATACAGAAAGCATGAGATTTCTTTGGAAATATCACAGAAATTTCAGGAAATAGCTGCCAATGTCTGTGGCTACTACTGTATTTCAGGACACGGGGGGTGGGCTCCCCAGTGTCCAACAGTACAGGATGGACATAACTGTGGACATAATGGGCTCCACAGTGTCCCACACTGTTGGGAGGAGGGGTTGTAGTGTCAACATGGGAATTGGGCACCCTGATGTTGGTAAAACCATTCTAAAAAAAATTTATATTAAACAATATTTCAGGAAACTGGGAGTGGACTCCCCAGTGTCCCACACTAGTGGGGGGGAGTCTAGTGCTGACACAGGGATTAGGCACCCCGATGTCAGCAAAAACATTAAAAAAATAAATAAATATTAATATTTTGGGACACTGGGGGCAGGCTCCCCAGTGTCCCACAGTACAGGGGGGTAGGACATAACTGGTGACCCTGGGAGTGGACTGTCCAGTGTCCCACACTGAGGGGGAGAACCTCTACTGCTGACATAGGGATTTGGCACCCAATGTCACCAGAAACTTTTTTTTTAATTAAACCATGCCCTGGGCCACTTGGAGGCAATAAAAGGATAAAATATCCTTTTATCAGATGGGCCGAGGAATCCAATTCCAGTGTTTTTTTTTTAAATGGCCAGAACTGTGTTTGGCTTTTACAGGGGCCATTGTTTTTTTTTTGTTTTGTTTTGTTTTATTATAGTAGTGCTGCAAATTTTTGGTAGATTTTATGAAAAGTGCCATAAATTTGCATCAGTTTCGCAAAATAGTGCCGCAAATTTACAGTACTATCAAAGGCCAAACACTAAAAATGTATTTTCTGCCACTATTTTAAAAACATAATGCCAGAATTCTGTCCCTCGTGCCCCAATTAGGTAAGCACAACTATTGGTTGTATAAAAGGGCTGTATTTTTTGTGAATTACAGCATTTTTTATCTGCCGCTAACTGAAAACAAGATTGTGGCAGCACGACACTACTGAACCCATTTGCTCAGTAAAAAGTGCTTTTGGGAAAGAAAAAAGTGCTTTCAAGCCATACATATATTTTTGCAAAGGCTATAATGGAAACTTTAAAGGGTACCTAAATAAGCAGTTTTTTAAAACTGCAAATTCCAAAATCTGTTTTCAAAGCGAGGTAAAGTAAAGGCTGCTGTTTACATTTATGCTAAAACTGCATTTATGTACATAACATAAATACAGTTTCATAGCTTTTTAAAAATGTAAACATTAGCCTTTCACTTTCAAAAAACAGCCTTGGCTTCTCCCTAAGATGTCTGCCAAATGTGTTAAGTGATGAGTCATGATGACATCATCTGAGCCAGAGACAGAGATTCACATATATTTCTAAAGTGCTAACTAGTTCTTCTTTCCCTCTTTATTTTGAACTGTTGTACCAGAATGATCAACACCATGTAGTGCCTGGTGGATTATTTTGATCAATACACGTTAGGCTATGATTTTGTTCATTTTGTTTACTTTGACTTGCAGAAAATATTTTGCAATCCAGCTGACTTTTTCTTTGGCAAACTGCATTGCAGTACAACACATCAAATACCTGATGATCCAGTGGTTATATGATACACTGAATTTTGTGTTTTGTTAACCAGGAGAGACACACTAAGCTGAAAGCTTGTTTACAGGTGTGGCTTGGGAGCACAAGGAAGTTTAATGACTTGCTCAGGGTCACACAGCAACGTACCGGCATTGTTCAGTTCCAAAGCTCATGGTCTCTTGTTAATCCACAAATAATGGTTTAATTTTCCATGTGAACCCCTGCACCTAGCCTGCCTTTTGTTGAACACCCCACCATCCATTCCCTGTCTTTAGTATTGCCTGGGGTCGCACATGAGCTTATGGTCTTATGAAGAGAATTATCACACCTCAGATTGTAATCTTGTACCTCAGAGAGTTTTGCACACCTATACTGATATGCATAATCAGCTGGCAATTTTAAAAAATGCCTCCCAAATCACTCTCCAGCCCACATTCTCAATGTTTGACTTCTGCTCCCACAGTAAACATTGAGTGGATTACCACCCTTCTGCACAGTGAAGTGAAGTATGTACAGTTCCCTGTTGTGTTTTTTCCCACCTCATTAACCAACAACTAGGTCTTCCTGGAGGGCCAAGCAATAAGCATCATGACCCACCAGAAAAACTGCTGCTCGTGCCCTCATAAGGGCTGCACTTACAATGGATAACAATATTGTTAGCAGGAGAGGCATACTAATACCTTGAGTGAATTCACCTGACTTCCAGTGTCAGTCTACTCCTTTACCTGTGATCTGGAGAACCCTGCAGGATAATTCCCAACAATTCTTCTCCAGTACTTTTCTGTGCCCTACTCCACAATGCGAGTTGGCTGGCTACCACCCTTCCAAATCTTGAATGAGCTATACACAACTCCCTCAATACTGTCCTAACAAATGTCAACACCCCCCCCCCACCCGAGGGTAATCTCCCTACACTGAATTCAAGCAACAGTTTAGGTGCAGCCCTGCCACTCTGAGTATTTGTCATCACTGGCTACTCTCATCCACAGTCAGAAAGTGATCACGATGCTGGCAGACTCACATTTCAGATCTCACAGTGATCTGCCCAGCATCCTCCTTCATGTCTTCAACTAACCTGAATATAGCTGCACCCTGCTGGAATGGTCTCTTCAATCCCTCTCTGGCATTCATTTTTCACACCTGCTCCCTACACCAAAAACTGGTGAGTTCACTACTCTTCCACTTCATGAATGTGGTTAGTACAGTCTCCTGTGTTATATTTACATATTAATAATAAACATGATCTTCTGGTAAGCCAGGCTGATAGCAGCATGGCACAAGTGGAAAAATAGGCTTTCATACCCATATAAGATCTCAGCCACCTATGATTAGGCACTATTAAATGACGTGCGTAATTATGTGCACACCTATCATTTAATAGTGCCTAATCAAAGGTAGCCTAGATCTTTTATGGATAGGAAAGCTCATCATTCCCCTTGTTCCCTGCTGCTATGAGACTGACTTACTGGAAAGATATGTTTATATTTGCTATGTCAAAATAAACCGGGGACTGTACTACTTGCATTCGTGATGCAGAAGGGTGATGAGCTCACCTGTTTTCGGTGTGAGGAGGAATAGTGAAGAATGAATATCAGAGGGGGACTGAGAAGGCCACTCTTGCTATGTGCAGCTATATTCAGGGAAGGGGGAAGACAGAAGTAGAGAAATATGAGCAGATTACTGTGAGAAATAAGATGTGGAGCTGCCAGCACCTTGATCACTATCTGACCCCATTGTCCTGACCAGCATTACCCTTCCCATAAAACCAGTTCAGGCAATTGTCCAAGGCTGTGTGTGGATATTATTGCATGAAATGGCTGCCACTACATGTTCAGTCACTTCACTACCAGTCTAGTATTGCTTCTAAAGCACTTTAGGATACAATGTATATGAAAATCACTATATAAATGATGATTCTTCTTCGTATTATTATTATTATTATTATTATTATTATTATTTCCCATGGAAAAAGAAGACAAGCCAAGTATATATTGGAGTTTCAAGAAAGTATGAAGTCTAACATTGGACTGCACAAGAACTTTGCTACAAAAAAGTGGTGGCTCTAGCGGGTGGTGAAGGGTGTTGCTGCACCCCCCCACACATAGTAATGTACTTGCTGGCTGCTGCTGCATTTTACTTGGTTGAAGAAGACTGATTTATTGAATGTACAAATGTTTACATTCAAACTATGGATTGCATTTGCAGGTTCTGTCAAAAATGTACTACAAAAGAATAATAGCAGAAAATATAAAGGTTTAATAACAATGTTAAAAAGTACATATTAAGCATGCACATCACACCAGCAACCCCATTGTAGCATGCTGGATCCACTATAACCACTAGACCACCAGGTTATTCAAGCTTTGTACTACACTGTGGTTTGCCGCAGAGAAAGTTGGTTGGATTAAAACACATTTTCGGCACGTTAAGGTAAACAAAATGAACAGAACCATAGCCTAACATGTGCATTATACAAAATAATGCACATGGTTTTGACCATTTGGGTGAAACAATTCTATACAAAGGGAAAAAAGAACTAGTTAGCACTATAGAGAGCCATATATCTCTCTGACTTTGTCTCCACTGATGCCATCACGTAATACATTTGGTGGCCATTTTAGGAAACGGGTAAGACAGTTTTTTTTTTAAATTGGAAGGCTGATTTTACAATTTTCAAATGTTCTGGAACCACATTTAGGTAAATTATGTAAATGTAGTTTTAACATTGATGAATACAGCAGCCTTTCCTTTAGTCACCTATGGAGTCAGATTTTTGAATATTTTGTTTGCAAAATGTTGTTTAGGTATCCCTTAAACTTTAATAACTTTTGAATGGATTAGTACTATTTCATCAAACCTTCAAAAGGCACATCAGAGACACAGACTCCATATACCCTGACAATGTCAGACCAGACCCCAAAACCATTTTGGACTTAATGCTGAGCAAAGAATTTTCACCAAAATGGTAAATTTTACATTTTTTGGCACTCTGCAGCTCTGCAACCACACCACCAACCAGAACAAAACTTGCCACATCCAGAGATCTATGGAACCAGACAATGCATGAAACATTGTGGGTACATCGGCTGTATGGTTGCAAAGTTATCTAAGTGCAACATTTGGGGTTTAACATAGAAGTGGCCAGGCAACCATAAGTACAGTGGCAGTACTGTACCACTGTGATATTTCTATCTATATATAGAAACATAGAAACACAGAAACATAGACTTTGATGGCAGATAAGGACCACTTGGCCCACCTAGTCTGCCCATTTCCCTACCTAGAGAATAAGCTGCAGATCCTATTTAACCAACAGCCTATTTCTTTCTACCCCCCCCCCACAAAAATTGCCTTATGTCTGTCCCATGCATTCTTGAATTTCCCACAGTTTTAGACCCCACAACCTCCTCAGGAAGGCTGTTTCATGTGTCCACCACCCTCTCGTGAAAAAATACTTCCTCACATTGCCCTGAACCGTATCTCTATCTTCAAATTGTGTTCCCTTGTTCTTGCACATCTCTTTTTCTGAAAGATACTACCCTTTGGAGTTTGTTGATTCCACTGAGGTACTTAAATGTTTCTATCATGTCCCCCCTCTCCCTCCTTTCCTCAAGGGTATACATATTAAGCTTCTTTAGTCTCTCCTCATATGGCTTCTCTTGCAGACCCTGCACCATTTTAGTTGGCCTCCTCTGAACTGTCTCCATCATGTCTATGTCCTTGTCGAGATGGGGTCTCCAGAACTGGACGCAGTACTCCAGATGGGGTCTCACCAACTGTCTTTACAAGGGGATAACAACTTCCTGTTTTCTGCTTGTGATGCCTCTCCCTATACATCCCAGTATCCCCCCAGCCCTCCCTACCGCCTTCTCACATTGCTTGCCAACCTTAAGGTCATCTGATATGATTACCCCAAGGTCCCTTCCATTTTTGTTGTTGTTACTACCACCCCCCATTGTGTAATCTTCCCTTGGGCTTTTGTGTCCCAGGTGCATTACTTTGCACTTCTTTGCATTGAATCCAAGCTGCCTTACTTCTGACCATTCCTCAAACCTTGCCAAGTCCCTTCTCATCATTTCCATGCCTCCTTGTGTGTCAACCCTGTTGCAGATCTTTGTGTCATCTGCAAAGAAGCATGCTTTTCCTTCCAGTCCCTCTGCAATGTCACTTATAAAGATTTTAAAAAGGACTGGACCCAGTACTGAAACCTGCGGTACCCCACTAGTAACCCCTCTTTCTTCAGAGTGGACTCCATTTACAATTACCTTCTGTGTCCTGTTGTTCAGCCAATGTTTTACCCAGGCTACCACCCTGGGACCCACTCCCAGGCTGGTTAATTTGTCTACTAATCTTTTGAGTGGGACTGTGTCAAATGCCTTGCTAAAGTCTAGGTAGGCCATGTCCACAGCCCCTCCCTGGTCTACTACTTTGGTCACCCAGTGAAAGAAATCAATTAGATTCGTCTGACATGACCTTTCCACTGTGAACCCATGCTGCCATGGGTCCTGTGTCCTACTGGACTCTAGGTATGCAACAATTCTTTCCTTCAGAAGTGATTCTATCACTTTCCCTACCACAGAGGACAAACTGACAGGTCTGTAGTTTTCTGCCTCTGTCTTGGTCCCACTTTTGTGAAGGGGAATCACATCAGCCTTCTTTCAGTCCTCAGGTACCACACCATCCTCCCATGATTTGTTAAAAAGGGTAGTCAGTGGTGTAACTAGTCCTCTGCTTAATTCTTTTAGAATTCTGGGGTGAATTCCTTCTGGTCCCATTGCTTTGTCCACCTTCAGTTTTAGGAGTTCTTTCAGAACCCTTTCTTCTGTGAAAGGACTGGGATTGACCCCCCTCTCCAGAGTGCTTCTGTTATTTGGATTAGGCACCTCCCCCACTTCCTCTTTTGTGAATACTGAACAGAAGTATTCATTCAGTATCCCTGCTTTTTCACTGTCCCGCTCTGCCCACCCACCCTCCATTGTATTCAGCCTCACTATCCGGTTGCGCCCATATATTTAGGATTGAGTAGGCATTTTAATGTTAAACCTCAAATTTTGCACATTAGTAACTTTGCAACCGTTCAACGGATTTGCACGAAATTAGGAATGGACAGTCTGGTATGGTAGGTCTCTTGATTTACTAAATTGTGTTTCTGTTGGACATACGATTTTTGTGCAGTGAAGAGCCAGAAAATGCACTTTCCGCCACTTTTGAGCTTTTTTGTCTGTGGCGCTGCATGGACACCTTGTGGTCTATTGGTCTGACACTTGGGATGTAGAAAGAGCTTGGGCCAATGCCATCATTTGTTAGGTGAAAAAATATTAATCTGTTCAAAAGTTATTACAATTTGAAATTCCCATGATATCCTAAGGGAAAATGTATATGTATTTTTTGGTCTTTTTACTTGAAATTTGCAGGGTGTTGAGGGGATGTCATAGAGATGTGAACTATGCTGTTTAGGTGTTGGGGAATTAATTGGTTGCAGAGATATTCAATGATGTAATTGACATTTTCCCATAGGATTACATTGCAGTCTGTGTCATGACTTTTGGCGCCGTTATCTCGGAAACGAAGTGAGATACAGACTTTTTGCTACAGGTGGCTTAGATCACCTCTAGGTCATTGTAGTTGTGAGGCCTAAATGTCACCCCATTCTTCTTTACTGTGGCTTGCGAATATGATTACACATGGAATGGGGTGACATTTAGGCCTCACAACCCCAATGACACACCCTGTCATCTGTCAATCTCGGGAGGATGGGGGGGTCCATGAGAGGGGGGGAGGGGACAACCCTAAAGGTCTAATTTCCTGACTTTTTGTGTTTTAACCCTAAATGATGATTAACAAAGTTTTTGCATAGAATATATATATATATATATATATATATATATATATGTATATATGCTATGCAAAAAACTGTGTTAATGCAACAGTTAGGGTTTTTTACAGCAACAAAAGCGAGGACATTCGACGTTAAGGTTTTCAACCCTAAGTCCGATTCCCCCCCCACTGCCACACATACACACACATACAGACACACACAACTATGGGGAGTGATACAAGGCAAGACAACCAATCACAGGCACACATCATAACGCAACAGAAATAACATACAACTCCTTAAACATACTACAACAGGCATCCATCATCTTGTTTCACCAACTGTATCACTTCTTCTGCCATCCCAGCCTCTTGGGTGAGCACACCGACATCCGGTACAAGCATCTGAGATGGTGCTATGAATACATCTGTTTCATCACTCATATGATGCTGTTATACTGAAATGGGCAAGTTGGTGGGAACATAGGGCTATGTTGTTATGGAGAAATAGGAAGTTGGTGGGAATACTTGGTTTTGCTACTTCTATTATGGTAGTATGCAGAAATGGACAAGTTGTTGGGAACATGTGGCTATGCTGTTATGCAGAAATGGGCAAGGTGGTGGAGCGCAGTAACCAAAGGACTCCACACTCTCACTAATACATGTGATTTACTTCTTATACTATGCTGTTATACAGAAATGGGTAATTTGGGGAAATTTGGTGGAAGTGCAGTGGCCTGAAGGCTCCTGTGGTCTCAGCAACACTTGTGTTTTTCTACTAATATCATGGTGTTATGCAGAATCTAAGAACTTGGTGGGAACATGGGGCTATGCTGTTATGCGGAAATGGGCATGTTGCTGGGGTCTTGGTCATGCGGTCCCACCAATACATGTGTTTTAGTAGTTATGTTATGCTGTTACACAGAAATAGACAAGTTGACAGGTTCATGGGGCTATGCTGTTATGCAGAAATTGTCAAGTTCATGGTAGCATCGGGTATGCTGCTATGCAGTAGTTGGCAAGTTATTGGGGACTGGGTCCTGCTCTCCTACCAATACATGTATTTTACTAGCTGTATCATGGTGTTATGCAGAAATGGGCACGTTGGTGGGGGCATGGGGCTATGCTGTAATGCAGAGATGGCCTACTTGGTGATAGCATGGGGCTATGCTCTTATGCACAAATGGGCAACTTAGTGGAGGCATGGGGTATGCTCTTATGCAGAAATGCCCAAGTTGATAGTAGCATAGGGCTATGCTGTTATGCAGAAATGGGCAAGTTGGTGAGACCATGGGGGAGGAGTGCCCCGCACTCCCACCAATACATGTGCTTTACTACTTACAGTACGCTGTTATGTAGAAGGGTGTACACACACAAGAGAATGGGATGGCAGCAGAAGTAATACAGTTGGTGAAACATGATGATGGATGCTTGTTGTGGTATGTTTAAGAAGTTGTATGTTACTTCTGTTGCATTATGGTGTATGTCTGTGATTGGTTGTCTTACCTTGTATCACTCCCCATAGTTTTGTGGTGTGTGTGTGTGTGTCTTGTGTGTGTGTGTGTACGTGTGGCAGTGGGGGGGGAAGTCAGAGTTAGGGTTGAAAACGCTAACCTCGAATTTCCTCCCTTTTGTCACTGTAAAAAACCCTAACTGTTGCATTAACACAGTTTTTTGCAAAGAATATATACACACACACACACACACACACACACACACACACACACACACACACACACATATACTGTATAGGTGTGGTTGCACCCCTATAGGTAGGGTTCAACAGTCACTTCTATGTTAAACCCAACATTTTGCACTTTAATAACTTTGTTACCATTTGACAAAGTTGCATGAAAGTTTGCATGTGCCATTGGCGGCCATAGATCTCTTAATGTGGCAAGCTTAGTTCTGGTTGGATGTGTGGGTGTGGAGATGCAGAGTGTCATAAAATGTTAAAATTATCATTTTTGTGTAAATTGTTTGTTATGCTGTTTTTCAGAAATGGCTTGGGGATTTGGTCTGAAATTTGGAGGGTATATTAGGCTTGGGTCACAGATGTGCCTTTTGAAGGTTTGGTGAAAAAATATTAATTTGTTCAAAAGTTATTAAAATGTAAAGTTTCCCATTATTTTCTATGGCAAAGGTTAGACATCCAGTGTGAAGATTATTGCAGAAGTGTCATCCTCTGTCAAAATTGGGGAATGCTCTTTTGTGCTGCTGCTGCTCTCTTGTTTACAGTTAGTGAGGCAAACAAACTTAAATATTTCAAAAAATACTGCTACTTGGTAAACGCTAGCAGTTGTGTTTACCTATTCGGTGCCAGAGGAATCAGATTCTGGGGTCAGTTTTTTTAAATAATGCCCAGCAATGTGTTTATTTTATCAGAGCCATTGTTTTGCTGCAAATTGTGGATGTTGCTTTTGTTAAACAACAATTTTTTTCTGCAAATTGAGAAAAAGAGTTTGGTTGTAGCGCAAAACACCAGTGCTGTTCCACAAATTGCAACTGCACAGTGCCTTTTGGAGTGTCCCTCAGCCCCAATTCTCCAATCGTATATGCAACCCCCTACATACCCAATGTTATTTAGATTTTATTTAATATAGGTTTATTCCTGGTGGTCTAGTGGCGCTCCATCCCCAGTCCCCAGTATTACTGTTTGTGTGAATCATTAAAATGTCCTGGTGGTCTAGAGGCCCTCCTTCCCCAATCCCTCATGCCCATTTCTGAATTTTGTTGGTGGCTAGTGGCATCACCCCACCCTCCTATGTGGCTTGGAAGCCGAAAATACGTAAACTGTCCCTCAATGTCATGTCAATTTTTTTTAATCTGTTAAAAAAAAAGTCCATCACTAATCACACCTTCACCCCCACCTGACCTCCCACAGTGCACCTACCTCCCCCAGACCCCCTTGACATCCCCCACACACCCTTACTAACCTAATGAAGTCCCAGTTTTGACATCTGCTTTCCTGGTCAAAGACACATCTTAGTGCTGGAACTGCAATATGAGAAACCATTCAATGTGTTTCAAGGGGCTTTGAGCTTCTATGGATAACTCCACCATTTTTTGACATTTTGACCTCAATTTTCAACATGGCCTTTAAGGGACTCCACCTCATGACCAATATCACTGTCATAACGTAACTCTTGCTCGAATGGTAATGCGGTCATTTGTCAAATTCACCTTTTGGGAGGGATTTGCATAATGGCAGTCATACTGTTCATGAGGAGGGGTCCCCAAAAGTCCATATTGAAAACTCGGGGTCAAAATGTCAAAAAATTTATTTATTTATTTATCTAATTTTGTTGACCTGGTAGGCCCACTGGGACTAGAAGTTCCTTTTTCAGGGGTGACCGGGGGGAGGGGGAAAATAGATGGTAAGCAACTGAAATTGAACCAAATTAAGCTGCTGGTGGTATTTTAGTGAATGAAAATGGATGAGTTATGACCATTCTTTGCAATTTCACTATGGACGTTTTTAACTTTGTAATTGTAAAATATTTTAACAGCAAATTTAAACCATACACTTATTATTGCCCCACAAATTGTATGTCACAGCTGAAATTTTCAAAATCCTGTCTAGAATATTTTTTCACACCTGTAGAGAGAAAATGTATTGCTATTGCAAGGAATTACATTTTGGCCGGAATTTGAAAATTTTCTGTACTGGGTACATCAAGTGGGGGTGATAACATGGCTATGCTGACAATTTTTTCACTCTTGCCTTACAAATGTAAGCGCAGGGCCCTCCACAGCTACATACATATATGCATATATGGAGCCCACACACAATACAGATACAATTAAGGAGTGATTGGTGCACAGAGCCCTCCCACAACAAATAAGACTACAATTATACTTTCTCAAAAATTAAGGTGATTCTTAGCAAAAAACATTGTTAATACATCAGTTATGGTTCAACCTTCAAAAGTAGGGAAATGTGGTGTTAGGGTTTCCAACCCTAACACCCCACCCTCCATGCACCAACAGCGTCTCCTATGCTGTTCCATCTCAGATTCCTTGCACATGTTGCTTTTACGTGGACTACAAAGTTTTTTTTATTAATTTTAAATCATTTTTCCCCACTTGCTAGATTTTTTTTTTGTGAGTCCTTTTTCATCATGCTGAAAAAGGAATGCATCAGACAAAAAAGGATTTGGGACATAGCCCAATTAGGATATGATTATACTAGCTCAAAAAGTGAGGAAATAAACTGAAAAAATAAAAAATACTTTGTTAGTGTATCAGTTACTGATTGCTCACAACAGTAGGGAATGTTAATAGGTTTCCAACTCCCACCTCATTTCCCCATCTTGAATGACACTAAGAGGCATTGGGGCAGTATTGGGCTTGTCAGCCCTAACGCTCACTTCATTCCTTTTGAAAATAAGCTGGCTGGGTACAGAATAGGAGAATGAGGCGAGCGTTAGGGATGACAACCTCAGTGCTGCCCCCAACGCCTCTTGGTGTGTCCAGGTTGGGGGTGTGGTGTTATGCTTGGAAACCATAACACCACATTTCCCTTCTTTTGATGCAGCAACCATAACTGATACATTAATGACATTTTTTGTAATTTATATAATATACAGGTGCAGTTGTGCCTGTATATTTGGGCTGAGTAAGCACTTCTATGTTAAACTCAAATATTTGCACCTTAATAACTTTGCCCCCGTTCAACTGATTTACATGAAATTTGGAAAGCACAGCCTCTGTTCCAGGGACTCTTGATCTTGTAAAGTGCATGTAGATCAGTTCTGGGGAGGCAAAGTTACATAGGAGCAAACAAAATGCAAAAGTCTCAGTTTTGGGAAATTTTAAGCCATTTTTTTGCCACCCGATAACTAAAAAAATAGGAGGCTTTAAAACTTGTAACTTTCAGGTTTGATAGAGGTTACCCATTGTGTGTGCCTTTGTGGTTTTTATGTCCCACTGTTAAGTAGTGTTTAAAATATTTAATAAATATGTTCAACTTCTGAGCATGCGCAGTTCAAAAAATCAGTATTCTATTCATAATTGAATTTTTGTGGAAGCGTGATATCCAGTTGTCATCTTTCATTATGAGTTTTGTATCATATACTGAGGTGTGTCTTATAGTACAACACCACTGTATATGATGCAACACATATAACGGAAAAAGCAAACCAGAGATGTAAGAACATTTTCCCTGGTGGCTAGTGGTCCCTCCCACCACCCCATCACCCTTCCCTTATGTCCTGTTCTTGTATTTCATTATGTCTGTCATATATAATGTGCTGTTTTGAATAGTAGGACACCACAGTATCTGATATGATATATTTTTGGAGGTTTTTGATTTTTCTCTGGTGTCTAGTGCCCCACCCACCCTCCAATTTCTGTCCATTATTTTATTCCCTTTTCTCTGGTGTCTAGTGGCACCCCCCACCTCCACACTCCATTTGCTGGTCCCTTTATCCTTTCCCCTGATGTTTGGCATCTGCTGGTTACAGTATCTGACAGCTGTCATTTACAAACAACAGCTGTGATGTATAGCAACCCCTGCAGTGTCGTTATTACTATGTAATGAATGGGGCTACTGTCCTTATAGCCCCAACATTCTGACTGTTTTTTGGCATAATGTTGAGTCTGCAAACTAGGGGCCCCAGTCCCTGGTGGCAATGTATTTATTTATTTTTGTATTATCCGACCCTGGAGGACCATCCTCTGTGTCAGATTCCCCCCAGTCCCTTGTTTAATAACAGTGCTGACATTGGGGAGGCCCAATCCCTATGTCAGCATTTCCACACCCCTCAGCAGTATGGACACTGGGGAGCTCACCCCAGTGTCCTGAAATAATTTGTGTTCTTTTCTCACTTTCTGAAAAGAAAAAATGCCCCAATGTCTTTTTCTAACCTGAAAAAGAAAATGGTTCTCATCATCATCACTGTCCCCTCCCCCATCCCAACCCTCCCACTGACCACCCACCGCCCCACACCCTCCCTTACCCTATACTTACCAATGGAAGTCACACCATGTCATCTTCTGAGGACTGAGACACATCTGAACTCTTCAAAGCCGAACTGTGAACTAAGGAATAAAGGTAAGTGCCATATAATGTATTTCAATGGTGTTTTGAACATATGTTCATAACTCTGCCATTTTTGGAATTTTTTAACCAAATTTTCAACATGGGCTTTTTGGGACCCCACCTCATGAACACTGCAACTGACATTTCATTAATCAGTCCCAGAAGGTGATTTCACAGTCGCAGTGCAAAATTACCTTTCAGGCATATTACTGACAGTGTTCATGAGGTGGGGTCCCAAAAAGGTTGCGTTGAAAATGTGGTGAACAAATTCCTAAAACTGGCTAAGTTGCACGTGTTTGTTGAAATTGTTCTACACATGCACATAACTTTGATAAATATTTTGACACCAAATTTTCAACATAGCCATTTTTTCACACTACATCATGAGCAGTACTGCTGTCATATTTCACATCCTGTCCGAAATGTGTTTTCATACCTATGGTGTAAAATGATGTTTCAGCATGGATCTGAAAATTTTCACTCATGAGGTTTATGAGGTGGGGTCAAAAGAAGGCTATTTTGAAAGTATGAGGTCTAAATATTAAGAAACAAAGAAATTATTAAGTTATGTTGTTTGCAGGGATGTTCATTGCACCACTGGGGAACACATTGCATTACCATGCCAGTGAGCGGAGTTCAGGTTTGAAGTGAGTGAGCTGGTTTACTGGGACAAGGCTGATGGGCAAGGTGCTGCAGCATGCAGTACCAGCCACAGCCTGGGTAGGGACAGAGCAGTGTTTTGGCGCAGACACCACATTCTATGGTGGGTCAGGGAACCTTATCCAAAAGGTATTGATGTGTGCTGGGGCCTGCTGAGTCTATGCACTGTGTCAGGACTGTCTCCTATTTTGCACAGGTCCTGAAGGATACAATTCCATTATCAGAACAATAATTTGTCAATGCTGAATGTTTGCTTGCTGGTATTAGCATTGGAAGTGCAAGAGTTGGACAGATGCAAAATAGAAATAGCAGTGAAGAATTGAACTTCACGTGAACCCCACCTCCACCCTGCAGAGATGGAGCAGGCATTGGGGTATGCATTTGGGTCATCACGCATAGTGCTGATCCCATTTCACCTCACCCTATCCTACAGACACTGACAAGTGTTGAGGTGTGCCTTGGGGTGTTCGGCGTTACAATTGCCAGATTTCATAAGGACATATGTTGAAATGGGTGCAGCATAGTAAAATGGGGTGAAGTCTGGGGATGAAGAGTCCAAGGCACATCTTAATGCCTGTCATTGGCTGTAGGATGGGGGTAGAATGTCATGAGCATAACAGCCAGCAATCCAAAGGCACACCCCTGACACCTGTCAGTCTGTACAGGGTAGGATGTTATGGTTAGGAATCGTAATGCCCCATGCATTCATTTTTATTTGCACAACACATTTTCAACATGGCCTTTTGGTGACCCCCACCTCATGAAAGCATTTGAAACCTCTGCTCATGAACAGTGGCACTGTGATTTTGTTAATCTGTCTCAAATATTGATTTGCTACAGCGACCACGCCATTCTGCGCCAGATGTATGAAAGCACAGGTTGCCAGGATGTGAAAAATGACAGCTATCCTGTTAATAAGGAGGTGTGGAAAAATGCCAATGTTGAAACTCTGGAGTGAAAATATAAAAAATTCTCGAAGTTATGAGATGCGTGGAAACTGCGCAGTGCACGCTAGTAATACAATAATTTTGTGAAATGTTCTCACCAAATTTTCAACATTTTGGGACAACCGCTCATGAACAGTGTCACTGTGATTTTGATAATCTGCCCCGAACACTGATTTCCAGTAGTAACCAGTCCATTGCGTGCCACGTGTGCAAAATCACATTTCAGGCAAGATGTGAAAAATAACAGCTGTACTGTTCATAAGGAGGTGTGAAAAATGGCAATGTTGAAAATCTGGAGTGAAAATATTAAAAATTCTTGGAGTTACGAGCATGCATAGAAACTGCTCAATGCACACTCGTAACATTGTCATTTTTTGGAATTTTTCCAAAAAATTTGCAACATAGTCCTTTTGGTGGCCCACCTCATGAACAGTAACACTGTCATTTTGTTAATCAGTCCCGAAAGGTGATTCCACGCAGTGACCATGAAATCACCTCTCGGGACCAAATAACGAGGTGACAGTGACTGAATTCATGAGGTGGGGTACCAAGAACCTCATGTTGAAAATTTGGTGCCAAAATTCACAAAAATGGCCATGATATGTACCAAAGATGAGAAAAAAACATTTATGCCATTATATAGCTTACCAGAATTTCTTCACTTCGTGGTTAGCTTAGAAGAGTGAAGACATGTTCCCGGTCCACTAAAAATTGTTGCGCCAGGCTCCGGAGGTAAGCATGGGGTGAGGGGGGTATGGGGATATGGGGTGCACAGAAGGTGGGTGTGGGTTGTGGGAGGGGGCACCAGACACAACGAGGGACTGTTTTCTACTTTTCAGGGCAAAAAAAAATTAAAACCATTGCAGGAAGGTTTTTTTTTTGCAGGTAGATTTGGTACACTGGGGTGGGCTCCCAGCATGCCACCTGTGTATTTCTTTTGGGGGGTACTGGAGCCAATGGGGATTGTGCCCCCCATTGTCAAAAAAAAAAGGATCAGTGTTGGGGGGGCATGAATCTACAGGGACATTATGCCGATGAGGAGTGGGCTCCCCCGTTGGCAAATGAAGTGGGAAGGGGGCATGTCAACAGGAGGATTGGGAACCCCTGTCAGCTTTCATGGGGACTCTGAGGTGGATGCCATCAGCCACCGCCATGTTAATGGAAATTTTACACCAGGCAAGGTACCACCTGCAATGATGGGTCACTCCCTCATTGTAGCAGTGATTTTGTTTCGAGTTCGCGGCACGCTTGCTGAACTTGTATCAGCAGCAGTGTGCCACTGCATTGGGGAAAAGGGGCCAAGCCTCTAAATGCAGTGGGGGCATTGGCCGCCACAGTGCCGCACCTCCAAAACCTCACTTCTCTCCTAATTTGCCACATAATGTTTCTTTGTGCATGTGCTCAAGCAAACCTAAAAAGAAGGGGAATTCTTTCCAAAAAACTACATTAATGCAGACATTAGGGTTGTAAAATGCGAAACACACAAAGACAGGAAATGAAGAATATTAGGGATTTGGGTCTCTGGAGTTTTAGGAAAATCAATGCTGTGGTCTTACTTGGGGTTGTCAACCCTAATACCCACCCCTCCCCTGATCAAACAAGGTCAAATGTGATGTCTTCACGCAGGGTCCATAGAAAGCTAACAGATTATGTTGACCATACTATATCACCATGAGGCACTAGGTTGGAGCTGTCGCTTGTGCTTTGGACAGGAGGCTACAGGCTGGGGGATTGCGCATTAGGTTTGACAACCCCAAGTAAGACCCCGCCACTGATTTGCCAATACTCAGGAGACCCAAATTCCTAATGGTTTTCATTTCCCTTCTTTGTGTGTTTTGTGTTCTACAACCCTAATGTCTGCATTAACATAGTTTTTTTTGAAAAGAATGTCCCTTCTTTTTATGATAGTGGAATTGTATCCTCATTTGGGACCTGTAAAAAATGAGATAAATACAATATTGTAGACAGCCCTGACCCACTGCATCTTTATTCATATTGTATATTTTTATTATATTGTGTACAAATTCCATGCCTGTTGCAATGTATAATTCTATTTGAATTGCACTGAAATGCATAAGTGTGTGTGTATGTATGTTGTATGTTTAGACTTATGATTATGTGCTGAATGTTTTTATGACACATAAATAATTTGTATTAAGGACCTCACTGAAAATGAGCCTTGACTCAGATGAGTTTTTCCTATTCATTTGAAAAATGAATAAAGATGTTACTACTACTACTACTACTACTACTACATCATCTCACACACCCCAAAAACGTGCACACCACCACCCATAGAGACGGCATAGGTCACACACTTAGTGACACACACAGCACCCATTTCAGTATACAGCAGCATATGTAGAACTCAGTTGGCAGCTGTGACACACACACTATATACACGGGCACACAGTATGGTATCTGTGTGCAGTGTACTACAAGACTGTTTGTGTGTGGCACACTATGCTATTCAGGTATTGTGGTAAACATAGCATCAAACCATGCCATACAGCACACTGGTACTCTCAATGCACACATGTGTGCAATGGCCAGGGTTACATTGCGCCACAACAATAGCAGATCCATACATATACACAAGTGGACCAAGCTATTACACGGTCATGTGCTTACATGTCTGGTAGGATGCCACCTGTGTCTTAAAACCATCGTCAGTGACACCTGCTACAGCAACAGACCATAGGGTGGAGGCCACCACCTCCTCCATAGGGACAACTGGTGTTGCAACCGCAGATGGCTGAGGCCACCACCATGGCGTGAAGTGCACGGTGCCCTGCCACCAGAATATCCTTAGCATGGCACTACAGGTCGTTGAAGCACTTCTGCACAGCCTCCAGGGAGTGTGCCTGGCCACTCATGGCATTAACCTCTGCAGTGACCTCCCCCATGCTTCCCAGACTATGGCATCTATAAACTTGTACCATGTCCCTGGCCTTGTAGGCAACTACCATGGCTCTGCTCTTCCCTCGAAAACTTGTACTTGCGGACCCATTCGCATCCACATGCGGCACCTGTTGGGGGATGGATATGGTCCAGTGGTCAGTGCCTGTTATGTGAGTAGTCTGTGTGTGTATGTGTGTGTGTGTGTGTGTGTGCTGTCCCAATTGGCCACACCGTGGCATCCGCATTGGGTACATGTCCCAGGAATGAATGGGTTGAGAACCTCCCACCACAGGCTGGCCGTGCCCAGCAATGTCCCATGCATGGCATTCATTGAGCAGCAGACAGCTGCTGGTATATATTTGACACATATATATCATCTGCATCATGCAGGAGACAGGCAGCAACAGGCCCTGTTGTGTGAAGCTACACCCACAGGTGTGGGACGACATATGTTGGTCGCACAGATCTGTGGTGTTGTTGGCCATTGGTTGGTGCACAGCACAGCGTGGGGTACACATTCATAAGATGCAACAACAGGGACAGCCCCTGAGAACAGTGTGCCTCTGAGGTGTGCTGTGTCTCTATTCCTCCCCCCCCCTCCCTGGTCACATACAGCATACCTGTACAAGCATACATTCACACACAGCCAGCTATGTGTGTGTGTTACTATGAGAATCCATTGCCATCGGCACAGCATATATACATGACAGAACAGCATGACAGTGCTGTGCACTGTTAGTACACACCTGGAAGCTGTGCCTGGTGTATGTCTGACAGCAGCATTCAGCGGTACCTGACACACAAAACTGCATTTCTGTTTCCTGTAATTTACGGTATCCCCATGTTACTGTAGCAGAATGTACACACTGTAACAGGAAAAGATAAATGTGTGTGACATGCAGAATACCTACCCATGCCTGCGTTTCTTGTCTCCTAAGACATTTTCTGGCCTACTGTTGAAAATGCAGCCTTCAGCTAACTAATTGTAGTTCTATTGAGCCATGCAGGTGGTGCTGTGTTCCCACTAAAATAGCCCAGGCAATTCACTCATGGTAATGCATGCAAATCAGGCCATAATGGCATGCTAATAAGGTGTATTGTTCTCTGACTGCCTAAGTAGGTTCATTTGCATATCAGTTTTGAATATTGTATTTTTTTATGCTAGGCAAACATGTTTGCATTAGGCAAACAGATTTGCACTGGAGCTTGATGCTGTATTATTGTGCAGGCATTATTTGCAATAGCTCTGCTCTTGCAGCACATGCACTATGACATCAGCACTGTGCAGGTCATGCGCGGGTTGCGCATGCATATTGAGGGCCATTCCATGATAGCACTGGGCTAATGTCATTTATGCAGTACTGTCTATACTTAGCACAGTGCAAAGTCATGTGCATTTACACTTAAGGGGTGGACACACATGTATAGTCAGCTTTGGTGCCAGGGAGTTTTTTTTTTACAGTGCAAACCATACAATGGCCAGCAGAGGATGACTTAGAGCTGTTGTGCAGAGACACCAGCAGTGGGGAGAGGTAGAGCTGGTAAACATGGTGGAGCTGGTGATGGACAGGGATTGCCAGCTCTTTGGAGAGGTGCATGAGGGATTTAGGCCCAGGTGTGAGGTGTGGGCATCAGTGGAGCATGACCTCACTGCACATACAGGCATCCCCAGCATTGAGGAGCAGTGTCGGCACTGATATTCAACCTCCAGAGATGAGAGAGGCAGAGGCTAGAATACTTCAGAGGCATGGTCCATAACGGCACTGTGCCTATGCCAGATAAGTGGACCTGTGTATCACATACTGTTGATATGCATGGCAAAGGGAGTAGGCAGGTATAATCAGAGTACACATGTGGGTACATATCTGTAGGACAGGTCAGTGCCAATATGCTTTTTATGATACATCGTCATTCTTATGCAGAGTTGTATGAGTAGACCACAATGACTACAGCAGTGTCTGTGTGTGGGACAACAATGTTTGTGTACATTGTAGAATATGTGTAGTGGAAAGATATATCGTAAGACAGATATCAGTGTTTTATCAGTAGGGCAGTAATTGTTGAACAAGTATACATATATGTTACATTGGGTCTGCAGTTGAATGGCATGTGTACAACTCCTAACTGTCTAGCTTCAGCTCTGTACATTGAAAAGGTTTGTTGTGGGCAGGTCTATTGGCCACACACTGTCCAGACATGTGTGTAGGTTTCTGAAACACTGCTGCCTGTGATACTGGCATGTTAGCATTGGACTCTCTCTGCAAGTGGACATGGTGGATACTGTGTGACAGGGACAGGCCTGTTGATGACCAATGCTTCATTAATGTTAACATCCTCCTTAGGTGGCTGAACATCTGTCTGTGTTTGATAGATAGCCGATGGTTATATTCCATGCGCTTACTGTGGTATGCCTATATCCTCCACAGGCCATGGGCCATTGGACCCCTCTGTTTTCAGTGTTCAGATGACAGACATGTCAGTCAAATTTATAGGCACGTTAGTGGCAATGTCTGTATGGGGTGTGCCAGCCACAGCTCTGCTGTCATATCCCCTGTCTATCCTTGTCATACGGTGGCATTTAACATATTACCCCATCAATGTGACCCCCCCCGTGCATAACATAATGACAATGTAGCATGGTCCATGGGGGGACACAGGCGGGACATGGGCATGGGCCAGAGATGCTGTGCACTGGAAGTGCACTGTCAGGGGTAACAATCTTTTGTTTATCAGCTGCAGTAAATATGTAATGGGTGCATACAGCTGTGCAAACGTCTGCCCCTATGTTGCCTATACATTGCTTCTTCAGATGACATTACATAACCTAGTATGTGTGATGTACATGAACCAATACAGTACTATGTACCGACATTGAACATATGTCCATATAAAAGTTTGCTGGGTGAGGAGAGACATATTAGTGTTTAATGGTATCACTGGCACAGTCTTGGGGGGGGGGCGGTTATTGATGTCCATGAGGGTAATGACACTGTTTCTTCCCTTCACTCTGCAGATCACAATGCCTGGGGACATCAGCAACAGGGAAGGCAAGGGTGCAGCAAGGGGACCATGGCTCATGTCCAACAGGCCAGGGACGATGATGGTGGGCAGCAGGCTGCCGCACATGACTATGCTTCTTGATAGATTACATATGTTGCATTCCTAACTAGGTGAGACAGGTATGGTACCCCTTCACAGCACAGTGTTGCCACCATACATGCATTTGCTCTGTGTCAAGTTACCGGTCCCAGGGGCACATGACCATGTTTTTTGTCCCTGAGCCATGGTTTCATGCTTGCTGCTGCATTACCCAGATGTATCCCCTGACATGTGCTGTGTATACCCCTGTGCTGTGAGCACTGTCCCTCCATGACACATGTTGCCTATGCCTGTGGTGTTTGTTTCATGGCTCACCCATTTGATGTTCATTATCCCATCATGCCCTGCACATTGCTGCACAGTCCTCATAGGACAGGTCATTATTTGGTCACTCATGGCACTAACACATATGTGTGCCCCTGAGCTATGCATCCTATTGTCTGCACATCCCCAACATCCAGTGGCTTCACCCTAATCAATGAGGCACATGTCCATGCTGGATGCCATGACATGGTGTGCATTATTCACTGATATCACTTCAGGGCCTATAATGTGCCCCTGTGGGAGAAGTGTACACACACTGTGTGACAGTGACACACACCCAGTAACCATGGTGCTTGTTCGTGGATATATGTCGGTAACCCGTGAAGTGGGCGCATGAGGAAGGGCGCCGCCCATTATGGCGACACCTTCCCCGAGCAAATCCACTCACGGCAGTGGAAAGGTAGAGCGACAGGATGAGGGGTTGTGTGAACTAGGCAACAAGATGTTGCTATACGTACGCATGCGGGGGGGGTGGCAGTGAGCATGGCGAGCATGGGCTGGGAGGGGGTGGAGAGGCTGTAGGGAGTGGCTCTGCAGTTGCCGGTCGAGCTGCGTTGTGGCATCAGGGATTGGTTAGTGGCTAGGGTGTCTGAGGTACCGGGTTTGTGTCCAGGCGCTGATGCAATTTTTATAGCGCCCAGCCCAAACCTTTTTATTTTACTGCTTTCATCCCCAACATGCATACCCTGGGTTGAGAATCCTTAAGTAGGAGGGTGGGGGTGAAGCCTCCCGGAAGGGGGGTGGGGGCTGAAAGCAGAAAAATATGTCCTGGCGCTGCTGTGCTGGCGCGTATTGGTTGTCAGAGTGCCGAAAATGTGATCGGCACTCTGACTGAGCGATAACGTTGATCGCCTTTAGGCATTCGCCGTTATCACATAGACCCACATACGTCAATGGCTGGGTTGGACACACTGATACATGACTTTCTGGACTGCTGTGCTGTATGTGGTACTCACTGAACTCATGATTCCCCATGTGCAGATGGTGCCACACCTCTGACCGGGCTAACATCGTTTATGTCACGTGCACCATTATGTCATGTTGAGGTTGCAGAAGTTGTGGTACCTCTGTCTCCCACAGGTGCCATCTGTTGACCCTCCACCTCTACACAAGTGTGCCATTTGTGGCATTCTGGCCTGTTTCTGATCATGTCTCTGTCTGTCCATGTCAACCACTGGGGCATAGTGCATACGGTGTGCACTGTACTGTTGTGTCATGCTCCTGGGACACGTTATCCTGTCTGTGCTCACTGACCTGTGTACTGTGTGTGGTATACAGTGCTGTGTCAACATTTGGATGGCCTACCAGTGTTTCTGGTCCACATGATTGACCATGCTGCCATGCTGCCCAACACATGATCGCATACCCTTACTGTAGTCTGTGGAAAAGGTGCACCTGGCTAACGAGTCCACTGACCACACAGTGTGTGGGCCTGTGTTGTGACAGTATGTAGCACCTCACAGTCATGCACTGTTGCGCCATGGTGTGCTATGCATGCCTTTCCCATGTAGTGCATGTACTCTGCACTTAGCACTCCTCTACATGGGCACATACCCTCCTTGGTGATATTGTTCTAATGTCCTGCATCTGCACCCTGGGAGGGTTGCATGTTTGCCGTTCAGTGGCCCTGTCTCACATATGTGGCTGTGACATGCTGCCATGGACATGTCTGCCTCATTGCACTTTGCACATCAGACTACACGGGGTGGCCTACAGTTCACCATGGACCTGTACGTTCAACACCACTGGGCTGTGTATGAGGCACTGTTGTCCCACTGTGTTCTCCTTGTGTGCTTTGCATGCTTCATCTGGTACCATTCTACAGTTGTATTATACCATTGATAATGGCTGGCTCTTCCTGTGGCTTGTGGTGTACTACTCTCATACATATGCTGTAGGCATGTTTGCATTGTACACATTGTAGAGCACGCATGTGACGGTTTCCATTACTGTGTCAAGCTAGGTGGGTGTGATGTATGGCTCCTTGGTTGTGTGCATGCCCAAAGCATGCATCATTCGCATGCCATGCCAATGGCCTGGTCATGGACTATTCAGATGTTGTGTGATCACTGTGGTATGTGCATGTGGGCGTCATCCCCGTCATGCATGCATACTGGTCAAGGTGCACTGTGCTGTTCCGGTGTGCCACCCTGACAGGGCTGTGCTGCACACTATGGCGGCCAACTCAGCATCTGACTGAGGGGGTGGTGTTGCTACTGCTGTACTGTATAGTTCAGTGGTGTGTCAGCACCTAGGCTACTGTGTCTGATACATGACCACACAATGCACATATGACATGGACAGTGGGTGTGTATATCCTGGGGAGTGCGAGAACACTTGCACTGTGTCTGCATCACAACCCTGTGATTTGGGACTACTGGACACAGTATGTGGACCCTGTGGACGGGGGGGGCAGGGTTTCTGATAGTGATTTTGCATTGCTTCATAGGGCTATGCTATGTTCCAGTGGGCTGTATTCCATTAACATTATGATGCTCCAGTACATTTGATTGCATTATGGAGCTACCTTAGAGGAGCTGTGTGGCAGTGTTTTGTTTTAGGCGTTATATGGGATGCATGGGGAGGCATCCCATCAGTGGTGAGGGGGCAATGGCCATACCAGCCTTCATTTGTGCATGGGATAGGCATGAGGGTACCATGGTGTTATGGGATGCTGCATATTGGCATACATCAGGTGGTGTCTGCACTGTTTCCATTGTTGGGTACATGGACATACTATCTGGGATATGCTGTCCTTCTCTGAGATCACATTTTTTGCTTCTACATTACTCCACGTTGTCAGCTCCCCATACTTACATGGCTATCTTTCTTCCCTTACTGTAGGTATGCATCACACACCAGCATGGGTGAGGTGGTCAGCAGAGTATAAAGGCTGGGATGACTTCCTTTATTGACTTGTACACTAGCAGAGAGTCATTATGGAGAGGCAGGAGCAGTTGGTGCACCTGGGGGAGAGGACTGTTCAGCTCCTGGAGAAGCTGGTGAGGGGCCAACAGTCATCATCAGCTGCAAATTAGGCAAAACCATACCCCTGTTGTTTACCCTTCTCCCAGTTTTCACCTAACCCCTCCTTGTTGTTCTTTGCTTTCTTTCACCTTTTTTGCCTTGTAAATTGTTTGTGATGATTTGCTGAGTTAACATATTTCTGACTGTTGTGATCCTGTCTACTGTGACTTTATTGGTTACATATGTCAGTTTCTGTGGTTTGCAGTGTTTCCCCTACTGACCACCTGCATCATACTGATGGGTGACATCCTTGCCTATTGTGTGGCATGGGGTTTCCCAGTGCTCTCCCTGCAGTACCTTTGCCTGCACATTTGAATGTACAGTATTCTGGGCATGGTAGTTGTGTCATTCTGTTGGCAGACACATTCTGTTCTCCATGTGCCTTCAGCACCTCCTGTGTTGGTGCCACTCACCTTGTGGGTTGTGGCTGTCCATGAATCCTGTTATGGTCCCTGTTCCTTGGGTAACCCCCGCCCCCACCAGCAGTGCATGGATGGGTGACCTCAATGTGCGGCCCAGTCCATAACTTTTTCCTTGTTACCATGGGTAACTCCCATCCTCCAGTGTCCTCCTGCTGTGTGTGAGTTGGAGTGCTTTCCCCTGCTCCATGTCAGGGTTCCTTGTCTCCTTCCCTTGTGCATAGTGGGCAATGTGGGACCCTTCCCCACTGTCCCATCTCCGCTCTTTTTCCACACTACACATCAGAACAGTACTGCTACATTTTTGGTTGCATGTTTCTTGACACTGCCTTTGGTGTACCTGTTGCTATTATTTAGGTTGTACACTGCTCTATGCTCATACTTTCTTTTTCTTGAACCCCTTATGTGCTGGCACCCTCAGTGGCCATGCAGTTCACCTGTGCCTGACTCCACCTCTGTGTGCACTGGGCTGTTGTTGCTGTTTGCACTGCCCAGTTTTTTTTATTTATTTATTACACATAAGATCCTTTAGGCAGATCCTATTTTCAAAGGGTCTAGGGTCAAATATATCAGTTAGTAGAGGTGCATTTTTAACAGTAGCGTATAACAGATTAAAAAGATGCAGTAGTTATACAACAGTGGTGAACAGGTTACATCTTAGAGTAGGCTATAGTAACTTTAGGAGTATTTTGAAAGACTGAAACTCGATCTCGTGAGTGTTGGTAGCCCAAAACTGATTGCCCAAAACTCAATATTCCAACACTCGGTAATTGCCCACAGCAGAGTTTGTTATACAAAGTAAAGGAAGTGCAGGGAGGAACACCCAGAACCATGAAAAAACCTCTGCCAAGGGGGATTACCAACTGTCAGGATACCGAGTTTCAGGCAATCAGTTTCAGGCTACTGAAACTCAGGACATCGAGTCTGGGTCTTTAATGATATATCCATAACTACTGGTATTATGCATATTTACAGTAGGGCTAATGCAATGGTACATTGTAAATCTCAAAGGAAGTATCTGAACTTATTACATAATGGTATGATTCTCTAATCAGCAAACTGACATAAAGGCCTACATCTCTTGTTGTGGGTAAGGAGCAGCAAAAGTATAATAACATAGAAACACTGGCTATGGGTGGATGGAACCAGTAGCCTAGGGCTCAGCAGTAGGAGCAGCAAAGAGTGCATGAGGGGCAGAATGACTCAGTGGCAGGAGTGCAATATCAGCCACAAGGGTCCTTGAGGGTGAGAGAGGCTAGGAGCTGGGACTTATAGTTTGGCAGAGAGTTTGCAATTTTGAGCGGTGTGTTAAGTGAGTTCCACAGATTAGGGAAGCTGAATGAAAGGCATGCTTGTCCCAGGGAAGATTTTCTGCATGCCTTGGATTTATGTTATACACCTCTGGTTTTGTACCTCGGAGCCATAGGGTTCAGGAGAGAGAGAGAGAGGATGGACAGTAGTCCAAGCAAGGATTTTTGCCTGTGACAGGTGTTGCATATTGCAATCTGGAGTCAGAGTTGAGTCACCCTAGGTTGGCGTACAGGGTGCACCTATAGGAGTCACATTTTTTATTGAACTCATAGCGGCAAGTCCTATTCATTAAACCTTGGACTCTGGCAAGCACTTTGCAACAGGTGGCACTGTAGATCACCAGGCCATAATCAATTAAACTAATGTTCGATGTGCTTATGCAACTGAATGAGATAATATGAGATGATGCTTGTGTAACTTGATTTGCTTTGTAGCTTTCCGCCTTTCTATCCGTGGGATATACCACCCTGTAGGGGTATGACGCAAGGAACCCTAAAGGAGAGTTCCCCCCTACAGGTGCCGGGAATTAATGCATCAGCTAAAGGTAGGTTAGGAAGAAGCCCATGGGGAAAAGAGATGAGCTGCTGGAGGAGGAGGGGTGGATGGTGGGTAACGAAAAAGAATCCTGGCACAGCCCAGGATGATGTGACGTTTTAAGCTCAATGGGGGAGTGAAGCTGTTGCTCCGCTCATCGAACCACGGGCTTAAAGCCCTCCCATTAGATGTGCTTACGCAACTGAATGAGATAATATGAGATGATGCTTGTGTAACTTGATTTGCTTTGTGTCTTTCTGCTTATCGCTCCATGGGATATACCACCGTGTAGGGGTACGACCCAAGGAACCCTAGAGGAGAGTTCCCCCCCCTACAGGTGCCAGGAATGAATGCATCGGCTAAAGGTAGGTTAGAAAGAAGCCTAAAAAGAATATCCAAAGATGTCAAGCTTCAAAGAGGTGAGGATGATGAATGAATTCTGTGAAAAGCAGGGATAACTTCCTAAGGAGAGAGGGAAAAGCCGGGCCACCATCCGCCTCCATCCAACAGCGGAGCCTAACTAACTAACGAGAAGAAAGCACTAACACTAACTAATATTATGACCATTGGCATTGAGGAGAAGAAAAAACCCCTTTGAGGAGGAAACCTCTGGGGATCCAAGGCCTAGGTCGCCTTCCCTACAGGCTGACGACGTTTGATTTGAGGACATATGTTGGTAGAGAGAATGGTTCATAGATGAGGGATATAAGTAAAAAGGATGATGATAGGATAGGGAAAAACTCAAAAGAAGCATAATTAAAATAAAGAATATAAGGTAGCAGGGATCCAAGGAGGATACGCTTGAGTAGTCAATGAGAGATAGTAGATCAGAAGAGCAAGGATGGGAGGGAGTAAATCCATGTAAGAGACAGAGGAGCAAGGGGTATCCAGATGTGCTCATGAGGAGATTCCAGATGTGCTGATGAGGAGATAGATGATAATGCAGACTGGCTTGATTGAGCGATGCGCTTGATTGAGCGATGCTAGTGAGCATACACTGAGATTGAAGAGGCATGCTTGATTACGCGATGTAAATGATTAGACTCTGAATGATTAGATCCTGAGGTTGTAGTCGATGAGGTAGTATGGAATTCAATGATAGGAATGTTCAAGAAATTATGTAAATAGATAAACCTTAAAGTAATGCTAAGTGAATGATAACTGGATTTATGAATTCAATATGACTGGAGTTACGAACTCGATACATGTGGCAGAATGGCCATGGTGGATAGTGGCATAAGAATTATGGTAGGTATGCCCAAAAAGAAGATCAATAGCAGGCCATGAGTGTAGTGAAGTCTGGATAGCCAGTACGGAACTAGAAGAGGAGGAGACAGGAATGAACCTGAAAATGAACTTGTATGAAGGAAATAAAGGTATTAGGCTCCTCAAAAGGTGGTAGATTCTGAGGCCAAGAAGGGAAATCTGAAACCAGAGGTAACTCGGGTTAAGCGATAGAGGATCAAAACTGGATGAGGTATGATGAGGAGTGAGCAAAATTGGACAGTGCATGATGAGGAGTGAAGCTAAGAGTGGAGAGAAGCCATGATGACTGAATCCTGAAGAGTCGGTATGAAACTGGAAGAACAGGAGACGGGAATGAACTTGAAAAGAACTTGAACAAAGGTATCATGCTCAATGAAGCGATACAAACAATGATGCTCCTCGAAAGGAGGCAGACACAGAGGCCAAGAAGGTGTGTCAGGAACCAGAGGGCTGTGAACCAGAGGGCAAGTTCAGGACAGCGACCAAGAGGAGTCAAATCAGATGATGTACGATGAGGAGGGAAGCCATGAGAGGAAAGAATCCATGACGGTCAGGATGAGAATAAGTGATAGGCTGAGGAAGGTAACAGGAATGGATGAGGTATGATGAGTGATAGACGTCATGAAGGCAGGTACTGGAAATCAAGGTATGAAAGGACGAAGGATGATAGGGAGGACAATAAGGTAGCAGAGGGCCCAGCCGGTACGGGATGAGAACTGCATGGGGGCTAGTTGGATTAGGCGATATATGATCCATGGTAGGTGTGCCCAAAGAAATATCGATATCAGGTCAGATGGAGCAAGTGAATAGCACAGACTTGGCAGCGAATGATGCCAAGTCATACTGATAGATATGTTCAGTGGCAGTGAAATGGACTCTAAGGTCCGATTGAAGGAGAACCAGATGGAGGCACCTGGACACCAGATGGACCAGGTGGATATACAGATATGGGGGAAACCCCACAGAAATCAGTGGACAAGGAAGGAAGGAGAACACTAATCTGATCCAATGAGAGGTATGCATGATCAAGAAATGTAAATAAATGGAGCCTGAGGACAGACAGAGAACCTGCGGTCAGCAAATGAGAACAGGACTCCAGCAGGGATGAGTAAGGGATGTCGACGGCATTAGGCAAAGGATGAGAAATGTATTGCAGGATTTCAGTACAAGCAGAAAACAGAATGTTGGAAACAGCACGAAATCACATACCGCACAACAGTCCTGAGTTCTCAGGGATATTCCTGAGTTTGCCGCAGATTATTCCTCCTCTGTCCCTCATAAAATTTGTGGTCTAGTGACAGAACAGAAAGCACAGAGTGAAGATGGAACATGAGGCTGCGCACAGATCGAAAGAACAGGAGGCAAAGATGGGGATTGCCACAAGAAGGTGGCAGGTCAGTGAGGTAGCATAAGATTAAATCAGAGGTACGCCTGATTGAGCAAGGTGAGGAAGTAGACACCGAGACCAAAAAGGCATGAACATGCGAAGTGAACGATTGGACCCTGATGGTGTGGGTGATGAGCTATCAAAGGATTCAATACAGTGCTGCAAGGAATGAGGCTCCTCAAGAGGAGATATATTCCGAGGTCAAGAAGGCAGGTCTGGAACCAGAGCGTATGCAAACTAGAAGGATGGAGTGCTTGATAGAGCAATGTGACTAATTAGACTCCTCGAAAAGAGGTAGAGTCAGAAATGAATAGACTGATGTGAGTAAGTAGACTCCTCGAAAGGAGGTAGATTCAGAAATGTTAGTCAAAGGAACTTATGGTTTAGAGCCTCCAGCCAGCCCTTAACAAAGGGCGATGGACAGGAAGGCATGGCTCTTGAATGGAGATAGAATCAAATCGAGGTAGCAGGGATGGAGGAGGAGGATTGAAGCTATGAGTGGAGTGAATCCCTGATGGTTGGCACTAGAAAAGGCATTCCTGTAACCAGAGGGTATGCTCGGGTTGAGTGACATGGAGATGAAGTGAAGCCTTGGGTGGATGCCTAGCATAGGATTCCATGACAGAAATGCTCGATTAAATGATGCACAGAAAGGAACCAGGAGGGAATGAGGAGTAAATGATAACCGGAGTCAGGAAACTGATACGGAGTCATGAATCTAAGACATGCAACAAGTGGGCTGAGGGGTGACAATGTGGCAAACGATTCATGATAGGTATGCCCAAAGAAATATCAATTGCAGGCCAAACTGAGACAGCCAGGGACAGCCAAATGATGCCAAAAGATGAGGATTGCGCAGCCGGCAGATAAGCTCGAATGAGTGATGTGAGGAAGCAAAAAGAAATATCAAGTGGAGGCCAGATGGAGCTTACCGAGGTATACTGATGAGGCAGACTGATAGAGCGATTGAAATAGATGAGCAGGTCAGCACGAGGCAACGTGAAGGAGAGAGGGCTAAATGAACTGGAACAAGTCATGAAGAGACAGGTAGAGTCATATGGCAGCATAGGGAAGCCCTGAGTGGAAGACAGACTGATGGAGCATGGTGAATGATGATCATAACAGTAGCTGAGGAGAGGGAGAAGAATGGGCACATCCATTTTTTTGGGGGGGGGGTTTATGCCTTTCTTTGCTGGTACTAGAAAAGGCGCTAGGACAAGGAAGGAAAAAATTAGGAAAGGGATGAGGTACAATGAGGGAATGAAGCTATGGAGGTTGCTACAGGAAAGCAAGATATGAAAGGACAAAGGATGGAGGGAGGTCAATGGGGTAGCATAGGACCTGGCTGAGACAGAATGAGAATGGCAGGAATGCGAGCTGGAGTAGGTGGCACGCAGGCCAGGTTCAATGGAAGGCCTGAGGGAGTCAGCCTTGTATGGCTCAATTATGTGAATAGCAGAGCAAGCTAATAGAAAAACCATGGCATGATGTTATATGGAATGACTGGAGCGATTCCTTGATGGCTGATGACGGATGGAATCAGAAATATCGAATGCAGGCCAAATGGAACCTCGGAGAGAAACCAAGAGAACTGGTGAGAAGACGGTAGTCAGGAACTCGATCAATCGATGTGAGAAAGTGGAGGAACAAGTAAGGAGCGAGAGCACCCACAAGAGGGAGGAACAAAGGAAGGGACTTGGAGTGGCAGATGGAACAAGCCAAGAGTCCATAATGCAGCAAAAAAGAGAAAAAAGGAGGGAAGCCCAGAAGGGAGAGACAGCTGAAAGGAATGTTGATCGGAGGTCTACAGTGGAGCAAAGCCATGATTGCCGGGACTGGAGGAGACCTGAAGGAGAGCAGCGGTGAGGGCAAGTGGGAAGTGATAGAGAATGGCAAAGGCAACCATTTATTTTTTTCTTAAGAAATTTTTGTTTTTTAATCTTTATCATTCCTACATCCCATTGGTCAGAGTGCCTCAGATAAGCACAAAAGCAGAACACGTTAGACCATGACAAGTCACTAAACGAGTGACTAGATTGAGCCGATTGAGGGACTGAGCGACTGATGCAATAGCTGGGTAAGCACATTGAGCCAAACACCCAATTTCAGGTACAGCCCCAGAGCTGCAAACATGCAGCAGTAAAGGTGTTTGCAGACTGAAGTAATCAACCTGACAAGGAGAGCAAGAATCAAAATCCTATGAGGAGCAGTGATGATAGAGGCACCCTTCCCTATCAGAAGCCGAGGAACAGCATGAGCAGGACATGCACCCTGCCAACAAGGGTATGCACAGAATTGCCATGGCAGAGGACACAGCACAAATGCTGGAGTGGACCCCTATCCTGAAATAATCAGGGTCACCACAACAGAGGTCGTCCATGGGCTAGGAGAGTGAGCAGGGAGGCTACCAACACGGGGTGGTAGAATCGGAAGTGAGCAGCGAGGCACAGCTGAGAGCCGGCATGGTAGTGGATGATTAGATAGGCAAGTATCAAAATTAAAAGACGAACTAAGTTTACGCATGTAACAAGTTCATGTCCTGTCAGACTACTATACCTCGTGCTGTAGTAACACCTGTCACATCTCTGTGAAATTGTGCACCATATAAGTCAGATGAGATCCAGGCTTATGCAAGGACAAAGAAAATGGTTCATAAAAACAAGAAAGAGACCAAAAGATATCCTTGCAGCAGTGCTGGACAAGAGCAACAGAATTGGAGCAGGTAAAATAGATTCAGGCAGACCCCCTGTTTGTTGTAGGTTGAAGCTCCATCAAAGCTGATACGAGCAGCAATAAAATGAGGCAGCTCCGAACCCTCCCCCGGCGGGACTGAGCGATGAGTTACCTCATAAAGAAACAGTCATCCTAACTGCCGAATTCACTGTATTCTGACTCATATACATTAAGCAGCAGGCAGGATAAATGGGAGCAGGAGAAAGAAACAGCCAATGTAGCCTTCGGCTGTAATGAAAAAGAATCCTGGCAAAGCCCAGGATGATGTGACATTTCAAGCTCAATGGGGGAGTGACGTTGTTGCTTCACCCATTGAACCATGGGCTTAAAGCCCTCCCAATGTAGCTTCAAAAAAGTTGCTGCTTAATGTGAGGTAGGAAAGCAGACTTGTGTCCATAAAGCATGCCAAGTCTGGATTTGGATGTCTTAACTAATGTGTCCCCAAGAACTAAGTAGGTTAGTCCCGAGTAAAGGGTTATCCCAAGGTGTTTGAAGATGTTAGCTTGCTCTATTAGGGCACATCAGTTGGAGGTGATTTTATTTATTTTTATTTATTTATTCCAAGTCTCAGATTACAACCTTTGAGCTAGTAGCTCATTTGCAAAGGTTCCACATCAGGAAAGATAAAATATACTGAAGGACGCGCACAGTCAAGGCAAAGGTACATACTGTAGGTTAAACCATAAATAGGAACAGTAAAGATCATACAATCAAGTAACAAGCATCTATGGGCTGATAAAAACAGGTTATAGTTGAGGACAAATATATTGATAACAATAGAGCAGGGGTAGTTCAGCTCCATAACGCTGTAGTATATTCAGGATAGGACAAAAAACATGATGCTAGATAAAGAGATTGAGTGTGGAAAAAGAGTAGTAGGATTCAAGGCAGGGAACAGGAGAAACCAAGTTTCCCTTTGTCAGAGAGTTCAATTCAGTTTATTGTGAAGGGATAGATTCCATTGCACATGCTCATTTGCAAGGAAGTCCCTTAAATAACATACTTATTAGACACAGAGATTTACATCAAAAACACAGTTTTAAATACAGCAGTAATATAAATAACCTAGTATACAGAATGGAATACAGTAATGCACTGTTGTACAAAAGAATACTGGAGAATAAACTGTACATCTTAACATGATACACTAGTAATGACATAACAGAAAATGCACATTTGCTACATGATGGGGGCACTGGCATCTGGGGGAAAAAGGAAAGTGGGGACAAGGGGGAAAAATGCCATGTGAGATCAGTTGGGCAAAGGAGGGGTATAAGGGCAAGGGATAAGTGCCTGACTGGGCCCAGACAGAGCACAGAAAGAGGTAACAGCAGCTTGAAAGTCTAAAAAAAATGGCATGACTCAATGGCAAGTTGGTTGACCAGCCTAAGGAATGCTCTTGCTGGTATTAGAGTGTGTAGTTTTAATATAGCTAGAAGCATATTCCATGTGGTAGGGAGTAAATAGCTTATTGATGCCATACCAAAACAGGTTGCACACTTGGGAACCTTCGGTCCTGAGGGCATTTGAGCTACTTTCCTGAGCGAGGACATTTGCGATATAAGGAGGTAGTTTATTTACAAACGCTTTATAAATCCTGGAGTAGGTATGCACAAGCCTCCTGGCATATAGGGAGGGTCATCCAACAGCCTTGTACAAGATACAATGATGGATTTTAGCTGGAGCACCGAGTATGAAGTGGATGACCTGATGGAAGAGTACATCCAGTTTACAAAGGTATTTGGATGCATCATTATTGTAAATAGTGTCTGCATAGTCAAAGAGGGGCATAAATGTGGCCTCCTGAGAAAATAGGGACTTATTTCTATAGAAAAACCCAAGTCTTTGCTTCAGTTTTTTACTGATTGCTTCGATATGCAAAGCAAAGGAGAGATGCGAGTCAAGAGTAAACCCTAGATATTTGAAACATTTTATGACCTCCAATGTGTCCCCTAGGATAGTGGTTATCAGCGCATGTGGTTTTGCTGAGGGGCAGACTAATGTGGTATTAGGTGGGGTAGAAGAACATTACTTTTTTTTTTTTTTTTGCATTTAGAAGCATTTTGTTCTGAACTAGGTTTTGTTGGAGTTTGTCAAAATCAGATTGGAGCGTTATGCAGACTTGACCAACATTTGGCTTTGAAGTGTAAAGAACTGTGTCATCTGCAAAAAGATGGATATTGGAGTCAACTATGCCTGAGCCAAGATTGTTGATATATATATCAGGAACAGCAGCAGACCCAGGATGGATCCTTGCGGGACTCCTCTTATAAGCGGGAGAAGAGGAGGAGCTGTTTATGTTGATCCATTGTTGCCTGTTGTCCAGGCAACTGGCAAACCAAAACACCACTGAGTTGGACATGCCATGGATTTTTTTTTTTTTTGAAATTAGAAACTTTATTGAGTTTTCACAACAACCAAACATGAGGTACAGATAACAGCCAGAACTATAACAGGACCCAACCAACTCTCCCCCAAAACAAATGTTTTAAAAGGGAATGAACCAGAGTACTGTTTACTCTACCCCTCCCCAGAACCCTCCCCGAAGGTGCCACTTAACCTTGGTAGGGATGAACTAAAGGATAGGCGATAAGCCTAACAATAAGTTAGACCGGAAACCTTCGATCAAGCCCAGAAACAATACTATGGTCAGAGGCCTAGTTATAGGAAGTTAATGTAGATATAGAGCATACAGCTTCCCCATTTCGATTAAAGGAAGGCATGGCATTACGGGAACTGGCAGTCAGTCTTTCTAGCTTAAAGCAGAAAGAGATTTCTTTAAGCCATTCATTAAATGATATATTTATTTGATCCAGCCAATGCCTCAGAACCAATCTTTTAACAGCAATTGAAATTAAAGCAATATGATATTTCCTTTCGCTGTTTGTGATATCTGGATACCAACCCAATATACAGGCTTCAGGTGTGAAGTAATCTTCCAACCCCAGGATTGGATCTAAATTGGCTTGAATAGCCTTCCATAAGGGAGCCACCTTACTACAGGACCAAAATATATGCACTAAAGTACCCTCTTTCTCCCCGCATCTAGTGCATGCATTGGACCCCAGCCTACCTAATTTAGTCAACCTGGACGGTGTAAAATACAAATTATTCAGAATAAAAAACTGGATAAGCCTATTTCTGTCTAAAGTGTGATATTTATATGTATCGCGCCAGATTTGGTACCAGATCCCTGAAGAGTCAGGAATTAGAGAGTCACAAACTTTCGACCCAGATAAAGAAACAGGGTATTTGGTATCTAGAAGAAAAAGATATATACGGGAAATTCCGTGAGACTTGGAAACGCAGTCCTGAATATGATCCAGAAAGGGTCTAACTTGGGAAGGTACTTTCACATTCCCAAAATTCTTCAACAAAAGGTGTCTTAGCTGGTAAATCTTGAATATATATTTCGGTGGGAGATTCTGATCCTCCAACAAATTGTTGGATGAAAGAAGGGAACCCTGGGTGTAAAAATCCTCTACTAACCGATCCTGGATTTGTGGGAACCAATCTAGGGAAAGCGGAAACCCACCTATTTTAATGTTGGGATTAAGGTGAGTGGCTGAGCCATATCTTTAGTGTATGGAATCCTAAAATAATTCCAGCATTGCGAGAGAGAATTTTGATGGAAGTCCTATGGGGAATTATGAATGTCTACTGGTAGGAGGAGTAACTATAATAAAAAATACGGAAGGAAATAGGCTGTGTTTACCCAACGCTTTAAGTTCTAAATCCAGCCAGATGGGCCTGTAGCACTCATTCTCAGATTTAAACCAGCGCCCATTTGGCTAGATAGCTAGCCCAATAATAAAACCAGAAATTGGGGAGGCGAAGACCACCTTTGTCCTTAGGCAAGTTAAGCTTGCAGAAAGCCCTCCTAGGGTGTTTACCCCCCCAAATAAATCTAACTAGAGCAGAATGTATCTTTTGAAAATAGGTTCTGGGGAGCCAAATATTAAGAAGGTTCAGGGGATATAAAATACGTGGTAGTATGTTCATTTTAATAATATTAATCCGTCCCCCTATGGATAACGGCAAAGCAGACCATCTATCGAGATCTTTCTGAATTCTATCCAGGAGTTCATCCAGATTTAATTTCTTGATAGTCTCTTCATCCCGGGCCAGGTATATACCTAAGTATTTGAGCGAGGTCTGGGACCATTTCATACCTAGCTGGAGGAAGTTGGCTTGAAACGTGAAAGAGTTAAGGGGAAAGATCACCGATTTGGATAGATTTAACCTGTAGTTGGATGCCTTCCCATATTGCGTGATGATTTGGAGAGCTGCTGGAAGAGAAATCTCAGGATTCGAGAGGTGTAAAAGGATATCATCAGCGAAAACTGATAAAGTCAAAGCTTTCTGAGAGATAATGCAACCAGTGACCTGCGGCGATGCTTTAATACTGAGTATAAGAGGCTCCAGATATAAGTTAAATAAGTACGGAGATAAGGGGCATCCCTGACGCGTTCCAGAATATAAAAGAAAACGAGATGAAAAAACTCCATTACAAAAACTCTTGCCGAGGGTGACCGATAGACTGATTTAATCCACTGTATGAAAATCTCAGGAAACCCATTCTACCAGGTGGACTCACAGGAAATCCCAATTGACCCTATCGAAGGCCTTCTTGGCATCTAGGGCTACCAACATCATAGGGATTGGGATTCCTGTGTGGCCTGGAGAATGTGGAAAGGCGCGAGATGGTCTGTCGTGGATCTATCCTGAACAAATCCCACCTGCTCAGTACTTTAACAGACTGCCAGACTCTTCTGATTCTCAAGGAAAGAATTTTAGTTAGGATTTTAATATCATAGTTTAATAAAGAGATCGGTCGGTAACTGGCCGGGTCCAGCGGTGGTTTGTCCGGTTTAGGAATTAAAATAATAGTAGCTTCTAGGAGTGAAGGATTAAGAGAGTCTGAAGAGAGCATGTGGTTAAACAACCTGAGAAGGGAAGGGGAAATCTCGTTGCAGAAGGTTTTATAGAAGTTAGGGGAAAACCCATCAGGGCCTGGGGATTTGTCCAAGGGTAGCCCATTTATGACTTCTTCTATCTCCCTCAGGGTAATAGGGGAGGAAAGCAATTCGCATTGTTGCTCTCGCAAACAAGGAAGGGAGATACTATCCAAAAAGTCTTCCACCTCAGAACGAGAGGCCTGGTCAAACCCCCGTACAAATCTTGATAGAAAGCCTCAAAGACTTGTGCAATATCCCTTGGTGAGGTTTTGATTGAACCATCAGGAGCTCTCAAGGCTGGAATCAGCCTAGAGTTTTCTACCTCCCTTAACCTAAGGGCAAGCAGTCTACCAGGTTTCTCCCCTTGGTCCAGGTAACGCTTTGGTTTTAAGAATAGCATATTCCGTTTTTTCCTTAATCAAATCCTCGTACTCATTCCTTAGTTTACACAGCTTCTCCAGATCGGCCGAGAGCCAGAGAGAAGATATTTTCAGCTCCTTTAATTTGATCCAGTAATGACATGATTTTCGTTTCTCTCATCCTTTTTCTCCTAGAGGCCAATTTTATAAATTCTCCTCTAATAAAACATTTTAAGGAACACCAGAAAAAATCATCTCTAGCAATAGATCCCTGGTTAATCTCAAGAAAGGAGGAAATCAGAGATTTGATATGCTTAACTGTATGATCGTCTTTTAAGAGCTGTGTATTAAGTTTCCAGGAGGTATCTCTCTGGCCAGGCCTTCCCGGAGACATCTTAATCCAAGCCAAGGAATGATCGGAAATAATGATTGGATCTATGCCTGCATGGGAGACGTTCTGTACCAAGGTCGTACTAATTAAAATATAGTCGATTCTGGACCAGGAGTTATGTAATTGTGAGTAAAAGGAGTAGCTACGGCTTTGAGGGTTCAGTAGACGCCAAGGGTCACACAAACCTACTAGATTCATTAAGTCCCTGAGAGCTAATTGGGAAGGGGAGAGAGGCTTAATAGGTCTGTGGGTTCTATCCAACTCCTGAGTCAGGGAGACATTCCAGTCCCCTCCCAAAATGAATGAAGATGGCAAAAAATGACTCAGTTGGGCCGCCAATTGCATGAAAAAGTTGGGGTCCCCACCCACCAGGCCATAAATTGCCCCCAAAACTACCCTCACACCATTAAGCTGTCCCTTGACCAGTACCACTCGACCCTCTTGATCAGTCGAGCAGTCCTCTGCCAGAAATGAGATACCCTTTTTAATCAGAATTGCCACCCCTCTACTAGACGTAGCTCCTTCAGAGGCAAAAATCTGAGAAAACCCCTTACGACGTAAACCCTTCATCTCTGAAACTAGCAAATGTGTTTCCTGCATAAATAAAATGTCAACATCTAAAAGAGAACAATTTAATAAAACTTGGTCTCTTTTGACATTGTCCCTAACACCCCTGACATTCCAAGTTGCCAGTTTAATAGGTTTCATGGACATAAACCAATGGCAAGAGAAAATAAAGGAAAACACAGGATAATCTCCCCCACCACTCTCTGAGTGACACCTTCCAGGTTTCTCCCACCCCCAATAATGTCCCAGAAATATCAAACCCTTCATGTCTCAAAAGCCAGACATATTGCAATAGTAACATCCTTAGGTAATAGAGATGAGTGGAGGCCCATCGAACAGAGTATTTAAATTTTACCCCCCTACCTCCCCCCATCCCAAACCCCATTAAACTATATACAACAAACTCCAAAAATGACATGAAACTAAGTGACAAAATACAGAGCAGGACTAGATCCCCCCCCAAAAGGCTACATGTCTACGAGCAGATTGTACTAGGCTGTAATACAGAATGTGGGAAAACAATTCCCAAAAAGCAGTATGGTAAAATACAGTAATCATAACCTCTCGGAGGGAAGCTCCTGAGACCTAGTAGCCCAACACCTCTTGTCTAGGCCGCGAGGCAAATCCCCCAGTGCAACTCCGAACCCCGAACCCCAACCCCCCACCAACATCAGATATTCACCAGTTAAAGTCCAAACACCAAAACTTAACCAGCAATAGTCCTGGAAAAATAGGCACTCTCTCCGGAGTTGCCCAGAATCGTCCGATCGAAATGCCTCCAGCTAAATTAAGTAAAGTGAGGCAAAGCAAAAGATATAGCCAGGGGGACACCAGACATATCTCGTCTGAATCGCTACTAGCTCGTCTTTAGATTACCTATTTCTTTTGGTTACCAGATAGTAAAAAACAACACAGCAACCTTGGCTCGCAAAGACTAACCTCTAGTAGCTAATCGTTCAACGGCTCTCTTCCCCGATACACAACCGGAGCAACCCACACAAACAGGAAGAGGAAGTGAACAGGAGAGCCAGAAAAGAAAAGGAACCCCCTGGTCTGCCCTAAAAAGATGCCGGGATAAACATTGGACCCTCGTAAGGTTCCGTTTGACCCACAGAATCTCAGGCATCTACAACTTAGAGCGGCCTATCAGCCATGAACAGGACTACTCCTCCAGCCCTTCTAACCAGGCCCCAGTACACCATCAAGCCCTCCAAAACAGGTAACTAAGAACCAAAAGGAAAAAAATAACACAGTCATTTAGGTAATTGTGGAAATTAGCTTAATAAACACTCTAATCCATTGTTCAGTCTCCGGTGAAGAGGTTTGGCAATTTCAAAGCAAGGTTGGCCTTCGCATGGTCTGGATTCTCATATGGGTGCCAGACCCCTTCCAGGAGCACCAACAGCTTAGCGGGGTAGCTCATTCTAAACTTGAATCCTGCAGCTATGAGTTTCTTCACAGTAGAGTGGAATGCAGCTCGCTTTTGACGTGTTTCATAAGGTAAATCTTGGGTGATACGCAATTTGGCCCCTTCCCAAAGGATCGCATCCAGCTCTTTCACTTTAGTCAGCACGTGTTGTTTCTCAACAAAGCTGAGAAACTTGATTATGATGGGACGAGGGGGCAAACCAGGCTGGGGTTTAGGCTTCAAAGAACGATGAGCCCTCTCAATATGGTAATTGGAGCTGAGAGGAGAGGGACCAATTATTTTATTTAGCAGCTTTTGGATAAATGTAATCATGTCACCACTTTCCTCAGACTCAGGTAGGCCAAGAATTAAGATGTTGTTACGTCTACTTCTGCCCTCCAAGTCTTCTGTCTTAAGTTGTAATTTGTGAATCTGTTGTCTAAGCTTCACAATTTCGGGGTCTGTTTTCCCTTCCAGGCTTCCAAGGAGGCTGTTTTGGCTTCCATGTCCCCCATCATGCGTTACAGCCCCCAGCTCCGATTTAATGGATTTCACCTCCGTAGCAATATCTTGGAGGGTTTCTCGAAATGGGAGCAATTCCTGTAAGAATCGGTCTTCTGTAAGCAACTTCGCTGAAGAGGCAGGAGGGCTCTGTTTGGAAGGTTGAACCGGGCTCTGGTTTTTAGCTTTTTTAGAGCTTTTCTCAGGAGTGGTGGGCGGAGTGTGTCTCATTCCGGCCTGCTTCATCTCCATATCCATCATGGCAGTAAATTTTCCCTGGCACTTTATAAACCGCAAATACCCGCTAATGAGCGTCGCCAGACAGCGGGAGCAGGTTTACGGAGAAGGTCGCTATAAAATCAAAGTAGATATGTCCCAAGATTAGGAAATAATGAGGTGGAGGGTTGGAGCTCCAGAAAAGGCTGTCACCAGACGTTCTGCATCACGTGACGTCATGCCATGGATTTTGAGGCTATTGAGCAATAGGGGATGATCCATGGTATCAAAAGCCTTGCTAAAATTCAGAAATACCACTCCAGTTATGAGTTTGATATCCATGGCCTCAAACCAATCACTGGTGACTTTAGACAGTGCTGAGGGCGAATGGAGAGGTTCAAGGCAAGGAACATGAGAAACCAAGATTCCCTTTGTCAGTAAGGAGGGTGAATGGAGAAGGGGAGGGGGTAGGGTGTTTAACAGATATAGTAGATGAAGGATAGGATCTGTGTGGGGCAGGAAGGGGGAAGAGGAAGAATAGAAGGGGAGGACAGGGGAAGCACTAGTATAGAGAAGGGGTGGGAGACAGGGTGATAGGAGAGGTGACAGGTGAGCCTAAGAGGGGGAGGGAGGTGGGGGGTGTGAAGCAGGGAGCAGGCTGGACAATAAAGGTAGTTGGAGAGGGAGGTCAGTAGAGAGAGGCCATGGGTATAAAGTGCTGGTGAGGTAGGTTCAGCAGCCTAGGCCAAGAACTTTTGTTATTGGGAGCATGGTCATTTGGCAGGTGAGGTGGGAACAGAGTTTTAGTTTGAATGTTTTTAACTTGGGTTCAGCGAGGAGGTCACCCAGGAGTGAGTTTAGCCACTTTGGCTCAAACAAAACATAGCCAGGGAGGGTAGGGTAGGGGTTTTACACCTGGCATGGAACAGCATGGATTTGTTTTGTTTTTTTAATTCAGGACTAGGAGGTTGTTAGTAAACCAGCCACAGATGGTGGTGAAGTCGGCCTGGAGACATTGTTGAATATAGGCCGGGCTGGTGTACGCTGCAGTGATGACTACATCATCAGCATATACCAGGAGCTTTGTGGAGTTGCAGGATTTAGGGAGTTTGTTAACAAACAGGCTAAATAGAAGGAGGCCAAGGATGAATTCTTGTCAGACCCCAACTGTCACTGGTCTCCAGTCGGAGAGAGCAGTCCACATTAGACTGCTTGGGTTCTGCCTGTGATATAGTTTTTGACCCAGTTGATGGCTTCCACTAGTTGTTGTATTCAGAACTGTCTTCTTTGCTATATTCAGAGTTGTCTTTTTTGCCAGGCTGTCTTTGCACTGCACTCTCAGCCAAGTTTACTCACCTTCATTTGCCTGCTACATTCGGCAGTGTTTGCCCTGGACTATTCCTTTAAATATTGCATGCTATTGGTTGTGGGCTATTTTTGCCTTCTAGGCAGTGCTATTTTATCCTTGTCAATTGTTTTGATAGTAGGCCCCAGGAGACTGAGTGGTGTTGTAGCCTGCACGAGCAGATAAATTATTCCTAGGAAGTCTGAGAGAGGGTCAAGGCACACTTATGTAAAAGGTCTGCTAGGTAATAGAAGTTCATAAGCTTCAAAATGTCAGCAGAGCCAGAATAAAATAATTAATTATACCAGCAGACGTTCACTGCCTATCTAAAATAATTATGCAACGTCTGGTCACCTACTTACCACAACATGATCACTGTAAATAAAATGTAAAGTGAAGCCTAGAAACCTGCAGACAAACAAAAGTAGGCATCCTGTGCCATGTGATCAGTTCTGCGGTGGTGGGAGGCCACTGGCCTACTCACACTCCCACAAATCTGGATTATGAAGGTGATTGACAAAATGATTACTGGTACGGGCAGTGCAGGTGTCAATACTGCCCCAGACCACCTGGCCAGCTCTGATTATACATTTTCCAGATAACAAATGTGTCTATGTTCCATGACAGTGTCTCATGTAGAGGGTCTTCCTCCTATTATAAACAGATCAATAATCATAATATTGTTTTTTTAATGCTTTATTCTTCTACTTGTGGCTTTCAGTCATTATTATGATGACTATGGAAAGGGATTAAGGCTATGACCAGAGATGGCATACTACTCTACTTGGTCAGTTCAGTGAGGGGGACAGGCACCTTTTGATCAGGACCACAAAGGAATAGGATTATAGTCTATACCATTTAAGACAGTTTAATGTCATTGTAAAGGAAAAAAAAAACAAGAGGTTGATTTTTCTTCTTTAAATCAACCAAAAATTGAAGGAAGTAGCAAAGCAGCAGCAGCAGTAGCAGCACTGGCTACCTTGAAAGATGATAGGAAATTATTTTTACATTGTTAACTGCTCTCCCATTTTTCTTTCCATCTCAGTTATGTATTCTGAAATGCTTTGAACAATAGTTGATGAATAAATAATCCACTGTAGGTTTGGAGTGCTCTAAGAGCTAAATAGAGTGTCCCTCTCTTTACTGCTCTTTCATGTCATATTTCTAAGACATCCCATGATGTTAGTTACACCATACCATACCATACTATGCATCAGAGTACCCTGGGATGATGTTACTGATGTCATATAATACTCAGGCAGTATGAAAAGCAAGAGCACCAAATGCTGATGAGAGGCGGATTCTGGATAGTTGCAAACACAAAATAATTAGATACATTAACACAAAATGTCAAAACGTATCAGAATATGGGACAGACACTATATGAAAACAGTAGGGGATCTAGAGGTTTAAAAGAATAATTCCTGTCACCTTTAAATTACTAGAGTAAATGTTTCACTAATGCTATCATTAACCTTGAACTAGGGATTCTTACTTCAGAGTTGCAGAACAGGTTTTAACTGGTTGTGGTAAATGATCCCTGGCTGTAAGCATTGACTAGGTTTTTTGTGGCACTTCTGAGAGTTACTTGTAGCAGGGTTCAGCTGTGGGCCAACAGTGCAGAGAGCAGTAAGTATGTACAGTATAAACACTGTATAAAGCTCAGATCTCCACATTGCTACCCCATCTACTGTACCAACCTGAAGTGGTCAGTAGCATAATCATTATTTGGTGATAACTCTGGGCTCAGTTTTGTCAGTGAATATCAGGTCCCCTTAATTTATTTTGTGAAAACCTAGTGCTTGTCAGATCCATTAATCAAAACACCATCCAAATAACATTAAGATGGGGGGATAATTAGTTAATTGGGGCATAGAATGTTTCAGTCTTCTCCCAGGGATACTTGGCCAGGAGGTTAGATGAACAAAAACAGGTGGAAACACCCACACAGGTTAGATATTTAAGTATTGGGGCAAAAACTGAAAACAAAATGCCAGGATACAAGACATAGCAAGCAGTGTCTAATCCAGCCACGGAGGCCCTGTTGGCTAAGCTAAGGGAGATGGTCACTGCGTGGGGCAGGGCATGGGTCAAGGCTTGTCTTTGGAGTAATTTGGAAGTCAGGTTCTTGGTCCCTAGGGAGGGAAGACCAATGCCAAAATTAGGAAAGCAGGGGCACAAGAGAAAGGACTCCCTGGTGGGATGTAAGCAATTTTCATTTTGAACATGCTGATGGAGGAGCAAATTCAGAGGATGCTAAGCATAGTTGCAGATCAGGACAACCAATGTAAGAGGGGAAGTCAGTCCCAAAAAGCAATACCAAGGAGGTCAGTAAGGAAGGGAGAATGAGTGCAGCCAATGGACAAGGTGGTTCCTGTTCCTCTGTCACCAGAATAGTAGCACATGGGCCCTTCCCAGACTTAATACTTATCAGCAGGAATGGTGCTGAATCACTGGGAACCAGCGACCATCAGACAGTTTGGTTCAATATCATACTTTGAGATAGAGAAGAATCTGTTCCCGACTAACATCTTGGACTTCAAGTGAACTCATCTTGCAAGAATGAAGGAGCTACTGCACAGGACACTAGATATGGTAAGATATGGGAAACCAGAAGTCACAGATCTCTGTGAAAGGGAAATCAGCAAGAAGAAGTGTTAAAACAAATATGGTCCATGAGGGACATAGGAGAGGTACTAAGAGCTATGAAAAAGGGGATTTTAAAAATACAGAGCAAGCCAAGCACAAGGGAACAGGGAGATGCACAGGAGAATGAACCAGGTCAACAGTGTAGTGAGGGAAAAGGCTATCATGGAAGTGAGAATGGTAAAAGATGCAGGAAGGGAAAGATAAGACCTTCTTTTGTTACCTAAGGAGAAGAGCAAGATGAGGGAAAAAAGAGTAAGTCTGAAGAAAGAAGCGGAGTGGGAAGAGAAAGACAAAGCTAAGGTGGACTTCCTGAACAAATATTTCTGTTCAGTGTTCACAGTGAAGGACAAGGAGCCAATGTCTGTTTCTTCAGGGCAGATGGGGAGAATAAAGGGGCCAGCCTGCTGAAAATGCCAGTTAAAAGAGTACTAGAGGGCTTAAATGTACTTAAAAAGGAGATGGAGCAGGTCCTAGCTGTACTGCTAGCTGAGCTACTCAGTTGCTCACAGGAGGTAGTGCCTAGGACTAGAAGATTACAAAAGCAATTCCATTGCACAAGAGCCAGAGCAGGGATGATACTGGAAACCACACACCTGTCTGCCTAATTTTTATTGTGGGTAAACTACTAGTGACCATAAAAAGGGAAATATAGCAAGTTTCCTGAAGGCAAATGGAGTGCAGGGCAAAATTCCTGGGGGGATGATATGTCAGACAAACCTGATAAATTTCTTTGATTGGGTGACAAAGGCCATGGTCAAGGGAAAGACGGTGGCCATACTACATCTTGACTTGAGTAAAGTCTTCAGTTTATCCTGCATGGCCAGTTGATTAAAAAGATGCAGGAACTTGAAGTAGTAGACACAATTACTAGGTGGGTGGGAAAATGATTAAGTGACAGGACACAGAATGTGGTAATAAATGGGGAGTTCTTGAGGGTCAGAGGATCACTAGTGGGGTTAAACAGGAATTGATCTTCGGACCAGTCCTCTTCGACATTTTATCTGTGACATACAGGTAGGGATTTAGTTCAAGATATGCCTTTTCACAGATGATACTAAGATGTGTGGCTAGTTGAGTAGTGAAGAGGGTGTTAAAATTACAAAAGAAGACCAAAGTTTATTTGAAAAGGCAGTCAAAAGTATTGCAGTTAAAATTTAATGCCAAGAAGATCTATAGGTAGGTAATTCACATAGGGGTAAAAAACCCTCATACTATTATTAGAATGGGGAAGGTAGTGGTGGAAAGCAATACAGAGGAAAAGGACTTGGGAGTAATAATTTTAGACACTCTGAAGGGATCAGCACAATGCGGTAGGGCAGCGGATAGGGTAAATAGGATACTACAGTGCCTTCAGTCGGTAGAGTACTGACAGCTGAACAAAGGAGGAGCTGCTAACAGAGTGCAGGTCACTGCCTACTTCATTCTCTCCTGAAGTACTCTATCAAGTTTTGGATTCTGCACCTAAAGAAGAACAGGGACAGAGTGGAAGCAGTGCAGAGGAGGGTAACAAAGATGATCCAAGGACAACATGAAAGATTGGCAGAACTGAATACAAGTCAAATCAGGATAACTGCACTCAAGCACAAATAGCACAAACCAAAGTTTAATACCAATAAAAATAGCATATATTGCAGACTCTGAACATGAGGACTAACCCCTGTGTTTTGACCACCAATTGATGTTTGTCAGTCAGTCACCTCCTGGTGAAGACTAATTGATGGTTGAAGACCTGGTGCTAGTCCTCATGTTTGGAGTCTGCAATAAACTCTATTTTTATTTGCATTACAGACCAAATGAACCATTTTTCCATATTTTTTATAAAAGCTTAAATTCACATGAATACAAGTCCCCGTGTCATGATTAGGGTTACCTGAAGATTCCATGCCATTTAGTTTTCTGGTTTTCTTTAAATCAATATCTGTTAATGTGCTCTGCAGTAACTGAAAGCAGTGAAGATTCTTCTGTCCCTATCAGTGAGGCCTGTAGAGTGATGACATCATTTTGGTCTAGCCTGCTGCTTCATCAGTTAAGTCCCTGATTGACTGTGGACCACATGATGCAGAGTACTGGCTAGCTGCTCCTCCACATCACTCCAGCCACCCGATTCTTTATTTTTTGTTTTATACTCAGGCAACCTGCTAAAAACCTTAAGAGACTACCCTAACAGAAAGCTTTAGCTCTCAAGACACCTTTTATGTGGTCTGCTGCTCTGATGGATGTGGAAATGAGGAAGGTGCCACAAAAACACACTCCCACTGTTGCTCCCGAAAAGGCCCCAAAGATGCCACGGGCCTCGGGTTGTTGTTGAGTGGCTGTTGCCAGCAACCAGGACCATGGATCAAGAACCCTTAACATTCAGTCAGTTCTTAGAAGAATTTAAACCCTTCTGAGATGAATTGCGGAATATCTCCTCAGAACTCAGATCACTTACACAAGCGATAGAAGACGTATCGCAGAAGGCTTCTGATAACATCACCCGAATTTGCTCCATAGAAAAGCGAGTGGATAAAATTTATCCTGATCTGGTGGCCACACATCAGAAAATGTCCCAACTTGAACCTAAACTAGAGGACCTTGAGGGCCGCAGCCGCAGAAACAATGCGGTAATCATCGGCCTACCAGAAGGAGAAGAAGGCCAAGATACCATCCTCTTTATTCAAAAATTGGTTGAAAAGATTGCTGGCCCCTCTCCCTTTGGGTCCAAATATGTAATTGAGAGGGCACATCGGGCGCTACGCCCAAAACCCCCATCTGGATCACCGCATTGTCCTCTTATCTTTTGTTTTTTGAACTTCCTTAAACGACAACATTTCCTTACAAAAATTAAAGAATTGCAAGAGGTGAGATGGGAGGGCAACAAAATTAGAATTGCACAGGACCTCCTGGCCAAAGTGCAACAGAGAAGATCATCCTTTCATCCGACTGTTTCTAAAATCATCGCAGTCTGGATTAAGTTTAAGACAGTCTATCCAGCCAAGTTACAAGTATTTGTGGCTGGTAGTTGGCTTTCTTATGAAGATCTGGAGGCTGCACTGACTGGGCTGAAGGCTGCCCTCCCCGATCTATTACGAGACCCCTGAATTGCGGTTGGAGAGCAAAGGATTTCTGCTAAGCGAAGTAACAGCAGGATTAAGAAAGAAAAGGAAAAAAGAGTTATCCCCTGGTAAAGCATTAGAAAGCCACTAAACCTATTTCCTCTTGGAAACTTATTTCTGGTCTAGATTTATTAGATCTGAGTTTCTACCCAGCTGGTGGGTTCTCGTCGCAGCTTATTGTGCTGATATCGGCACGGTATGTGACATTTCTACATTAATGAATAGCAAGATTCAGAGGAACAATAAAAGATCGCCTCCTAAGAAGATCTTTCTTTTTTGTTTCTGCTATCCTGACCTCTAGGCATCTCCTTTTTATCCACTGTGATGGTGCGCATCGGCATGCAGTCAGCTTTGTTCAGGTCCCCCAAGAAGTTCTGACAACCTAACGCTGCAAGCGGGAGCTTTCTACACACTTTCTTCGAGATCTAGCTGTGAATATAATAATCAAGACTGTGTTCAGTTCTGGATGTGCCCTCAGGATATACTTCTCATCGTTTTCATTTGTTTTGAAGAGGGGGAAATCTTCTCAGTCTGTTTGCCATGTTCCAAGCGATATGTTTTGTTCAGATTTGCCCATAATAGCCATGACACTAACGGCAGACTTTTATTTTTTTTTTCTTTCAGGGCTGTTTCAAATACACAAGTACTGCATTTAGACAATCAGAATTATATAATTTTGAGGTATGCCTGTTACATGGCTCACCCACAAATCATTGGGTAGGGCTGCTGATACTAGGTAAATATAGTCCAGCAGCAGATTACCTAGTTTTCTAGTCCCAGTTGGTCTCATCTATACCTCTGGTTTATATAAATGCAAAGACCTAGCATTTTTCCTCTTTCTTTTCTCTTTATTTCAAGTCTGTCAAGCTGGGCATTTTTATTTACACACCAATGGTAGTGTGGACGGGCATAGTCCTGATTCAGTGGTCTGAAGTAATAATCCTCTCAGATCGGTAGTTTATAAGACCGGTCTCATAGGTAAGTTACTCGTTTTGATGGTTTAATATCATCCTGTTTACAAATTGTTAAAGAACTTTTTCCGCTTTATTTTGCTGGGGTAATGTTGGGTGGCTGGGGGGTTGAGGTGATGAGGTAAAATGCAGAACGTAGTTTGTAACAGTAAGGGAGGAAGGGAGGGTTGGGTATTACTCAGACATCAGGGAACTTATTTACTGGTACAAGGGCTTATGGGGGGCAGGAGGGGCCTGGAGTCATTAAGAAACTGGGGGGTTGTGGGTAGTGGTGGGAGGAATCTTGCATGGTCAGACCCACTTCCATGTTACTTTTGACAGGAGTTTGTTTTTCTTCACTCAGGGATGCTCACTCACAAATCATCCAGGACAATGGCTAGGGATTTATTGTTTGCCACTTGGAATGTTAAGGGAGCCCACAGTAAGTTGAAACAATGCCAAATATTGAAACATCTACACTTATTATGGGTAGGCATTATATTTATACAAGAATCTCATTTGCTAATCTCAGAAGCCCAAAAACTGAGAAGACAACTAGTGGGTCAAGTTTTTGCCACAGAAGATAATTTTCAAAGTTGTGGGGTTTTGATTTGAATATCACAAACTGTTCCATTCCTACCAGTAAATGTTATCAGTGATCCTAATGGTAGATTTGTATTCATTCTGGGGAAATTACATACCACTGATGTTCTATTAGGCAGCATTTACAGTCCAAATATTGACTCCCCTGGATTTTCTGTGCAGCTGGTCAATACCCTGGTTCCCTATTTATCCACTCCTATGATATTAGGTGGGGATCTAAATTTAACTTTTGAACCAAATTCAGATAGCATGGGGAACAAATTTCAGGGCCTCTCCCCAGCTCAAAGGGTGCTGAAGGAATTGATAGATCAAGTGGGCTTACACGATGTTTGGCATGTCCTTCACCCCTCAGAAAGAGGCTATACATTTACCTCACCAGGTCATGGAACTTCCTCAATAATTGATTACATTTTGATTTCCCATGGTTTACCTTCCGGGGTATTAGACTCTTCCATTCTCCCAGGCCCCCTGTCTGAGCACTCATTGGTTACATGTCAACTCTCATTTTCATTTCTTCCCAAACCAGGGGGACGATGGAAAATCAATAACCAGCTCTTAAAAGATCTGGGTACAGTATAGATTATTGCAGACCATATCACACAGTTTGTGAATATCAACCATAATACTACCGGTAAACCAGATGTTGAATGGTGTGCCTTAAAGGTATATTTAAGAGGCTTACTTCTCAGTTTGGCTTCCAAGTGGAAGACAAGTGAAAACCAGTTGTTAAATCTTATTTCTCAAATTAGAACCATTGAAGCCAGAATGTCCCCATCTACCCCAGAACAAACCAAGCAAGAGCTCATTAAGCTGAACGATGCTTACTTTAACCTCTTGAGAGAGAAGGCCGAATTTATGATTACAAAAATGAATGTCTTCTATACCGACTAGGGAGAAAAATCTGGACGTCTCCTGGCACTAAGAATTAAGCAACAAGAGTCATCTAGACTTATTGCTGCCATCCAGTCACCCACAGACGGCACCTTGAAAACTACCCCATCAGAGATTATGGCTAAATTTAACTCATATTACCAACAATTATATAGTTCCATGCCAAACCCACCCTCCCTAGATAGCCTAGACAAGTATTTCACAGATTCTCATTTGCCCTCCCTTTCCAAAAGTCAACAACTCACATTATGTGCTCCCATCACCCAAGAAGAGCTTTTTAGAGTCATAAAGGACCTCCCCACAGAGAAAACCCCTGGACCAGATGGCTTCTCACCCAACTTTTATAAAGCCTATGCAAAACATCTGGTTCCCTTGCTTGTCCCCTTATACCAGCACATTCTCTCTGAAGCAGATATAGACACAACCCTTTTCGAAGCCTTGATTGTTCTTCTACCTAAACCTGGCAAACTCCCTGAGTTAACAACTAGTTACAGACCAATTTCTCTTCTCAAACAAGATATTAAAATTCTGACTAAATTACTAGCTGACCACATTAACACTGTTATACCTGATCTAATAGGTCTGGAACAGGTGGGATTCATGAAAGGCAGATCCTCCGTTGATCACCTACGTACTCTGGCCCATGCCTACTTGGTGTCCAGGGATGCACAATACCCCACTGCTCTTGTCTCCCTGGATGTTGAGAAGGCATTTGACAGGGCTGACTGGAACTTCCTGTTCCGTTCCATACTTTACATGCCTTTGGCTTCCCCTTGACATTTCAAAATTGGGTCCACACACTTTATAAATCACCTTCAGCTAGAGTGGCATGTAATGGAGACCTATTCCTTTTGCAATCTGGTACAAGACAGGGATGCCCCTTATCCCCTCTTCTTTTCAATTTATATTTGGAACCTCTGATACAGAGGCTGGTTAATTGTCTCAGGATTCGAAGCATCACTGTACAAGATTACAAAATCAAGGTCTCAACTTATGGTGTTGATCTATTACTCCAACTCTCCTATCCTACCTCATTTATCCCTCCCACGTTAGAGATTATAAAAGAATATAGTGCCCTTTCTAATTACAAACTAAATATAGACAAAACAGTTGTTTTTCCACTCAATTATAAAATAATGAAGCACGAGATTCTGACCCTTGGCCTGTCTTGGGAAAAAGAATCTTTGAAATATCTGGGTATTGTGCTCTCAAGAAACCAAGCTCTCCTCCAAAAGAAAAACTTGGATAATTTACTGATCACACTTACCCAAGATTTAAAAAGAAGGTCCCTTCTCCCACTATCTCTATGGGGCAAAATCAACCTGGTCAAAATGAATGTCTTTCCCCTCTTCTTTATAGACTCAACCTTTTAAACTTATGGTTTCCTCTCTCGTGGTTGAAGAAAGTACATAGTCTTATGGTGGACTTCATTTGGGCCGATAAAAAAAACCCATCTGGCCTTTCATAGACTAGTAGCACCTAAAGCAAAGGGCAGCCTCCGTCTTCCACATATAGGTATTTACTACTGGGCTAGTCACGCCAGCAAATATCTTAGATGGCTCGGGATGGAAATCTCCAGAACACAGTCCTCTTATACACCACTATGGCTCAAAATTGAATCTGACTTAATTCGACAATCTGACATGGCCTTTCCCCGTCGGCGCTTTTATTTACCAAGATTAAGTGCCTCCCTGTACAACTTCATTCTCCCCCGATTGCCCTTTCTGTCAAAGTACATTCCCAGCTTTGTACATTCCTGAAGTATGACCATTGTTCAGACTTGTCATAACCTTTAATGGGGAACCCTAATCTTAAACTTGATGGTAAAGTCCTTTCTGCCCCCTTGCTGCCACAGCTAACTGATTGTACCCTCTCTTACTTCCTGAGCAGAACAACTGGGTCCTGGTTATCTTCATCTGAGATTTTAACTAAGTCTAACATCCCTAATTCCCACATTTTTAAAATCTTCCAATTACACCATCTGTTAACAAAAACCATAGGGGTAATCCCTTCTCCGCCCACAAACCCACCTTTTAGTGGAAGATTGGTCCCTTTACCTGGCCTCCCACACGCAGTGTCCAAGATGTTTAGTGTTCTTTTTGATTGGATTTACCCAGACCATTTCAGTCCTTCAAACTACTGGGTCCCTCTTTTCCCTGAGACAATTATAAATTTGCCCGTTCTATGGCAGGGGTGTCACAGGTTCATTACACAGGACAGACTCCATTTCATGCAATTCCTTATATTGCATAATCTATATTACACACCACAAAAGTTGGCTAGATATGGTATTGCCTCTTCCTCTATTTGCATCAGATGTGCACAGGATGAAGGCAACTTGCTTTATATCTTCTGGACCTGTCCCAAAATAACCTCCTTATGGGCACTTATTAAACAAAGAACAGACCTTCTTTTAGGTCTCAATGAGTTGTTTTCCACAAAAGTTTGTCTCATGGGTGATTTCTCTGGAATCCCGGTCCTGGCCCGTAGGTTTTATATGGCCTTAATATTAATGTCAGTCAAAAAATTAGTACTGAAACATTGGAAGGAAAGTGAAGATATTTCCTACACTGAGTGGCTGAGAGAATTATTAGCTAATCTCAGAACAGAAAGATCCATAGCAAGTCTCCAGAACACCACTGCTAGATTTAACAAAATCTGGGGGCCCCTGTAAGCTCTTTATTCCCTACAATCTGCCTAATACTAAGTGTCTGACTATAAGCTCTAGTGTTACATATTTATTTACACTGTGCAAGATTTGGGGGTGGGGGGAAGGACTCACCAAGCAATCTGCTATATGCTACCTATGTTTTGCACTACTTATGGTGAATTGTCCTTCGTATGCATAAAATGTCAATAAACTTTGAATCGAAAAAAAAAGTCCCTGATTGACTGAAGGAGCAGTTGCACTTCCCAGTCAGGGCAGTCTGTAGAGCAAATTGCTTACACTCCAAGTTTGTTAATAACCCATCTAGTTTGTGTTTAGATAGATTAGCTTAAAATCTATCATTCTGTTCTCATAAAAAAGTTGATAATTTGAGTTTCAGTGCTGAACTGAAGTGATATGAATGTTTGTGAGAAATCATCTTGTCTGTATCACAGCTGTTCTTTCTCATCAAAACTCTGCATTGTTTTCTGGCTATATAACACAGGGTTGTTTAATGGATATAAAATAAATACATCATGTGTGCGTATAACTAGAAATACTATATGGCATCCTATAGTGCAGCAGCCTAGCCCAGTTGAGGCAATGGAAGTGGGTAGCAGGTGCAGCAAATACCCCACCTATGGTGGCCTAAAGGAGCATGGTGCAGCTGCCTCAACTGTGAAGGCAGGGGACCTGGGACTATAGGGCTTAGCAGAGCACAGCAGCTTTGACTGTGGAGACAGGAATAGGTGGCAACAGGGTGCATTGGCCCTGACTGTGGGGGTAGGGGACAGAGGGAAGCAGGGTGAAACACAGAAACAGAGAAATGTGAAGGCAGAAGGGGACCATCTAGTTGGCCCAATTTAGAGTAACTACCCCCTCCCTTATTTATTGCTAAGTGCTATGATGCCTTTGTATTTATCCCATGCATGTTTGAAACTTCCAACCAACCTGACCCCAACCACCTCCTGGGGGAGATTAATCCATGGGTCCACCACTCTCTCTTTGAAGATTAACTTCCTTGCATTATCCCGTATATTGCTTCCCTCAATCTTCATATCATGCCTTCTGGTTTTTGTGTAACTCCTACCCAGGAACAGGTCTTGTACCTGAGTTTTGTTAATACCTTTTTGTATTTGAAGGTCTCTATCATGTCTCCCTATCCCTCCTCTGTTTAAGAGAATACAAGTTGAGTTCCCTCAATCTGTCTTCATATGGTGTCTCATACAGCCCTTGTATCATTTTAGTTGCCCTGCGCTGAACTCTGTATAATCTATCTATGTCGTTTTTGAGATGTGGTCAACAAAACTGTACATAGAACTCTAGGTGCAGTCTCACCAGAGATCTGTAGCATGGGAGCACCACCTCCCTTTTCCTGCTGGAGATTCCCCTGCTTATGCAACCCAGCATCCTATTTGCCCTAAGTGCTGCCTTTTCACACTGTTTGCTTGTTCTTAGGTTGTTCAGAATAATCACCCCTGGTCCTTTTCCCTCTTTGTGGCCTCCGGTCTCACTCCTCCCATGAAGTATTCCTCCTCCGGGTTTCCCTTCCCCGAGTACATGACCTTGCACTTTTTCATGTTGAAATTCAGTTGCCAGATCCCAGACTATTCTTCCAGTTTCTTTAGGTCAGACTTCATCCTTTGCACCCCCGAGAGTGTCTACCCTGTTACTAGTCTTTGTGTCATCTGTGCACAATGACATTTTACCCTCTAAACCTTCAGCTACAGTACATCACTAATGAAGATGTTAAATAGGATAGGACCTAATACTAACCCCTGAGGCACCCCACTGGTCATCTCCCTTTCCTCTGATAGTGTGCCATTTACTAGTGCCCTCTTGGTTCTCCCACTCAGCCAGATATGCACCCAGTTTACTACTTTCAGACCCACTCCTAGGCTGGCTAGCTTGTTTAACAGTCTTCTGGGTGAATGGAGTCAAATGCTTTACTGAAATCTAGATAGATTACACCCACTGCTCCACCCTGGTCCACTATCTTGGACATTGAGTTGAAGAAGTCTATTAAATGTGTTTGGCACGATCTCCCAGTCATAAACCCATGTTGTCCAGGAACTAATATTGCGCTCTCCTCCAAATAGGAGATGATTCTTTCTTCGAGGAGTGCTTCCAAAATCTTGCCCACAATCCATGTGAGGTTTACCAGTCTATTGTTACCTGTGACTTCCCTACTCCCACTTTTGTGAAGAGGGACCACAGTGGCTCTTCTCCAATCCTTGGGGACAACTCCCTGTTCCAAAGATAGGTTAAAGAATTCTACCAGGGGTTCTGCCAGCTCTTCCCTCAGTTCCTTGAATATCCTGGGGTGTATTTCATCAGACCCCATTGCTTTGTTTACCTTGAGTTTCCCTAGTTCGTCTAGGACTCTTCTAGGACTCTGTCCCTTGTGAATGGTCCTGAGTCTACCTCCTAACCACAGGTGCTGTTCCCCCTAACTTGGGTCCACTACAATCTCTTTCCTTAGTCAAAAACTAGCAAAAGTAGCCTTTCAGTAACTTAACTTTTTCCCTTTCATCCTCCATATGAGCCCATTTTCTTTGCTATTCTGACTTAACCCTTCCCTTCCTTTTTCTTTCACTGTTATATCTAAAGAAAGCTGTGTCCCCCTTCCTTACCCTTTTAGCTATCCTTTCCCCTGTTGATGCCTTTGTGAGTCTGATTGTCCTTCCTGCTTCTCCTTGTATGTATCCCTGTCTTGATCAGTTTTAGTGCCTTTGTACCTTTTAAAAGCTGTCTTTTTTTTCTTGGATTTTGGCAGCCACTTCCCAAAGTGGTTTTCTCCTTCTTTTCATTTTATGTACTCACTCTTTTTAGGCACTGATTTGAGACTTCAGTTATAGTCATCTTGATCATTATCCAGTGTTCCTCTACTACCTTCCCCCACTTACTGTGCCTTGAAGGTTCTTCTTGATATGTTCCATCATTTTATTAAAGTCTGCCCTCTTAAAGTCTAGGATTTTAGTTTTGGAGTGTTTAGTTTCCCTATTTGTATTCACCTGGTACCACACTGCAGCAGCCTCAACTGTTCAACAGTTTCTGCAGGAGTAAGCAGGGTGCAGCAGCCCTGACTATGTGGAGAAGACAGTGGCCAGAGGGGTGCAGCAGCCTCAAATGGGGACAGGAGACAGGGGGCTTGTGGGACAAGAGAAAGAAGGCAGCAGAGTGCTGCTGCCTCAACTGTTGGGCAGAAGACAGGGGCATTAGGATGCCATACAGTATTTCTAGTTATACACATGTAGTACATTATATATTTTCACACAGAAACCCTCAAAGAACTGAATTTTTTGAGTTCATATAGTGCCTGTTCCTGAAATAGCAGAGCGTGGCAGGCACCTGTTTGTCATTCTGACATAAAAACAAAATTGTTCTCACATGAACCTATTTATGAAGGCTACATAAGACACACTACTTCTATGAATTAACACAATTTATATTTATTTTATATCTATTAAACAATCCTTTGTTATAGAGTCAGAAAACAATGCAGAGTTTTGATGAGAAAAAAGTGACAGCTGTGATACAGACATGGTGATTTCTCACAAACATTCATACAACTTCAAGTTCAGCACTGAAACACAAATGACCAACTTTTTATGAGAACAGAATGATAGATATTAAGCTAATCTATCTAAACACAAACAAGATGGGCTAGTAACAAACTTGGAGTGAAAACAATTAGCTCTACAGACTGTTCTGATTGGTAAGTACAACAGCTTCTACATAAATCAGGGACTTAACTGATGAAGCAGCAGGTTAGACCAAAATGATTTAATTGTTCTGCAGGCCTCACTGTTAGGGAGAGAAAAACTTCTCTGTTTTCAGTTACTGCAGAACACATTAACAAATGCTGATTTAAAGAAAATCACAAAACCAAACAGCATGACATTTTCAAGGAATACTAAGCATGACACATTGACTCGAAAGTGTTGATTAAAAATATGGAAAAAAAAACAGTTCATTTGATCTTTATACTTCACTGTGTGCTATGTGTGCTTGAGTGCAGTTATCCTGATTTGACTGTTCCAATTTGGGTTGGCCCCCTCTTAACTGCACCACCTCATTATTCTGAGATGCTGTCTTTAGTGTTTACAGCTCTTAACATGAGCATGTTTGAGGTGAGAAGGGAGGGAGGGGACATGACAGGAACATACAAATACCTCTAGAGGATAGATAAAGTGAATGACAGGGAATTGTTCAGCCTGCTTGGCAACGTAAACACCGGGGAAAACTCCATGTAGTGAGTGGAGGGTAATTGTAAGAAAGATACCAGAAAGTACTTTTATTGATGGGGTGGTAAACGGGTGAAATGGCATGCCATAGGGAGTAGTCTGTGCAGAATCAGTGGGGTGATTCAAAGGAGAGCGAAAGAGGTACATGGCCTTGGTAGAGACCACACAAGAAATGGAGGTGGAATGAGCAAGTGAACAGCTGTTATGGTTCTCTCATTCAGCATTAGTTACTGTAGGTAGAAATGAGCAGACATGATTGGCCAGTGGTCCTATACTGCTAGCAGATTCTTTGTTTCAGTTCATGGGTTAGTGGGGCTCCCACCCCATTGGTTGCCTCTTAGCCTTCACCACCCCAGCCAGAGTGTCAGCCCTTTTGCTTTACACTCATGCACCAACTCTTGGTGCTATGCCTGGCACCAGTGCCTTCTCAATGATGGGAAAGTTGCTGGAGGTAGTGCAGAGCCTTAAGTCTGCAGTGGTGGCATGGTAAACATGGGAAAAAGGGGAACAGGGTGCAAGAAATCCACTTGCCAGGGTCTCCAGGGGGTTGGGCACCCTAAGACCACACCACAATCCCTGTGCCAGTGTGTGACCCAGGGGCCTGGGCCCCTTATGGTCAAAGTGAACATCATGTCCACATTTTACCCATTGCCATTGAATGAGAGGGACTGGAAACTACCGGAATGAAATGTGTGGGCACGTATAATGGTACGCAATTTCCTGGGAATCAAGATTGACACTGTAAGTACCAGAAGACAAAGTTCACACACACTGAGGAAACTACTGAGGGCAGTAGTGAGCACAAGAAAGATTATCTTGGCACAGCTACAACAGCTGGTGTGGCACCAAGACTTTGTATGTCAGGACATACCCAGGGGGCTCACATTCCTATGGAACCAGACGAAAACCAACTTAGGGGTGCAGAAGTCTTACCTGGGTCCCTTGGTCCTTTGAATCACATTCCTGGAACATTTCAATGGCATATTGGTATGGACGGAATTAGCACTTGGTATGAAAATAAAGTGCTACAAAGACGCATCCGGGGAATAGGGTTGCAGTGGGTATTTCACATGAGCTGGCTATTTGGAACCCTAGCTCCAGCCATGGGTCTCCACTGAGATTAACAAAATTATAACTGTATTGGATTTTTTTCTCATAGTGGGGCACAATGGATTTGGGAGGGAAGGCTACAGGACAAACAGGTAGTATTCAGAGCAGACAAAATGACGATGGTACATTTGTTTAATGGGCAGATTGGGGCAAAGTGACCACTTGAGGATTTGACCAGGGTCTTCATGCTTAAATGTATGTTGCTCAATATAATTTTAAAAGCAAAACAGAACTCAGGGGACAATGAAATCGCTTGTGCCTTGCCTCGTTTTCAGTGTCATAAGTTCAAAGCCTAGGCACTGATGGCAGAGGAGCAGTCACACTTGTTGCTGCAATATCTGTGGAACCTGCTGGTTCTAGAACCTGGCAGGAAATCAGCAATTCCATTGTGCTAAGCATGAGATGGGCAAATGTACTACATAGGGCTGGAACACTATCAATGGGTCACAATTGGAAAAAAGTGGCCAGAGTGGTGACTGACCCACAAAGATCTACTTCAACAACACATCTTGGCCCCAAAAAATAGAGAGTAAGACCCCAGTAGTGGTGAGACAGAATTTAGCATGAATAGTTTGGTTAAAGCTAAAGCCACCGCCCACACTATCCAACCAGCAAAGACTCCCTTGGACCCTCAGATCCAGGTAAGCGGAGGCCCCTGACTGGGCACTCTCTCCACAGCCTGACCTACCCCACTCTCTTCTCCTCCATGGTGTGGCTGGCTCTGCTAAAGCTGCCGCCCATGCTCTTCAGCCAGCAAAGACTCCCTCAGATCCAGGCAAGTAGAGGCTCCTGTCTGGGTGCTCCCTCCACAGCCTGACCTGCCTTGCTCTCTTCTCCTCCATGGTGTGGCCATCTTTGGTAAAGCTGCTGCCTGCACTCTCCAGCCAGCAAAGACACCTTTGGATCCAGGCATGCAGAGGCCCCTGACAGGTCACTCCCTCCACAGCCTGACCCACCTAGCTCTTTTCTCCTCAATGGTGTGTCCAGGTCTGCTAAAGCCGTCCATCACACTCTCCAGCCAGCAATGACTCCCTCAGATCCAGGCAAGTGGATGCTTCTGACTGGGTTCTCCCTCCACAGCCTGACCCTCCTCATGCTCTTCTCCTCCATGGTGCAGCTGGCTCTGCTAAAGCTGCTGCCTGCACTCTTAAGCCAGCAAAGACTCCCTCGGATCCAGGCAAGCGGAGGCCCCTGAACAGGTGCTCCTTCCACAGCCTGACCTGCCTTTCTCTCTTCTCCTCCATGGTGTGGTCGGCTCTGCTAAAGCTACTGCCCATGCTCTCCAGCCAGCAAAGACTCCCTCAGATCCATAAGGTAGGACCATATTGAACAGCCAATTGAATTTCAGGGCCCTACACTGCCTGCTCCTGATTGGCCACTTCTCCCTGTTGCCTCTGTCCCATTGGCCTCACTAGAAACTGTAGCTACTGGTGGTTCTATGCTGCATTTTGCTTTTCTTTTTCACTAGGTTAAAAATAAACATTTTATTCTTTTACTTCCTGGCTAAGTGGTTAGTTACTGTATAGAGCTATTTTAGCAAATATTGTCATTTTTAGTTACTGTTTAGAACTATTTTACATTACTCGTACTGCCTGTGTAGTGTGAAAAGACCTGCCTAGCCAGGCACTGTGTCTGCACTTTTCCTTTCTTTTGCTAAATTCTCCAAAATCTCTCTATCCTGCCTACACCTCTTGCTGTTCTTGTGTCTCCTCTACTTGTCTGGCCCTCTGCCCACCTAATTTCTGCCTATATTAACTTGTACCTTCCTTCTTCCCTAGTGACTCCTCTACTCTTGAGTTACGTGATAACTGTTTGCCAATTTCCTCTCAATTTCCTTTTTTTTTTTGTCCTGTTCCCCATTAGCAGATTATAAAGATCTGCCACTAGAGGGACCTTAGTTTTTTCATTTGCAGCATGACTGTGTCATAACAGTATAGTCTTCTCTTCCCCCTAACTTATAAGAGTGGTGTGCCCATTTCCTCCGCAGGAAAGTCTTCATTATGCAATTAGTCTAGTGCAGAAAAGTCTGCATCATGCAGCTATTCTTATTTTCCTGTGTATTCATATTAGGGAATCTCCCTTACACCTCTGAACACCATCACATACTAGGTATGCTGGTGCACCCTACCTGCTTCGAGGTATCTGCATATACTAACGGCTATACCAACACCCATACACAAGAAAGAATAGCTCCGCCCCTGTAAGCTGCACCCCCTCCATTCCTGCTGCTACCCCTTTAATCCTCCCAGTACGGGTGGCTATACACTCCACCATGGCCTCATACAAATTCATTGACTGCTGCATTTCATCTACCTCCTCCCCTCACACCAAAAGGGGAACATTTAGACACCTAGAACTCCTACTAGGTGCACTCAAGAAATGATTCCTTATAGTGTTACTGCATTCTGGAAATGTGGAACTAAACCCAGGTCCCCCTTCATCCATCTTGGCACCCTCTGATCGAGAGCACCAAAAAGGTATGACCTTCCTGCACATAAACGCCTGCAGTCTTTTATGAAAACTGGACTCCATCCAAGCCTGGACTTCTCACACAGAACCAGATGTATTAGTAGTATCTGAAACCTGATTAAGAAGTTCCATCCCTGACCATGAAATTAACTTTACCACCTATAATGTGTACCGGGTGGACCGATCCACGGGGGGGGGCACAATTTATGTGAGAGACAAGTTCTTGATCACCCTCATTGATTCTATCTCTACCCACAAAGAGTTCAAAAGTATCCAAATCCTTTTGAATCACTGGTTGCTACAGACCTTCTGAGGGGAGGGGGTTGAGCTTTGGAGCTACTTACACAAACTCTCAGATGAGCAGTCCTATGAGGTAATTATCATGGGAGACCTAAATCTGGATTGCCACTCCAACCTTTCTAAACCACTAAAAGACTTCTGTGATGAGTATGGACGTTCCCAGCTCATAATGAAGACCTCCTGTCCCAACCTCAAAAATCCTGCCAATAGTACAGTTCTAGACTTAATATTAGTAAATAAGCCACATTTATTCAGTCACAGTGGTGCCTTTTTAATGATATAAGTGACCACAGCATCATAGCTTGTGTAAGGTCCATTCCTAAACCTGTATCCACCTCTACATACATATTAAAAAGAAGTCATTGGAACTTCGATTGTAATAGTTTCCTAGAGAACTTAAGTAATATCAGATGGCAGGACTTCCATCTTACTACCTCTATGGCCTCAGCCTATGAGTTGTTCCAAAAGCCTGTATTGAATGTTATAGATAAACATCCATCCTGTCAAAAATTCTAATTAAAAAAGGTCATGCCGCTGGTTTACTGCTGACCTAAAATCAGCATTACACAGTAGGGATGCCCTCTGTAAAAGGGCATGAAAAACTAAGAACCCTACAGACTGGTTTGCCTTCAGAATGATGAGGAATCAGTGTACAAAACTACAGCAGTTAGGGCAGCAAATGCCAATTATTTCCAATCACAGCTAGATGCCTCCACCAAAGATTCCACTAAGTTTTGGAAAATGTTGAGGGAAATAGAAGGGCATCATCTGGCTAACTTCCTCCCTGCCAAGATTAGTACCGGTGGCACTAGTAGCTCGAATAAGCAATGTATACGTGAGCTACTAAATAACCAATTTGCTACACCTGGGCTAGCTTTTGACACATCCACTGCTAGTAAACTTCTCTCCCAAACTGATTACCCCATCTCTGTATGTTCCCCTATTAAGGCTTCTGCTCAGGAGGCAAAGTTCTCGTTCAGCCCTATCTCCTTCAAGCAAGTTGAAGACCTCCTCCTGGGCACCACGAAAAGTGCAGGATAGGATAAATTAGAACCATACTTCCTAAAAGTGTGTTACCATGTGTTGACTGCACCCATTACACATCTTTTTAACATGTCCCTTGCTACCATGTGGAAAATAGCACATGTAGTCATGATCTTTAAGTCCGGTGATCCAAGTGATTTCCATAATTACAGACACATATATCTCCTATTCATACTATCTAAACTCCTCAAAAAACTTGGCAATACATAGATCATAAACTATTTAGACTCATTTGATAAGCTTAACCCCCTTCAGTCTGGTTTCAGAAAAAACACAGAACAATATCTGCTTTAGCCAAAGTAACAAATGACTGGCACTTGGCACTTGACTCTAAACTTCATGTAAGCACCTTATTCCTCGACCTAAGTAAGGCATTTGACACAGTAGACCATGACCTACTGCTGACCATACTACAAGGTACTGGCCTGGATGTCACTGCTGTCAAGTGGTTTACATGTTACCTTGCAGGTAGGTAACAGCAAATCAAGGCACAAGGGGATTTGTCACCACTGAAAACATTTCTTAGAGGTGTACCGCAGGGTTCAATACTAGAACTTTTACTATTAGCAATATATATTAACAATATTAATGAGGGTATCAACTAAGCAAGTGTTCACTTATTTGCTGATTATACTGTTCTCTATGTTGCCAGACCCTCCCTTGAACATGTTTGCAGTGTACTGCAGCAAGAATTCAACTTACTGCAGCAAAATCTCTTGAATCTCAAACTTTTGCTGAATGCCAAAAGCTATGATATTTTCCCTTAAACTCAGCTCGGTCAATTCCCCCTTATCAGGAGCTCAGCAGAAAATAACGTCCCTCCTAGGGGAACCAACTGAACTAGTAGACAAATTCAACTATTTAGGACTCTGGATTAATCATTAACTCTCCTATGCAGTTAACATAGAGGAACTGGCTAAAACGTTAAAGGAAAGACTACGATTTTTCTTCAGAATCAAAAACTTATTCTCACAGGAAGCAAGGCTTAGTATAATCCACATTCCTCCCCCTCCTGGACTATGCTGACCTTCTGTATGGTCATGGCCCATGCACAGTATTGGCCAAGCTTGACACCCTGTACAATAGGGCACTAAGATTCATTAGTGGTGCTCTGTACAAGACTCACCATTGCTCCCTTCATGCTCTTCTTGACTGGCAGTCCCTAAAAACCAAGAGAGTAAAAAATGTGGCAATATGGACCTACAGAGCCCTAATTTGTACGCTCTCTCAGTATATATCTAGCCTCTTAACCAGCACTGCTGAAAGTTATTCTCTCAGAAGACACTCCTACATATCACTTGACATTTCTAGATATGGGTTATCATCTATAAACCATGCCCTCCCAGCCCTATGGAACAACCTTCAAAAGTCCATGAAGCTTTCAACTATTGTTAAAATAGCAACCTTAAAAACATTACTTAGACAACACAGCAGGAACACCTGCAACCTCTACTCTTAACTTCTGACTGGTTTCTTAGCTGCATGTGCTTAGCTTGCCTCATATTGCCCCTGTGTGTCCACTCTCTAATAAACTTTAAAATACTTTTTCCAACTACTCCCCAGTTTTTCCTCCTATTCCTTCCTTTTTCACTCTTCCTCTCTATCTTAACTACCTCGACTGTTTGGAGTTTATACCTATGTTCCTTTCCTCTGATCTTCTGATAAATCCCTATTACTAATGATTGATCACACTTTATACCATAGGGAAATGTATATGTTCTCTGATGCACTTGGGCATTATACACCCTGTTTATATATAAATGTATTGTAAATATAAATTATGTGATCGTTGTTGATACCAATTTGTAATGTTGTTACTCTTTATCCTTAAGACTTTGTGTTATCTCTGCTGTTTTGTATTAGCATTGTTTTCGCTGCCCAGGTCCACTTTGTAAATGAGTTTCACTCAATGGTGTTTCAACTGGTAAAATAAAGATTGATTGACTGAAAAGCACTGGGTATAGTGGAAGAAACACAAGCCTTTACAGTTCAGAAGAAACTGAAAGATAGGAAGTGGGGGATTCAGAGGTAGCCAAACGCGAGGCACCTGATGAGTTTAAGTTTCTGATAGGCCATCTGGATGATCCTTCCGATGTCTTGTTGGTATGCTTGTGAGATCAAGATGATGCACATGGCCTTTTTGATCACCTCTTGCAGGGTCTTCTGGGTGGTGGAACTGCTAGTAAAGACAAAGTCAACTACTCGGGCCTTTGGTTGCACAGATCTGCAGTAACAGTAACCAAAGCAGGGGATTTTGTGCATCTGGGTCACAATAAAATGAATTAAGTGGGCCTGGGTGGATGGTATAAAATTCAGAATGGGGAGGGTCTGGTTTCTCTATGGGTCAATGGACTACATAGCTGATAGGATGATCAGGAGAGAAGTCTTTTTCAGGCATGGATAGACCTCAAGAAGCAAGAAAGGTGGTATTCACCCCAATAACACAAACAGTTGTAAAACTTCTCTTTCATGCAACTAGCCAAATGATGCAGTGGCCAACTTTTGGTAGATGTCCAACCATCTGGTGGAGCTGAGAGGGAGGCACAAACAGTACAGTTCTCCTAAGTGAGAAAATGTAGATTATCTCATTTAAAACATTAAGGGTCTGGGTGAGTATGTAGGCAGAAATAGATACCTTTGGGTCAGTGACTTGGGTCTGTTACTTAAATTTTTGTAACTCTTAGTCAGGGATGGGTACTTAGCTGGGAGAATATTGCAGCTATTTTGGGTTGAGTGGGTAACTACTGCCCATGAAACAGGTATCTCATTGAGGAGGAGCTGATGCAGGCCTGGGGGAGGCAGAAGATTAAAAGGGGGAGTTAGCTGTTGGCCCATTTTGGGAGAGTTCAGTGAGACAAGAGAACAGAACAGCTTGCCTAAGTCAGAAAAGGTAATTTATTTCATGTTGTTGCCATGTAAGTGAGTAGGCAGAAGTAAGCGATTTGGTGATTTGGGGTCAGTGATTTGAGGTTGTTCTTTACATTTCTGTAATGCTTAATAGTCAGAGAGGGGAACCTAGCTGAGAGAATTTGTATTTATTTATTTATATTTATTTATATATATCAGAAGTTTCACCAGGAAAGACATACTGAGATAAACAAAAGCTTATTTCTAGATGCATCCTGGGGGAGGGTGGAAGAGAAGGTCAAGAAAAAATAATGATGACAATAATTTATAGAGTACATAAGATTAAGCATTGACAAAAGAAAGCATTTTAAAAAAAATTGTACCAGATACGTTGACTTGAGTATTATCACTAGCAAAATTCATGGAAGGACCAAGACAGGGCATTTGCCCAGAGGGATAAAAGGAGGGTGCAGTACAGGGGGAGGCACTGCAGGGCAAGCTGACATTGGTAGGGGAAGTAAACAAAAGGAGGGGATAAGGCAGGTGGAAGACATAGAAGAAGAAAGAGGAGGGAGGATTAATAAACAAAAGTTAATAAAAAGAGGAGGTACATGTAACAGATGCAGTTGCAGGAGTGAGAGGAAAAGTCATGAAGAAGGGGGGGAGAGAGAGAGAGAGAGAGAGAAAGAGAGAGCATTGAGATGGGGAGGAGCAAATGGTTAGAGGGAGAGAATTCCAATGTTTGCGTAAACAGTAAGAGAAAACAGCCTGGTCAGCAAGTGATTTTCTTGGAAGGAGAGGAAAGGAATGATATAGTCATGAAAGGAATAGGAGAAAGCTGGTGGGAGGGAGAGGAGAGAGTCAATGTAAGAGGGGTGGGATGCGAGCCAGAATTTCAAAATAAAGGAGGTACATTGGGTGCAGCATGAGGAGCAGTGAAGGGTAAGAGGTTGATAGTCGAAAGCAAAGCTGCAGAAAGAGTGAAATTGGGGTTCAATCTGACAAGGGTGGACTTTATTGCACCACTGTAAACAATGTCACCGTAATCTAAAATGGGTAGCATCATTTTCTGGATAATAACGCAGTGAGCAGAAAGAGGGATGCAACCTTTATTTCTTTTTAAAGCATAGCATTTACAGTGGATTTTTATGTAGATGGTGTCCACAGGCTCCAAGAAGTTGAGGTTCCAGTCAAGCCAGACCCCAGGAACTTAAATGGGGAACATCCATGATACAGGCCCGATCTAAGGTGTGGAAGGAGGGGAGGGAGTTAAGCCACCTTGTGGGTCACCAGTGCTGATGGGGGGTTAGGGAGTCACCAATTCAAATAGATTGAGCTGTCCCCTTGAGGTAACCAGTTTCAGTTTTCACTTCATTGTTTAAACATTTAAAAAGTGTATAACAAAAAAAGTATCACACATATAGATATAGTTTGCACATCATAAAATGACAAAGCAGTACAAAGATACATTAAAAATAATTCACAAGACACACTATATCGACAGCACACTGAATATAAATCATAGGGTCTATCATCTTAAATTACATTAAGAGTTCTTCAATCAGATAGATGCTATTGTGAATTGGCAACTCTATTCAAAATAGCAGCATTATTAGAATTTAAAAAGAATGTTAACTTTTTTCCCCTACTTTCATTATGTAAACCTTCAAGATAATTACAGTATCTAACCACTTTTTACGTAAACATTTTAAATTTGGGCAATCCAATAATATATGTGCTGAGTCCTACTTACCTGGGCAAATGCCCTTACACTCTAAGCCATTTATATATGATTCCCATTTAATAAAACCAGAGGAATACCCAGCATTAATATCAAATCTTAAGTTTGCAATAATCTTATAATGAAAATTGTTCTGACAAACATACTGTATATACATTTTCCCTTGTATGTGAATTCTTTAGTATCTTGAAGTTCTTAAAGTTTTGGGAATGTGAAATTCTTTCTAAGTTATTTTGTTTAGAAATATCATGAATTCTTTCTACAGCTTCATTATAGCTCTTGCTTGAATTAGGTCCTTGGTAATTATTCGTATGTATTAAACCAGTTAATCCAATTTCTCTCAAATTCCTATCAAGTTCACCTATTAGTGTCCATCCTTCTATATGTTAAATAGTCAAACAACTTTCTATCCAGCATAAATTCAGGAGTAAATTTTAATTTCTACTCTTATCTAGCTTCACAAAATATTTGACCTGTCTCACTAAAATGTTTGATTTTATAGAAATAACACCAATTTTGGCTCTTATAAACTCAGCCGGAAAAAACTGGAGTAAATGTAGAATTAATCTAATGTACACATTTTGTATTGGTTCTAAAACAGAAACCATATAATCTTTTCACCAAACTTCAGAGCCATATAACATAGAAGAATCAATTTTAGCTCTATAAATATCAAGCAAAGCGGTACCTGAATTATTTATATATTGCTTACTAAATTCATTAATGCACCAAATAATCTGCCTACTCCATCTTTTATTTTTTCTAATGTGCATTTTCTAGATATCAGTGGAATGTAATAACATACCCAAGTAAAAATTAATATTTACTTCTTCCAAAATCACATTATTTATAGACCATTTATAATTTAGCTTCTTAGGCCTATTTATAACTACAATTTTTGATTTTTCTGTATTTATATTTAGATCCAGACTTCAGAGTGTAATAGCCAAACAGGACAAAGCTTTTTGCAACCCTTCAGTAGATTTAGAGAGGAGAAGAAGAATGTCATCTGCACAGAGGATAACATTTACCTTAAAATTTAATATCTTTGGTGCATCTGTGTCATGCTTATCATGATCTTGTACCACCTGATCAATATATAAATTAAACAAAACAGGGGCCAATAAACACCCCTGTATTACTCCCTTATCCACTTGGATGGGGGATGACAGTTTACCATCTGTAAAATACCTAATTCGGATAGTTGTATTAGTATATAATTGTTTAATTAGTGCAAAAAGCTTCTTATTTATACCCAGACTTAAAAGAATCTCCCATAGGATCCCCTCTATTTACATTATTAAATGCAGAGGTCAGATCAAGAAATGCCAGAAATAAGGGTTGATTATTTTTCCTGAATTTCCTGATCAGGTGGTCTACGATGTAGACACAGTTGACAGTAGATAAACCCTCTCTAAACCCAAACTTTCGATTACTAAGAATATTATTTTCAATTATCCATTGATTAAGCTCATGTAGCAAAATTGGACAGAAAATTTTTGCTGAAATATTCTGAAGGGCAATAGAGTGATAATTTTTTGGAAAGTGTTTATCTCCCTTTTTATGGATTGGCACTATTTCAGCTTCTTTCCGGGATTTTGGGATAATCTCTGATTGTTTAACATAATCGAATAAATGTTTAAAAATACCTTACCACCAAGTTACATCATTTTGATATAGATCTGCTGGAATGCCATCTAGGCCAGGCACCTTATTTTTATTTTGTGCAAGAATGGCATTATCAATTTCCAGTTCTGTAAAGCTATATAATTCAAATCCTCCATTTTCCTCTAATCTACCTTTAAATTCCCTCTTGTCAGACTTATTAATACCATTATTATTGTGTAAGTTAGTAAAGTGCATAACCCACTTATCTTCAGGAATAACAGCCTCTATATTCCTGAAGGGGCCTCGTTCAGCATATGTAATTAACTTCCAAATGTCCTATGAATGTTTCCCATTTATTGCTATATGCATCAGGGTCCATAATTTACCATGATAGGCAGCTTTCCTTTTTCTAATAAGTGCCCTACATTCCCCTCTCAAGAGTGGTAATGCCTTATAATAGATTAACTCTGTATTCTTTCTACATAGCATTGCTATTTTATTCAATAGACTTTTATATTTTCTACATTCATGATTATACCAAGGGTTCACTTTTAATGTCCTATCTTCTGTCCTATAAATCCAATTATTTGTTTTTGTACTGTTACTAAAAAAGAGATTCAGATTTTCAAAACATTTAATAATCTCAACATCTTCTGCTGATGTAATAGCCTCTTTTAATTTTAAAGTCACCACATCCCTTTGGAGAGTATCAATATTATTTTTTATTAAAGGGTCCCATTTTATTCTCTTTTTTATAAGTCGCATATGGTTATTGAACTCTATCTCATTTGATTTATCGTATTTTATTTCCTTTATGTCACCATATTCTATTTTGACTAACAATGGAAACTGATCTGAGAAATGTTTAGTAAGAACCTCAAAATCAGTAATTTTCGAAAAATAGGTGGTGACATCAACCAATGCAAGATCCAGGATGGAACCACCACTCCTAGTTGGAAAAGTGATTTCACCCAAATGATCAGTTTTAGAATGTCCATTTAAAATACATAAATTATTTTCCACAATAAATTACATTAACAATTTACCCGTAATATCAACCTTTCCATTCTTAGACTGCCTCACTGGTAAGTCCCCATACTAGCTTATATCTTGCAACTTCACAAGAAGATCTAATTCATTAGAGCTCCCAATATGTGCATTCCAGTGTCCCCCAAAAATTAAATGTTTATTATACATACTAAAACATTATTCATTTAAACATTTAGACAATACATACAATTGCTGCTTATATTCAAAACTAGATAAAGAAGGGGAGAGATAAACATTAAACAGAACATAGGTTTCAGACTCTCCAAATATTACTTCCAACAGAATCCAATTAAGATAGGGAGAGGTTATTGATTTAACAATACAAATTTTCTTTTGTGTGTTGATAAGAACCATCAGGTCACCTCTGCCTTTCATATTATTCTTAACTCATGAAATTGAGATTTTCTGGACGCCAGTAATTAAGAACTCTTTATCTGCTTCTAACCAGTTTTCTTGAGGTAATATACTATCATAATTCTTAATCACATCCAAGCATGACCCATCATCGGTTTTCCCATTCACACCTGCAAATATTCCAGAATAAGAATTTAATGTATGGAGTGAGTAGTGTAGTCCCTTTATTAGATGGTCTGATGGTATCTTCAACTCAATCTGAGAGAGTTAGTGTTATAGCATCAGAGGTTAGGGATAAGGCGTTCAAAGACATCACAGCAGCACAATTCATATTTTCCACAGCTGACCCTTCCTCATCAAATTCACAAGACTCTTCCAATACAATAGTAGTGTTTATTCTTTGTCCCCATTGTCTCCTTCATCTAATGATAGTATTATACCCTGGTGATGCCTTTAGTTCATATTCCATAATCTGCTGTTTCCCCTAAGTATTGTATTATGGTAGTTTGTTGTAACAAATTCCTTCCTTTTACTATACTCTTTTCATCCTTTTGACCATTGCCCACTTTTTGTTTTGTCTTTGCACTAATTGCAAAATTTCTCGTAGTAGTAGCCATATCCACTCCCAGATTCTGTATCTCATTTTGCATTTTAGCACCTGTTACCTGACTATCTGGCTTCTAAATACTAAACATACTATACCTCTGTTAGGGAGTGTTTTAGATCTATATGCAGAAGAGAGATCTTCCCACATAAACGTGGGTCTTAAAGCACTCTTAATAATGTTATAAGCTGCTACTTTAAGTGAGAATGAAGTTTCCCTTCTAGATTTTGGGAATCCTTTAAGATAAACTGTTGGTAGTTTCTCCCTCTGTGATTTATTCAGCTGGTTCATCTTCACCTTTGTAATGTCTTTTCTATTCAAAAAATCTTCCCTCTACATCCTTCTGTACCACTGTCTGGATTCCCTTTTCTTTATACTTTTTCTGTTTTTTCCTTTTTCCTTGTTTTTTACTATTCTTAATATACGGAGATTCAGTTTTTTGGCTTTGCTCCTGTAGTGCACAAATCTCCCTATACTCTCATTCTGCAATCTCCTCTGTAATTACTTTTATTGTTTTTTGCTTCATTTTTCCATGCCTATTACCCTCATCAGTTTTCTCAGCCAATATTTTGATTTATTTTCAAGTTCTTTTAACTGTTTTTTTATCTTCCAAATGCTTCATCACTGAGCCTAATGTAAAATTTTGGATTTCTGATAACTGTTTACTTAACATCATAATGGTTTGTATGTTGCAATTTACCTGAGAATCATAGTTGAGGCTATTAGTGCAATTATAACTATTCTCAGCCATATTCCCTTCAACTGAGTGCATACTAGTCTGTACATTAATCTGGGTAGTAACCTTTTCCCCAATACATTCTTCCCTTCATTTAAAAAGGGAGTTAGAATGTTCTCATAATCAGCTAAATAGTTATCCCCTATATTGCTAGATATAGTAAGGCCCTTTTCTACAGGATCAGGAACATAGGCTTCCCCTGGTGAGTTAATAGAGACCAAATTACCAGATTGACTATCTTTATAAGATTCTAGTTCCCTAATTGTTGCCATTAAATAGTCGCCAGCAAGACCTTCCTTAAATTCAGATGTTTTTTGTTTTGGGGAAGAAGTTGTAAGTACATTTTCAGACATATCAAAAAAATCAGTGATTTGTTTTGCCTTAAGTTTTCTAAGGCTTCCCAGACATTACAACTTTTTTGTTTCTCAATTTCATAGCTTCAGTAGTTGTTAATAAAGCCATAATAGCCTACTACACAGATAATCTTAAAGAGCAACAACACAAAAAGAGAAGATAAAGCAGTCACAGAACAGCTATGCAAACCCGATGCAATACAATTCAGTAACAGGATAGTTCAAATAAGTCTTAGTCTTGATTACATGTGTAACTTTCCAGGTCTTATCCAAACGTAACAATTTCTCTTTCAATAGTGGTCAAAAGCAGCCTTAGAAATTGTAAACCAAATAACATCAGCAAAAGCCTAACGCAGCAGATGGATTCCTCAATAAAGCACAAACCAGGCTGAGTAATCCTATCCAATTGTGCAATGCATGAATGAGATGCAGGGTCATTTTCTGTGAGCATCCACTCATCACCAGAGCATAAGAGAAATGAAACCAGTTAGATGCAGAGTTTCTGAGCCCCACTACCTCAAGTTTGTCAAGAAGGAGGGTGTGTGTAATTGTGTTGAAGGCTTTGGTCAGGTTGACAGAGGTGGTGGGGGTGATGGGGCCCTGATCTGATCCTGAGGGAATGAAGTAAGTAAGTCAGAAGAGAGAGGAGTAGGTGCAGTGGTGTTTACAAAAGCCAGATTGGAAGGAGGTGAAGAAGGAGGAGGAATCTAAGAAGTGGCAGGTTTGAGACAAAATGTTGTGTTCTTGCAGTTTAGCTAAACTGGGGAGCAGGGAAATAGGGTCATAGTTTCCAGGACAGGAGGAGTCACCTCCTTTAGGAAGGGGTATGACAGTGACGTATTTCCATAAGTCAGGGACAGAAGCAAGAGAAAAAGACAGGATTAGAAGGGAGGTGATTGGGATAGCAATAGCAGGGGCAGAGTGGAATAGGAGTTTGGGGGCGAGCCCATATGGACTGCATCCTTTGAGAGGAATGAGTGCCAGAGAGCCTTGAGGGAATTAGAGGGAGAGACAGGACAGATGGAAAAGGAGAGACATTGAGTGTTGGGAAGGAAGTTTGGGGAGAAGGTAAGGGGAAGGAGGAGAGAAGGGAGGAGATACAGGAGGTGAAGGAGTAGAACTCAGATGCAACAGAAAGGGAGTCAGAAATGAGGGTGTCATCCACCTTGAGGACAGAGGGGGAGGAGGACTGGGTTGGGGGGGAGAACAGGGTGTGGATGACCTTCCAAAACTTGGAGGGTTGACTAAGGTTGTTCTGGAAGGTGGAGGAAAATTACTCAGCCTTGACAAGCTTAATGGCCCTGGTACAAGCATTATGAAGGGCTTGGTAACTGTTAAGGTCAGACATGGAGCTAGAGGACTTATGAGCCTTCCAGGCAAGATCATGTGCACATAGGCAGGCCAATAATTTAGCTGAGATACACGGGCTGTGGGAACCATGAACCCTGGTTTTCCAAATTGGAGCATGCAGGTCCCAGGCTGACTTGAATTTAGCCTGAAAGTAATTGAGGGCAGAGTTGATGTTATTGGCAGAGAAAATGGGGGACTCATTAGTAGCTACCAGGTCAGCATGGAGCGAGATCAGATCCAATGAACAGAAGGATCAGATCTGGAGGATTTGGGGGGGTTTAGGACAATTAATTTTGTGCACGAAATAGACCATATGTTGGTCACCAAGATCATCAGGTAGGGTGCCTGCATCAGTAATACAATGAAGGCGAGTGGGTGAATGGTAAGCACCCAGCCCAATAAGGAATATTTGGAGGATTTATAATTGGGGTGGGTTGGATCGAGATCAGTTGAGTAGTTAAGAAGACTTGATACTTTGGCAGAGTTTCGATTGAGAAGAGGCAAGCCAATTAATATTAAAGTCTCCAAGGATGAGCAGTTCACCAGGTGAAGCATGAGTGGAGATAGAGGTAAGATGCTCCATGACAGCTGAGAGGAAATGCCTCAGCAGCATTAGATGCTAGCCACAAAGAAAGGGTCAGAGAAGGGAAGAGAGAATTTGAGAAAGGGAAGAAAATATGCAGAAGGGGAGGTGACAGAGAGGACAGGAGTGAACTGGAAGGCAGAAGCGAGGCAGACTGCAATACCACCTCCCCACTTTACATGATCCTGCTGAGTGATAGTGTACCCAGGGATGGCAATAGTGGTATCAGAGATCTTGGGGGAAAACCTAGACTCTGAGATTATTAACACATTTGCTTGTAAAGCTACAATGAGAGGTTGCAATTGATCTGTCTTAGGGAAATGGCTTCGGACATTTAAGTGAGCCACTCTCAGCACTTTGGCAAGGCAAGTGGTGGCGGGAGTTTGAAGGGCTGGGATTATTCTTGAAATAACCTGCCATGGGGAGCAGCAGTGATATGATGAGCTTAATGGAGTCAGAGATGCATTTGCATGGTGTGTGAGGAAAAGAGAGGAGGGTGATGATTGTCAAAAGTGTTGGGAAGAATAGATCTAAGGACCTCAAGGAGGAGCCAAGAGGAGGAGGATGAGGGGAGGAGGGAGCAACCAGAGAGGCAAGGGAAATGGGAGGGGGGATGAACTGCAGGAAGAGGGTAAGGTAGGAAGGGGGAGAGGGGAGGGAAATGGAGGGGGGATAAGGAAAACAGGCAGGAGGGAGAAAGGCAGGGAAAACAGGAGGTGAAGGAAGGAGAGGGTGAAAAGCACCACACCAGATGGTAGGAGGCTAAGGGATTAGAACAAGATATAGAATATGAGGGGGAGAGGAGTGGTGATTGAGTAGGCAGGAAGAACAGTTGTAAGGGACAAGTAGAACAGGACCAGCCCAGTGATAAAGAGGTAATGATACCAATAATGGTGCCTATCCATGAAGATGCGCAAAGTACATGGACACAGGTAGTATCTGCAGTGGGTGGCTACGCGGTGCACAAGACACCGTCATTATGCAGCATGCACCAACATCATGACATGGTGTGCACACCTGGGGAGCGTGACTGCATGGACTGCATAGTGTGGTGCAAACCCCTCAAAGGCAGGACCAGGTTAAACAGGACCGCCCCTTGACCCCAACATTTATGGTCAAATTAAATAACCAACGTAGTGGCATGGAAGTGAATGCCGCACAGCACATCTTGAAGGAGACAATGACAAATCCACTTGGTGGTGTGGAGGGAGGACCCCCACAACTGGGACAGGAGGAATGGACAGCAGGGCATGGCAAGCTGTGCAACAGCCATGTCCGCACACACTGTGGGCCAAGACCAAGAGCCCCCAATTTCTCCGGGGGCCAGATCACAAGTAATGGTAAGTGACATCTGCCATCACTATGCTGTCTGTAAGGGGTGCAGGCACTGTCCACTACTCCTGAGGTCAAGGTCAGGCTGTGGCTTGACATTCTGGCCAGTGTAAATGCTGCCAGGCTGGAGGCATGGACCCTGACCACCATAAAGCACAAGTGGCGGGACCTGCATGCCGCAGTCAAGTAAAAGATGGCTATCGGCATGCAGGCATGTCTGAGCACAGGGGGAGTTTCCACAAGCAGTAGCACACAGCTCACACCACTGGAGATGATGGTGGCAGAGATGCTGACTGAAGTAGCAATCCATGGAGTGGTGGTCAGGGTTGACAGCATGGAAGGTAGGACCCACTGAATGGGAGGGATGTACATGGGGGCCACGCCCCATGCATGTATTGATGATGATGCCTTGTACCCACAAAGCCAGCACAGCACAGTCATCAGCAGTGGTAACCCCTCAGCCAACATCCACAGCAGTGTCCCAGCCAGCACAGGGGAGCAGATGCCAGCAGCAGGATGCCTCAGGTAGGCACACATCACAAAGGCACCACTGGGGGGGGCATGGCACTGCCAAACAGTGTACTAAAATGTGACTCTCATATCAACAGGCACATAGGCAGAGACCCAGCTGGACAGCAACACCAATTGGGAGAGCATGGCAGCACAGCAGGACAACGACACCATGTCGGGGTGCAATGCTCCACACAGGGAGGTTTCCTGGCAATAACATGGATTGGCCCCCCTGCACCTGGTACAGTGACACTCGATGTGTCCAGTGGACCATGCTGCACTAGCAGAACAACCCCAACACCCATGGGACGTGGAACTGGTGAGGAACCAACACAATCATGCCAAGATGACAGTGGGGACGAGGGGACCTTGTCATGGCTGCCCAAATGCAGCAGAGCTGGGCATGCACAGGCCTATATGGAGGCTCAGTATCGTGTGTTCAAGCAGTTTGAGTGGTACTAGGTGGAGGCACAGCACAAGAACATGTCTGCCATCGTTGCCTGATGGTAGAGGCCAGAGGCATGCGTGGCAGCATAGACCATTGTGCTGATGCACTGGAGCAGATTCTGCAGCACCTACAGGGCTCCCCTGTACAGTCAAGCCTCTTGGCACACACACCCTGGACACAGTGGTGATGGGTGTGCAGAGTTCCCCCCTGCTGGTCCCTGACATGGACCGGGCAGCACTGCAGCTCCCACGGGACATCCCACCAGTGTGTGTGCCTCTGCATGCTGATGGTGATGCAGATACAGGGGCGCACGGCTCACAGGCATCCAAATTGGAGGATGGGGCCACACAGGAGGACACAGCAGGGGACCACAGCAACCAGGATATGCCCAGTAGGTATTCAATGGATGTCTTGACCACCGACCTATCACAGGGCAGACGATGGCCACGCAGTGCGACATGTCCCATGCCATGAGCAGGAATACTGGCACAAGGACCTTAACATGACTCTAGAGAAAGCATGATTCCCCCCACCGACTATCACCACCATGACAGCCAGGCAGGCACACTGGCTGGCACCACGGCAGTGGCCCATTGGGTCGCACATGGATCAGGAGGACCATGCCACATATGGACACCCCAAAAATGCAGCACATAAAAGCACCCCATGTGCCACTCGCCACACCACATGAACTAGCACACACCACCACATAGCACAGTGACATGTACCACACATGCCATCACCCCCCCATGGCAGCACAGGGCACTCAGCACTGGACAGGAGCACAGTACACATTGCTGGCCTGTACTGCACAGCAGCCACACCGCTGGTGCCCACACACCTTGAATGCTGCACCACAGCCTGTGATGGGGAACGGTCATGCGCACACACCCCAGACCACCGTCACAGGACACAAGGGGCCATCACACAGTGGCAGTGGGGTAAGGACACCATGGCAAACCCCCCCCCCGACACAGGTGCACTCAATATGTGGTTGCATCATTGTGCACCCACATTGTGCGTGAACAGGGATACACACAGCATACTCCCAGTGGCCATATTGCCCTAGGCTACCCATGCCTTCCAGCACTGCACGGTCTGTGTCACCCAGTAGGACACATGGGTCACCATGCCGGGTGGCCGTGCTGGTGACAGGCATTACCATTGGAATGTCCCCTCAATCAGTGCCTGCCTGGCTGCACAACCATCCATGGTCCACTGATCACAACACCAAACCTCCTCAGCAACGTCATCAAGTGGCACAGTGGGTGGCAGGTGTAACAGGGACACGTTGGCATGCTTTGCCATATTATGTAGCATGGTGCATGTTGTGAACACCCAGCAGGTGCAGGATGGGACCAGCATGATCGTTACTCCAATAAGAACCGCATCTTCAGTAGGCCTATTGTCCTCTCCAGGATGCCCCACATCCTCCTGAGGGATGTGTTGTATGCCTCCTCCACAGGTGTGCTTGGGGGAAGGATCAGCATCATCAGGTATGGGCCAAGGAGGTACCTGCTGTTGCCTGCAGGGTGGGAGAACATGTGGTCAGTACAGTGTACTGCTACACATGTGGTGGGTGTCATGTGCATTTAACACTGCCATACTCACCTAGCAGACAGTCATCCAGCCATCCTATATGCAGCACGGCATGAAGTCTGGAGGTGTCCAGTATGTAGGAGTAATGTGTTGAGCCAGGGAACATATCAGATATGTTGGCAAGTATGCTATTCAAGTCACACACCACCTGACAATTGATGCTGCGGAAGTCGTTCCTGTTCTGGTATACTTCCTCATTCACTGACCATGCCAGTATAGCTATGTGCATGCCATCTATCACCTCACACACATTGGGCATGCCATGCATGCCATAAAACATGTGTTTAGTGGCATGCACCTCATCCATCAGAATAGGGAACCTGATGTGCTCCCCCATGTAGGCCACAAGGACATCGGTCACCTGTGCCCCAGCAAAGGACAATGACAACTGCCACATGCCCATGGTGTCACCTGTCACATGCTGGAATGATCCACTTGCATAATAGGCATGGGCGCTCAGCACCTTCACCTCTACTGACATGACCTGGAAACACTGTGTCCTCGGGCACACCTCATCATGGACAATGTCGCATATCTGGGTGACAGTGGCCCATGGGAAGCAGAATCACTCCAGGAAGTGTGTGTCCCCCATGTAGCAGTGTCAACCCATGGATGAAATACCTGGGGCCGCAGCCCTCACCTTCTTTGCCATTCCACCTGTTCCGCTATCAAGTGCACATGCAGTAGTGCTCCGTGACACATCCTCCCCTCCCATGTTTGCTTCCTGCAGGCCTATGCAGCACACACACACACACACACCTTTATCCCATGTTCTTTGAGTCTGCTGCCCCTTTAAGTGGATGTTGCCCCTGCCAGTATCACACCACCCTCACATGTGCAGGTGACACTTGCTGCATGTGTCGACACTGCTGTGCAGGCTATATTTCTGCAGTGACATTACTCGCAATGGCAGCATACACTGTGGGCTACTTCTGTCATTTCCCCCTGAGGCTGTGGTGAGTCTCAGAGGATAATTTCATGGACAACTGAGGGATGGGTGTCCTGTGGCATGTCACAGAGCATGACATGGTAATTGGTGCACAGTAGGTTGTGGCTGTGGGCCACAGTGTGTGTTGACAGTTGGGCATGTCACTGATGTGTTGCTGTCTTGCCTCCCACAGGACCAGCAGGGCAGGTTGATGAGGCTGGGGTTTAACTGCCTGGAGCAGCTGGATGGGGTGGTGTGCTACATCTGCACACCACCCCGGTGCAGGAGGAGATGGCAACTACCCTTCATGGAATAAATCAACCTGCGCATGCACACCCCAGAGCTGCATTATGAGGACAGTGATGACAGCGTGTGGCAGGTGGTCATGACTTTAGTGGTAGGTGCAGCAGTACAGGCCAGGGGCACTGTGCCCTTGATCAGGTGGGGTGGGAGGCATGCATCTGGACAGTGCACCGATGATGTTCCCCTTTGCCTACAAAGAGCCTGTGGGCCAGATGATGCTTTGCTTTGTGGGCATCCACAGGGAGGATTTGGATGAGTCACACTAGGACAGCAGCAGCTCCAGTGACTAGTGGCCTGTGATCCATGTCTGTTGCCATGTCTCTCTTGGCACTGGTGTGTGGACATGATGGGGGGAGGCTGGGTGCACCATGATGTGTGCCCCCATTCTCTGGCTATGCTGCCATGCAGTGTTTACTGTTTGTTCTTGTTTTTTGTGCTGTGGTCTGTGTCCTGCTGTCTGAGAATAAAGCTGATTGTCACAACCCCAGTGTCTTTACTGTGTTATGGGTGGTGGGTGGCTACAGGGGGGCCATGGCCTGGCACACACTTGGCATATTCCGGGGCCATGGCAGGTGGGGCATGCAGGCCCAGGGGCATGTATTCCATACCCATACATCCTGTGTGGTGGGAACACACTGCACGTTTGCATGGGGTACCCTTGATGGCACGCCTACTATGGCCATCAGGCCACCTGCAGTCACTGGTGTAGCCATGCTGCATTGCATGCTGTGTGGGTCATTGTTCAGGGCCAGCACCCTTCAAACCAGCCATGTCCACACCACTTATTGCATGAACGCCCCATCCCATGAGGGCACACATGTGCAATCTGTCGCATGTGCGGCCAGTGCCCTCTGGTGTGTTTGGGGTTTGGGCGGGGTGATCCCACCACTGACCACTCTGTTACAGGGCCTCCATGTCCATTTTATGCCTGGCAGCATGTGGCTGTGTATGGTTACGCAGCCCTCACCCTGGCGTAGCTATTCAGATGGGCTTCCACACACCTGCACATAGCACATGTCATCGTACATTCGCATAGGTGCCCCCTGTGCAGGCAGTTACATGGCCACACCCCTGCAGATGTGCAGCATGTTTGACCACAGTGCTTTCTGTGTGTGGCCTCTGTGGGATGCTATGCACCCTTCGTGCATGGCCCCATTCCAGGTCTTGCATGTTGGTACCACGTAGCCACCTACACACCCGCGCTATGCACATCTGCACACCCCACTGTGGCATCGTGCATAGTGCTCATAGAGAGTCAGTGTAACTGATGGATGTAAGGTAGAAGCAGAAGTTAAGGGGACCCAAGGTGGGAGTTTAAACAATAAGCAAAAGGTAGGGGGGAAGAAAGGAAGAAGAAGGTGAGTAATATTAGAGAACTAGCACAGAGGAAAAGAGGAGGGGAACAAAAATGAAAAATATTGGGACCCAAAAGGAAATATGAGCAACTGCTGAGAAAGAGAGAGTGAGCAGTAAGAGGAAAGGGACGGTGGGAAAAGCAGTCAAGGGATAGACATTAGGTCAGCAGAAAGGGCATTGAGATTGAGGAGCAGAAGGAAGAGACAAAGTAGGGGTCAGAGAGACAGGTGCACAGAAAACAGAGGGTGGAAGTTTGTTTGCTTGTTTGTTTGTTAAAAGTTTAGTTTTATTCAGGGTACAATTGTTGGGCAAAAAATTGCCCATTTACAACAATGTCCTGTGTTATAAATATAAACATACAAAATAAAAACAAAGGGTGGAAGTAAGTAAGAAGCAAACAAGATCACAAGGGGGTTGCAATAAATTAAGAAAGCAAATAATGAATATATAGGCAGAACCAACTTTACGGCAAATAACAATACATAACCAGGCATGCAAGAATAAATAGGCACACAGATGTAAGGCTACAAACATAAGCATGCAGTAAGATAAATAATGCAGCCACAATCAAAACTTTAGGTAATACAATATATGTGAGCCTGAGCTGATTAAAACAAGGCACTAACGATTAAATCTATAGTGAGAACTGTTGTTGAAATGGATAGCAATAATTTAAACAATCATTACTGACATATAGGTGGAACCACAATTAACACTAGGCAATACAATAAATATATATGTTAAGCAAGGTTCAAATAAGGCAGTAACTGCTTTAAGGAGAGCAAACAAGATTAAATAGGCAGTAGAATATAACAGCAAGAACAGGAGTAAAGTGGCCAGCTGACTGACTGACAGTCGGCTGACTCTGACAGCCTCAAGGCAGACAAAGTCCTTAGCGGGTATGGTCCTTAGCATAGATGGGTCACTGTGCAGACAGGCAGCTTGGACAAAGCTACCCTAAATGCTAAACCAGAGACCCTGATTGGTTGCTCAGGGGACGATGCCCTCACTGGCAGAACAGGATCCAATTGGCTGATTGTGAGCTAAGAGCAAAGTCCAAGAAGATCAGGAAGCTAGAATGTCAGAAGTCCCAACGAGCTGTGACAATGTCTCCCAAACCAGCTAAGCAGTCCACAGCAGGAGCCCACTCACTCCATAGCAGTATACCGTTCCCACAGTGACGAAAACACAATGAAGACCATCACGACAACAAATTCAACAGTTTGCTGTGATAGTCTGTTGGTTTCCCGATGCTGTTGTCTCTGGGGAAATGCCCCATTCGCCGAACCAACTCCAACTTGGAGTTGGTTATCTAAAGTGTGGGGGTACACTTTTGCACAGCAATGGAACAATGCCAGTTGGCACTGTTGTACCATCGGCACAATTTGTCTCACTGTGGCATAGAGGAACCCTTCAGAGCAGTCCAAGCCCTGAATGCAGCACAGTTCATTTATGAATGAATGAGTATTGCACTCTGTTGTGGGTTGAGTGGTTAATTAGAAGCTGTATAGCAGGTGTCACTTTGGGGGAGGAACTGCAGCAGTCTTAGAGGATACAGGAGATTAAAAGGGGGGAGTTAGCTACGGGCATCATTCTGGGAGAGTTGAGAGGAAGGAGAGAACAGAACAGCTTGTTTAAATCAGAAAAGGTAATTTACTTAATTTAATATTTAAAGGAGTTGTGTAAGTTTGTAGTCAGAAGTAGATGTTTCTGAGTCAGTGTTTTGGGTCTGTTCCTTAAATTTCTGTAACACTTAGTAGTCAGAGAGGGAATCTAGCTGTGAGAATATTGCAGTCTCTTTTAGTTGAAGTGGTTAATTTAAACCTGTGAAACCAATGTCTAATTGGGGAAGAAGCTGAAAGAGGAGAGGGAGACAGGAGATTTAAGACCCACCCTGTGAGCATTCCACTGCATGGCATCCCACTGTGTGAGTGTCTCAGAGTAGGAGTGTGGCATCTCCATAAAGGGCATGTTCAGGTGAGTCTGTAGTTCTACAAGAGACTCTGGGATAGGCATCAGATAGCTCATTGTGAAAATAGTATAGCAGTCTGTGTAATGGATCCTGGGGATACCCTTTCTGGGGAAGCCGAGCATAGCAATTTGTGAGGGTGTAACTGTGCAGCAGCATAATGTGTAATTCTGTAAATAGTCACCCACCATATATACAGTAGGGTGTTTTAAACAGTAGCTAAAGAAGAGTCTGGCAGGTAGAAGACGGTAAAGTTAGGGTGTTACTGAATTTAGGGTAGGAGTCAAATAGGTATTGTGTGAAGGGAAATGACAGACAGTAAGGAGTTTAGGTACAGTGGGGTGATACTCAGCCATAGGGAAAGTAGGGCACTCATATCCTGGGCTATGCTCTGAAGGAGGGGACACTGCCCCATATGCAGGAAATGTGTGGTGCTCCACACACAGATGGATGCAGCGAGTGAGGAGATATTAGTGCTGTATCACCAGCTGTGCTGATACCCACAGCACACCCCACGTCTCCACTTCCCCAGATGCCCATTGGCCTGGGAGGCTGAAATGTGATGGGGAGGGGAAGGTATGATAGGGGCAGTCACAAGGAATTCATCCAAGCTCACCAAATCCTGACAGCAAATCACTTTGCACCACTGGTGGAGGCACGGATATCTGTCTCCTTCAGGGGGGTGGATCAGAACCATTTGGGATGGGTGAACAAGAAGACTTGGTGGCGCCCAGTGGTGAAAACAGGAGGAGGCTGTAAGGAGTATCCCAGTAATAGGGGGTTATAAGATAAGAGGGGTAGAGAAGTTGGATAGAGGGGAGAAGGGGAGATGGGTAGTCAGATGCCTTTCAGGTGCTTCAGCAATCCTGGACATGGATAGGATAGGGAGGATGGTAGAGAGAGGGGAAGGGAAGTTTGGTATGCTGGTATATTTGGGTACCAACAATCTGGGGAACCAGCCTACTGAGACAATGAAGCACAACATTTAAGGAAGGGGGACAGACTGAAGCTGACAGACTGAAGCCACACTCAACTTCCCTGGCCTCTTACAAGATCAACCCAGTGTGAGTAGGAGAAGGTGTAGACTGAGGAAGCAGGAGACCAATGAGTTTAATGGTGCTTGAAGGGATAATCTCAGGAGAAGTAATACCATTTACTTGGAGACTGGGGAGCTTTTGAGACAGGAAGCTCTTAAATGAGATAGGAAATGAATTTTGCATAGTTAACTGTCATTCCATCATCCGTTCCATGCCAGTTTTGTATTCTGATATGCTTTGATGATTTTTTCTGATAAATAAATTATCTACTTTTGGAGTGTCCTCAGATCTGCATAGAGTTCTGCTTGCCTCACCATCTACTGCTATTTCTTTTCATATTTCTAAGAAATTATGTGACATCAATAACTCCCATTTCATGCTATTCATCTCAATGGCCTGAAATGGTGTTATAGTGTATGGTGGAACGTTGTTGTTCACTAAATTCAAGCAAAAGCTAAGCTTGTTGTACCATCAATGTGATGTCTTGGTGCTGTTGTACCATCATTAGTATGTCACATCAATGGTACAACAGCTTGTAATGTATTTGAACATGCACGACTGTCACATCCCAGCTCTTCAAAAGGCCATGGCAGTGAAATCAGTTGTCGAAAGATGAAAAAGGAATTTTTTAATGTCTTTTTTCTGTACTACAGGTACTTTGATTTTCCACTAGTTGCAAGGGCCACTTTGACTTCTCCATACCTTAATCACTGGTGGCACTTCCAACTGATACACAGACCTCAAGTTACTGGTGGCACTTCAAACTGGAACACAGTGCTTCTCTGAATAGTGTTGACTTTGGAGTCACACACATAACTCGCATCACACATACTGCATCTGTAAGTATTCTGAAATCCTTTTTTTTCAGTTTGTTTCTTTATTTATACTGTAGGGTCTCAAAAGCATTGTTCACTGTTAGCTGGTGCCAACGCACTAAACAAGACAATGGATGGGCATCAGTTAACAACAAGGCTGAATTCACTTCTCAAGGTTTCCATAACAATGGTAAACCTCTTGAGTTTCACTCTCGAGGTTTATCAAGTTGTCATGGCAACCTCTCAAAGTGAATACAGCCTTGTTGTTAACTGATGCCCATCTATTATCCTCTATATTGATATAATTGAATGTTCAGGCAGTATGAAAAGAGAGAATAGCAACTTCTAACAAAATTTATATTTATTAGTTTAACAAAAAAGGTCAAAAACATATCACAGTACTGGGTAGATGATAAAAGAACAACTTAAAATCATCCATGAGGTGTAAAAATTATTTCCTATCACCATTAAAGTGTGGCAGCCTTTGTCTAACAAGAGAGGGGGGCCTAATGTCTGTTGGCAGATGTTTGATGTCTACAATACATTAGTGGATATTTTTAGTCTGAGTGGGTGCTACTGAGTCTGGGAAAACCTCTGAGGACAGAGGACAAAACAAAAAACCTAGTTAGGACTCTACCAGAAATACTTCTCCAAGCCAAGCTGCTTTCTCATATCATAATCTTAAGTTATGGTCCTCCCTTCCCCTATCTCTATGCTCAGCTTCATCCCTCTCCTCCCTCTGGTCCCTCCTCTATCCCTCCTGCAACTTGTTCTGACATTTGACCAATGTGGTTCCCTCTTTCCCTCACTGTTGGTCTAGCCCCTATGCCCTCTTCCTTGCTGTGTGCAGTTTGCTTCCCCCAGCCCTGGTCTGTGTGGCTTTGAACTGTTCCTCTTCACTGACTCAGTTCAGTAATGTTTAACTCCTGTAATTACCTTAATACACTGGCACTGTTAAATCCAGCACCTTCATAGGCTTGGTGGCATTATGTTGCTAATTTCTGGGTTGCTCCCAGTACTTTATTTGCAGTTGTGCAGTATCACAGCCCACTTCTGTAGTGAATCCCTCCAGTGACAGGGATCAGGGATACCCTTTCTCAATTCTTTTAGCACGCTCGCTGTTTCACAACTGAACATATGCCAGAGGATCCCAGGGCTTCCTCTCTCCATGTGAGGGGGTGCAAATACAGTCTCAAGTCTGCATTCCTGGGGCAGAACCCTCTTGGCCACTGCACAATGAACCAGAAAACCACAGGTGTGTATGGGCTTCAGGGGGCCCTATACACCCTCTTATGTGTCTTTTCCCTGAAATGCAGAGATCGGTTCAGACCCCTACAGACTCCCCCTGAGACCTTTTGTATTTCCTCACCTCCTTTCATACATAGAGCCCCTAGTGGTTCTTTCCTTTGGTAGTGTTTGGCCCTTAAGCAATCACACAGGTGTAGCATAATGTAAACAACCTTCCCCAAGGCAACACACACAAAAGACTCTGGCAGATGTATCTTAAAAGTAAGCCAAAAGCTTTACTAATTAATTAATAAATGCAGTAAATAACATAAAGACAAATAATTTTAGACATTGGTTACAGGATATGGAAAATAAAATGAAAGTATACAAAAAACACTAAACGTTGAGAATTCCAGTTTGAAAATTCAACACAAGTCCTTAGTTGCTGAAATTGAAGTGCAAAATGTTCTCAAAAGTGGCAGCTGATGTCTTGATTCTTGGTCCAGGTGAAGTCTTGAGAGGAAATTGCCTCTACTGTCTAAGCAGACAGGGTTCCCAATGAAAAAAAGGCTCAGATGCAGTCTTGCACCCTTGTTTTTTGTGTTTCTCAAGGGGCAGGTCCAGTAAATATCCAATTGTTCTGCAATTGGTTAGCATTCCATCTCCTTGGCTACACAATCAATCAAATTTTAGTATTTTATTACAAAACAACAAATGTGCATTTCTAAATATGAGAGAACAAAGGCTTAGAGGTTAGCTAGTCTAAATTGGAATTTTAGGAAACCATCCAGCCTCCCCCCCTTGAACCCTTGAAATGGCTGTAATTAAGCTACACTCAGTATAGCCATTTACTTAAATGGTAGTCCATTCAGCTGTAACAAGATTAAGTCAGTTTAGACCTCTCAAAATAAAAGGGGTCCAAACATCACAGCTCCTCTAGAGGTTCTGGCCTTTACACAAACAAATTGGGCTACCTGGCTTCCCAGCTATGCTTAACTATTCTTTTGCCTCCTTCTAAATGATTTAAACACCAATCCCTGACTAACAGCAAACAGCTTCTCTGCCTTGTAACAATAAATTACATCATTTTTTGGGGCCCATGGCTTTTCTTCATACCCATGATCCCTTGCAAGTCACACTGGGCCACCATGGAGGTCTGAGTTGCATTATTCCCATAAAATACCATGAAATATGATTAAAACAATAAGGTATGGCCTTATCTTGCCACATGCAGTACCTCAATACACTGTTTTATGTCACTGTGTTGTATTAGAGCTATTCCTTGTACAAAGTAGCTGCAGAACTGTTACATATTTTACTACTTTTTAGGAGCCAGTAGCATAGTTGTAAATGCATATTGTTGTCTTGCGTACTCTCTTTTTGCATTTAGTCAAGTTCAAAGGTATATTCAGTGTGAGTGATTTGGATGCATGATGTCATTCATGATGTCAGTGATAGGGCTTTTAGATCTTGGCATAGGGTTTCAAGCCTACAGAAACCTGGGTTCATTCCCCAGTGTGGAACTTTTCTTTACTTTCTCACTACAGTGGATGTAGTATGAGATAAACTGCTTGGTGTTATTTCTTATGTTAGTGATATATTTTCAGCAAAGTTTGAAGTTCTATATTGCTCATAACATAAAACGTTTCACCTCAGACTTTAAAGTTTAAATACAGCTTGGAAAACACTACTTCAAATTGACAGACTGTTAACAGTCACTGCAGCTGTGCAGGGGAAGTCTCCACTTACTGCTTGATGTCCTTTTACATAGCATGCATCTTCTACATAGGAAGCTTAGTACTGTGACAGAGTTACAGACTATCAAACAGAATAAAGTAGGGGACTTGTATTCAAACTCCAGAGTCTAAAATTTGTTTCTTTCTCATTAAAATATTAGCATATAAGAAAATATTAAATGTCATTGCTTATGATACCAATAGATTTTCAGCAAGGTTTGCAGTTCTATATTGCTGATAATGTGAAAACTTCCAGCACAGACTTTGAGGTTAAGATGAAACTTTGGAAACACTAACTTAAATAGACAGACTGTTAATTACAAATAGCCACCACAGCTGTGTGAGGGGTCTGTACTCACTGCTAGATGTCCCTTACCACAGCATGCTTTCCCTGTAGAGGAAATGTATTACAGCAATTTAGCTACAGGCTACCAAGTAGTAGAGAGTCAGGGGCCTGGGTTTGATCCCCAGAGTGGGACATTTATTCTTTCTTACTGCAATTTATGTAGTATGAGAGAAACTGTCAGATGTCACTGCTGATGTTAATGATACATTTTAGACAGGTTTAACATTCTACACTGATGATAACTTGAGAGGTTCCAGCTCAGATTCTGAGGTTTAAATGCAACTTAGGAAACATTGCTTCAAACAGGCAGACCACTAACTACGTACATCCACTGCAACTACTATAATTAGTGGGGGCCTGCACTCACTGCTGAATGTCCTTTGCCACAACATGCATGTCCTGTATAGGAAGCATTGTACAACAGTAAAACAACAGGCTTCCAAGCAGTAGAGGGAAAGGGGTCCTGAACTTGATCCCCAGAGTGGATTTTTTTTTCTTTCTCACTACAATTTATGTTGTATGAGAGAAATTTCTAGATGTCTTTGCTGATGGTAACAACACGGTTTCAGCAAGGTTTGAAGTTCTGTATTGTTGATAACTTGAAAAGTTCTAGCTCAGACTTTGATGTTTGAATGCAGCTTGGTAAACACTACTTCAAATAGACAGACTATTAATTGTCAACATCCACTATTGCTGTGTTGGGGGTGTCCACACTCACTGCTTGATGTCCTTTGCCACAGCATGTGTCTTTTGCATAGTAAACTTCATAGTATTAGATCAGTGGTAGAGTTACAGACTATCAAGCAAAAGAAGCAGGGAGCCTAGGTCTGATCCCCAGAGTGTAACATTTATTTTATTGCTCTCTACCAATTTATGTTCTATGAGAGAAATTGTTAGATATTATTGCTGATGGTAACAATAGACTTTCAGCAAGGTTTGAAGTTCGGTATTGATAATAACCTGAAAACTTCCAGATTAGCTTTTGATGTTTAAATGTAACTTCAGAAACAATACTTTTAATAGACAGACTGTTGATTATGAACATCCACCACAGCCATGTTGGGGGTGGGGGGTGCAGTCTGCACTCAAGGCTTGATGTCCCATATGATAGCATACTTTTCCTAAATAGGAAACATAGTATAGCAGTACAGAACCAAGCAACCAGGCAATATAGAGTTAAGGACCTGGGTTTGATCCCCAGAGTGGGACTTTTTTTCTTTCCCACTGCAATTCATGTAATATAAGACAAACTGTTAGATGTTATTGCAGATGACACAGATATACTTTTAGCTGGTTTGACATTATATATTGCTAATAACATGAAAAGTTCCAGCTCAGACTTTGAGGTTTAGAAGCCACTTAGGAAACATTACTTTAAATAAACAGACTGTTCCTTATAAACATTCACTGCAGTTGTTGGAGGGTCTGCACTCACTGCTGGATGGGCTGCATGCTATGTGAGCTGAGGAGGAGCTGCAGGAGCAGGGTTGAGTTTATGCTTGATTTTTAATATGAACAGGTATGCCACTGTTGCCTGAAACTTAACCTTACCAGACTTTCTTGTGCCTGCTGTCTTGTTACTGTGTCCTCCCTTGTTTTTCTTTTCCTCTCTTTTAAGAGGAAGGTGTCTAAAAACAATGGAATGGCTGAAAATGGTGAAGCCAGCTGGACAGGAGAGAAGGTGGAAAGCTCTTTGGGCGAGCAAGTGACATTGGGGAGATACCACATATGGGCCACTGAAAACCTTGCTGCAATTTTTCTTAGAAGTGGCAGGCCGGGGGTTTGAAAAAGGCTCAAAAAGCTGAAATAATATGCATATGAAGAGGATGTTTTTGATAGAATTCCAGAGAAGGACAACCCCCTGGATTGTATCATGTTAATCTAGAAGATATAGACTAAATAGCACACTGCGTACAAACAGTGTGGACCACTCAAGCTGCTACAATTTGGAACTGTTTGGCTTGATATCTTGATTTTTTGTATTGAAAGTTTTGTTAATGGCTTTTTGGAGGGACTGAAAGTAGGAGGGTAGTGGAGGTATGGTGGGTGTATGGGGTGTGAGTGTGTTTGACTGTATCTTGATTGTTTCTGTTTTTTCTCAACTGCCTCTTTAACTCTTCAGTGGGATTACAGCTGTATAGAATGACATATAATGATATATAGATGTTTTGAGGGATCATATATATGGAGTATTATGGTCCATGGTTAGATAAAGGTTAAATTTTGCATGCTTCCAGACATTTAGGTGATATGATTGGGTGGGCAGGGTGCTTTAGAGAGCATGCACTGGTGTCTTGCTTCTGATTTAAGCCTGCAGTACCATATGTAGAGGCAAACAGAGGTGAGACATTTCAGACGTGCGGTTCAGTGTATTCATTTTTCTATTCAGTCTGGCTAATTTAATCTGATTTCAAGTGATATGAGTTAAGTTTAGTCCACTATAGTTGGTTTGCTCTCAGCAAATGAATATTAAAACAAGCATTAAAACAGAGAGCAGTGAGAGGCAGAATTAATTTTAACCAGCTGGTATTGGTAACTTTAGCAGAAAAACTACTAAAAAATGTTGGTGGTGTGCTTTTGTACACTGCTGATTTAGTACAGTTGAGCATTGTGACTAGTGAATTTGTGCCACCCACACTCATATCTGTGACCAGCAATTTGCGATTTGATTCTTTTTGTCTCAACCTGCTTTAGGCTGCTTTTCCTTACCTTGTCTCCATTTTCCTGAGTGTCTCTGATGGTGAGGGTTCTGGAAGAGATAGAGGAGGACACAGTGGTAATAAGTGAATGGAAAAGTAAGTACATTCTGATTGAGGAGGTTGAACATTGTTAAAACTGTTAGATTGTTAAATTAAAATAAGATTGAGACAAGAATAATTCATTCTGAGGTGTATTAAAATAGGTGGTGTTAAAACTTCCATGGGGCAGATATTAGATAAATTATTAAGGCTAAGGAGGGTCAAAGGGGTTAGAAGGTCCATTGGATAGGTGAACAGGTGGATAGATATTTCAAGTCCCTACAAGAAACTACTAGTTTTGTTTTATTTTCCTTGCAGTGACTGTATGGAAGCTGTTGCTCGATCATGAGAAATAAACAGGGTCTTTGGAAGATTAGTTTGGTAAATTTAAATAGAAGACTGAAGACTTAAACCTGTATTGGAAGATTGGGGATACAAGCCCCATACATGTTATACATGGATACCTAAATACCATCAGCTTACAAGAAGTATTCAATATTACGGACAATGTTCTACTCTGATTGTTTTCTCTTTTTTTTTGCATATTTGCAAATTTTGTAATTTTGCACTTGGCACATGACACCTTGGCTTATTTTGGATATCCTGTTATTTGGGGAATCAGAGCTAATAGAGCTATAGGCATTTAAAAAAAATAAGCTAGACTACATGTCGTTATCTTTTTTAAATGAGTGCGTATTGGGAAATGGTGCTGTAAAAACTTACTCAATGTGTCCACAAATGTTTCCAGCACACATAAACCTAATACTGGGACGTCAAGCAATAAAAGGTAAAAAACTTGTAATCCATGCGTTTATTCATTTTAAAAAAGCTTTCAAGCTCCAAACAGTCTGACATGTTTTAGATCTCAAATCTTTTTTCAAAGACTACTACAAAATCCACTACCACATATTCCTTATAAATACATTAAATTAATCATGTGACTAATACACCTGAAAAACACTAAGCCATTAACTTAAGCAAACTAATTCTAAAAAAAGGTGAGATATATCCCTTTCAATCAAGCAAAACATTTTTATTTGTTTTAAAACAATTCAAGGAAAGGAATTTTATTTTCTAAATACATACAACCAGTGCATATATTTAAAAAATCAAAGCAAATATGGGAAAAATACAAAAACAGAAAAAGGAGAAACAAATAAAGAGGAAAGAAGGGGAAGATTTGGAAAGTGGTGGAGGGGTAGGAAAAGGAGGAAATGAAAATAAAAAGGAAAATAAAATAAAATGAAAACTATAAACAAGGACTAAAGAAAAAGGAGAAGAGGGGAGAGGAAAAGAAAAAATAAGGTGAGAAGAAGACAGGAGGGAACTAATATATATATATATATATCAAGGAAAAAAGAGACAATAGAGATACAGGGCCAGTACAAGTACCTATATGTTATGGACTCATTTCTTAAGATAGGGGCTCAGATCAAGATGGGCATTCAATCCTGGTTTCTTATTTGCTCGCAAAGAAAGTATCCTGAAATTTTCTCTAGTTAATACTAGATTGTCAAAATCTCCACCTCTAGGGTGTTTACATACTTTATCTATAGCCATAAATGTGAAAAAAAATTGTATCAACATTTAATGTCTCCATAATATGGAGCGCAGTGGCATAGGTGTTATCCTTCCTTTGTATAGCTCTTACATGTTCAGCTACTCTTATTTTGAAGCTCTGTGTAGTTTTATCAATGTAAAAAGCATTACAGCTACATACTGCTAAATAGATAACACCTTCACTGCTACATGTGATATAATGTATAACAAAATATATTTTTTCTGTACTACAGCTACCAAATTCTTTACCTTGTATAATATATTCACAATAAATGCATTTTCTACATTTCATACAATCTTCTGGTGGTTTCAACCAAGTACTTTTCTTTTCTTCTAAATGCACTAGTAGATCCCTTACAGTAGGTGCTCTCTTATAACACATTCATGGTGGATTCTGTGCTGTTTCTCTAAGACTAGGATCTGCCCCCCAAAAAAACCATAATCTAAAACCTAATACTAATAAAACAAAAGTGACGGTGCTGGGTTCTAATAAGGGATATAGGAAATTAACTCTAGCACAAAATACATTAGATTTTGTATTAGAATACCCATATCTAGGAATATTAATATATAATAACTGTAGATGGGGTAAACATGTGGGAGGTACTGGGAAAAAATAGAACAAACAATAAAAGCCCTTAAGAGTTTTAACAACATATATGGCACTATTAAAAGATTAATGAAAATATTTATTAGTATTAGGTTTTAGATTATGGTTTTTTTTGATAGAATATCTAATTTATCAAATGCGCTTTGTAATCCCAATCTAGATGTTGACAAAATTGCCAAGTCATCAGCATATGCTAGAAAAGGTATCCGTTTTTGGGCCACATATGGACAATGATAAACTGGGTTATCTAAATCTTGCAAAATTTCATTAATATATGAATTAAAGAGGGTGGGTGCAAGGACACATCCCTGCCTTACCCTGTCTTAGTTTCAATTTTCTGCATCAAAGCACCCAATTGTGAATATTTAACTTTTGTCCATGTCTTTGTATACAATCTTCTAATAAGAATTATCAGACTAGTATCTATTCCCATTCATCCCATCTCTGCCCATAACGATGTTCTATCTATTGTATCAAATGCTGATGAATAATCCACAAATGCAACAAATAGCCCTTGTTTTTTGATTTTACATTATTTTTCAATTGTATGCGAGAGGATAAAAACCTGATTTCTTGTACTTACTCCTTTTTTAAACCCTGCCTTGAACTCTGAGATTTTATGAGACTGATATAATATTTTCATTAATCTATTCAGCAGTATATTTGCATACATTTTTGCCATCACATCTAAAATGCTAATTGGCCTATAATTACGGGATCTGATCTAGAACCTTTTTAAAAATAGGTACTATAATACTTCCTGACCATGAATCAGGAACAAATGCATGCATTGATGCTTTATTATAAAGGTCAGCAAGAAGAATTGACCACCATTCTATATTAATATCTTGGAGTCTGGATTGACAATAAGCTTGACTACTCTGTCCACATTGAAGAGCTATTAAAAAAGTTGAGACAAAGGCTTGGCCTATTTTACAGAATAAAACACTACCTTACCAGAGACTCCAAACATAGATTAATCCAGGCATCATTCCTATCCCTTATTGACTATGCTGACTTTCTCTACGGCCATTGCTCACTATCCCTCTTAAATAAGCTGGACACCCTGTATCATAGAGCCATCAGATTTATTACAGACCTTCCCTCCAGCACTCATCATTGCTCTCTTTACATGGCAGTCAATTGACATCCCTACAGCACAGAAGAAAAAGGAATGCTGCAATCTGGATCTTTAAAGCTTTATCAGGCAAACTCCCCTCCTATATCTCAGACTGTTTCACCCGAATCACATCTAGGCCATACATTTTAAGGATCAATAAGCTCATTATGCTAAAGATTCCCATTACCTGCACCCGGTTTGGGAGGGCTGCTATCAGCTATTCCCTAGCATTTGTCTGGAACTCACTCCAAAAATCTATGAATCTGAATACCCTCTTACCCTTATCATCCTTCAAAAGATTATACACCGCCCTATTTCCAGAGTTGTGCAACTGTTTCCATATAGCCTAGTCTCCATCCAACCTACACCCTCCTTCTGTAATCCACTATGTTTAGTTTCCTTCTCCTACCCAGTCAGTTATCACATTTCATATAAAGCCTACAAAAGCCCTATTATTTGATTATTATCCCTGCTATATCTATTATCCTCTTCATTTTACAGGTTGTTATTTTACTGTGCCTTGTATATCTGTAAATTTTGTATATATCTCTTATTTATTTGATTGTACTAATGTTATGCTATTCTCATGTCTTTGTAAAAAAACTTGTACCCTTATTTATATGACCACTCAGGTCCATCTTGTAAATGAGCTACGCTCAATGATGTTCGCCTGAATAAATAAAGATTTTGATTTGATTTGATTTGATATGGAGGTCTGACAGTAAAACCTATGGTGAAGGCCATCAATAGGAAAGTAATAAGCCAGGCTACCTACTTGGCTGAGATATTGGGTTTGGAAAACTTGAGTAATTGGAAGCAAAAGTAGACAAAACTTATAAACACATTTTGAGACTTCCTGTAGGGACACCAAATACATTAGTAAGAGCTGAGATTGGGCAAACTAAATAGGAGCATATAATATATGTGAGAATGATACATTTTTGGGTTAAATTATCAAGGGAAAAAGATAATACTATAATTGGTAAGATTATGAAGGAAAAGGAAAAACAGCTATCTACATATAATAAAGGATGGTTATTCTTTGTATACAATCCATTAGAGATATACCGGTTAAATCATTTAAGGAGATATGTAAGTCAGGATATACAATTGAGCCCAAGTTACTGTAAAGAAATAAAAAAAACAAATATATACATTTTCAGAAAAGAAAGATATGGATGGGATTAAAGACCTGAGGGTTGCAAGTTGGTTAGTTAAGAATACAAAGGAGCATAGGCAAACATTTTACCTTAATGCTATCCATCAGCTAGAGTATAGAACAATTCTGATGAAATATAGATTTAAGGCATTTCCGAGTAATGTAATTGAGAAAATATATAATAAAGAAAGTGCAATAGGACCAGCGTGCTATTGTTATTTGAGAGAGGAAGAGGATCTGAGACATGTCACCCTTAGGTGTCCATGGTATAAGGATGTTAGGCATAAATACCTTGGGCAATACCTAAAAGGGATCTATTTCCCAGATAGGTACATATTAGATCTGATTTTTAACTCAAAAAATATTGATGTTCTAACTAATCTAGCAATATTCTTGATAGAAATTACCAGTATTAGAAAGAAATATATCCAGCAATATCATCTTCTAGAATAAAAAGATTCTATAACAGAGAAAATACAGGGTTAATGTAATATGAATGTATTTTTCTCTAATAAGTTTGTTTTGTTGGGATTTGTGCCACTCTTGGAAATGTGTAAAATGTGTAATATGAAAATATTCTAGTTGTATTATGTGGATTACTAAGTAATATGGAAGCATGAATTTGGATAAATTCTTATTGCATTGTGATGTTTAAAATGTCTATAAGGATATTTAACTATGTTATTTGTTGTATCATGTATAATGGTAAATGAATGTATGTACATTTTTAAGGTATTGTGATGTCCATGTGGACACTTATTCATTGTATTTATTGTATGTGATTATTATGTTGTTTCTCTTGTAAAGGTTGTAATGACAATTGGTTTTGTTGAACAATAAGAATAAATCAAAATAAATAAATAAATAAATCACTGCTGGATGTCCCTTGCCACAGTATGCATCTTCTGTCCTGCACGCTTAGTACAGTGGTAGCACTACAGGCTACCAAGCAATAGAGGGCCTGGGATCAACTCCCAGAGTGGATTTTGTTTGTTTTGCTTTTCATTCTCACTACACTATACGTAGTATGAGAGAAATTGTTAAATGTCATTTCTGATCTTAATCATAGACTTTCAGCAAGGTTTCACATTCTATATTGTTGATAACTTGAAAAGCGCAAGCTCAGACTTTGAGGAATAATTGCAACTTGGGAATCATTTTTCAAACAGACAGACTGTTTGTTATAGCAATTCATTGCAACTGTGGGTGTGGGGGCCTGCACTTAGTGCTTGATGTCCTTTGCCACAACAAATATTTCCTCTCTAGCAAGCTAGTACAAAAGTAGAGCTTCAGGCTGGCAGGCAGTAAGGGGGTAGGGGGCCTGGGTTTATCCCCAGAGTGAAACATTTTTTTTCTTCCTCACTTCAGTGGATTTATGCTGTGTCTCAGACCTCTTCCCCCAACCTGTCAGCCTTCTTGCTGGCCACATAATCATTTCATGCAAACCTTCTCTGACACTGTTAGTACATTGTTTTCTATTTCTGCTGTTCATACATTATTGTTATGTTCACCTTGGCATTCTTGTATTCTGTACTCCCCATCCCCCTTCCCTCCAGAACACATCTGGAAATAAGCTGTTAACAGCTTAGTTATGTCTTTCCTGGTAAAACTTTTGAAATATATAAATGCATAAACAAACAAATAAATAAGAGCTATCAGCAGTTGGGAAGGAAGAAGCTAGGTAGACTTCATTAATAAGTTAAGAAATGGTGGCAGGAAGGGGATCACAAATCTGGCAAGAAGCAGAAAATCAGGAAATTAAAAAAGGAAGGGAAGGGCAAAGGGTGAGGAACTGACATACAGGGAAATTATATAGGCTCATGCCGGAAGGCAGTCTGCTCAAATGCCAGGAGCCTAGGAAACATAATTAGTGAGCTCCAAGCAATGATAGCAGAAGTGGGAATAGACCTCATAGCCATTTCAGAAACAAAGAAAAAGAGTCCTGCAGTGATCAGAGTAAAGGACATGAGAGGGACCACCAGGAGAAGCAGAGTGCTGGTGAATGAGGAGGGTTAAGACATGAAGGAGCAAAACACCTAGTGCTAAAGGTCAGGGGGCTGCTAGATATTTATAGGCATACTGGGTGTGGTCACCTGGCCTTAGAAACACAGGCATTAGCCTTTCAGTTCTAAGTCTGGCTACCTGGTTTGTGCAGTGCTTGTGTATGTGGTTTACTTTGGTCTTCTCTCTGTCATCTCCCCCCTGAGAGTAATAAGGCTAGACTCCATTGACTTGTGAGCAGCTGGCATCTCAACAATAAGGTATTTCTAGCCATAACTTGAGTTCTGATCCAGATTGGGATAATGTGGTATGTAGAGAAGGCATTTTCTTTAATGGACTAGTTAAAAATCCTTTCTGCACTGCATTCTGAAGAAGTGTTTGAACTCTGTTGGGGTTGCCTGAAGATCATTGCAGATTAGAGATAATGAAAGGATACCATAGAAACTTGTATCAGTTCCTCAAGAGAATCCTAAATGAAGAACAAATACTGAATGTTACTCTGAAGACACGGTTAGCAGTTCAGCAAGAATGGAGATGGATAGTGGCATAGATGGCTATTCTACTCATGGTAGTCTGGTGAGGGTGGATTTGGATATGATCATTTGTGGTGTGACATACGTGTGTGGAGAGCTTCACTGCAGGATTACAGATTAACAGAAAATATGTTATGAACTACCCCAGGTTTCCTCATTGATTTTGTTACAAAAAGGTTTCCAGTGGAGAGAGGTTGGCAGGTCAGTTTGGAGTGAGATGATGAAGAGCAGTAGGAAAAGAAGCAGAGATTGCAGTGGGAAAGGGCTCTAATGTCCTCAGCCCACAGCTCAGAAGCACCACTATCCACAGGACACAGGGGGAAGCAAGGAAAGTGGAGCTAGAAGGTCCAAGAAAGTTCCCAAGAAGGAGCCAATCAGACTCCAGGTCATGTTTCCATCCCCATGCTCTAGCCAATCCCAGGTGCTTTCTGGGTAAGCAGGAAGAAGGAAAGGCTTTTAAATAGCCCAGCCACTAGGACCACCTCCAATGGAGCAGAGACTGAGGTGAGAAAAGGTTCTCATGCCCTCAACCTGCAACTCAGAATTACCGTTGTCCCCAGGACACTGGGGGAAGAAATAAAAGTAGAGCTAAAAGCTCTGAGAAGGCTCCCAGGAAGGAGTCAATCAGACTCCAAGCCATGCCTCAGTCTCTGTGCTCCAGCCAATCCAGGGTGCTTCCTAGGTGAGCAGGAAGAAGGAAGGGCTTTTATATAACCCAAACACCAGGACCACCTCCAAAGGAGCAGAGATTGAGGTGAGAAAGGTCTCTCATGCCCTCAGTCCTTACCTGTGAAGCACTTCCATTCCCAGGATACCAGGGGAAGCAAGGAAAGCAGAGATAGAAGCTCCAAGAAGACTCCCAGGAAGAAGCCAATCAGACATCAAGCTACCCTCCATCCCTGTGCTCCAGCCAATCCTGTGTGCTGACTGGGTGAGCAGGAAGAAGGAAGGGCTTTTAAATAGCCCAGCCACCAGGATTACCTTGCAAAGGAGCAAAGATTATGGCAGAAAAGGGCCCTCATGCCCTCAGAAGCACCGCCATCCCCAGGACAGTAGGGGAAGCAAGGAAAGTGGAGCTAGAAGCTCGAGAAGGCTCCCAAGAAGAAGTCAATCAGATATCAAGGCATGCCTCCATCCCCACACTCCAGACAATCCTGGGTACTACCTGGGAAACCAGAAAGAAGACAGGAGCTACTTAAGAGCTAGTCCACCTAGTGGCCCCCCACGATGTGACCCCCCGCCGTATGAAGGACACACATGAAAAGGATAGGAGTCTGCCCACTGGAGTCAGTCCAACAAGGCAGCTAGTAGTCAGACATTCTGAACCTCAGCTGACCCAGGAAGGCCAGGTGAACCCTACTACCAGGATTCTAGGTATACCTGCAGTGGGAAGGAAGTGCTTAGTGGTGACATGAAGTACTGTAAGGAGAAACTGTTAAGTTGTTGCAAGGTTGCACAGTAAAGGCATGTTGTTGCAAGTGATCTGTTTAAGCCTAGTAGGGGCAGTCCATGGTTAGGTAGTTGTTCTCAAAAAGTGTACATCTCTAGGGTTCAGCAGTTTAGAACTGTGATATTGTAGTGCTTAAAATACCCTATTGTTCAGGAGGCTGTTGACTCAGCTGTTTCTTTGTGTGAAGGGATTCTGCATGGTTGTTTGTCTTGTGTCCTCAGCAGGGGTTTAGCCTGAGTACCTAGGAGCTTGTTAATGTAGAACTGTGGCATTGTACTGCTTAAAATACCCTGTTGTTTGTGAGGTTGCTTCTTGGTGTGAAGGGATTCTGCAGGATTGTTGGTCTCTAGACTACAAATGGGACTTAGCCTGAGTACCTAACAACTTGTTATTGTAGGATTGTGGTATTGTAGTGCTTAAAATAACCATTTGTTTGGAGACTTTTTGTTAGTGTGAAGGGTTCCGCAGGGTTGTTTATCTTTTGTCTGCAGATAGGCTTTAGCCTGCGCATCTACTAACTCTGGGGCACTCTTGTATGCTTGAATGATTACAGTCACTATACAGCTGACCTATCTGGTATTACTAGAATGTTCCATCTTGGAAGGGAGTGCATTCTAAACATAGCTGATGTTGCTTAGATTACTCTCTCAATATTATGGTTCTTGCTAAGATGTGGTATGGGGGGAGAAACTCAGTTTTAGGGACTGTGGGGCACTCTTCTCCAGGGAAGTGCTCTGAAACAGAGAATACTGTTCATTCTGCAGGACCATAGCAGAGTTCCATGCTCAGCTGCCAGGATAGAAATTATCCAGTTGTGCACTCAGCTCGGCAAGGCCATACCTCACCACCACTCCTCCACTCCCCCAGAGACCCACTGGTCCATAAGGGGGAAGGGTGGTGGAACAGGGGAGGGTTAGCAGGGGTAGCCTCAAAGAAGTTGTCCAGCCTAGTTGAATCCAAATGGTGAATCACTTGGCACCCCTGGAATAGACTCAAGCTTCTTACTCAGCAAGTGGTGACTCTGAGTCTGTCTCGGGTGATGGGCCAGACAAAACACTGGCATCCCAGAAGGGTAAGATTATAAAGAGGGTCCTAGTGATTGGAAACTCAATGGTTAGAGGTACAGACAGGGTGTTGGGGGAAGTAGGAGGGTGGGTATGATGTCTGCCTGGAGCATCAGCCAGCTGGGAATTCAATAGGGAGAATGGTGCCGAGGGAAGGGGAAACTGGATAATCTGGTGCACCTAGGTACCAATGATCTGGCCAACCAGTCAGTAGAGGTAGTGAAGCAAAGTTACTGTAGACTGGGGCACAGGTTGGTGTCTCACTCAGCTTCCCTAGCCATCTCCAAAATCCTCCCTGTGTGGGGCCAGGCAGGGAGGCAGGACAGGTTTACGGGTCCTGAGAAAGCAGAATTCAATAGATAGTTCAAGGGGTGGTATCAGGATATGGTGTACCACTTTGTATGGGAGTGTGGGGATTTATGGGGCAGATGACTCTTCAAGGGTGATGGGCTTCACCTGACAAGGTGGGGGGACCAGCACACTGGGGCAGAATTTTATATCAGGCATTTAAACTGACTGTGGGGGAGTCCAGGTCTACAGGATCCACAATGGAGTAGGGACAGAAAGGGATCCAAGATAGTAACCCCCACACACACACACCCAGTGGACTGTAGCAGGATATGGGATATAGGAAACAATGTAGGGGTCACAAGATTAAGGAAGGAAACAGCTATAAGAGAAAAAAACTGTGATCAAAGGAACTAAGATAGAGGGGAGAAAGCATTGTAGGCAGATGGACAGCAGCAGAGTCAGCAGAGGTACTAAGTGGAAGGGGGTATGCATTAATGCCAGGAGCCCGGGGAACAAACTTAGTTAGCTCTAAGCAATGATGGCACACTCTGAGGTAGACATTTTGGCCATCACAGAACATGGACCACAGAAAACAATGACTGAGAGATGGTGATCCCTGGTTATACACTATTCAGAAGGGATTGCAGGTAAGGTGTGGGGAGTACCCTTTATGTTAAGGAGGGCACTTAAGTAACTGAAGATGGGGCATTAGAGGCTCAGATGGATAAACTGAGTCTACACGAGTGCAATTTGTGGTGGCCTTGGGCAGCAAAATTAGATTAGGGGTTCTCTATAGGCCCCCAGACCAAGGGGAGGAAAAGAACAGAGTGCTCAAGGAAGAACTTAGAAGAGGGGTGGCAAAGGGGGATGTGGTAGTGGTAGGGGACCTAAACTTGCCTGACTTTGACTGGGAGGTGCCTATGGCCAAGAGTGCTAAGAGTTAGTCACTGCTGACTGCATTTCAGGACTGTATCCTGGTACAACTAGTTAAGGAACCTACCAGGCAGTCTGCAGTCCTAGATGTAGTACTCACCAACACAGAGCTGGTAGGTGCTGTGAGAGTAGGGGAGCCACTGGAGAACAGAGACCATAGCTCTGTGTGCTTTGAACTGGCCCTAGGGGCTGGTAAGTCCCACTCAAAAACTGAAGTCCTTAACTTTAGAAGAGTGGAATTTATTAAGATGACGGAACTGGTCATTGAGAAGTTAGAAAGGGTGGGAGACATTGGCAGGGTGGAGGAGAAATGGAAAGCAACCAAGGAGGCTAGCCTTTAGGCATCAAAGACATGCATAAAGCAGTGACAAAGAAAAATAGATCTAAGAAACTGCTATGATTCTCATCTAGAGTTAGGGAAGCAGTAGGGGCCAAAAAGATGGCATGTTATAAATACAAGATCAAGTAAGTAGAGGCAGAATGGGAGGAATATCTTCAGAAAGTTAGGGATGCTAAGAAGACCATCAGGGAGGAAAAAGCAGACACAGAACTGACCCTCATGGAGGGGTTGAAGAAAGGGGAAAACAGTTTTTCTAGCTACTTTACCAAACAACATTAAAGGGTATCGCACAACTGGTGAAGGGGGGTATCATGATAAAAGAAAATAGGCAGAAGGCTGCCATCCTGAACAACTATTTTTGATCTTTCTTCATTAAGAACAGGATAGGCCTCTGCCTGACTGTGGTACCAAAGCAGCTTCAAAGGGAATCCCAGATATGAGTCTGCTAGTGTTTAACAGGGAAAGAGTCAAGAAGGGTCTCACAGCCTTCAAGATTGATAAGTCTCTGCATTCAGATGGTTTGCACCCAAGGATACTGCAGTAGTTGGCAACCAACCTGGTTGATCCACCAGCTGCGTTATTCAACAGCTCACTCAGGACTGGAGAAATCCCAGCGGATTGGAAGTTAGCTGATATAGTACCACTACATAAAGGGGGGGCTACAGGGAGCAAACAGGAAATTATAGGCCTGTTAGCCTGACCTCCACCATGGGGAAGCTGATGGAGTCCCTGATTAAAGAGGACCTAATAGAATACTTGGAGAACAACGGACTCCAGTATGATAAACAACAAGGTTTTGTCACAGGAAGGTCTTGTTTGACTAATCCCATAGTCTCCTTAGACTGGGTAACACGAGAAAGACAAGGGCCATGCAGTAGACATAATGTACTTTGACTTTAGTAAGACATTTGGCTCAATACCTCACAAGAGGCTGCTTAAGAAAATGGAGGACCTGGAGGCAGGTAAAACTCTTGAGAGTTGGGTAGAAAACTGGCTAGCAGGTTGGCAACAGAGGGTGGTGTTCAATGGGGTTAAATCAGAAGAGAGGGAGGTGACAAGTGGGGTTCTACAGGGGTCAGTCCTGGGACTGGTCCTCTTCAACGTATTCATTAGTGACACTGGTGAAGAAATTCAGTGTGAGTTGCATCTATTTACAGCTGACACAAAACTATGCTGGATGGTGGATTGTGAGGAATAAGGAATATGCAGAAGGATCTGCTAGGATTAGTGGGGTGGTCAAAGGTCTGGCATCTAAATTCAATGCAAAAATGTGTAAGATAATGCGCCTAGTGAAAAAGAACCCAGTGATGAAGTACTGGATGTTAGGGGAGAGAATTAGCATTATAAACAAGGAATGGGATCTAGGAGTTACCATAAGTAATTCCCTTAGACAAACTAATCAATGCAACGAGGCATATAGTAAGGCCAACAGGATGCTGGGCTGCATTTTGAGGAGGACTGACAGTAGAAGAAAAGAGGTGATACTACCCTTCGACAGAGCCCTGGCGAGGTCTCACCTGGAGTACTGTGCCCAGTTCTAGAGACCTCACCTCAGAAAAGACAAAGATAGGTTAGCAACATTACAATGCAGAGTGACCAAAATGATTCAGGGACAGCAGGGTAAATTCTATGGGGATCATCTCAGGACACTACATTTGTACTCACTGGAAACAAGAGGGGAGAGGGGCAATATAACTGAGACCCTCAAATTCATCAAAGGAATTAATAAAGTGGATTGAAGAGAATTAGATATCCTGAATACAAATTCAAGGTCACAGGGTCTCGAGTGGAAGTTGGCAGGTGGGAAGATCAAGAGAGATGTAAGCAAGTACTTCTTTACAGAAAGGGTGGTGGAGCCCTTATAGAGTCTGCCAGCAGAGGTGGTGGAAGCAAACACAGTAAGGTGTTGAACAGGTCTGGGATAGAATGAAGGGAATAACGGTTGCCAGGGTGGACATGACAAGGGACGATAACTAGGGTAAAGTCTGGGAGAATTAGTACCTCAGGGGAACATTAGGTTCCAAGCATGATCCCAGGGATTTAGGGAACCTGGGCCAACTGGATGGACCATGGGTCTTTTTCTACCACTATTGTCTATGTTTCTGTGACAACTCCTGAGCTTAGTGTGACAGCAGAGGCATTAAATTACAGTAGTATTCTTGAATGCATAGAAACATGGAAACACAGAAGTTGACGGCAGATAAGGACCATTCAGTCTTCTCATTGTTTCTACCTTAAGAATGTGCAATGGGCCTTTACTCTGTCAATGGCCTATCTATTCATACTCATCTGTATTGCTCCCTTATACCTATCCCATCCCTGTTTGAAGCCCTGCAATGTATTCCTATCCACCACTTCCTGAGGTAGGCTGTTCTATGCACCACCACCCTTTCTGTGAAAGGAACTTCCTCACATTACCCCTAAATCAGCTTCCCTCTGATCTCATGCTTTGTCCTCTTCTCCTGATATTTTTGTTATATGGGAACATGTTAGACTCTTTCACCTTGTTAATGTGCTTAAGATGTTTGAATGTTTTGATCATATCACCTCTCTCCCTCCTTTGCTCTAGGGTAAACATATTGAGCTCCATTAATCGGTCCTCATATGTTTTCTGATGCAGTCCCTGCACCATTTTGGTTGCCCTTCTCTGGACTGCCTCCATTTTGATAATGTCCTTGTGCAGGTGCGGCCTACAGTATTGCACAGAGTACTCTAGATGGGGCCTAACCAGTGTTTTGTAAAGAGGGATTATTACTTCCCTCTTATGACTTATGATACCCCTACTAATACACCTCAATATCCCTCTAGCCTTACCTACTGCTTAAGTAGTCTGCTTGGATGATTTCATTTCATCTGTTATGTTGATACCCAAGTCTCTTTCTTCCCCTGTGATTGCCAGCAACTCCCCTCCCAACGTAAAGGTAGCTTCAGGGTTTCTCTTCCCTACGTGCATGATCTTGCACTTCTTTGCATTAAACCCCAGTTGCCACTCTTCAGACCATTTTGCCAGTTTTTCCAGATCTCTTCTCATTCTGTCCACCCCATCTGGATCATCTACCCTGTTTCAGATCTTGGTGTAATCTGCAAACAGGCAAACCTTACCCCCCCAGTCCATCTACAATGTCACTGATGAAGATATTAAAGAGGACTGGCACCAGGACTGATCTCTGAGGTGCCCCACTTATGACTTGCATCTCTTCAGACTGTATGCTATTTACCACTACTTTCTGTTTTCTGCCCACCAACCAGCTTGTGACTCAGTTGACCAACCTCTGTCCCACCCTGAGCCTACCCAGCTTATCAATCAATCTTCTATGTGGAACAGTATTGAAAGCTTTACTGAAATCAAGGTAGGCGACATCAACTGCACCCCCTTGGTCCACAACTCTAGTTACCCAGTCAAAGAAATCCATGAGACTAGTTTGACAGGACCTTCCTGAGAAGAAGCTTGTTACTGGAAAGGAGGATGAGTGAAGATCAGATGTGGAGGCACTCGTTAAACTAGGAGATTGATGAAATCAGAGTGAGACCACTGGGTTGAGCAGGTCTTGTTTCTTAGTGAATGCTGAAATTAGCACATGGAAAAGCTTGAAACAGGTCACTGGTTTTAAAACAGTCCTATTCCTTGGTGGATATCTTGAGCTTGAACAGTTTTTATGATGTTGAAGGAGGCAAGTCTTGAATGGCTAAATGCTTGATCTTCTGGTTCTGCAGAGGAATGGCAGATGATTATAGGTTGGGAGGTCACTGTGGCAGGAATGATCTATGGAAGGGGAACTGAGGTAGCTGATTAGTGGGCTCAGTGGAAGACTTCACTTTTAGGAGAAAACTGATGACCAGCTGTCCCTCAGGTCCTGGGCATGGACCTAGTTCTTGAACAAAGCTAAGAATAGGCACTCAGTAACAAGTTAATGTTCTATACAGCTGTTGCCTGTTGTGAAACCATATACCAGGGTCTAAGTGGATAAAAATGGAAGTCAAGCAGTAACATGGAGGAGAAACACTACTGTCAGCAATTGCTTTACACTGCACAGGTCTGAAAGGAGCTGGATATGCCTTGGGCATGGATAGTTCAGCTGAAGAAAGGCAGATGGAGAAAATCCCAGATTCAGCATCTGCCTGAACTGCATGTTCTAAGAGGAGTGGTGTCACCTTGAAACACATAGCCATGGGGCTTCAGAGTCCCATGCCACATAAAGAGGAAGACAAAATCAAAAGGAGTCAGAAAAGCTCAAAGGGTTGCAATAATGCATCATACTATTGTGTTTCTTGCAAAAATCAGATTGCATATGATAAATGTGTCCATAGTACTGACTGTGCAGATGCAAACAAGTGGGCTTGTATGGATTCCTTCATACAGCCTGATGACATGGAGGAAGGACTCCACTAACTGAATGATGACTGCTGAAAGGAAGAGCCAGTTTACAGAGCCTAATGTCCTATTGCAGCTAAGGACTTACTTGTGAGCAGTATGATGGAGATGACAGACCTAATACTTTTGAGCAGTGTAATGGCTGACAGGTTGATTGCTTGTTAGCAGTATGATGTGGCAGATAGGCCAGTTATTTGGTGGAAGAAGGACTGGTATGATGGAAACAGAACAAAATGACAAGGTACTGAAAATATGAAAACATATCAAAGGATATTATCTGGAAAACACAAAGTCATGAGTAGAAATGCAGGAGAAGTATTACAACCATGTCAATGGGAAAATCATGAAACTAACTGAGATGTCTGGCTGAGGGTCGACTCCTGATGTAGTGGTAGCATTACCTCTCAAGATGCAGGTGACCTGGGTTCAGGAATGAGCATAGAGCACCAGAAAGCCAGCCAAGAGAGGTAGTATGAGTGTCTCAAGGACAACTCTCTTCCTCTGGATGGGGGTGGACAGTGGCACCTGGTGTTCGAGCAATTCCAAGCAGTGACTGGGAGAAGGTTAGCTGAGATGGCAGAAAAAGGGGAGGTGGTGGCTGTAGACATCTATGGGCTGGGCATAGAAGCGCACACGTCTGTGTGTTGATGTCATTGCACATCCATGCACCTCCTTTTGGACGTAAGGGGAAAATACTTCTTGGCTGTACAGTATGGGCTGGGATTCTGGCCAGCCAAATGAGAGCCTGTCATGCTTGTCAGTGGCCATAGTTGCTCTTAGTCCCCTCCCAGCCCCCAAGGGAAGTCCTGCTGTGAGGGGTAAATCAAAGGCCTCCCTGAACAGGTGGGTGGACATGGTGCTACGTGGAGGTGGTCTTGGGACATAGGCTGCTCACAGGGTAGATCCACAGCCTGAAGAAGTGCAAAAACACAATTGGAAGAAAAAAAATGAAAGCCTATCTGAAATGACTGAGGTAAGTGATTGTAGCCAGTCAGGTCAGGTGAATTAACGGAATGCATAATATGCAGAGGAACTGCAGTGAAATTGTTGCAAGTGTTGATTAGGGACAGGAGGAAGATCAGCAAAAGGCAGCATGTGTTTGGGCATGAAAGCAGGTAAGACAGACTGTCAAAACAGACACGAAGTACTGCAATACAAGAGAGGCAGGACAACTGACTAAGTAAGACTCACTGACTTGAGTAAAAAGGCCCGAATTGTCTGAGTGGGAGTGGGAATGGATGGACACATGCCCAGTCAGATCACACTGCCCTGTGATTAGGAGCTAGGAAACTGGCTTCTTCATGATTTTGATAGTAGAAGGAACTCACTCTTGTTGTAGAGCATACATGTTATTGAACTAATAATTTATAAGTTCATAGCATTAGGCTTCAAACAGATGCAGCACAACAGAGGTAAATCTGCAGTCTACTTGTCTGTACATTGCAGTTCTGATTTTAGATTCTTCTTTTAAGAGATTATTGTTGTTCTCACACTGCAACAGGCAGGCATTCATGCAGCAAACCAAGAGCTGGGATTAACTGAGAGCAGCAGCAGATAGAGCCAAATGGAAGCACTGCAATGTAAAGCATGTACGAACTGCAGGAAGAGGGGAAAGAACTGTATATTGTATGAGCAGAAGGCAAATAGTAATGTGGCTACAAATGTGAGATGGAAACATACCTCTCAAGTGTTATGATTTGTCCGGGACATCCTGTTTTTTGCCCCTCTGTCCTGATGTCCTGAATCACCCGTTTCAGAACCCTACAAATGTTGGCAGGCTCGCTACACTGCTGTATTGCAGCATTTGTTTATTTTCAGAACATGCTGCCTGCCAGTCACAGTGGTGTCAGAGCTTCCAGGTACAGATGCAACAGATGCACTTGTCATCATGCAAAGGCATTGGGTGTGCTTGTCTGTACTTGGGTGCAGTTCAGAGCCTTGAACAGGGTCCTTGTGTTTTAAAAATAGGAGGACAGAAAGTCAGTCAGCAGGGACTGATCGTGCCTGTTTCCCATCTGCACCAAATGGCCATTTAAATTATTACCTGCTGCCTCCCCCAGGTCTGTTCTGTCTCCAGAATGGAAGAGAACAAAGGAGACCATCACCCCAGGAATTCAGATGAAGCTCTCTCTGCACCAGTCCGTGCTAGGTTGTGAGAGCAGCATCAGTCTGAGGAGGATCAGCAGGGAGCCTAGCCCTAGAAATATCCTTGACAGACTGACACTCCGAGGACAGATTAGTAAAAAAAGTCACACATCCCAGAGAGACCAGAAGAAGCCTAAAAGCCTGAGCTCTCAGTGCAGCATATTACCGAGGAGTGGACCAGAAGACAGAGGACGACTGATAGTCTGAACAGCAGTCAGCACTAATTATAAAAAAAAATATTCACAAAACTACTTAATTCACACAAGTTTTACAACTTGTTTGTTACAGTTTATATTGAAGTGAAAACAGCAAGTAACTAGCATTTTAAGATCAGCCCTGAGCCCAGAGACTCGGACCTCCTGAAACGGATCAAGTAAGCAGACACTTCCTCCCTTTGCCAGAGAAATAACTAAGGTAAGCTTGATCAAAACTTATTTTATTATTGCTCACAGGCTAGTTAGCTAGTAGTGACTGGCATTAATAGAAACAATAGTGAGAGGCTAGCTAGAGGGTCGATGAGCCAAAAAGGAAATAAGAAGCAAAGCAAGCAGGGTCTTGATGGGGAAGGGGGGTTGGACAGAGAATGGATACGTCTAAGCCTAGAATGAACAGCTGTTTAATTTCTGAGGAACATGTACTGTATATCTAGCTACTGATACGTATTGCAATGAGGCACAATTCAGAGTTAGAGCCAGTATGTATTTTTTTAATTGTAGTAATTTAGTAGCAGGCAGTATTATGCAGCAGTCAAAGAAGTATTCCCCCAATGCCCCCAGCACCTGTGGGGCAAATGTGGAGGATTATTTAGGGGGGATGTTGGCTTCTTCATTTCCCTGTCCCAGGGAGTGGAGATTTCATGCTGTTTCACACCCTCATCCCTCAGGCATCTTTCCTGTGCGGGCATTTTAGATGGCATTTTATAAAGGATTCAGACCAAGGCTAGTCCCCAAAAGGTGGAGAATTTGAATTGTTTGGTACCTGGGGCCAGTCGTTTTTGAATCCTCCACCACTATTCCCCGAAGTGGGGTGGGGGAATGGGGTTTTACTTTGACTGCTGTGTACCTCTCTGGTCTGGTATGTGGTATTCATGAAGGGGCCTACATTACTGAGCTCTCTTGAACTACAAACTGTACTGCCTTTAGTTTTGGGGGATAACAGATTCATGACTCCTACCCTTTCCCTACAAAGTATCATGGGAAAGTGTTTCTGTTAAAAGCACTGATGCAATGTAGGCACATGTCATAATAATTGTTATTTTAAAAGCATTAATTAAAATTTTGTTCTGTATTGGTGTTGCTTTGCTAAAAATAAAAAAAAAATTGTGATAAAAATTTGCTTCATGATAGGGACTCGGACAGGAGTGGTAGGCTTTTTGTATAATTTTCGCTGTATGTAGTCCTTGCAGTAGTTTTGAATAAATTGTATTTTACTGTTTGCGATGTTGTGCTATATGTGTTTGTGGGTTCAGGTTGTGCATCACTATTCACTTATTTTTATTCAGCATTTTGTGGAGGGCTATGGAATCTGCTACTTAACATAGAAACATAGAATCTGTCGGCAGACAAGGACCATGCAGCCCACCTAGTCTGCTCATTTCCCTACTTGGTTTGGTAATCCTTACTCTTATCTGGATTGCCTTTGTATGTACTGTATATGTTTGTGTCAGTTGATCAGTTTGTTTCAGTTGTGGGTCTCTGCACCCCTCCATCCTCGCACTCGTGTTTTCTGTAACACAGAGTGGATAGGGGGCAAAGTTCCCCAAATGAAATAACTTGATAATACATTATGACTATGCCAAATAATCCTAAGTAGCGTAAGTAGCAGTGTACTGGCTTGATTCTAATGTTGTTTAGTTCAAGGTGTGCTGACTTGATGATCATAGCCCTGAAAAAAGACATACCTTCCTTTGAGGCTGCTGATTGCTTTCTGTGGACTTTCACCTGAATGAGCAATTTGTTTTACCTCAAATATAGCTATAAAAAACAGTAGTGGCATCTTAAGAGACAACAGGGTAGGATTATGAAGATTATTTATGCTTTTTGCTGGAAGCTAAGGCAGATTCTTGTAATTCCCCACAGAAGTACTTGTGTCTACTGTGTATATGTATATGTATATATATATATATATATATATATATATATACAGGATACATGATGGGCTGTAGTGGAATATGGAAAATATCTGCATGAGTGAACAGTGACCTTGGGATACCTTACGAGTGGCAGAACATAGCAGAGCCATAAGTGATGGTTCCTGCGGTCACTGTTCATGAGTGTAAATATTTTCCATATTCCAGTTCTACCCATCATGTATTCAATTTCTTCACTAGGGCCCCCTACTCTTGGGGGGTGGATCATGCAAAAGTTACCATTAGCATGGAATAGCGCAGTTGCACAATATATGTTGCGCAATGGTATTCAATCGTGCTCTTTCATGCTAACAGTGATATTTTCCGTGAGCCATAGAATAAATGTAAATAATTCCACTGTGGTAACAACACCACAGTGGTTTATTTCACTGCAGTGAGAATATTCCATTGCAGTGAGAATACATGTTTTTATTCAATGAGTTATTTGCTCACCCCTGTTGTTTCTTCTTTCATTGTTTACTACCCAGTTGCATGGGTCTTGTTGTGCACTAGTACTGTAGCCTGCATGGCTGTTTTTCTCACTGGCGTTTTAAAAGTTAATGCGTAACTACAGTCACATTGGTAACTGCAAACATCTTGGTGGGGGTCCATTGTGTGAAAGCTGAATCTGGAGTGTAAACTATATGTATATGGACTGCATGTGAGTTTCTGGCCATTTAAAGCTGCAAATCCAATTTGGGGAAGGGGGGTTAGTCTGGTGGCAGTGTATGAAGCTTGGACTTGTACGTTAGCTATTTAAATAATTTGCATACCTGAGTTTCACACACTGTCGCTGGACTAAAATTCCCCTCCCAATGTCAAAACAACTTTAAATGCCCCAAAACCCACCTTGTTGCATAGATTTACAGATCTAAGATTCTGCTTCACAAACTGGACTAAATGTCTGTGTTTATGTGGTAAAACATTGCTCAGCTATATCATGCTAACTGCAAATGTTATTCCCTTGCTTATGATGGGGATTAGACAATCAATTGTGTGAAATTTTGATGTGTAATGTTTTTGGAGGGGGAATTGCATTTCTGCTGTATATTTTTAGCAATAGCACCATTTAAAGCTGCTATGTGTGTTGTGCTGTGGCCTACAGAAGTCAGAACTCTCACTATAAGGCCCTGTGGATGGATTGGAAAGGGCTGGTGAAAGCAGTGCTGCTACATCAAAGCCCTCCCTGGATGGGTACTGTTTAAAATAAAACTGTTATACAGTGTGAGAATGGTAGATGATAAGTCACTAGTTTCCTTGAACATAGGTGGAGAGGGGTACATTTTTCATGCTGCATATATCATACACTACATTTTACCTACTGTATCATCACTGATGCACTGTATGTGACTTGTTTAGGATGACTTTACTGATTAATAGAAGCACAGAATTTCTCAGCAGAAAAGGTTGGCACACCCAGTCTGCTCAGATCGATGTTCCCTTTTTAATTTGTCTCTAAAATTCTTGGCAGTATTAAACTGAGCCAGCATGTGATGAGAGATGCTAAGTGCCACCTACTTAAGGGAATACCCTCAACCTGAAATTAATTCTATCTATTTTTCTCAAATTTTTCCTGTAAAAGGAATGAATTGTGGAAATATATTTCCTGAAGAAATCTGCAAAGGTATCAACACAACTCTAAGCAAGAAACAAAAGCTCATGGAAGACTTCCTTTGAGTGGATAGCATCATGCAGGAAAGGCTCCCTCTTTGCCTTTTGCAAAACATCTGCTACTGACATCAGTGTGAGGCATGGTGGAAGGCATGATGTACAACACCATGAAGCTTCCCAAAAGCTCCAGATGAAATATGAAGCATACTGCAGGGAAGGAACTGACATAGTTTTTCTAACAACAGAATGTCGCAAACACACTCCACAGGTCAGGCCCTCTGCTCCCACAGTACCAACCTCAGAGTGCAATAGTGTGAACAGGTAAAAGACAGGGTAACCCTCCTGTCTGCTTTGGGTCCAAATCACCTGTTAGCCTCACATTTTGGGGGGATTCAAACTGTGAACCTTATGCTAGCATACCCAATGTACAGGCTCAGATATGTACCCTCTCCGGGGATTTCAGTACAATCCTTTGCCAGGGGCACCTAGCCAGGTCTCCAAAATGAACCCTTAAAACTCTGTAAGAGACCTTAGGTATATTCTTACCTTTTCCAAGCAGAGTAACATCATCAAACCTTTTTAAACAGTTGCCAGACTTAAAATCTGGGCACTTCACATGCAAAAAGAAACTGAAAAGACAGACAGGCAGTATTTCAAGAAAATGGTTATTTACTAAAAATTGCAAAATAAGTAAAATAAAATACAGAACAAATATCAAGAGCTCACAATCACATAAAAGAAAAAGAGAAAATTATAGAATAAAACTCCTACCACAACCCTTTAGATATTTGCTATCTAATGTATTTCCTCTGTAAGTGCGTTTTAAGTTACAGTAGATGTTTCTGTTTTCGGAGCCCACGATGACATCTCACACTTCAGATACAATGGTGCATTTTCAACCCTATCTCCCCACCCCCTTGGTGAGTCACCTAGCTCCTCCTTTTATAATTAATTCTTATAAACATAATTTCCTGCCAGGAGGTATTTTAAAATCAATGGTAGAAGAAGAAGAAGAAGAAGAAAAACATTTCCTAAATATGACATCTTTTAATTAAACTTTTCTCTTTGATCTTAACTTTCCCACATCTGTCATGACCCTTGGCTGATTTCCTGCCAGTGTGATGTAAGAGATTTTATGACACTATAGCTATTTGCTAAATTTGAGAGGAACTAGCCCAATTACCTTTCTGTTGAAATGTCATAAAATGTTAATTTAAGTTCTAACTTCAAAAGCAGCAGCAGGCAGTAACCGTCTCTGGAAGGATATTCCAATTAATTGTTTCCTTCTGGTCTATTTTATTATCTCCTGGTTTCAGCTATTGACACTTTGAAGTTACAGGCCAAATCTGCCAACATGTGTGAGCCAAATTTCATACACACACTGGTTATTTATTTTACAGATATCATACCATAATCATAAGCAAGGGGCAGAGCATCACACAGAGTACATCTAAAATTGTTGACACTGAGGTGGCCTTTGTGAACCTTTTAGCAGAATGCAACTTGTCATTTTCTAGTGCTGACCACCTTTTACAATTTATTAGAAAGCACCTCACAGATCAAGAAGTGGTGAAAAAGATGACCTGTGGCCCAACAAAATCAGCATGCATTGCACGTGAGGTCCTTGGCCCAAACTATCAAGAGGTTGCAGCTGATCAGCATCACCAGTTGCCATTTTGCGTGTACACTGATCAGAGCACAGATATGGGTGATGAAAAACTGATGGTTATCCTGGTTGGCTTTTATGACATGCTTATGGGAATGGATCTTATCCACTTTCTGGATGTGCCAGCATGTGTGTGTGTCTGGGATTGGGTAGTCAGTGTTTGACACTGTAATGAAAACCCTGGAACAGTTTAGTATCCTGGTGCAAAACCTAGCTGCATTCTCCTTGGACAATACTTCTGCAATGTTTGGCATACACAACTGTGTGTGTTCATGACTGAAACAGGTAAACCCAAACATTGTAAACATGGGATGTCTTTGTCACCTAGCAGACATTTGTTCCAAATCAGGTATCAAAGCACTATCGTCACCTGTAGAGGAGTTAATTTCAGACATTTATTGTCACTTTTCATCAAGCTCAAAGAGGCAGTAACAGTTGAAAGAGTTTGCCATTTTTTGTGGACACTGACCCCTTAAAAATAATCAAACATATACCTACAAGATGGCTCAGTTTGAGCAAAGTTGTTCAATGTATGCTAGGCATGCTTTTAGCTCAACTTTCCTATTTTATGTCCTTTGAGCCCATTGGTGCCAAACTGCAACTGATTGCTGAGCGCCTGAGCAGCCATGAAATAAAAATCACTTTTCTGTTTGTCAAATAGCCAGTGAAACCACTTTGCCAGTTAAACAGAAAGTTACAAAGCAGAGAGAACCAGCTGATGAATCTTCATGAGGACTTTTCCAAAATCATTCAACTGTATGCAGCAGGCAGACTTCTCCAACTGGAGGTGGCAGTCAGCTTGTTCATATAGAAACACAGAAACACAGAATTTGACGGCAGATAAGAATCACTTGGCCCACCTAGTCTGCCCATTTCCCTACCTGATGAATAAGCTGCAGATTCTAGTTAATCAAAAGCTTACTTCCTCCTACCCCCCACTAGAATTGCCTTATGCATGTCCCATGCATTCTTGAATTCTCTCACTGTTCCTGACTCCACAACCTCCTTAGGAAGGCTGTTCCATGCATCCACAACCCTCTCTGTGAAAAAATACTTTCTAACATTAACTCTTAGCCGTCCCCCCTCTATCTTCAAATTATGCCCCCTTGTTCTTGTACACCTCTTTTTTTGAAAGATGCTACCCTCTTGGACTTTGTTGATTCCCTTGAGGTACTTGAAAGTTTCTATCATGTCCCCCCTTGAAAATTCCTTTCCTCAAGGGTATACATATTAAGCTGCTTTACTCTCTCCTTATATGTCTTCTGGTGCAGACCCTGCACCATTTTGGTTGCCCTCCTCTGAACAGCCTCCACTCTGTCTATGTCTTTGCGGAGAAGGGGTCTCCAGAATTGCATGTAGTACTCCAGATGGGGTCTCACTAACTGTCTGTACAGAAGGATAACAACTTCCTGTTTTCTACTGTTGATACCTCTCCCTGTGCATCCCAGTATCCCCGCAGCCCTCCTTACTGCCTTCTCACATTGCTTGCCCACCTTTAAGTCATCTGATATAATTACTCCTAGGTCTCTTTCGATTTTTGTTGTTATTAACTCACTCCCCATTGTGTACTCTTCCCCTGGGTTTTTGTTTCCCAGAGGTATTACCTTGCACTTCTTTGTATTGAATCTGAGCTGCCGTGTATTTGACCATTCCTCCTACCTTGCCAAGTCCCTTTTCATTCTTTCCACCCCACATTGAGTATCAACCGTGTTGCAGATCTTTGTGTCATCTGCAAAGAGACATACCTTTCCTTCCAGGTGCTCTCCAATGTCACTTATAAAGACGTTGAAGAGGACCGGTCCCAGTACCAAACCCTACAGTACCCCGCTAGTTACCCTCCTTTCTTCTCTGTGGACTCCATTTACTATTACCCTTTGCGTCCTGTTGTCCAGCCAGTTTTTATCCAGGCTACCACCTTGGGACCCACTCCAAGGCTGGCTAACTATATTAATCTTTTGTGTGAGACTGTGTCAAATGCCTTGCTAAAATCTAGGTAGGCCATATCCACAGCCCCTCCCTGGTCTACTACTTTGGTCACCCAGTCAAAGAAATTATTAGGTTCATCTGACGTGACCTTCCTGCTGTGAAACCATGCTGCCTTGGGTCCTGTGCCCCTCTGGCCTCTAGGTACTCAACAATTCTTTCCTTCAGAAGTGATTCCATCATTTTCCCTACCACTGAAGTCAAACTAACTGGTCTATAGTTTCTTGCATCTGCCCTGCTCCCACTTTTGTGAAGTGGAATCACATTTGCCCTCCTCCAGTCTTCAGGTACCACCCCATCCTCCCAAGATTTGTTAATGACAGTAGTCAGTGGCATTACTAGTTCTACCCTTAGTTCTTTTAGAATTCTTGGGTGAATCCCATCAGGCCCCATTGCTTTGTTCACCCTCAGTTTTAAGAGTTCTTTCAAAACACTTTCTTCTGTGAATGAACTGGTATCGCCCCCCCTACTCAGAGTTTCTCCTTTGTTTGGTTTAGGTACCCCCCCCTTCTGTTGTGAATACTGAGCAGAAATATTCATTCAGTATCCCTATTTTTTCACTGTCACCCTCTGCCCACATACCCTCCCCTTTATAAAGTCTCTGTATCCCTACCTATAAAAGATTTTATCCCCCTTCTTACCAGGTGGTTATCTTTTCCTCAGTTTGTGCCTTTGCTATTCTGACTGCCTTCCCTGCATCCTTCTGCTTTAACTGATAAATTTCTCTGTCCTGCTCCTTCAGTGTTTTCTTATATTTCCTGAATGCTATTCTTTTCTCCTTAATCACCCCTGCCACCTCTTTTGAGAACCATAGTGGTTTTCTCCTTCATTTTGTTTTGTTGATTTGCTTCACACACAGGCTTGTCGCCTCTGTGATGGCTGTTTTGATTATTCACCATTGTTCTTCCATCCCTCCTTCTTGCCCATTTGTAAGTGCTTTTCTGAGGCACTCTCTCATTTTCCCAAAGTCAGCCTTCCTAAAGTCCAATACTCTTGTTTTTGTATGGCTTGACTCTGTGGCTGTGTTTATTGTGAACCACACTGTTTGGTGGTCACTTGTTCCCAGATGGCTACCCACTTCTAAATCTGAGATCCTTTCTCCTTCTCCATTTAAGAGTACCAGGTCTAAGACTTCTCTCTCTCCCAAGTGGGTTCCAACACTAGCTGTCTGAGGCATGCCCCCTGTAGTGCATCAAGAATGACTCTGATCTTGGATATGCCTGCAGCAAAGGTACTCCAGTTAACATCTGGCATATTCAGGTCCCCCATTAATAATATCTCCCCTTTTTCTGCCATTTTAATTATGCTTTCTATCATTTCCTTGTCCATTTCCTCCCTTGAGATGGGGGCCTGTACACAACCCCCATGCGGATTGTGGTGCCATTTTCTGTCTCCAGGGTGACCCGTAGTGACTCATCAACTTCCTGGTGTACTCTTTAGTTCTGTTGCTTTAATCACTTCCCTTATATGAATAAGCTGCTCCTCCTTCTCCTCCTTTTTTACCCACCCTGTTCCTTCTGTAGACTGTGTATCCCAGTATGTTGACATCCCAGTCATGGTTCTCTGTGTACCATGTTTCAGTGACTGGCACAATATCCAGGCATCCCTCTTCCATTAAGGCCACTAGTTCAGGAAGCTTGTTGCACAGACTGTGGGCACTGGTACTCATCACCTTCCGTTTATTTTTTATGGCCTTACCTCTTTTAGCCCCATCCCTGTCCTTACCACCTTTTTCTGCATGTATCCCTGTCCTGCTCCCTACTGACTTCTCTACCTTGGTGTTTACCTCCCACCTACTGTGTTTTTTGGGGGGAGGTTGGGAATTCCCTGCTCCTTTTCAGTGCCTCCCCCTTGGCTAGTTTAAATGCTTGCCAATGAAGCATTTAAACCTGTCACCTAGGATCCTGGTTCCCCCTGAATAGATGCAGACCATCGCACCAGTATAAGCCTGCATCCCTCCAGGTGGCTCCCCAGTCCCCAATGAAGCCAAATCCCTGAGCTCCACACCAGTTTTTCAACTATCCATTGAATCCCATGGTGCAGAATACCCTAGCATCATCCTTGCCATAGACAGACACCACCTCTGAGAAGGTTACCATACATGCTACTTGTCTAAGGCCTCTCCCCAACTCCAAAAACTCCTCTAGCACTGCTCTGATCCCATTCACAGCCAGGTAATTTGTCCCTAGGTGGACAATGACATCCAGCTCCCTCCCTCATGCAACTGCTCCCATGATCCTGAGGATTGGCTTCCTGTCCTTCTGATCCATGGTGCCAGGCAGGCACCTTACCTCCCTATCCCCTTCTTCCCCCACTTTAACCCCCCTAATGATCGAGTCCCCCACCAGAAGTTGTTTCCTTCCCCTGTGGGGTCTCATGCCACCCTCCTGTGGGTCTCCTTTGTGGAGGTTCCCAGCATCCTCCTTGGTCTCCACTGCATGTGCCTCCATAGAGGAACCACTCTTTGCCAGAACAGCATAAGAATTGCAGAGAGGTACAACTGGAGGGATGCACCTCTGTTCCACCACCTTCTCCCTCCCTGAGCCCACCTTGGTCCAATCGCTCCTCTTTCTTGGCTAAGGTGGTGGCCCTGGTGATCCCTGGGTGGTGGAAGAGGTTTCACGAATCCTAGCCAGGTCAGCCTGGAGATGAGCAACCTCCTCCCTCAGACCAGAGAGGTGCCTGCAAACAGGGCAGCATCGCAGCCTCCAGAATGTCCCCTGGAACACTGCTACCCCACAGCCATTGCACTGCACCACTCCCATCTTGACTTATGTCGTGTCCCCTCTCCTGTTGCTTTGTATGCTTACTGTCTCCTCCCTCTATGTATTTTAAACTTACTATCCTACGGCCTATGTGCCCTTACAACTCTCGCCCTTCCTGTTCTGGGACAGGAACTTCCTGTAGTCTTCCACTGAAAGTAATGTTGACTTTCTGGTGAACACTGACACTTTTCTTCCCCTTCAGGAAACCCATATTGGACCAGAAGTACAAGATTATATCAAGGTAAATGAAGACAGTGTTCTGAGTACTTCTGCTGAGCTAAATAGCTACAAGAAGGCAATGGTCTTCTACTCCACTGTCCTTAAAAAGATGCTAACAAAGTTTCCTCTATAGAATAAGTTATTAAAACATGTGGCCACACTTCTGAAGCCATTCTTGAAGCTGAAGATGTCTGGGACAGCAGTGGCAGACTTGAGAAGGCAGCATGTCATCTGCAATTCATCTGCTGAATGTAACCAACTGCTGGATGAATTTGGGACATATGAGTTTGTAGAGACATTACCTGAATGACACCAGCCAACATTTGCCTCCAGTTCTACTGTTCTTCAGTACTGGGGGAAGGTGCTTTACCAGCTGAGTGGAATGGGATGTGAGCAAAGTGTACCACTTTTCAGACAACTCATGGCAACAGTCCAATGCCTTCCACACTCAGATGCTGAGCCAGAGCATGCATTCAGCGTGGTAAGGAAGGTCAAAACTTGACTTAGGCAATCCATGCACATAAAGACCTTAAATTCCTTAATTGCCATTAAGATGAATGGAGACAGGGAATATTTTGAGGTACAGCAGAGCAAGGATATCCTGGAAGCAGCAAAGAAGGCAACACTTTTGTACAACAGAGACCATCCTACTGCAAAATAAAGACTGCATTTACATTAATAAAGACAGAAGCATACATCTTTTTAACAGTTATTGCAAATAAAATAACAGAAAGACTGCATCTACATTCATAAGGGCATGAAGCATACATCTTTTTAAACTTCATTGCAAATAAAATAACAGAAAGATGCAAAACATTGTCTTTTATTTTGCTTTTTGGTAACAAGTCAAGCAATGGTGTGGCATGGCAGCATGACACCACCACACTGCATAAAGTATGGTGTCCCTGATCTTGGTAATTTGTCCCTGATTTTGGGGGAGGAGTGTCCCAGATTTCGGTCCTTGCAGGCTGAGAGGCACGGCTGGAACATCAGCTAATAGACCCAGGAAAAACAAAGGAAATAGTATAGCATGGCAAAAGCAAGCCTTTTTTCCCATATAGGTTTTTTCCATTCTTGGCAGGCTGGGTGACTGTATCAGCCTATCCCAGTACACGTGGCAATCCTGAGTCTCTGCCACACCCTCGAGATTGGGCATGCCACCAGTGTCCCCTGAGTAGGCTTCATGAAGCCCATCCTCCACATTTTCCATCTAATTTGCTCCTCTGGTTGACTGGACGTGCAGTAAACACAGCGTTCATACTCTGCCTCTGTGGAGGCATCCTCAGCACTGTGAAGACTGGCCCTTCCCCTGTATTATGAGACTGGGCATGTGTTGCCATCTGGATTCCTCCAGGTGGCACTTGAGCGGTGAGTCACATCTTCCCCCTCCCCGAGGGAAGAGAGCTGTCCTATGGACACTTGATCATCCCTTTCCCAATCAATCCCCATGCAGCTGGAGTCTGTTTCCAAACCCAGGTCACCAGCACGGCAGCAGGGAGGAATAGATACCTCAACCTGCGATGCCACTGAGGTGGCCAAAAGCAGGCCTTTAAACACAAAGTAAAGGACTACCTGCTTAGTTACTCAGAAGTACAAGGTGGAAACACTGAAAATAAACAACAGGAAAGCACCAAATGAAGAAAAAGAAGAAAAAGCAACAGGGTTGCTGCCATAGAGATAGGCAGGAGCACAATACTACAGCCAGAGAAAGAAATAAAATACAGTACTATCACAGTGAGAAACAAAAGGCGTAAACCAAACAGAAATTGAAGGCAAGCCAAACAGAGAGGCCCAAAGACAATTGAGAAACAACAACAACCACAGCAGATGGAGCATGTCTCCCGGCAGCAGCAAATGTCCCAAGCAAACCACCTAGTGCTTGAGGGCAGCAGGCTGCTGGGTATTCACAAGAGTAGGGGGTGTGGTCGGCTGGCCCTAGAACCACTAGCATTAGCCTTTCAATTATGCAAGCAATAAGGCAGTTGTCACAGCATAAACATCTGAACAGGTACAAACTAAGGCCTATGGCACCTGAAATAAGGACACTTCAGCACCTGGGAGTGTTTTTCTCTCATGGCAATGATCACCTGAAATGTCTTATTGCACTAATAAAATGGGTACCCTCATTGCTCCCCTCAAAAATTAGAATATAAAGAAAAATATGAAAATAAAATAATTGAATCAAAGACTTTTGAAATAAAAAAAAATGGCAGTTCCAGTTTGTCAATAGTCTCTGTTTCCGAGTCTACGGTATATAACGCTGTTGTGTTTTTATTTTCAAAGACTTTTATTATGGCTTTGCATGTTATTATAGCTTTCTTTCTTTCTTCCTTCCTTTCTGAAACAGAGAGAGACTGAGGCTGTGTTGGCTGTTTATTGCAAGCTTGAGTCCTAGACAGAGAAAGAGAGATAGCAATGAAATTGAGTGAGAGCAGGATCACAGCATGAGAGAGCGAGGAAGTGTGGCCTGCATGCTGTCAGCATGTGAGTGTTCATGACTAAGTGTAGCTGGTAGCAGCGGTGAAGAAAAACTGTTTTTTTTGTTTGAATTATCAGATAATTGGGTGGTGAGCAAGCTGCAGAGTGGTTCAGTCACACTGAGCAAGTAGAACAAATCAATCATATTGGGTAAGTGGGTAGAAACCAGGCATGAGTGGAGTGAGGCAGGACAGGTGCTAAGAGCCGGGCAGGAGCTATTTAATTATTTATTTATTTATGACTTTGATAACCAGGTGAGTGCACTGATCCCAGGACCGTTTTCAGGCATGACCCGGGCCATAACACATGGTGCAGGGTGACAGTTGAGTACAAGATAACAGTAATATACATGAAACAGATCTGATACAAGCAACAATAGTAAGCACAGTATATAGACTTGATGCATAGGTCCATATAAGAACAGTGAATACAAGGTTTCAATATTGGACATGAGGAAATTTGTTACAAAACAAACAAATTGTAGGCACAGTGTACAATGTGTGACTGCATAGTCCAGTAAACAAGTAGTACACAGAATACTCAGTAGAAAATGCATATACAATATGTAAATGCAAGGAAGTCAAATATTACTGTGGAAATACAATATAACAGCTGTAGGCAGGTGGGTAACCCCTGGCTGGGGAGTTGACTAGTGTGGGTAGGTGTGTGACTCCTGGGAGCAGCAGCAGGATGAGTTTGCCAGGAATCAGACTTTAAGTCGGGACTTGAAACTGCAGCGAGTGTCGATGGAATGGAATTTGGTCGGCAATTTGTTCCACTGCAAGGGGGCAGCTGTAGACAAAGCTCTGCTACCCATGTAGGTGGATATCCTAGGAACAGCTAGAGGGGGGGAGTACCATTAGAGCGGAGGTTGCGGTGGAGAGTTCGGGGTTTTCAGAAGGGCAGTTAGGGGGGATTCTGGAGCCATACAGATGACATTGTCCACCATGCAGCAGAGGGCGAGGTCAATGCGACCTTGCAGCAGTAGCCATCCAAGGGTATTATAGAAGGTACAGTGATGGGTGGAGAACGGGTCCAATAAAGCAAAGCGACAGTCACTGTTGTAGGCAGCAGAGAGTTTAGGCATGGCAGTAGCTGAGGTCCTGGCATAAGTAAGAGAACAGTAGTCAAGAATAGGGAGAAGATTACCCTGTACAATAGCTAGTCTGGCTTCAGGGGTAAGGTATTGCCAGATTCTATAGGCGGCACCTAACTTTTGATGGAACCTTCTGACAAGGGAATTTCCATGCTCAGTGAAAGTGAGGGAGGGGTCAAGCAGTACAGCTAAGTATTTGTAGGTGTTGACATCCTCCAGTGCTGGGCCATCTGGGGTGAGAATGTGTAAGGCAGCATGGTTTTTAGTTTTGGCAAGGAAGGGCTTAGATCCGAACAGCATGGATTTAGTTTTTTTTTGGCATTTACTAAGAGGAGGTTTTTTGGGAACCAGCTGTGGGCCACAGCATAGTTGTGCGAGAGAACTGAGGAGATTGCGGCCATGGATTTGTCACCGTGGAAGAGGACAAGGTCATCAGCATACAAGAGAGAGTGACAGTTGAGGCAGTCAAAGAAACATAGAAACATAGAAAAATAGATTTTGACGGCAGATAAAGACTGCTTGGCCCACCCAGTCTGCTCATTTCCCTACCTAAAGAAAAAGCTGCAGATCCTAGATAACCAGCAGCCTACTTCTTCCTACCCCAACCCCCTAGAATTGCCTTATGACTGGCCCATGCATGCTTGAATTCCACCACTGTTTTTGACTCCACAACCTCCTCCGAAGGCTGTCCATGCATCCACAACTCTCTTTGTGAAAAATACTCCTTAAATTAGCTCTGAGCTGCCCCCCATCTTCAAATTGTGCCCCTAGTTCTTGCACACCTCTTTTTGAAAGATGCTACCTCTTGACTTTGTTGATTCCCTTGAGGTACTTGAAAGTTTCTATAATGTACCCCCTCTCTCCTTTCCTCGAGGCTATACATATTAAACTCCTTAAGTCTCTCTTCATATGTCTTCTGGTGCAGACCCTGCACCATTTTAGTTGCCCTCCTCTGGACAGCTTCCATCCTGTCTATGTCTTTGCGGAGATTGGGTCTCCAGAACTGCACGCAGTACTCCAGATGGGGTCTCACCAACTGTCTGTACAGAGGGATTATAACTTCCTGTTTTCTACTGGTGATGCCTCTCCCTATGCATCCCAGTATCCCCCAGCCCTCCTTGCTGCCCTCAAACATTGCTTGCCCACCTTTAGGTCATCTGATATGACTACCCCCAGGTCCCTTTCCATTTTTGTTGTTGTTAGTATCTCACCCCCCATTGTGTACTCTTCCCCTGGGTTTTTGTTTCCCAGGCGCATTACCTTGCACTTCTTAGCATTGAATCTAAGCTGCCATACATTTCACCATTCCTCTAACCTTGCCAAGTCCCTTCTCATCCTTTCCACCCCACCTTGTGCATCAACTCTGTTGCAGATCTTTGTGTCATCTCCAAAGAGACATACTTTTCCTTCCAGTCCCTCTGCAATGTCGCTTATAAAGACATTGAAGAGGACTGGTCCTAATACTGAACCCTGCAGTACCCCACTAGTAACCCCCCTTTCTTCAGAGTGGACTCCATTTACTATTAATCTCTGTGTCCTATTCTCCAGCCAATTGTTTTCCCAGGCTATCATCTTGGGACCCACTCCCAGGCTGGCTAACTTGTATATTAATCTTTTGTGTGGGACTGTGTCAAATGCCTTGCTAAAGTCTAGGTAGACCATGTCCACAGCCCCTCCCTGATCTACTACTTTGGTCACCCAGTCAAAGAAATCTATCAGATTTGTCTGGCATGACCTTCCTGCTGTGAATCCATGCTGCCTTGGGTCCTGTGCCCCTCTGGCCTCTAGATACTCAACAATTCTTCCCTTCAGAAGTGATTTCATCATTTTCCCTACCACTGAGGGAAGCAAATTAACGAATAAGGAGAAAAGGACGGAACCCAGGATTGAGCCTTGAGGAACCCTCACAAAGACAGGCAGTGTGGGGCAGCAGGTTTGACCAATACACATGAATTGTGAGCCATAAGTAAGGTAGTTAGTGAACCAGCTTGTGACTTTCTGAGAACAACCAAGGAGGCTAAGCTTGGAGGTAAGGAGAGCATGGTTAACCATGTCAAAAGCCTTTGAGGGGTCAACGAAGACAGCCTCGATGGCTTTACCATTATCCATGTTAGAGAGGATGTGGTTGGTCAGAAGGACAAGGGCAGTGGCGGTGGAATGATTCTTGCGAAAGCCATGCTGTTGGTTGCATAGGAGTGTGTATTTGCCTATGTACTCAGTGAGCTAATTGTGGACTGCTCTCTCAAGTAGTTTACTGAGCTGAGGGAGGATGGATATTGGACGGTAATTGTCGGAGGATTTGGGGTCACCAGATTTAAGAATGGGGATAACCTGAGCTATCTTCCATGGGTCAGGCATGGAGGAGGTGGAAAGGGCAAGGTTAAAGATGAAGGTTAGTGGCTTGGCAATCGCCGGAGAGATCAGCTTAAGGAAGACTGGAGATAGGCCATCAGATACAGAGGAGCTGTGGTTAGGTAGACTTCTGAGTAGCTTCACTGTGTCGTGTATGGAGAGGGCTTTAAAATAGAATGGGGGTATTTGTGGGTGAGTGGCAGAGCTGGAGGAGAATGGCAGTGTGTCAGGTATTAGGGATGGGCTTTGAGGTTGGGCAGTTGGCAGCTTATTTAGGTACATGGATAAGCTGGTGAACTTACAGTTGAAGACACTGGCCACATTGTGAGGGTCGGTCAGCAACCCATCCTGGGAGTTGAGATGTGGTACAGCATAGCTGGAGTGGGGGTTTAGGAGGGAGCTGATTGAGTCCCATAATTTTCTAGGGTCTCCAAGATTGGCCTTTTGCAGATTATGGACGTGGGTCTGTTTCAAAGACTTGGCCTGTTGTTTACATTTGTTCCTCATGCACCTGTAAGCATCCCAGAGGGCAAGAGAGGGGGCTGCTTTGAAAGTGGACCAGGCATGGTCTCTGGCCTTCATAAGGGTTAGGAAGTCTTTAGAGACCCAGTGCAAGTCCCCGCCTCTGACCCATCTGGTAGTGACAGGGAAAAAGTGGTCCTGGAGTGTTAGTAGAGTCCGGGTAAATGTGGAAACCGCCATGGCTGCATTGGAAAGGGAAAAAAGCGTGGACCAGTCCAAGGACTGGGCCTCCTCGAGGAGATTTGTGGAGACTGGGCAGCTGAAATTTCTGAGAGATAGATATTTGGGTGGGGGGCGCTTTAGTTTGAAAGACCAGAGAAGATAGGTCAGTGAGTGATCACTTATAGAGTCAGCCATGGTGCCAGCGTGTAATGCTCGGTCCTCCCTGTTTATGAGGATCCAGTCTAGTAGAGTCTGGGTGGCCCAGAGTGGATTAAGTCTGGTGGGGAGAGTGATTGCCTTCACCAGGTTGTGCTGCTTTAACAGGGATACATAGTCAGGCTGGTGGCAGCTCAGCCAGTTTAGATTAAAGTCGCCATGAAGGATAGATTCCCTATGGGGGGTTAGAGAGCTCAGGCCTTGGAGGAGGCTGATGAGTCCAATGATTCCAGTCGTGGGGGGGTTATAGTAGCAGCCAATATAGAGTTTCTTGCAGGATCCCAGGGTCAATTTGAGAGTAGCCATTCACTAGGTGAGGAAGGGTCAGAGTGAAGGACAATGCTAGCTGAGAGGGGTTCCCTTAGGAGCGGGGCAATACCGCTACCTTTTTTCTGCCTGGCCTGTCGAGGTGTAGGTAGGAGTAGCCAGGTAGATTGAAGGTGTTTTCAGTGTGATGTGGCTTTAGCTATGTTTCTGTGAGTTCCAGAATATGGGGCTTGTGTAGCTCAATCCAAGCTTCACGGTCAGTGAATTTGGATGGAAGGCTGCAGACATTGATATGTGCGATTTTAAGACCAGGGGCATTTGTCCAGATGCTGGAGGAGGTGGTGATATGGGAGTTTGTTGGGCCAGAGTTGCACTCAATGTTCCCAGCAAGGGACAGTAGTGATAGTAGGAGAAAGTGTGGGCAGGAGGGAATAGTAGGAGACCAGGAGAGGTTAGCCAGGTAGTGGCCAAGGAAGTGGCATTCTCCTTTAGTGAGTAGGATGAGAGAGATGTACCCCAGGGTGAACTTATCCCTAGTAGTGAGTGAAGAGGGTTGAGATGGGGGTGGGGGAAGGAGAGGTGCTGTTGATCGCAGGCCAGCACCGAAGGGCAGAAGTCGGTCAATACCAGCACAGTAGTTAGGGAAATAGCCCATAATAGAGGTAGTGCTAGCTTCATCTTTCCGAGGGAGAGTGGGGGACAAGGGGAAGTAGTAGGAGAGAATTAGCATGGTCAGCCTTATGAAGGGGGAGAGGAGGGAATGGTAGGCAAGGGGCTGTTAGAAATGTAGTTCTGTGGGGCAGGACTGTACTCTAGGAGGTGTTCTGCAACTTTAAATTTGTGTGGGGCAAGATGGCCAATGGGAGGAGGTGCACAGAAGGGGGAGTGGTTTAGGTGTATTTAATAAGTTGTGGAGGAGGGGGTGGGGGAGGGCAAAAAAATCAAATCAACAGTAGGAATCCCGGTTTACAGTTTAGCTGTAATTGGCATTATGTGCACACACTAGTAGTGAGAGCCAGGCAGCGCAGACTACAAAATTTGTGCATGGGCTTGAAATTAGGCAAGAACTGCATGTCTCTGTATTTCAAACTTGGCGGCACAGTCTGGGGAAAGCAGCCATGCTGGATTTCACAGCTAGCCACTCAGGGAGTTCACCAAGATGGTGAGCAGCCAATGGGGACACTGCAGGTGGATGGTGCCAGAAATTCAAAAAAGTCCAGGATCTTCACTGCAACAGCAGTTGAGGGCTGAAGATCTGGCTTCGGCAATTACCTGTGCTTGGAGAGCAGTGGGCGGGTGGCAGCAGGCAGGCTCCCGGTCTCACCGCAGTAGTTGGCGGGCAGCTCAAGCTTAAAGGCAGCTGCGAGGATGAGGTGCTTGCCTGAGCGGGCAGCAAGCCTGCAGAGAAAGGGACAGAGGTCAGACATAGATAGTCTGGGGACTCAGTGGAAGGGTTAGGAAATTAGCAATGAAACAAAGGGGTAATGCACAGAAACTGGATTTAGCTGAATCAGGGGGTGGGTCACAGACCTCAGGCAGGTGCCAGCTGAGGACTGCTGGGGGAGGGAAACACACAAAGGAGAGAATGAGAAGATAAAGGGGTCTGGCTAGGCTGACACAGTGGGAAACTAGCAAAGCTAACAAACAGTATTTTATTCTTTTTTTTTCTAGCAGGATGAGCAAATACAGGCTAGTAACATTCCTAAACAGACAAAAATCAACAGTAGAAATCCCGGTTTACAGTTTAGCTGTAATTGGCATTATGTGCACACACTAGTAGTGAGAGCCAGGCAGCGCAGACTACAAAATTTGTGCGCGGGCTTACAATTAGGCAAGAACTGCATGTCTCCATACTGGAGCAAGGGAAAGTCATTTCAAACTTGGCAGCACAGTCCGGTGAAAGCAGCGATGCTGGATTCCAGAGCTAGCCACCCATGGAGTTCACCAAGATGGTGAGCGGCCAATGGGGGCACTGCAGTCGGATGGTGCCAGAAATTCCAAAAAATCCAGGATCTTCACTGAAACAGCAGCTGAGGGCTGAAGATCTGGTTTCAGCAATTACCTGTGCTTGGAGAGCAGTGGGCGGGTGGCAGCAGGCAGGCTCCCGCTCTCGCCGCAGTAGTCAGTGAGCAGCTCAAGCTTAAAGGCAACTGCAAGGATGAGGTGCTTGCCCGAGTGGGCAGCAACCCTGCAGAGAAAGGGATAGAGGTCGGATATAGATAGAATGGGGACTCAGTGGAAGGGTTAGGAAATTAGCAATAAAACCAAGGGGTAATGCACAGAAACAGGATTAAGCTAAATCGGGGAGTGGGTCACAGATCTCAGGCAGGTGCCAGCTGATGACTGCTGGGGGAGGGAGATGCACAAAGGAGAGAAGGAGAAGATAAAGGGGTCTGGCTAGGCTAAAACAGTGGGAAACTAGCAACCTAACAAACAGTATTTTATTCTTTTTTTTTTTTTCTAGCAGGATGAGCAAGTACAGGCTAGTAACATTCCTAAACAGACAAAAATCAACAGTAGGAATCCCAGTTTACAGTTTAGCTGTAATTGGTATTATGTACACACACTAGTAGCGAGAGCCAGGCAGCACAGACTATAAAATATGTGCATGGGCTTGCAATTAGGCAAGAACTGCATGCCTCTGTACTGGAGCAAGGGAAAGTCATTTCAAACTTGGCGGCACAGTCTGGGGAAAGCAGCTACGCTGAATTCCAGAGCTAGCCACTCAGGGAGTTCACCGAGATGGTGAGCAGCCAATGGGGATACCACAGTTGGATGGCACCAGAAATTCAAAAATATCCAGGATCTTCGCTGCTACAGCAGCTGAGGGCTGAAGATCTGGCTTCGGCAAGTACCTGTGCTTGGAAAGCAATGGGAGGGTGGCAGCAGACAGGCTCCTGGTCTCGCCACAGTAGTCAGCGGTCAGCTCAAGCTTAAAGGCAGCTGTGAGGATGAGGTGCTTGCCCGAGTGGGCAGCAAGCCTGTGCTTGGAGAGCAGTGGGAAGGTGGCAGCAGGCAGGCTCCCGGTCTCGCTGCAGTAGTCGGCAGGCAGCTCAAGCTTAGAGGCAGCTACAAGGATGAGGTGCTTGCCCGAGTGGGCAGCAAGCCTGTGCTTGGAGATCAGTGGGTGGGTGGCAGCAGGCAGGCTCCCGGTTTCGCCACAGTAGTCGGCGGGCAGCTCAAGTTTAAAGGCAGCTGCGAGGATGAGGTGCTTGCCTGAGTGAGCAGCAGCCCTGCAGTATCTTGACTCAGGCAGTGGTGCTCTTGAGGCCTACAACAAATAGAATAAAAGAAAAGAAGATATGGTTAGAAACCAGTTGATTTAAATGTAACCATGAATGGTACATGGGGGGGGGTGCATGATTGTGAGAGGGTATGTGTCTAGAAAAATGTGGCAATATGTAGTTTTACAAACTTTGGGCAAATGAGATTGAGGAGAGTGTTCACTCTAAGAAGATGGCCATCACAAAGATTCTTAGAAAGTTTTGAGGGACATATGCATGTCAGTGTGCTACGGTATGTCATGTTTTCCAGAAGGGTTCCAGGAGAGGTGGCTATCATGCTTTGTGGTTCTGGATTCTGAACTCTTTCAGCAAATTAGGATGCAGGAAATTCCCTACCAATTTTATATGTATAGTAAATGTATATACCTTTAGGACCAGGAATTTGTATATAGTGATGGAATTGTATTGCATATAATTGTAGAAACTTTGTACTGCTGTTGTCCAACTCAGCCAAGTGAGCCTTATTCTCAGTGTTACCTTTACAGTCATTTTATCCATTCCTGAGGATGGATGGACATTACTACTGTACTGAAAATAATTTCCCTTAAATGAGAAAAGCACTCAATAACATCCTGTCAACAAGTCAAAGGATTCATTGATTCCTTTATATTAGGTTTCATAGTACACCATAAAGAAATTAACCCTGAAAAATGCAACTGCTGTTTATCTAACAGTTATAAACAAGATAATCAGCTCCACCTGTATCATTTCTGCTGACTTACAATATTTTATCTCACAGCATTCTTTGATTTTCATACACAGTAGTTAATATTTGACTATATAAATTCAGCAGGCATAATACGTGACAAGAATATTTGCTGAGTCTGTACCACTCTGAAGTCCTGGTTAAAAACAAATTTTAGGACCTAACATTTATATTATTTCTATGTTTGAGGAATAGCAATGGGGAAGATGGATGTTTTAGTGCTTATGTAACTTATGGTTCTTTTTGTGGCTTTACTCTATTCCCACCCTTGAGTAGCAGGTATGTAGGTATTAGTTGTAGAGAATAGAAGGCCCAGGAGCAAGAGTGAGAAGAGCGCCAGAGAAGGAGGAGGAGGGGATGGAGGTGGATGAAAACACTCCCTAAGTAAGGGAGGTGTAACATAGAAACATAGAATGTCATGGCAGATAATGACCGCTTGGCCCACCTAGTCTGCCCATTTTCCTACCCAACAGATAAGCTGCAGATCCTAATTAACCAACAGCTTATTACCTCCTACCCCCCACTAGGACTGCCTTATGTTTGTACCATGCATTCTTGAATTTCCCCAATGTTCTTGACTCCACGACCTCCTCAGGGAGGCTGTTCCATGCATCCACAACCCTCTCTGTGAAAAAATACTTCCTCACATTACCTCTGAGCCATCTCCCTTCTATCTTCAAATTGTGCCCCCTTGTTCTTGCACATCTATTTTTCTGAAAGATGCTACCCTCTTGGACTTTGTTGATTCCCTTGAGGTACTTGAAAGTTTCTATCATGTCCCCTCTCTCCCTTCTTTCCTCAAGGGTATACATATTAAGCTCCTTTAGTCTTTCTTCGTATGTCTTCTGGTACAGACCCTGCACCATTTGGTTGCCCTCCTCTGGACAGCCTCCACTCTGTCTATGTCTTTGTGGAGTTGGGGTCTCCAGAACTGCACAACAGTACTCCAGATGGGGTCTCACTAACTGTCTGAACAGAGGGATAACAACTTCCTGGTTTCTACTATTGATGCCTCTCCCTATGCATCCCAGTATCCCCCAGCCCAGGTGTGCCAGAAGAGGGCTAATGAGGAGGTTATGGGAGCTATTCCCACACTGAACCTTGGGCAAGCCCTCCCATTCAATGTTTGAGAAATAGCAATGCGGAAAGATGGATGTTTTAGTGCTTATGTAACTTATGGTTCTTTTTGTGGCTTTACTCTATTCCCACTCTTGAGTAGTAAGTGTGTAGGTATTAGCTGTAGGGAAAAGAAGGCCCCAAAACATACCTCCTCCAGCTCATAGAGAGTGTGACCTTTAGCAATCAGGAGTGGTAAACTCCCCAGGTGGAGGAAACCTCTGAGGACTGATGGCTATCAGTCTACCCATCCTCTGGGCATGCCAAGAGGAGAGTGCCCTAAAAGCATTGCAAAGTTCTTGATCTGGATGAGGAATGTAGATCTCAAATGCTGAAGAAGCCCATCTTCCTAATTGTTTGGTGATGTGTTATGGGATGTTATGCCTGGATGCCAAAAATCGCTGCTCCTATCCTGAAGGAATGACCAGTATAAGATCAAGGTTCGCAGCCTTGTCTTTGAAGTAAATGTCTGACATTGGTCATGAACCAAGCAGTTGTCATGGGTTGGCTTTGGTTTGTGAGGAGGAATGGTGAAGAGGGATGTGAATGGTGATGAAAGTCTTGTTAAGCATCTAGATATGAGGCAGGATTATAGGTGTCGTCAGAAGAAAAGTATTGGATTGATACTCCTTGAAGTCATCTGTCTGTTTTTGAACAAGGAATGAGAAGACTGAACTAGTCGTTGGACTTCTTCAGGCTAGATACTTTAAGGAAATCAGCTGATGAGGTTAAAGGGACAGTAAATTCCCCTGGATGTAAGAAACCGTAAAATGCCAGGCATATTCCAATAGAAGTCATGAGAGTGATGATTGGATCAAAAGGCTGGGTTTTCAGAACATCAAGTAATTTTCTAATGAGAGTTTCATCTATAGGTAAGTGATGAGAAACAGAAGAAGGATATGTTCATTGCAGTCCTAGCATTAGCAGCTTGATAGAGGAATTGCTGAATAAAGAAGGGACTGAGGCTGTATTTTGTGAAAGGCAAAATTGTAGGGGGCGTGGTTTGACCACCAACAAGATGGTAGTGTAACTTCTGAGCTTGCTCTGGATTCAGAGAGTCTGAAGCCCCGGTGTTGAGACTCATGGGTCGGTCCAGTTTAAAACTGCTGCTTCTGAATTGGTCACCCCCCCCCTTGCCTACCAGCACTCGTTAGAAATGAATTGGACGCTGCTATTTTGTGCCTAGATCCAGCGCTGATCCTGAGTGAAGAAACGTGCACTAGGCCGTGTAGGCCCCACCAACACTGTGACGGAGCAATAGCTAGCAGCCCGAATGGGTAAACAGAATTGGCGATCCTCACCCCCTGTATTCATTAGCTGGAGCTATCAGGAATCTGCCCTACCTTGCCAGCTTGCCCGATCTTCTTATGGCTTCTCCAGGCGACAACACTCAGCCAGACCCCTTGTCTCAACCACCTATGAAGGAGCCCTCAATAAGTGAGTCATTACAATATATAACTCGTATGTTGGAGACCGTGTTAAACAAAGTTGAAGATATTATTGTTACTTTATCAGGCACAGAGGTCGAAGTTCGAAACCAACAAGACCGAATGAATGTTTCTGAACAACGGCTGGAGTCATGTGAGCAGCACAGGAAGAAAAGTCAGCAGTGCTTTGGGATAGATTAGAAGACCAAGAAAACAGAGCCAGATGCAATAACTTGCATATTATTGGTCTTCCAGAGGGGGTTGAGGGACAAAATATGGAAAGGTTTCTAAATTACTCCCTGCCTGTAATTTTGGGAAAGAGGTGGAGAGGGCAGATGGATGTGGAGAGGGCGCACAGGATAACAACTAGGAGGGACAGGAATTCTTCTCAGCCCAGGCCTATAATCGCTTATTTTCTTCAGTATACAACCAAAGAAAAAATATTAAGAGCTGCAAGGGAAATAGAGGAAGTACAGTGGCAGGGGACCCCGGTCTCTTTCTACAGGGACTTTGCCCTCGAGACGGCCAATAAGAGAAGGGCTTTCACCCCACTCAAGAAATTCTTGTACAATTTCAACTTCAACTTTAAATTTAAAGGGCTCACCAGATTACTTGTGGCTAAGGATGGCAGAGAATTGCTAGCTGAACATCTGGCAGCTGTGGAAAAGTGGGTCACGAAATTCTGGCCAGATCTACCTCTCCCTGTTACATATCCCAGGAGGCTCTGGGACCCTAATATGGCAAAAGAGAACTTTGAGGGCAGGTGCAGACAGCCAGAGTGCAGTATTGAAGACGGACGTCCGGCACCTCAAAATGTTCCCCAGCAACCAAGGGCCATCCCGACTGCTCTATGCTGCAATCTGGTATGGCTCCACTCTCCCCAGCTAAAGATAACCCCTCATTGCCTCCACGGGCTACGTCGCCCTATGTCAGACAGTGACAGAGAGCCAGAAGTGGGAATCGTCTACCTCAGGATGCATCTATGACAGCCCCTCCAGCGAAAATGTCTAGGGAAGACATAACCTCCCCTCCTTGCAGTGCTCAGTCTGCAGATAAAGAGTTTTTGGAGATGGACACTTGCACTGGCTCTGACTGGGCTGATATTTCAGAGGACTTGCTTGTTGAAGCAGTGGACATTTCGACGCCTGTTAGGCTGGGGCTGATTTCGTATGCTGCTGCTGAGGCTGGGCCTTCTCCCTCTCTGAGAGCTGATCATGCGGAAAATGCTCCTGGCCGAATCTGCTCTACTTATTGGTTTGGGTTACGGTGGCTGGTTGCTATAATTAAGCTATATGGTTGTCTTATTAGTTTTCCTCCTGCGCCCATACCCAGGAAAGTAGCTGGGTGGCAGTTTTCTATAGTCACTGTTACCCCAATCCAGGTAGCATAATTAGCCATGTCCATTTCTTAGCCTGCATAACTTTTTATTGTGCTGGTTTAAACTTTCACTAGCAGCTTTATAAAAGTTAGTGTACATGGGGACAGTACATGGCAGCTCCTATATTTCTCAGGGTATGACTGCAGGGGCAGTTTTGGGACCTCTACCTTGTAGGCAAGGTAGTTACCTTCCCTTCCCCTTTTCCTAAACCCCTACCCTTACCCCTTGGGTTTCCTTCTAGGGTCCCCCCCTCCCTGCTCCCTTTCCTTCCCCGTGGGTCAGACGCCTGACCTCAAGTATGCTAGAACCTCAGAGAACTCAAATCTACTTTGTTCCAATCCCTCCTAAACAACAGGATCTGACAGTTAGTGAAGCCAAGGCTAAAGCTTTAGGCGAGCCTCTTTCACTAGTATCCTCGATCCAATAGAGCTGTTGCGCAGGGTTATACTATTATTGGTTAGACTTGGTTAGTAAAGTGGTTTTATAGTTAGCTGTGATATATTTTCACTTCTGCTTTTTAATTAACTGTTATTGTTTACACTGTTTGTATTTGGTCATAATCTCTGTTGAGTGTTTGTTCCACTGCAGCTTCTCCAGTGAGGTGTGTATCACCCTCTATTTCCTGAGCTACTCCTCCTTCTCATCTGGCAGCCAAGGTTAATACAGAGACTCCCAGGAAGGTCTGGGCGGTGAGTTATATCCCATGTGCAAATTTTGCAGTTTCAGTAAGTATACCCCTTCTACTATTAGAATGTTCTCGTGCCCCACTACAACTTCAGTTAATCACACTAGTTTCCCAACCGTGGTGGTATCTTGGAATTGTAATGGGTTGAATCATCCCATTAAACAAACTAAGGTGCTCCAGCACCTTCATTCGTTGCATACAGATATTGCCCTACTCCAAGAAACCCAACTCTTAAAGAAGGCGGTTCTATGGTTAAAGAAGTCTTTGGTGGGCACTGTCTGTGCCAGCTCGGCTACCTCCAAGACTAGAGAGGTAGCCATTCTTATCCGGCATGCATCAAGTTGGATTGTGGAGGAATCCAAACACGATCCACTAGGCAGATGGGTTGTTGCTAAACTATCCTCCTCTGGGGAGAAACTGATTATCTGCAACCTGTATGCCCCAACACAGATCATACAGAATTTTTCCCATCAATTAGTCAGACTATTTCATTGGTATCGGGAGTCGATGGTGCCCTTTCTTTAATAGTGGGTGTAGACTATAATATGGTATTAGATGTGTTCCTGGACAAGTTGAAGCCTACTCCCCAGGCTAGATCTAAGGCCAGTTTGGCTCTTCATGAATTACAAGAGGAATGGGGTTTAATAGACCACTGGCACAGAAATAATCCCTCTGGACGGGATTATACCTTTTAGTCCCAGGTACATTCCACATATAGTTGGATAGATCTCTTCCTTGCCAACTCAACAGCTACCCAAAATGTCCTTAAAACCACAATTGGGACTATTCTGATTTCTGATCATGTTCCAGTGATTACCTCCTCTACATTAGGGGTCAGTCCAAAATAGGTACTCGGTAGAGATGTAACCCTTTGTTATTAAAGGGCCCAGAGTTTCTCAAAACAATTTCCCAAACTACCAAGGAGTACTTTGCCATCAATGCAAACTGTGGTGTCACTGCTGGTATGGTCTGGGAAGCATTTAAAGCAGTTCTTAGAGACCGCATAATTGCTTTTTCGGCTGCTAAAAATAAGACACGCAAAGCTAAGTCAGCTGAGTGGAAAACACAACTGGAAGGTCTAGAGTCCCGTTTTAAAGATTCTCATGTCTTGCAGAGGGACAACTTCCTTATTTGATGCATTGTGGGCCTTAAGTACCAAATTAATGTCATGCTGAATAAAAAGTCAGAGTGGCTTTTACTGCGATCAAAGTGTGCATACTGGGATGGGGGTGAAAAGCGTGGCAGACTGCTGGCATTTCGTCTTTGGAAACAACAAGCTGCTATGCGTATTCATGCCCTCCGTAACACATCCGGCAAGACCATGTGTACTCTGCAAGATATCAACGTCACCATGAAAGCGTATTACCAGTCATTATATAAGTCACAGTCTAATCTTTCCTTGTCATCTTAGAACAGGAATTGGATAAATTTTGCCAGCAATTTGAAGTACCTGGTCTCACCCCGAGACAGGTGTCCGCACTAGATGCCCCCTAGCCCCAATAGAGTTACATCAAGCTTTGTTTAAAATGGCCAAAGGAAAGGTCCCTGGACTGGACGGCATGACGGTTGAGCTATATCAATCACTGGCACAGGATATATCTCAACCGTTACTTCTTGCACTCCAGGAGGCGCACTTAAACAGTACATTCCTGCCATCTACGAGAGAGGCCCTCATCACACTTCTACTGAAAAAGTCTAATGACCCTCTAGATTGTGCAAATTTCCGGCCAATGTCATTACTTTCGGTAGACACAAAGATCTTGGCCAAGATCCTAGCCACCAGGATGCTCAAGAGGCTCCTGACCATCATCCACCCTGCCCAGGTTGGCTTCAGGAAGGGCAAATCAGGGTCAGACAACACTAGGCTCCTTCTTAATTTAAAATGGATAGCCTCCCGTTCCTTGGTCCCAATGGCCGCACCTGGCAATAGACTTTACTAAAGCCTTTGACTCCGTAGAGTGTCAATATTTACATCAAATATTAAAAAAAATATGGTTTTGGTCCGGTGTTTTGCCAGTGGGTGTCAACACTCTATGGATCCCCGATGGCAAGGATTTTGACCAACATGACCATTTCCATGCCTTTTCCACTGTACAGGGGTACCTGGCAGGGATGCCTCCTATCGCCTCTTCTTTTTTTGGTGGCGTTGGCCCCCTCACTCAGTCTTTTATCACGTCGCGAGATGTTACGGGCATGGAGGTAGTGGGGAAATCCTACTTGGTGGCGGCGTATGCTGACGATTTGTTGCTAACCCTGTCCCATCCAAAGCAGGCGATATGGCATATCCTGCTCTTACTACAGACATTTTCAACCTTATCACGACTCTGTGCTAATCAGAGGGAAACACTCCTGGCCCCGCTGAATTCAGCTTGCACCAAAAATTGCTTACAGGGAACTGAGCTTCTCTGGGCAGTGAAAGGCTTTTCATATCTCAGCATACCCACCTCTTTCAAATGGTCTGACCTAGAGCCAGCCAATGTCTCACCATTCTTGTCTCAAATGTCTGCAGAAATAGAGAGATGGAAAAGGCTTCAGTTATCGCTACCTGGTAAGATAGCAGCAGTTAATATGCTTTTATTGCCACAAATCATGTACATTTTTAAGAATCTCCCAATACATTTGTCGCCTAAACTCTTTGCTTCAATTGAAGCTAAGTGTCTCGGTACTTGTGGGATGGGAAATCCCCTAGATGGAATAAGAGTAAATTGAGAGCACATTGGTCCAAAGGAGGGATGGGTTCTCCTTGGTTCCAAGGGTATCATTTGGCATGTACCACTGCTATGGCTACTAGGTGGTTTGTCCCCAGTCCAACACCCCTCCCACTTTGGGTCCAACTGGAATCTGACCTACTGGCGGATACAAATCTGCACTTGCTATAACACCCTCAGAGTCGAAATCGACTTACTCTTCCCCCCATAATAGCAGAAACCAAATGGACGTGGCACTCACTTATGACTTTAGCCCACACACTTCGGGATGTCCAAGCACCTCCATGGCTCTACACTCCTTTGTGGCATAATCAGGCCTTGGCACTCGGTGATACTTCTATACACTGGCCCATGTTGGAAACCCAGGGCATCTGATACATACAGGATCTTTGCATTCCTGGCTCCTCGCTATTGATGTCCTTTGAACAAGTACAACATAAATTTCACCTCCCGAGCAATGACCTTTGGAAATTTCTCCAAATACGTAGTGCTATACTAGCCAATAAGGCCCATATGCATTCAGATCCCAAATGGAACTGGCTAACTCACAGGCACAAATCCCCCTCATCCAGAGGTCTTATTGATAGATTTTATAAGACATGGCAAGACAGACAGACCCTTCAGATGCATGCCATTTGAAATGGATGGCTATCCTGAATACCCACATATCTGAGGATTCTTGGAAGTATTACTTCCAAGAGTGTCAACATATTTACATGGACACCAAGAGTCAACTGTTGCAGATAAAGATACTGCTGCTTTTGTATCGGACACCCTCATCTCTATACTCCCATGGCCTTATACAAAATTCTGACTGCTAGCGATGTCAGCAGCCTGGGGCGCATCTACTTCATATTTTATGGTTGTGCCCTTTGCTTTCACAATTTTGGGCATCTATAACTCAGGATTGCTCTACAGTACTGGTCCTGCAGGTTAACCTTTCTGATCCCAAACTCTTTTTGGGAGATACCCCTTCCCTGGTCACTCTAACTTGACCCCAGAAGCAGTAGGTTGTACTGGCACTTTTGGAGGCTAAACGACTTATACTTATGTATTGGCATAAATCTGCTCTTCCGACTTGCCTCCAATGCCATGAGGCACTAGCCAGACTACCCACACTAGAACGCCTATCTTCTACCCACCTAGGTCATATGGACCAATATACAGCCAGATGGGAAGCCTATCTCCAATCTTTTCTCTGTAAAACTTCTAATCTGGGCGATAACACTTCTTTTTCAACTATGTGATACCTTATAACATTGCACTATTAGTCCAATTTCTATTTGTCTCTAACACTTGTATATAGTGGAGCACTACCCTAGTACATTGGGTAGGCACTCCTGGTTAAGTCATACTCTAGGAAGGTTCATATGTGAATACCTTGAAGTCTGGTTTTGGTAAACATATTTTTATACTTATATGGCAATGTACTAGTTGTTGACTGAATATAGCTACATATGGGCCATGTAACTTACTTATGAATATGTATGTATGTGACATTATACCTATGTATGGATTAGAATAAAATTAAAAATTGTTCTATGATAAAAAAAAAAGAAAGGCAAAATTGTATTCCGGAGACGTATTGTTTGGTAGTCTTATAGGTCAGCTTGGGAGTTTGATGACAGAAGGTGATGAAGGCAAGAACGTTGTCTATATTCTCGGCTGGTGATGTTGAAGACAAGGGGCTGCAAAAGGCTGTGAATCATTTCCAAGCAGTGAGATATGCAGCTCTCGTTGATGGAGCCAAGGTATTCCAAACAAGGGAGGAAGCTTGAAGACAATAATATGTTACATCATGATGAGATCTGAGAATGCTGGAGGTTGGGTCATATAATGGTCTGCAGTTGGGCAAATGCATCTAATGAAAGCATTACCCAATAAAATGATGCATAAGAGCAAGCCAAGTCAATCTTCATAAAAACATTATAATAACAGAGGATAATGACCTGTCCTTTGAAATTATGTCGGCAGTGGCTGCATTGTCTGTAAATACAGAAACAATTTGGAATGATCATTGGGATCCACATGTGCATGTGGCAGTGACAACTGGGAAGATTTCAAACAAGGAAGATGTTGTTGAAAATGCAGGGAAAGAAAGTGCTTCCTTTGGCCATGGGGTGGCAGTCTAGGTTGAACCAAATATAGCAGCACATCCATGATTTGGAGTGGCATCCGTATAGATTCTAGGGTGATAATCTGGTGAAGGATCACTGTAGAACATGGATCAACCAGACCAGACTGAAAGGAATAGGGCCCACATAGCAAGGTCAGATCTTGCGGCAGCTGAGATGGTGATATAGAAACATTGAAACATAGACTTTGATGGCAGATAAGAACCACTTGGCCCACCTAGTCTGCCCATTTCCCCTACCTACTGGATAAGCTGCATATCCTAGTTAACCAACAGCCTATTTCTTCCTGCCAACCACAAGAATTGCCTTATGTCTATCCCATGCATTCTTGAATTATTCCACAGTTTTAGACCCCACAACCTCCTCAGGAAGGTGGTTGCATGCATCCACCATCCTCTCAGTGAAAAAATACTTCCTCATATTGCCCCTGAGCCATCCCTCCTCTATCTTCAAATTGTGTCCCCTTGTTCTTGCACATCTCTTTTTCTGCAAGATGCTACCCTCTTCGACTTTGTTGATTCCACTGAGGTACTTTAAAGTTTCTATCATGTCCCCCTTCTCCCTCCTTTCCACAAAGGTATACATATTAAGCTCCTTTGTCTCTCCTCATACGGGTTCTCTTGCAGACCCTGAAGCATTTTAGTTGCCCTCCTCTGGACTGCCTCCATCCTGTCTATATCCTTGCGGAGATGGTGTCTCCAGTACTGGACGCAGTACTCCAGATGGAGTCTCACCAACTGTCTGTACAGAGGGATAACAACTTCCTGTTTTCTGCTAGTGATAACTCTCCCTATACATCCCAGTATCCACACAGCCCTCCCTACTGCCTTCTCACATTGCTTGCCAACCTTAAGGTCATCAGATATGGTTACCCCCATGTCCTTTTCTATTATTGTCGTTGTTACTTCTTCCCCCCATTGTGTACCCTTCCGCTGGGTTTTTGTTCCCCAGGTGCATTATTCTGCACTTCTTTGCGATGATGTAAACTAGTTACTGAGTGTGCCAGTGTATGGAGATATGTGGTAAATGACCGACCTTGAGATATTACTCTCATAGCAAAGTGTAAGTATCCCAAAAGTGACAATAGTTTGCATTAAGTACAGCTAGCCTTGGAGGCAAAGGAATCTATGAGATAACAAATGCAATGTAGTTTGTCCAATTGTACATGAATTTCCATGACTACTGAATCCACTATAATGCCGAGAAATTCCAAGAAGGATACAGGGCCTATAGTTTTTTTTTTTCCTTTGAAAGAGGAACTGACAGTTCAAAGAAGTTATTGATTAAGGCTGATTAAGGCTCAAATGCCAGCAGCAGGGATTACAGTTGGAGGGTCAATGAGAAGAAAATCATTTAGGAGATGAATCACAGAAGGACGATGGCAGACATTGAGGAGGACCCAGCACAGGAATTCAGCAAACAGATTGAACAGTTTGGAGCTTCTTTTACATCTGAATATCAGGCGAGTAGCTAAGTAAAACTGGTTTTGCCATTGAGTCCCATATATAGGAGCCATAACAATGGATGGATGGGAAGAAGTTTAAATGCATCAGTGATATCTGCTTTAGCAAGCCATGACCCTGCTCCAAATAATTTTATAACAGTGATAGCATCATCTATTCTGGCATAAGAAAGTAAGTTCTCATCAAAAGAAATAAGTGAGTTAATGCTAGGTACTGGGGATTGGCAAGGGGCAGAAAGATCGATGATCAATATCTTTTTACAGGATAATTTTCTAGTAGCAATGCCAATAGCGTTAATCTTGAAGCCGGGGAAGGAAGGAGTAGAGAATGGACCTATAATAAATCCCTTGTCTAATTCAGTCTTGATCAATTGAGTAGTGATGGAAGGTTCTGCTGTCGTTGACTGGAGACTTTTGCAAATGATGGATTCAGCAGGAATTACTGAAATTCTGATGTGGAATCCGTGGCTAAATCCAGAAATGAGATGGTAAGCAATTTTAGGGAAAGGACAGGTTTTCAACAGTCTGGTAAGGACAGTAATATTGATAGGAGTGGAAGGTTGGTTCAATAGTTATAGAGGATGTCTTGGAGCCATAGGGCAAATGTATCTCATGTGAGCTTCTCCACAGTGGGTACAGATGTGAAGTATAGTACAGCCATGTAAAGGGCAGCCTGACTCGTTGAAACTATTACAAACTGGCTTTCCACCAACATGTTTAATAGAGCAACCACATATATCCACCTTAGCCGATGGGTTCGAGAAAGTACACAGAATTCTGGGACCTGCAGAAGAGGAAGATACAGTTTGTCTTTCTGGACATTGGTGATAGGAGGATGAAGTAACTGATGAGGAAGCAGACAAGGAACACAGGGTAGCGAAATGGTTAAATGAGCCTCATAAAAATCATGAATAAGCACTTTGGCTGGCAAAGTGTCTGTAAAATAATTCAGTATCTAGGATGCCCCATAAAGTTTAAGGGCATAATGTCAAAGGGAGGCTGCTGCCTTGGCGGAAAAGGATTTATGGTAATTGTAAAAATACCAATCAATCAATCAAAATCTTTATTTATCCAGGCGAACATCATTGAGCAGAGCTCATTTACAAGATGGACCTGATTAGAACAGGGTCGGGCAACATACATCATAAAAACATATAAGTACATGTAAATAAGTATATAAACACAAACACAATGGTGCAGTAATAGTGGAGTCAAATGATAAAAGGAAGGCAAAGCAAGCCATAACAGAGGAGGATTCAAATACAAGGGGGTAGGTCCACCATTGAACCATGCAACTGTATATAAACCATGTTCTCTGTATAGAAGTACCAATTAGTTCATTTACCGGGGTAGTCACTAGTACAAGCTATGAAAATGGCTTGGAGAACCACCAACTAATGGCAGATGGGGCACCAGGATGGGTATGTAATATGTAAGTGAAGGATAAACATTGTGAGAAGTGAAGTCCCAAGGATAGGTCGGTAGAACTGATGTGGAGGTGGGGGTCTACGGGGAGAGGAAAAGAGGAGTTAGGACTTTTATAGTATGATTGCGTGTAGATTATGGATGAGTGCAGTATAGAGTTGTGAAAAGAAGGCTGGAGAAAGTGGGACGATAGACCAGTATCAAAGGGAGGACAGAGGCATCAAGGTGTTACATGAAAGCATGATAACAGACCAGGGCCAAGGAGGAACTTACTAGAAGTAATTTGTTCATGGTTAAATGGTACAGGTTAGCATAATGACAATTCATGGTCAAGGGAAACAATTGCACTGATCATTTCTGAGACGTGAATATAAGAGCTTGAAAGATGAGATGCTGATGGGTGACCTCAGTTTCAGGATTCTTTTTGCAATTTATTCCACAAGGAGGACAGTGTAAAGATTATAGCAGCCCTGCCAAAGCGAGAATTAACTTTGAGAGCCATCAGTAGGAGAGATTTGCAACTTCTCAGGGCGTAATTGCCTATTGGTTTTATAGGAAGACAGTCTGTAATGTATTGGGGCAGTTTTTTGGAGATGGCTCTCAGGGTCCCTAAGGCTGCATTTTTATCACACCTGAATTGAAGAGAACTCCACCCCACTGATTGATATAGGGAGCAATTTTTTGAGTAATTCTTCAACATGCTCTATAAAGGAGAGCCTATGGTCAAGCCATACTTCCAGGTATTTGAATTTAGGGACAAATTCCAACTTCTCGCCAGGAATTGTAGTAATCTGCGTCACAGGATCTGATAGAGCTGAATTTACCATTTGGGCAGAGGGAGAAAAGAGCATTGCTTTTGTTTTCTTGGCATTAAGTAATAATTTTTTGTTTAGGAGTTGGTGTTGCAGCAGGCTGAACTCAGATTGAAGGTCATTACATGCAGATTGTAATGACTGGCAGCTTACATAAAGAACTGTGTCATTTGCAAACAGATGAATGTTGGCCTTAGTTATGCTTTCATCAATATTGTTGATGTATATTGCAAATAAGATCGGTCCTAAGATAGAACCCTGGGGAACACCTCTTAGGAGAGGTTTGAGAGTTGAGAGATCCCCTTTCACTTTCACCTGCAGGAAACGATCAGAGAGGTAGTTGTTGAACCACTGTAAAGATAATGGGTCAGCACCTAGTGAGGTCAGGGAAGAGAGCAGCGGAGAATGGTAGACAATGTCGAAGGCCTTGCTCAGGTCCAAGAATACACCGCAGGTGTAATTCCTGTTGTCTAGCTCTCTTTGCCAGTCATTAGTCACTTTGGCAAGTGCTGTGATGGTGCTATGTTTAGCTCTAAACCCTGATTGGACTGGATTAAGCAGGTTATTAGTGATTTCCGGACTTGAACAGGGGTATGATGTGCGTTGTTTTCCATATTGAAGGAATGGATCCTTGAGTTAATGATAGGTTAAATAAATGGGTTATGGGCACGGCTAACACATGGATGGCCACCTTCAAAAAATATGAGTTGCGGGTATCCGCACCAGCACTTTTTTTTACATCCAGTTTTAGCAACAGGTCTTCAACTTCTTTCAGAGTAGTGGGACACAAGGAGGAGACTGAATCGGTGACACTAGGATCTGCACCTTGATTATTCACCTGAGAGCGTATCAAATTCACAGAGCAATTGTCGAAGGCTAAGCCTGCAGTCGCAAAGTGATTATTGAAGGCATCCAGAACTTCCAGTCTGTCACTAATGGTGTTATTGTTTAAGGAGATTTCATCAGGTAGTGAGCCACCAGATGTGTGACCAGACAAGTCCTTGATGGTTTTCCAAAATTTTGTAGGATTTTTGGAGGCAGAGAGAAATTCAGAATGATAGCATGCAGCTTTTGTATCTCTAACCATTCTAGTACACGAGTTTCGTGCCCTTTTGAACTTGCACCAGTACACAGCAGACTGGGTTTTGCATGCTTTTTTCCATAGGTTATCTCTTTCAGTCAATGCAGATTTTAATAATGGTGTGAACCATCTACATACATTTTTTGCTATTCACACCTTAACTATAGGGGCATATTTATTTAGGGCATCTAGGATAATTTTGCTGAATATGCCGAATGCTGATTGCGTGTTTTTTGCCAAATAGAACTCTTGCCAATACAAGGAGTGTTTCAGTTCAATTATGTCACCAGTACCTGTTCCACCACAGCATACTCTCATATCTGTAATGAGATTTAAGTAGGCATAGAGTTCTTCACATCTAGCTGGAGAAGCAGAGCACAGAATGGCCCTATATATACTAAAGCCTAGAATAAATTCTGATAAAGTCAATTTATGAAGAAGGCGAGAGTCTTTGGACTTCAGAACTACGGAGACATCAACACAGAAGACTATGCTATTTTCGACTAGGTCTTGGGATGCAATCAAAAGAGAAGCCAAGTTGACATCCTTACTGTCTATGATATCCCTATGAAGATGAGCTGGAATTAAGTGAGCTGGAGTAATAATAGGAGATGGAGATGCAGAAAACATACCCAATGGCAGTGATGGGACAGGAACAGGTACTGGTGACACATGAGGAGATGCAGGTGCTGGAATGATTGGAGTCAGAGCTGGAGGTAAAGGAATAGCTGGTCCAGAAGAAACAGGAGGACTGGAATTCCGAGGCAGACGATTCTCGATGGTACTCAATCGAGTATCCAGTAAGGATATGGAGGTGGAAATCTGAGCCATAAAGTCACGAATTTCTGATAGGGTAGATGAAGGAGTAGACACATTGCCAGAGGAAGGAACACGGGGATGAATAGGACCGGCTTGTGAAGCAAATAAAAGGTTGTACAGTTCTTGCTTTTTTGCTGATAAAGAGAAAGGAAAGTCACATTTCTTTAGTTCGGCCATGAGACGAGGTACTGTCCAGTCAGTTATAGAATGCTTGGCATTAGCACATTGTTTACAATGGGTGGTAAGATTAGCTTCAGGAGGAGCAACAGATACTGAAGCATCATCAGGATTGGCTGAAGGCAGAGAAACATCCATGGTAGGCCAAATGTACAGATGGCAGCAAATAGCTGAATGCAATTGTTATAACCTGTATACGAAAGGGAACAAGTACAGGAAGCAGACTGAGCAGGAACAATCCCTTCTTTCTGGCATAAATATGTTGGTGAATGAAGTATATGAATCATAGCACATGATGTCAAGTTGAGCAGGTGCCAGTAAGGAACTAGGACTGATTGATGCAGTAGTGAAATGGAATCCCATCCCCGGTAGACAGGGGAAGCCTACCTTCGCTCAGCACTCCTGAAAGTGCGAGTTAGGGACGGAGACTGGAAACTGCTGGTTTGGGCTGAAAGAAGCACTAGACTGTTGCTAGGATAAATAGACAATAGTAAATGACAGAGAACTGAGTAATGTAATAAGGTGTGAAAGACATGAATTCATGAAATGAACAGACAGTAGAGAATGGCAGGACAGGTGCTCCAAGAAGAGCAAAGGTAGTTAGAGAGAAATGAAGCATGGGTGAAGGCAGGCTGAAAGCAAGGGAATAGTATAGGAGGGGCCTTGATGGATAGTCCTTGACTGGTATGAGGAACTGTTTGCAAAATGACTAATGGTAAATGGAAGGATTTAGACTAAGCCATATGTAAGCTGAAGTACAGCATTTTGTATGAAGTTACAGTAGTAAAGTACAGTGTTCCAGCTGAAGTCTCAGTGGGAAGAAAGGCGCTCTGAGAAAGACACCTGGCCCTATCAGCAACTAGCAATGAGAACAAGTATACAACATACAGTAGCAAATAATTTAACAATGGTACCTGGGAGTGGACTAGCATTGAGATACCAGATGTGAAAGAAGGGATAGTATAGAGAATGTCCACGTAGAGAAGTAAGTGTAGGGGCTGCCACAAGCAGTGTTGAGAGGAGTTGAGATGGTAAAATGATGGAATGAAACCCTGAGCATTGCATTCGAGTACTAGAGGCAGTATGAGACAGATGCAGGATTGCAGGTCAGCAGGTCAGTGTCCAGGTGTGGAATAAATACAGCCCATTAAAGTGTAGAAAATGGTAAATAAAAACTCTGTAGTGTGAGTCAAATAATAACCAACTGCTTTCATGAAGTGGAGATATGAATGAGGTGTTGCAGCTGATGTTTCCCTGTTGCTATGCAGCTGGGCGTGAGTGGTAATGCAGTAGTGTGGTCTCCCCGATACAACATGGAGCTGTATCCTTATCAACAGTATGAGGGAACAACAAAACTCCAGTTGACGTGTGGGAAGAAGAGTGGGTAACCCAAAGGGAAATAGGAAGGAGAGCAGAAAGGGAAGGAAGCCAGCATTGAGACTGCAAAGGCATCCATGGGCACAGGTAAGAATCTAGTCTGTATGTCAGCATATACCTGAAAGTAGTAGGCAGTATCCCCTGTGGTAAGGCTGGTAGCAAGCGCAATGCCAGCAGTTACGGTCTGGACCCCGGAAGCAGCATCCCGAAATGTGGGTATGGCCAGTGAGGGGAGAAAGCAGAAGGGAAGATGGCTAGAAAAATGGAGTGGGAGTGAGACGGGAACCGGAGGAGCCCAAAAAGAGAGATGAGAAGGCATGAGGCAGACAGCAAAAGGTATGGGGGGAAGGAAAAACAAATTGAACAAACAGAACACAGGACAGAGGCAGGGGAGAAGGAGGAGAACAAGATAAACCAGGCAGCAGACAGCACAGGATAGCCTCGCAAGTCACGCAGGAGCTCGGGGAAAACACTCCCTAAGCAAGGGAGGTATGCCAGAAGAGGGCTTATAAGGAGGTTGTGGGAGGAGCCATTCCCACATTGAACCATGTGCAAGCTCTCCCATAGTGTGAAATAAATAGTAGTTCTAAATCTTTAAACTAAGTATCATTATTAAAAGTAAAAGCAGTACTGGAGGCTGCACCTTCACAAGGATGTTAACCAAACTGAGGCAGTCCAGAGAAGTGCAACCAAAATGGTGCAGGGACTGCGTCAGAAAACATATGAGGACAGATTAATGGAGCTCAACATGTATACCCTAGAGCCGTACCAGGTCATAATGTCATATGCATAACAGTGCACGATGTTGTGCAAATCCTGGATCTGTCAGCTCTCGTGTTGAACTCCCCAGAGTTAAAATCCTTAGTGGGGGTCAAGGGCACAGCCCCACAACAGGGGATGTGGGCATAGCCCCCATAGAAGAAAAGATACCAGTGAAGCGCACTGCGCTTCTGCCACTGCTATTTCTCGCAAGTGCTGGGTTATGACCCCCTGCCCGAGAGCAAAGGAGGAGAGAGGTGATATGATCAAACATTTAAACACCTTAAGGCCATTAACAAGGTGGAAGCATCTAAAATGTTTCAATATAAGAAAAATAGCAGGACAAGAGTACACAGCATGAGATTAGAGGGAGGCCATTTAAGGGTTAATGTGAGGACGTTCTTTTTTACAGAAAGGGTGGTGGATGCATGGAACGACCTACCTCAGGAAGTGGTGGATATGAATACAGTGCAGGCCTTCAAACAGGCATGGGACAGGCATTGGGGAGCAATACAAATGAGTATGAATAGATAGGCCATTGACAGAGCAAAGGCCGATGGAACATTCATAAGGTAGAAAAAGAAATGGGAAGACTGGATGGGTCTTGCAGTCCTTATCTGCCATCAACTTCTATGTTTCATGTTTCTACTGTATGTTTTTATGTAAAGGAACAGTTGAAATGTATGTCTTTTAAAAGGCAATCATTAACAACATTGCTGTTCTAAAATATACATCAAAACATTTATTCCACATAAAAGGGAAGCTTCTTTTAGCAAAGAAAAAAATTATTTTGATTTGTGCAGTTTATAACTGTACCCTGTTATGACGAGTCTTTTTCTGAATTAGAATCTTAAGCTGTCTCAAATTTGTTCAAAACAAGGAAAGAATTCATTTTTTCTCCTTCAGAAACTAAGAATGGATGCCTTTTAAGAAAGTTTAAATGAAAGAGGTTTACCCATACTGGCTCCTAAGTTGCATGGCAGACCTCATTAATTTTCCCCACTGCTGTAGGCAGCGGTGAGCCGTATGATGATCCTACCTTATATACTGTAGCATGGCAAGGTTTTGAATCACCTGTGCAGTGGAAGGATGAATTCACAAGAACACATGTTTCTCCATGTGCATGCTGTTGCTATGAGAAAGAGCCTTAGAATTAACAAAGGGAAATTATTTTTCTCATTTGAAACATATTTTAGCAGGTAAACAAGTGTAAACCCTCCATCCCAGGTGTCTAGGGTTATGCCGATGGTAGTCGGTGGGGAGTAGGGCACATACAGCAGAAGAAAACACAGCCACAGCTTATGCTCATTGACCTGGTTCAGCTGTTTTAACAGGGGGTGCAGGCTGTCTGTACTTTGGGGCTGGCAGCTGTGGGGGCAAACTGGTTAACACAATCACGGGGAGTCACTTTCATTAAATCCATTGCACACACTGACTGCAAGTGCAAAAACTGCGTTAATTGAAACATAAAACATTCCGCTCAATGTAGAATGGGGAACAACAACACATGTTTTTTTTTCAGACATGGCCAGGGCCAAAGTTACATTGCTTGCAGACATTTATCCAGGAATCTAATCCTCTGAGCCGAAGCAGGCTCAGTGCATGGTGACAGCAACATTGACTCAAGCCAAATAAGGCCTCAGAATGAACTGGAAGCTCCCTCACTCTCTCCTATCCAACTGTCAAACTTTCCACTGCCACTGATACACAGATTTTACCACAGCCATGGTGAGCACCCTACGGAACAACACTGTGGCAAAAACAGCTGCTCCAGGCAGTCTCAGTTCCCCTGCAGTGGTGGGTGCTTCGGGGGACTTCAGGGTGGCTGTGTCTCTCATAGTCTCTACACAGCTGCAATGTGCCACACACCAGATGACAATATGAGCACTCCAGACTGGAGCCATGTACTGTCCAACTAGGGGTCGCACACACAGACTTACACCCCAGACTCCCTGCAACCTCCAGGCCTATCCCAACCTGCTCCAGCATTGATCTCCAGACTCCCTCTACTGACGTTTGATGACTGCAGGGCAGACTCTCAAATCAGCCCTGCAGTGGCACAGGCTCTTACCTCTGGGCCATGCAACACTTCTCTCTCTCTCTCTGGTACTCCCTCATCCTACAGCCAGCACTCATGATGGTTCCTGACACTATTGCCCCCTGACTGCTCACTGATCCACCGCAATGATTTCTAACATTGGGCAGTGTACTGGGGTGGCTATCACACCCCACCTCGGCCCTTGACTGAACTACTGACTCTCTCGACCTCCCACTCTGAGTGTCTCCTTGATTTCCCCTTCTGGTGCCAAAACCCTACATTTATACCACCTGGGACATAGGCTCTGCCTGCTATTAGCTGGTCACAAGCACCATGCTGCATACTAGGGATCTAGGACTATTAAGCTCCTATAGGGGGCATGGGATAGGCATAAGGGAGCAATACAGATGAGTATGAATAGATAGGCCATTGACAGAGCAAAGGCCGATGGCACATTCATAAGGTAGAAAAAAAAATGGGCATACTGGATGTGCCTTGCGGTCCTTATCTGCCGTCAGCTTTTATGTTTCTATGTTACACTTCCTCTCTACAAAACATTCACCTACTGGTGAACGCTTGGCCAGTTGCCAAGATGACCACACAGCGGAAGATATGCACACTATCCCTTCCAGAATGCCAACAGACAGCACTGGTCATTCCAACACAATTGTGAAAAACCCAGACTTGCTACCCTAGGGATAACAATGACAGTGCCACTACTCCCACTACACTATCTGAGGGCCCTGGCAACCCATCCACCATTCCCACTGACAGATTGCCAGGTACAGGTGATGGTGTCCCAGACCTTCCCTCAAGCTAACTGTATATCCTAACAACATGCAGCAGCCACCCCAGAGGGATAAAAGGATGACTGCACAATTCCCATAGGCATTTTAACTTTACACATTGCTGTAAACCCACCACCCCAAACAGGGGTACCTAAACAGCATATCATTTTGAATCATCTTAACAACAAGCTTTACTGCAATCTGTGTAATTCTTCTTTTCCCACTCTCTTTAACTCACCTGGCTCCCATACTCACACACACACTCACATGCACTCACTCACAGCGCCCCCCTCCACCCCAATATACTGTTTACTGTAAACCAAGCACCATGGTGCTGACAACAATAACGAGATACTAGAGTCCAAGTAATGTCTCAGGAAGTGTCTCTGGAATGCTCAGTTCTTTCAAATGCTGCTGAAACCTTGGTGATATCACACTGAGCAAACGCCTTAATTAAGCATAGTAGCACAATCAAACAACATTAACAACATTTTCACTGAACAAAAAGGAATTTATCTCACCCAATTCATGTGGTGGGTACTGCAGTCCACACATCAGGATGTCCATATCTGTTTGGGAAGGGGGGGGTCAAAAGTAGTAGTCACAGTCCTGCAGTATTTGGCGGGCTCTGAAGAACTGGAAGCCTATTGCTTCTGAGTGTGGTCTTGGGCAAAGTAGAACTTGGGATCAGGTTTGGTGATCTTCTCCCCAGACAAATCCTCACTGATGATTTAATATTTGGTCATGATGCCTTCCCCATTCTGTACCAAAGCATAAGTCTTAAACAGGGTGATACCAGTCCACACTGTGGAGGCACAAGCGGACTTTGCTTGCTTAATGGCCTTCTGCTGCTTCACTGACTGATCTGAAGGGCTCACATTCCAACGCTGTCTCACTTTGTCCAACACACTATGAAATACCCAGTCCTCTCTCAGCTCCTCAGCGACATTCCACAGCCACCCACAAAGGTAGGAAAAATACTCTTCAGGGTACTCCATCCTTGTTCTGAGGCGGACCCAGCATTCAGCCTGGGACCAGTTTGGGATGCTGCAGACACTGGTCCTAGGCACTTTCCCTTGCTGCAGCCAACTTCCAGCAGTGTACTTAAGGGCACAGGGGTCTGAGGGTCTATGACTGTCCGTATCTTTGCGTTACTTTCTGCAGGCATCGGCCAGGAATTGGACCTTACTGGAAAATGGGAAACTGGTAGAGCTTGGGGATATCTCACTCTATCACTGGGTCCTCATAGAGTAGTGAGATCAGTGTAACACCTGGAGCAGCTGTCAAGGCACATTGTCCCTCCTGTGTCTCTACCTCTGTGCTGGAACCTTCATCAGGCATTACCTCCTCAACCTCCATATCAGGCAGCTCTGGCTGACATGGTGCAGGGTCAGCCTGCAGGGTCCATTTCAGGATCACTGCTGATGCATAGTCCAAGTCAATCATTTTAGGGCCTTTTGCCCTGGGCACTGATGCCCAGCTGCAGCATCTCTCTCTGTCATTGGGAGGAGCAGGATCTGGTGGTGGAGAGGGGCAGGGAAGACATCTGGTGCCCTTTTCCACTGGCGTCACTTCGCTTAACGCTCTGTCGACGTCCTCCCACATTTCCATGGCGGTAACTGTTGCTTTTGAGCTAAATGGAATGGGTGTTGCTGGCCACTCCTAGGAAGGAACAAAAGGCCGAGGGCAGGGGTGACACAGTGCGGGAGCTCCCAGAGAGCAGTTTAAGCATACTGGAAGATTCTTCACATCAGTACAGTAGCTGCTACATATGGTGCACTTGTCCTTTAAGCCACTCTTTTCAAAGACATCCCAGAGTCATGATAACAGAGATGCTGGGACCATTACTTTTTTTACAGATTTGGTAGGGGCTTCCACCATGGCTTACAATAGCTCCTCCAACTTTCTCCAGTGCAAAGAAGCTGTCCTTGTCTCAAAGCAGCAGCGAAAATACTGAACTCTGTCCCTCTACACAAAAAAAATGGTGTTTCCTCCAACTCACCCGATGAACTCTCACAATCCAATCCAAGCAGCTCTACAATGTTCTGCATGCATTAGCATACGCATGATAATTTTCCTGACCAAGATCGCATGGAGCCACTCCCCAGAAGGCGCGAAAAATTCTAGTCCAAAATGGCAGAGTGGCTGAAGAAAGAATCCAATTCCACAGGCTACACACCATCTCCCAAAGCTGCAGCACTCTGGATTTCAGTCCAAGAATAAACATACATCCCACAAAATACATCCCAGATGAGGCCCCTTGTAGTAAGCCCCTCTCCCCAGTGTCTAGGGATATGCAGATGGTAGTCCGTGGGGAGGGTGGCACATATTGCAGAAGAAAACACAGTCACAGATTATGCTCATTTACCTGGTTCAGCTGTTTTTACATGGGGTGCAGGCCACCTGTACTTTGGGGCTGGCAACTGCAGGAGCAAACTGGTTAGCACAATCACTGGGAGTCACTTTCATTAGGTTCATTGTACAGTACACACTAACCAAAAAGTGCAAAAACTGATTTAATTGAAACATAAAACAATCCACTCCACAGAGCGTGGGGATCAACAACAAATGGTGCATTTTTTTCAGATATGGCCAGTGCCAAAGTTACATTGCTTGCAGACATTGATCTGGGAATCTAACTGCAACCTGCTCCTCGGAGCCAAAACAAAGTTCAGCACATGGTGACAAAAGCATTGCTTCAGGCCAGAAAAGGCCTCAGAATGGATGGGCAGTTCCCTCACTCTCTTCTGTCCAACCGTCAAACATTCTGCTGCCTCTGACACACTGACCTTACTGCAGTCAAGGTGAACACCCCACGTAACAGCACTGTGGCAAAAGCAACTGCTCCTGGTGGTCTCACTTAGAAACATAGAAACATAGACTTTGACGGCAGATAAGGACCGCTTGGCCCATCTAGTCTGCCCATTTCCCTACCTACAGGATAGGCTGCAGATCCTAGTTAACCAATAGCCTATTTCTTCCTACCCCCCCCACAAGAATTGCCTTATGTCTGTCCCATGCATTCTTGAATTCTCCCACAGTTTTAGACCCCACAACCTCATCAGGAAGGCTGTTCCATGCATCCACTACCCTTTCTGTGAAATAATACTTCCTCACATTTCCCCTGAACCGCCCAAACCCCCACATCTTTGAATTGTGTCCCCTTGTTCTTGCATGTCTCTTTTTCTGAAAGATGTTACCCTCTTGGACTTTGTTGATTCCACTGAGTTACTTAAAAGTTTCTACCTTGTCCCCCCTCTCCCTTTTTTCCTCAAGGGTATACATATTAAGCTCCTTTAGTCTCTCCTCATATGGCTTCTTTTGCAGACCCAGCACCATTTTAGTTGCCCTCCTCTGGACTGCCTCTATCCTGTCTATGTCCCTGCGGAGATGGGGTCTCCAGAACTGGACGCAGTACTCTAGATGGGGTCTCACCAACTGTCTGTACAGTGGGATAACAACTTCCTGTTTTCTGCTGCTGATGCCTCTCCCTACGCATCCCAGTATACCCCCAGCCCTCCCTACTGCCTTCTCACATTGCTTGCTAACCTTAAGGTCATCTGATATGATTACCCCCAGGTCCCTTTCCTTTTTTGTCTCCTGCAACGATGGGTATTTCAGGAGGCTTTACAGTGGCGGTGTCTCTCACAGTCTCTACACAGCTGCATGGTGCCACACACCAGACAACAAAGTGGGTGCTCCAGAACAGGTCCAAGGACTGTCCGGTTAGGGGTCCACTCACAGAGACTTATGCCTCAGACTCCTTTTAACTTCAGGGCATGTCCCCACCTGCTCCAGCATGGATCTCCAGGCTCCCTCTACTAACATTTGGTCACTGCTGAGCAAACTCACACCTTGGCACAGGATCTCACCTCTGGGCTGCCAAACAGTTCTCTCTCCAGCCCTCCCTCTTCCTATGGCCCACACACATGACGGCTCCAGATACAATTCCCCTGACATCGCAATGATTCCCCACAACTGTCTCTGACACAACTGTGGACTGGGTTGGCTATTGGCCCTACCCCAGCCCCGAATCTCATCCCTTGGCCAAACTGCCAGTTCTCTTAACCTCCCACTCTGGGTCTTTCCTCAGTCTCCCCTTTTGGCACCCAAACCCCACATTTATATCACCTGGAACACAGGCCAAGCCTGCCAGCATGTGATCCCAAGCACCAGGCACCATACTAGGAACCTAAGATTAATAAACTCTCATAGGAGGCTTACAAAAGTATTGTCCAGTGGGCTCATTTCCAGGAGCAACATGGGAAGGGAAAACAAGGATCAATATGGACAATAAAATACAGACAAATAGGATAGGCAACAGACAAATGCGTAGGTGATTATATACAGTCAAACATGTATAGTGGTTACACACAGTGGATGCAACAATAAATACCAAGAGATGGAAGAGGATCTGTTTACTAGACCCCAGAAGGGTGAGATGGTAAAGGTGATATATCATGGTTAATGCCCCATGTAATAGGGGCTTAGTAACCCCCCCCATTCGTTTTCTTGTTTATTTTTAGAGGTTTGTGTTACCTAAAGTTTAGATTTCACTTTTGTAAACCTCTAGTATTAATGAGATAATAAGTATTGGCTTTGGTTCCCTTTTTGTGACCAATTATTAGGTATTTGGACCGCTTAGAGAGAAGTTTCCTTCTTTCAAACAAATAAAAACTGTTGCAACAGTATGTGTATCTTTTCTCTTACTATCTTTTCAATCCTACACTTGCCCTACCTACATCCTGGCCATATGTAGCTATCTTGCTGTCCCTATTGCTCCTTTCAAGTATCTCTAAATGTCCAAATGGCAGCATATTAAGTTGCTTTGGTGCGCCCCTGTTAGAAAAGAAGAAAAAAGAAGCAAGTAGAGAAGTGGGCTTCTTAGAAGCAGGTGAATTCTTCCTGTTGCTCTCAGACTTGGGTTTCAGCAGTGTTTTAGCGCTATAATTCATGCCAAACTTTAAATAATCCATTTGTCTGCTTGAATTCTGGAACAGTCACATTTCTTTTGTCCAAATAAACACTCTGAAGCCCTTGAATGAATTTGAACAGGAAATTTTAGTCACATAAGCACAGTTTCTAGTTATAAATGCAGCTTATAGGTAGAGTGAAGCACTGAGCTGCATTAAAATACAAATGAGACAAGAATATTTGCTATCAGTGTTTAAACAAGCTTAAATATGAATACAATTCTTTCTCTTTATGGCATATGTTAAACATTGTAAATGTTTGATGTATTTGTGAAACTAAAGAGTTTTACCTTTTTTAATTTTTTCTTCCTGGTGCAGAGCTTCTAGACCCTCGCTGCTGTTTGCATGCTGTCCCAAGGGCCGTCTGGCCGTAGCTCTGCCCCTTTTACAATGTCAGCATGAGGGAGTTGCCTGAAACTGTAGTATAAACTATTTATTTTGGTTTAAATGAATAATTATTGCACTTCTGTGCCTCAAACCCTTTTCAGTTTTATATTATAGCTCTTTCAAGTTATTGTATGAAGAATGTAAGCCCTCTAAAGTATAATTTTTGTTTCAAGCCAGGTATGAGAGGGGCTATTTTGGACATGTGACTATTTTTCTGTATAAAAGCACTGCATATTGTATTGTGAATCAGTTGGTTGGTAGGAGCTGTTCCCTAGCTTGATACTAGGTGGATGAATGAATTTTGTTTGAAACTGACTTAAGTTCTGTCATTTTGGTTTTGCTTTATGACTTTATTATTTCCATGCTCAGTCTGCTTATTTTTGTCTGTTAGAGAAATAAATCCAGTTCTTTTGTTTTGAATCTGAATCAGCGTCTGGACTCAATTTGTTCCCATGTCCACACCCCACCTAGAAACAAATTACAGTACACCATAATGCCAGAGCTAGTATTTCTCAGGTAATCGGAACCAAGGTGGGACAGACTCCAAGACCAGGAAACTATGTTAAAAGACCCTTGGTGATAGACTATAGTCCATTTTGAGGACAGTTGTGACATGTAAGAGGGACTCTGAAATACTCCTAGGCCAAAGCCTTCACAGAATGCAGAATGTTTGCAAGTCTATACCTTATTGAGGTTTGCCCAGCATTCAGTCACACCTGGGAATTTGGTCAATTTCTATCCTCTGACTGCAAGGTGAATACATTGCTGAGTTAGCCTGGTAATTTAACCAAATCAGTACATGACTCATGGCAGACAACCATGGAAGGAGTGTCTTGTGGGAGGAGTGGAACTCACTAGCTCACTGTACATAGTACTGTGGTGGGCTTAGTGAAGGCAGACCAGGACAAATCTGCAAAGGGCATAGAAACATAGAAAGTTGACAGCAGAAGGAGACCAAAGGTCCATCTAGTCTGCTCATTGTTTGCATGGACCCCTGTTGGGCCTGTATCACCACTTGTGGTCGGCACTCCAACAGCGAAACACAGAAAAAGACCATTACGGCGACATTCATGGTAATGGTTCTTTTTCTGTGTTTCGCCTTCCCCCAGTGTTCCGCCCCCTACCCAGGCCAACTTCAACCTGGAGTTGGAATCCTAGACTCCGGGGGTGTGGGGGGGGCAGAGCCCTCCACATGGGGGATGTGGGGGACAGAACACAGCAATGCAAGAGGCGGCACAATACCTGTGTCGATATTGAGTCATTGCTGTGGGGGAGGTTGGCATTCTCGTTGACGAGATATCTTGGTGCTTCCATTGGGCCATGCCTGCTAGCATTGAACTCTTACTAAAAATGAGTCCCCACCCTCATCCCTGTGTTGCATGTATGTCCTGTCCCAACCAAGTATGAAGGAGGTGATTGTTTTGGCCTCCATCATCTCAGCAGGTAAACTATGCCAAGGTGCCACCACCCTCTCAGAGAAAAAGAACTTAAATGACATAAGGGCCACAGAGATCCAGGAGGAACAAAATGGGGGAGAGATACTGTGGGTTAAGCTGGAAAGGAAAATGGGGACAGCCATCCGCACAGGTGTGGTCTATAGACCACCAGCCCAGGAGGAAGAAACAGATAGGGAGCTGATGCTAGCCATCCAAAGGATGGCAGACAAGGGTGAGATAGTACTGGTTGGAGACTTCAATATTCCAGACGTGGACTGGAGCATCCCAGCAGCAGCAGCAACTAGGAGCAGATTTATCCTGGACTCCCTTCAGGGTGCCTTCCTCACGCAACTGGTCATGGAACCAACTCGGCAGAAGGCAATACTGGACCCTGTGCTCTCAAACAGGGACAGTGTGATGGGGTAACAGTGGGAGAGCACCTGGGAAACAGTGACCACCAGTCATTGTGGTTTGAAATCACAGAAAGAGCAGAACCAAACGACACAAAAACACGTATCCTGGATTTTAGGGGGGCAGACTTTGGGAAAATGGGGAGATACTTGAAAGAGGCATTAAGGGGAATGGGACAGGAATCAGGGGTTGAGGAACAGTGGGCAGTATTTAAAATGGGGATTACAAGAACAACAGAATTATGTATTAAGCAGGTTAGCAAGAGGAAAAGGAAGAGAGCCATTATGGTTTTCCAAAGAGGTAGCAAAAGAAAGAAAGCCAAAAAGATTGCATTCAGGCAATACAAAAAGACACAGGCAGAAGGGGATAGGGAGAAGTACCAGGAGAAGCAAAGGGAGGCAGGGAGGTCAGTAAGGGAAGCCAAAGCTCAGACAGAAGAACACATTGCAAAATCAGTGGGTAGACAGGACAAAACCTTTTACAGGTACATAAGTGAAAAAAGAAAGACAAAGGGAGGGATAGTGAGACTGAAGGGGAGGATGGGAGCGCGTGGAGGATGACAACAGTAAAGCTGACATATTGAACAGGTATTTCTGCTCAGTCTTTACTGAGGAAGAGGGAGGTAATGGGTCTGAAGGAGTACAAGGGTGAGAATGGTGCAGAAATGGACACAAGTCCCTTTACACGAAAGGGTCCTGAAGGAACTGGAAGTAATAAGAGTTGGATAAAGCAATGGGGCCAGATGGGGTGCACCCCAGGGTCCTTAAAGAACTAAGATGTGGTGGCTGAACCTCTGGCTATCCTGTTTAGCCGATCACTGGAAACAGGGGAGGTAACCAAAGACTGGAGGACAGCCGATGTAGTCCCCTTATACAAAAGTGGGAACAAAGAGGAAGCAGGGAACTACAGACCAGTCAGCCTCACCTCGGTAGTGGGGAAGATCATGGAAGCACTACTGAAGGAGAGATTGGTGCAACATCTGGTTGTCAATGGACTACAGGACCCAAGGCAGCATGGTTTCACCAGGGGGAGGTCATGTCAGACCAACCTCGTTGAATTGTTTGACTGGGTGACTAGGGAGGTGGATCAGGGGAGGGCAGTGGACATGGCCTATCTGGACTTCAGCAAGGCCTTTGACACTGTGCCACATAGAAGACTATTACACAAACTGGGGAATATGGGTGTGGGCAGGACAGTAGTGCGGTGGGTAGGTAACTGGCTGGGTGGCAGGACACAGAGGGTGGTGGTAAATGGCTGTCACTCCACAGAGGGAAGAGTGACTAGTGGGGTACCACAGGGATCAGTGCTGGGACCGGTCCTATTCAACATCTTCATCAGTGACATGGTGCAGGACCTAGAAGGCAGAATTTCACTGTTCACTGATGACACAAAGCTCTGTAACAGAGTAGACACACCAGAGGGTGTAGACAGAATGAGAAGCGACCTGCAGAAACTTGAAAAATGGTCAGGGGTTTGGCAGTTGAAATTCAATGCAAGAAGTGCAAGATAATACATATGGGGCACAAAAACCCTGCACAATAAATCAGTTGGGGGTGAGGATATAGCATGCCCAAGCAGGAAAGGGATCTTGGGTTATCATCTCTGATGACCTCAAGGTAGAAACAGTGTGACAAGGCAGCAGGTAAAGCAAATGGGATGCTGGGATGTATAGGCAGGAGGCATCACCAGCAAGAAAAGGAGGTCATAATTCCGTTATACAAGACACTAGTGAGGCCCCACCTGGAGTACAGTGTACAGTTCTGGAGACCATACCTACGTAAGGACATAGACAGGGTAGAGAAGGTTCAGAGGAGGGTAACAAAGATGGTGCATGGATTGCATCACAAGTCCTATGAAGACAGGTTGAAGGAACTGAACATGTACTCCCTAGAGGAGAGGAGGGAGAGAGGGGATATGATAGAGACATACAAGTATCTTACAGGGAGGAACAGGGTGCAGGAAAACACTATTTTAAGCAAAAAGATGTTCCAGGACTAGAGGCATGGGATGAAGTTGGAGGAGGACGATTCAGAGGAAACATGAGAAAGAATTTCTTCACAGAATGGGTGGTGGACAAGTGGAACACCCTGCCAGAGGAAGTGGTGGGGGCTGAAACAATCACGGGATTTAAGAATGCATGGGATAGACATAAAGGAATTCTGGAGGTCAGGGGTAAGGGGCAACAGACTTCTAGGAAAACAAACTGAACTTACAAGCTCAAATGGGCAGACTGGGTGGGCCATAGGCCCTTAACTGCCGACACTGTCTATGTATCTATGTATCTATGTAACTTCCTGACATCACATCTGAGCCTTCCCCCTTTGAGTTTCCAGTTGTGCCCTATAGTATTGGGACCTAGTAAACAGTTTTGAGTATGGCACTTTGTTGATGCTCCGGTGCCAACTGTCTAAACCATATGTCCCCAAGGAGGCACTAAAAAGGGTGGTGACCCTGTATAAGACAGTGTTGGAGCTTCAGAGAATGCAGTGCCTTGGCAGTGCACAAGCATATTGAGCACATTCCTGCACACAGTTCATTTTCCATTAGCTTTCCTATTATAAAATAGGATGAAACTCGCTGTCTACATTGCCCTATTTAAGACCACTTGGTCTTCTTGCCTGATGTTTTACAGTTAGAGAGCCATTTTGGTTCTAAGGAACAGGATATTGGATAAAATAAAATAAATAAATGGCTGGCCAGATGGTGCAGAGGGCAGAGGCGCCATACGTTTCACTTCCCCCACACCAGTTACCCGAGTTTGGGAAACAGCTTGAGGTGTCGAGGGTCTTCTGGGGGGAGTTCTGGGAAAGAATCAAGCGGCTTCAGGCAGCTCTTCTCTCCTCTCCTCTCCAAATTGGAGAGGTAATCCTCACTGGCCCTTGGTTGCCACCAAGTGGAGGCTCAGTGGTAGTGTCATACAGTTAGGGGTGCTGGCATTAGGCTGGGTGGGTGTAGTGGGGCCTTAACCAGTTCCAGCATGCATGCACACCTCCACACGGATGTGAGACCATGTCTGTCAGTGCCCTGGGGAGTAATATGAGAAAATCAGGAGGAAAATCATCACCCCACTGATGGAATGAAGACTGACCCCTCACAGGCCCTGCACCAGTGGCCAGGCACACACCATAAGTCTGGTGGCAGAGTACACCGGCAGAAGGTAAGTTTCAGAGCAGCAGGGTGATAGGGTTGGGGGAGGGCAGTTCAAACAGGGTTGCCAGGGAGGTGTGAGAAGAGAAACAGAATATACAAAATAAAAAAAACATGTAAAATAAATGGTGACACACCAAACCATTTTTAAAGTTGACCTGAAAAATAAAAGATTTTTTTTGGAACAGGGCACAAGCTTTGATACTCACCAAAGGTTTGCTAGTTGCTGTATATATCATGATGTTGATACAATCTGTCAGTTGTTTTTCTAACTACAAGTTGATGATGGAAATCTAACACTATTCTGTGTGCATTTCTTATGGAGGGTTTAGTTGCGCTTACCTCCACTTACTGCAATGGGGAACAGCATTTATTGTGCTCTAATTGAATTCCTGATTGTCTAGATATCAGCTATGTATAGTATATGTAGTGTTATGTTCTGACAGATTATTATAAAAATGTGTTTTAAAAATACTGAATGTCTGGTAGACATCATGTGTAACAACTTGTAAACATGAAATTAATATAAATGCCCCAAAGGAGGAAAACTCTCAAATCATGGGACTCTCTCTCTCTAAGCATGTGTCTTTGAGGGGATGAACTCTTCCCAACAGGGACAGCCTGAAAGTAGGGCAAAGACACAGGTCCCTGGTGTCTGCCCATCAGTCCATGAAGGGGAGACATTCCAGACTCCCAACTCCCAACATCCAACCAGCTGCCAATGAACTGCAGTAGCCATCTTGGACTATAAGCAGGGGCTGTGATGTGGACTACAGGAACAACACACCTCATCTCCCCCACCAATTGCCTAACAGAACCATGCACTGCCACTGGACTAGCTCCAAGCTCCCTCTACTGCATCCCAGCCAGTTGGTATCCTGTGATTTGAGTGAGTAAAATAGAGCGAGTCAATTTGAGTAACATTAAAATAGCGAGTATCAAATGGGCTACAGTATTTTAGCAGCCCATGTTATAGTCAACAATTTCATTTCTGCAGGAAGCCATACAGGTAGTTTGTGTGTCAAGCTAGTAGGTAGTTGTTTGTCAGGAAAATTCCAAGCTGGCCACATAGTATAGAGGTTACAGTCACTGCCTCTGTGGCTGACAGACCTGGGTTCGATACGGGAAGTGGAGTTTTTTTTTTTTTTGGTGTTTTTTTTTTGTAATTGTCATTCCACCAGCCCTCCTGGCTTGTTTCCCTTCTCCACTGGGTGATAATTTCATTGCACCACCAATCTTCTCCCCTTCCCTGATTGTGTCTTCCTGTACAGTATCCCCACCACTGCCAAGTTTCTCCCTCTCCCCAAATTTCATCCCCCCTGGAGGTAGTTAATTAAATTATTGGGGTAAAAGCAACTATAGATGTCCGTGGAGTTTGGAGCATGCTATTGTGCACTTTGTTGTATTGCTTGGTGCTATATTTCATTCACTGATGTTGTTGGTGCTCTTTTGTAGTCGCTGTTATCACATAGGACCCAGCCAATCAGAGCAGGCAGAAGCAAAGCTGTAACTAAGAGTGTGGCATTTGAATTTGCAGCCACTGGGCATCCAACCAGGTGCCAGTGAACTACAGTAACCATAATGGGCTACAAGCAGGGGTTATGAGGTGGGCTTCAGATGCAAATCTCACCATCCCAACCACAATTACTGCAACTTTCCTGTTATAAAATAGGATGAAACTCGTTATCTGCATTGTCCTGTTTAAGACCACTTGGTCTTCTTGCCTGATGTTTTACATTTAGAGAGAAACCTAGAATCTGTCATCAGATAATGACCATACAGCTCACCTAGTCTGTCCATTTCCCTACTTGGTTTGGCAATCCCTACTTTTATCTGGACTGACTTTCCCCTGCTCTGGTGTACAGCAAGGTGTCTTTATGCTTATCCCATGCAGTTCTGAATCCTAGTACTGTTTTTGTTTCCACCACCTCTGCTGGTAGGCTGTTTCATGGATCCACCACCCTCTTCGTGAAAAAATACTTCCTAGCATTCCCCCTCAGCCTCCCTCCCTCCAGCCTCACATTATGTCCCCTTGTCCTTGTGCACTTTTATCTCTGAAATATGCACCCTTCCTGTACTCTGTTTATTCCTCTAAGGTATTTGAAGGTCTCTATCATATTTCCTCTGTCCCTTCTCGCTTCCAGTGATTAGATATTTAGTTCCTTCAGTCTTTCCTCATAAGTCTTGTGGTGCAGTCCATGTATCATTTTTGTTGCTCTTCTCTGGACTGCTTCCATTCTGTCTATGTCCTTTTTGAGATGCAGTCTCCATAATTGGACACAGTATTCCAGATGAGGCCTCATCAGTGATCTATACAGTGGCATCACCACTTCACTCATCCTACTGGCTGTGAGCCTTCTTATGCACCCAAACATTCTGTTTGCCTTCCCCACTGCTTTTTCGCATTGTTTGGCTGACTTCAGGTCATTGGATATGATAACCTCCAGGTCTCTCTCCTGACTTGTAGTGGCTAGAACCTGCCCCCCATCTTGTATTCCTCTCTTGGGTTTGCGTGTCCCAAGTGCATTATCTTGCACTTCTAAGCATTGAAACCCAACAGCCAAACCCTTGACCATTCCTCAAGTAGTCTTAAGTCATTTCTTATTTTCTCTAGCCCCTCCTGTGTATTGACTCTGTTACAGATCTTGGTGTTATCTGTGAACAGGCATACTTTCACCTCCAGTCCCTCTGCAATGTCGCCTATAAAGACATTGAATATAACGGGACCCAGCACAGATCCCTGTGGAACCCCCTGCTGATCACCTCAACCTTTCTGATTTTTGATCATTTACTACCACCTCCTGGGTCCTGCCTTTTAGCCAGTTTCCAACCCATTTTATCACTTTAGAGCCCACACCCAGATTCTGCAATTTGTTAAGAAACCTTCTATGAGGAATGGTGTTGAAGGCCTTACTGAAATCCTAATAGGCCACATCCACTGCCCATCCCTGATCCACCACCCTGGTCACCCAGTCAAAGAAATAGATAAGATTAGTCTGACAGGACCTACAGTACCCTCAGTGCATCCATGCTGCCTTGGGTCTTTTGCACCACTCAATTCCAGGAACTTCACTACCCTCTCCTTAAGTGGGGACTCCATCAGTTTCCCCACCACTGAAGTCAGGCTTACAGGTCTTTAATTGCCTGCCTCCTCTATACTTCCAGTCTTGTATAGGGGGACCACCTCCTCCAGTCCCCAGGTACCTCTCCTGTCTCTAGTTGTTGGTCGAAGAGAGTTGTCAGCAGACCTGCTAGGACTTCCCTGAGTTCCTTCAACACTCTAGGGTGAATCCTGTCTGGCCCCATTGTCTTGTCTGTCTTCACTTTTCCTACTTCCTCCAAGATTCTATCTACTGTAAATGATTTGTTGTCCACCTCTCCACCCTGTACATCTTTGCTCATGAGTACTGGCCCCTTCCCTGCCTCTTTCTTGGTAAATACTGAGCAAAAATAGTTGTTCAGTATCTCAGCTTTTTCAAGATCATCCTCCACCCACTCACCCTCTCCTTCTTTTAGCCTAACAATACCATTTCTGGTCTTCTTCCTCTCACTAATATAATTGAAGAAGGTCGTGTCCCCCTTCTTAATAGCCTGTGCTATTCCTTCCTCCGTTCTTGCCTTAGCCCCTCTGACAGCTTTCCCAGTTTCTCTCTGCTTCTCAAACAGCCATTTTAGTTCTAAGGAACAGGATATGAGTTAAAATAAAATATATGAATGGCCATCCCAGTGGCGCAGAGGGCAGAAGCGCCATACATCTCACCTCACCCATGCCAATAACCCAAGTTCAGAAATGAGCTCAGGGTATGGGGGTCAGCTGAGCGGGGGGAGGGCTGGGAAAGGATCAAGTGGCCACCTCGCAGCTCTCCTTTCCCAGACCAGCAAGGTAAGCCATACTGGCCCTTGTTTGCCACCTATTGGAGGCTTGGTGGTAGTGTCAGGCAGTTGTGGGGTGTGGGCATTAAGCCAGGTGGGTGGAGTGGGTCCATCACCAGTTCTGGCATGCATGCGCACCTCCAAGCACATGTACAACCATGTCTGCCAGGGCTCCATGTAGTTATGGGAGAAAATCAGAAGGAAAACCATCTCTCCAGTGATGGAATGAAGACCAACCCCTCGCAGGCTGTGCACCAGTGGCCGGGCACATGCAACAAGTCCTGTGGCAGTGAACACCGACAGAATGTAAGTCCCGGAGGAGCTAGTTGATGAGGTTGGGAGTGGTGGTCTAAAAAGGGTTGCTAGGGAGGTGTGTAGAGAGAAAACAGAATATAAAATGAATAAATAAATAAAATAAATAGTGATATGCCAAACCATTTTTAAAGTTGACCTGAAAAAAAAAGATTTTTTTTTGGAACAGGGCACAGGCTTTGATACTCACCAGAGGTTTGTTAGTTGCTGTATATATCATGATGCTGATACTTCTGCCAGTTTTTCTAATTATAAGCTGATGCTCGAAATCTAGCACTATTCTGTGTGCATTTCTTATGGAGGGTTAAGTTGTGCTTACCTCCACTTACTGCAATGGGGAACAGCATTGGTTGTGCTCTAATCAAATTCCTGATTGCCTGTATATCAGGTATGTATATGTAGTGTTATGTTCTGACAGACTGCTATAAAAATGTGTTTTAAACATACTGAATGCCTAGTAGACATCATATGTAGCTACTTGCAGACCTGAAATTAATATAAATGCCCCAATGGAGGAAAACTCTCAAATCTTGGGCCTCTCTCTCCAAGCATGAGTGTTTCAGGGGTTGAATTCTTCCTAAATGGGACAGCCTAAGAGGAGGGCAAAGACACAGGTCCCTGGTGTGTACTCATCATTCCATGAAGGGGAGACATTCCAGTTCCTCAACTCCCAACATCCAACCAGATGCCAGTGAACTACAGAAGCCATCTTGGTGGGAAGTGGGCTGCAGGAGCAAGAAATCCCATCTCCACCATCACTTGCCTCACAGAACCTTGAACTGTCAATGGACTAGCTCCAAACTCCCTCTCCTGCCTCCCAGCCAGTCAGTATCCTGGGATCTAAGTAAGTGAAACAAATGAGTCAATTCAGGTGATGTTAAAATAGTAGTGTCAGATGGGCTACAGTATTTTAACAGCCCATGTTACACTCAGGGATTTCATTTTGTCAGGAAGCCATACAATCAGTTTTTGTGTCAGGCATGAACAGTAGGTAGATATTTGTCAGGCAAGTTCCAAGCTGGCCATATAGTGTAGATGTTACAGTGACAGCCTCTGTAGCTGGCAGACCCAGGTTTGATACAGGCTGTGGAGGTTCGTTTTTGTGTTGATTGCACGCATGCGCAAGAAACATGTTACGGCAGCTTTCTCCACAAGCAGGTTGTGGAGGCCGTGGCACTGTTGTGTCAATGCCCCAGCCTGCAAAAGGCTGTGTCCCATGTCCTCAATGTTGTGGCACGCCTGCTGCTGACACTAGTTCAGCCAGCATGCCACAACCTTCTAAAAATCAGCTGCTGCAATCAGGGTCTGCCTCATCATTGCAGCGTCAGCCATCCGCTGCAATGAGGGAGCAACTCGTCATTGCAGGGCGGGATGTAGGAACCCTGATATTGTTTGTGAACATGGCAGCAGCTTGCCACCATGTTCACAAACAATATTACCCTCCCACCATGTTTATTTGCCGACAGGGGAGCCCACTCCCCATTGGCATAATGTAACCCTCCCCAATTTTATTGTCTGCCAAAGGGGTGCCCAATCCCCATCGGCAGAAAGGAATTCCCCCCCTTTTTGTTGTTTGCTGATAGGGGTGCCCAATCCCCGTCAGCAGAAAAATTCCTCCCTTTGTTGTTTGCCGGTAGGATGCCTAATCCCTGTCAGCTACGCCAATAGCCCCCCTAAAGGCAAGACTCCAGTGGCACACTGGGAGCCCACCCAGCGCGCCACATGCCCCTGTAAATAAAACACAGTCCTGTGGACGCTTTTTTTTTTACCCCTATAAAAGGAAACTGTCCCTCGGAGGTCTCCCTGCCCCCCTCCCACAAGCCGCGCCTACCCACTGCGCACCCTGCCTCCCCACACCCTCCCTCACCCCATGCTTACCTCCAGAGTCTGGTGCGATGATCTTCGGTGGACTGGAAACACATCTGCGCTCTTCAAAGCCGACTGCGAACTGAGGAAATGCCAGTAACCTGTATAATGGAATGAATAGGGTTTTTTCAACTTTGGTGCATATCTTGGTCATTTTGGGGAATTTTTTCACCAAATTTTCAACATGGGGTTTTTGGAACCCCTCCTTATGAATTCTTGAACTGTCATGGTGTTAATCAGCCCCGAAAGGAGATTTTGTGGTCACTGTGCGAAATCAATTTTCGGGGCCAACTAACGAAATGACAGGGCCAGTGTTTATGAGGTGGGCTCTCAAAAAGCCTATATTGCAAATTTGGTGGAAAAAATCCCAAACATGACGGTTTTACAAGTGTGCATTGCGCAGTTGCTACGCATGCTTGTGACTTTGCAAATTTGCAGTATTTTCACACCAGATTTTCAACATTGGCATTTTGTCACACCTCCTTGTGAACGGTATAGCTGTCATTGTTCATATCCTGGACGAAATGTGTTTTCACACTTCTGGGGCAGAATGGTGCAGTCGCTGTGGGAAATCAGTGTTCAGGACAAATTAAGAAAACGACAGTGACACTGTCCATGAGTAGAGGTCCTAAAATGCCTATTTTGAAAATTTGGTAACGATACTCCATAAAATGACTGTGTTATGAGCGTGCATTCATCAGTTTGCACGCATGCTCATAACTTCGCGAATTTATAATATTTTCACTCCAGATTTTCAGCATTGCCATTTTCACACACTTACCTGTGAATAGCACAGCTGTCATTTTTCCCATCCTGGCCGAAATGTGTTTTCACACTTCTGGCGCAGAATAGATTGGTCGCTGTGGGAAATCACTGTTCAGGACAGATAAAGAAAATGACAGTGATACTGTTCATGGGCAGAGGTCCTAAATGTCTATGTTGAAAATTTGATGATGATAGCCCATCAAATGACTGTGTTACAAGTGTGCATTGCTCACTTTCCACGCACCCTTGTAACTTCGCATATTTGTAATATTGCCATGCCAGATTTTCAACAGTGGCATTTTTTCACACCTCCTTATAAGCAGTACAGCTGTCATTTTTCACATCCTGGCTAAAATATGTTTTTGCACTCCTGCCGGAGAATAGCACAGTCACTCTGGGAAATCAGTGTTTGGGACAGATTAAGATCGACCGAGTGTGAGGGGGGAGTGACCGAGCTCAACTGAGCTCTGTCGGGACTGCTGCAGATTTATTTGTGGGCAGACAAAGGCCCCAACACAAGAGCCCAATACAAAAGGGCAGCCTGCAGCACTGGGAGAAATAGAACAAGAGAGCGAGTGGAGGGGGGGTGAGGGAACTCACCGAAGCGCTGTCAGGACTGCTGAGGATTTCTTTGTGGGCAGAAAAAGGCATCAATGCAGTCAGGGGCCCAGTACAAAAGGCCAGCCTGCAGCGGTGGGAGAAACAGTATGAGCGAGTGAGACAGGGGGAGTTAGTGAGCTCAACTGAGCTCTATCAGGACTGCTGCAGATTTTTTTGTGGGCAGAAAAAGGCGCCAATGCAGGCAGGAGCCCCATACAAAAGGGCAGCTTGCAGCACCAGGACAAACAGAATGAGCGCATGATAGAGGGAGACTGAGCGACCTCAACGGAGCTCTGTCAGGACAGCTGCAGATTTCTTTGTGGACAGACAAAGGTGCCAACACAACCAGGAGCCCCATACAAAAGTGCAGCCTGCAGTGCCAAGAGAAACAGAATGAGTGAGTGACAGAGTGGTAGTAAGCAAGCTCAATGGAGCTCTATTGTGACTGCTATGGATTTCTTTGTGGGCAGAAAATGCGGCAACGCAGGCAGGAGCCCAGTACAAAAGGCCAGCTTGCAGCGCAGTCAGAAATGGAATGCAGTGAGTGACAGAGGGAGTGAGCGAGCTCTTTGTGGACAGACAAAGGTGCCAAAACAACCAGGAGCCCAGTACAAAAGGGCAGCCTGCAGCGCCAGGAGACACAGAATGAGCGAGTGAGGGAGGGTGAGTCAGTGAGCTGAACGGAGCTCTGTTGGGACTGCTACAGATTTGTTTGTGGGCAGTAAAAGGCAGCAATGCACGCAGGGGCCCAATACAAAAGGGCAGCCTGCAGTGGCAGGAAGACCAGAATGATTGAGTGAGAGAGCTCAACGGAGCTGTATTGTAACTGCTGCAAATTTCTTTGTTGGCATAAGAAGGCTGCAATGCAGGCAGGAGCCCAGTGGAAAAGGGCAGCCTGCAGCACCAGCAGAAACGGAATGAGCGAGTGAGAGAAGAGGAGTGGGCGAGCTCAATGGAGCTTTGTCGGGACTGCTGCGGATTTCTTTGTAGGCAGAAAAAGGTGCCAACAGAGGCAGGAGCCCAGTACAAAAAGGCAGCCTGCAGCACCAGGAGAACCAGAATGAGTGAGTGAGACAGGGGGAGTGAGTGACCTCAAAAGAGCTCTGTTGGGACAGCTGTGGATTTCTTTGTGGGCAGAAAAAGCCACCAACACAGGCAGGAGCCCAGTGCAAAAGGGCAGCCTGCAGCGCCAGGAGAAACAGAATGAGCGAGTGAGAGAGGGGGAATGAGCCACCTCAGTGGAGCTCTGTCGGGACAGCTGAGGATTTCTTCCTGGGCAGAACAAGGTGCCAATGCAGGCAGCAGCCCAGTACAAAAGAGCAGCCTGCAGCACCGGGACAAACAGACTGAGCGAGTGACAGAGGGCCACTGAGTGAGCGCAACAGACCAGTGCAATCAACGTTCAACTTTGATAAATGCTTGTTTTTTTTTTTTTTTTATTTTCCATTCCACCCACCCTCCCAACTTGTTCCCCTTCACCCCCAGTGGGGGACGATTTCATTGCACCCCCCAACTTTCTCCCCCTTACCGACTTGTGTCCCTCTGTACAGTATCCACCTGCTTCTGAGTTTCTCCCTCTCCCCAAATGTTATCCCCCATGGAGGTAGTTAATTAAATTATGGAGGGTGCAGGGGGCATGATGGGCACAGCCCCCCACCACAAAACATATAAACATAGAATTTGACAGCAGATAAGGACCGCTTGGAAAATATCATATGTACCCCATTTTCTAAATACAATAATACCCTTCAGTTGGGCGGTAGGGGCTATACAAGACCTTCTGGGGCTATAAGGCCTTCCACCAGTGGTATCTAGCATCATTATGTCCCTAGGTGTTCCAGTATAGCCCAATACTGCCCACCCTGTTAAATATTATTGCTTACTTACAACTATTTAATTGTGCCATATGCTGTGTGCTCACCTCAATTGATGCTGCTGGGAGATAGCCAGAAGTCCTGAGGACAACAAAAAATCTGGCACACAATTAGCTAAGTTACACTTATTTGTTAATAAATATTTTTTAAAGTGCAAATACGTACAAAATGTGAAAAATGGCAAGTAACAAGAGGCTAGCAGTAAATACAAACACTAGAGCCCCCAGTCTGCTTAAATCAGCTTTTTGTGTTCTGACCGTTTTTTGTTCTTCATTACCTTGGACAGCTGCCTATATTGTGTTTGGTTGGAAGCTCACTGAGAGAGCTGCTGCTTTAATATCAAAACTACCTCAGAGAAAGACCAACCCTGGAAGTGACTCCTCAGGGACGATGGAAGAAACTGACAAGTGGGGGCTGTTAAGTGAGCAAGCTAATGATGTTAAAATCCAGGCTTTGTTTTCACATTGCTTTATAAACGCAGAAACATAGATTTTGATGGCAGATTAGAACTACTTGGCCCACAAAGTCTGCCCATTTCCCTACGTATTGGATAAGCTGCAGATTCTAGTTAACCAACAGTCTACTTCCTCCTACCCACCACTAGAATTGCCTTATGTCTGCCCATGCATTCTTGAATTGCTCCACTGTTTTTGACCCCATGACCTCCTCCAGAAGGCTGTTTCATGCATCCACCATCCTCTCAGTGAAAAAATACTTCTTCACCTTGCCCCGGAGCGGCCCCCCCATCTTCAAATTGTGCTCCCTTGTTCTTGCACATCTCTTATTCTGAAAGATGCTACCCTCTTGGACTTTGTTGATTCCCTTGAGGTACCTGAAAGTTTCTGTGATGTCCCCCCTCTCCTTCCTTTCCTCAAGGGTGTATATATTAAGGCATTTTTGTCTCTCTTCATATAGCTTCTGGTGCAGACCCTGTACCATTTTAGTTGCCCTCCTCTGGACTGCCTCCATCCTGTCTATGCCCTTGCAGAGATGGGGTCTACAGAACTGCACACAGTACTCCAGATGGGGTCTCACCAATTGTCTGTACAGAGGGATAACAACTTCCTATGTTCTACTGGTGATACCTCTCCCTGCGTATTCCAGTATCCCCCCAGCCCTCCTTACTGCCTTCTCACATTGCTTGCCTACATTTAGGTCATCTGATATGACTACCCCAAAGACCCTTTCCATTTTTGTTGTTGTCAATACCCCCCCCCCATTGTGTACTCTTCCCCCGGGATTTATTTCCCAGGTGCATTATTTTGCACTTCTTTGCATTGAATCTAAGCTGCCATACTCTTGACCATTCCTCAAACCTTGCCAAGTCCCTTCTCATCCTTTTAACCCCCCCTTGTTTATCAACCCAGTTGCAGATCTTTGTGTCATCTGCAAAGAGGCATACTTTTCCTTCCAGTCCCTCTGCAATGTCACCTATAAAGACGGTAAAAAGGACTGGTTCCAGTATTGAACCCTGCAGTACCCAGCTAGTAACTGCCCTTTCTTTGGAGTGGACTCCATTTACTGTTACCCTCTGTGCCCTGTTGTCCAGTGAATTTTTTACAACCCTGGGACCCACTCCCAGGCTCACTAACTTGCTTACTAATATTTTGCGTGGGACTGTGTCAAATAACTTGCTAAAGTCTAGGTAGGCTATGTCCATGTCCCTTCCCTGGCCTACAACTTTGGTCACCCGGTCAATTAAATCTAATAGATTCATCTGACATGACCTTCTCACTGTGAATCCATGCTGTCTTGGGTTCTGCGCCCCACTGGCCTCAAGGTACTCAACAACTCTTTCTTTCAGAAGTGATTCTATCATTTTACCTACCACTGAGGTCAAACTAACAGATCTGTAGTTTCCTGCCTCTGCCTTGCTCCCACTTTTGCGAAGGGGAATCATATTCACCCTCCTCCAGTCTTCAGGTACCAAACCATTCTTCCATGATTTATCCCATGAAAGGGTAGTCAGTGGTGTCACTAGTTCTCCCCTTAGTTATTTTAGAATTCTGGGGTGAATCCCATAAGGTCCCATCACTTTGTCCACCTTCAGTTTTAGGAGTTCTTTCAGGACCCTTTCTTCCATCAATTGACTTGTAATATCCCCCCATCCAGTGTGCTTTTATTATTTGGCTTAGGTACACCCTTCTCTTCTTTTGAGAATACTGAGTAGAAGTATTCTTTCAGTATCCCTGCTTTTTCACTGCCACCCTCTGCCCTACCCCCTCCCCTTTATTAAGCCTCACTATCCTTCCCCTGGTCTTTCTTTACTCCCTAATGTACCTATAAAAGGTTTTATCCCCCTTGTTAACCGAGTTGGCTATCTTTTCCTCAGTTTGGGCCATTGTTATTCTGACTGCCTTCCTAGCTTCCTTCTGCTTTAACTGGCACAGTTCTCTGCCTTGCTTCTTCTGTGTTTCCTTATACTTTCTGAATGTATATTTTTCTCCCTAACTTTCCCAGCCACCTCTTTTATAGTGATTTTTTTTCCTTTGTTTTGTTTTATTTCCTTCACACAGACTTGTTGCCTCTGTGATGGCAGTTTTGATTTTTCCCCATTGTTCCTCCATCCCACTGTCTTGCCCATTTACAAATGCTTTTCTGTGTCACGCCCCCATTTTGCCAAAGTCGTCCCTCCTAAAGTCCAATACCTTCCCTTTGTGTGACTTGACTCTACAGCTGTGTTTGTCATGAACCACACTGCTAGATGGTCACTTGTTTCCAGATGGCTACCCACTTCTAAATCTGAGATCCTCTCTCCATCCTTGTTTGAGAGTACCAGGTCTAAGATTGCTCCATGCTGAGTGGGTTCCAACACTAGCTGTCTGAAGCATGCCCCCAGGAGGGCATCAAGAAGTACCCTGCTCTTCAATCAATCAATAAATCAATATATTTATTTAGCTAGGCGGAACACCATTAAGCAGGGCTCACTTACAAGATGGACCTGGTAGTTTAAACAACAACAAGAAGTCACAATACAACAATTTGGAGTAGGTATAACAACATTAGTAGCCTATGTACAGTTGATACAAGTGAGAAAGGCATGGCTTGGCATGGTGGTATACAATAATTTACAAATAGAAATGTAAGGATCTTGCTCTTGGATGTGACTGCAGCAAATGTACTCCAGTTAACATCTGGCATATTCAGGTCCCCCATCAACAATATCTCCCCCTTTACTGCCATTCTAAGGATGCCTTCAATCATTTCCTTGTCTCATTCCCTCCCCCTGAGATGGGGGGCTCTATACAACTCTTGAGTAGATTGTGGTGCAATTTTATGTATCCAGGGTGATCCACAGTGCCTCCTTTCCTGCCCATTTACCCTTTAGTTGCATTGCTCTGATACCTTCCCTTACATAGAGAGCTACTCCTCCTCCTCTTTTACACTCCTTGTCCTTCCTGTAGATTGCATACCCTGGTATGTTGACATCCCAGTCATGGTTCTTTGCATACCATGTTTCTGTGACTGCCACAATATTTAGGTGCCCCTCTTCCATCAAGGCCACTAGTTCAGGGAGCTTGTTACCCAGACTATGGGCACTGGTACTCATCACCCTCCATTTTGTGATTGTCTTACCCCTGGTAAACTAGTCAAGGCATGGCTAAGTCAATATGTCCCATAGGTTGCTGGTAAACACCATAGGTGAATGAATTGTTGACAGGCCCATGCTACAACCATACCTCTCAACCTCTCACCAATAAATCTCATAGCACTGAGCGACAAAATTTAGAGCAAATGGAAAGAATGTGTAGCACTTTATTATTTTAAATGATAATTGGATCAATTCTCAAAAGAGATAGAATGTCACAAGCCCTAGGTGTGCCAAACACATGGCAAATAGGGTTTGCCGCACTCCCTGGCCAGCAATCAGTATTCTTGATCTGTGTATCACTGGATGGGAACTGGGTTATGCTGGTCTAACTTTATAAACCTTTCTATGGGGTTTTCACTAAATATTTGGCACAAGCTACCATAAAGAGGGTAAAGTGCCGCAAATATGTGTGATCTAAGAGAATAGGGCACATGGTACGGCAATGTGTTCATGGCAGTGCAAGGTTCAATGCAGAGCATTTGCAAGCCCTGCATCAACCTTTGAGAATTGAGCCCAATATGTCTACAAATAGTGGGCCCAATATATTTAGAGTTAGGGAATATATCTATACCGTTAGTTCAATGATCTGTTTGTGTGCCCAGAAATAGCTCTAACATTATCAAGGATATCAGTAAATCTTTGCAGAGGAAGGGTAAATTTGAGTGTAAAAATCATAGCACTATGCAAAATTCACAGCAGTTGAGAGGTAATGTTACAGTTAAATGATGCTGGAGTTCATTTTTTATCTGCAGCAACATAAATTAGGGGAGTGGAATCCAATACAAATTTTTTGTTAGTCTATACCAGGATTTCTAGTTAGCCTTACTCTGTTTCAGGACAGCTGAAGTGCTCCTGAAACAGACTGAATAATTGAATATGAAAGACACAGCAGTCCAAACCTTCTTCAAAGGAATATCACTAGATTTGCAAAATTACTTCTGTGGTGACAGGCAGCTACTGTAGCTGTTCTCATTCCATGCTACTCGTCAATGCTGGAATCTAAATTCAGCAATGAAGAAAACTGCAGTGCATTTTGAATGTTTGCAAGTAAAACTTTGTTTGGCATACAAGAGGAAATGCACCTGAGAATGACAACAATGCTTTCCTAGTCTGTTGATGTTACCCCAAAGATGAAATCAGCATTGTAGAACCACAGGATTGAACAGTATGAAGGTTCTGCAAATGTACACAACATGTAACAGGAAAAAAGTAAGACATATGTTAGTGTACTGCTGCTGCATATGTAGAAGACCTAAGCTACCAAAGTGAATAAAAAACACAAGCACATAAACAGTTGACCAAAGCTGATGTATTGATATGCATGGTGTTGCACAAATGTCCAGAAATAGTCCACAGGTGAAGCAGTTGGCACACTTGGCAGCACAAGGCAGAACATGTGGCCAGCACCAGTCCCCCCCCCCCAAAAAAAAAATGCGGGATAAAATGGCCCAGCTAAGTTTGGTTAAAAACATTGTTAATGTACCCAATTTAGAGGTCAAAGATTAAAGTAGGTAAAATTAAACTGAGTTGGTAATCATACATGGTAGCACTTTAGGTCAACTTCATTTCAAACAGATATTCCTGTATTGGTATAGAGTGGTGTACAGCATAGTTGTACAGTTCTAGTGCCAGGCAGATGGTGACCAGCTGGAGTGTTGTCGTGGGAGGTTGGAAGCTACAGTACTTAGAGAGGGGAGGAACCACTGGACATGAAAGAATATGTTTTCTTTTTTTTTTTTTATAAATATTTTTTATTATTCTTTTTATTTATTAATACCTTTGAGCCAGTGGCTCATTTACAAAGACTCCAAGTCAGAAGAAAGTAGATGACATAACAGGTCAATTAACGGGTACATACAATTGAAAACACAAATTAACATCAAGGTTATGAATGCAGTTAAATCACAAACAGGGATTAAAAGGACAGCAAGTGATAGTACAAGTATACACTTGCAGAATAACCATCAGAAGAAACACTATGAGAGTGTGGTCCAGAGCTTAGAAGATACCAGGGAGTAACCTGAGACAGGGGAGCCCCAGGCTGTTGGGGGACTGTTAGGTGCAGCCATGCATGACTTTGTCCATAGAGAGGTGGAGAGGGGTGAGGTAAGGGGAGGGAGGAAAGAGAAAGGGGAGGGGCAGGAAGAGTGGGTCTCAGTGCAAGGGTGGAAGGAATAGGGGGTAGGGGAGACCGGGGATAGTATGAGGAGGGAGATGAGGGAGGGTGAGGAGGGGCAGTCAGTAGGGGCATGGTAAGGAGAAGAAGAGAATAGATGATAGGGTTAGGCAGGATGGTGGCAGGACCTATTGCTGGCAGTCATTGTCAGCTAGCAGTAGCATTGACAGTCATATTTGTTGGCAAGGTGAGATTGTAGCCCAATTTTAAATTGGCTACAGAAAGAAAAGTCAATAAACAGTAAAACAGTACATGGGATTTGAATTTCTATTACAGCCGATACTGGTTCTCAGTTTTCACAGGCATGATATTGTATAATATCTAAACTTTTATAAAAACTAGAAAATGGAAGGTGGTAGATTTAAGATATACTGTACGGTAGTAATGAAAAAGCAACTAAGTACTTAAGGCACACATTCAGAATTAGTGTCGAGCTGATAGACCCAGTGCCTCTAGAATTCCTCAAAACTGAACAGCAGTATTTCAATTTAGAAGTTGATCGTGCCCATGTCAGACATTAAATGTCTCAACACAATAAGAGTGTGTTGTGTGATGATGAACCACGATCATGCAAAAAATGCTTTCCTGTTCGCTGCTGTGGCTCATCAAAATAAAAAATGTCTATGTTTTAAGCTTTATGCTTAATGTACATGTTTCTGGTGGTATAGTAAGTAAAACTAATGACATTGGTAACAGATTATTTACTCTTTGCATAGCTTCCATGTCTCAATGAATCTCTTGTTAATAAGGGCGCATGTATGGGCACTCCCAAAAAATGTGTGCCTAATCTGCCACAGTTCCTCCAACAGAATCCTCTCTCAGAGCACAAATACTTGATCTGGTTTGCTGGGGTGCGAAAAAAAACAACATGCAAATTCCATTAGGTACAGCAGATCCAGCCATGCTGCAATGCAAAAACTTGCAGTAAGTGACATGTCACAATATACTGCATGACAAAAGGGCTTAATTGCCATTGAATTTCAGTGTTCTCTGCAGAATACAGCAACATTTTGTGATATACTGCAGGTAATTTAGGTAGCAGAGGTGACTTTAAATGCTAGGAGTGTAAACACAAGCCATGTTTCTAAGGAGTGCTAGGTCCCCAGCTCCTCATTCCATTTATCAAAACTGTGTAAGGTGGCCTTTGGGGATAGTTCTGTTAGGATTTTATACAGCTGGCCAAAAATATGCTGTCATACCTCTCCCCTCTCAGTGCTAAATTAATTCTACAGAGAAGAGTCCATCTCAGAAGAATAGAACCTGTTTGTCTCATGCTCTTCACCAGCTAAACTTATGTCAAAGCTCCAACACAATTTTGATTCCATCCAACTATGGTTCCAATCAAATCAACAATCACTTAACACCAAAAATATGGTTTCTATGTGCTTTGGCACTAGACCTAGGCTGTTCAAATTATCTTTCCTCCCTTCTTTCCAAACCCTCAATATGGTTCCTATTGATGATATGCCTACTTTCAAGCACTTGGGCGTCTGGCTTGACTATCACCTCCATTTCTCTCACCGTGTAGACGCAATTCATGAAAAGCTCCATCCTACACTTGGTGAACTTTATAGGCATAAAAGTTACATCCCTCACCCTGCCCACCATGACATCCTTACCAAGATGATTCTACACATCTTTGATTATGGAGATCTTCACAAAAGAAAGGGTCCTACAAGAGCTTGCTAAGCTCAGGGTGGATAAGGCAATGGGACCTGATGGCATACATCCCAGGGTACTTAAGGAGCTAAAGGAGGAACTAGCAGAGCCATTAGCAGAATTGTTTAGTGAGTCTCTGAGCACAGGAGAGGTCCCAGAAGACTGAGAAGGCCTCATGTGATCCCGCTCCACAAGAGTGGTAGCAGGGAGGAGGCGGGGAACTACAGACGGTCAGTCTTACCTCAGTAGTGGGCAAGATTAGGGGCACTCCTTAAGGAAAGGATAGTGCAACACCTGGAATCCATAGGGCACAGGATCCAAGACAGCATGGGTTTACAAAAGGAAGGTCCTGTCAAACTAATCTCATAGATTTCTTTGACTGGGTAACCAGAGTGGTGGACCAAGGGGGAGCAGTTGATGTCGCCTACCTTGACTTCAGCAAAGCTTTTGACACTGTTCCACATAGAATATTGATAAATAAGCTGGGTAGGTTCGGGGTGGGTCAGAAGTTGGTCAACTGGGTGGCAAACTGGTTGACGGGCAGAAAACAGAGAGTGGCGGTAAATGGTATACAGTCAGAAGAGATGCAAGTCACAAGTGGGGTACCTCAGGGATCAGTCCTGGGGCCAGTCCTCTTCAACATCTTCATTAGTGACCTTGCAGATGGACTAGAGGGTAAGGCTTGTCTGTTTGCAGATGACACCAAGATCTGCAACAGAGTAGATGATCCAGATGGGGTGGGCAGAATGAGAAGAGATCTGGATAAACTAGCAGAATGGTCAGAAGAGTGGCAACTGGTATTTAATGCAAAGAAGTGCAAAATCATGCACATAGGGAAGAGAAACCCTGAAGCCACCTATAGGCTGGGAGGGAGTTTCTAGCAGTCACAAAGGAAGAAAGAGACTTGGGCATCATCATCACTGATGACCTAAAATCATCAAGCAGACCTCTAAAGCAGTAGGTAAGGCTGGGGGTGTTAGGGTGTATTAGTAGGGATATCACAAGTCGTAAGAGGAGTAATAATCCCTCTGTACAAGACACTGGTTAGGCCCCATCTGGAGTACTGTGCAGTATTGGAGGCCACACCTTCACAAGGACATTAACCAAATTGAGGCAGTCCAGAGAAGGGCACCAAAATGGTGCAGGGACTGCATCAGAAGACATATGAGGACAGATTAACGGAGCTCAATATGTATACCCTTGAGCAAAGGAGGGAGAGGTGATATGATCGAGGCATTCAAACACCTTAAGGGCATAAACAAGGTGAAAAGAGTCTAACATGTTTAAATATAAGAAAAATAGCAGGACAAGAGGACACAGCATGAGAGTAGGGAGCCGATTAAGGGGAATGTGGGAAATTCTTTTCACAGAAAGGGTGGTGGATGCATGGAATGGCTTACCACAAGAAGTGGTGGCTATGAATACAGTGCAGGGCTTCAAACAGGCATGGGATAGGCATAAGGGAACAATACAAATGACTATGAATAGATAGGCCACTGACAGAGCAAAGGCCGATGGCACATTTATAAGGTGGAAAAAGAAATGGGCAGACTGGATGGGCCTTGCGGTCCTTATCTGCTGTCAACTTCTATGTTTCTATGTTTCTATGTTGTCTGTGGTGCTGCCTCTAAATCCACCCTCATTAGACTGGATTCTCTTTTCCACTCCTCCTACTGCTTTGCCCTCAACAGCCCTTCCCATACTAAAAAAGTAAATTAGTAAATACTACTGATTCCCAATTCATTAAATAATGGCTAACTAAAAAACTGAAAATTAAGCTTGACGATTGATTGAGAGGTTTTACTAAACTAATGTTTAACACTTGCTATCTAGCCATTAGTTGGGAATTTTGTTTGTTTACTTATGCATTAGTTGAAAAATAAGACTGAAAAGTACTGTAGTGAGAGATTAATTGTATTTCTCAACAAACATAATCCAGCTTGAGAGGTAATTGTTTATATTAACTTAGAAAATTTCTTAGTTGTTAGCTACTTGAAATGGAAGACTTAGGACATTTTTCAGTTATTAATTACTTGAGATTTTAACTTAGAATTTTTTTCAGTCACTATTTGATAACGAACTCGCCTGTCTAGGAGTGGGGTCCACTCTATTCTTCCTGTTGAAGAGCCCTGAAATTAAAATGAGTTGAAAGGGGTCACAAAGAATCCACAGTTCAGAAGAACATTTATTTAAATCTTTAGTAACTGGGTTGATGCACTGATCCAAGGGACCATTTTCAGGCATGACCCGGGCCACTGCAGATGGCAATACAGAAGGAGCAAAATATGTGACAATGATTCCAAGCAGTGCATAAACATGCATCAACTAAAATGACAAAAGCAAGGTACATAGTAGATGAAGTCATCAACTAAAATGACAAAAGCAAGCCACATAGTAGATAAAGTCATCAACTATAATGACAAAAGCAAGCTACATACTAGATAAAATCATCAACTAAAATGACAAAAGCAAGTCACATAGTAGATAAAGTCATCAACTATAATGACAAAAGCAAGCTACATACTAGATAAAATCATCAACTAAAATGACAACAGCAAGCTACATACTAGATAAAATCATCAACTAAAATTACAAAAGCAAGCTACGTACTAGATAAAGTCATCAACTATAATGACAAAAGCAAGTTACATACTAGATAAAGTCATCAACTAAAATGACAAAAGCAAGCCACATAGTAGATAAAGTCATCAACTAAAATGACAAAAGCAAGCCACATAGTAGATAAAGTCATCAACTAAAATGACAAAAACAAGGTACATACTAGATAAAATCATCAACTAAAATAAAAAAAGCAAGCCACACAGTAGATAAAAATATCAACTAAAATGACAAAAGCAAGGTACATAGTAGATAAAATCATCAACTAAAATTACAAAAACAAGGTACAGTACATAGTAAAGTTAACTAAAATGATAAACGCAAGGTACATAGTAGATAAAATCATCAATGAAAATGACAAAAGCAAGGTACATAGTAGAAAAGTCAGTAAGGAGAGGCTGTACAACTTAAAACTAAAACAAGTCAATTCATCAGAGTAGTCAAGAATACAACTGTACATTATTTATAGCATTGGGATAATCAGAACTGGCTAACTATACATTATTTACAGCAGGATAAGGTGACATGTGACGGTAAGTACAAGGCATAGGAACCCACTTGACACTGTAGAGTGTACTAAAGGGAAACCAAACAGGACACAGTGGTGGCGGGAGAGAGCACCACAGAGGAGGAGGCTAATGAGCCTAGAGGCACTAGGCTGGAGTGGTTGTGGGAGGGGGGGGGCATATCTAAATAATGCACAACTAGGGATGCATTGTATACTTATCTGAAAATTGTGCAAGAAGGCAAGGTCAGACCTGTAAAATAAAAGATGAAATTAAGAATATGCAAAAGTTAGAAATGCTAAAAAGAATAGTAAGGGAATTTCTCCTTCTGCAAAATACAAGGGTCAGGAATTATTATACCTGTGATAGCATACATGACTACCTACCCATGACCAGTACTCTGTCACTGGCTGCTGCTGCCCAAATTGCTTTCTGCATATGTACTTTTTGCATTCATTTACACTTGTGCAAGAACGTATTGGGACAATATGGCACTTTAGAGGTGTGTCACTGCCAGAGCCAATTACAGATGAAACTGCAATGGACTTGGCTGTGTACACCAGTCACCAGACACTCTGGTCATGACACAAGTTCAGCTTTGCTAACGTGGCATGTTGTCTACTTAAAAGAAATTAACTGCTCCAATGGGAAAGCACTTCATTTCTTTCATAGCCATAACTCCCGCCATGCGCAGTTGACACTAATGCGCATGGTCAGAGTTACATGGCTCCTGCAGCCCACAACCATGCTCTCTGTCCCCAGTCCTTGCTATTTGCTCCCCTCCAGGCTTTCTCATGAGCTGCAGTGCAGCTTTAAGTATTGGCGGCTCCTGCCACCTGCCTCGCTTTGTCCCTGGTTTCTCTCTCTTTGCCCCACAGGCTTTCTCAAGAGCCACAGTGCAGTTTTCTGTATTTCCCACCATGCTATCTGTCCAAGATCCTCACTCTTTGTTCCCTCCCCAGGTTTTCTTGAGTCACGGTGCAGTTTTCTGTATTTGCCCCCAGCCTCAGCATTAGCCATGGTGCGTCTTTCTGTTAAAGCCAAAATTGGGGTGCACAGTCCTTGTCAGCAATAAAAAAAAACAGCATTGCCACTGAGGGACACTGGGAACCCCACTCCCGGTGTCCCCATATTTGTACCCCCCACACAATATTCTGGGATACTGAGGAGCCCACTCCCAGTATCCCCATATCTATACTCCCATTAGAAGCAGCCAGACTGGGTGTGCCAAGTGGTCCTTATCTGCAGTCAGAATGTCAGTGTTTACCTGTAAAAAAGAATAGGGTTCCCTGACTTTTTTACATATATATATAAAACTGAAAAAAGAAAATGGTCCCTGATCATCTCCCCTGTCTCCCTCGCCCATCCCAGCCCTCCCGTTGCGCACCAACCTCCCCTCACCCACCACCCCATACTTACCTCCAGAGGTTGGTGGCTGGCATCTTCTGTGAACCAGAACACATCTGCACTCTTGAAAGCTGAAGCACAAACTGAAGAATCATGGTAAGCTCTGTATAATGGCTGTCAATGGGGGTTTCAACTTATGTTGATATCTTAGCCATTTTTTTGAATTTCTGCCCCAAATTTTCAACATAGCCTTTTTGGGACCCCACCTCATGAACCCCACCTCAGTGTCATTTTGTTTCTTTGTCATGAAAGGTGAATTCAGGGTCACTGTGCAGAATCACCTTTTGAGACCAATTAACGAAATGACAGCACCAGTGTTCATGAGGGGAGGTTCCAAAATCCCATATTGAAAATCTGCTGAAAAAATCCCCAAATGACTGCATTATGAGCGTGCATTGTATAGTTTCTACACATGCTCATAACTTTTCCAATTTTTAATATTTTCACTCCAGATTTTCCATGTTGCCATTTTTCCACACCTCCTCTTGTACAGTAGAGCTGTCATTATTCACATGCTGCCCAAAACATGTTTTCGCACCTGTGGTGCAGAATGGTGTGGTTGCTGTGTAAAATCCACTTTTGGGATTTATTAATGAAGTCACAGTGTCACTGTTCATGAGATGGGGTCCCAAAAAGGCCATGTTAAAAATTTGGTACAAGAATACCCCCAAACCCCTGAGTTACATGCAGTGGTAGAAATTGTGCTACACATGGGTGTAAATTTAGTATTTTTTATATTTTCACTCCAAATATTCAACACTGCCAGATTTTCACACCACCTCATGAACAGTATAGCTGTCACTTTTCATATACTGCCCAAAATGTGTTTTTGCACCAGTGATGTTGAATGGCACAGTAGCTGCGTGAAATCACCTTTCGGGACTGAGTAACGAAACATGAAGTTAACATTACCTTGTATAACATCTTTAGAATGGATCAACCTTCGAGAGGTGGGGATGTAGTAATTCATATTCCAGACAAATATGCTACCTCAGTAGTAAACTCCACCACTTTAGCCAAGGAATTTGAATGTCTTACATTGAAAGTTCAGCTCACCCACGCAGTCTGTCTTTATATCATTGGATGTTACAGGCTTCCCGCTGCAAGACTTAAAGTGTTGAAGCATCTGAGTGATGTATTAGACTCCCTTTCCTCTGAAGTGATACTCCTGGGTGACCTCAATATGGACTGGTTTTCTGTAGCATCCAAACCCTAAAAGATTTATGCAACAATTTTGGCCTTGCACAAATCATATCTGAAGTCACTAGCCTAATGTTAAAAATCCAGAGAAAAGCACATTGCTTGGCATAATACTAGTTAACAAACCCCACATGGATATGCATGCAACTGCATTCTTTAATGGCATCAGTGATCATTGTGCAATAGCTTGTGTGAGGTCCATTCCTAAAGCAACGTCATCCTCTAAGTACATCTTTAAGAGATGCCAGAGGAATTTTGATCCTTTTGCTTTCTGCTCAGACCTCCAATATGCTGACTGACAGGATTTTTATTTGGCACCAACTGTGGATATTGCGTATGACCAATTCCATAAAATAGTGCTCAGGGCCATAGATAAACATGCTCCCCTAGTAAAAATCAGGACAAAAAGGACACTGTGCCCATGGTTCACAAGTGGATTGAAAGCTGCATTACTGCACAGGGACTCCTTATGGAAAAAAGCAAGAAAAACAAAACTTTCAACTGATTGGACAGCCTTCAGAGCAGCTAGAATTTGGTGCACCAAACCTATTAGAACTGAGAAAGCAAGGTATTTTGGAATTACGGTTCTTGGTGCCACAAGTAGGAGGATCTGGTGCATGACATTTTCATCATTAGCCAGATTCAGAGGTGGGGGTTCACCTATAAAAATGGAAGCAGAAGGCCCAGCGCATTACTCCCACCAGAGACACTCCACAGAATAGTTCGTTGTAAGTAAAGGTTCTACTTTTGTTTTCTAAAAACAGCAAGCGCATGCAATGAGAGAGTTAAAAGTCATTGTACATTTTGTACAGAATGAAATATAAAATTAGTTCAATTAAGTGGTATCACCTGAAAAATAGGAAGTAATATACAGGTTAGCATGATATACATGTGGTAGTCTGATGAAATAAGTTGAATGGGATATTTAAGAATAAAAGATGTAACATTTTGTGTTAAAAGATGCAACGTTTTGTGTTTACAGGAACACAGATAGCAGTTAATGTGCAGAAGAGAATGGAGTAATTTATTTTCCTCATGAGGTTAGTTAATCTATTAAATGTTGTTAAGAAGTGAGAGTAAAGTGAAGATTTTATCTGAATTTTGAGCAATTTGTTTAAGGCAGACTGTCTTGTTTCCTTATAGTTGGAGAAAGTGGTGGGAGTCGAACATCACACTTAAAGATGTTCATGACATGAGAGATTATTGATGAATAAGGTAAGTAAGGGTCTAATATAATTCCTTTATTCATGTATATGTTTGTGTATAGATTATAGGAGATTTTGGGATATAAATGAAATAACATTTTAAATAATTTCTTTTATTCTAAGGTAACCAGTTTTCCTGATGAAGGGATATTTCCCAAAACATAGAATGAATTAAAAACTGGATGTAACAAATGAAATAAATAAGAGTTTGGAGCAGAATTGCCTGAAGTTGTTAAAAAAATGACTTGAGGGTGAGTGGGCTAGCTTACCATTATTTTTTGTTTGGATTCAGTGTAAGCTTATACTGGACTTAAGCCTCTCCCTGAGAACAGAATATTAATTCTTATTTGTTTATTTTGAGTCCATGGATTACTGGAGAGATTTTTTTCTGAAGAAATTCTGGCACAATGCTTAAGTGCTGGATACCAGGGGGCCTTGCCAGGACACAAAAGAAAAAAGCCATTTTATTTATTGGGAAGCAAAGTTATAACAAGGATATAAATATTTTGAAGACTTGAGACCCTCTTTTGGGGGGGAAATGTTAAATTGATTGGACACCATTTGGACTTAAACTGTAAGGTGGAAGAAAACTGCATTGAGAATTACATCTTTTGAGGAGAGAACTGACACTGGAAAGAGAAAACTGCCTGGGCAGAGTTGGAACATTTTTACATTTATGTATAGCTGAGAAGCATTCTTTTTTTAAAACAATGAGCAACTTTGAGGAAATAGGAGCAATAACAGATAAAAGGTCCTTACCAAGAGAAATCATGGAGTCTGAAGAGCATGCTATTCTAAATATATTTAATTCAAAAAGACAATTTATAGGCCTTATGCCTTCTAAAACAGGTTCTACATGATTACGAATTTAGTAGACAAAAACAACTAAGGTGGGATTGGCATGCTTTAACATTTACAGAGTATTTGAAGCAGGAAATAATCCCTAGGGGGTTAAGGATTTTAGTGGAACCAAATTTGGGCTTTATCAAGGAAAACATGATGGAAAAATGGGATGGAGCTACTAATAGATGCTCAAAAGACTTCATACTTATTTTGGTAGAGGTTTTAACAAAAGAATTAGAAAAAATTGACACAAAAATAGTTATTTTAGAAGAGGAAGTGAAAAAACTATTTGCTATGGACGAACTTGATAATTTTTTTGATAAAGTAAACGAAGAGATTGATGAATATGAAAATGAGATTAGATCAACAAAAATTACAAAATTTAAACAAGATTTAAATGATTAACATGATGGCAAGGTATATTCTTGGTTTAAAAATAAAAATCCAAAAAACAGAATGCAATATATTTACAATCTTGACTCAGATGTAAGTATGCATACATCCAGCAGTGATACTGATTTGGAGCCAGAGAGAGGATCAAGGGAAGAAAGTTTTTTAGGGAGAAGAGGTTTCAGAGTGAGAGGCAGACAACAATGGGGGAGACAGACACAGGGATACCAGTTCACAAAGAAAGATCAGTATGAGGGATCAGAGCCAGAAGAAGGAGTTTCAGGAACAGAAGAACAGATATATCTACAGGTGTAGAAGGAAAAAGGAAAGAAAAACCAAAAGACGTACAACTACAGGTAGTAACCAGACCACAGACGAAATAATAGTTTTTAATTTATCAAGCAGGGAACTTACACTTGATGAAGTGAGATTACTAAATAAAGGTTTAACTTTCTGTCCCCATGAAAAAGTGAGTGATTTTGAAACCAAATTAGACCTTAATAGATTTTTTCGAAAATTAAGATTTCTTTGACAATAAACAACATGAACAAGCTGATCAGGAAAGTCAAAATAAAAAGATTAAATTAAGTCTTAAATTACAACTAAAGTCACAATTTCTTCCACCAGGACCCATTCCACATATTACTGAAACTTACATTACTTTAGTGAGTAAGGATGTGGAAAAACTTTTTAAACAAGAAATAAAATAATTTGGGGTATTGAGGAATCTGGAAAATGATCCAGATATTATCATAAAGAAAGCTCATAAGGGAGGGGGCATTGTTGTTGAAGAGTACACTGTTTATAGGGATAAATGTTTAAAAATGTTAGAAGCCAAGGATAATTACATGAAGTTAACAGAAGATCGCACAAACAATGTAGCCTCCCTGATTAGAGAAACATTGGAGAGAGCCTTTGATAATGGTAGAATCAATGAGTGAGAACAGAACACACTTTTTAAAATGTTCCCTCTGATCCTGGTGTTTTACACACTCCCTAAAATTCATAAGGACCCCTTGTACCCCCCAGGGAGACCCATAGTGGTGGGTATAGGTTTGATTTTAGAACCTGTGTCAGTCTATGTGGATTTTCACATTAAGGATTTAGTGGAGTTAACAAAATCATATTTGAAAGACAGCACATATATGATAAATTTGTTAAGAGATTTCAACCAAAGTTGCTCCTTAGAGGGCAAGTCTATTGTTTTAGTCACATTTGATGTAAAAGATTTGTACACGTCCATCCCATATCATGATGGTTGTGAGGCATTGAAAACTACTTTAGAGAAATATAGAACAGAAACAAAACCCCCTAATGAATGTTTGGCATAGTTAGCTAATTTAGTACTTACACAAAACCATTTTTGATTTGAAAAAACATATTATGCATAATAAAGGGGCATGGCAATGGGGTCAAGTATGGCCTCTTCTTATACCATTTTATATATGAATTGGTTTGAAGAAAGCTACATGTACTCCAACAATCCCTATGAGAGGAACAGTTTGCGGTGGAATCATTTTATAGATGTTATATTTGTAATCTGGGAGGGCACAGAGTTAGAATTAAGGGATTTTCATGATTTTTTTGGATAGTAGAACATGCTTTCTGAGATTTACATTAAATCAAGATACAGAGGAGATTTCCTTTTTGGATTTGTCGATCTTTAAAAATGCAAATAAACCTTGTACCAAAATGTACAGAAAGGAGACTGATAGAAACACGATATTGAGAGCTGATAGTTTCCATCCTAAGAAACTTGTGGAATCAATACCATGTAGTCAGCTTTTAAGAGTGAAAGGGAATTGTTCAGAGGAGACAGATCTAATAACGTGTGCAGAAAAAATGGTAGACAGATCTAGTGATAGAGGTTATTCTAATAAACGATTGATAAGAATTAAAACTAAGGCATTAGATAAAAATAAAGAGGAACCGTTGGTCAATGAGAATGAGGCTGAAAAAGCAGCAATAAAAGGAGGTAAAATTATTTTGACCTTAAAATACAGTGACATATTTTACAACATTAAAAGTGTAGTCAATAAACATTGGCATGTTTTACAGTCAACACATATGGGGGAAAAGACATTTACCGATGGAGTCCAAGTGGTTGCTAAGAAAGTAAGATCACTGTCAGATTGGCTAATACATTGACAACATAAAATTCCAGAATTAAAGCCACAGACTTTATTTACAAAAGAGGAGCTGAGAGATAATTTTAATTGTGGGAGGTGTGTTCACTGCCACAACACTTACAAAATTAAAACTATTAGAAATCAGAGTAAGAATGAAGACTTTGTTATTAAAGAATTTATAAATTGTCAACCAGAAGAAGTGATCTATGGAATAAAATGCCCTTGTGATCTAATGTATATAGGGAAAACTAAAAGACCTCTTAAACAAAGAATTGGGAAGCATAAGGGATACATTATAAACAAGGATTTAACTTCCCCCATAGCCAGACACTTTGTAGAACGTGGTCATCAAATACCCACATTACGGTACTTTGGAATAGAAAAGGTACATAAAAATAACAGAGGAGGTAATTATAATGATACGTTGCTCCTGAGGGAAGCAACTTTTATTAATTACTTCCAAACAAATAATCCTAGATTTGGCCTTAATGAAGTAATAGAGTGGCAGCCTATATTATAGGAAAGAGTTGTGAACATGCTGGGTTCCAGCAACCAAGTCAGCATCGTTGCTATTCTCATCCCGGAGAGTTGATAATCCTACTAGGGAAGATTTACTCCTCTCAGTATATTATTTTATAAGTAGTTTTGTTGCATTTTCCAAGTCCATTTAAGCAGACATGAGAAAGAAATAACATGGCACCACTGACAACAAGAATTACATTTTTTGGTGCCTCAAGTAGGCGGGTCTGGCACCCAATCAGGCGTCATTAGCCTGCGCATGATCTTTTCGTCATTAGCCAGATTCAGAGGTGGGGCTTCACCTACAAAAATGGAAGCTGAACACCCTGCACATTACTCCCACCAGAGACACTCCACAGACTAGTTTGCAGTAAGCAAAGGTTCTACTTTTGTTTTCTAAAAACAGCAAGCGGCTGCAATGAGAGAGTTAAAAGTCATTGTACATTTTTTACAGAATGAAAAATAAAAGGAGTGGAATTAAGTGGTAACGCCTGAAAAATAGGAAGTAATATACAGGTTAGCATGATATACATGTGGTAGTCTGATGAAATAAGTCAAATGGGATATATAAGAATAAAAGGTGTAACATTTTTTGTTTACAGAAACACAGATAGCAGTTAATGTGCAGAAGACAATGGAGTAATTTCTTTTCCTCAGGAGGGTAGTTAACCTATTAAATGTTGTTAAGAAGTGAGTGTAAAGTGAAGATTTTATCTGAATTTTGAGCAATTTGTTTAAGGCAGACTGTCTTATTTCCTTATAGTTGGAGAAAGTGGTGGGAGTCGAACATTACACATAGAGATGTTCATGACATGAGAGGTTATTGATGAATACATGTCAGGGCCTAATATAATTCCTTTATTCATGCTTATATTTGTGTATAGATAATATGTGATTTTTTTGGATATAAATGTAATAACATTTTAAATAATTTCTTTTATTCTAAGGCAACCAGATTTCCTGATGAAGGGATATTTCCTGAAATGTAGAATGAAATAAAAATGGGATGTAACAAATGAAATAAATAAGAGTTTGGAGCAGAATTGCCTGAAGTTGTTTAAAAATTTATTTGGGGGTGAGTGAGCTAGAATACCAGTATTTTATGTTTCAAAGCAAGGTATTTCCAAGCAGAAATTGATACTGCTTCAAATAACACAAAAAAATTCTGCAAAACGCTAAAGGACCTCAAAGGCTACTCTCCAGCATACTCTCTTCCTCAAAACATTACTCTGGGTGGTGATTCCATCACCAGTAAACAATCAATTCTAGAACTGCTTAACAACCATTTCGCCACAACAGGATTAGCTTTCGATTCCTCACCAGCCAATAATCTCTGAGCACAGCTATGTGTTCAGAAATCTGAATGACTCATCCCTAGCTTAATAAATCCTAAACCAGCTTTCACCTTCCATCCTGTCACTGTGAAGCTAGCTGAGGATCTCCTTTTGGCCCTCGACACAAGGAAAAGCCCTGATGCAGATCATATAGAGCCTTACTATCTAAAACTAGGATATTATACTTTAGCTGCCCCAATTACTCATCTATTTAATTTGTCCCTTTATCAAGGTTCTCTCCCTACAATATGGAAAACAGCAAAAGTGATCCCACTCTTTAAGTCTGGTGAAACCAGTGACCTGAACAACTATCGCCCAATATTCTTACTTCTTATTTTGTCCAAACTATTGGAAAAAGTAGTGAATTCACAACTCAGGCAACTTGAGAATCACAATCTTCTTAACACGGTACAATCTGGGTTTAGACCTCGCCACAGTACAATCTCCGTGCTTGTTAAGGTCTCCAAGAACTGGCAGATGACATTAGATGACAAAAAGTACATATGTTCCCTATTCCTTGATTTTAGCAAAGCCTTTGATATGGTGGACCATGACCTGCTCCTGACCACCCTATGTATCATTGGAGTAGACCCTCTGGCTTCTAAGTGGTTTTTCTAATTACCTTACCAATCGCTGTCAACAAGTCAAAGAGAAAGGCAATCTCTCCACACTGAAAACAGTGCAAAGAGGTATGCCTCAAGGGTCCATTTTTGGACCACTGCTGTTTGCGGTCTATATCAACAATTTAAACGATGGAATCAAGGATGCTAGGATTCATCTATTTGCTGAGGACACTGTGCTGTGCTTAGACAGGCCTACACCTGAACTGGCTTACAAAGACATCCAGCTTGAATTTAATTATTAGCAGGAAATCCTACTGCATTTGAAGCTGTTATTAAATGCTAAAAAAACTAAGGCTATGCTCTTTGCTCCCTCTGCAAACACTAACAAAAGCAAGGGCACACCTACAATCCCTCCTATTCAGACACTTTTAGGGGAGCCCTTAGAATCTGCGTCAAACTTTAAATACTTGGGGGTATGGGTTGACAATATGCTATCATTTTTGGAACATATTGAGAACCTAACTAAAAAATTAAGACAGAGGCTAGGCATCTTCTTCCGGATAAAGCATCTACAGTGGCGTGAAAAAGTATTTGCCCCCTTCCTGATTTTCTCTATTATTGCATATTTGTCACACTGGATGTTTTCAGGTCTTTAGAGAAAATGTAATATTAGATAAAGGGAACCTGAGTGAACAAATAACACTTGTTTTTTTTTTTTTATTTCACCTATTTAATGAAAAAAGTTAACCAACAACAACTGGCACTGTGTGAAAAAGTAATTGCCCCCTTACACTTAATAACTGGTTATGCCACATTTAGCTGCAATGACTGCAACCAAACACTTCCTATAATTCAATATCAGTCTTTCACATCGCTGTGGAGGAATTTTAACTCACTCTTCCTTGCAGAACTGCTTTAATTTAGTAACATTTGGTAGGTTTTCGAGCATGAACTGCTCGTTTCAGGTTCTGCCACAGCATCTCTATTGTGTTTAAGTCTGGACTTTGACTAGGCCACTCAAAACTTTAATTTACTTCTTTAGCCATTCTGATGTGGACTTGCTTTTTGTGTTTTGGATCATTGTCTTGCTGCATGACAACTACGCCTCAGCTTCAGCTGACGGAAGGATGACCGGACATTCTCATAAGAATTTTCTGGTACAGAGCAGAATTCATGGTTCCTTTAATTTTGGCAAGTCATCCAGGTCCTTAGGCAGCAAAGCATCCCACACCATCACACTACCACCACCATGTTTGACTGTTGGTATGGTGTTCTTACTGTGGAATGCTGTGTTTGCTTTATGAGACATTATGGGATCCATGTCGTCCAAAAGTTCCACTTTGACTCATCTGTCCATAGAACATTTTCCCAAAAGGCTTGTGGATCATCCAGGTGCTTTTTGGCAAATGTGAGACAAGCATTTATGTTCTTCTTGGTTAGCAGTGGTTTCCACTTGCTACTCTCACATGAAGCCCATTTTGCCCAGTCTCTTTCTGCTTGTGGAGTCATGAACACTGACCTTAGCTGAGGCAAGAGAAGCCTGCAGTTCTTTGGATGTTGTTTTAGGATCCTTTGAGACTTCCTGGATGATTTTACGCTGCGCCCTTGGAGTAATTTTGGCAGGCCGCCTCCTGGAAGATTCATTACTGTTCCAAGTGTTCTCCATTTGAGATTATGGCTCTCACTGTGGTTCGATGGAGTCCCAGAGCCTAGAAATAGCTTTGTAACCCTTTCCAGACTGATAGAGGGCAACACATTTTTTCTGATCTTTTCAGGAACTTCCTTTGATCATGGCATAATGTGCTGGTTGAATCTTTGTGCTGGCAACGTGACTCTGATGGTAAGGGTCAAAATAAGTGAGGTTTATATTGAGCAGGGCTGGCTGTAATCAAGCCTGGCTGTGTTCAATCAGCTGACTCTAATTATCCTTTTAATTGGGTTGATTTAACTAGGGGGCAATTACTTTTTCACACAGTGCCAGTTGGTGTTGGTCAACTTTTTGCATTAAATAAATGAAATAAGTAAAAAAAAAAAAGTGTTATTTGTTCACTCAGGTTCCCTTTATCTAATATTATATTTTGTCTAAAGACCTGAAAACATCCAGTGTGACAAATATGCAATAATAGAGAAAATCAGGAAGGGGGCAAATACTTTTTCATGCCACTGTACTTACATGGGAGGCTAAAATCCAACTAGTGCAAACTACCTTCTTACCACTCCTGGACTATGCTGATATCCTATATGGACATGGACCAAGTACAGCCTTAGGGAAACTTAACACCCTGTACCATCAGGCTATCGGATTCATTACTGATGCAAAATACTCCACTCATCGCTGCACCCTTTATTCTATGGTAAGCTGGAGCTCTCTTAGTTACAAATGCCAAAGAAATGCAATCCTCTGGCTGCTTAGAGCCATCTCCAATAAGCTTCCTAAATACATCTCCAACTGCCTTTCTCTCTGTGGCAGGGACCTACTCACTAAGAAGCTGTTCTTATACCTCCTTCATTATTCCTAAAGTTAAAATGCATTTTGGCAAAGCAGCCATAAGTCACACTCTCCCTGTCTTCTGGAATAATGCGTACAAAACCCTAAAAATGATACTACTAGTGAAAATACCCTTCTTTAAAATCATTTTGCAAGGGCCTTTAAGGAATCTTGCAGCTGTTTTCACTAATTAATCACTTATGGTACTCCTTCCATCATTAAACTACCATTTCCTTATGATCTTATCCACTGTAGAAATTGTGTATTTTTATTGTGTAATTTTTATATACAGTGCATATGTATTCTCTTGTGGCCTAATGTATAGCATGTGTAGTCTGTAACCTAATTGCAACATTGTATCGCTTGCCTTGTGTGCCTTGTATCATATTTCCAATTCCTGTTTTGTATTTGTATCAGTACCTGACCCAGGTACACCTTATAAATGAGTTGTCTCAATGGTGTTTCACCTGGATAAATAAAGATTGAATGACTGACTGATTGAAATGATAGTATCATTGTTCACGAGATGGGGTCTCAAAAAGCCCATGTTAAAAATTTGGAGAGAAAATATCGACAAACACCCGGGTCATTAGGGTTTCCAACTATAGGCCCCCCCCCCACCCTGTAGAGACTGACAGGGGTCGAGGGTGTGCCTTGGGGTCGTTGGCCATAATGCTCACACATTACACTTACCCTTTCCTGCAGCCACTGAAAGGCATTGGGGTGTGCCTGGGGTTTTTGGCCCTAACTTTCACCCCATTCTCCTATACTGCACCCATCTTAGCTTATTTCCTTATAGAATGGGGTAAGTATTAGGGCCAAAGACCCCAAGGCACACCACAATGCCTGTCAGTGTCTGCAGGGTGGTGGTAGGGGTGGAATGGCATGAGTGTTACAGCTGATGACCCAAGGGCACACCCCCAATGCCTGCCACTCTCTGAAGGGTGTGGTTGGGGGTGGGACATTAGGTTTGGAAACCCTAATACCTTATTAAGGAAGTAAATCAGGGAGGGATGGTTGATGTCACCTGACTTGATTTCAACAAAGCCTTTGACAACGTCCAACATAGAAGGCTAATTTACAAGATTGGTAGTCTGCCCATGGGACACACGCTGATAAACTGGGTTACAAATGGGCTGACTGACAGGAGGTAGAGGGTGGTGGTAATGGGATCAGCTCTACTTCTCAGGAGACCACCCATCCACTCTCCCAACACCTGGACAAGATTTTATCATCCCAGCTGGCCACTCTCCATGCCTCTGGACCACCCCTTCCAGCTCCTAAACAAGCATCTCCTCCCCAGTTGACCACCCTTCCTGCACCAAGGCAACCCTTTCAGTGCCCAGACCAGCCTTTCTTCACCAGCCAACCACCCTCACAGCACCTGAACCAGCGTTCCTTCCAACTGACCACTCTACATGCAGCTGAACCACACTTTCAGCACCCAGATCAGCCAGCCCTCCCCAGCTCACTCCTTTCCCTGCTGCTGGACCTCCTTCAACACTTGAACCAACCTGCCCCCATGGTGTGGGGTCAGGTAGCATGCTATTAATGCAATATGGGCTTCAGGAACCAACAGCCAGTGCTGGGGGGCATAGCTGCAAGTTAGTAATAGGTGATGAACTCAGGATGTGAAGCTGCAGCAGCTCCGTGAGTGGAGATGTAGAGTGTTGTATGGTGGGTATGGGGGTCCAAGGACTGCAGTGCATGTGTGTGTGGCTCAAGAGGAAGAAAAGTGTCCACGGGCCAGAAGGGAGATGTCTGTGGATATGGGAAGGAGGGGTATCCAGGGGGCTGTTAAGGGAGCTGTCCAAGCAGAGCAAACCACCTGAGTGCCCTCCATTCAGCTAGACTAGCTGGAACACTCCACGTCACTAGACTACTTTTCAAGGCCATGACCAGTCTCTGCCCCTCTACCTACTCTACATGGGTCTATACATTCAACACCACACTCCCCACTTTAGCCATCTGCCTTCCCTGCAGCTGGACCAGCCTTCTTACCATCACCCTACACCTAGACCAGCCTCCAACTCCCCAAACAATCCCTGCAACTAGACCAGCCAAACTCCAGCATTCCCCCTAAGTCAACTACTCTCTCTGTAGCCTGATCCTCCCAAAGAATGGTCTGGCTGTATCCCATCCCCACCCCGCAGCAGGAACCTCCCCATAGACAAACCATCCACTGCAACAGCCTCCCCCACCCCCCACCTTTCGGGAGAGGCCTGGGGAGCAGAACATTCACAACAGAGAATTGTTATGGTGTTGCCCTGGGTCATGCAGTATAATGTCTGGCAGACAAAAAAAAAGTGCACCTCCTCCCACTCTCTCTTTCCACAACTCAAAGACTCATGCTTCATTGACAGTCACAGATGTGGCAGCATTTTCTTTGTTCAATTTAAAACAGCCACAGAAACTGGCAAATGTAGACTCAAAAGAGACACTGCTATCCATATTTTGTACAATGCACTTGGTCTCTGTGGCATTTTAAGTTATTAATAAAACTGCCATGTTCATGGACACCAACCACAGCCAGTAAGTGGTGGACAGAGGGGGGAATGGGAGGTGTGCTTTTCTTTCCTGCCAGAAATAATGCAGTGTAAGACCCTGGGCAGCACTTCCACACCTGCGTCTTCTCTGGACCGTGTGCGTGTGTGTGTGTGTGTGTAGCAGCTGCAGGGGATGGCTTACCTATGTGGGGGGGTTCCTGATGTGTGTGGGCGGATGGGATACAGTACATAGTGCCCCCAAGTAACAATGTCTGGGGCCCTACAGAAGGAAGGCTTGCCTGAGACCCCAGGCAATGCATGACAGGGTACTTGGGAACCCCCTTAGGACCCATTTAATTAGCTGAGGAGGGGGAGAGGAATATATGTAGGAGCCACACAGTGCAGTGAGACCTGTAATTAGGGAAAACTTGTAGCAATGGAGTTACAGAGAAAATCAATTTTCAATTAATCTAGGGGCACTATATGTACTCCTTTTCCCCTCTACCCCAGGATGCCTCTGGAAATGAGCTTCTGTTCATTATGTCTTTCCTCATGAAACTTGTAAATAAATAAATAATAAATAATGTCGGCTTGCGTCAGCCTCAGCAGTCCCCACCAGCAGCCCCTGTGTCCAGTAAATATCCCTGCATGCAGTACAGAAACCCCCAGTACAGCCAGTTGCTCCAGTTAGCATACCTGCAACAAGTAACCCCACCCGCAAATGCCTTTCAAAATAGATTGCCTCCCCTGGAACCAACTCCCCTGCAGAGCCCACGGCAAGACTGGTTTAAAGTATAGTTTATTACCTCTAGATTGCACATCAGCTCACTGAATCTGTCATCCATGAATATGCAGGAGTCTGGTCTACAGCAAAAATGCCCAAAGTAATCATGTTTATATTTGTGTGTGTTAAAAAAGAAACTTAAAGAAAGTGCATCACCAAACACATGTGGATGTCAATGACCCGACTTCCGCATTTTGTCATTCACAATATGTCGGTGTGCTTTAAGTGCTCCCTGATGCTGCGTTGCCATTCCAGTCTTTCTCTTCTAGTTCTGTGATATGTGCGCTGTGCCTTTAAGAAGCAGTAGGCCAAAGGATCGCATGATGTGTTCTGTTAGGTGCAAGTCTCATGAGATTATGGCTGTCATTTTTATTTGTACTTCTCTTATCAGCTTCTGGTACTTACGGCCTGAGATTTTTGAAATCTCGCAAGAGTCAGGGTGCCATTTTTTAACAAACTGAGGTGCGTGTTTGCCCAAGAAGAAATAAAGAAAGGTGTTGATGTCAGACTGTGCCCTTTGCTTTGTATGTTTTCAGTTCAGTCTGTATGGGAATGGAGGGTCATCAGAATCTCTACCGCAGAGAGAGAACCGGCCATGGTCTCCATTGTCCTCCGTATTTTCTCTCCATACCATTGCACCATAAGTGCATGCATGTGAAAATGTGCATGCAGTATGTATCCACGGCCTCTAATTGCTGTTCAAACTCCTGGTGCTGCCACCCAACCTCCACCAGATGGCAGTCAAGGAGCAAGACAGCCGAGCCCCCCACCCCAGGAGAGGACAGCAGTCCACTGGATGCTTGATCCTCTCCCTGTCCTGCCAACCCCCGGCAACCTAAGCTCACTCCTGAACCCGGGTCGCTGGCATGGTGCAAGGTGAGGCATCCATTGCCCCAACCCTCAGTGCTACCTGGTCAGCCAAGATGTCATTGTTCTGATAAAAATTACCTACAAGTGAAAATTTAGATATTTATTTTTGTTTAGTTTTCCTTCTTTTTTTTGTTACTTTTCACTTAGATGTTCCAAAGCAACAGTCAAGATGATGAATGCATCAGTTGATCTGCAATAATATTTAAGACATACTGTACAAGAAGTATCAAAACAGGAATCCAGCTTGAAAACTGGGAGTTCACGGGTTCGAACTCCACAAAAGCCAAATACTCACTTTATGACCTCCAGTCCAGGCAGCTGCAAAACTAGGTAGCAGTCAGACTCCACTGAAAATTGAAGAGCTACTGACACCCTTGAGCCAGGCAACTCCTGGCATGGAGTTGCCTGACTGGTCACTTAAATCTGCATATTATTTAGCTATCCTTAAGTAATTTTTTGTAGATTCTTTTTTCTCCAGTTGCCGGCTGCCTGGGCATCTCGGGCGACCCACTTGAGCGGCCTTTAATGCCCTGGGTTAACCCCTCCCTGACCAAGGAATCTTAAGTAATTTAAATAAGATTACACAGGATCACTTTTCTGCTTTCCTGAAAGCCATTCAGTTCCTGTGGCAGCTACACCCCTAAAAATAGGAGGTGAGTTTCCTCACTCTTGACGGACCCCCGGTTGAGGCTGGGAATCAAAGCAGAGGTCTGGGAGACTGATGTTACTGTACCTTGGAAGGATGAAGGGAGGCTGGTTCAAGAAGCATACTGTATGTGTGCTTCCATGTACATGCACATGCACCCACTATGTTGCCACAGCTCTGGATCTTGGGGGAGAAGACACAGACGACAACAATGTCTCTCCATTGCTGTGAGTGATGGCCCCTGGTGCTTTTGGATCCCCCTCCATGTGGATTCCCACTGGTAGTGGGGGGAGCAACATAAAGGGTTGGGAGCTGCTGGGCTACAGGCCTGATGACAAGGTGTAGGTGGCATCCGAGGAGCAAAAAGCTCTATAAAGGAAAAAAGAGCAGCTAGCACAGACAAAGTTGCCAAACAAAATCACCCTCCTCCACAGCCTGCCGTCTTCTACTGAAATAAACTGCGCCCATGTGTCATCATTTACTAAAACCAGATGATCATGTGAAGTGGAAAAAAATGATTCATCCTACTATGGTACTTTCTGCAGGATAGATATCTAAACAACAAAAGTGCAGAGAAGTATGAGCCAGAGCTGGTGATCATTATAAAACAATGGCTAAAGTATGGTGAGAAGTGTACTGCTGCCTCTGGCAAGCATGCTGGAGGGTTCACAAGATATCTAATCTAGCATACCCCAGCAGGGTGTGGGGACATGTTTTGCAGTTCAGACATGGTAAACTCAGGGGTAACATTAGAATGCACCTTTTCTCCCAGAGGGTGGTAAACTCATGGACCAAACTGCCAATGGCCACATGGGGATAAATAGACTATGCAGGTCATCAAGGTAAGCCTGACCAAACTTCTGTTTTCCAGGTGATTCACCTAGTACCCTGGGTAATAGGCAAGTGAGGATTCTCTATAAATCATGTTTTTTTACAGCATATTTTTTTAAATCCCTGCTTATGAAGCAGGGTATGGAATTGATGGACCAACAGTCTCTCTGACATTAAATTATTACATTTTCTTTGATGCTCCATCCCCCAAACATCTGCATCATACTGGAAGGTACTGTTGGTGAGCACGGATCAGGGCCTGTTCAGTTACCTAAGGGACACAGACACCTACAGCAGAGTGGCACAGATCTGTTATGGCACACCTGGCTTTGGGATACTAGTGAGAGGCAGCTCTGTCCCCTCAAGGCTCACAATGGGATTGGGTGGTGAAGGATCCAGTACAGATACCTAATGAGGGGTTGGTCATGTACTATATGGTATAGAGTGATCCACATATTCAGAGGGGGAAGTCTGTGGGTTATGGCAGCCCTCTACAGTTGTGCATGCCTGTGTGAATTGGGCCCCTAAGACTCCAAACCTTTTATTATTTATTAATTATAGGCCAGTCAGCTTGACATTGGTGGGACAGTTAAAAGAAATACTGCTGAAGGAAAGGATTGTGGAGTATCTTGAAACCGGTGGGTTACAATACAAAATTCAGTATGGTTTCACAGGGAGTAAGCTCATCTGATGAATCCAATAGATTTTTTTTTTTGACTGAGTGACCAAGGAACTAGATCAGGGTAGAGTGGTGGATGTGGCCTACCTAGATTTCAGTAAGGTGTTTGACATTGTTCCACATAGAAGACTAGTAAGCAAGATGGGTAGCTGAGGAGTAGGTTCAAAGGCAGTACACTGGATAACATAGTAACATAGTAATTAATGGCAGATAAGGATCACTAGGCCCACCTAGTCCTTCCTTATACCCTTCCTACATTAGCTGCCTCTGACCATACTTGGTCATAGGCTGTGCTGCCTCCCACAACTTTCTGGAGTAGGCCATGCCATGCATCCACCACCCTTTCTGTGAAGAAAGACTTCTTCACATTCCCCTTGATCTTGCCCCCCTCCAATCTCATATCGTGCTCCCCCATCCTTGTACATCTCCTATACTGAAAGATATCATCCACTTGCACTTTGTTTATGCCCTTAAGATACTTGAATGTTTCTATTATATCCCCCTGTTCTCACCTCTCTTCCAGTATATACATAGTGTAGTCTTTTAATCTCTTCTCATGTTCAGTTGAGTTTTGGTGCAAGCCCTGCAGCATTTTAGTTGCCCTTTTCTTGACCGTCTCCATCCTGTCTATGTCCTTATGAAGATGTGGCCTGCAGAACTATACGCAGTATTCCAGATGAGGTCTCACCAGTGTTTTGTACAATGGTATCACCCACTCCCTTCTTCTGTTAGTGATACCCCTTCCTAAGCATCCCAACATGCCAGTGGTCCTCCCCACAGCCTTGGTACAATGTTTGGCCACCTTTAGGTTGTCTGAGATGATTATTCTTAAATCCTTTTCTTCCCTGTAACCATCAGCAACACCCCCACCCATCCTGTAACTCTCACAGGGTTTTACACCCAGGGTGCATGCTTTTGTATTTTCTTGCATTACATTTTAATTGCCATACTTAGGACTATTGTTCTAGCTTTCCTATGTCCATCCTCATCCCCCCCATCCCAGAGAGTCTACCCTGTTGCCAAGATCGGTGTCATCTGCAGATAGGCAAACCATCACCTCCAACCCATCAGCAATGTCACTAATGAAGACATTAAAAAGGACTGGCCCCAGGACTTATCTTTGGGGCACCCCACTGGCCACCCCCCTTTCCTTGGACAGGATCCCATTTATAACCACTTTCTGCTTTCTATCCCCCAATGAGTTTCTAACCCAGCTCTCTACTTTGTATCCCGCCCCCAGGCTGAATGACATGTTAACCAGTCTTCTTCGTGGAATGGTGTTGAAGACCTTGCTAAAATCTAGGTAGGCGATGTCCACCTCCCCCCCACCCTGATCCACGTCTTTTGTCACCCAGACAAAAAAGTCTATCAGATTTGTTTGACATGTCCCTCCTGCTATGAATCCATCCTTGGATCCTGTGTGCCACGGAATTCCAAATGTTCCACAATGCCTCCACAATCTTGCCCGCTACTGACGTGAGGCTGACTGGCCTATAGTTTCCTGCTTCCTCCCAACCTTCATTCATGTGAAGAGGGACTACATGTACCAAGTCTCCCTTTAGAAATTGGTTAGAGGACAGATGGGCAACAGAGGGTGGTGGTAAACAGTGTTCACTCCAAGGAAAGGAGGTTGACTAGGGGGTGTCTCAGGGATCAGTGTTAGGAGTGGTCCTCCTTAATGTCCTTGTTAGTGACACTGCAGAGGGGCTGGAAGGGAAAGTCTGCCTCTTTACGGATGACACCAAAATCTGCCATAGGGTGGACACGGAAAGGATGTGCAGAGACCTGAGAAAATTAGAAGTGGCCAAGGGTATGGCAGCTGGGTTTCAATGCAAAAAAGTGCAAAATAATGCACTTGGGGCACAGAAACCTTGGGGTGAAATACAAAATGGGTGGAGTGGTATTGATGACCACCAAGCAGGAAAGAGATATGGGGTAATCATACTGGAGGACCTAAAGGTGGCCAGGCAGTGTGAAAAGGTAGCTGGGAGGCCAAATGGGATGCTGGGGTGCTTAGGGAGGGGTATCACCAGGAGTAAAAGGGAGGTGGTGGTGCATCTCTATAGTTTGCTGGTAAGACCCCACTTAGAGTATTGTGTCCAGTTCTGGACATAGACAGAGTGGAGGTGGTCCAGAGGAGGGCAACTAAAATGGTGTAGAATCTGCACCAAAAGCCCTACGAGGAAAGACTAAAGGATTTTAATATGTACACCCTGGAACAGAGGAGGGAGAGGGGAGAGATGATAGAAACCTTTAAATACCTTAAGGTGGTTAAATCAGGTACAGTACGGTAGTATTTTTCAGAAGGAAATGTTCTCAAGAATACGGGGACATGTTATGAAGCTGGAGGGGGGTAGACTCAGGAGAGATGTGAGGAAGTACTGCTTCACAGAAAGAGTGGTGGGTTCCTAGAACAGCCTTCCAGTGGAAGTGGTGTGAGTAAAGACAGTGGCATGGTTCATGAATGTATGGAATAACCACAGAGGAATCATAGTGAAAAGGAAGAGGGAAGGTAGAAAGAGCTGTAGTTCGGGCACAGTCTACAGCAATAGGCCTCTCTTCCTCCCCACACTCCATCTCCTTAGCTCTTCATAACTTCCTCTCGGTAAATAGTACTTGTGGTTAATTCTCCCCTTTTCAATAATTCCTGATCTGTTCACCTGTTAGTGAGTCAACATTAGTACATCTCTTCTGTTAGGCTATACAAGTGATGTAGCACTTAACTGTTTACTGCCTTCATGTTTTATCTTCTATAATTCAGCACTGCTTATGTTGTTTACCACTGTTCAAATTGTACTAATGTCTTCTTTGATTATATGTATATATGCACATATGTATTCCCCTTTACCCTCTCCTCCAGGATGCACCGTGAGATGAGCAACTTGTTGTTCAGTGTGGCTTTCCTGGTGAAATATTTCAATAAATAAATTATTTTATTTATTTTTTTTATTTATTTCAATCTAGGATTACAATACCTTTGAGCCGAGGCTCTTTTACAAAGGTTCCATGTCAGCGTGTGCAACAGTCATCATTTTTAGTTACAAACATATAATCATTGACTTACAGACATGTAATAACCAGTACAAAGACTTGAGCTATGAGCAAGACAAGGGAAGGAGGGGTGGGGGTGAGGGTAGGATAGTGTAGGTAGGGAGAAGTGGGATGACTGGATGGGCCAAGCCATCCTTATCCACTTTCAGATTCTACGTTTCTATTAATTTCAACCCTCATTTAACTTCAGTTTTTCTTCATCTCATTCCTAAAATCAAAATATTGACATTACCTTTCACTGGGAGTTTAAAATCCCACTTTTGGGTGGATCCTCATCTCACTCATTTTTATGTTCTGAACTTGACAATTGAGCTTGGATAGTCTGAGAGCCAGATTGGGGGGGGTTGATCATCCTGGAGGATGCACTCCTTCTCCAGAGAGGGTTGCCATCCTCCCTGCAATACTAACACTTGTGTGACCAGAAATAGCAACGCAGGCTTGGACACCAAGCAGGAGGAAGAAGATGTTGATCAGGGACCCACATTGTACACAGACTGTATGGGCATGTGAATTGATCCCAATACTGTGCCCACCTTCCAGAGGTGGAAGTAAAACCTACTGTAGAGAATAAATAAACAAGCTGTAATACATCTTGATAAATCCAGTGATCCTGGGTTTGAATCCCACAACCTCCTCTTGCATAGTGTGTCACCCTGAGCAAATCAGTTAACCTTCCCAGTGGGTCGACCATCTAAACTGTCCTTGTGCTCAGAAGGCCTTATCCTGTTTCCAAAGAAAAACAGGTCAATAAAATAAAACATACTCAAATGGAAGCACTTATATCTTCCGTCTCCCTACTTTTGCAGACAATATCCCCAAAATATTGACTCGTCCAATAAAAAAACTGTTGAGATCTCCTATTTTGCAGACTCACCCCTCTACATATTTTGCATGCCCCCCGGCTGTATTAGTCGCCTTTTCCTACTGCCAGTATGAGCTGCCACTCCCTCCTCACAGCTAGTGTCTGCACCTTGCTCATTGAAAAGTAGTGTCCAGGTCCTCACGCCGCCAAAAATAATTTCCTCACTGCTCGTATTAGCTTTCTGCTCTCCCATAGCCAATGTCTATTCCCCATGCCCGTACTGTCAGTATTACCCTCCAAATCAAACCACAGCCAGTTACCTGCACTTGCAAATGTAGTCTCAGCACCCTGGTCCCACCTCAGCCAGTATTAGCACCCAGTTCCCCCATAAGCTAGGATCAGCCCCCTGCTCTCTCACTACCATTAAATGCCCCCATTCCCTCCACAGTCAGTCTCTATGATCTGCTCCACCAATCATGGCAAAATCACTCAGCCCCTGTCCCCCAGACAGCTAGGATCAGCTCTTGCTCCCCACTGTCATTATGTGCCCCCACTCACACCACATCCAACCCACTGTTCTTTCTATCCATATCAGTATTAGCTGACCAGCCTGCTCTCTCAGCAATCAGCAGGGATGGATTTACATGGTCATGGGCCCTATGCAGGTATCCAGTTAAAATACAATTGGAATTATAGTGCAGTTAAATGTGCGCCGGAAAAATATCATCAGTAAAAATGACGACAAGGACAGAAGAGTGAGGGGATGTTATCATGTCCCTCCCTGAAGTACATTGCACCTCCCTTTCAGGCCCACCCCGACTGTCACCCTCCCAGGGTTGGGAATTGTAAATTGTACCCCCCCAGTGGTCACCATCTCGGGGTTGGAAATAATAATTCACAACCTCTCCCTGTCGCACCCACCCCTCTCCATTAGCCCCCCTCCACCCCAACTGTCACCCTCCCAGGGTTGAAAATAATAAATCTTACCCCTCCCCAACTGTCACCCTCCAGAAGTTGGGAATAATAAATCACACCCTCCTCCTAACGTATGCCCCCAAATTGTCATTACTCCTTCCAGTTGAGCTGTCCTTAACTTACACTACATTTGTGCAGCACAGTTTTTGATGACTACAGTTTGTGGTGTTTTATCAATTGCATGCTAATTCCTTTCACTGTCTTGACCTGGACCCACCCGATGCACATTGGTAACTATGCCCAGCTGCTCCACATAACCCTACCCTCAAGATGGCGCATTGTCCCAAAATACTTAAGTTGCTTAAACTTACCACAAAAATATTATTTCTGTAAAAATAAATCTTTTAAATCCTCATACACCAATTGTTACAAAAGCAGCATTCAACAATTTATCCAAAGCTGAAACTCTGTTGTTGATTTCTATCCAAATCACCCCATACTGATCTTCCATAAAACTATTCCATAAATGTTTGTTTTTTGTGTTCAATAATGAAGCACAGAAAAAAAGAAACATATTTTTTTTCTCCGAGATTTTTGAAAGGCACTGAAAATCAGGACTGGAATAAAGCAATAAGTCCTGTCTGATTCCCAACCTTGTTTTTAAAGGGAAAATTATGTGTGGGAGAAATCTGTTCCACAGAAAGCTTAAACTAAAATGTTCACCCTGATTTGGAAATAATAACTTACCAAAAATAGTTACTAATTTGTTTTATTTTGAAATGTTGATGAAAAAGGTCTATTACACAAACACTTGGAGGACTTCAATCCACTTTCTCAGAGTGGAGGGAATTTCTTTTCTACACAGTCTAAACTGATATTAAAAAAAATTCAATTATGTTCTTTGAGGTTAGAGCACCGTGTACATTCCATTGAAAAAAGTAGTATTCTTCATTAATTGAGGACTCTAAAAATATTAAATAATATAAGAAAGAAAGTGCACTGTGTGTTAGTCCCACATTAAACATTTATATTCAATGTGTGTGTTTTTACAGATATGTTGTGCAAATTGTATTCATCTTACATGGATGGATTATCACCAACGGTGTGTGAAAAAATATATACTTTTCGAGTCTTCTATTCACATCCACAGTACATGTTTCTGTTGTAGTTTGCTCATTCAATCAGCTGCTATTATGCTTTTGTAAGGTGGCGAAAGAACACAACACTAAAACACTATCAATGATTGGATGGAAAGTATCGCATGTGATAGTTCGGAGATGGCATTAATTTTACAATAATGCCATCCCAAAACTGAAATACTAGAGCAGTCCACTCAAGTAAAATGAGCAGCATACTCAAACATGGATGCAAATCCAACAGAAATGCAAAGTGTCCTTTCCACCCACCCACCTACCCAAATGCCCATGACTATTATTGCAAAGTGTGACGAGCCATAATAAGCGAGTGTGACACACAACACAAGTGACTGTGAGACATGGCAGAAAGTGATCGTGAAATAGCAAAAATTAATACAAATAAAATTACCCTCAGAAACAGAGAGCGGAAGTAGCAGGCAAGTGTTGAGCGGCAATGGGACCGAGTAAAAGAAGAATTTTAGAGCATGGGACAGTGAGACACATTGAGAGTTGGCAATATGCAAATAAGCAGCAAGAGGACATGTCAGAACCCTGACACTGGAACATCATGGACCGCCTAGTCAGTGTATGGCAATAATAGCCATCTACAGACTGAAAAGAGTAATAGAAATAAGTATAGGTGCACTACACGTATAGAATATGTGCTGTTGTGCTGACAACATCAGCATATAAAAAGATGTAACTGGTGAAATGAAACTATTCAGGAAAGTGCACTAAACATATCTTCATACAAAAAAGTGTCTCACTAATTTTTCCACATAACAGAAACAGGCAAAAATGTGAGATAGACCTGATACATGCCATGTTACAAGAGCATAGGCAACTCCAAAGGTGGCATCTAATAGGGAATTAATGTGTGGTTGGGTGCTTGTAGGCACTCGGCCATTAGCCTTGTGCCACAACCACCCCCCAACCGTGCATTAATTCCCCATTAGATGCCACCTTCATCATGGCTTAATGCTTACTTATATCTTTAAAAACTATTTCAAAAGGTAGCAAGCTCAGACTTTAACTGACATGTCTGCAACTGGTTAAAGATGAAGTAATTATCTATCGCACCTTTTTACAGCACTCCAAGTCTCAACACATGGGTTATCAAGTGCTCTTCTCATAGGCTGATGCAGAAAAGGAATCCCAAATTTGAAATCTGATCCTTCTCCTGCCTTGTAGCTCCCAGAATCATCAGCTCTTTTTTGTGCATCATCCCAGGCTGGTCACGTTTGTTCTTGGCTCTGTGACACACTAACCAAGGTAAGCAATTAAACTCCCTTTATTGCAACTGCAATTTCTACATTAGCCACATAAGATAACTTGAAAATATTTAAAGCACTATTGTTTTTATTATGGGGTTATTGCCCTTTATATTACCATTAAGTGCTGTAATTCCTTAGTTTCTGTGCTTTGTTTCTAGCCTAGATTATATTGTTGGCGTCGGGGCTTAGCATAGTATTAATGTGGGAACTTGGAAAATATCCCTCTGCATGCAGAACTGCTGATCAATGAACCCCCTCAGTTTACCTTGTTCAACCAAGGAGGGGAACAAAGGCCATCACCCCAGGCTGAGTTTAGGACCCTCAGAGCACCATCTTGGCTTATCTTATTCAGACGAGGTGGTGGTGCCTCTAGCAGGGGAGCTCTGTGCTCTGTATGAGGTCCATTTTGCTGATCCTGTGGGTCACAGTTTACCTCGTTCAACTGCAACTGCTACAGGAAAGCCCTTCTACTGCTAACTTACTTTGGTGGCGAGAGCTACATTCCTGGATCCAGGGTCTGTACCTGCAGGACTTTACTCTCCCTGGGTAGCCAATCTGAGTGGCCCACCAATACTTTCCAACCGCTGCCAGCACAGAGGGGTCCTCTATATGTAGTGACAACTTTGCTGAGGCTCCCCAATCAGTCCCTTGTCCATTGTTCTTGCTGTGTTTTACAACCACGAGGAACCCTTCTGGACTAGCATTTGCCATCTTGCTCCTCGCGTAGTATCACAAGAAGACACCAGCAAGAGACCTCGCTTGTGTCTACCTAGGAGATTTTGCTGGGGATGCCTCTCACAAGATGGCACCGGCAACATGCTGTACCTTCACAGAAAATGGCACCAGACAGCATGCCCACTCTCTTAAAGGGACACAGATCCCTTTACCATGCAGGCTGCTCCCTTCTTTATTTAAAGCGCCAACGATCGTTTTTAAATATAAGGTGGAAATGTTACTGTTTTATAGGTGTTTTAAAAGTATTATTTCCCCATATTTTAAGTCATAAGCTGCTAAGCAGTAACATCTTAAGGGGAATTATTTTATTCTGTATTTACCCTCTGGTGTGGCAAGAGGTCTGTACATTTTAACATAGAAGCCTGGTGTATATCTTCAGCGCTTCATTGCCAGTCAGTGACTTGACTGCATGCTGATTGCCCAGTAAGTCACAACCCTACTAAAAGATATTCTAATGTTGCATATATTTTTTAGAGATAACTATTGCTGCATCCAGAAACATATACAGAAAATACCCCAATATCCTTCTGACCTCTGATATCGGGGACCTTTGTTCCTTCTGCGTGGTGGATGCTGAGCCAAGGGATTTTACTCTTACCTCAGGATCTACAGATGAGGACCCCATAAATGACAGTGCATCCACCACATGTCAGAGCATGGTAGTGCAGTTGTTTCAAAAACTTCTGGAGAGAATCGACTCTTTGGGGCTGGACAAAAGAACCTGGACCCCAAACAAAACCTCTCACCCAAAGCAACCCAGAAACACCTCTCACCCAGACAACACTTCAAAGTCATCCAAGTCTGGGGATGAGAACTCAAAAGAAGAGAAAGATGAAGAACATGATATGGCCACCAGACTCTGCCCTTTTGACATTATCCCTGAGCTCATCAAGGTAGTCTGTGAAATGATCAGGATTGATGAGCCAATAGAACAGCCAGATAGTAGGCTGGACCCCTAGTAAGGGAAAGAAAACAATCCTTCACTTACTTCCCCATGTGCAAGGCGCTGGAGAGCATACTAGCAAAAGAATGGGAGGCACCCAACCCAATCGAAACCAGAGAGAAGGGTGCCTTTGAGAGGAGGTACCTGCTAGCACAGGAGAAGGAGAAGCATTGGTCAGCTGCACCAAGGGTGGACTCAGAAGTCTCCTCACTCAGTAATAAGACAGTACTTCCCTCATAGTCAGCATCTGCCTTGAAGGATCCCATGGACAGATAGGTGGATGAGATCATTTGAAAAATGCATGACATGCTGGTCATGAACATTAGGGCATCCATGGCCACCACTTATTCATCCAGGGCAGTGCTCAGATGGTTGGAGGTGGCCTGACATGACATTCCTGAAGCTAGTACCCACGGAGCCACCATGGACTAGACAATGCAAGCTATGAAGTATGTGGTTAATGCCACAATCAATAGTTTTAAGATGGCATCCATTAACAGAGCCAGAAGGCATATTTGGCTTAAACTCTGAAATGTTGATCAGGAATCAAAATCCAGAGTAATGAAACTACAATTCTCGAGTGACAAAGTACTTGGTCCCAGGATAGAGGTATTTGCCTTGAAGAAGTGAGATGACAAAGACAGCCAAGGGGGCAGGCTACATTGCCATCCTTTTGGAGCAACAAATTTCGTCACTACTTGAACAAGGGCTAGAGGGGACAAAGTTACCAAGGGCAGGATAGACAGTCATTTGGTTTCAAGCCAAACTTCTTCAATCACAAACAGCACTACCAAAACAATCGAGGCTGTAGTGCCCACTACAATGCCAAACAAGGGTACAAACCTAACAAATCTAACAGGGGATTTCACCAATGAGAATCCACAGATCCAGAACCATGCGTGCACAGTGTGGGGAAGACTATAACACTTCACCTCAACCTGGACCAAATCAATCAAGGATAGATGGGTCAAGGAGATAATTTCACGTGGGGTATGCCATAGAGTTCAATGCAATCCCAGGCTAGAGAGAGATACATAGAGTCTCATGTCACAAGAGACAAGGCAACCTCAAAGCAAGTAAGAACAATTCCAAATCAGCTGTTACACATCAAGGCCATAAAGCCGGTTCCAAGTCAAGATCAATACTCCAGCATTTACTCAGTGTTCTTTCTTGTACCAAAGAAGACCAATGACCTCAGACCCATACTGGATCTCAAATTTGTAAACAAGTTGGTAAGATACCAGAAGTTTGAAATGGAAACACTAAGATCTACCACTGCAGCAATCTGCAAGGGGGCATCTTGACCTCCATAGACCTGAAGGATGCCTACCTTCACATCCCCATCAGACCAACACCCCAGAAATGTCTCCAATTCAGCATCTTGGGTTACCACTTCCAGTACCAGTGTTTGCCATTCGGTCTGGCATCGACCCCCAAGTGTTCACCTAGGCCATGGCCCCTCTAGCAGCAAAACTATGCACAGAGGGGATTCATGTGATCCCGTATCTAGACAACTGGCTGATACATGCAAGGTCATTAGAGGAGTCGCAAACAGCAACTATCAGAGTGCAAAAGTTGCTCAAGGAACATGGTTCAATCATCAACGAGGCCAAGAGCCATTTGACTCCCACAACAATGATAGAGATTTTGGGAGTGATATTCAACACGATGATGGGCACTGCCAGACCATCGGCGAACCATATCACCACACTAGTGACACACTGCAGGAGAATACTACACTGTAAAACAATGATGCTATGGCACCGGATGCAGCAGTAGGGCCTAATGGCAGCCAGCACAGATCTACACAACTGGGTGAGATTGCACATGAGACATCTGCAACATCTCTTGTTAGACAGCTGGAATTATAATCAACAGAACTACAGCCAGAGGGTGGCCATACCTGCAGGGGTAAAGAGATCATTGAAATGGTGGGCAGACCCACACAATTTTGAACAAGGGCTGAGGTTGGAGAGAGATATAACAAGAACCTTGGAAACAGATGCAAGCCTGCTAGGCTGGGGTGCTGTAATGAACAGTCAGTCCAAGGAAAATGGACATAGCAGGAAACAAAACTCCTGATCAACATACTGGAGACCAGAGCCATTCGACTAGCTCTCTTACATTTCAAATCTCAAGTCTCAAGACACCACTTAAAGGTGCTTACAGACAGCAGAGTAGCAATGGCATATATAAACAAACAAGGAGGAATGAAGAGCAGAGCCATGGCTCGAGAAACAAACACTAATGCAATGAGCAGAAAAACATCTATTCAGCCTCACTGCAGTGCATCGGCAGGCAGTCTGAATACAAGTGCGGACTGGTTAAGCAGACAATCCTTATAGCAGGGGAGTGGCAACTCAACCCAAAAGTCTTTGAAAAGATCCAGAGGAGATGGGGTCCCTTCCAGATGGATCTCATGGCATCTGCAGTGAACACACAATTGCCAGTTTACATGTCCAGATACAGGGACAAGAGAGCAGCAGGAGTGGACGCAATCTCCACACCATGGAATTTCCAAAAAGTGTATGTTTTTCCACTGATATCCATGATCCTAGCGGTCTTACAGAAAATCAGACACAGGCAGAATGGCTCTTCTAATCACCCCAGATTGACCAAGAAGGACTTGGTACGCACTCATCAAGAGAATGTTGATAGACACTCCTATGACACTCACCCCCTACCAGACTTTACTCAGACAGGGGCCGATCTGGCACTAAAACCCTCGACCACTGAAACTGATGGCATGGGCACTCAGAGGGCTAGACTGTTGAATTTAGGGGTATTGGGTAAGGTAGCGGACACACTGGTACAAGCCAGAGAGGAGTCCACTAACAGAACTTATAACAGACACTGGTGGGTATTTGCTTCATGGTGCGAAGTCAGAAATGTAAAGGCATCAGACTGCAGTATCTTAAATAGTCTAGAGTTCTTGCAGAATGGAATGGATAAGGGGTTAATGTTGGCATCCTCACGGGTGCAGACAGCTGCTGCCATTGGGGCAATAAGGGGAGAAACAGATGGACATTTACCAGGGGCCCATCCACTGGTTCAATCCTTCTTAAGGGCAGCAGCTAATACCTCACACACCACAATGCCTATTACGGCCCCTTGGCACATCAACTTAGTACTAGACACCTTAGCCATCACACCCTTGGAGCCCCTAGAGTCAATTACATTGTCAATACTCACAGTGAAGACTGTCTTCTTGGTAGCAATCTCATCAGACTCTTCATCCTTGCTCAGGGACAAAAACAGGGCCTGGCAGCCTCAAGGGCCACAATAACAAGATGGTTGAGAGACAGCATTTCTCTAGCCTACGACACAGGTGGTAATGCCACTCTTTCAAATATCAGGGCACACTCCATGAGGGAGGAGGCCAACTCCATGGCAGAACGTAACTCTGCATTAGTAAGAGAGATCTGCCAAGCAGCAACCTGGTCATCACCGCACACCTTCACCAGGTTCTACAGGTTGGATACCGGACTGACAGAAAACTCAGAGTTTGGTCGCAAAGTACTCCAGACAGCTTTGAGTCATATTTCGCCTCCCCCCCTCCCAAGACAAGTTCAATACTGCTGTATAATCACCCATGTGTTGAGCCTTGGAGTGCTGTAAAAAGGTGTGATAGATAATGATAATTTACTCACCTGGTAAAGGTGATTATAGGAGCACCTTTTTACAGCACTCCATATCCCACCCATTGAGGAGGGACATAACAAAGCAAAGAGTGGGATACCAGAATATGGGATTGTATACTAAGATTTAAGTGCAATACTGATTTTTTTTTTATCACATCCTTATTTGGCACCTTGCTGCGGTGCCTACCAGTGGGGGCATCCAGCCACTGGCCCTGCCTGCGAGGAGAGCAGCAGACTCACTCGCATGATGGGGGAGTCCAACATGGCAGTAGCCGATCCACTGGAGGGCTCCCCCATCCCTTACCAGCCGGACCAGTGCCACCCTCCCAGCACAATTCCACTACAGTCCTCCCCACATTGCAGGGCGCAGCCATCAAGCTGCTTGGTTGCGCCCAGCCTATTTTCCACTTTTTCTCCCCATGGGAGCACGGACGTGCAATGACGTCCGTGCACCAATGTGCAGATGTCTGCCATGCTCCCTCCCCTTAAGCATGCGCACGTCTGCAGTGCCACCGGGCATCCCCAGGGACCGCTAGAGTGCGATGTGAGTCCCACCCTATTCCCCAGGACTAGGACAGCTATCGTTAGATGCTCAATCTTAGTCCTCCCCTGCTGACCCCTGAAGGCCCGGGCTCATTCCCGAACTTGGGTCGCCGGTATGGAGTGAGGTGTGGTGTCCAGCGCCTCATCCCTCAGCACCACCAGGCTGGGCCAAGTGCAATACTGACTAATGAATGTATAGTAGTGGGCAATCAGTCTTACACCAACAATAATGATATAATATGTCTTCACATAGGTTGTAATTCAATGGAAAGTAAATAATTGTCATTTGCATAACATCAAACTGTGTTGTTTGTTTCTCTACTGGCAGCATCCCTACAGGGGCGGCTGAGGGTCTTTTATGGTTGGATTATATATCATCTTTCAGGAGTAGCATAAGCTCTGGAAGATTTCATACTGAGGATTCTGGGAGCTACAAGGGAGGAGAATGATCAGATTTTGAATTTTAGATTCCTTTTGTGCATTAGCCTATGAGAAAAGCGCTTGATTATTTTATTTATTATTTATTAAAAAATCTCGGATAACACCTTTTGAGCTAGAAGCTCTTTACATAGGTTCCACATAATGAACTATACACAAGACAAATTGAATAATGAGAACAGTTAGACAGAGCGATAAGGTTAATATAGGAATAATTAACAGGATATGTAGAACAATAGCAACATCTAACAATATATAAACAAGGTGATGAGGGGTAACAACATACAAGGCAGATCATGTGCATGCAGAGTAGTAATAAGCATAAGACTTGAGAGTTAAGTGTTCAGGGTAACAGGGCCCCAACTGTCAAACAGGAGGAGGTGTAAGTGGGCAACAGAGGCCAAGATGGTGAGAAGCCTCGAGATGGGGAGGGAGAGCAAGAGAGAGCAGGAGAGCCGGGGGGATGAGCGGAGGTAGACAATGCAAGTCTGAACATAAGATTACTGTATGCAGTCACAGTGGGAGTTCAGTACCATTTGTTGCTTGAGGCATCTTGAAAGGCATCCAACGTGTGCAGGTTAGCAATGTTATCATGAAGGGAGTTTAACCAGAGTGGCGCTTGGTAAGCAAAGGACCTTTGTCCTTGGGATGTTCTGCATTTGGGATTATGAAGAATTGGTGCTCAGAATTTTGAGTGGGACGGGGGTTAATGCACAGAACAAGGAGTTGTTTAACCCCAGGAGGCATTTGATCAAGGTAGTTTTTTTGGCTAGAAGGCAGGTTTGATATTTTAAGTGGCTGCTGAGTGGTAGTCAGCTAGCATTGGTGTAGAGGTCACAGGTATGTGTCAGCCAGGGCATGCCTGTGATAAGATGGCAAGCTCAGTTGAGTGCGATTTTTAAGCGCTGGAGGGCAGTGTCTGTGGAGGACCCATAGATGGCCAGGCCTTAGTCCACTAGGGAGACGACGGAGCTGTGGACAGCTATGCTTAGGGCTTCAGGTGTCAGATTGTGCTTATGTCTATACAGTAGCCCAATGTGCAAGTTAATAGCGTTGGTGGTATTATCAATGTGGGGGGTGTGTGTGAGCATACTGTCAATTGTAATGCCATGATAACCCATGTAATGCCATGATAACCCATGTGTTGAGACTCGGAGTGCTGTAAAAAGATGCTCCTATAATTTCCTTTACCAGGTGACTAAATTACCATTTCTTGCCTGCTCTGCAGTGTGTCTAGTAATGCTGCAGAGAAGGCAGACCAACATTTCCACTATTTGTGGAATGTGTGTTTTGGAAGAGTGGGGGTTTCAAATTACTGGAAGAAAGCACTCTTTTTGCACTGCTCCATTCTTTGGGAAAAAAATAAATAATACCTGCTTGCCTCCACAGTCAGTCATCCTCACACAGGCCCTTGTTTATAAATGGCATGAACTCTGACATCTCTGCTCTACCCTTCACAAGGAAAAAGAATTGCTCTTTTCCTCTCTTGCATCCTGCTGTTTTGAGGCAGGCACACAACTGGAAAGGATGTCATTAGGACTGCATTTCTGGTTACGCTGTTGGAAAAAGTTTGAAATATGCCAGAGCTGCAGAGGTTTTCTGAAAGAGAATGTTATGTATCAGTAGGTCTTGTCTGATAAAACAGGTACTTCATGCTTTTGCTTACAAACTCTGTATGTGGCTGAGTGTGTGCAAAGGAAGAAAACTAGCCTGTACTGGTGAAACAAATGGAAGAAGCATACAAAAAGATACGGGCCTCAAAGTAGGGGAAGGGATGATGTCAGGGAAGTGTGTAAGCAGAGGGAATACACAAAGCAGGCTGGGTGATACTGAAGAACACCATACCACTGTTGTTTACGCAAAGACTAGCACAAGTATAAGTTACGTATGACTGACGTAATGCTTGGCAATTCAGCGCAGGTCAGAGTCAGCCGGTTCGAGAGATACTGGGAACACACTTTTAAACCACACTGGACCACCATTTATTTGAGTTGGGCTTCGCCCCCCACACTCCCCTTTGTTTTTTCTTTTGAAAGAGGGAGTGTGGGGACAAATCCCCCAACGCAAATAAACTAATTGCCATAACACAATCACGAAGCAAGTGCTACCCCCCGCACACATATATAATGCCGTTACAGATTGAATTAATTTTAAATAATTAAAAGAGTTTATGCTGTTTGTGTTTCTGTTCCATTTATTTGAGTTGGGAGGCTTTGCCCCCATACCCCCCTTGTTTGTTTTTTCTAAAGGGGGGTGTGGGGCAAAACCCAACTCAATTGCCTTAACACAATCACGCAGTGCATACACCTCTACCTAATAGTGTACTGGCTGCTACGTAACTCAACGCAATTACCATATTCACAAAAACATTTTCGAAAGTGGTCCAGTGTTCTCCACTATCGTTGTGGGCAGAGCTGGGAAAAGCATTGATGTGAAAGACTGGGCATGGGTGGCTTGCAAATGGGGGCTCGAGCTGTTGGTTCAGGGCTCATCAAATACTTGTATGTGGTCCAGTCAAGCTTTGAAGTAGCAGACTAGTAAGCAGTATGTGACTTATAACAGGTGGATATTTTCTGTACAAGAAGAGGTACTTTCATGACAATATTTTTCTCCATCTCCCTTGGAAAATGTGTGGCTCTCAGGGTTTTAAATAACTGATTAGCAGTTTTTTTTCTTGGGACAATGCTAACTGTACAGAAAGTATTTATATAGGTTTTCTAGAAGTGTTATGTTTCTTAAACACAGTGCGGCAAGTGCTATGCATTTTCACAATGTTTTAGCACTTATATGAGCAAAACACAAATCAATTTTTGGAGTTAAATAACACCCTGGGCTCTGCATATGGTGGTACAATGAGGGGAAGTACACAGGGCTAACAAGGCTCTTTGATTTTCTGTGTGGGAAGGAAAATAAAACAACAACAGCTGCTTACTGGGACAATGTAGCCCTGCACTGTATGGGGTGGGGGGAGGGACAGTTTTGGGTGCAATAACTGAGTCTTCTACTGGGGGAGGGAGAGGATGGAGCAGTCTGTGTGTGTGTGTGTGTGTGTGTGTGTGGTGTGTGTGTGTGTGTGTGTGATGGCAAACTACAGACTTGAACTCTGTGAAGCGCACAGTGTCAGAGCCCATGTTCTCTGTATGGGGTATGGCAACAAAGTCCACCTTTTATGTACGTAGGCATGGTAACAGGGCTCTGCACTCTCTGTGTGAGGAGCAATGACAGAAGACACCCCCCGCCCCGGTCAAGAGGATAACCCAGGCCTCTGGCATCAGATAGCACAGTGTGCTACCCCTAGTGCCACTCAGCAGTCTGCTATAATTTTAAATCTGTGTTGACAGCATTTCTTGATCCCCTTCCCTTTGATTTTATAGGTCATGATAGACAGTGCACCTTACCTGTTAGAGAAGTATATGCAGGTTTTTATCTGATGAATTATGGGTAGGTTAAGTCCCTCATTTGATCCTTTGTGTCCTCTTAAATTTATTATTTTTCTTTTCAGCCATTAATCCAGCTCACCTTCAAGGATAAGCTCCCCAGTTTGGATCTGCCAGGTAAGAGACATAACCCATTTTTTTTTTGCAGTTTATTTACCTAGGATAGCCTAGCTGAGATACAACATCTCTTTTTGAGGTGGGTTACTGTTTCTATACATTGCTGCAGCTAGGTGGACTGGAGTACAGGTATTTAACAGAGAGTGAGTGTTTGGCTCTGATAGGACTTGAATATGTGATCTTCTAGTTCCCAAGCCAGTGCTAATCAATAAAAATGATGAGGCCGCAAGAAGTGTGAGGCAGTGTAGTCTTGTCTTGACAGCACAGATATGGGGACGAGGACGTCTCCAGTTAAAGTCATTTTACAGTAAAATATTCTCTGACCTTGTGCAAACCACTTTCACCTCTCTGGTGCTCCACTCCACCCAACTTTGGAAAGGTATAAAATAAGAACCCCATTGGAAACAAGATGTTGCATCTCAGCTTAGCTATCAAAGGTAAAAAGACTGTAAAACAACAAAACAGTACCATAATATTGTGTTTATTTCAGTATTCACGGGATTAGGCAATACAACTTTATTTATAAAATGCCCTTTCTCAAGGGCTCAGGGTGCTGTACGTATTTAAAGAAAGCAGCAAACATACATGTTAAATCTGTTTTAAAATATAACAAGAAATGCAATGTAATCCAAAACGTGCTAGCTAAGGATGGCTTGCTCAAATAAATATGTTCTATTTTATTTAATGAGACAGGAGTGAGGCAACAGTTGGTGTGGGGTCCCAGCTCATGTAAGAATGCATCTCTGTGGACATACTTCAGGTAACTGCATGCTCCTTAACCACTTACTGAGCATAAAGAATGTGGGTACCTTTGTCCAGGGAGCCGTAGTCGGGGGGGGGTGATAACTTACTGGGGTCACTCATCACGTGTAGTGGCTAGAGAGGGGGAGACAGTGCTTTGGGGATGAGCCCAGCTCCTTCATTGTTTTAGCTGGGAGTGAAAAGCCCTGTAGCCCTCCCCACTCACTGTAACCAGTCCCCAGTGCCCTGGTAGGGATAGCAGGTGAGCAGCCATGAAGTCCAGTGCCACCATGGATTCTCCACAAGAGGTGCTGCAGCAGTGAATAGTGTATTCTTCTTGTTCCCAAAGTTGTTACGTTTACTTGGGTGTCCCTTATGGCAGTGCAGCATACTAACCCACCAAGAGACTCTGCTTTCCTTTTTGTTTCCTCACAAAGTTCTTGGTCATTTCTTCAGCCAGGGTGGCTAATCAGCCCTGTTCCCACTACACCAGGCCAGCACTCATCTCCCCCAATACTTTCCATGGTCTTGTAATTCCTCTGTGATTATTCCCTCGTGGAGGGCCCAGAAGGGGGAGGATCTTCCTCTGGTGCCCCCATGTGCATATCATCCAAAGTGAACCATTGGCATTGGTGATGGTGCATGCTCAGGACTAGCTGGCAGGGCTTCATTAAACCCCTGACTGCCCCCTCATGAAGTCTTGTTTGAAGGTTAATCACTGGGATAGTGACCCATTTTGGGCAACAGGCAGTTGCTCACATGTATGAGCTGGTCACTTAATAAATGTATTTTGTGATTTAACACAGAAGTAAGCCTGCATTTGTTTTTCTTTTGAGTGCAACCGTATCCTGGACTCAGCCTGTTTTTTTGGGTTAGCTGTCCTTCAGTTGCACCCCTCTGGTTCCACGAGAGTGCATGGACCATGTTGGATTTTCTCTGGTGGTAGTCTAAGGCCAGGCCAACATCCCTCCCCTTCCCCAGGGAAGGAGAGCAGTCCCTTGGGTGCTCAACATTATCCCACACCAGCTGACTCATGGCAACCCAAGTCCTTTCCCGAACCCCGGCCACCAGCATGGTGGGAGGTAAGGTGCCAGGCTGGCACCTCAGCCCTTCACATACTGGGCCTGCTGTCTGCTTCCCATTTTGTTTTCTCTAGAATATTTTAGTTGATTACACTTTTATTTTATTTTGCTTGTCTAGATGAACACCTCACCTATGAGATGAGCATATATAGTTTTTTAGTCTGATGTGTACATGTACTGTAAATCCCCCTTTGTCCATTGAATCCTCTTAAATTTGTTTTTCTTTCCAGACATTCTTTAAGATGCAGTACCTGAAGGAGCAATTCACCTTGGCCAGGTAAAAGGCTTTAACATTTCTTTAGAGAATAACAGAGGCCCAGAACAGTGAAGCATGCTGGGAGAGGGCATGGGATTCTGGAGAGGAGGAAAGGAGGATCAGAAAAGGGACATGCTTGTAGTGGAAATGGCAAACTGTGCTTTTGGGATTGGGAGGGTGGAGGTACACTAGAGAGGGGGAGACAGTGCTTTGGGGATGAGGTGGGTAAAGGTAAGGGGAGGTAAACAAAAAAAAAAAAAAAAAAAAAACAGTGCTGGGGACAAGAGCCCAGCACTGCACACAGTACTGTCTCCAGGTAGGAACAGAGTTGCTCACACAACTCTACTAATCACCCTGTTTGAGGCACCCCAGCATTCTTCCAGCCTTCTTTGACACATGCCACACAATGGCATATACCAGACACTTGTCTAATATAACCACTAAGCCATTTTTCCCTTTACTGTAGCACACAGTGAAACATTCCGTCTAGTACCATGTGCCCCCATAGTTCTGCTCCTTCTTAAATTAGTCCCATGAAGGGAGACCATCACCCTGGTCAGCTTAGTGTCACATAATTAGCCTGCTGGAGACCCCAGCTTCCAGGTCATTTATGAAAAAGTTAAACAGAAGTGGCCACAGCACTAATTCTTGAAGCATTTCACTTTGAGTACAGCCCATCAGTCATAGCCTTCTGCTATTGACCCCAAACCCTTTAGCAGTCCACCAGTTTTGTCTCTTGTATAGTATATGGCACTGGTATACACTGACCAAAAGCTTATCATGCACCACAGTGTCAACGATGTTCCTGAAGGGAGGTGGTGTGGTCCAGAATCAAGGCCAAGGGTTAGAGCCAATGATTTTCCATTTTCAGAAATGGCCAGTTCTGTTTGGCAAGATCTTTAAATCAGGTTTTCCAATAATTGAGGGAAAATTCATGTTTAGCACAAAACTTTTACTCAAAATGAAGGGGTTTGTCCCAAGAGCTGGTATAATTTAGAGTTTTTAATGGAAAAGTTGACTCCTGTTTTTACTGGTGTTTCCACTGAAAACAGAAAGTTATTGACACTACAAAGTAGGTAAGATAAGGGGAGGCATTTGGGTGGTCCATGTCATTTTCATTGGAGTCAGGGACAAAGAAGGCCAAGACAGGAAAGCTTGGGTCATCCTGGGGCTGTCATAAACTCCAGTCTGACAGTGTCATCCAGAATATCAGGCTTAAATTGATTACTTTCCAAGGACTTGTCTCTGGCACGCTGGTCAGCTGTGAGGCTTGTCTTCTTAAAACAGTTGCTGATAGTTTTTGGTGTGACAGACTGCTAGGCTTCAACAGTCATGTAAATTAATTGCATCCAGTATGTTGACTGCCTTGGCACTTGCAGAAGTTTGTGCCACACCTTCCTCATCAGTCACATCAACAATATGTGTTGACATCAGGAGTCTGTAGGGAACTTTGAGGTTCATAATCACTCCCATATCCATGGAATGGATGAAGCCCATTCTGTTCACTGGCAGGAACACAGTTTTGATGCAGAGGTTAGGCAGAAATGGCATGTGTGGTCACGTGATGACTACCTAAGAGAGAAGATGTGCTCTGAGTAGGCTCCAGCACTCCTGCCTTAATTCAACTGATTTTAACTACTTGGCTCATTTTAACTAACTTTCTTCACCTGGTACTCACCCTCATTTCTTCAGGGAACAATTTAAGTTCACAAATAGCAGCTGTATGAAGGCAGAATTGAGAGAACTCCCACCACGCCATACTCCGCCGACAGTCCCGATGAGGGACAAGCCAGCAAAGCAGACGAAGGCGCAATCAGCTGCTGTTGCACCATTGCCATCATCCCAGGCTGCATTGATGGAAGACAAATTCCAGGAGGGCCTTAATTCAGTTAAAGAAATGCTGACCAATTTATCGCTCAATCTCCACGCTATAAAAGCCACAGTGGAACAACTAGCAATTCATACGGGAGACAATGAGGCTAGGATCTCGTTGTTAGATGACTGGTGCAACCAGACAGACCCAGAGCTGAATACTCTATGCCACAGGATCAAAAACGTCAAGGAGAAAATGGAGAACCTAGAGGGCAGGTCCAGAAGGAACAATTTAGTAATACTTGGCCTACCTGAGAAGGAGCAGGGTCGGGATGTCATTATTTTTGTCCAAAAGCTATGTGAGAAGCTCACAGGTCCCTCTTCTAATGGACCTACTTACATTGTGGAGCCAGCACACAGAGCCCTCCATCCAATCCCCTCACCGGGCACCCCCGCTCGACCACTGATCTTTCATCTGTTAAACTTCTTAGACAAACAGCACATTTTGAGCACAATTAAGGATATCAAGGAGGTCCAGTGGGAGGGGAAAGAAACTTAGGATTGCCCAAGACCTACCATATACTGTTCGGCAGAAGAGAACTGCACTACACCCGGTAATTACTAAAATTACAGCTACTGGCATAAAATTTAGAGTTAGATGCCCTGCTGTCCTTCAGGTCTACCTTAAAGACCAATGGCACTCCTACGACACTGTACAGCAGGCGAGAATATCGCTCCGGGACTTACTGCCAGAGCTTTCCAAGTGAAGACTGCAGTATAAGGGCGGAGTCCTTGGATAATCGTGGCAAGTGAGGCTGCCGTCATTGTGCTTTAATATCTTTGATGTTGCACAATATTAACAGTAAAAGGACACCTTGCTTCTAGATTTGTAATTGCGCTACCTGAATTCGGGGGAAATTACTCCAGATCGGTTTTCCTTCTCAGCTTGGCTATTGAGTTCTGAACTTTTTTTTTCTGTATTACTCACTCCGGAGGACAGTCAGTCTATTTCCAGCAGAGCCGCACTCTATCTGGGACTTTTGTTGTTTATTTCTTGGATTTGGGACAAGCCGAGGAAAGGGTTTTCCATGTATTCCGAGACTGACTCTGCTTATTATTATAAAATCAAAAGGTCTGTTTGGGTTATAGCCTTTGCCTGACTGTAAGGCCCTGGACACACTGGGGAAGTTAAAATGGTTTAAGTGCCTTAGAACGGTTTAAATCCCCCTAGCATTGTTTGCAGACAGACTACAAGCCCCTTAAAACGTTTCAACAAATGTGTTTTTAAACCCTGCTAGATACCTAGTCTTAAAACTATTTTGGAGCTAGCATGGTTTTACTCACAGGCCTGTCCAGGAGAAAAAGTGTTTTAAGCTGTAATGGTTTAATTAAAACAGTTCTAGCTGCAGTGTGTCCAGGCAAGCACAGTTCTGTGTGTTGGACTTGACACAAAATAATTACAAGGAGAACAGGTTTAACACTAGCAGTGTGGCCACACTAAACCGTTATCAAAAATGATTACTGAGTAGTGTGGCTGCACTGAAACGGTTTAGTTAAACTGGTTTTAAAAATGTTTTTCAAAAAGTTCTGTAGTGTGTCCAGGGCCTAAGAGGCTCAGGTGCCATCTAGTGGACATTTGAACCTACTGCAAATGTGACTACACACTGTCCATAACCCTTTCATTTAACAGACCTGAGTTATTAAATAATGGCCATAAACCTCAGACCTGCAGTTTTTTCGGTCGAACTTTTGGACTGCCTTTTGAATCAGTGCTAAACACTCCATTTGGGAGCAGCCCAGTAACATCCATTCAGTTTTTTATTCAGACCTTTCCGCTGAGTTCAGTGGATCATACAGTCACTTGGGTTTTGCACAATATGACTATTTGGCCTGGTTTATTTTTTCTTTGTTTTGAAAACAGTTCACATTCCATTTGCTGTTACTCTGCAATAATCGATACCCCATAGACCTGGCACCTAAGATTTAAGAGCGTTCTATTTGAAGGAATACTCCTAAAGAGAAGTGGTCCTCATATTTTTGGGCCCATATCCCTCAATCTCACAGAGGAGAGTATTGAATTATTTTCAGTCGTTCACTTCTGACTCCCCTGTTTGGGAACTCTGTGCCTTCCTATTATTTTCAGAGATTATCGCAGACTTACGGGCCTTTTTCTACTTCCTTTTGTTGTTCCAATATGTTTAATAAAATAACAATTATTGATGTTGAATTTGGTGTTGGGGTGGGGAGGGGCATACACTCTGGTCAGTGTAGTTGAATCATGTCCCAGGTTGTATGGCATATCAGTCATTATGACTGGGGTTGAAGGCATGGGGATGGGGGGTTTGTTAAGAGGATTTGGTACATTCGTTTGTTAGTGTTTAAATGTCTGTTGTTAATGTTGATAGTTAGGGGAGTTACACTTATAGGATATGGGAGGGGGAGGGTATACTGCCACTGTGAAGGGGTCTTACTGTGTAGAGCATCTCTTTATGTTCTAGCTGGTATGAGGGTGGGGGGTGGGATGCCTGGCGTATCAGAGTTATGGCTCAACACTATTTCCTAACTGGGATAGTCATGGAGGGAAGACGGGAATGACCCTTAGTCCTTTTTGAAACACTTTGCTTAATGGAGGAGTCACGTGATGTGCTGAGTCGGACCAGACATCATCCGTAGAGCTCCCAGGCCCCAACTATTAAAACTGGTCTTTCTGCTCAAGAATTTGCCCGCGGGTGAGTGCTATCAGGGTACTGGTCAGTGCTTATATACGCGATTGTGACTTTACGACGATCGCATCGGATAACAGTTTGTTGACATGGGCCCTGTGCTCACGTTGGTGTGTGCTGCAGCGTCGTGGGTGGACCGAGGCTGGGAGTAGTGATGGATCCTGAAATCGTGGAGCCTTTGGCGGCGAGATCTCCAGCAACCAAGGGGCCCAAGTCACAATCCCCCACTCTCAAGGAGTTCGGTGAAGATTTAAACAGTGGAGGGGCAATACCTCAGCCCAGCGAGGATCTGCAGGATATTAAGAGGCTCTTACAGGGCCTGGTAGCAGATTTTGCAACAGTGAAGCCTGCACTCCAATCGTTGGCACAACGAATGGGGGACGCTGAGGCTAGGATAGCTTCCCAGGAGAGAAAGTCATCTATGTTGGAGCAGGAGTTATCCACTGCTAGAAGATTAATTAAGAAGTTAGAGGATCGTATTGAGGATCAGGAGTCCCGCAGCAGGAGAAATAATCTGATTCTGGCCGGGCTGCCAGAAAGATCTGAAGGTGCAGACTGTGTTTCGTTCATCCAGGATTTACTTTTAAAGCTGTTGGGCCAGTCGCCTTTTGGAGACTCTTACAACTTGGAGAGGGCCCATAGAGCGTTAAGGGAAACACCCCCACCGGGGGCGCGACCCAGGGTGATTATAATGCGGTTCCTTAACTTTAAGGAAAAAATGCATGTGCTGGGGAAGACTAGACAGCACAAAGCCCTTCAATGGAATGGAGCAACTCTCTGGATGTTCCAGGACCAAACTCCCTCCGTTAGAGAGAAGCAGAGGGAGTATGCTGACATAAAGAAAAAGCTCTACATGGTGGGCATTAAATTTCGGCTGCAGTACCCAGCAACTCTCACGGTGAGACTGCAATCAGGCGAAAACGATTCCTGACGGCGAGGATGCGTTGGAATGCTTACGATTGAACTTCCTAACTTATTTAAACCTCAGACTTGAGGTGGACTACTGAGTTGCAGTTTTGGTTAAGGGCCTGGTTTATAGGTGGACTTTAACAGATGGACCTCATAGCTGCTTATATTCTGTGTAATTAAGGCGACTCGATGTATATTTGCCTATTTGCATATTATTTTGGACTGGGTCATTGGTCTCTCACTAAAATTGGTCTAACGATAGAAGGGCGGTCCATGGGGCCGGGTTTTGGAGTCCATGTGGGCTGCTCGGCTCTCTAGAGGGTTTCAAAAATTTGGAATTGACCAGGTGACTTTTGTAAGGCACCTGATTTTATAATTGAAATTCTTTCCAGTGGTGTTGGATTTGGTATTTCCCAGAGTTATTTATTTATTTTTTTTCAGGAGAAGATTCTTTTCATGGTTATGTTCGGGTGTCTTTAATGTGGGGAGGTGTTACTTTAATATTTATAATTGTTATGGGACGGGCAAATTCTCTTGTTTTCAGAGTAAGGTATTGGGGGCGGAGATGCTTGGAGGAGGGCTCATCCATGACTGCCGAGATTTTAGGAGGTCGATCAAAGGATCGGGGTTGGGGGAGGGTTAGAGAGAGAGAGAGAGAGCCCATAGGGTGAATTATATAGGAGGGCAGTGTGGGATGGTTTGGGTACGGAGTCGCAGGGTATACTCCGGCTTTATTTTCTTCTTTACTCTTTACCCCTTCCTTTTTTCCTTTCTTAAACAGAATGGCCTGTTTTAATATTACCTCTTGGAATGTTAAGGGACTCCGGGGTAGACTGAAGAGGATGGTAATTTTGAGACCCATTAAGCGCTTGGGAGCACATATAGCTGCCCTACAAGAGACTCATCTCTTGACGGAGGAACTAAGCTGTCTTAAGAAATTGTGGGTGGGCCAGGTTTATGGGCAGGGTAGGAAAGGCGTCCAGGAGGGTGGCGATTTTAATAAGTAGTAACTGTCCTTTTAGGGTTGACCAAGTGTTATTAAGAAAGGACGGTAGGGGGCTGTACTTGGTGGGGGCCCTAGTCGGGAAGGTAATTGCGTTGGCTTCTATCTATGGTCCTACCCCACCTTCCAAAGACTTTTTTGCTTCAATTGAGAGAGATGTATCTGCACTCTCCACTGATTCTCTTGTCCTGGCTGGGGATTGGAATATTTGCATCAGCAATCTGGATGACAGGAAGCCTCCATCTGGTAGGCCCCTTAGTAAGGCTCAGATTGCTCTGAGGAGGATGATGGAGGTAACTGCCTTGGTAGATCCAAGTAAAACCCACTCGAGTAAGGGCAGTGTTATGACTTTTTCTCGCAGCCCATAAAATCCACTCCCGGATTGACTTTTTTCCTAGTTAGTGGCCCCTTTCTCAGGAAGTGAAGGATATTCTCACTGAGTCAGGGCTCTTTCGGATCACTCCTATCTCTGTAGTGTGGGAACCATGTTCTGCTCCCCTAAGCCAGTTAGATGGAGACTAAATGATCTGCTTCTCTCTGAATCTATGGTTCAGAAGGAGTTGAGCCGAGTCCCTGAAGGATTCATTCAATCTCAATTACCATCGTTGCAGGATCAGAGACTGGCCTGGCCAACGTGCAAAGTATTGTATGTAGGTGTGGTCCAGGATATTGCGGCTAGAAGGAACAGATTAAGGAAGGCAAAGGAGGAATTCCTTTTGGGGGCCTTAGAATATTTGTCCCATCCAGAGGGCTCCTCGGGAGAAATTGATCTAGAACTTAAATCCTTACGAGGGGACTGGGCGGATCTCTGTTATGGCAAGGTGGAATTCTGGCTATAGAAGATTCGGTCTAAGTATTTACTGCAGGGGGACGTTCCGGGTCGTGTGCTCGCAGCTAGGGTTAGAGAGTGGGAAGCAAGTAGAATTATTACTTCGGTATGGTATGATGGGAAATTGTTAACAGACCACGAAGAAATGGCAGAGGCATTTGCATCCCATTTCTCTGATCTCTATGGGCTTGGTACGGTGGCGGATGAGGAGGAAATTAATGCCTTTCTTGAGGAAGTGCCCCTTCCAAGGCTAGATGAAATGCAGGCCAGAGATTTGGCAACTCCTATCTCGGGCAAGGAAATCTTGGAGGCGGTGCAATCTTTACCGTCAGGTAGAACCCCGGGCCCAGATGGGCTCACAGCTAAGTTTTACCAAACTCATATCCAGGTTATTTTACCAATCCTACTAGAATTTTATAACATGATTTTACAGGAGGGGTTACTACACCCACCGCTGTACCAGGCCTTCATATCTTTGATTCAAACCAGATAAGCCTAGAGACAAGATAGATAGTTACAGACCCATAGCTCTAATGAATCAGGATATCAAAATCCTTACGAGAATATTAGCCTACAGGATTCTGCGTATTGCTCAAGTTTAATCAGTGAGGAACAGGTGGATTTATGCTCTGGAAAGGCACAGGATGCCCTCCAAAAGCTACACCATATCCTTAGTTATGCCCCGGACTCCCAACTCCAGCTAGCTTTAATCTCTCTCGACGCTGAAAAGGCGTTCGATAGGGTTTCCCATGGTTTTCTTTTTGCTACAATGCGGAAGATGGGTTTTCAGGAAGGTCTGTTGAGAGGCATCAGACATTTATATGCCATACCATCAGCTAGGGTTCTATGTAATGGGTATAGCTCTCGGGAAATAATGCTGAAAAATGGGACTAGACAGGGATGCCCTTTGTCGCCAATATTATTTAATATCTATTTGGAACCACTCCTTAGAGCTATTAAGGGAGATCAACTTATAAAGGGGGTGAAGTTGGGGAGAGAACTTAAACTTTCAGTCTTCGCGGATGATATTTTGTTGCACCTCGAGGACCCAGCTTCTAGTTTTGAACGAGTAATGGGGGTGATTGACCGCTTTGAGGTGGCAAATTATAAATTGAATCTAGTGAAAACTCAGGTCCTTCCACTGACCCCTCATGTACATCAGGCAGACTTTGTTTTTCAAATTTACAATGGAGGTCCATGAGATCAAATATTTGGGCATCCGGATCTTAGCTAATGGGGAAAAGGGAGCCGAAGCAAATCTGGGAGGGTTAATATCAGTAATCAAGGGTGACATACTAAGATGGAATAAACTCCCTTTGAACTTTATGGCCAGACTTGGTCTTATCAAAATGAATCTATTGCCTAGGCTACTCTATCCATTATATATGGCCCCCTACGACATTCCAATTACCTGGTTTAAGGTTATTAAAAAGCTTTTATCGGATTTCCTATGGAATTCAAAACCCCCTAGGAAGAAATATGAGTTGTTACGTTTACCCCAATCAGGGGGCAGGATTAAGTTACCGGATCTGCATATATATTATGTCGCGGGACAGATGGCCCTTATGTTACGGTGGGTTAGGCAGTCTAATGGGGAAATATATACCCCAACGTGGTTGCAAATAGAGAGGCAAATGCTGACTGAGAGGGGTTTCTCACCAGAGACAGTGTTATACTCTAATTTTGTAAAGGACTTTATTATAGGGAGGGGGAATCCAATTGGAAAATCTATGAGGGCGTGGTGGTTTTTCCTCACTCCAGCTCAGAGGAAAGCCCAGTTGAGGTCATGGGAGCAACCTTTGTCCGGAAATCCTACCTTTAAGTTGGGGGGGCAGATGGTTAGCGTGAAATGGGCCCTGCAGGTGAAGGGTCTAAAAGTGAGGGACGTTATGCAAGATATGGAGGGTTTGGCGCCAATTCGTGGGCTGGGTCTGCCAGTATTTAAAAGATTGCAACTTTCAAGTTTATTAGGAAAAGTGGAGAAAGCTGTTGGAGGGTTTGTAAAAGGGCCATTTACGTGGGATTCCCTGAAAGGGGTAGACCCAGGGGCAAATGCTCTTTCCCAGATTTATAGGGTGTTGGTAGAATTCATTGGTCCATCTTCCCGATACGACTGCGTATTGGGATGGGATATTCGCTTCAAGAATCTTGGTTGGGAGTCAATTTGAAAACTACAGGTATATTTCAATACCTAAGCTCAGGATAATGCAATATTTTATTGTCTCCAATTTATACTTTACCCCGGCAAAACTATATGGCAGGAAATTGGGACAGACGGACCTCTGTTTTAGGTGTGGGTTGGGGATAGGTGATTTGTTACATGTGATGTGGGAGTGTTCCAAACTTTTCCCCTTATGGTCTGATATAAGGATCGTATGGACCCAGTTCTAGATTATTCAGATTATATCACCCCAGAGGTTTGTATCTTGGAGGACTTTTCGGGCATAAAGGAACTTTGCCTAAATTCCACATAGCTTTGATGTCTGCATTAGATGAAAGCCTTTTGGTTCAACATTGGAAAGATGATCAGGGTACAGCTACGGACAGTGGGTCCATGATCTGGTGTCTTCATTGGGCAGACTAAGGAGGCACCTCTGGGGTGAAGGGAGTAGAGAATTGTATAGCAAGAGGTGGGCTCCTCTGGAAGCAATTTATCTACTACAGAGATTCCCGAAGGTCTGTCTGTCACCTCCCTGAATTGCATGAATCTTTTTTTTATGACATGAGGAAGGTGACTTTTTTGTTTCTTCTTTTCTTTTTCTTCTCTCTCTTTATACTTAGATTTACGCTTCTTTTAGGATGGCTATGTAAGTGGGTTGGGGTATAGAAACCAGGTTATTTATGTGGAGATTACTTAAGACTAATTAGGTATGCCCTCTAGGGGACTGGCAGGGATGGGTCTCTCTCTCTCTCTCTCTTTATAGGGTTCATGGCGGGGTTCCATCTCGATCTCAGTTAGGGACCTTGCTAGATTTTTGTCAGGGGGTTGACAACTCTATGAACTGTAACATAGTTGACATAGTGGAATTTGTTCTTATTATGGGTCTTTTTCTCTTTCTATTTTATTAAATTTATTTTTTAGTTTTAGTTCACTGAATGTTAACGGCTTCCAATTCATATGCTTAGTCTGTACATTTGGTGACATTTTGTTAGTAGGGAGTTGGAGCGACAGCTTGGTTATAGGAGTTTTCAACTGACTACTTTATCTCCTCGAGATGGACCCCTGCTATGCTGATAGAAATGGGTCTGTACATAGTTCATACAGTCAGTTTTTGACTGTATACCCTGGCTTGTCCAGGTTTTGTATCTTGCTGTTATTATTTTTCTCTTCCTTTTCTCTCTTTTTCTTTTTTTTTGTTATTGTATATTGTTGTTCTAAAATTAATAAAGATTTGTTGAACAAAAAAAAAAAAAGAAACACTTTGCTTAATAGGTACCATGGCTAGTCAATATAACTTTTTCAGCTGGAATATCAAAGGGGCTCAAGACAGACGTAAACACATTGCTGTCTTAAGACATCTCCAACACCTGAGGGCCCACTTTGTCTGTCTGCAGGAGATGCATCTGAAGCATGAGGATGTTTTGCTATTATGAAGGCTATGGGTGGGACAAGTTTTGGGGGCTGAATCATCCTGTAGACAGGGAAGTACAGCAATACTGGTGGCCAAATCGGTTCCATTTATAATAGCACAGGAATGGTGGGACCCGTTGGGAAGATACGTTATTCTTCAAGGCACTCTTGAGTCCTTCCCTATAATATTAAGCTCCATTTATGGCCCAAATGTAGAGACTCTGCTGTTTTTTGCTGACCTGCTGTCAGTGGTAGTAACTGACCCTCCTAAGTTCACTACCCTAGGAGGAGATTGGAACATAGTATCCAAATCTGAGATTGACCGTACAGACAGCAGAAGAGTGGGCATTTCCCCTGCCCAAAGAGCACTAAGGGACCTTATGACAGGCACAGGGACTCTTGACTGTGGCGAACTTTGGACCCCAGGGACCACCAATACACATACTTTTCTCCACCATATAAAACCCTATCCCACATAAACTATTTCTTACTAAGTACCGCCTCCCTCCAGGGGGTCTTAGAGGCAGATATCCACCCCAGGGTCCTGTCAGACCATTCTCCAGTTAGCATCTCCTTTCTCCTAGGACTGGGGTTCAAGAGAGACACCCTGTGGTGCCTTAATACACAGCTATTACAGAAGCCTTCTCTGGTTGAGCACATTCAATGTTTTATCTCCACCTTTCTGGAGACTAATGAAGGATCTGTGCCCAGAGTGGATCTCGTCTGGGCCGCACTTAAATGCGCACTCTGGGGAGATTTTATCTGTTTAGTGACCACACAAGCCAGGCACAGTAACACCCAACTGAATTCTATACTAGGAGACATAAGACACTTAGATCATTCCCTACATCAAGCCTCCCCTGAGTCTGATTGGGCCAAACTGCATCTTCTCCAGTCTCAATACGCAGACATAAAGGCTCAAAAAGCCGAGCTCTCGTTGCACTGTACTAAAATGCGATATCTGGAGTCAGGTGAGTGAGCTGGGAAGCTTTTGGTTCTCAGGATTAGACAGGCCAAAACTGCTAGATTTGTGCCTAGTCTGTGCACTTCCCCTGAGGAGGACATCACCACTGACCCAAAAGAAATTGCAGCATTTTTTGGCAACTACTATAAAACACTTCATGCAGCTGAAGAACCTCCCACCCTTGGGGGCCTCACTATAATTGAATATCTAGATTCGGTAGCCCTCCCAAGTCTGTTGCTCCAGTGGGCTGCAGGCCTGGGAGCCCTACTCACTGTCACAGAGATAGGGCATGCTATTAAACTTCTCCCCCCAGATAAGACCTCAGGACTGGACAGTCTCCCGAACAACCTGTACAAACTCTGCTGTTCCCAACTGGCACCGTTTCTAGCAGAGGTGTACAATTTCTGGTTTGACAAGTGGATGAGCAATCAGTCCTTCCTTGAAGCCCTAATAACTTTGATTCCCAAGCCTGGTAAGGATCCCTTACATCCTGGCAATTATTGCCCAATCTCTCTTCTCAATTCGGATGTGAAAATATTAGCAAAAGTACTGGCTACCCATCTTGCACTGTTCATGAGAGAAGTCATCGGGATGACCAGGTTGGCTTCATGTCAGACCGCTCTCCAGGAGACCATATGAGGAAGCTCCTGCATCTAATCTTGGTGTCGAGGGAGTCTGAGGTACCTTCTGCTTTGATCTTCCTTGATACGGATAAAGAATTTGATAGAGTTTCCTGGAATTTCCTATTCACCCGCCTTTATAGGTTTGGGGTCACAGACAACTTTATTAAATTGGTCAGGATACTGTACTCTGGCCCTACAGCTAAAGCATGGTGCAATGGTCATCTCTCTGCCTCATTCTCCCTACAGTGTGGGACCCGCCAGGTTTGCCCGCTTTCCCCGCTTTTATTCAGTTTCTATTTGGAACACCTTATCTGCAGATTAGTCAGCTCTGCTAGCCTGACAGGTATCCAACTAGAAGGCAATAGGTATCTCCTCTCAGCCTATGCAGATGACCTACTACTTAACATGGAAGAACCCACTTCCACAGTGCCTGCATTACTTGAAGAATTGAGTATTTTCTCAAATGTCTCCTCCTATAAGATCAATCTTTCCAAGTCCCAAATTTTCCATCCCAATCACCGTCTCACTAAGGCTGAGCTTTCGGGCTTGGGCTTGACATGGATGCCCTAATCTCTGACTGATTTAGGGATCAAGATTGCCAGAGATGTGCCTTCTATGATGAAGGAGAACCTCAGCAAGTTGATCTTCATGCTCAAAACTGACCTGGATAGGTGGGGTGTCCTGCCAATGTCCCTTTGGGGCCGCATAAGTGTCCTTTATAATGAATGTGATCCACGGGTCCTATACCCAATGGGAATGTTGGGCCTCTTTCTCCCTAAATCTTGGTTTGCCCAATTGTGGAGAATGTTTAATAAGTTTTTATGGAGAATTAAGGGAATTCAAAGGGGTTATGCCAATCTTGCCACACCCAAACTGCGGGGAGGTCTTGCCCTCACAACCCTCTTTACCTACTATGGCGCCCAGCATCTTAGCAATCTGGCTAGATGGATGGATGACCCTGTCATGCAACAGATCAGTTCCTATGCTCCCATGTGGGTTGAAACTGAGCTAGCCCTTGCAAAGCGATTCCGCTGCTCCCTTTCAGCACTAGCATATCAATCCCCTTCCTGTCTACCACATTTCCTCAAAAACTCCCATTGGCTGGTCCCTCCGAGCACTACACAAGACACAGATACACCTATCTCTTAACTGGCATAACTCACCAAGTTAGCCCCTATTTAATAACCCTCATTTCTTGATAAGTAATCACACCATCCTGCCCTCTTTTTGCCCTTGGCTCCAGTACAGTGTGCTAGGGGACTTCTGCAGTGAGGAGTCTATATTTCTGTTCTCTTCCCTACAAGAGAAATTTCAGGTAACCAGCAATGATGTTTTTAAGTACTGGCAAGTTAAGCATGCTTTCCTTGCTTTCTTAGGACCCAAGCCTTGGACCTCCTCACCGCGGGACGATTTGCCCACAGTGCTTAGGGTAGTGAAACAGCCACACTATGTCTCAGGCATATATAAACTCCTGCAAGACCTTGATCCTGCTCTTCCATCAGGGATTTGTTACTACTGGAAGCAGACACTCTCTCTCCCAAATAACCCTATCTATTGGAATAAAGTCTGAAAAACCATCTATAAATTTATCAAGCAGAATAGACTGAGACTTACTCAGTTTAACATAATGCATAACCTGTATTATACTCCTGTTAGATTGCATGTTATAGGAAAATTGGTATCCCCTCTTTGCCATAGGTGCGGGGAAAATCTGGGATCTCTTCTACATGTTGTGGGAATGTTCAAAAGCCCAAAAATTATGGAGTTCCATTAAGGATATCCTGGACCCTATTCTGGGCCTAGAATCTTTATTTACTCCAGAATCTTGCCTGTTAGCTCTTTTCCCACAGGATACACCCACGTCTCGGAAAGCCCACCTAACCCTAGTGGCAGCGACAACCAAGCTGACTATGCTTAGGCATTGGAAGGACAAATCACTGCCCTCAGTCTTAGAATGGCACTGTGAGATTTTAATGGCCATCCAACTTGAGAAGCACATTGCTACTATGTGACATAGGCTGGATGCTTATTAGTCATTATGGGAACCTCTTTTGGCTTTACTATCGCTCTGGCAACCTTACACAGATACTTCCATATCCTTTAATCTCCCACGCTCCTGACATGCAGGCTTAGTGGAGGGGTGGGCACCAAGGAGGGGGAGGGGGGTTCATGTTGTAGGTTTGCATTCTGTATAGTTATAGGTCCTTATTGTGTATCTTTGTTTGTTTGTTAATTGTTTTTTTTTTTTTTTTTTGCAGCTTACTGGCCTTATTACTTTTCCTGTGTAACTTGCTGCTGAAAATCAATAAAGTATATTGAATTAAAAAAAAGAAATGGCATGTGTGTTTATGGAACCAGAACATCAGAGCACAGTCTGGTGACTAGCCAAACCCATAACAAAACCAAAAAAGTGTGAACTCAAGTGAATCAATTGAGCCAAAGGTAGCAGTACAAAATTAAATTTAATGCAGCATCAGCATCAAGAATATGTACTGGCAGTCCCAGTCAGCATTCTTAATGTTGACTCTGCATTAAATTTCATTTTGCACTGCTACATTTGGCTCAGTTGATTTACTTAAGTTCACACTTTTTTGATTTTGATGTGGAGGTGCATTCCAACTTTTGCGAGACTGCAGTGCTGCACTATCTGCAGGCACCTCTCTGGGCTGCAAGACTAGGTTGCCAGACTCAAGGCTGAGCTGGCTTGGGTTAGGATGGCCAGTTCCCCCACTCAGGGACCACCAAGTCCACATTAGCTTTCTTTAGAGGATGCCAGGTAGGAGGAATGGATGGCCAATGGTGGACTCAGGGAGGGTCAGGGTGGTGGAGCACAGGCATGTCCCAAGTCTCATACTACTATGGAACTCCTGCAGCACACTGGCAGGGTGGGACAGTTCCACAGAGGAGCCCAAAGTAGTAGCTGGGATGGATGTGGAGGTCCTCCAGGGTAGAGATCTCAAGGTGGGTAGTAGAGGACCACAGAGAAGGAGAAAGCAACTCCTGGTGGGGCACCATAGTCCAGAGAAATGGAGTTGGGGACAGGCAGTGGCATGGAGAGGGAGGTTAAGTGCCTGCCAGGAGGTACAGCTCAGGGGGATGCAGAATGGATCCAGAGGATCGCTGGTGTGGCAGCAAGGAGGAGGGGAGATGGATATCATTGTCCATCTGGGGAAAAATGACTTGGCTAAGGGCAAGGCAGGGATAGTGAGCATTCAGGAGGAGTTGAGGAAGTTGGGGAGGGACCTTGGGCAGTTGGGGAGGGGCTTTGGGCAAGTAACAAGCTCAGAGACCTTCTGGGAGGTACTGCCTGTCAACAGCAAGGGGGAGGCTGGGAATGGACTTCAACACATGGTTGAGGAGCTAGTGCAAAGAGAAGCATTTTGGCTTGACTGGGGACCCACCTGGCGGGATGAGGGCTTGTACAAGGGTGACAGCCTGCACCCCTCCAGGGAGGTGACCAATGTCCTTAGTGAGCAGTTCAAATGTTTCATTGGCAAGGATTCAAACTAGCCAAGGGGGTGGCAGAAGGGAGCAGGGAAAATCCAACTGATCACCAGCACCACAGGTTAATTTAGTCAGCAGGGAGGAGCCTAAGGAGAACAGAGGGGAATGGGGATTAAAGGAGGGGGATGAGAGAATGCATGAGTTTAAAAAAGGGGAGGACAGGAGGAGAAGAAACATAATATGGAAGGCCATGTGTATGAATGCTCGCAGCCTGGGAAGTAAAATCCCAGACCTGGTGTCATTGACGGCAGAGTCGGACATGGACATTGTCTCTATTACCAAGATATGGCATAATGGTAACTGTGATTGGTATGTAGCTATACTGGACTATACTCTATTCAGGAAAGACAGAGAAGGTAAAAAGGGAGGAGTGGTAGCTCTTTATGTCAGGGAGGATATAAAATCAACTGAGGGATTGCGGCAGGTGGGCAGAGGCCCTGTGGGTCACCCTAGAGAAGGCATTGGCACCGCTATTTGATCAGGCATGATCTACATGCCTCTGGTACAAATCTACGTGCCTCTGCAAAAGGGGAAGAGTTGGACAAGGTTCTAGTGGAGCCATCCATAAGATGGTGACAAAAGGACAAGTACTGCTGGTAGGTGTCTTCAACCTGCCAGATATTGATTGGAGTATCTCAGCAGCAGCCTCCACTAGGAGCAGTGACATTCTGGACTGCCCGCAAGGCACATGCATCAGGCAGTTAATGCTCAAGCCCCACCCATGCCACCAACTGAGTTGTCCTCAAGTGCGTCTGTATACAGAATACAACCATTCACTGATATGTGTCCTTCTATGGATGCATACTATATACATTATGTGCTCCAGGACAACTCAGTTGGCGGCTGGCCATGTTGGTGAGAAGAAGACTGTGATAGCCACAGACTTAGTTTCAGGATGGGAGGAGCAGGGTGGGGGGTCCACTAGATGACCATGGACGGGGTTCCATACAATGTACCGGGGATTGTCTACCATTAGGGCTATGACTGAATTTTGCTACCACAGTTAGGACACCGCAACAAGGATGACAGTGACAGGGGAATCTTGATTTTAGATAGCCCCTCCCTGATACCATCTTTTCAGGTCACAAAATTGCTGCCCCCTTCCAGGGCATACCTTCCCTGGAGGAGGTTATACAGTATTTAGTTTGGGGGGGGGGCAGTTTCATGGGAAGGAGCTTTGGCACTGTAACTCCTGGGAGACATTATACCTGTGCTGTAATGCCAGGTGGCATGTTGCCTACTCCATAACTGGAATCAGCAACATAAATGTTGCACCAGCACGGTGAGCCCAGGGGTTCCAGGATGGGTGGGGGGGTGTACTAGACCACCACAGAATTGTTTTACAAGTATTTGCAGTGGCTCTTTATGGGGGGGGGTTACACTTGAGAGTGGGGGACAGTTTGTATTCTTTTGGCTAGGTGAACATGTGGGGACTGACCACTAAACCACCAGGGATTATTCAGTCTTTATATAGGACAGCGCTTGGTGAGGGAGGGGACCACTACATCACCAGGGCACAGAATTATTTAGTATAGGGCTGGGGTCAAATGTGCCCATCGTCTTTATATGCTGGTCTCCACAGTTACCGCACAACTTCCAGCATCAAAACATCAGAGGAAGCTGCCCCCACCACCACCACAGTAGGCCCTGAGCTTACTAACACTTGCTGTGGTGCAAGGAGTTTATGATCAGGGAGTGAGACATACCTGGGGCATGTGATATGTTGCTGCAATGCCATCATTTTGAGCAGCATTTTTTTTCACCCAGTTTCTCAATTACTACATCCTAACTCACTATGAATCACTTGCAGGACATCGAATGGTTACTTACAATATCCAGTTCTGCCTTTAACCCACAACGGGGGGGCACTGGTGTAGCAAAGAGACTCCTTCTGAATGCATTGTCACTACAGTGCTACCTATATTCCAGTGTGGCAGGGGCAGAAAGTCAGTTTGCAGTGCAAACAAAGGTCTTCTGATGGTAGTGTAGCTTGTAATCGCTGGCACCAGCAAGCTGACCTGGCTAAGAGTTTGTCAATTTGGCTAAAAGTTAAGGAGAAACTAGCCAAAATACCAAACTTCCATCTTGAACACTGAGGATCTTCTGTGCTATTTTCTAAAGCTATCCTGTGAAGACGGTGATAGTAAAAAGGGTGACAACAAAAAGGGTGACAGAAAACAGGGCGGCCACATAGGGCGAGTGGGGGGAAAAACAGCAATCTCCAAAATGGCAACCTGAGTTTTTTCCCCCTCCCTAAGTTGCACCCCCCCCTCGGAGTTGATTATATTTAGTAAGGGTATTGTGGGGGCAGGTCAAAGCCTCCCACAAAGAGTCACTGTGGCACTACTGTTGCCATTTCCACTTGCTCTCAGTGGCCACATTGCTTTTCCTTCACCTTTTTAGAAGTTGCCCTTTTTCCTTTGCCCATATCACATAAACCTTTTCAAAAGCCCCTCTGGGGTTGCAAAGGGAGGAAGGGAGGATACATAAAGTTAGTGCAGGCTGTGACCCTGAAAGCCTGCCTATGGTGATGGACGTACTTGGTGGGGACTGTTAGTTTAATAGGCTTGCCTACTCCCAAAGCCTGTGGTAGTTGTCTCTCACCCTTTGAGTGTTGGAATGTTGAGAGCCACTAGGGAATGAGCTGGGCTTAGTGTTGGCCTCCCAATTAAACAAGAATTAACTACTGTCAATGAGCTTCCTTTGCCAGTGGTAATACAGTGAAAGAGAAAAGTAATATGGCAGGATACATCCCAACAAAGTAGTGCTGTGTAGTGGATGGAGTATAAGTTTGGTAACCAGGAGAGTCAGGTTCAAATCTTACCATAGAAATTAACTTGCTGTGTGACAGCTGTGTCCAGTGGCTATATGAAAAAGGCATAATATGGTCCAGAAAGAGAAATCACAATCAGCTCTAGTAGTTGTAGCTCCACCATAACCATTTACCCACCTAGCATGTGTAATAACAACGATACCTCTTAATTTGTGAGTGAGCCTAGGGTAAAGGGTTAGAAGTGAAGACTGGTTATAGCTGCAAAAGAAAATTAAAAAAGGAGTCACAAAGGATCCATTGTTAGGGAGAGAAATATGACAGGATAGATAGATAGATAGAGATGGACGGTCAGACAGACAGATAGAAAGATAACACTTTTGTGATAGGTAGTCGTTGATGTGTTTCAACCTGATGAAATAAAAGGAAAAGCAGGTCTGTGTAGGGTATGTATCAGTAGTGATAGCAGAGACAGAACAGAATAGAGATACAGTAGTGGATATCAAGCAAGAGCAGAAATATGGTACAAATTACAATGGGGACATGATACAGCTTAAAGTTAAAAGTGAGAGTATTCAAAAGACAGCAAAATGGGGTAAGAAGTGAAAGGAGAAGACGGAGAAAAGAAAGTAAAGTGCAATGTTGGGGGGGGGGGCGGTTACAGGCTCCATCAGCAGTGGTGCTTTTGCTAAAATAATATTAGGTCCTGGTGGACCAGTGTGTAAAGAAGACCAGCAAAGGTGTTTTGTACAAGGCCCTCTAATTATTACTTACCCTGCCAGCTGATGTCTCCTGACAGGTCACTGTGATAATTTCAGCCCAGTTTCATTTTAAAAGTTTTGGTGAATGCAGAACCAGAGGCAGCTAAACGAAGAATCAAGCTGAGAAATTTCAAAGGATTCTTGGTAAAATCCCTGGTTTTGTGATGTAGATCGCACCATACTGGTACTGATACTGAAAACCATATGGTGTGGATATTACTATTATACTTTAATAGCATTGACAAGAATATCAATGTTTAAAAGCATAGTTAAAGATAGTTTAAGACCCACACTTCAGTCCTCCCAACTATAAAAATAAGAGCAGGAACCCACTGAAAATGAGCTGTTACATCTCATCAGGGCTTTATTTATTTATTGAAATCTTGGATACACCTGTGAGCGGATGCTCGTTGAGATGTTCCACGTCATGTACATAAACAACAATGCAAGGAATTCAGGACAATATACAGATAAAACATTGAGAGTACAGTAAACAGATAATGACAATATTTACATAAGGGTACATAAATCCAAGCTAAACTAGTAACTGCGGTGATGTGCAAAGTAAGCCTGTGTCAGAAGGAGAAGTAGGGGAAAAGGGGACGAAGAGGTGGAGTAGACAGGAAAGTGTGGAGTGAGGGGGGTAGGCTGGGATAAAGGGGTTGGAGATGGGGCTAAGTACCGTGGTTTGCCTATCCCAGGGATAGGGGCTGGGAAGTGCTAGGGTCAGTCAGTGGGTGTGAAGGATGACTCAGCGGTGGCACTTGCAGGTTCTCATATGAATAAGGTGTTGGTACAGTTTAAGTTTGAAGGGTCCAAGCATAGCAGTGCCAGAGATATCCAGTGGTAGTGTGTTTGTCCAGAGCTGTGCCCGGTATGCAAAGGGACATTGTGCCATGGATGTGTGGCATCTGGGTGTATAGAATGTTTGTGTGGGGGAGCTCCTGGTTTGCCTGGTATTTAGCAGAAGGAACAGCAGGTTCTGGACTCCAGGAGGAAGCTGGTTTAGCTTGACCTTTTTGGCAAGAAGGCAGGCTTGATATCTTATTCTGTCATTCAGCTGGAGCCAGCCAGTGCAGGTATAAAGTTCTCAGGTATGGGTTAATTTAGGTGCATTAGTGAGCAGGCAGCAGGCTTTATTTAGTGCAACAATGGTGCGCTGGAGTGCCAAGTTGGTTGCAGATCCCATTTATTACCAGTCCATAATCTATAAGGGATACAATCGAGATATTATTTGCCAGGTTCTGTGCTTCATGGGTGAGACAATGTCTATGTCGGTAGATGATGCCGATTCTGGTGTTGATGGCATTGGCAGTGTTGTTGATGTGCTGTGTGAAGGACAAGGTGGAGTCGATAGTTACTCCCAGGTAATTGAAGTGTGGGACGAGTTCCAGGGTGCTGCCATTGTCATTCTGTATGGTCAAGGGGTAGATTTTATGTTTGCTGTGGGTTGATGTGTAGAGCATGGTTTTGGTCTTTTTATAATTCAAGACCAGTTTTTGTTCTTTAAACCATTTTTCAGCTGTTGTGAAGCTACTTTGGAGGCCCTTCTTGAGGAATTCCGGGTGCTGGTTGCTGGTGAAAATACTGCATCATCTGCTTATAAGACATGTGGCATTGGCATGCAGCCAGGAGGTTGTTTAGGAAGACACTGAATACAGCAGCCCCAATATAGACCCTTGCAGCACTGCGGATCTGACAGGTCGGCTGTCAGATAGGACTTCCCCAATTCTGACTTGTTGAGAGCAGAGGCTCAGGTAGCTGTTAAACCAGTCCATGGTTTCTGTTGCAAGTCCAATTTTAGAGAGCTGTTGTAGGAGGAGGGCGTGATGACTGTATCAAATGCCTTTGATAGGTCAATGAAGGATGTCCCTACTAGGTGACCTTGGTCCAGGGCATTATTGATGAACCCGGTGAACTCTAGAAGGGCCGTGATGGTACTGTGGCCACCACGGAATCCATGTTGTTCTGGGCAGAGAAGCTTGTGTTGATTAAGCCATTCCATCATCTGGTCAGCCACTGACCGCTCCAGAGCCTTGGATAGTGGTGGGAGTATGGAAATTGGCCTATAATTGTTGTGTGCTGTTTGGTCCCCACTTTTATGAACATGGGTTACTGTGGCGGATGTCCATCTTTTTTTTTTTTAAACTTTATGTTTTATTTTGTAGTAAACATACAGTTTGTTACCAAGCACAGATAGAACTTACATCATTGTTTACATCCATAGAGGGCACAACTCCTCTTAATAAAAAACAATATAAACCAGCGAGTGCTTTACAGACACATCATCTTGAGGTAATCAATGTAGAGTAAAATACATTATTTTATTTTCTCTAGTAACTCTAAAGCAGTATAATACCCTTGCTGTAATGAAGCCCATGAGCAGCATGGAACTTATCTTATGTTAAAGCGTAATGGTATTATCCAAAGTCCTTCACCATATAATATGGTACAGGATGCCATGCAATTGCTAGAAAAGAGCACTAATGAAGTGCATACCATTTTTGATATACTGAAATGTAGATAATTAGGCGCTTAGTCGACAAACTTTTATAATCTACCAAACAGAAATAATATAGGAAAAAACAAAAGACCAATTAACATCTGGTCTCTTATTTGTTATTCTGGGGAAGTTACAGTCTCTAATATTTATCAGAGGGTACAGTCCAAAGGCAGTCTGGAAAAGGTGAAAATGGAAAAAATTTCCTGAACACTTCTTAAACCCCTAAACATAAGGCGGTGAGCTTGCAGGTTAGATTACCATCCGAATGAACAGTATACTCAGATAATATTAGCTTCAGATTTGAACAGTACCTGCTGTGGCTTCACATGTCACTCATTTTGTAAATCTATTAGAGGCTCAGGAGTCTTCATCCTCTGAGGACTGGTGTTCCGAATTGGACTGGCGTGCTGGTGGGATAGCATTCTTACGGCCCCACTTCAAGGCCTCAGCTGGGTCAGAGAATAGGTAAACCTTCCTGCGATGTGCGATCCAAAGTCACTTTGGGAAGATCATTCTGTGGGAAACTGAGGCCTCTCTCAGTATCGCCCTAACTCCATCAAATTGTTGCCGCTTCTGGAGAGTAGCATACCTGATATCCAGAAAAAGGTTAACTTGTTGACCATCCTGCTGGAGGGTCCCTATATGTCTGGCCAGTGCCAAGAAGTAATCCCTGGTCCCAGCTCAGTCAGTGACCAATATGATAGTCCTGGAGGGATCTTGCTCTTCTGATCTCCCACGTGGCGTGACTCTATAGGGCCTTTGGAACAACTGTTTTTGTCCATACCTCATCCTCTATCTGCTGAGCGAACCAGTCCTGTAGAAACAATATAAGACTGTCCCCTTCACTGCCCTCTGGCATGCCCAAAATTCTGGTGTTCGGGGCTCTGATTTGGTTTTCCAGAGTTTCTATGTGGGCTTTCCAATGCCCACTCTCTTTTATCAGGGATGACACCGGTCCCGTGGCTGCATCTGCTCTCTTAGCAGCATCTAAGCCTGTCATCTGTGTCCCCTCCATTGACATTTCCAAAGTAGTGACCCTGGTAGAGAGGTTGTCAAATTTGTCTGAAAGGATGGTCACCGAATTAATTAACTTTGATAGTTTTGCCCCAATAGTCTGGAGGGATTCCTCTGCCCCTTCCCCCATGCTCTCTTGCGGCCTACCTTGCATTGAGCAAGTCGCAGCAGCCGATGGAGGATTTTTACTTTTTGCTCCAGCTCCAGAATGCTGATCTTTTTGAGAGGGTTTCCCATTTTAAGCAGGAAACTTTCCACAACAATTCTTGATCTTCTTTGGGCAATTATCTCTATTTAAAATGTCCTTGCCAAGTGAGTTTGTTGACCCAAGCTGAGCAGAATAATCAAAAACACACCATCTTGCTCGGGCTCCACAGTGCCCCCCCCCCCGGTGGATTTCCATCTTAGCAGGAATTGGGAGTGGAAGAGGGAGAGGTTAATTATTTTTGTTAGTGGTCCAATTATTTCGTCCAGTGCCAGATGTATGAATTTAAGGTCCAGTGTGTCCCCACTATGCCTTGACTTTCCTAGGACTTTTACTACATATTTGTATGCATCAGCTTCAGAAACTATTTTGAAGCAGAAAGGCGGACAGTTGAGAGGTGGTGTAGGAGCCCTTGTAGTGACTCGGGTTAGGGGCATTGAAGAAGTCAGCCGGAAGAACATTCCTGAGGTCAGTAAAAGCCTGATTCAGTGAGCTGGCTATGAGTAAGGAGTTTACAGTAGGGACACCCTCGACAGTGAGCATAGCAGGGGTTGTTTTGGGATCCTTCCCTGTAATATCCTGTAGGTTTGCTCAGAAGGATTTGCAGCTGTTCCAATAGTTGGTGAGGGCTTCTTTGTAGTATTTACTCTTTGCCTGTCTGATCACTTTTGTACAGTCGATATGGGCTTTTTTTTATCACTGGACATTGGCTGCAGAGCCCTGCAATCGTGCTTTTAGCCAATATTGGTCTCTTAGGTTAAGAAGCCCCGGGAGATCGGGGGTAATCCATGGGTTAATGGGTCCTTTAGCTTTCCTTGTTTTGACAGGGGCATGTTTTTTGCAGACTGCATTAAATATTGATGTAAAGAGGTTGAGCGCCGTGTCCACATCTTTGGGTTCTCCAAGGTCTGACCAGTTGATGAGTTTAAGGTCAGTCTTTAGTAGAGGCAGGTGGCCCTTTAAGAGCATCCTGTTTTTTTGTGGTTCTGGTTGGGTGCTTGCAGTAGTTATTGTTCCATAGGCATTTGACAGGGGAGTGGTCACTCATGCCATCAGGGAGAACAGAAAGATCGGAGATGTGCACCGGGGGTGGTTTGTGAGGACCCAGTCCAGGAGTGCGCTGGTGCCAGTCTTATAGTTGATTCTAGTCAGAGTATTCACTAGTTGTGAGAAATGGATCGTGGAGAGGTTATCCTTTATAGCAGCAGATGCAGGTGATTGCCAGTTAATATTAAAGTCTCCTAGTACAGTGGAGCCCTCTTATAAGAACACCTTATTTGCCAAAAAAAAATGTTTCTTATAAATGGGCTGTTCTTATGGACGGGCTATCGTTATAGCAAGAAAATCCCATGCAATTTTCTATTCCTACCACAAGGTGGAGTGTTGCTGCTATAAATAAACATGCAATACAGTACTGTAATACCAATAGGAAACTTTACTGACAATATTTAAATAATTAAAAACAGTAAATTGCCTTAAAGAGCATGCAGTGCATAAAGACACAAGTTAGTTGCTAAAATAATCAGTAATCTTAAACTGTCTGCCATTTTTTAGAGTCAATTCATCTAGACAGGAGTCTAGAGCATAAAAGGATGCCAGATCAGCTGATGGTTTACTCAAAATGTACTGCTGTATCTTTGACATGCAAGATTTAATGTTAATATCTACAGGTGTTTCAGGGATGTCCACATCTGTTGAGTCCTCATCATCTGATGGCTCTTCTTTTGGTGTGAGGATGTCACGGGTTATTTCCTCCTCGGTGATTGAGCCTGTCGTTTCGACCTCATCGTCACACTGAACATAATTGTCAAACTCCTCCTGAGTGAGCCCCAGTGCATCCACTGTCTCTTCTCCACCAGTTCTTGCTCTGCAGGTGCCACAGCAGTACACACAGTAAACCCTGCTTTTATAAAACAATTCCTGACTGCTTCTGGTCTCACTTTCTTCCAGGCTGCATCGATCATCTGTATGCAGTCGAGGATGTTAATTTCATGAGCCAGATCACTCGCCCTAGTAGTTGTGCCTCACTTAGCAGAATAGGGCCACTGATAGGTGCATCTACTGTGCGACAGGCACTGAACCACTGAAGCAAAGCGTTTTCAGCAAGCTCATCCTTGCCAGTTCTTTTTCGTTTACTATCTTTGTTCAGCCCTCACTCGAAGTCAGCAATCAGCTGGTCCTTATGCTGATGATTTTTGAAATTGTGCAAACATTCACACCGAAATCCTTTGCTGTGTCACTCCATTTTGATGAAGGGCTGCTGAGGCATTCAGTTATAGATAGCTTCTGTGATAAGGTAAGTGCCGTTCTCTGCTTTCCTTTCAGAGGGGTGTTAGCCTGTTTAGCCATGTCTTTTCACCGTTACTGCAACAGGATGAATGGGATCAGGAAACAATAGAAAGGCAGCAGATTTAACAGGTAAATTAATGCAGGAATGCTCTGAGTGCTGCAGCTAATCATTTCCCATTCACACCTAGCCGCATACCAGGGAATGTGTTAACCGTGTTAAACTCCTGAGCTGAGAGATGTGAATCAAGTCAGTGACACAGTTTGTTTTAGTCACTGACAGCTATCAGATCAGGCAAAGATGCTGAAGATACATATTCATTTAACCAGGCTGAATGTTACTATAAGTGAGCTTTCACTGCATAGGAATACATGGGGGAAATCGGGACATCAGAGCAATGTTCTTATTACCGGGATGTTCCATTAACCGATGTTCTTATAAGTGGGCTCCACTGTAGTACTATTTCAGAGTTTAGGCTCAGTGTGCTAATACAGTCCTGTAGGTTGTTGGTGCCTGCCTGGGACCATTTGGGTGGAATATAAAATGAGAGCGTGGTTAGCACTCTGTTGTGGGCCCCTAGCAGCAGTTAGATGGCCAGGGCTTGTAAGTTGTCACTGCCACACGGTGGGGGTATTATGTGTCCCTGGAGGTGGTCTTTGGTGTAGATGATGCAGCCCCCATCTCTTTTAGATTGTCGGTCCTGTCTGTAAAGGGTGTAGCCAGGCAGGGTGATGGCTGTGTCAGGTACCTTCAGGGATAGTCAGGTTTCCATTAAGTATAGCACATCAGGGTTATGCTGAGTGACCCAGGCCTTCAAGCAGTCTAGTTTGGGGAGCAGGCTGCAGGTGTTTAGTCAGGCAAGCATAAGCCCAGGGGTTTTCCGCAAAGGAGCATTAAGGTTTGGAGTAGGACCAGAGTGGGGATGCACATTTCCAGACATTAGTAGTAGGAGTAGTATAAGTAGATGGAGGACAGGTTCCTGTATTATTTTTTTATAGATGAGCCGCAGCTTTTTGCTGGTCGCTCTGACTTTTGTGTGCTCTATGTGGTTTATGAGACCATTGAGTAGTGGCACCATAGACAAGTCATATGCTGCAAGCTCATTTCCAGAGTTAAGAAAAAGTCAAATCCAGATGAAATGGTGAACTGCTAGGGTCCAGTGTTACAGAGTGTGTTAAATGCCTGAGATGATGAACCATGGCCTGGGAATTTGCAGGATGCGAAAACCTTGGTTGTATGTTCCCTTTGTTCTTCAAAATGGTTGTTGCACAGATAGCCCTTAGAGACAAGTACATTTAAAATTTATTTCAATTGAAAATTCTGATACCTGGTGGTAAGTCAAAAGTGAGAAGAAATTATGAACTGCTGAGTTCCAGAGTCACAGAATGTGTTAATTCCTGAAGATGCGAATTGTGCCTGCGCATATGCAGGATGCAAAATCCTTTTGTCCTTATGCTTCCTTTTTTCTTCAAAGAGGTTGTTTAAGAGCCCACATACAGTTCCTTCAGGAGCAGGTCAGACAAAAATGTGGATTCAGAGCAGGATCCAGAATCACTGAGATTGTCAGACTTAGTTGTTTGACTTATTTTTGCTTGGGATGGATTTCAAAAAGTTGGGTTTAAAATGAAAATGCAGATACTTGGTGGTGATGTTTTGCAGAAATCCAGTCCACAGGTTTTGTAAGCAAGAATAGCATGGTTACTCCATGCAGAAAGCCATGTAAATCCACAAAAACTAACCTACAGACATGGATAAACACAAACAGCCACCCACACAGACCCAGAAGGTGGAGTCCATGTGCTGTTCTGGGTAAACTGATTGCAAATAAACACACACACATGCACACCTACCTCTCCTAATTGCCCAGTCCATTCTCCCAATTGGTACAGCCATCTGCATTTGTTCAGCACATTCTGTAAATACAGGAGACCTTTGCCCCAAAGGTCCTCCATTGGCCCAGAAAAACAAAACACTCCCTCTTGCACCCAGTCCTTAGGTTACCGAATTTGTTAATGGTTCACATAGTACTGCAATCTAATGCTGCATTTTTTTTCCACTACAGACTTCCATCAGGATTAGCATGATTGAACTGACTCCTCAGCTTAGATTGAGTAGATAAGTAATTAAATTTGAAAAAAGTCCCCAAGAAACAAAAATTAGCCTTATTGCTTCAAAAGACTACATGCACATTTTTAAAATCAGTTAATTGCTTTCATATTATATGCAAGCACCCCAAAACGGGCTGATCTTTGGTGGGGCTCCATGCTCCCTGTCTTCTTCCCTGTGCGCTAGCTTCCTGGGAGGTTCTGGGTGGGAGTGGCGCCTGGCGACCCCGTTGTTCTTGACAATGTGGCAGTTTTCACCCAGTGTCTCGGCTGAATTGGGGTCAGGCCGATACATCGGAATGACTGTCTGTGCCGCAGAGTGCGGTGTTGTGTGGTCCCGGGTCCGGTGGGGTCCTGGACTGGGCTCGGGGCCACGCGGGAGTAAATAATTCATTTATTTTTAAAACATGGAGGTCTCGCGTGCAATGTACATGTGCAGGTACCATTGATAGACAGGATTTAAAGGAGCAGTAGCTCCTGAGTGAGGATGGTAATTTTCAGTGCCAGCTGGCACCATGGGGCACCAGTATAGGGAAAATGAAGTGGGACTACAAGTCCCAGAGGGCTGCAGGTTTAATGCCAGGGTACATGGTCCCTGACTGGACCAAGAGTTTTTGCACCAAACCATGAAGCCCTTAATAGCCAGAGCTTAAGGGGACAAAAGGTAGAATCGGGCAGGAGAGAGTGAGAGGAGGAGGTTGATGCGGGGTGCTCACCTGCTCGACTTGCGGCCTGGTTGCCATGTGGAAGGTACTGCAGCTAAGTGGAGTTAGGAAGCCTGGCCACCAGACGAGTGGGGAAGCCTGGGGTTCTCAGCTAGAGAATCTGCAGTTGGAGTGCAAGAGAATTGCTTATAGGAAAAGGAGCTGCGGGTAGTGGGGAGTCTGGGGATTCTTGGTCAGAGAATCCAGATGACGAAAGAATAAAGAATCGATGCCTACAAGGAAGCCATGAGGGATCGGGTCATGTGTGGGGTCTGTCAAGGGGCATCCTCCAAGCAGATTATGCCCCGGAGCCACAGTAGGCAAATTCTGGCTTCGGGCCAGCTCTACAGCAGGAGTGTGTAGGTGACTGCTGAGAGTCTGGTAGTTGTTGGCCCTAGCTAAACCCACTCCATGTAGTAGGATTTGTGAGGAGCCCAACCAAGGATCCACAGCCTGTTGTTTCTTCTGATGGGGACTGTCAGTATGGCTTCAAGTGGGCCATTGCTTTTGACTGCAAGCTGCCCAGTGATCCTGGAGCAGCTGCCAGGGACAAAATGGATGGGCTGCTGTATGTTTCTGAAAGGGGACTCCTGGGTCCCAACTGCTGCCAAATGTCTGCCCTGCATCTGATAATGTGGACCCTGGTCCTTGTTTTGCTGCTTTAATGAATTGACTATCTTTTGTGAAATTGATTGAGCATTAAATGGAATCCCCTGGTCCTACAACATTTGTGTCTGCCTCATGTGTTCTAAACAGACTGCTTTACCACTGCTGAAAAGTTGCCTCCACAGCCTTGCCTCCAGTGTGTTCCAGCCCAGTGCCGAGAGGGTCCGCTGCCCCAGATGGAGTCCATCCATCACTATCTTTACCTGGGGGCATTCAGGTACTGTTTTTGCATTGTCATATTTCAGGACTGTGTTTTTGTTGGCTGTACAGCACTCCCCCTTCCCCATGAGCCTTACCATCTAGACAGGGGAAGTGTGGCTGCTTACATATTGTATATGTGTGCTCTGAGGAGCCAGTTGCCTGATACCTTTTTCTTCCTAGATTGAAAGCCAGACCCACGTATGTGCCCAACATATGATTAAACTGAGTGTATGCCAGCTGTGGCTCTGGGCTGCTAATGCCAAATATCTGCAGCTCCATCCACCATACACTGGTGGTGCAGAACCCTGTCCTGGGACAGAGGTGGTCGGCCATGATCTGGCAGGGTGTATGGAATGTCTGGACACAATAATCCTCCAGGACTGCCATATCACCATCAGAATGCTGGGATAATTCAAACATATGACAAACAGTGCTGGTACTTCCTCAGCCCCATGTAGATGCTCTTAGAGCTGGGGCTGGCAGCAGGGGACTGGGCCCCTAGGACCAACGTTGTTCATATGTGGAAGGGCCACATAGCCAATAATGCAGCCCTAAGGGCTGTCTAGTGCCTGCCCCCTCCTTGATAGTGGATACTGTCTTAGTTTTTTTTTTCAACAAATGGAGCTAAAACATTAAAAAAATAACTAAAAAAGTGCCTTAACTGAGTTATGCGGAGCATCTTCCCATGCTTTTCCAACTGAGAAATTCCAAAATATATGCACTCCATGTACTTATTTTGGGGGGAGGGGAGTGGTAAGAATTGGGCTGCTGGCTCCATGGGGTCCCAATACAATCCCTTCCCAAAACACTAGATTTAAAGTATCCAGAGTCTTTTTTTCTTAGGTAGGGCTGCTCTTTATTTTTTAAAAGCAAGATTAGTTTTCTTTAAGGTGGCTTCAGCAGTAGGGTGCAGGAGAGAGGGATTTTATATTGGGATTGTGTGGCTTCAGCAGTTGGGTGCAGGAGGAAGGGATTTTATATTGGGATTGTGTGGGCTCAGCAGATGGGTGGAAGACTGATGGATATTGGGATTGGGGCTTAGCATCTTGGGGAGGGAGAGTAAGATGACAGCCTGCTGTCTTCCATAGAATGTTGCAGTGCTATGAACCTGGGGGAAGAGAAAGCAAGATGGCAGTGGCAAACATTTGACAGTGGTACTTTTCAACACTTTTGTTTGAAAATATGTATTTTTTTATTACAAATTGATCTTAACAATGGTAACATGCATTTTATGTTACAGATGATCTTGAAGAGGAAATGAATCCACATGTGGGTCTTTAGGGAATCGTACTGGGCCTGGAGTTACAGCTTGATGCAGATCAGCAGCATGGAAAACCTGGTACTGTTTAAACAAGCATTTGTCAATGCCGAATGTTTGCTTGCTGGTTTCATAGCAGGACACTGTGAGCACAATGAGAGACAAGCTTCTCCAACACTGGATACTGTGTGTGTGTGTGTGGTGGGGGAGGAGGGACAGAAACATTTGACATGTGGCATAGTGTCTGCCATTCACTTTGCTCCTGTGTACTCTGGTTTCACCTTCTGGGGCAGGATAGTGTATGGGATGTCCCTTCTGTGTGATTTATGGCCCTTCACCTGCCTCACAGTTTCTAATACTACTGCTAGGCATTGCAGGGAGGTGGGAATTTGGAGGAGCCGGGGTGATCTTGGGCAGTGGGGAGCCCTGTTCACAGTGGAAAGTGGTAAGATAGGGATTGTCAGGTCTAGAAGGCATCCTGGTTTACAACACGGGCACAAGGGAGAGGCCAGACATGTTTGGTGCCTGTCCCCAGGTAGTCCACCACACCGAGTGGTCAGGTAACCCGAGGGGCTGTCTTACCCACCAATACCCTGAGGGCAATGCTATACAATGCCAGGTCGATCAGGAACAAGACTGCAATTATTGAGCACTTGATTTCCTCGGTTGACCTGGCTTGCATCATGGAGGCCTGGGTTGGGGACGATGCCTGCCCACTTTTTGAGGCTGCCATCCCACCAGGGTATACTGTGGTGCACTGCCTCAGAGAGGAACCTAAGGGTGGTGGAGTAGCCATCTGTTTTAGAGCCAGCTTGGACTTCACCGTGCACCCAGTGGGAACCCCAAGTTTCTTTGAATGTGTGGCCGTTCGTGGGGGTCCAGGCACATGCTGCAGGATTCTCATTATTTACCACTCTGCCGGGGCGGTGGGAAATTTCCTGCAGGAGGTTGCCGAATTTGTCATTGGCGAAACATTGGAAGCCCCCAGATGTATTGTTCTGGGGAATATCAATGTTTGGGCTGATGACAAATCTTCTCAGCTTGGTCATAACCTCCTCCAGACTATGTCATCACTGGGCCTGTCGCAAGTTGTTTCGGCTGCAACTCACCAGGGTGGCCACATGTTGGACTTGGTGTTCTCACAGGGGCTTGAGATAAATATTCTCAGGATTGATTGGGTGATATGGTCCGATCACTGCACAGTGCAGTTTATGTTTGAGGCTCCTACCAAATGCCCTTCCCCTACAGAGATGATGAGCTGTCGCCCTTTGCGGGGATTGGCCCGTGAGGGTTTTTTGGTGGCAGCTGATCTATCTAGAGTGGGTGATGCATGCGTTGGAGGTGTTGGTGCTGGGGTGGGCACTTATAATAAGGTGCTATCCGACACCATTGACTCCCTCGCACCTGTCCATGTATGACCCAAATCTTCTTTCCTGAGGTCCCCATGGTATGATGGGGTTCTCAGGGAGATGAAGAGAAAGGGCTGGACGTTAAAGAGCAGCTGGAGAAAGTCTGGCTTGCAGGGGGACAAACTGGCCCTGCATATGTACTATAATGCATACCAGAGGGCAATCAACCATAAGAAAGCAGTGTTCCTGTCCAGGGAGATTGCTGCCAGGAAGAATTGACCAGCTATTCTTTTCCGGACTGTGGACAGGCTACTTCATCCTGCCTGTCTTCAGTCAAAGAAGTTTTTTTTCTGATGCTGAATGCAAAGAGTTTGCTCGATTCTTCTCGGACAGAGTGTCCAGTATCTGGCAGGGGGTTTCTCCAGTCAGCAATGTCATAGCTGGCAGTGGTCATCTGAAATGTTCTGAGATCACTCCACCTGGCTGGGGGGAGTTTAGACCAGTGGAGGTAAGTGAGGTTCATTGGGGTGACGACCAATCTGAAGCACAGCTTTTGTGAACTGGATCTGGTGCCGGCATGTTTTTTGATGAGATGCATCAACACTGTTGGCCCGATGTTTGCTTTGATTGTCTAGTGTTCCTTATCTGAGGGGGTTTTCCCTGATGCCTTAAAGGAGGCATTGGTGAGACCACTCTTAAAGAAACCATCTTTGGACCCGGAGGTCATGGCAAATTACTGACCTATCTCTAATCTCCCCTTTTTAGCGAAGGTAGTAGTGAAGGTAGTGGTGCTTCAGTTGGAGGAGCACCTCATGACCCACGAGTTATATGAACCTTTCCAGTTGGGATTTTGGGTATGGCATAGCACAGAAACTGTGCTTGTTCAGGTGCTGAATGGTGTCCTCAGGGCGAGAGATCGAGGAGATAAGACAATTCTTGTTCTCCTGGACTGCTCTTCAACATTTGACACTGTGGACCATTGTGTGTTGCTTGACCACCTTAGGGATCTCTGTGGACTCACTGGCACCATCATCTGCTGGTTTGAGTCCTTTTTAACCAATAAGCGGCAATGGGTTGTGATGGGGAATTTTTCCTCCACCCCTAGCCTCATATCTTGCGGAGTCCCTTAGGGATTGGTATTATCCCCAATGCTATTTGCAGTGTACATGCTACCCTTGGGAGGGCTCATTAGGAAGTACGGCTTGGGTTTTCATTGCTATGCTGATTATACCTAGCTATATCTTTCCTTTTCCCCAGGAACATCCAACACGGTAGATGTGCTAAACAACTGCCTTACTGAGATTAACGACTGGATGGCCTCCAGCTGGTTGCGACTAAACCCCAATAAGATGGAGGTATTGGTGGTGGAATTGAACAGAGTGCATGATAGGATGGCCTCTGAATCAGAGACTGGACTTGTTCTGGGATCTGTTTCATTGAAGACCTCCTCTAGGGTACGAAATCTTGGTGTCATTCTGGATAGGAGTTTGACTATGGAGGCACAGATATCCTCTATGGTTAGCTCCTGTTTTTTCCATCTTAGAAATGTTGCCAGGATAAAGCCCCTTGTTCCGCCTCCGGACCTCCCCACTTTGATGCATGCCTTAGTTACATCAAGGCTTGACTACTGTAATGCGCTCTACCTTGGGATCTTGGGGGGATCTCTCCAGAGACTGCAGCTAGTGCAGAATGCGGCTGCCTGGTTATTAACTGGGCAGCCAAAATTCTGCCATATTACACCAGTGCTGCGTGGGCTGCACTGGCTACTGGTCAGGTGGAGGATCCTCTTTTAGGTGGGTCTTCTCACCTATAAGGCCCTACATGGTCAGGGCCCTGGTTATCTCTCTGACCTTCTTGTACTTGCTCTCTCTGTCCACCCCCTCCGTTCCTCTTGTGGAGACCCCCTTGCGATTCCAAGGACAAGGTTGAAATATGCTGGCGACAGGGCTTTTAGTGTCACCGCTCCCGTCCTTTGGAATTCGCTGCCCTTCTGGGTTAAGGGGGGCCGTATTTTAGCGGTATTCAAGACCCATCTTAAGGCCCTCCTATTTGCTCAGGCATTTCTGGATTGAATGGTTAATTTATTGATTTAATTAGATTATTAATTTTATATCTTGTATTATTCTTCGGGCTGTTAATTATTTTGTTTGTAAATGACTTTATTTCTGAAGATGTGTTTACTGTTTGTACAGTGCCCAGAGCCTCTGGGATTGGGAATTTTTTTAAATAAACTTTGCCTTGCCTTGCTTTGTGTTGCCTTGCTCAGGCCACGGAGGTGCTCGGCGCGGGTGAGTGGGTGGGTAGAGGCAAACCTAAGGTGAAAATTACGAGATCCGTGGGGTAGGTGGCTGCGACATCTCTCTCTCTCTCTCTCGCTCACTTTGCAGGGAACAGGTGACAGTATGGGAAAAAGTAGGAGATCTGCGGGGCGGCTGGGTGCAACATCATGTAGTGGTTGAGGACATTCACTTATAACTTATAATATGGATTGCTGAAAACATGCAGTAACATTCACAGTACCGCACACTTTTTTCTTGTCACACTTAGCAGAGAAATTAAATGGCTGCCACTGACTGTTGCTCTGGCTGGCCCATAAACAAGTGTGGGCTGAGAGCAGGGATCATGCCGTCGGACTACTCACATCAACTGTGCTGATAGTGTGGATTAATGCATGGCCACGCATACCGAGTGGAGCAATGGGATTCCACATTTTCAGACACCCATATTATAAGTAAGCAATAACCCATAACAAGCTGTGCAGTTATTGGGGATTAACGCACACCCATGTGTGGGTTAGGCATGAGGCTGCAGGCCGAGTATCCTCATAGCACCCAGGTGTGAGTTAATCCCCAATAACGGCACACCCTGATGTGGGTTACTACACTTATAACATGGGTCAAAGTGAGATAATTCTACAGTTTGTAAATGAGACAAAACATATAACAATTTGATGACAACATTGGAACTTTATTATGTGTCCTGCCGGCAGCAGATCTGAGGAACAAGAAGTAGGGCAACAAAACATGTAGCACAATGCTCACTGTCAGAACTAGAACAGTGGAAGGGCAAGGACACAGAACTCAAAAAAAAAAAAAAAGGCTAGAATAGCAACGCCTCCTTCTGAGGCACATGAAGCATGCCACCATCTTTTGGAGGGCAAAAACGAGCTGCCCCCGGGGGTTGCCACTGGATTGCATGCAGTTTCGGCTTAGCGTTTGTAAAGCGGTTTTGCCCCAAAATTGGATGCAGCCCATTTCTAAGCTCCCTTGGCCCCACTTGAAATGCAAATCTGGGCTAGGGAGCATTTGTACCACTGCAGCAGCAGTTCTGTGCTGCTGAAAATTACAAGTAAAATCTGGTCCCCTGTCCTGTCCAGCTGTCCCAAGCTAGGGATAAGAGGCTGGGGAGTACACTGGTAGACTGTTATACAGTGCTTCAGCATTTTGGGGGTGGGGGCATCCAGCTGCATTTGAGTGAGACCATACCTCTACAGTGTTTTACCTTTCACTGGGCCCATGGTCATAAGAAGGTGCTGTGACCTAGGGCATAAAGCAGAAATGAAAAGTTGCTGGGGGGGAGGTCTGGACCGGATGACCAGCTCCAGGAAAGGTCAAGGGGGGAGGGGAGCTATTCTGTTGCTGGGATTGTAGTGGAGCATCCAACTGCAGAGAGAGTGGGGGCTGAGTGGTCTGGAGAGGGTGCTCAGCTTGGGGAAAGCTAGTCATGGTGCTGGAAATATGGTCAAGCTACAGGGAGATTTGTTGGAGAAATTGAGTTTTTAATGGGCCAGCTCCAAGGAGGGTGATCATCTGGCGTGAGAGGCTGATCTGTGGTCAGGAAAAGTGAGTGCTAAAATCATAGCCCTGTACAAAATAATTCATAAGAGAGGGATATTTGAAAGTAAATCAATATGTACAACAGCTGAACAGCCATGTTCGTGACTATCAGCAGAGAACTCTTAAGTCTGGCAAATAATCGGGGCAGTTGACTGAAAGCAGACCAGCCCTGTGTTAATTGAGAGATTTGGTTCTCTATGTTGCTGTCGAGGGGGAGGGTCATGTCAGCAAGCTCTAGGCATCACTGCAGCAACAGTTCTCTGTTACTGTATATCTTCCACTCCCTGGCCTCTCCTGAACATGGGGGTGGGGGAGGGAGTGTCAGCTGCAGGTGGTTGCTGGTCTGTGAAAGAAGGGTTCTTGCTGTGCCAGTCTGCCTGGGGAGTCAGCTGCCAGGAGGAATGTGGGATGGGGCTTTCTGCTCTGTGAGGAGAACACATGCTAGTATGTTGGGAGGGTTCTGCTGAAGGGGTGGTTGTTCTTTGGGAAGTGGGGTTCCAGATAGGGGATGGGGGCTTGGGGGTGTCAGCTGCAGGGGGGGGGGTTGGTCTGTGGGGAAGGGGAGGTCCATTTGTGGGATGGTGACCAGTCTTTCAAACAAGGGGTTTCAGCTGTGTGTGGGAGGCCAACTGCCAGTCTGTTCTGGTGTGGTAGAAGGAAGGAAGAGTGTGGTATGGGGCTTCTTGCTGTGAGGGGGACACGCAGCTAGTATGTTTGGGGGGTGATTAGTCTGTGGGAAGGGTGGCTCCAACTGTGGGGTGGTGGCTCCACTGTCGCTGGCTCATTGTACTACCAGCAATGCATGTAGCGCTGCGCGGTCAACAGTGAACAGTGTCTTTCTTAATGCAGTTGGCAGCACTCATGGCACAGCACAGTGCTAGCAATACCCATGGCACAGCAGTGTGTCAGCATCACATGTGGCAGTGCTTTAACTGTAGCGGGGGGGCTCAGGAATCTGTTGCCAGGGCTAGGGGGCTCTGGAGCCAGCATTCAAAGGTTAACACCTTTGCGCTGCTCAGTTGGTAGTGCTTCTGCCACTGGGCCAAAAGGTTGTGGATACTGGTCCCACAGCTGGGTATGGGCTCATACCATAAATGCTGGCACTCTAGTGCAGTACCTCTGCTATCATGCCACTGCACCATTTGTACAGCTGTCAGCAGAATTTTGATAAACATGTTTTTTAATGGGGGGTTGCATGATACCATTGAGACCTCACAATGATAGCATTACATTACTTCTGGTGGGGGGGGGGGGTGTGCTTGGATTATGCAGTCGTTTGGATGAAACGTTAAACCGAAGTACCCTCTATCCATCTCTGCTGCTGTCTGGTGAGTCTCCAGGTGGAAGTAAAAGAGCACAGTGCCCTTTCTGTTTTTTAAACTTATTTTTTTTTTGCCCCTCTCCCATCATGGCTGCCCCACTCTTCGGGGTCCCAACGCACCCAGGCCGGCTCCCATGGGTGCCCCACTCCCCCTTTTGAATCATGAGCCACCAGTTTACCCCCTGGTTTTGGGGTGGAGGAGTACCCTGTCTCCCCCATGCCTCAAGAGGGGAGCATGCACCTGGAGCTGCTGCCCAGGGGCCTGTCTACCGGTTCGACCATGGGGCTTTTTTCCTTGTTCTCCCTGCTCTCTTGCAGACATCAGCACACACATGGAGGACCAAGGAGTTGGAGGCACGCAGAGATGTACCTCCATTCTGGTCCTTGGCCAGCATCTGCCTCTCCCTTGATTTCAGTCTCTTCTGTTGCACTGGCACCACCCATGGTCTTCCAGGTGGTGGCGGTATTGCAGGCGAAGAGAGCTGTCCACCCCTCTCGGAGAAGGAGAGCGGCCCATCAGGTACTCAATCCTTCTCCCTCAGCCGGCCCTCCAATGACTCAGGCTCGTTACCAAACCCAGGTGTATGGCGTAGCAAATGGTAGTGCTACCGCTGCACTGGCAGGCCAGCTAGCACAGTGCCCTTTTCGCAGGAGTAGGGAATTTTGCACCAGTGTCCTGACCAGAATTCCCCTTCCCATAAAATGGGCTCAGACAATTGTCAGTGGCTGTGTTTTGTTATTGATATGCAAAATGGCTGCAGCTACATGTTTACAGTTACTTTACTACCAGTTTCTCAGTGTTTGTATAGCAATTATTAATGTTATTTTGAAATACAGTGCGTATAACTATTTGCACTAAATCTGCTATGTTTTTTTTTGCGCATCTGAAAAATACCTTAAAAGGGGTTTACACGTGTATGGACAACACAAACTGCCTTGAATTGATGTTCAGTATCTGAAGAAAATATGTCTGTGTGCAATATATGACACTGATTGATTTAAACTGTACAAAAGATCATGAAAATCAGAAGTATGAAGCAAGCCCATTGGCACAGTGCACTACCTCTCATGATGCCAGTGTCCTGGGTTTCAAGCCAAAGCCAAAGGTAAGTCCTGGGGATAGCGGGTGATGGGGCTGGGGGGGGGGCTGTTGGCAGAGTGCATGCCAGCCAGTGTGCAGGAAGAAAAGGAAAGTAAAAACAAAACAAACAGATGAAACAGAATGTTGGGTGATATGCCGTGGTGGGGGCCTCAGTGAGGTCAGTGATGGGTGGTGGACTCAGGCAGTGGAACTGCAACACCTCAGTGGGGGCACAGAGCATTGTATTGTAGGTGCACAGGGGCTCAGGAAGAAAGTGATATCAAGGGGGGAGGTGGATGTCCGGGGGCCCAAGGAGGAAGGGGATATCCAGGGGCCAGGGAGTGAAATGTCTTGGGGGCCCAGGAATGAGGGGTTTCTGGGGAGGAAGGGACATCCAGTGGGCTGGGAAGGGAGGGAGGAAGGTATCTGGTAAGCTGGGGCAGGAAGTGTAGGGGGGCATGGGAGGGAGGGATGTCATGTGGGCTGGGGAAAGAGGTGTCTGGTGGACCAGGGATGAGTGTTGTCCAGAGGGCCAGGAGGGGAGTCAAGAGAGGTAGGGGTCTGAGGGGCAATGGATGGAGCCAGAGCAGAGCTGGTGGGAGACTGTGGAGAGAACAAGGGTGTTGGAGGGGACTGTGACATGAGCAAGGATCTTGGGGGACTGTGTGGTGAGGGGGCATGGATGAAGGAGGTGGTGAGTAGAAGTTAGTGTTGGGTCATGGAGGGAGGAGGTAATGTCACAGCTGGAAACCCTCATTCCACAGACCAGGCATCTTCCCATAGCTGAACCCCACTTTCTGAAAGACCAGCAACCCCCTGCAGCTGACTCCCCAGCACCCCCCATGCTCCATCCCCAGCTGATTGCTAGGTCACCATAACCTGCATTGTTTAATGTGCAATTTGGTCCTCAGTTTCTAGACAATGACATTTAGCAATAAACTTAATTTGGTTGTTGAGGCATATGCTTTGGAGTACTGTCATATAGGTCTTAATAAAGCAATAAGGCTGGACTGCTGTGGGTGGAGTGAGCAGCTAGCCTGTAGGTGAGAAAGGTTGTTGGGAGACGGGAAGATTCAGGAAGGATGACTAACAAAAGGACCATGCTAGTTAGTTGTCTGTGTATTGCTGTCAGTGCATTGGCGCTGCAGGTACTGCTGTTATTGCACTGTACTACCCTCACTGTGAAACATCTACTGCTCCCACTGTAACACATGAACTGCCTTCATTGCATTGTGCCACGTGTACCCCTGTCATTGCAGTGTGTCGCATGTTCTGCAGTCATTGAATTGTGCCACGTCGAATCTCGTTACTGTGTAGCATGCATTGCTATCACTGTCAGCTGCTTCGTTGCTACCTGCCAGGGGGTGGGATGTTGGGAGTACAACAGTTAGTTCCACTAAGGAAAATAATGTTTCAAAAATTCCCTGGTGTGGGGTTCTGCTGCAGTGGAGGTTGTGGCAGCTGGTAGTGGTGTGTGGGCTATGCTGGGGACATGCTGGCAAGTGGGGACTGGTGCAAGGCTGCTATCATGGGGAACTGGCTACATCAGTATCTATACTACAGAGAGTTACTGTTGCCCAATCTGCAGAGGACTTCTAAAGTAGCCAGAGTGCCCAAAATAAGTATATTTTTCACCCAAACACTGTTCCCTTGGGCTCCTGTTGTGACCAGTTGGGCCCCAAGATTGATGTTCATTAAATGAGTATTCGTTCAGCATATCACAGGGATAGAATTGCAGTGTCTTAAATATGCTGAAAAAAACTGATTGGCAGTTTGACACGTGAAAGTGCTAGTTAGTTTTGAAAATGCATATCACTTGGCACAGACTGATTAGCAACATTTTTAAAAATGATATAGTTTTATTGATGCAGTATTGTGTACTGTGTCTAGGACACACTCAGAAATGGTTAACAGTCTTCTTCAGAGCATTTCTGAAAATGGTTAGCAATATCCCCTGTTTTGCTTAGTGTTTTTTTCCCACAAAACTCTTTTTATTCTCCATCATCCTGAGGCATATCTCAGAGGTGCCTTCTCAGCTCATCTCCCTGCTACTCCCCACCAAGACCCCCACTGGTGATCCCCTCACACAGAGGCTTTCCAGCCCCCTGGATCACTCCCACGGGGAGGGCCTGCCACTCCTACCTTGGTGGCGTCTTTCTTTGATTAGAGGGTCTATCTTCCGTGGGTGGCACCTGGGGATCACCCTGGTGTGGCAGTCCGGTGTTGGGGATGTGCAGGAATGGCTCCTGAAGCCCTCATTACCTCCTCAGATCTCAGGGGGTTTTCTGGTGTAGTTTCCCAGCCCCTCTCCCTCCCTTGAGCTCGGATCTGCAATGACATCCTCTGATGTCTGTTGATGCTCTGTCCCACTACTTTAACCCTTAAGCTGTGCAGATACCTCTGGCTTTCACCAGGGGTCACTGCTGTGCCAGGCATCCCCTGGATCCCTCCCTTGAAATAGGAAAGCAGTCATCAAATGCTAGATCCTTTCTCTCCCCCGCTGACCTCCAACGGCCAGGGCTTGTTCCCGAACCCGGGTCATTGGCATGGCACGAGGTGTGGCGTCCAGCACCTCAACCCTCAGCATTGGGCCGGCTTGCTTAGTGTTTTGCTATGCTTTACCAGATATGTAACACCCTTGAATTGGTATGCTGCAAACTGTTAGGGGACTGTTAACAAAAGAATCATATATTGTACCTGAAGTTGCGGTTCACAGTGATGGCAGTGCACATGGTACAGCACCATGTCAGAAGTGCATATGGTACAGTACTGTGTCGGTAATGCATGTGATGCAGTGTTGGCCTGGCATAGCACACTGTCAGCATTTTTCCTGGTACACCTCTGTGTTGACATTACATGTAGCACAGCAGTGTCAGGACTGCAGTTGACACAGTTCAGTGTTGGGACTGCATGTAGTACAGTACAGTACAGTACAGTGTCAGCAGGGCACATGGCACAGTGCAGTGTCAGCAATGCAGGTGCAATGGCACGGTGCCAGCATCATGCATGGCACAACAGTGTCGACTTGCACCAGTCATGTGCAATGCTGAAACTGATGTCACAGAGCTGTTCCACATGCACTACAGACACTGCACTATGCCATGTGCACTGCTGACACCACACTGTGCCTTGTGCTAGCTGACATTGTGCTGTGCGTGATACTGACACAGCATCACTCCACCTGCACTGATGACACTGCACTGTGCCACATGCAATCCAACACTGCACTGTGCCATTTGCAGTCCCAACACTGCTGTGCCACATGCGGTATCAATACTGCGCTGTACCACATGTGATGTTGACTGTGCTGTGCCATGCCAACACTGCACCACATGCAATGCCGACACTATACTGTGGCACGTGCACTGCCAGCATGACGCAATGCCATGTGCATTGCCATAACTGTGCTGTGTCATGTCCAATCCCAACACTACACTGCAAGACTGCAGCACCACATGAGATGCTGACACTGCACTGTGCCACGTGCAATGCTAACAGTGTGCTGTGACACACAAATGCTGCTTCCTGTGAAATGCACCACTATATTTTGCATGTGCACTGCTGAGATTTTGCTGTGCCACATGCACTTCCAACAACAAATGCCATGTACAGTACTGACACTGCACTATGCCATGTGCATTGCCAACAAAGCACTAAGCCACATGCACTGCTGAGACTGCGCAGTGCCACGTGTAGTGCCAACACTGCATTGTGTCACGTGCAATGCACTGATGTCTCTCCTTCCAGCACTGCACTGAATCACATGTACTGACAACACTGACTGCACTATGCCATGTGCACTCCCTACACTGCACTGTGTCATGTGTAAGGCCAACACTACTGTGCCAATTTTAATACCAACAGTGCAATGTGTGCCACACATACACTAAGAGGCAGCGGTGGCAAGCTAGATGCCAAGGCTGGGTGAGGGGACTCTGGATTCTAACAACCAGTTAGGAGGGGGATTTGGAATCCAGCTACAATTGCTGGGAGAAAGGGACTTAATGGAGCCTGCCACTGCTGGGAGAAGGAACGCTATGGAGACTGCCACCATGGTGGCGGGGGATCAGAGAGCATGCTGCCAAGGTAGTGTGGGCCTCAGGAGACTGCAGTCAGTGTGAGGGGAGGGGCTCAGTATCTAGAAGTCAGTGATAGTGGTGAACTCATGAGGTAAACTTGCAGCAACTCTGAGTGGGGACATAAAATGCTGTATGACGGGTGTCCAGTGGGCAATAGAGAGGAGGTGCCCAGGGGGCTCAAGGAATATGGCTGGTGTCCAAGGCATGCAGGAAGGAAGAGAGTGCCAAGAGGCTAGAGAGTGAGATGTTTTGGGGCCCAGGATGGAGGGGCGTCCAGGTGGCTGGGGAGTGAGGTGTCCAGTAGAACAGTGTGGGAGGTGTCCATGGGGGGCCTGGAAAGGAGGGATGTCTAGTGAGGGACTCCATTGCTGATGACATACTGCATCTCATGTCATCTATCGATTTCCTAAGTGCACATCAAAAAACAGAACAGCAACAAAAGCGGAACAGAGGCATATACTTTAACGCAATCACTAAAGCAGCGACAAATACAGTGGCACACACACACACGTAATTGATGTTTGTATGGTTTTGATTCAATTTTATATTGTTAGGTGCGTTGGTTTTGGATAAGGCATCTTATAAATAAAATTTATCATTATTATTATTATAAGCAAGCTGAGCATTCAGCATTCAGCCGCAGGATGACAGAAATTCTGGGACTGCCATGTTGTGTTAAGAAACTGATGAGAAAATGGTCAAGAGACGCATGTATTTGCCCTGCTCTTCTGACAGTGTGGCTCCGGGACCACGCTGTTCTGGTTCCTAAGCAATGAGTGAGCCCACACTACCTTGGCAGCATGCTCCCTGTGGCGAGGTGGTGACCAGCCTTTTGGGGCCACCTAAAACTAGCATCCTAGCACTCTGAGCCTGGGACCGTCATGGAGACTGCTGCGTGCACAAGCACATTTAGCCACTCGCGGTCATGAACTACAGGCACCATTCCCGCAGGTCATGATGGGGGAAGGGGGAGTTCGTATATTGTGCTGATAGTACCATACTGGTAATTAACAGTAATGGCAGCATGGGGCTGTACTGAGATATATTTAAATGCATGCCAGTCGAGTGACAGTGTGTGCAGGTGAATTGAGTTCCATGGAGAAGGAGGGTGGGTTGAACCAGTGAGATCACACTGAACAAGCTAATCTCAATACTTGTCTGTCAGGGGTGTAGCCAGGAATTTCAGATCTGCACACCAAGTGGACTCACTGCTACCCCCATTGTTTGGGCCAGCTACCCCTTCCCTCAGCTGTCCATGCCCTGTTCATGCTTTTTCAACTGACACAGGCATCATTTTCTCTGTGGTGTATACCACCACACGACTAGCTACACTATGACCAACAGTTGCCAGACTAACAGACTGGCTTTTAGTTACAATATTGCATTGTGACAAGCCTCTGTACTACATCAAGGTAGCCAGTCCCATAGAGGTCCATTCACATACCACTAGCCATGCCACCACACCACTAGCCATACTATCAGTTGTCAGACTAAGACTGGCTTTTAGTTAAAGCAACAACCCAGAGTCCCCCAGCAGAACAGCAGAACCTTCATATCACACAAGATGGTCATAGCAGGCTTAGCAGCACCCAATAAGCCCAGAACAGCACTTCCTGACCTTAATTACCTCCACTGTCAATTTCTACACATAGCTGCCTTATTGTTTGCTTTTCCCAGCAGGCATGTCAACTACAACCTAAATCTGCACACAGGACAATAGGCAAGATTTTTTTGGGGGTTGGATATGATATTTGTGAATTAGGACAAATAAAAGTGGGGGGGGGGTCTGGGGTTTCTACATGCTCCGAGGTGAGTTTTACGGTTATTTTGAAAGGAAAAAAATCACTTTTGTTTCATCTTCTCTAACCCTAATTTCAGGGGAACTTTTTTCTGTGGAATCAGGGGTGTGGGGGACTGACTGGCATTGGAGTCTGCAGATCCAGTGGTTGTTGCAACTGGTTGTCGAACATAGCCATCAGCCAACTACCCTATATGCAGTTTTTGTAATATGTGGTGAAAGATTTCTACATGTAACCCCTAGATGGCGCTATCCCAGGGGCTACTACCCCTGCCTGATTTGCCACTAACAGGTTGAGGGGCCTGGATCCAATGGCGGGTGCCTCCACCCAGAGGTCAGGGTTTACAATAGTTAAACTAACTTGGTCACAGCCCTCTGGGACACTGCAACCCCTTTCTTCCACTAGTGGCCCACAATACATCAGAATTACCTTTACAGTATACACTTACCCCAGGACTGGTTCCGGCACTGGGACCTCCTGTGAAATAAGATACAGTGCAACAATCACAGTACAGTACTTTAACATAGACAAATACCTCAGGCAGTATAACTTTGCTGAAACAAGCAGCTCTGATTTATTTAGGGGGATATAACAAGGACAGGGGGAAATCAGGTTAATTAGCTTATCACTCTACTCATCTACCTATGGCTCTGTGCACAGGCCTATCCCTATCAGTTACTGTCCCTGGGTACCCACGCCCTAGTGGCTAGTCCAAACCGTGGCAGCTGGTAGGGGCCCTTTCACACAGAGAAAAGGAGAATTAAACAGTCAGCAGTACAGTAATTCCATTTGGATTTAATGTGGCAATTCAACAGGGAGCGACCCTGAATTAGTACTCACGACCTCCAAATAAGATAGGGTCCTTCAATGTCAGCAGGGCTACTCTTGAGCTCAAGAGACTCCTCACACATTTATATGGTAAACAGTCACAGGCAAAAGTCACTTAATGGCAGCAGGATTCACTTGAGGTACACAAACCTCTTCACACATTTATATGGTAAAAAGAAAGCACTATACCAGGCAGGCTGCATCTGTATCCCGATCGCAATTACTGCACAATACCCGGGAGAACACACAGCAGATTCGGTTCTTGACAGACCAAGTGCAATTTTCAGCAATTCCTCCAGTCTTCTACAGGGTGAGCCTGGTTTCTACTCTTCAGATATCCTTTGATTCTCTTCACAGGGCCAGTTCAGTCCTAACAAGCTGCAGACGGAACTCTGGACCTTACACATGTTTTTGACTAAAACTGTGCACTGAAGAAGCACAGGGTTCCTTCCCCTTCACTGCCAAAGCTCAACTGAAACTCCCAACAGACAAAACCGGGCACTTCCTTTGAGTTCCTCCCAGTTCTTGATTGGATTGGCCGTCCTCACAATAGACTGCTGCTGTTGGTCCAAAAGGCGAAGTCTAAACTACATCTCCCAGAGTCACTGCCCATACAATCCTCTTGTGGCTGGCTCAGATTATGAGTCAAGTTCTGATTCGTCCAAGGCACCATTTTAGAGCTAGCTACCCTACACTGATTGGTCCAGTTCAGCAGTTCAAAACCAGAATGGGGAACTAGGCAGACACAGTTCTGACTGCAAAGAAAGCAGGTTAGACAAACTGTAATTTCATTATTACTGTAAATGATTTCTGGCAAACAGTTACATCTTTCAGATAGGTTCCCTTTGCACTCCTAGTGACTGCAAAATGGAGTGAATTGGCAGCAGCTCAGTGGTACTCAAACAGAGAAGCACACAGTGCCCCATACAAACTAATTATGTCTGCAAGCAGACAGCTCTTAAAGAGACAGTACCAGAGGTTCTAAAAACACTCACTGATAAATGGCTTAAACGCCAAACACCATTCAGGCTTGGAGCATTCAAGCAAGCTCCTGGAAGTCTTTTGGGAACCCCCATTTGCAGGGGGGTTACATACAGAAAAGCTGGGAGTTTGGGGGCCAATAGACCCTCAGAAGCTCTGGGTTTGTGCTTGCTCTGTGGTCAGTTTAAAGGTTTTTCTTGAAGAAAAAAAGCACACATTACTTCTTCCCTACCCCTAATTTCAGGGGAGTTTTTGTTTCCATGGAATCAGGGGTGTGGGAGACTGACTGGCATTGGAGTCTGCAGGTCCCATGGTTGTGAACAACTGGCTGGAACATTGCCATCAACCACCCACCCTGTATGCAGTTTTTGTAATATGTCATCAAATATTTCTTCAAGAAAAGCAGGGGGTCTGTGGGCCACTAGGTCCACAGAGAATCTGGGGTTTGTACATTCTGTGTGGTTTTTGTTTTAGTGTTAGACATCGGTTGTGCGAGATGGTGGCCAGCAGTGGAGGTGAACAGAGGTTGTGAGTAGTGGCCGCTAATCTCTAGTCCAGGTGGGCAATTGAGGATGGCACCAGGAGGGGGTAGGCAACTAAACTATCAGGTAATTTTTTAATGCCAAACCTGGAACTGGTGTGGGTGAGAGCAAAGGAGGAAGTACCACTGGTACCAGGGGATAATGTTGTTGTAACTTGTTGTGCTGGGACCAGGAGTGAGGGGGGCCACTTGTAGCTGCACCTTGTTGTCAGAATGCCCAGCTTTGTTTTGCTTTAGATCACTGAAAACAGCAGTGACAACACAGGAAATTATACAGGTAGCAGTGCCCCCACATTCCTAGTCCCAGCACAACTTAAAATAAAAGATTATTCCCCTGGTTCCGGTGGTACCCCATCACTACTCCTGGTCCTAGCACAAGTTAAAACATTTCCTGGTACCAGTGTTCACCTTCTCTGGCACCAGATCCCCGTTTTGGCATAAAACCCCTCCTTGGTAGTCTAGTGGCTCATTCTCTCCTGGCACCATCCTCTGCTGCCCCATTTCCAGACTTGAGCATGCAGCCAGAACTCACTCTCTGTTCACCTGTGGCACTGGCTACCATCTCATTCATGCAAGTACAGTCTATGCAAGTCACATTACCCATATAGGAAGTCGCTTGTGTGAGATGGTGCCCAGCAGTGGAGGGGAACAGAGGATGAGTAGTGGCCATCATATCGAGTTCAGGTGAGCAATTGAGGAGGAGGAGGCCAGGAGGGGTGGGCAATTAGATTACCAGATCGTTTTTTTTTAATGCCAAACCTGGGACTGGTTTAGGTGAGGGAGGAAGTAAAGTGCCACTGGTACCAGGGAATAGTCTTTTATTGTAACTGGTAGGGTTGTACTGGGACAAGAAGTAAAGAGGGGCACTAAGCATTTGCGGAAGCCTGAGGGGGCAATGGCATTTATGTGCAGCTTAACCCCCCCCCCCATTCATACTAGGTAAATGCAATGCATCACATAATGATAGAAACATAGAATTTGTTGCATGCCATAACTAAGAATCAATATGCTTTATATCACTACACTGAAAAAGGACTGCAGTGCTCTTAGATCACCCAGCCTACCCAGGGCCAAGTCAAGTGTAATATTGCTTACATCCCTTTAAGCTGTGTGCTGCCCAGATTCCCAAAATGAAGTGACTGACCTGAGGGAGGCTGGCTGCCGCCTGCTGGCAATCAAGACAGAACACCTGGCTGAAGTGGGAGATGACCATCGACGAACATCCGAGGCTCAAGGGGACTGACAGGCTGGCGTAGGGGGAAAAAAGTTTTACTCCGCCCTCCTCTGACTCACTCCTCCACCACACTCACTCAACCTGGCCGACAGCCACTACTGGTACTGATCTCTCTCTCTCTCTCTCTCTCTCTCTCTCTCACTCTCTCTCTCTCTCTCTCTCTCTCACTCATATGGCTCCTCCAATCTGGCCAGGCTCAGCCATGACAAGCAACTCACAGCTGTACAGTTCACGAACGCAGTCGGATGGCTGGGTCTAGTGAAGTCTATACTCCAGACCATCAAAATAATCCAATGATTCCTCACTATCCATGACCTGTCTCCTCCTCACTCTCTAACTCATCATGTGGCCAGGAGTCACCATCTGCAGCAGTGCGTGTGGCAAGCTGGTGCACCAAGCCACCAATTGCAAGCCATGCCACTTAATTGGCTGCTGAGAGAGGAGGAGGAGGAGCCGACTCTCAGACCAATGGGATTGTTAGGGATGACAGGGACCACAGACAAACCTACCCCTTCGGTTTGGCTTGGGTTGGGCTTCCTCCTGCGGCTGCTTCCAGCCCCACTCACTTGAATTCCCCTTCGTTCCACAGTGCAGCAGGCCAGCAGCCAGTACCCAAGACAGCAGTAGCATTTAAAGGTTCTGTTGTCTGTGTGGGTGGAAACTAAGTATTATAAAAAAATTCAGATGTAATTTTGGGGGTGTTTGAACACCCTAAAAAAAAACCTGCCTACACCCCTGTCTGCACATAATCTAAGCTTGAGAGCAATTAGTGCAAAGTCTGGAGCTTTCTTACTGTTAACAGAGAAGACCCACCTGTTTCAGTAAACTTTACTGTAGTGCTATAAGTGACCCAGCTACTCTGCTCTCAGTACCTGCAGACCCACCCCTCCCCAACTAAACCCACATTCATGATTTTTTTTTCCTTCAGTTAAACCCAGCTGCTCTGCTATGTATTCTGTCAGAGTCTGCAGACCCAAACCTCCCCAGCCAACTCCAGTGTGGCACACACATTCATAACTCCCCCAAATTATTAAACCAAGCTGCTCTGTACTCTTAGTGTTCACAGCCCCACGCCTCACTAGCTAAACCCCGGTGGCTACCACATTCATAACCCCCTCCCCAATTACTGAACCAAGCTGCTCTGTACTGTTAGTGTCCGCAGCCCCACCCCTCCCCAGCTAAACCCCTATGGCACCTACATTCATAAAATTACCCCCCTCCTCCCAATTACTCTGCTCTGCAGTCTGCAGATCATCCCTCCCCCTATGGACATATGCATTCCGTTGCCTTTTTAGCTAGCAATAGTACATGCTAGGGTGTGATTTATATAGTTCATTTTTGGTTGTACAGTATTCAGGGTTTGAATATAGATGAGACTCTGAGGGAAACAGCAGCATTAAGTAGCAGCCCAGCTGTCTATGGAGCAGTAATGGGAGATCAATGCCCCTCTCCTCCCTCCACCCACCCACACACACACACAAGCTTTCCCTGTTACCCTGTCCCCAGCTAAACCCCCTATGGCACCCACATTCTTTCCCCCTCCAATTAAACCCTGCTGCTGCTCTGCTGCTCTGTACTCCTTCTACAGACACACCTCTCTCCAGCTAAACTCCATGTGGCACCCTCATACATATTTTTCTTCAGTTAAATTATATTTAATAATTATACCAACAAGTACCTGGGCTGGCAGTGTCTGACAATGTCACTGACTGTGCAAGGTGATCTAAGGTGCTGGTCCGTGGCGGCACACTCAGCGTCGGCTCTCACAGTCACAGTCACTCGTTCGGGCTTCCCTGCAGCAAAAATGCTAGCTGGTAGGCAGCTTTCTCCTCCTCACAGTTTCTCCAATCTAGTCTCCACCAGCACTGGTCTGGCACTGGGGCATGCTGTGGGATGGCTCACTCAGCAGCTGCTACAAAAATTCTTTGGAATCAGATCTCTGACTGCGCCATGACCGCCTCCAACATGTCCACTCCAGTCTGATTCTTCAAGTGCGATGGGCCAACAGTGACTTGTAGCAAGCAGATTCGATCTTCTCAACTAGCTCTTCCCAACTTATTGCCTGTGCCTTATTGCTGTACTGTATTTCTGATTGTCTCATGTATGTATGTATGTTTTGTCTTCCTTATGATGAGGTACCTTTGTAAATAAGCCTCTGGCTCAAAGGTTGTTAAACTGATGTTAAATAAATAAATAAATAAACTCCAGCAGCAATGCTCCAACGGTGACTCAGTAGCCTGTTCCTCAGTTCAGAGATAGTTAGTGAGAAAGTACCAGGTGTTTTCCAGGGCATTTAAACAGGCCGCCTCTTATAGCCACACCTCCTACCCTCACAAACCAGCCAATCAAGGATGTGCAGTATCTCAGGGGACCTGATTGAGAAAGGTAGAAACATTCTCTGTCAGGTTGGCTGGAGGTACACATCATCAGATAATGAGTCGAGACCGTCCCCCCTCCCACCCCCAACAGTGAAAAGAAAATGGTAAACAAAGGAAATGGGAAGACAGGCTGGCCAGCTCTTTGCTACCCCCTGTGCTACTCTGTAAGAACGCTATGGCGTGCCTGGCATATGGGTGTCTATTCCCTTGTTGTCTATCAGAAACTAGTAACTTTGTCACATATAGCTTGAATCCGATCACAACTACAGCTCTGAGTGCAGGTTGGCTACAATTTACACCTCTTGCTTACTGCCATTTGCAGGGCCGGCCTTAGGATATGTGGCACCCTAGGTGAACTTGCCAGCGCCCCCCACCGTGCCCCAGAATTTTTTTTTCCAATCACACACACACACACACACACACTCTCAAGGAGATTTGAAACTATGACTGCTGGAATCTACGTGCCAAGCTCTATCTATTTATCTGTCTATCTAGAGCTTTCTCCCAAGCCACATTGGAACTAGGGCTGTCTGGCAGTGTGCCAAGAAACAAGCAATACATATTAGAAAAAGAAAGCTGCACTAGGATTAGGTGCTCACTAGTGCAACATAAACATTTAACATGATAAAAAAAAGCTAGTGCACTCACCTCCTTTACTGGGATAACACAGGCACTAGAAGCGAACAATTAGTTTGAATTTTCTTCTTTATTATCCTTCATTTATTTTCATTATTATATTTTATTCTTATGCAGAAAATGTGACAAAAGTGCTGGAATAAAAATACAGTGACTTTAGTCATCTCCTGACCTGTTTGGAAAGGTTTTATGTGATATGGGCGCATCCACTAACGTGCTGCCCACAATAGCGAGGGAGACAGTGAACACCACAAAGGCGACTGCACAATAGCACTGACCACCCAAAAGGGTGACAGCAGCAGTGGGCAGCTGGAAGGGCGCAGAGCACATGGCATACCCTGCAAGGCAGAGGGGACAAAGCTCGTCGTGGTGTGGCCTGGCCGGAAACGATGCCCCACAGTGAGAGACAGTCTGGGTGCACAAGTGGCCAGGGATGGCCGGGGCTGGTCATGACCACATGTGAGGCACAGCGGTGGCAGCGGGCCGACATCCAGGGATAGGGGAGCCCAGCATACGGGCATGCACAGTGGGACAGTGGGATGACCAGAACACCAGGGGGCACAGCCGAGTGGTAGTGCAGATACCCACCATGCAGATACCTGCCCCCCAGCATGTGACAGATATGTGAGGGCCCTGCAAGCACAATGGGTCAAAAGGATGATTATAGGAAGGTGGTGGATGCTTGGGCAGCCCTGGAATGGCATACCCATGCAGGGTAGTGTTGGAGGACACACAATGTGCGGCGTGTGGTGCTGCACAGGGCCACGCTGCCCAGAGATGGACATTAGCAGCAGGGGCTGGTGCATGCCAGAGGCGACTCTGTGGCAGGTCACATGTGGAAGATGAAGTTATGTGCCAGCCCACGCAGGTAGTCATAGTGGCTTCTAGTCGCATAGTCAACCATGATGGCGTGGATCCTGGCATCAAGTCTGGATACCGTCCCCGGAGTTGTGGTGCCTCCACCCCTGACACAAGCATCTTGAACTGCACAGCTGTTAGATGCTCCTCCTCCTCCCTCAAGCACTCAAGGAGGTGCCAGATCTTGGGGTGACAGACACTGACACAGGTGTTAAAGGCCCTGTGCCACCCTTCCACTGAATTGTTTGTTCCTGTCAGGACCTGGAGGGTGGAGTCATAGCAGTTCCACTGCTCAACTGGGAGTGGGGCACCCTGGCGCCCTGACCGCCCGGTGGGCCTGCCAACCCACATGTCTTCCACATAGTCCAGCAGTGGCTGGAGGATGTCCTTATTGGTGGTAATGTACTCCAATTCCATGAGCTCCTCGAGGACCACTGGCACATTGGCAGGTGGCAGGAATGCCAACACCAGCAGCATCCGAACATGCAGTGCAAAATCAGGGTCATTGGTGTACTGTGCTAGTACATCTGGCAGCTGCTGCACCTTGCACCATAGGGCCTGGGTGAAGTGGAAGAAGCAGCCCCTGACCTGTGTCTCGGGGAATACGGTGGTGACCCCACACCAGCTGGCACACTCTAAACCCATCAGGACCATGGCAGCTGTTATGGCAGGGTTGTGCAGCTTGAACTGGTCTAGCAGTCGGATGTATTTCTGTGCCCACCTGGTGCATGTCAGGGCACAGACCGCGGGCAGGACTGTGCTGGACTAGATAGTATGTATGGTGTAGAGCTGATCAAACAGGGCTGGGCATGCCCTGAATGTGCAATTCATTAAACCAGTCCATGCTGCTAGCCAGCTGCTGCATGCCACGGTCCATGGCATAGATGATGATGTGGTCTCGATCCTCCCCCCCCCACTATCATACAGGAGGAAGCGCGTGCCATCTGCCGCAAGGGTGTACTCCTCTGGGATTATAAGGCTCACAATGGATTGTGGGGTGGTCGGCCGGCTATGGCCCACGTGTCACATGCACTGTACTGTCCAATGCAGCAGATGCACTCCTGGCAGGTGACCGGCCATGGTCACAGGGATGCCCAACATGCTTGCCATGACGACTTGTGAAGCAGTATCCATGGTACACTGTGTCCTGTCCTGCAGCATTCCCAAGACTCACCATACGCCCACGTCCACTGCATTGGGGGTGTGATAGTGCTCCCTGATGGTGGCTACCACCATGTCTTCAGTTGTGTGCAGGCAGGCATGCAGTCGTACTTCCTCATCTCAGCACACCTCCAATATATTTTGTCAGGTCCCTCCTTATCTCTGCAATACACAAAGCCATTGTGGACAGTCATGGGCTTGCCCTTCTGGCTCTGCACGTAATGCACCTCCATGGTGTAGATGCTGACACATCTGGCGGGTGTGCTGTGGCTGACATTGATATGAGCGCTGAGTGCCCCCGCCCAGTTTCTGCTGGGCCACACCCGCTTCCTGACTGTGCTGCATATTGGATGGTGTTGTGCCACGCCACCTTCCCCATCACCACCATGCCTTTAGGCCATGCTCAACAAGGATCACCACCATCATCTGTGTTGCCCCTGTGCAGTTCCCTATGCTCAGTCCTTCCCTGTTCTGTCCAGTGCGGTAAGTGTCAGTGTGTGCTGTGGTATCACTGGGGTTGGGGGTGTTGCATTGCACCCAGTCCGTGAGTGTGGCCCTGTTACAGCCGGGTGGTACAGACTCGTACCGCTGCCCCTCTGCACTGTGCACCACCTGTAATGCTTTCCTGTGTGTGCCTCTGCGGTGGTGCTGTCCCCTGTATAATCTACCTGTCGCTCACCCATTGCCTCCTGCTACCACCACTGGCTGTGGTCTGCTGTGCGTGCTGTCCTGTGCTCATTGTTTGTACGTGTCTCTCTGCCAGTGGTGCCTGCTGGCCTGCTGGTGCTCTTGGTTCTGCTGTTTGCTGTGTGTGGGGGTGCTCTTATTGAGCTGCAGTGCTTTTTGCAGTCACCCTTCCTGTATTGGAACTTTCTGCCCCGCCCACTGATACCGCACAGTTCCTTTGGCGCGCTTCTTGGCTGATACTATTTGGGTACCACACTGTTTTCACACCAAAACAAGTCAGGGGACAGCAAGGATTACTGTATTTTTACTTTAGCAATTTTGCAACTTATCAGCACAGCAAAAAAGAATATTAAAGAAGCAGACTGAGTCTTTTCAGATGCCAGTATTGTCCTAGTAAAGAAGCCGGTGCCCTTAACTTTGATTTTTTTTCTGCTGCAGTACAGGTGTAGGACACAACAGCCCATCAGATTTCAGCCAGGAAACCCTGCCCCTGAACCAAAGGTGGACTGGACTGTCAGAATGTGTGTCCAGCAGTCAGAGATGAACCAGAGACTGTCCCCTCAAAAGAGATCTAGTAGTAGTAAGTAGTAAAAAATTTTTATTCATACAAAAAATGAATAAGGATATCGCCACTGAGCTGAAGCTCCTTTACAGTGAGATCCAGGTGTCATTTCCAGTTACTCTTATAAGTTAACAATATATAACAAAGGAAAACACATGTACACTTGAATTATACATCAATAAATATAACACAATTCCGAAATCATAAAACAAACTAGGACAAGAAAAACATACAAAAAAACAATAATTAATTCACAGTATACATTTAATACAAGTTATAATCTACCATCCTAAAATTCAAACTATTTCCCATCATAACTAGTGTTCTCGATAAGCCATTGGTTAATTTGGTGCAATTGAAAATTTCCCTCAAGGGGTCTAAACTTCCCAGGCAATTTATTCCATATAGAAGGTCCGATATTAAAAAAATGCTTATCCCCCCAAGCCGTTCTACGACTTGGGACTGCACAGTCCAAGTAATTCCCAAGATCTGGGGAGTTCCTAGGGCTGACTGGTTTTCTGCCACTGATCTCAGAGCTCAGGCTAGTGTTACAGAAGAAATGGAATGGGATCATCCTTTTTCTGGCCTGATCTATAGGACACCAGCATTATCTTGGCTTGAGTACAGTACAGGACAATGCTGGCCCTTCTTTTTCTGTTTAGCTGTACTTCCAGCAAACTGTGAAAGAAACCTAAAGGAGGAAATATGTAATTAATAAGTTCAGCTAGACATCTTCACAAAGTTTTCTTTTTTAAATAAAACAACCTGCTTAGATAATGTTGCTGCTACTTTACTGCCCTCTTATATGGTGAGATACTTGCATTACACAAATGTGGGAGAATACAAATACAGCACCAGATTTAATAATAGTAAATAGCCCTGCATCTCAGCTTCTGATCTTCTCTGCTAACAGATGTGATGTTGCCTGTTGGAAAAATACAACCCTGTAATAGCTGGGAGCTGAGAGTCCCGTTAATAAAGGATCTGCTACCAGGAGCCTCTAAATGTGCTGTGTAGTACATAAAGGTGATTTGTATTTCCTTTCAATTGCCCAGCCAATATTAAAGAGCAGGTGCACACTGTAATTATTCCAGCCCTGCCCAAACATATATGGTAGCTGACCTGCTCCATTGTTGAGGGGTATTAAAAATGCCATGCAGTTCAGTCCAGTAAAAAAGCTACAGGACCCCTAATGTGTATCCCAGGAAAAACAGAGCTGCTTCCATCCTGAACCTGCTGACACACCCACAGGCAGTCACCTGCAGACCCCTTTTGTGATGTCAGAAAATGATGGCTGTTTTGCGTGTGTGCTCCATTGACCTGTATGAGCGTGATTTTGGTATTGCTTTTAGTAATATTTAGAGGTGTGATTTAGAAAAATCAAAGCGACTGCTTGAGTTACAGGGACTGCTACTCCAGCAGTCACATTGATTTGTTTATATTACAGCTCTAAATATTACTTAAAGTTATAGAAAAGTCTCGCTCATACAAGTCAATGGAGCACACACATAGCCCTTATTTTCTGATATCACAAAAGGGGTCTGCAGGTGCCTTCCTGGGGGGGTGTCAGCAGGTTCAGGAAGCAACTCTGTTTTTACTGGAGTACACATTAGGGGTCCTGCAATTTTTTCACTGGACTGAACCGCATGGAATTTTTAATACCCCTCAATACTGGAGCAGGTCAGGTATCATATATATTTATTTATTTATTGAATTTTGTTGACCAGATAAGCCCACTGAGACTAGAAGTTCCTTTTTCAGGGGCAACCCAGGGGTGGGGATACAGATGGTAATCAACTGAAGTTGAATCAGAGTAAGCTGTTGGTGGTATTTCTAGTAAATGGAGGGAATTTGGCCATGACACCAGGGAAATTCCCTACACTGCTGTTGGGGAACCCTTGTCATCTTGGTTCCTGGCCAAGATGGCAGCTGCTGAGGTGGTGGAGGAGCTTATGGATGCTTCTGAAGCAGATGAACTGGTCTCTTCCACTGCTTCTCCTTGTTCAGAGACCGTGTTATCTGCTGCTTTATCGACAGACAAGGATGCTGCCTCTTCGATTACTACAGAATCCATTCCTATGGATATTTCTCCTGCTACAACTGTTCTCTGTTCTGACCTGGACAAAGGTTCTAAGCTTCCTATTACTGATTCTGCTGACTCTCCTGAGATATGATTATTGGCGCTGCAACTGCAGGCTGAAGAGAAGTGTTTTGCACTCCGTCGTTTAGAACTACACACTGTTTTGACTTTGGCCCAGAAGACTGCCTTGGCTAAACGGGAACCTTTCAATTTACCAAGTAGTAAGAACTATCAGCTGTTCCACAGCCTTCGGCAGTTGTTGAGACTCCTGTTTGTGTTCCTATGGGCTCCCCTGGTTCTGGACCTTCTCCAGTGATTCAGTCTCATGCTGGTGAGTCAGTTCTCTCTACGTCTGCATCTGAGGGAGCGCCGCGAATGGCTTCAGCAGATGGAATATCTGGCCTAAGATGCTCCCTCACTGCTTCTCCTGTTCATTCATCTAAAGATGTCTTTGCTACACTTCTTGCAGCTGGATGGATATGCTCAGCTTCAGGTCAATGGGTCTCCAGTCCCACTCGGATTGTCACTTCACCTCAACAGACTGTAGACCAGCAGGCTGACCTTCCTGTACTTTCTCCTTCTCCACAGTTTCCAACTGACCGTTCTTTGCCTAGAACTCAGTCTCCCTTGCATCTCCCCTCTGAGCTTCAGCTTTCCAGCAACCCTGTTCTCATTTTGAATGCCCCAGATCTCCCTCGGCCAGCTTTGCCTGTCCCTTCCACATCGACTGTGCCAATAAAACCCCCTGATGCTCCATTGAACTTACCTTGGAAAATGACTCAAAAGCCCTATGTTTGTCTCTTCCATCAGCCCATATACCCTGCTAAGCATCATAACGGAGTTAGACTTTTGTACAAAGGTGGTATGTCAGAGTTTCCTGATAGGAGGTTTGTGGCTATATCTTTGTTAAAGGGTTCGATGAAGTTTTTTGCTAACGAAATCTACGCCCTTATTCATGTGTCTGGGGAATCCACCATTGATGTAAGCTTTAAGCTGAATGTGGGGTTACAAAGGTTTTGGGCTCAATTGAATATTTTGAAAGATTCTCCTTTATGGACCCCTTTTGAGGCTATTCCCCTTACTAAGCCCGAGTATAAAACCATTACTATTCTCTTCCGTAATGAAGGGGTGAGTGTCTCAGATTTGACTTACTGGTTGAAGTAACGGTGTTCAGTTTTGGGTTCTCCAGAGGTGATATTTGATGATAAACACATTTGGACAGGGGGGTGGAAGGTGCTTCATGTTATGGATGCTGGCCTGAGTCACCTTCCTAATTGTTTTTTTGGGGGGCGAGATTGAGGCGTATTATTCTACGTAGGTCAACTGAAGGCGTGTTACAAGTGCGGCTCTTGTGCACACTTAAGCAGCCTATGTGACCAGGTGAAATGCAACCTTTGCCGGGAATTGGGACATATTAATGGCAATTGTCTAAATGAACTGAAGTGCAACTTATGTGACTCTATTGGCCATACATATCAGAGTTGCTCCTGGGCGGCTCACAATCAATCAGATTCTGCTGATGATGTGGAACAGAGGTTCCTGATTGCCATGGCTCAAAGAAATTCCTTTCCCTCCCTCCAGAGACAACCTGAAATTTCTGTAGTACCCCCTTTAGTGGTCCCTGAAGCCCCAGCCTCAAAGGAGGTACCGGACTCTTCCCCCCTCCTCAACCTTCCCTTGACAGTGTTGTTCAATTCCAATCTGCAGAAATGGTTCCAGAGGATTCTTCCTCTATGGTTATGCACCGGCCCCCCCCAGTTAGCAAGTGATCTTCTAAGAGATCTCAGGCAGCTGAGCAACCTGCCCCCAAGGTATCTAAGACTTCGGACCTTGCTTTGAGTAATAAGTATGAGGCCCTACAGCCTTCTGATCTCTCTGATGCTGACTAGGGGAGTTCTTCCCTGTGGTCTTTCCAGGTTGACCCCCAGTTGGAAACTGAGATTCATCCTCCTCCAGTTGTTTCACAGTGTAGATCTCGAAGGATGTGGAAAAAACGCCCTTGAGTGTTTTTTCCCTGCTTTTCTTCTCATCTCCTTAAATGTCCCACCTACTCTTAGGTTCACTGAATGTGAACAGTATCAAGAGTTATAGGAAGAGGTGTTTAACAATGTCTTATTTTCTGCACAGTTCCCTGCAAGTTATCTTTCTACAAGATACTAGATTACACACAATAGCAAAAATAGGCCTGGCTACTAAACATTGGCATGTTGGACCCTCGTACTGGTCTATTGGACCTGATGCCTGCTCAGGGGTAGGGATTCTGTTTAGGTCTTGTCTGCAACTGAACCTTCTTAAATTTGATTGACTTGATTCCTGGTCATGTTTTGATATTTGTTACTAAAATGAATGACCTTTATTACAGGTTTATCAACGTTTATGCGCCTCAGACCAAGGCTGATAGGGTTTCCCTATTTCAGGCCATCCAGCCTCATTTACTGTCTTCCCAGGCAGTGGTTTTGGGAGGGGATTTTAATTGTGGGCTTGATAAACACAACAGGGGTGCACAGTTTACTACAAGTAAGATATTTTGTGATATGTCTACCTTGAAACGTGTGATTTCCACATCTCACCTGAAGGACGCTTATTTGTCTACTCATCAAACTGTTCATCTGACATTTCAGAAAGGTCACTTGGCCACTAGGATTGATTTTTTCTTCGTTTCTTTATTTTTACCTATTTACTGTACTCTATGCGTGTCATTGAAATTGAATTTTCAGAACATAAATTATTGCACCTATGTTTGGGGTCCACTTCAACATTTTCTCAGGGTCCAGGTTACTGGAAATTTAATTCCTCCCTTTTGTCACATACTTCTTTGATTCAGAATTTACAGTATTTTGTGGATCATAAATGTTCTGTTTTTGATATGTTTGACTCTCCTGCCCTCTGGTAGACAGACATCAAACTGGATTTAAGAACGTTGTTGCAATCTAGTAGTAAACTGTTTCACCACACTGTCTACTTCCAATATATTCACCAACGTAGGCAGTTGCAAAAACTGAAGTCCCTGTCCAGGACCACTTCCCATGATTTCAAAGAACAAATTTGTTTACTACAGAAAGACATGCAATCCTTTCATTTGAGGCAATCAGAAAGTCTGAAGAAGCATCAAAGTTTTGGGACTCAGGGGAAAGCTGAAGTGATTTGTCCTTATTTGCATTGTTCTGCTAACATTAAACGTAAAGTAATGGACAGTCTCAAAGACTTAGATGGCAGAGTATACACTGACAGGCGGAACATCCTGAGGATTGTGTCCCAGCATGCTTCTTCTCTTTTCTCCCCACATTCCTGTTCACATGCTGATCTTGATGTTTTGTTGCCTTCTTCTCACGTCCCTGTTTGCCCCCCATTCCTAAAGTCTGAACTCACTGCTGATATTACTGCTGCTGAGGTGGAACAGGTGGTACAGTCCTTACCCACTAATAAAGTTCCAGATCTAGATGGGTTCACCCCAGAACTGTATAAACTGCTTGGAATGCTGATTTCCAAGGAACTGGCAGTGGTATTCACTTTTCTGTTGAATATGGCTTCTGTTCCTTTAGATATGGCTCGGGGTTTGTTAGTTTTCTTTTATAAATAGGGAGATAAAGCTGATCTTGCTAACTGGAGACCTATCAGTTTATCGAATACTAATTCTAAAATTATTGCCAAAATTTTAAATACCAGATTGCTACAAGCAGCTATTCATCTTATTTCTCCCACCTAAACTTGCTCTATACCCGAGAGAAAGATGAGTGATCATCTTATTCTTCTCCATGAGCTTATTGAGAGGGACAATGCTGAGGGTTTGGCTGGGTTTTTACTGTCCTTAGATCAGAAGCAAGCTTTTGATACCATAGAACACACTTACCAATGGATGCTGCTTGCAAAGTATGGTATTCTGGATCCTTTTATTTTTTTGTTAAGATCTATTTATGCTGTGGCTACCGTATCCCCTCTTATCAATGTTTGGGTGGGGCCTCTGATTCCAGTGAAACGGGGGATCAGGCAAGGTTGCCCTCTTAGTCCCCTCCTTTAAGTTTTAAGTATAGACCCACTTTTGTGGGATTTAAACTCTAAACCTTTTCTGACTCACATCTGAGTGGATACTTATACTATTCCATACATTGCTTTGACTTACGCAGATGACCTAACTGTACTGGTTGGTGATGCAGCCTCTGCTACAAAAGTAATGGATATCTATCGATCCTTTGGTTTCTTATCAGAAACTTCCCTCAATATGCTGAAATGTGTGGGGTGATAATTTTGCAAACCTTTATCCCCCCCTTGCTTCAGTGCAGGGGTTACCTTGTCCCGGGCACCCATTACTATATTAGGTATACTGTTTGGTTTCCAAGACCTAGACGTATTAAACTGGACTCCAAAACTTTCCCAGGCTCAAAAACTGGTAAAGCTGTGGAACTTGTGACATATGGGAAAGTTGAAATGTGTTTATCTTGTTAAAACATTACTTTTGAAACTTTTTATTCATATTTGTTGGTTGTTTCCTCCCCCGCGTTCATTAAAGGCTTCCTTGCTTAGTGTTTTCTTCCAGGCTTTATGGGGCAGCAGGTTAAATCCTTTAAAGAGAAATATTTTGTATTTACTTAAAGCTCAGGGAATGGTTAACCCTATGTTTTTTTTTAGGTTTTATATTACTGTTAATCTTCGACCTGTCTCAACTCATGTCAATAGAGCTTGCATCCCTTTATATGGTTTGACCTGTAGCCCTTGGTTCCCACAATGGGAGGTGACCTCTCTTTGGATACTCCAATACTCCAATATCTGTCCTTCTTACATACGGGATGTTTTTGTTAAACTTAAGAGTTGGCAGTTGACAGTTGCTATGTTGCGTGAACAACACAGAACATTTTTGCATAAGCAAATCCTCTCCACTAAGTTTAGGGAACTGATTACCTTCCCCTCCTGCCCTCCTACTTTGATGCCAGTTTTACCTGAGTTGTTGAATAACCCTAGGATCCCTGAGAAAATGTGGGACATCCATTGGCTCTGTTGCCACAATCTCTTAAATGTTAAAGAACAGCTTTCTGAAAGAAATTGCTCTAGGCCTCTCTGTATTTCTCAGTTGGAAACAACCTATCATTTAGTTTTTTCTTGTTCATATATATTGACTTTTTGGTCCATTTTGGCTACTCAGTGGAACATGCCTCCTTTTCGCACTATGTCATTGGAAGTTTTACTGTACACTTTTTTTGATTCCACTTGGCGGGCTTGGGATCCCTCCACACCACAGGTCATTCTAACATTAGTAAAGTGGTATGTTTGGAGCTCTCACTGTTGGTTTACCCTGCAACAAAAATCAGTATCTCTTCCCGACCTAGTGGACAAAATAACTTGGGACCTTAAGCTACTGTATCATCAGGAAGTGAGGATTTGTCCTGCTAAATGGATTTTCCAGGCATGGTGAAATCTTTCCTGGGTTACAGGCTCAGATGTCCCTATTATGTGACTTCTTTCATATCTGTTGTTTAGTAGATTTCTTTATTGTCAATCTTTTCTACTGCCTGTGTTTTCTATTTTTTACCTTGTTTATGTTACACTGTTATGTTTCTGGTATTTCTGTTTTCGTAGCCTTTGTCTGCTATGATATTATTTTTGTATTTTGATTTTTCACTAACACATTTCATAGCCCTTTTTTGTGGAAAGAGGGAAGTTCATAATATTTGGCATTTTAATTTGCCACAGCACAGTGATATGCTGTTTTCTTTACAGTGTATGTATTACCTGCTTTTGTGTGCAGTACTACTTTTCTGTATATTTTTTGTTAGAACTTCTGATTGGGAATGCCACTACTCTTTTGGAGGGGGGGAAGGGTCCGTAATCTTGGATCTTTTGTTTGACTTCTGTACTGTATTGAACAGTTTTCCTTTAGATGTTTGTGTTTTCTCCTTCTATGTATTGCAATGATTTTCTGTATTTTTGTTTGAAATTTTGAATAAAAAATGTCCCTACTCTGAGGTAGGTGGTGCTGTTGCTGTCTGTCATGGCAGCAGTTAGTGTGGACCTGGTGAAGGAGATGGACGTGGAGGAGGTAGGAGGGATCATTCCACCTCCTGCTTCTCAACAGCCTGGAACACAGCGGGTGGGAGACCCACTTCTGGTAATTAATACTGAAGGTGACATGCAACAAAAATCAGTTCATGATAAAGAAGATAATGAATTTTTGAGTTTGGAATACCAGAAATGATGATTACTGGAGGTAGCTGCACAACAAGAAGATTTGTTAGCTAAGGGACTCATTCATACAGATTTACATTGCTCGGTGGATGTGCCTCATGCTTTAACTTGGGTGGAGGAAGCTGTCTCAGATGATGAACTATATCAAGATAAACGACCACAGCCTTTATTGAATAGACTTCCTCATATTAGCTCTCAGGATTCTGCGGTGATACCTCTGAATGAGCAGACAACCACTGACAAGTGTTGATACTCAGCTGGTTTTGGCTGCTGATGTGGCAGCATCAAAGACTTTGCAGGATGAGTCAGTCTGTAATGCCCCATGCCAAGCTCTGCCTTCTCCGGCCGAGCACCTAATTTCTGATCCACCTGTGCACTCGGACAATGTTGAGCCATGGTCTGTAGATGCTGCGTTGTCTGCTGCAGGTTGGGAGAAAACTGTGGATGGTAAACGCTGGGTTTCAGGTACATCCCCATTTAAAATTCTTTCAGTTGCACTGAAAACTGCTAAGCCTTTTGGAGGTATTCTCTCACCATTGTGCTTGCCATCAGATTCGCCTACAGTGCAAATTCTGACTCAACATTTACCTGAGCAGACTGCACTCTCTGCCCCAGATGCTCCCTTGAATCAATAACCTGATAAACCTCATAAATCTTTTGCTTCCTTGTTTCATTTGCCAGTGACTCCTGCTAAATGCCACACTGCTGTTCGTTTGTTATATAAAAGGGGGTTGGACTGTGTCCCTGACCATGTCTATGCGAGGAAACTATTATTAAAGGATTCTTTACATTTTTTTGCTGCTGAAATCTATGCTCTTATCCATGTGTCAGGTGAGCACACCTTTGATGTTAGTGTTAAGGCATCCAGTGGTTTGGAACATTTTTGGAAAAAGTACAATGAACTCAGGACCACTCCTCTTCTCTTTGGACCCCTTCTGAGGCTATTCCCCTTACTACACCAGCGGTTAACTTTGTAACTGTCTTATTCTGGAATGAAGGGTCAGTGTGACAGATTTGACCTATTGGATGAAGCAGTGCTGTACCATATTGGATGGTCCTACAGCTATTTTTGATAGTGAACACTATTGGACTGGGGGGTGGAAATTTAAGGTTGTGCTTTCTTCAGTTGCTGATGGCCTGTAGCATTTGCCTAATTCCTCTTTTTTTAGGTCACAATAGAGGGGTCCTGTTTTATGCTGGTCAGCTGAACGCCTGCTATAAATGTGGATCTGAGGGCCATATGAGTAGTGTATGTGATAAGGTGCACTGTTCTCTTTGTAATGAGTTGGGCCATGTCAGCACAAACTGATTAAATTAATTGGTCTGTAGCCTGTGTGATGACAAAGGCCATTCTTATCAGAGCTGTTCCTGGACATAATACTAATCCTGGAGGTGATAGTGAAGAACAAAGGCTCTTGATAGTGGTTGCTCAGCGACAGCAGTCAGGGCCAGTGTGCCCCCCACCCCATCCTCTCCCCCCCATGGTTCCTCAGGCTCGTCTGAGGAGCCTCATGCGGTTCCTTTATTAGATGTACCCCCCACCCCTGTGGCTCCTTCTCATTCAGGAGTTGGTAACATGGAGCTGGTAGTGTCTCCTAGAGAGGTTCCTGAAGATATTATGCCCCCCCTTGCCCAATGAGACAAGGAAAGTCCAGAAAAACCCATCCCAGCTTCCAAATTGGCTAAAAAACAAGTTTATTCCTCTTCAGATTAGATACCAAAGTCTTCTAAATGAAGATAGTGATTCTGAAGTACTCTCAGACTCTTCCTCCATGATCTCTCTAGGTGAGGTAGAAGTGGGTCAGGCAGGTGAAACTGCTACTAAAAGTAGGTCTCAAGGGAAGAAACAAAAACCTCATGTGAAATATAAAACTAGATTGGGTACCAGCAACGGGGTTATAAAGAAATGAATGTTTCTTAACTATATGGTATGTATATATTTTTTTTGCTTTCTTCTTTTTTTATGTCTCTCTTTTTCAGTAGTATTAGTAGTAATAGTATTAAAAGCCTGAGGAACAGAAATGTGATATTTTCAGCTCTGCTTCTTCAGTAGCCAGGTATTTATTTTCTACAGGACACCAGACTGCATATGTTATTGGATGTTCAGAAAGCTACTGCTGCTTGGTATGTGGGACCATCCTGTTGGTCAATAGGTACAGACCGATGTTCAGGTGTGGGGATCTTGTTTCATGACCTTGAATTTACATGTCTTAAACTATTGGATCTGATCCCTGACAGGGCCTTATTGCTCGATATTTGTTTTCAAGGGAAATTGTTTAGTCTTATAAATATTTATGCAATGTAGTCAAAGGCTGACAGGGTTCCTCTTTTCAGACTGATACAACCATATTTACATATTGCACAGGTAGTTATTTGTGGAGGGATTTTAATAGTGGTTTAGATAAAAGGGATAAGGGGTCACACACTAAAACACTAAAATACTTTTGTGATTCTAACTGTTTGAATGAAGTACTTCACAAGGCAAATTTGTTGGATATCATGTTTTTCCACCTTTCGAAAGTGGTGCCAACTTTTCATAAAGGCCCTTTGTCTGCTAGGATAGATTTTTTCTTTATATCACAACATTCACTTATTTCAGCAGCAGGGCTTTGGGTTGTGGAATTCTCAGATCGCTCTTTGCTTTTTCTTAGTTTGGGAACAGAGGTTCAGATTGGGTGGGGACTGTGGAAATATAATTCCTCTTTGGTGCACGAAGAGTACTGTCGTACACAAGTTCAGTATTTTCTTTCTGCAAAAAGAATGATTTTTTTTCTATTTGACTCACCAGTTCAGTGGTGGGAGGATCTAAAGTGAGAGTTAATAGTCTTGCTGAAAGAATTAAGCAACAAAGATAGAGATATGCAATATTTACAATATTTACAACATAGAAGGCAATTACAGTCTTTGATTTCCTTATCACATACTTCAGCATATGATTACCAAGCCCAGATTTCACATGAAGGGGGACATGTTCCAGTTTCATCAGAAAAAGGCATTTGTTTTAGCTTTTCAACAAAGTTTTGTCTTAAAGGGTGCTGTTTCCACTTCTGCCCATATGATGCTTGTAAGTAGAGGGTACAGCAAAAAAGAATGGATAGTTTGCAAAATTCTTTAGGGCAGTTTCATGATGCACCTCAAAAAATTATGGATATTGTGTCTGCATATACTAAACAATTTTTTTCACATGAAGCTATAAATCTAGAATGTATTCATCACTTTTTGCAAGGTACAGAGAGTCTGGAGTTTCCAGTCACTTTGGCTCAAGAACTGCTGGAAGAAATTCATTTCACTGAAGTTGTAAAGGCTGTCAGAACTTTGCCTCTTAACAAATCTCCAGGTAAAGATGGCCTTACCACTGAAGTGTACAGACTTATTGTAGATGTTTTGACTTCAGAATTGGCCCACAGTTTTACTTATATGCTTCAGACTACATTACCCGTCGACATGGTACAAGGTTCCTTAGTGTATATTCACAAAGCAGGAGACAGACGCTTATTGGTCAATTGGAGGCCTATTTGTTAAATACTGATTTTAAACTTATAACTAAAATACTGACTGTTAGATTACAACAAGTAGCGAATCATGTGATTAGCCCTTCACAGGCATGCTCAGTTAAACACTCAAATATTTTGGAACATTTGCTTTTACTTCAGAAGATTATTACAAGGAGTAATAAAAATGAGGTTAAGGGTTTTTTTATGATCCTTGGATCACAGTAAAGCCTTTGACTCAGTCAGCCATGTTTATATGTGGGAGGTATTGAAATTTTATAATGTCCCGCAGCAATTTATTCAGTGGATTCAGCTGTTGTACGAATCAGCTGTTGTAACCCCATTAGTTAATGGGCATGTCGGGCCTTTAATTCTGGTACAAAGATGGGTTAGGCAAGGCTGCCCTCTCAGCCCACTCTTATATGTATGTTGTATGGACCCTTTATTGAGGAGAATTGATGCTTATACAGGTATCGGGTCTTTACAGTTAGAGATGTTGCAGTGCCCTGCTAAATGCCTTGCCTATGCAGATGACTTATGTCTCCTCTTGATGGATGAATTTTCCATAGCATTAGCATTAGATGTATGCACCAGTTATTCTTTGGTATCAGTAGCTAGTTTAAATGTATCAAAGTGTCAAGGTATCCACTTAGGGAGGCATCAGCAGACTGTTACTATGACATCAGGAATTCCTCTTTATCAACATCCAATAAAATGTTAGGATTATTATGGGGTCAGGGGGATTTGGACGTGTTAAACTGGACCTTGAAGACAGAGCTGGGAAATGTGATAGTGTCCAAATGGAACACTTGGAAGCTTGATAAACAAAAACGTGTAGTATTGATTAAAATGAAACTTTTACCACAATTCCTTTATGTTTGTAAGGTGTATCTACCTCCAAAGAAGTTAGAAGCTAGCCTTCTGAGCTTGTTTTTCTGAGCAGTTTGGGTAGCAGGCTTAATCCCATAAAGAGGAACATTACGTATTTATCTTATCGATTGGGGGTCTGAATATGGTTAACCCTTTCGTATTTTTTTATTGTATGTTTTTTTATATTAAACTTAGGCCACTGTTAATTAATCAGGACAAGGTTTGTGTTTCTTATTTCTATGCAACTGTTCAACAATGGTTTCAATGTTGGGAGGGATAAAGGGCATTTCACTTGAAACAAGATCCCACCCTTCCTGTTTTTTATAGGGAAATTTTTCTTAAATTACGAACTTGGCATGTGTCTAGCCATCTGTTGATTGGTAATACTAGAAAACAGTTATACCATCATATCCTTACCACAAATTTTACTGAGCCTCTGACTTTTCCTTTCCAACCACTGCATTTGCAAGAGGCCCACTTAGCTTTGTTGACTGAACCGAGGGCCCCAAGGAAAATGTGGGACTTTCATTGGCTTAGCTGCCAATGTTAAGATCAATGTCAAAGGAAATCAGAAGCACAAACAGCTTGCTGAAAGATGTTGTATTAGACCAGGCTGTGCACACACAGAGGAGACTTTGAGCAGTTATTTTTTCTTTACACTTTTATTCATGCATTTTGGCAAACTCTAGCAAATTATTGGTCTGTACCTATTTTTTCCACAATGACTTGTGAGGAATTGATGCATTGCATTTACCATAAGGGTTGACAACATTTCCATAAGGGCACTATAAATGTTATTTGCTTGGTGATCAAATGGTACATCTGGACAGCCAGATGTGGCTTTATGTTGCAGCAAAACGATACAACTATTGATGTTATTATTATGAATGTTACTAGGGAATTATGTGATCTTTTTCTGGGGGAATGTAATGCTCTACCAATACACGTTTTGGAAGTACATTGGCAGAATATGCCTTGGATAACCACTTCTGATTTTCCTATTTCATGAATGTATTTATTTATGATGTTTCCCTGTATATTTCTTTTTTCTGATTTGTCTCCTATGCTGAATTTAAGCTTTTCTTGGTTTCGTTATATTTAAATGCTTGTATAGTTCTTTTTGTCTGATTTATCCTTTTCAATAAATTCCCCTACTCTTGATGCTAGAGGGCGCTGTTCCATTGCACTAGTGCGAGCATCGGCAGAATGCAGGATGACAGCGATGGTGAAGGAGGTAGCTTGAGACTACAGCAGGAGCTACATGGAGGGCAACAAGCGGTGGTTGGAATGCACCCTTTGGTTGGCCAGCATGTTGCATTACATACCCCTCCATTCCATGAGGAGACAATAGGTGCTGCTGTCATTGAATTAGTACACTTGGGTAGCGGTATACCACCGATGGTTCCTGTAGGCCGAACAGGCCAATTTTCTGGGAGAGACCAGATGAGAAACGAAGTGTACAATTCCATGGAATGGAGTATACAGGAAGCACAGCATGCCTATTTGGCAGCCAAACAAAGGTTGGAGGAGGAAAAAAGGAAATGTGAGGTGTATGCATCTCCAGAAAAAATGCCACCACTACATTCTAAACTTTTTGTCGCAACCCAGTTTAAGAAGGCTCAGGAAAGGGATGGTCCTCCACTCACCTCACAGAGTGTACACACTGGTCAAGAAGGAAATTGTTGGTTAACAGAGAAAGCCTTGCATGGGGTGGGATGGCTTCAGTGCCCAGATGGCTCTTGGAAACTGAAGCCAACTATTCCTTTACTGGGGAGTCCTGAAAGACGTACGACAAGTAAACAGATGGACACTATTTCTTTTAGCGAGCAGGAGATGGGTGGGAGCCTGGTTACAGATGCAGCATCATCAGTACAGCAGATTTGTGTACCCGCGACACTACCTAGCACAGGTAACATTTCCTATTCACCCTTCTCAGATGTGGCCCTTACCCCTGAGGTGCAAATGGGTGCTTCTGCATTTAATAAGGAAATTAAAGTGTCTCAAGTGACAGACGCTTCCCGTTGGAGAATGACTGTAATGCTGAATCAAATACTAACAATGTAGCCCCTACATATGCTAGCTTACTCAAAAAACCTGTGGAGCTAGCAAAATGCGGCAATGCAATTGGATTACGATATCTGGGAAGACAAGAAGATATGCCAGACAGTTTTTTGTGGGGAAAACATTATTAAAGCAATCTATGGGTTTTTATCCCTTGGAAGTATATGCCCTTATACATACTCTGGGTGAAAACACATATTATATCAGTGTTAGGACCACAGCAATACTGGATAGATTTTGGATCAAGTACAGCACTTTAAAGACCAATCCATTATGGGAAGATTTCTAAGCTAACCCATTGACTAAACAAACTTTTAAAGTTATTACCATTTTATTCCATAATGAGGGTGTTAACATTGTAGATATCATCTATTGGCTGGAGAAAAGATATAAATTGCAGGGTAATCCAGAACCCATTTTAGACTCAGAGGGTTTCTGGAATGGGGGTTGGCAAGTTACAATCAATCTGTTGCAGATGATTCAGGCCTACATCACTTACCAAACTGTTTTTGCTTGGTGGGGGATAAAGGTTTCATTTTTTATCCGGGGCAACCACAGCAGTGTTACAAATGTGGGTCCCCGAGACATTTGAGTCAAACCTGCAAGGTTGTGAAATGTGTCCAATGTGGGGAGACAGGCCATTCTATGTTCCATTGTCAGAATGCTTTGAGATGCAGTTTATGTGAAGAAGCACATTCCTTTTCTGATTGTCCATGAGTGGCTCACAACACCACAGATGCAGACTATGCTGTTCAGAATTTTTATATTAACACAGACCTAAAATCAGATAGGCAAGGAAATTACCCCCATGCCCACCCCTGAGACTGTTTCTAAATGGGGGGGGCAAATTTAGAGACAGCTGTACCCCAAACATCTGCGGTCATAAGTCCATTAGAATCTGAGTTGGGCCTTGATCAGGCCTCCACTAGTGTGGTAGTTATGCCACCTCCACCGCCTCCCACTGAGCCAGTTGTTGTGCCATTTCAGATAGTGGCTAGGAAGAGTGGTAAGAGAGAAAGGTGGTATCAGAGAAGTCACCCACACCAACAGCCCCAGCAGTTCAGTTACAGAACCAGTACGATGCCTTACAAGAGGATGAGAATGAGAGGGATATGGAATCTGATTCAGCTTCCATACATTCTTCCCAGATAGTTGGGGGCTCTGATAGGGAACTCTTGGCAGAAGACTTGGATCCAAAACCCCCAGAAAAATGTGTGGCACAAGGGCATGGTCTAGGAAAAAAATAATAAATACTCCTCCTTATGCAGGCCCCCCTATTTAACCTTGAGTTCGCCTCTCTAAATGTTAATAGCATAAAGACAGAGAGGAAACATACTCTTTACCTATGCCCAATTTGAGAACACCCATTTTGACATTTTATATTTCCAGGATACTAGACTACACACTGCCACAGATTTACAAATGGCAACCCAAGCCTGGATCTGGGGTGACTCCTACTGGTCTACGAATGTGGATTCCTGTAGTGGGGTGGGTATGTGCATCAATAACCCTAAGGCACAAGTGATACATTAAGTGGACATTTTACCTGGCCAAGCATTATTGTTAGATGTTTCAATTTTAGGACTGGAAATTTGTTGTATTAATGTTTATGCTCCCCAGACAAAATCAGCTAGGATTGTCTTATTGCAATTATTGTTGTCTTTTTTTATTTACATCTCATTTTGTGCTTTTGGGAGGGGATTTTAACTGCAGCAGGTATGTCAAACACAGAGGCAGACAGCCAAGTAGAATATATTGTGATACTTCTTGTTTAAACAATCTTTTAGCCCAAACAAGTCTCATTGATGCATTTGAACATTGTCACAAAGTGACCCCCAAAACTTATTTTAGAGGCTCAATTGCCACAAGAATGATTACTGGTTTGTGTCACACCATTTAGAAGTAAGATCTGCAATAGTTACCCCTGTGGCTTCTTCAGATCATGCTCCGTTAGCTATTACAGTGGGAGATGTTGATAAAATGGGACAAGGACCAGGTTACTGGTGGCTGAACTTGAGCCTATTGTCTGACCCTCTTGTGTTCAGGGCTTTACTGACCTTATGATTTCCCAACAGCCAGTGGTATTCCTGTATGATTCTCCCTTGGAGTGGTGGGAGGACACTAAACTTCACGTGAAGCTTTATTTTCAGACAATTGGTAAAATAAAAAGGAATGTCCCTGTTACAAAAGAATCATGTAAGATTGTAGGGATTTTCTTTGGTACAGGGGATATGGCCCTGTTTATCTGGCAACACCATATTATGCTGGCACAAGAAAAAGTGGATGACTGGAATAAATGGAGAATGTCTAAACTGACGAGAGTATATATGATTTAAGACATATTTATTAGCAGCTATGCTGCATCTCAGTTGCATTTTTTTTATCCCACCACAGTTGGAAACCAAAATGTGTGCTTGTTTCTTTGAATGCATTTGGGGCAGTCACCTCAACTCTATTAAGAGGGGAACTTTATTTCTTGAGAGAGCCTTGAGCGGCCTGAAAATGGTCAACCCTAATCCCTTCTTTTTTTCCATGCATCTTACCTATAACTTAAAACCAGCTTTGCTTAGCAAGAATAAATTATGAATCCCATGGGTTTTGGATTCTTTAACTCCCATTTTTCAATTCTGGCCTGATCACGGTATTATTCCTATGCAACGTTCATTAGCTAGCCTACCAGTACAATTTAAGGGGTGCTTCAGTAAAATTAAATTATGGATGATCTCTAAATCACAAGTTGCAATGGGCCAAAGGAAAGATTTATATGCCCATATTATGTTTAAATGGTTTACAGTTCTACCACAGTATGGTAATAGAGACCCTTTAGAACAGAAGGAAATAGGACAAATGTTGACTTCCAGAATTCCCAAGCAGATATGGGATGTCACCTGGCTTTCACTGCACGGTAGGTTAAATGTTAGGGGTAATTTAAAGCATAAGGGCCTAGAGGAGCGGTTTTGCCCTAGACATTTGTGTGTTGCTGAGATTGAGACAATGCAACATTTGTGTTTTGAGTGCCCCTATATACAGACATTTTAGGGGATTGTTGTACAAAAACGGCCTACTTCTCCATTTAGCTCCATATCACCTGATATTTTATGGCTGGGTGTTTTCCCCACTTCTTGGAGGGGATTTGATAAACATACATTGTGGCTTATTTTAGCATGCTGTAAATTCTATATTTGTCACAGTAGGTGTCGTTTTACTCTCCAATAATTGCTTATATCAGAGTTGCAATTGTTTTATATGATAGAAGAAGCCATTAGGCAGATTAAATTCAAAGAATTTTCCTCCTTTCCTGTCCAGGTACATCTACAATTGTAGAAGGATATTTCATGGATTCCATAATTAATTATTGGAATGGGGATACAGTCTTTGTTTTTTTAAGTGTTTCGGATTAACAGTAAGTAAGTGTTTCACATTAACGAGCTTACGTATTTAGTGTTTAGGAGGAGAAAAACAGAATTTCCTACCCTTTTGTAGGGCGAGGGAAACAATGGAGGGGGAAAGGATTGGTTTATCATTATTATTATTATTATCACCATCACTGGTATCATTATTGTGATTATGCTTATTATGTTTTTTAGTTCTGAATAAAGAAATAAGTATGTTGTAATAATGATTTATGATTTCACTTTTTTATATGTCCCTTTCATGATTTTGTATGTTGTTCATGCAGTTTACTTCTATGTTCTTTTGGAGTAGGAAAAAAACCTCCCCCTACTCCTTTTTTTTGGGGGGGGGTCTGTTTTTGGCAGTTATTCATAAGTTTTGGGATATAAAAATGAAATTTGATAATTGTATGTATGATGGGATATGTAATTTTGTTTCCCTTTATTTCACATTATGATTTTGTGTGCAATAACACTTTCATGTACTTATATTTGTTTGCATGTTATCCTATAAAAATTCCCCTACTTTTTTAGTAGGGAGAGGAAGGGGGTATGCTTACATTGTTTTTATTTATGTTTAGGGTTTACAATATGAAGTAACACTCTTTTGTGTTTATATTTCCTCCTTTTATGGTTCTGTATGAAGAAATACTGACTTGTTTGCATGTTCTTTTAAGTTATGAATAAAAAATGTCCCTACTCTTTTTGAGATGTACCATGGGATCTTTAATGTCGACCTAAGCAACCGCCAGAACAAGCAGACGGGATCTCAGTTTAACATCTCATTTGAAAGATGGCACCTCAGGAGTGTAGCACCCCCCACATGCTGCACTACAGTGTCAGTATTGGGATATTAACCCAAGTGCCTGGTGTAGGGGTAGAACCCACAGCTTTCTGATCTCCCAGCCTCAGAGACAAGTGTCCTACCTGCTGAGCAACTGACAACATAAGTTTGGGGGGAGGCTGGAAGAATTACAGTGCACACCTACTGTTTATTCACATTCTCAAAGGTGTTCCACTTCTGTTCCATTCTATGTTATGAGGCTGGTTGGGGGCAGACTAAGGGGGGAGACAAGGAGACGTTATTTCACCGAGAGAGTGATGGATCCCTGGAATGCATTGCACATGGAACTGGTGGTGGTAGAAATTGTGGAGGGGATCAAGAAAGGGTGGGATAGGTATAAGAAGAGGCTGCATCTCAGTACCCCCCAGGGAATGGGAGTGAGAGGCCCTGTGGGAATGGGAGGGGAGGAACGTGGCACTGTTTTGTACTGGCACTGATCACTGTGCAGACATGATAGACCAGAAGGCCTATTCTGCTGGCTTCTTCATATGTTAATACAACAGGGTGGGAAGAAGAAGGCACAGCAGGTCTAGAGTGGCTTACGTGATATGGTAGTTGGTGCTGCTGGGATCTGAACATGTGATTGATTTCCTGTTTCACAGTTATATGCCCCAGCCATTGAAAGACCACTGCCTTTCCTGTTCTTAGGTGGTTTGCATTTTACATGTCAATGCAATGTGTGCTTTGTATGTGCCTTGTAAAGCAAAGTGTTGTCCAGTGCCTTATCCCAGTATGGTGCATATCACAGGAAAGTGTATGTTACAACAGAAAGATTACTTGGTGTGGTGCAGTGTGAAATTTATTCAAATCAAATAACTTACACAGTACTAAAAAAATAAATAATGTTTTTTAATTTAATCTTGGTATGTTTTTCCTTTCACTGTATTTTCATACATCTCAACTGCTATACATTTCACATAGCTCTATGCATTTTATGCTAAAATCTACCCAGGCTCCATGAAACTCATTTTCCTTATAATGTTAGAGCTATGTTTAGACACAGAAATTATTAAAAAGTTTAACTCATTTGGTAGAAACATTCCATAACACTGAGCATATGGGACCCACTACTCTTAGACTTACTATTCTTTTACAATAAGAAAGTGCTACACATTCTGACAATTTACCCCACATTTTTAAGGCTGCTACTATGCATTTTAATGTGGGCAGCTTGTGAATTTGGTATGGCTATATTAGATTTCATCATACACAGCAACTAGGCATGAAGAGTAGTCTTACACACTGGAAGCTTTTCCAAAGGTTAAATTAAAATATCAGCTCACACAAGGAGTGTAAATAGTATGCCAGCACATTTATAGAAACATCATAAATGACATCTCATACAGTATAACAAATATAATATTATAATTATGTAATTCTGTTATCCTTGCTTGAACATAATTATATCATATCTGTTATATATATATATATATATATATATATATATATATATATATATATATTATTATTTATTTATTTTAAATTTGTTAACTGGGTAAGGACACTGGGCAAAGCCCTTTTTCAGGTCTGACCCGAAAACAATCAACAATTAGCAATACAATGCATAACTAACAATATACTAACAATTACGAACATTGACAGATAATAATGTTTAAGTTTAACCTTAAATCCTATTGCTGAATTAATAGATCTAAGGGAAAGAGGCAAATCATTCCACAAACGAGCATAAGATGAAACAAATTATCGAAAACCAGAATTTCCCTTGTTAACAATTGTTTTTAAAATAACTCCTTGATTTGAGTGCAAATTAATTGGAGAGTCCCTAAGTTCCACCAAATCAGATAGAGGAAATAAATTCCCAGCATAAATAGCATGATGAATCAAATTTCCAAGTGCATACGCAAACTTTAATTTGGGAGATAGCCAGCCCTAAGAAGAATATAAGGCACAATGATGTGTCAACAAAGGAACACCAAGAACAAATCAACAAATATTATTATAAGACACACTCAAAACCCTACCCTCCTGCACCCCCAAATTAAAATATAAAGAAGAAACATAATTAAAGTGAGGCAATAAAGTACCCATAGTGATTGTTTTGTGAGATTCTATTGATAAATAAGCCTTAAATTTGTATAGCAAACCCAGTTTGGAATTAATAGTTCTACTAACAGCTTTAACTTGGGGAAAAAATCCCAAACTAGGGTCTAAGAGAACTCCTAAAAACTTAAATTCATTAACCTGTTCTAAGAGATCACAAAACCTATTGAGTATATGTAAACATGGATTCAACTTTAGGCAAGGAGCACTCCCCATCTCATATACTGTATGAGATGTAATTTACTTAAAGGGCAAGGTAGGTATGCAGGTCCATCAAAGTTTGAAAACCCTCAAAAAGCACTTTCAAATGAGGTACTGGACCAATAGCTACCAGCAGTTCAGAGCTATGATGGATATTCCATAGGATTTCCAGGAATAAACTTGTTATTCACTTTGGTGTTTTGCCAACAGTGCTGCATAGCAACAAGCAGTGGAGTGAAGCAGAGCAATGAGTGGTGGGGCAGCAGGGCTGACAACATGACTGAGTGAATAAATAGTTTATTTCTGGATGTTGTATGGAGTGATCTGTTGATCCTGTGTGCCACTTCTTACAATGATATAGCAGGAGAACCAAAATGATTGACAAGTAAAAAATAAAAACTGGGCTGAGTAACACTTTTTATTCAGCACTTCATGCTATAAATCCATACCTACCATACCTCACATACATTCATTATTACCACCACCTGCACGCAAGGTCCTAGTTCTGTGGCATATAGTTAAAACTCCAGTAAATGAAAAATGAATGATACCAGATGGAAGACGGGAGTCAGGACTAAACAACTGTGCAAAATCTCACACATCACACTGACCATGTCAGTCTCACAGTTACAATGCATCTTTTTGCTAGTACATTGTACAATAAAGAAAATAATTTGCTTCTTCACTTCACCCTGTTCAACCGAAGCATTCAGTTTCAGGATGCCTCCTATATCATATACTGAAGCTGTGAATGGGTTATGGTTGTTGCGGATGGGGAGTGGCACTCAGGATTTTTTCTGTACTGTGTACAACAGCAAAAAGACACATTTTAACTTTGAGACTGAGAAGATGGTCAGCATGTGATACTTTTGTACAGTTGTTTAGCCCCGACTCTGTACCCCTCTCCCATATAATTTACATACTAACACTATCACTGAGTCTGTCATTACGAGTGAGAGTGACAAGTCAACAACAAGGTATTTTTTGTTAGCTGCTACATTGAGAACACAGGCAGGGCTGCTTGAGCTTGTGTAGCTAATTTTACTGGAATGCAGCTGACCTGTCCTTGGTCCTCACTCTTTAGCGAATGGGTATGGAGGATTTAATATAAATTAAAAATATAGCTACATTACATATATCACCAGAACAGGTTCCTGGTTCAGGGGAGTAGGGGACCCAGGGACTCAGGGGTTAAATTAACTCCCAAGTCCCCAGTAGGACATTGGATTTCAAAAATAAGGGACAGACCCCCAGCCCCTTGCTCTGCCCCGACACACACACACACACACACACACACACACACACACACACTTACTTGGTGTCCTAACTGCCTGTTTCCTGAAGTTCCTGTGAGCAAACACCCCACATCTGGTTTTCTAAACCCTGTCATCCAGTGGAATCCCTTCCTAGCCCTACTGTGCTGCACACTTGCCATCATCACCATGCCCCTCAACCTCACATCAGATTCGTCCTTCAAAAATCATTACAACAGACATGTGCACAACAGTAGAAGACTGGTGCTGGGAAGAGGTTGCTAGCCCCTGCTACATATAAAATGTCCTCAAAGACACCCAGCACTAGTCAGCCCACAGAGGCTTCATATGGCTATATAGCCACTGTTGGAGTGGTGTCTGTATTGTGATTTTCTCTTGGATGAAACTGAATAGTAGGTGCTATAAGGCCATATGAAGCTCCTATGTTTTCTCACCTGAGTTGTGGGCTGACGAATGTTGGGTCTCTTTGAGACAGTGGTTCATCCTTCCACCTGCTGCATCTGGTCTCTACACTGTGTTCTATGCTATTACAGTCTGGGTAGCACAAGAAACTGACTATGACATGACATGTGATGTGATGGCCACAATGCCTTTGCAAGTGGCCTTTTGGGTCATTTGGCTGCCCTGACCTCTTTGCTAAACAGTCACAGCACCTGTTGTTTTGAGTCTGAGACCATGCAAAAATGTTTGCACAGCTTGGGGGGAGGGGTTAAAAAGGCTGTCCATGGAACTAATTGCATTGACCATTTAATGCAGTGTGTGGAACAATATTCTAGCTCCCAGTCCAGTCCAGGCCCACCCACACCCCACTCTAAGCCTGAGCTGTTGCCTTTCATCCTGATTTCTGCCAACCAGCAGTGCCTACTAGGGCAGGGAGACTGTGTTGGAGCTTTGGAGAGTTGATGGAGAAATGAGAAAGGCACTCTCTCCCTAAAGCCCCCCCCCAACAAGACACCCAAGACACCCAGCCCAGGCAGCCGTGATTTCAATTGAGTACACTAACACTTGTCTTCCACTTACTTTTTGCTCAGTCCATCCAGTCCTCACTTGCTCAAGCAGTCACTCCTCCTGAAGATTCTGTGGCAGTATGGCAGGCCTTCAACTGACTCACACACAGACTGGCTCATCTTCATGGCAGCAGCAAGCCAAAAAAGTGACCGCTGAGGTCCCTACGCATACCATTCCCACTCCAAATCAAACAAAATAGCAACCCACCCGCAGTCTGCCTGATGTCAGAGTGATGACTTTCGGCAGCTACACTGGTAATTGTGAATTCTAATCATGGTCACTCTGATCCTGTTGCAGCAGCTCACTGTTCTTTCAGTTGCAGAGCAGATCAGTGGATGGACACAACTTGGAGTTGCAGCAGCGGACAAGCACAGCAACTGTATGCAGGCTTCTCTTGCTCTCTCTAAGGCTGACGTCCTCGACCGTGACTGTCCCTTGTACATGCCCACACCAAGTTCCATGGCCACTAGAGTCACTGATACAGACCGACTATCTGCACTCCACAGCAGGAGCCAGGGGCCGGAGCCAATGGCACTTACCATAGCAGCTGCTCATCCTCTCTCTCTCTCTCTCTCTCTCTCTCTCTCTCTCTCTCGGTTCACCGGGTCGGATTGGGAAAATATACAGTCCTATGGGTGAGCTGAGCAGTGATTGACTCCTTCAGCTTCTCCTACCTTCCCATTGTGTGTTCACAGTTATCAGGTTGGATAGCAGGAGGACAGGATCAACCCTAGTGATCAACAGAGACCTGGCGTCCGGGCATCCATGAAGCTCCCAAATGGAATGAACTGGGAATGAAAGAACAAACAAAACAGCAACCAACCGAGCAAGCTACAGTCAAGACCTAGGGACAAGGCATGTCTCTTGAGTGTCTTCAGTGAACAGAGTCACTGAGCAAAGGCATGATGGGGCAGTGGGCTGCTGCAAGGCAGTGCCGCTAAAGGTGTTAACATGTATATTCTCCACATCTTCACTGGCACATTCCCATCTTAGTTGACTGGACGTGGTGTCAATGGTATGCTTACATGACAGCAATTAACTGTCTACTGTGGTGCCAGCACCCTGCAGGGAACAACAAAGAAAGAGCAGTACAACACTTGCCACTCATTTTACTTCTAATTACATTGTTTCCTTGCTCATTTCAAAGCATCGTAGTCCACCCATTTTAATGGTGGCAATAACCATTTGCCACAACAGACAGGGACCACCCCGGCATCGCAGCATCAGCTTCCCATCTGCATGCAACTTATTCAGAAGGGAGTGAGAGGCTAATGCTGCAATGACGAGGTGCTCCCTTATTATGACAGTTAAATTGTTTTAAGTTGGTGGCATGCTTGCAAACTAGTGTCACCACCAGTGTGCGCTTGCATTGGTGACACACAGCCAAGCCCACAAAAGCAGTGTTAGCACTGGACTCAACAGTGCCATACCTCCACAACCCGCTTCTCTCCTAAGTTGCCACAACATGTTTCTTGCGCATCTGCAAGCAAACATAAAAAAAGGAATGACACTCCATAAATCTTCTGTATCTAGTGTTCACTGGAAAAAGCACTGCTGGCATACAGTGCATTCATATGTTCTGTACCAGTGCAATGTGTTTTCAGTGCTCATTTACATATAGGAACTCACTGAAATTACATTACATGCAAACTGTGAAACCTACATGGACAGTAACACATGACAGGGTGTGCATTTATTGTTAGATATAGTCTACTCCTAGGTGTGCTGAGGTAGGAGGCTGCATACCATCACACACCAGAGAAGTTCCTTTATCTCCCCAAAACTGTAGCACAATGTAATGTGTTATTGCCCTCTTAGGATTACTGGTTCGGTACTGTATGTTGACCCATACAGAAAAAGAAAAGGTGAATTTTCAGATATTTTATTCTAAAAGTCCCTTCATTTATCAGTATTTGTACCATTCCACTATTCATTTTCCATTTTTTATTTTTACCCTTCATTGTTTGTTCCCGAGATCCCTTCAAATGACCCATCTTTTTGAGCAGTTTATTCCGAACTATTCATTTTTCATTTTTTATTAGTCTGAACTATTCGTTTTCCATTTTTTATCTTTCATTGTCAAAATTGCACCCATTATCCATTAAAATACCCTTGAAATGACCCATCTTGTAGCAGTTAAATTATTTTAGCCATTTTATGTATTTTTTTTTGTTTACGTTTGTTTTGTGGCTGCTTCAGTTTATTGCTTTTTTTCAATTGATATTACAGGGACAACCTCCTTAGGCCTCAAAGTGTCCCTAGTTTAAAAAACACATTTTATAATTGTTCACATTCTATACAGACTGTTGATGCAGCTGGTAGTTTGATTTAGTTCCTTTTTTCTTTTAAAAAGTGAAACACTGAGTGCCCACCATACTGGTGTTACCATACCAAAACAAGTTTGTTTACATTTCTTGACCAACTCCCACTGCATCTTTCCTGGCCTCGGAAACACCCCCAATGCAATCTAGTCACTCATTATGCAGTGGGAGTAGAGGAGACCATTGTATTATGAGTGGCTGCACTGCTTGAGGGTGTTTCTGATGTTCAGGAAGAGTAGTTCAATGATTTGAAGCAAAACAAAGTTGGCTACAGCTATACATTACCATGCATTTCAGTTCTAATAAGTAAAGAGGCAGCTAAAACAACCCACAACATCAATTAATTTTAGAACAGGTAAGCAATCTTAAAATGTGGGTTTTTACCTAAAAATAATGTTACAAAAAAAGGTTGACGGTGTCCCTTTAAGTAAAATCAATGGCTGGGTGAAAAAAAAATCCAGGGTTGGACTAAGAAGAGCTGACGGGCTGAAGCAAATGTATAAGGCATTTTTCCATTATATATGGGGTAAGCATAAAACTAAAAAGATAAACCAGAGGGAAGTGGATTGCAAACTACAATCTAGGGTCCCATTTCAGTGTTAACATGTATCACTGCTGTTACTAACTGCACTATAACTATACTGCATTGACTTTCTATTGTACTCCTTTACAACTACATTATTTTTGTTATTTTTAGATGCACACTGAAGTAGCACTGCACACACTTAAAGTTTCTTGTACACTTCTTTTTGACTGCATTACTTTTGGTATCTTTAGATGCACTCAGTAGTAGCATTGCATTCACACAATGCAAATTTTTAGATACTTCTCACACACTTTTTCCCACATTATAGTTAATAGTTATTGATAACATAATGGAAACTCCTTGTAAATGTTCAAATTGCTTTTGCTTTTCTGGTTTCACTAACAGAGCTTTAGAGTTAATTTCTCTCATGCACATTTCTTTAGATCATTTCAGTTTAAACTAATCTTTTGTTCATTTTTTTTATTCTTTCACCATCTCACAATTAATGTTACTATCATCTTAGCTCATACATGTAACTTGTTTATGGTAAATCCACTCCAGGTATGCACTGCCGCCAATACTGGCATTTGGCGCACGCAAACCACACAGCCGCCATGGTGGCATGCTGTTTTCCACTCTTTACTAGCCCTGGCAGGAGGCTTTCAAGTCCCATCTCCAGCCTCAGGCATCTCAGCCCGCATAGCCATGTTGGCAGGCTCTTGGGTTCTCCAGTCCCTTACAAAAATACAAGTGTGCAACATGCATACGGAATGTACACCACACACATAATTGATCAGTGACTATAGGTGGTTCGCATACACCAAGCGAACCTAAACGAACCTGATAAAGCTTATCAGGTTCACATGTAGCATGCTTGACATGCATGCAGCAGCGAACTTAGAAAAATTCACAATAAACAATTACTTCTTGATAACGAAAGAGGCACTTAATTGTTTTTATCTCTTTTGCAACAGTCCCAGTAAAACTCTCCATACCTCGCAGCTCATTGTTGGTGATGGTGGAGAATCCTTATCTTTCCCCCATCACAGCCCACTAAATTCCTACTGCTCCCAAGACCAGCCTGCTGGGTTCCTCGCCTGCACACATGTCCAGCCCCCTGAGTCCCTCTCATGTACCCAAGCCAGCACACTGGGTCCCCCCCCTGCATCCATGCACAGCCCAGTTGGTCCCCTTTTGTACCCAAGCCCAAACTGATGGATCCTTCTAGTACTCATGAACAGTCCAAGCCAAGTCTAGCCAGTTGCTCTCCCTTACGTTAGTGTTGCAGAATAGCTGGAATAGACCCCCCACACACAACAGAGCAGTAAAGCCAACCTTAAAAGAACTGCACTGACTCTGTTGTACTTTTGTTACAAAAAACTAGAGTACGGTCCGGTCAGTAACAGGATAGAGTAGCAGCAGCTAGCCACCCTGCCCAGCCAGTTGCTGCAGCACAGAGTCAGTCCCTCAAGTAAAAGTCCAGACAACGGCAGCAACAACAACAAAAACCAAGAGAGAAGCTTCCTGAGAACCAGAGAGACAGGGTCCTGACTTCCTATGCCTTTTTGTTGAGGTAAGTGGCAGTGTTTATTTGAAAATGTCTCTGTACTGTGGAGTGTGGCGGGACTCAAGGGAGAGAGCGCAAGGCCCTCTATCTCCTGACCCTGCTACTGTGGGTGAACAATAAATTGGGACTGATTTGGGAGGTTGATAGCTGCTGGAAAGGGATGGGATGGCCCTGCTTCTCTTATTTATTTATTTATTTATTGAATTTTGTTGACCGGGTAGGCCCACTGGGCCCCGGAGGTCCCTTTTTCAGGGGCGACCCGGGTGTAAAAATAACATACAAGTAACAGAACAGTACAAGTTGATAGATGACATATTGTGTTACAGAGCTGGATTACATAGGGTTACAATCAGAGTAGGGAGAGTTGCAACATACAGTCAGAGAGACCTCCAGAGTAGGAAATAAAACAACATGTTGCATGCACATAAACAAGAAGATCTAGGAGAGCACGGGATAACAGCTACGTTGCTGGAGTCAGGTCACCTTCCTAAGAGGATCAGGGGGTGGCGTGAGGTCAGGTCCTAAGGCATTGGCAAGTACTCCTGTTGAGCAGGTGGGCTTTGAGTTTGGACGGAGCAGAGCCCGACCGGCCTCCCTTACCTCCTGTGGGAGGTTGTTCCAGCTGGAAGGGGCTGTGAGCCGAAGGATCTGGACAGCTTTAGTCCTTGTTTTAGGAACCACGAGGAGAGTTTGTCCTGAGGTGCGGAGGCTCCTATGAATGGACTTGACCGTGATTAGCCCTTTGAGGCTAGGGGAGAGAGGGCCCAGTAACTTTGAAGCCAGGCAAAAGTTGGGTAGATGAGGCGGGCTTCCAGTGGCGGCCACCTGAGCCTGGTCTGGGCCTCACAGTGGTGTGTTCTAGGGTGGGACATTGTGGCAAACCCGGCGATCTTGTTGTATAAGGTCTGGAGCCGGCTTAGTTCCGTGAGGCCACACCGTGTAGAATGGAGGCTGCATAGGTGAGCTTAGGGAGTAGGACACTGGTTGCAATGGCAACCCTGGCTACGAGGATAATCTGGTCCTTTAATCTATAGAGGATGCGAGTTTCACATGGATGGCTTTGGTGAGTTGGTCCACGTGATTTTTAGGAGAAGCCCTGGTCAATGGTTGAGACAGGTGCGTCGTGTGGGTAACCACCTCGAGTTTGTCTCCCCCCTCTGGACTGCAGTTGAAGGGCATTGAGCGCTCAGATCCCAGGGATCTGGGCCCAAACAACATCGTCTTGGTTTTGCTGGTGTTTAAAACCATTTTGTTCAATGTGAGCCAGTCCTCCATCTGAAGGATGTCCTCTTGGAGGGCAATCTTCAATTCCTTTACATCAGGGAGGCTCGGTAAATGACAGCATCGTCCGCATATTGGATGGCTGCTGCTCCCAGATGTAAGTGCAGGTCATTTATGAACAGGGTGAAGAGAAGGGGCAGTATTGACCCTGTGGTACACCCTCTTTGAGCGGTGTGGTCTGTGAAACATTGTCCCTCCACCTGACCCTCTGGAGTGCGGTCAGTGAGTAATTCTCAAACCAACCTAGTGCATGGGTGTCCAGGCCTATAGCGCTCATTTTATGCAAGAGGAGATTATGATTTACCAAGTCAAAAGCTTTGGAGAGTCAATAAATACCGTGCCTGTACTGGCCCTGAATCAGTATTACTGGACATCCGCTGAGAATTTGGTTAGGGCAGTATCTGTCCCATGCTTGGCTCTGAAGCCGTGCTGAGGCGAGGAGATTACCTGGTGTGTTTCCAAGTATTAGCTGAAGTTGGGAGTAGACTAGCTTCTCCTGTATTTTAGCTATTGCAGACAGCAAGGAAATAGGCCTATAGTTCCTATAGGCTCAGTAGAGCCCTCCCTTGTGAATGGGAATCACTATGGCCTGTTTCCATGGTTAGGGGACCAACCCCTCCAAGAAGGACGGTTTATCAGCCAGGTTAGTGGCTTCGCTGAGCTGGGGCCCCTTCCTTAAGGATTCTTGGCTGGATCCCATCAGGCCTCAGTGCCTCTCGCCTGTAGGGATTTAAGGATAAGGAGAACTTCCTTTCCTTAACCATCCACAGATGAAACTGTGGGCGGTCAAGTTCACGGGGCAGAGGCTCATATGGCTTATGCCCGTTGTCTATGTGCCCCACCTTGTATGCATCCAGATTCGTAAAGTAGTCGTTTAGGGCCTCAGCGATCGAGGCCCTCATCAATCTTGCCCATTCACCAGGATAGGGCGGTTGTGGATTTTTGTGACCCTTTAGGAGTTCATTAATATCGACCAGAAGAACCTAGGGTTTCCCAGGTTAGTTTTTTGGAGATTAGAGATATAATCTTTCTTAGCTTTTTTTATGTTCTGTTTGCATTGGTTTCTCAGGGCTCTCTATCTGACTAAGACCTAAGGAAGATTAGTTCTCCTGCACTTTTTCCAAGCTTTGTCCCGGGAGGTCATCTGGGCTTTTAGGTGGGGAGAGATCCACTTATAGCAGTTCCCCTTAACCCTGTGGGTTTTCATAGGGGCTACAAGGTCGGTGATACCAGTTAGGGTGGTTTGGAAAAATTTGACAGCTTCCTCCAGGTTGGGTAGAAGTCTTATGGGGTTCCAGTCAATGCCATTTAGGTAGCCAATGAACTGGTCCGGATGGAAGTTAGAGTAGTCCCTGGCAGTGATAATTCGAGGCGGGACTTTAATCCCATTATTCTTCCATATGGCAAATATTGGTGAGTGGTCACTTAAGGCATCTGCCAGAGTCCCAGCCAACTTTACGTTACTTGGGGATGAGGTCAGGACCCAGTCTATTGTGGAATGTCTCCCTGATTTGTAGTTCAATCTGGTTGGGAGGAGATAATTTGAGCAAGGTGGAGTCGTGTAAGACTCCGTTTATTACTGGACTTAGCCTCTTGTGCCCAGTTTAGGTTGAAGTCACCCAATAGGATAATCTCCGAGCTGAGTCCACCACAGGGCTCTTCAGGAGCAAATCAAGGAGCCGAGGGCATTGGTTGGGGGCTGTATATACAGCCAATAGTGAGGTGTTTAGCCCCACCTAATGTGACCTTCAGAAAAACTGCTTCTGAGTCCAGGGACAAGTCAAGGGGCTGCCTAACTAATGAGGCTGAGATAGTGTCTTTAACGTAAATTAGTACTCCACCCCTCTTTCGAGGTCTGTCCTTTCTAAAAGGGTGTAGCCGGGACTGCAATCTCGTGATCCAGAATGTGGGTTTTAGCCAGGTCTCCGAGACCACAAGTAAGTCCGTTTGTACACAGCCAGCCATGCTTGTACCTCCTGGATCTTTGGCCTCAGGCTGCGGATGTTCATGTGGACCAGCCGCAGACCCTTAACTCCATCCAGGCCTTATCCATTGGGAGGAGATAGATGTCATTCAATGTCCCTGGTCAGGGTTGGGTTGGATGTCCCGGCCAGTAGGAGTAAGGCAGCGAGAGAGCTAAGGAGAGAGAGGGTAGGGGAGGTAGCGCCAGCAACCTGCCATAGGGTTGGGCTCCTGGTACAGAAGGACTCTGAGAGGACCCCTTCCTAGAAAATTCATGGGCCGCTAGGAGAAGGATGTTAATCCTTGGCGAGAAGACAAAGAAGTGCCTGTATCCTCCTGACCCCCTCGTATTGTCGGGGGCTGGCAAGCATTTCTGATTAGGTATCGGTCCCAAGTTGAGCCAGAATGTAGATTATGGACAGGATAATACCATTGTTCCAATGAGCGGGTACATGATGTTTCCTGTCTGTATCTGGTAAGGGTTTAATAATCAATTCAGTAAGGAGTTAATAATCAATTCACCACGAGTCTGTATTTGCATTGATCTGGTAAGGATACTTAGGTGCAGACAGGATGCAGGAGATCATGTAGCATCGAGCAGCTAGTAGCAGCAGACTAAAGTTTGAGCTGACAACACAGTTGACTTAAATTAAGTATACAGCATTAACAGGGCTAACAGGTTGAGTTCGCAGGTACAGAAACCTTGTGATGTATGCAGCAGTACCCTAAATCAAAGATTATATTGGCCTTTGGAGAAGTCAGTTGAAACGAAATGCACAGGATATATATGATGCAGCTGGAGAGAGTCTAAGTCAAACGTAAAAAAAAAAAAGGAGGATGGCCCTACTTTTTCTGGCTCGGGGGACAAGTATGGCCCTAATTTTTCTGGCTTGGAGGGTGCTCCCACTTCACCTGGCTTGGGGGGGGGTGACCCTAGTTCTTCTGGCTTTGGTGTTTTAGTTTCACTTATACTATACTTATTTTCACCTTATCACATGCACGTAAGGTGTAAGCCATCTTAAAGTGACTGAGTTGTTGTTTTGTGCATTTCTGTGAATATAAGCTTTCTTAAATAGGACTTTTGTTAAAAGATGATTTTTCCTACACTGATACCTTTGTTAGCCATGGCACTGGGAACCTCTGTGGCTCTTTCTTTTAATTAGCCATGTGAACTTTTACTTCCATCTCAACAGAGACCAGAGATGGGCAGAAGAGACCTTGGTTTAATATCTCATCTGAAGGATGGCACCACAGCAACCATTGAATCTGCATCCCCCACTCTACCTCCACTCGCACTACCATCCCTCATGAACCAAGACTACTATCAGCTCCATGACCAGCCTCACCAGCTGAGCAATGTCCTTGGAAATCCTCATCTCCCATCTGGGGTATGTGAAAGTCATAGGGGGAGGAAGAAAGGGCAAGAATTCAAAGTGTCTGTGTCCCTCATTCCACTGGCAAAAAGTTGAGAAGTATGGTCCACCACTGCCATGGGTCATTGTCGCCAATGGCAATTACATAAATACATACTACTTAGCTCATTGTGTGAAAAATTGATTGTGCTGTATGTATTTCTGTAATCACAGTAATCATTGTTGGTTAAAGGCCCACATTAAATAGCATCCAGCTAAAGAAGTGGGTTGGAGAACTTTACTAGTTTCCTTTGGTAAACAGACAGAGCAGGAATATGAGGAACACCTGGACAGAAAATACTGCTTTTTATGTCTGCTTGCACGCATGTGCAAAAAACATAGTGCCACCATACGAGAATTTGTAGGTGTGCCTCCCTACTTCCAATGCCCTGCTGCCTTTTGCAGGTGTGGCCCCACTGCACCAATGAATGCAAGAGCTGTCTATGACAGAGTTTGCAAATGCAGTGGCATACAGTTGAAAGAAAGGCACTGCAGTGTGTAGGCAATTTGCATACCGATGTCAGCAGTATGCAAATTGCCTACATGTCAGCACTGCAGTGCAAGAACTGTCATAGACAACTCCTCTCCCCCCACAAACAAGTAACACGCTGGAAGCCCAACCCAGTGTGCTCACGCGCTCCCCCCAATCTCCTGTCATCTGCGCTGCACTCCCCACCCCCAAAAGAGTTTTAGGTGCCACGCTGGGAACCCACCCCAGCATGGCAACAATCTGTAAGGCCGATGGGGGTGCCCAATCCCCCATTGGCTCCACTGGTCCCCCCAAACAGCCTTCAAAGTGCCACACTGGGAGCCTACCCCGGTGTGGCAAAAGTCCATCTGCTGCCCCCCAACACACTTCCAGGTGCCATGCTGGGAGCCCATGCCAGTGTGGCAAAAATGTCTATGGCTGATGGGGGTGCCCAATCCCCCATTGGCTGTGCTGGCCCCCCAAAAAAACTTCAAGCTGCCACGCTGGGAGCCCACCCCAGTGTGGCAAACATCCCTTGTCATCTTCCTAAAAGGAAAAGACCTAGAAAGAAAAAAATGGTCCTTCGCTGACTGTCTTGACTGCCACCTGCACACACCCTGCCTCCCCACACACCCCACTCACCCCATACTTACCTCCTGAGTCTGGTGCGATGATCTTTGGTGGACCGGGAACATGTCTGCACTCTTCAAAGCTGACTGCAAACTGAGGAAATACCAGTAAGCTGTATAATGGGATAAATATATTTTTTTCAACTTTGTTGCATATCTTGGGCATTTTTGGGAATTTTTTCACCAAATTTTCAACATGGGGTTTTTGGGACCCCACCTCATGAATTCGTGCACTGTCATTTTGTTATTTGGTCCCAAGAGGTGATTTCGCGGTCACTGCGCAAAACCATCTTTCGGGACAGATGTATGAAATGACAGTGTCACAGTTCATGAGGTACTCCCCCAAAAACCCTATGCTGAAAATTTGGAGAAAATATTCCCCAAAATGACTGTTTTATGAGCGTGCATTGTGCAGTTCCTATACGCTTGTAAGTCTGACAAATTTTAATATTTGCACTCCAGATTTTCAACATTGCCATTTTACCACACTTCCTTATGAGCAGAACAGCTGTCATTTTTCACATCTCCCCCAGAATGTGTTTCCGCGCATGTAGTGCAGAATGACGCAGTCGGTGTGCGAAATTAATGTTTGGGACAGATTAAGAAAATCACAGTGACACTGTTCATGAGCAGAGGTCTTAAAATGGCTATGTTGAAAATTTGGTGACAAAAGTCCATAAAATGACTGTGTTATGAGTGACCATTGCGCTGTTTCCACGTTTCCTCATAAGGTCATGAATTTGTAATATTTTCAGTCTAGATTTTCACCACTGGCATTTTTCCACACTTCCTTATGAACAGTACAGCTGTACTTTTTCACAACATGGCCGAAATGTGTTTTCACACTTTCTGCGCAGAAATGCGTGGTTGCTGTGGGAAATCAGTGTTCGGAACAGATTAAGAAAATGACAGTGACACTGTTAATGAGCGGAGGTCGCAAAATGCCTGTGTTGACAATCTGCTGTAAAATATCCCCAAAGTAATTACATTAAGGGTGTGCGTTGCACAGTTTCTATGCACGCTTGGGACTTCACCATTTTTTTTTTACTATTTTCACTGCAGATTTTCAACATTGCCATTTTTTACACCTCCCCATGAACAGTATCACTGTCATTTTTCACATCCTGTTCAAAATGTGTTTTCGTACCTGTGGTGCCAAATGCCGTAGTCACTGTGCATAATCAGCTTTTGGCTAACAAACTGATATTACCACTATTCATAAGGTGGGGGTCACAAAAAACCCATGTTAAAAATTTGGAGTGAAAATACCACTGAACACTTGAGGTGTTAGGGTTCTGACCATAATACCCCACCCTGTAGAGACTGACAGGCATTATGGGTGTGACTTGGGATTGTCACCTGTAATGCTTATACCATTCCACTCCCACCCAATACCCTGCATCCAGTGAGAGGCATTGAGGTGTGCCTTGGACTCTTCAGCCCCAGAGTTCACCAACTTCTCCTATACTGCACCCATCTCACTGTATTTTCTAATGGAATGGGGTGAGCATAAGGGCCAAAGACCCCAAGGCACACCGTAACACTTGTCGGTGTCTGCAGGGTAGGATGTAGTGAAATGGCATGGCCATTATGCCTGACGACCCAAAGGCACACCCCACCAATGCCAGTGCCACCAATCAAACATTTGGCATTGACAAATGCTTGTTTAATATGGGATGGGGAGAGTGAAGAGGTGTCACTGGATGCCAATGACTTCATTTACATGGAATGAGAGGAAAGAGGTGTTTCCCAATGGATGCTAGGGACTGCTAATCCACTGCCCCTAACCCTTGACATAAACTACCTTTACACCCCACCAAACCCTCTCTGTGGAAAGGCGGGAGATTCAAGATGTGGGATGGAGGTACACAGCCAGTATGTTCTTCAGTGGGTCCAGCTTCTGGAGCTGGCTGGTCTGAGGAAAGGGGGTTCCAGCTATGGGGGTAGACTGGTCAATTACCCCCAGCACTTGATGTCCCCTCTCTTTACAGATCACTAAATCCTCTCTCATGCCATTTGCACTCCTTTTACACCCCTTGGGTACTCCCACTCAGCCCCTTTTCTAACCAGTAACACCTGTCAGCCACAGCAACCTTAACATTGCTGTCCCTCTCTGGTCAGTTGAGACCCCCTCATAACCTTGATCCATTGCCTCTCTGCATGGCCCCCAACTGACACCTCCCAGACCCATTAAACACATACCCACTCCGTACAGACTGTCAAGATACTTCTCCTCCACAGGCCTGCACAGCCCCAGACCCTAGACCCTTTCTCTTCCCTTTATTGCCTGACACTAGCCAAGTCTTCTTACAGAGCCCCAGATACTAGCCTCACCTCCTTCCATGGCCCCTGACACTGCCTGCCCTCCCTCCACATCTCCCCACAGCTCCCTCCACAATAACCATTCCATCCACAACCCAACTTTGAGTCCTCTTGCCACCTCCTTCTTCCAGGTCCTGTCACCTCATAGTTCCCCCAACACCCTCACTGTCTCCACAGTCTCCCACCCCCTCTACCACCAACCTCTGTTTTACCACCAGTGATACTGACCGAGAGAGGTTTGAGCAGGGAGTCCGGTCAGGGATCTGGAAGGGGAATGCAGTGGTGTGGAGTGTAATCAGTCAGGGGGAAGGGTTCTGGTTCCAGAGAGAGAGAGTGGTCAGCTTGGGGGGATGGTGAACTTGGGGCAGGCCTAGTTGCAGGGAGTTTTGGGGGGGTGGAGTGTGGCTGAGGTATAGGGTGTTGATTCAGCTACAGGGAGGGTGGTTGGGATGCTATTCCAGGTGATGATAGTTGGCTAAGACAGAAAGAGCAGTGTTGTGGGAGGTAGAGCATGCAGAGTGATAAATAACTCACTAAAACCCATTGGTTGTTGCCATGACAATCGTCATGGAAAAAAGTTGTCATTATTCCTGTGCTATGCTCGTGACCCAAATCTCCTCTCTATGATGGCAGGTTTAGTCAGTTAGTGTTGCCACGGTAACAGTGTGATTTTTGTTTTACAGCTCAAGATTGGCATCTAAGCCACACATTCACATTAAACTGACATGTTTTTTTTTATTTTCCTAGTCAGACAGACTTGACAGCTAGCCAATAGTGACATCAGCATGATGTCAGAATCTAACATACTGTTTTGGAACTGTGCAGATGTTCTTGATGTGCTCTACAGCTCTGTAGAAGCACATATATCTTTGAACATCTGCAAGCTGAACTGGAACATAAACTGACTGCGGATGGACTGATGACCAGATCATGGAATGACTGTTTGAATATAAATTCAAGTACAATTAATAAAAAAAATGTAAACAGCTATTTTGAAGAGTTTTTTTTTTATTCACATTGCTAAAAAAAACAGTAAGGTACTCATAGGGGTTGCAAATATGTTATTTACGCCCTTGGGGCATGGCACTCAGATTTACCTTATGCCACATTACCTTGTGAGGATGTGATTTACATATAATTAATGCAAACCCTGATCATTCCTTATTGCTTAAATTTTTCAGACCTGCCACAGTAGCTTCTTGTTCAGCTGTGACCATAGTTCATCTCCAAAGACTCTATTCCATTATGAAAACTTGTACAGAAAAAAGCAGAACTTCACTGAAAAAGAGATTCATCATTTTTGACAACCCTAGGTAAGTAAATGGGCAAATAACATCAATCCTCTAAGATACACCCTTGTGTAACTGCCCCTATGACCCTCATTTTTTGTATAAATAATTTGCAACATCTTGCAAAACTGACAGGTTGTACTTGCATGTTGCATTAAAAATTCACTCAGCAAAGACTTCATTTCCCATGACACCTTGCTTTTTGGCAGAATGTGATACTGCCAGAGGGAGGCACCTCCTAGTCCCCTCCTAGTTTGAAAACAGTCTTGGCAGTTGCAGCTTCTTTGTGACACCAGTGAGAAAAGGTATGCAGAGACTTTTCAGGTATTTGTTTTCCATGGTTTTATAAAAAGTTTAACTCAGAAAGATGTTTTATAATCTTGAAGAGTTCTAGAGAGTCTCCTACCTTAAACACAGTGCAGTTTTGCACAGTTTCTAACTGCTGTGCTGGGTCTGATTGTAATTGAAATTCTTGACTTGTTGCATATGTTTAATTAGTGCTTTCTTTGTTTTTACTGCTTTTTTAAAGTTTTGTAATACAGAAACTGGACTATTAGACTAAGAAATGTGTGCATTTGCAGTTATTTGAATGTATACCAACATGTGTTTGTGTGTGGTAGGAGGACACTTGATAGTGGTGGCAGGGGCTTTGTACTGCATTTGTAGGGAGCACTCTACAGTACGGGTGCCAGGAGAACTCAGTCTATGGCTGGCTGTGAAGGTGATCAGAAGGCTGTGTTGGTCGCTGACTCTCAGTGTTGGGTCAGGGGGGCCAGTGAGGTGATAGGGCACTACCTGCCAGAGTGGGGGTCCACTAGACCACCAGGGACAGGGTTTGTCTGCTATGGGCAGGTAGGGGTTAGGGAGGAGGAACCACTGGACCACCAGGGAATTCCTTCATTTTCCAAACAAGGATGGGGATTAGGGCTGGTGAGAGACTGCTGGACCACCAGGGAGTGTATTGTTTTTAAACAAGGATGGGAATCGTGGCATGGGAGGGGGGACTTGGTCCAGCACACATAGCCGCTGTGGTAGCATGCAGAGGAGACCATAATGGGCATGCAAATGATCTTGTACTGCAGTGGGTTCATCTGCATCTTTGTCTGCATATTCACCCATAGGGGTGCAGGACTAAACCATGTGTGCTGCGCATTACTCATATGGTTGGTCATCAGCCCGTACCCTTGTAGCACAGCACAAAGCATAGTGACCACTGGCTGGATGGCTCTGAGCAGTGCAGGAGAGTGGCTAGCAAGGCAAACAGGATATTGGGATACATCATAAGGGGGATCACCTCTAGGAGCAGGGAAGTGATTCTACCACTGTACAATGGACTGGTTAGACCACACCTTGAGTACTGTGTACAGTACTGGAGACCACACTTGAAGAGGGACATACAGTTCCTGGAGAGGGTACAGAGGAGGGCAACTAAGATGATATGAGGACTAGGGGATTTGACATATGAGTACAGACTTGAGGAGCTCGGCCTGTTTTCATTGGAGGAGAGGAGAGACAGGGGGGACATGATTGAGGTCTTCAAGTACCTCAAGGGAATAAATCGGGTAAACATGGAGGGGATCTTTAGACTAAAGCAGGGAGGTATCACCAGAGGGCATGGTTTGAAGTTGGAAGGTGGAAGGGTATGGGGGGGAAGAGGAGGAGGTTTTTCGCTGAGAGGGTGGTGGACCCTTGGAATGTACTGCCTGGTGAGCTGGTTCAGAGATCCACAGTGGAGGGCTTCAAGAGAGGCTGGGACAGACACAGAAAGTGGATATATCAGATGATGGCCTGGCCCAGGGGGGTGGGGATGAATAATAGGGGTTTCTGGAACACAAGGGGGGGGGGCCTCGGCACTCAATTAGGGATCTGAGGTTCGAGCAGACTCGATAGACTGTAAGGCCTAATCTGCTGGCAATTAGTATGTTAGTATGTTAGTACCACGGCTGATATTCAAATGGATAGTGCAGTCAGTTCAGATCATACTATTCCTTTGAATATGGTGCCGGAACCGATTGTCCCCATTTTTTCATGTGGTACCCCCATGTGTGTGCACAACTGGCTGGCTTTGAATAGGGGGCCCATAACGTCTTATTTATTAGATAAGTTCAGTTTGATTTGGGTATAATGGATTATTTGGGTATATAGTTACATAACAACACTAATTTAAGGTTGGAAGAAACTATAGGTTTTGAAAGACTTACTGAAGTGTTGCCTTGCCTACAATATTTAAGTAAAAAAGTAAAAAAAAATAGCTAGAAACAATAAAGTTAAAATACAATAGGTGAAAAATACCTAGTGTTTTTTAACTCTTTCTTACAGTAGTTTCTCTCTAATGCTGTCCTTACCAGTAAAACGCTGCTTTCTTTACTCCTAGGTTGTATTACCATTTGTATCTCTCAGCTGCAATCTAGCTATCTATCACTACTCGAGCTACTATACGTTCCTCATTTTTACCTTTATTTTAACAGATTTGGCCTGATTTTGACTGTCTACCTTTCAGATAAGTATCTTATCTTGTTTAATTCAGACCCCTAATCTCTCCTCTAGAACCTCTGACACTTTTGTCTCCACATCCTTCTCTGTGCTTTCCTTTTAGATACTACCAGAATACTTTATTTATTTATTTTGTTTTTATTATTTTATTTATTTCATATTAGGATTAATATCTTTGAGTCCAGGACTCGTTTTCAAAGGCTACAGGTCATTGTTGAACAAACATTACAAATATAACAGTGTTTACAGAGAACAGAAAACAGTTACACAGACATTCAAATACCAAAGAAATCTTATATATCCACCTAAAGGTTAAAGAGGACAGGGCAAATATGGTTCAGCCTTGTAGTTTACTATTTAGTTGGTCAGTCTAGCCCAGGGGTTCTCAAATGGTGAGGCCAGCCTCCTTGGGGAGGCCCCAACTTGTTCAAGGGGAGGCTCAAGAGAGTCTGAAAAAGTACAGTATTTAAATTTTGAGTGTTATGTATTTTGTGTGAAGAGATGAAGCAAACTGAAAGAGGATAATAGTAGGTGAATTTTATGTATTTATTTACTAATAGGTGACAAGAGAAGGTGAATGAGCCAAGGCTCATTTCAGGTGTACCCGGGGAAGGGTAGGTAGTGATTATATTTCAAAAAGGTAACTGCAAAACAATCAAGAAATACACAATAAACAATAGTGCAAATAAATATGAACAGTAAACTAATAATGAGTGGTGGTAATTGATCAATTTGTAGACTGATGGCAGAACAGCCCAAATACAAGGGCTGAGCATAGAAGTGCTAAGAGCAATAGCAGGAAGGAGCAAAGTAATCCCAGAGAAGTTGCTTAGGAGCAGGGAAGGAGGGGGAGAGGCAAAGCATGTAGGAAGGTTATTTCATATAGAGAGGAAACGGAGAAAGTAGTCTGACCCATGAAGGTAGTGCAACAAGGGGTAACAATGGTTCAAGAATAAAAATAGTGGAGCAAGAAGGCTGGCTGGGGAGGGTTACAATAAACTGAATAATAATATTTATTCATTTTATTTATTTGTTATTCAGATGGGCACAAAAGCCCTTTTTCAAAGGTTCCACATCAGTATAAGAAAGAACTGAATATGAGCCAAGTACTCAAAGGGGTTTCAATTTATTCATGGTGTACTGCACAAAGTACAGCATGTTATTTTTCCTTGGGGAGGCCCAAGATTATTTCAGTTTTTGGGGGAGGCTCAGAATCTTTTCCATGGATTTGGGGAGGCTCACTGTGACAAAGTCTAGGAACCATTGGTCTAGCCTAAGGGGGTATAGGGATCAGCCAGGGATGGCATCATCATGGTGGAAGTGGTTTGTCAGCCGAGTGGTCCTCATTTGGGGAGGGGGGGTCGATGAGATAAAAAGAGGGGGTGAAAGGGAGAGGGTTGGGTGGCTGAAATTCTGCCATATTAGTGCAGGCAAGCACAATTATTTTTGTGTCAAAAAGGGATCTGAGCCCAGATTTGAAGGTACTGATCTTGGGTGATTCTGTAAGGTTAGCAGGTAACTCATTGCAACATTTTGGTCCTTGGTACAGGATGGAGTTCTTGGCGAGCTTCATCCTTTTGAAGGGAATCACAGACCTGTCTGTAGCCATGCTTCTTGTTGATTTGGTGGGAACTGCCAGCATAAAGAGGCAGCCCAGTACAGGGTGAGGAAGTCCAAGAAGCACTTTTTTCAGAAGTAGGCAGGTTTGATATTGTGCTTTAAGACGGAGTGGGAGCCACCCAGTTTTAGTGTAGAGCGTGCAGGTGTGGGTGTCCTGTGCAGCCCCTATGGCTAGTCGACAGGCCTTATTTAGTAGTGTGCTGACCCTGTTTAGGGTAGTTTTAGTGCCTACCCCATAGATAGGCAGCCCATAATCTATGGAGGACATCGCTGAACTACTGATGGCAAGTTTCAGAGCATCTGGTGTCATAGAGTGCCTATGGCAGTAGAGGACCCCAAGTTTTGTATTCGCTGACTTGATGACTGAGTTTATATGGCTGGAGAAGGTTAGTGTATCAGCAAAAGTGATGCCCAAGTACTTGAACTTTGTTACTTGTTCCAGTGTTTCGCCATTATGGTTCTGGATGAGCAAAGGCTGGTATTTCTTTTTGCTCTGGGAGGCAGAGAAGAGTAGATTTTTCATTTTTTTATGGTTTAGTAGTAGTTTGTTTTGTGTGAACCAGGATTCAAGGTTGAGGAAGCTATCTTGGAGTTCAGTTGTGATGTAGTTGTGATCTTTCCCAGTGACCGGTATCACTGCATCGTCAGCATAGAGAATAGTGTGTGCTGCACATGCAGATGGTGCAGAGTTGATGAAAAGGCTGAAAAGCAGTGGGCCAAGAATAAAGCCCTGTGGGGTCCCAAGGGACACTTCCCTAGCTGACGATAGGGATGTCTCCAATTTTGACTCATTGTGACCTGTTTGTGAGGTAGCTTCTGAACCATAGTACCATGTCCGGGGATAGACCTGTTGAATGGAGGCAGTTTAGGAGTAGTTTGTGGTTAACAGAGTCAATGACCTTTATAAGGTCAATGAAGACTGAGCCAACTGCCTCCCCATTATCTAAGGCATCACAAAGCTGGGAAGAGTAATCAACAAGGGTGGTAAGTGTGGAGTGCTTTTTTCGGAACCCATGCTGCTGTGGGCAAAGTAGGTTATATTTATCAAGAAACTCTGTAAGCTGCTCTGAGACCATTCTTTCAAGTGCTTTAGAGAGGGGTGGTAGAATGGATACTGGTCTGTAGTTGGACGTTAGACTCAGTACCCAAAACCCAAGCTAATCCAATCACGGACAATGTGACTTGAACAGAACAGGTAAGTCATATTTAATTTAGGGGTCAAAATTAGGTTTTTCAGCCACTAGCCAGCAGGGTTAGTGACTGGGAAAATTGATTTTCTTGTTTGGTAACCAGGTAAAATTCCCCACAACTTCTCCACTGGGCCCTGTTGGTGTACTTACTGAAGTGTTACCTTCTCCAGTACAAGTCCACAGGGCTAGCTAAAGGAAAATCTTACTAGCTAGATACAAAATCTGCCACATTTAGCTAGTGGGATAGTGCCAATTTTGATGTCAGTAAAGGAGGTGGGGATAGTGTCTTGTGTCAAGGAAGGAAGTGGGGCTATTGTCAGAGGCTGAGGGGGGCTAGTGTCTAGAGAAGTGGGATGCTAGTATCTGGGGCTTTGGAAGATGGGTCAGCTATGGTCAGGGATTGTGAAGGGAGGGAGGTGACTAGTTTCAGTGCCTGTGGAGGGAGCATATAGAGGAGGGTGTATGTGTGTCTCAGGTGTCTGAGGAGGTTGTGTCCAGAGAGAGCCTTGCAGGGCAGGTGGGTAACAAGTCTACATGTGATTCTCAAATGGCTGAGGAGGAAGGGGTGTGGTTTCTGGGAGTGAGGAGGGACCAGGAGGAAGGGAGATTATATCCATGGGGTTAGAAAAGTGGGATACCTAGAGAGAGAAGGGTGTTCAGAGAGACTGTGGAGAAAGAGAAGGAGGGGTGGTGTGTGGGGTTGAGTTTGGATGTAGAGGGAGGGGGTTGGTGTCTAGGGTGATGCAGGGAGCCAGGATAGTGTTGGGGGCTGTGGAACATGTGCAGTCAAGGGGGCTACTATCATGGGAGGCTGTAAGGAAAACGTGCTAGTGTCAGGTACTGTGGAGGGGGAGCTACTATCTGAGTTCAAGGAAGGAGGTGTGGTTAGTGTCTGATCTGCAGGCTAGTTAACTATACAGATGGGGGATGCACAAAGTCTCATTTATTATCAGAAAAAAATTGATTTTATTGGCAAACACTTGAAGAGTCTTCCAAGCTTTTTGTTTATTAGTTATTTATTGAAGTATATCTGTTTAACAGAATTTCATACAGCAAACTGTTCAGCGACATACCTGGCTGGGGTTACATCAGCTGCACCTGGAAATGTGTCACTAAATGCTCACTGAAGCTCTTTACTTACCCATTGGGTCACTCTGTGTAGAAATGCCAGTGGCCTAATGGTCACCTGGCTCCATTCCGATCTGTTACACAATTTTTAAACTTGTTAGTGTGTTTAATGCTGCCTTAGAGTGGGTAGAGTTCAGAGATACTTGCTCCAATGTCTGTATGTGTGTGTGCGTGTGTGAGAGAGTGTGTGTGTGTGTGTGTGTGTGTGTGTAGGTCTGACAAGACAGAACATATAACAACAATACTTACAGTCAGAACTAAATTGGAAATTACAGAACAAAAAAAGCACCTGAATACTTAACATTCTCACCTAGCTAATTTTTAACAGAAGTGCCTGTTTTGAATCCAGAGACCAAGTGTGTCTCATTACTCTTAGAGTCCAGAGATAAAAGCCTCTTTTTCTTCAGATGCTTGATGATTTGAAAATCCATTTCCCCACCTCCTTGTGAGATAACAGCACCCATGAGGTCACTGTCAACCCTGTGGCCACTCTGTAATCTGAGTATTAATATTCAAAAAGGATATTATTTTTCTGCTGCCAGGAAATCAGCAGTTACAAATTTAAAAAAAACACACGCACATATATATATATATACATGACAGTCTCTTTGCAAGCAGTTCCTTTGATGGCTAATAAACCCACATCCTGTCACCAGTTCCCTTCTAGGCGTGAAAACCAACAGGGATCAGCCAAATGTCCTGTTCCTTCAAGGGTCATAAAATACATATTTGGACCCAGCTTCAAAAGCAGAGGCATGTTATAAGGTGTTCTAAACTATCACTCAGGAAGGAAGTCTTTAGTGTTTCCACTGGCCAGTTTTATGACAGCCTGCTGACTCAGTCACACTGAAACCTTTGAGGTCAAAAAGGGCACTTATTACAACTAGTCTTTCTTGTTTCTAACCAGACATTCACATACAGATTTGAGAACCATTTCAGAACAACGGTCAGACCACCCGTGGAGCAGCTCCTGCTCACCCAGCCGAACTCGTTCAGTTCAGAACAACAGTCAGACCACCCATGGAGCAGCTCCTGCTCGCCCAGCCAAACTCGTTCAGTTCAGAACAATGGTCAGACCACCCATGGAGCAGCTCCTGCTCGCCCAGTTGAACTTGTTCAGTTCAGAACAATGGTCAGACCACCCATGGAGCAGCTCCTGCTCGCCCAGCAGAACTCGTTCAGTTCAGAACAATGGTCGGACCACCCGTGGAGCACCTCCTGCTCAACCAGCCGAACTTGTTCAGTTCAGAACAGTGGTCAGGCCACCTGTGGAGCAGCTCCTGCTCGCCCAGCCAAACTTGTTCAGGTATGCCGTGGAGTACGCTTAGACTGCGCTTCTGCTTCTGTCTCTCTATTTTCAAATTTGGTGCCTTTTTAGTTTAACCAGCTGCTCGTTCTTATGGACTAAATGCAAGGCTAGGTAAGAGGAACTGATCTGAAACCAGCTGTGAAAACTTTTCTTTAGTTTTGCACCATAATTCCTGCCCTTAAAATTATTGAAGTAACTCAGCTGACGCTTAATACTGCAAGCAGCTTTTTTAAGTCAGCTCCAGTTTAATTCGGAGCCCAATTTCACAACTCCTGGCAGCTTGCTCTGTCCTCAGCTCTACATGATGGGCTGAACCATGCACGGCTGCTCCCCGCCCACCCCCAATACCCTCCCACCCTTAGCGGGTGTTATATGTATACGCTATGCTCTCATGAGGTTTCTTTTTTGTCTATCTCTGTGGTTTCTCGTTTGCTCATAATATAGGTTCTCCACTAGAGGTCTGAAGAACCACATTGATAACCTACAGGTCTATCTCTATCCCAGCCCTCTTCCAAGCTCCCTTCCCTGGTAGCTGATTCTCTGGCTGGTTAATCCATTTTTTTCTCCCCATTTTCTAGAATTAATTTATTTTGACCTGCTTTCACTGCACCCTACTCTTCTCTTCCTTGTCCCGTGTTTCCATTGCTCTTAATTTTTCACCTCTCCCTACTTGCACTCTATCCTCTCTCTTTCCTCCACTCTATCTATTCCAGTCTTCCTTCCCTCTTTACCCTTCCCACTCTTCCTACCTCCCTCCATGAATCCTGGGGCTATATTGCACCTCCTTCCATTATTTGGCATCATGTTTTCATCTTGATTTTTAACAGGACCGACTGATTATCCCTCCTCTCGACATGCATACTCGCTTGATAACTTCTGCTACTCCAACTTACTATCTGGCCCCACCACTAATCCATCACCACTGTTGGGTCTGAATTATAAACACCTAGGAGTATTACTTAGTTATATCTTGCATAGGTTCTCTATATCCTTTACGTGTGCTTCACTGGCTATATTGACTGCATCTTTATGGATCACTACCCTATCGCTTACCCTTGCTGAGGACATTGAAATGAATCCTGGTCTGACTACTGCTTATAACACCACCCAGCCTCACCCAACCAACTGCCTGACCAGTCATCCAGCTTCACCTTTACTCACCTAACGTTAGGAGCCTTTCTGCCAACTTCTCAGAACTAGAGGCTTGGGTTTTTTTGAATAAACCTGACATTCTTGCCTTATCCGAAACTTGGCTGAAGCCATCCATCGCTGACTGCCTCTGCTCCCTTCCAGGCTATAGTCTGCTTAGGGCTGATTGTGCCACCTCCAAAAGAAGTGGGGGCCTAGCATTATATTTTAAGTCTCATCTCAATGTGACAATCTTACTTAGTCCCCCTTTGGCCAATTGTGAAGTGCTTTATTCCCTCCTATTGCTTGGGGGTGCTAAAAAAAATACATATCCTCTGCATTTATATGCCTCTCAGAACTGCTAGGCCTGGTCTGAAAGAATTTATCAAACTATTACCATCAGTGACAGGGAAAAATGAAGTAATTTGCTTGGGGGATTTCAACCTGGACTGGGCCGGACCTTGTTCCTCCCTCCTTTCCCCCATTACTAGCAAGGCAAACCTCACCCAACTTATCCAGGCCCCCACTAGGATCTCCCGTCATGGTTCCTGCTCCACCTTCTTAGATTGGGTCCTGACAAATAGGAAGGTGAATATCCCCTCAGCTGGAATTCTACCTGACTCCATAAGTGATCACCATCTAGTGTACTGTGTTTGGGACATCACCTCCCCTTCATTTCCCTGTAAAGTCTTATCTTTTTCCAACATTTCCATGCTCAACCATGAAGCGTTCCTACAGGATTTAAAAATGATCGACTGGTCTCCCCTCTACATAACCAATAATATCAACATAGCAGCTGAATATTTCAACACTGCCCTACTCTCTCTTCAGCACCAACATATCCCAGTCACCACTCTCAGGGTAAAAGGTAAAGTCACCAAATGGCTCAAGCATCCCCTTCTCCAGCTGCTAAAATGGAGGGATACACTCTGAGCAATGTGGAAGTCCTCCTCCCTTCTAGCTGACTTTGAGGCCTACAGATCTCTTCGCAACACATGTAAAAAAGAGATTTGATTGGCAAAGAGCAGCTACTACCGCAATCTGCTCAGTTCCTCTGCCTCTAACCCTAAACTTTACTGGTCACAAATCAAGGAAATCCTCAGGAACAACAAGCCAATGTCTCCAAATGAAATGCTAGTCAATAATACTCACTGCAATAACCCTCTCACCATTGCAAATGCCTTTAACTCCCTCTTTTCCTCACTTCCCACCCCTGCTCCTTCACTACCCAACATTTCTCTTGTGTCCTCAACTCCACTTACCACTGCTTCACCTGCTATTGCGCTGACTATGGTCACGCGTCAGGAAGTCCTTACGCTACTAAAATCATTACCGGCAAATGGCTGTGCTGGACCTGATGGCATTCATCCTAGGATCCTTAGGCAGTTTGATTTGTGTCTGGCAGCTCCTGTGACCAGGCTTTTCAACCTCTCGATCTGCTCTGAATCTGTCCCCTTAGTCTGGAAAATTGACAGAACCATTCCAGTGTTTTAGAAAGGAGACATCAAAGTCTTACTGAACTACTGCCCTGTCTCACTCCTGCCCATGCTCAGTAAATTGCTTGAAAAACTGATTCACTGACAGGTCTTTGCATACCTCCACAATTTGAACCTCCAGACTCCAGTACAACATGGCTTTAGGGCTGGGCACAGCACAACTACTGCTCTCACGCAGTTTACCAATGATGTCAAATGCAACATGGAAAAGTGTTTATTTACTGGAATGGTGTTCATAGACCTCTCCAAAGCATTTGACATGGTGCATTGCCCCCTTCTTCTGGATAAACTGCGGTCACTCGGCACCTCTGACACTACACTATCCTGGTTTGGCAGCTACCTAGAAAATTGATCTCAGGCTGTCTCTTTCTGTAAGGTTCTCTCCTCCCCTGCTCCTATCTCCTGTTGTGTTCCACAGGGATCAATTCTTGGTCCTCCTCTCTTTTCTTGTTTCCTAAATGATATCCCCACTCTGCCTATCCACTGCAGTATTTTCATGTATGAAGATGACTTGGTGCTTTATTCTGCTTCCAAGTCTATTGTTGACATCAATCAACATCTCTCATCTGCCTTTCAGACCCTACAAGCCTGTTTTTTCTCTAACTTACAAATCCAGAATTCATACAGCATACAGGCCATGCTCTTTGTGTCCTCTAGAAAGGTACCTGCTGAGTCCCCCAAGCTTCTGGTCCACTGCTGTGATGGGACCACTGTTGATAACACCTTATCCTTCAAATATCTTGGGGTTACTCTGGACCCATTACTTGATTTTGCTGCTCACATCAGTTAGGTATGCTGATCAGTCAACACCAAGATTGGTGCAGCCTACAGAGTGCGTCACTTTCTCACTCCAGTGGTTAGGATCTCAGTAGCGAGAGGTGTTTTACTCCCACAACTGTTATACGCCCTCCCTGTACTCTCTCATGCTAATGCTGGGGTTCTTCGCCAATGGGACATATCTTACAAAAACATTTGTAGATTTGCCTTATTCGCTCCTCACGTAACCCACCACTGCCAGCTCTATTCTGCTTTAAACTGGCTGTCACCCAAAGCCCTATGCTCTTATACTCTTGGGTGTTTTGTTGACTCCCTATCCCGATCCCCCTGCCCCTCCTCTCTGGGTGACCTGCTTACCCCTGTCTCTCACTCTCGCTCCCTTAGGTCTTCCACCTCCTCTTTGCTCACTGTTCAGCCCTGCTCCACTAAAATGAGTGAGCAAGCTTTTTCATATTTTGTACCTCGGTTCTGGAACTCACTCCCTCTACATGTTAAGACCTCCTCATCTCACCCTACATTCAAGTACGCTCTGTTCTCTCACCTTTATGCTCTTGGAACCTGTGAATACACTTAACTGCTGCTTGTCTCTCAACTCTGTCCAATCAGCTGTATACATGCCCTTTGTTTATGTAAGCCTTATGTGTACTAGTATTTCCTGTCTTTTCTCCCTTAGCTAGGCAATATGACTGTTTGTTTGCCAATATGCCATCATTGTGCGATTATGCAAGTTGTATTCTACCTGTTCCTGATGTTATCACCATGCTGTTAAGTTCTGTAATCTGCTTCTGCTGATGTAATTGTTGCCTTGACAGTTAACAGACTTTATGTACCTGATTGTTGTTCACTACTGTATTTGTCAACTTGTACTCTCCCGGGTCGTGCCTGAAAATAGGCAGTTTTTACGCCTAGTGCACTTACCCGGTTACCAAAAGCTAATAAATAAATAAAAAAAATATTTATAATACAAATTATAAATATAATAATAAGCAGGTGGCAGAGTGTCACAGTAAGTATGTCTGTATCTTTTTTTTTTATTAAAGAGCAGCTGATGCCTTTTGGAAAACTTTACAAAAACATAATATTTAGACACAATCCAGCTGTTATTTCATATATCTTTTTCCAATTTCTATAGATATTTCCTCTCCATTATTTATTACTTAAGAAATTTCCGTAAAATGAAGATCTGTATCTCTTAGAGTTCATCTACCTCTGTAGCTTATTCCCGACTTAAAATTATAATGCTCTGTTGTGGCATCACAATCTGTTGCCATGGGAATAACTGACATCACAAGTAGAGCATTATGCCATCAGATCTGGAAACAGTAAAGAGGAGCTGATGAACCCTCAAGGAACAATGATCCTGTTTTCATGTATATGCCCTCAGTAACAACTAATGGGGATAAGAAATACATAGCAAATGAGGTATATAAGCTGTTTTGTGTCCAAATAGTATGTTTTTCAAAGTTCTTTTTGAGGTTTTGGTGGCTCTTTAATCTTTATCTTTAGAATTGCATGTAGCTTGTACATACATACTTGATGAGCAGAGATATACCTTATTGTTTTTTTTATTTAATTTTTTTATTTTTGTTTCAGTTTTTCACCAGGAAAGACACACTAAACTAAGATTTGTTTTCAGATGTGTCCTGGGAGTGCAGGGAAGTTAAGTGACTTGCTTGTGGTGGTATAGTATGCAAGCACTGGCTGCGTGATTCAAACCCAGTTCCTCATGTTTGCAGCTCAGCACTCTTAACCACTATGTTACACTGTTCCTTTAGCTCAGTGGTAGAGTTCTAGTCTAGGAGCATCACAGTTGGAAGTTCAAATCTTGAGCCCCTGAAGTAGGGGCATGAGACTGCAATGCTAGGAAATATCTCAGAAATTTCAGCATAGGCCTGCCTGGCAGCTCATTGGTAGCATATTACAGCATTTGATGTCTCCAGTTCCAAAGCAAACTTGGGGTGTCAAAGGGTCATCAGGGGGGAGGAATCAAACATCCAGAAGACTGCTTTCCTCCCAGAGGAGAGATTGCATAGCCAAGCTAGGGCCTGGGGGGGGGGGGAGCTGGGGTGGAAAAGAGGCAAGGCCATGGGAGCTAGATGGCCAGGTAAGTCCAGGGCAGGGAGTTCTTGAGTAGTCAAGGGGAATGGCCATGGGAACAGGGAGAACCCGGGTGAGCCAGCAGCCCAATCCTGGGGCAGGGCTGTGGGAGCTGGGGAGAAAAGTAGGCCAGGGAAGCCTGAGACAGTGTGAGCTGTGGTGGACTAGGGATATAATCTGGGCAGATGATGGCTGGTGCAAGGTGGAATGCAGTGGTCTTGGGGCAGGGCCATGGGAATTGAGGGACAGTAAAGACGTGGACATCCCATGGATGGTGCAGGGCAGAAAAAGGATAGGTAGGGGTCATGACAGAGGGAGGGATTCTGGTACCTCAGGTATAGCACAGGAGCTGATGTGGTCCCCAGGCAGGGAGAAGGGAACCAGTGTGGCCCATAGGGACAACATGGACCAGGACAGACTGGTGCTGGTGCTGCACAGGGAAAGGGCCATGTGAGCCTGGAGGAGAGGGGTATGCCTGGGACAAGTGGAGCTGTTGAGGTCCAGACAAAGGTCCATGGGAACTGAGAGAGCCAAGGTGGGCTGTATAGCTTAGGACTAAGGCAGGGGGAGCTTGGGTTGCCCTGGGGCAGGGCTATTGGAGCTGAGGGGGAGGTAGGTTGGCCTAGGTATCCCATGTTAGGGGGAGCTGATACCTTTGGCAGGGATTGGAGGTGGGGAGAGGGGACAGGTTTCCCAATAACCTTACGCAAGTTAAAGTGCTTCCTGATGCGTTAAGTGACCACACCCCTGTCACCTGCTGGTGGTCAAATAAACTCACTCCTAAAGTTACAGTCCAAAGGTGCCTCAAAAAAGGGACCCTCTCCCACCTCAGATTGTACCTTGTCTCATGTGATTGGTCACCTATCCATAATGCTCACTGTGTCGACACTGCCTTCTTCTCCTTTATCACCACCTTTAACACTGCCTGTGACATCTTTGCCCCATTCTCATAGCATATATTAAAAAACAAGGACACCCCCTGGATCTCACAGTCCTTTCTTAATCTGATGCACCATAGACACAACCTCTGGCATAGGGCCCAGGACTCCCAGTTACCCCAGGACAGGCAACTTTATAGACAGGCCAGAAACAAATGCACCTGGACCATTCGGCTAGCCAAGGCCACTTACCACAAGAATGCCCTCACCTCCACATGGGGCTCAGGAAAAAAATTCTGGAGCAATTTAAAAGAGCTGAGTGGGAAAACCGTTTCCTTGGCACCCTCGCAGATTCTAGTGGATGGTGCCCTCACCCAGGATCCCACCGCCATATCCAATGCCCTTAATACCACCTTCTCAGATCTCAGTCACATCCTCCCACATAACTTCTTTGACCCAATTCCTAATGGCCCCACAAACACCTCTGCCTCTACGGCCTCCCCCATCCTTCTGTCTAAGAATCATCTCTTGCAGAGAGGCTAAACGCTACCTCACCAAAGCTTTGATGAACGTACGCCATAGCAGAGACTCTATTGACCTCAAAATGTTCAGGCTAACTCTGGATGTAACCCTGCCACATCTTACCAAAATTCTTAACTGGTCACTACACCTCTGCCAGTTCTCCATGCCATGGAAAAGAGGTATAATTACCCCCATACTGAAGAGCGGTGACCCCACCTTCACCAGCAATTACCGACCCTTCTCGATCCTACCCCCCCTCAAAGGCGCTCAAAAAAATTGTGTTGGACCAGCTCACTGACTAACTAACCAAATATTCACTGTCCTGCCATGAACAACACGGGTTCTGGAGGGGGCACAGTACCACCACTGCCCTCCTGGAATTTACCTCATACATTCACGAGGCCCTGGTCCAGGGGTCCATAGCAGGACCAATCTACGTCGACTTGACCAAAGACTTTGATACCGTCAGTCACGTACTTCTGCTCCACGCCCTTCCCTCCCAATATTTCTCCCCTGAAGCAACCTCCTGGTTCAAAGACTATCTCTCTGGCCGGTTGCAACAGGTTAAAATTAATACCATCCTTTCCTCTGAAAGACCAGTCCAATCGGGTGTCCCCCAAGGGTCCATTCTCGGACCTCTGCTCTTCACCCTTTTCCTAAAGTCCCTTCCTCAATCATGTAATGGGAAGCTCTTGCTCTACGCGGACAATGCAGTACTGCTCTGGAAACACCCCTACCCTGACTCCCTACAATCAGCCCTACAGGGCTTTTTTACTGAAATAGAATCCTGGTTCTATGAGTATCGCCTAGTACTCAACTACAACAAGACCAAATTGATGATCTTTGCCCACCGCCATAGCCCACTCAGTAGTGCTCAACTACGCATCTCAGACTCCCAGGGTCTCCTTCTTGAACAAGTCTCTAACTTCAAATACCTAGGTGTAACTCTGGACACCTCCCTTACCTACCACACACACATCTAACACCACTCCTTCACATTAAACACCAGATTGGGGATCCTATACAGACATAAGCATTGCCTACCCACTCAGGCCCTACATCTCGCTGTAACTGCCTCTGTCCTATCTTTAGTCAACTATGGCATAATGATTTATGGATCTGCTGACCAAACGGTCCTATGCAGCATCAACATAGCTCTCAATAAAGCCTGAAGACTGGTCACTGGGAGTAACAGATACACCCACACATGTGAGCTTTACAAATGTGCAGACTGGCTCACCTCGAAGGCAGACTTAAGTACCACACCACAATCCAAGCCATAAAAATACTCATGAATCTTGCACCCAAAGGCCTCCGCCCCCTCATCCAGACAGTCCCACTCAAAAGGGCCTCTAAATGCACCACTGGCACTTCTCTCCTAGTCCCCCACTGTAGGACCTCCCTAGGACAAAGGTCTTTCCGATACCAAGCTTCCTTCTGGCTAAATAGCCTACCAACCTCTATCTCCCTAGCCCCCAGTCCTGGCCAATTTAAAACAGACCTTAAGAACCTCCTTCTTGTTTCAGCTACCTGCGACTGCAAACACAACACCTCCACCATCCCCAAAACACAAAAGGAAGCCCAATGCTAGCAGTCAATGTAGCACCAGCGAATGTAGAAAATCCATAATGGTAGGGATAAAAGGCCTAACCTTACTCTTTGATGGCTTCCTCAGATCCCTCAATCCCAATGTATATAAAAATTGACTCAGGGTTCAATTAGGACCCCTCGAACCTGTAATCTACCTTGTGGTCGCAGCAAAGACCAAAAATCCACTTCAGGATCTTAGATGCAATTTATATACTGTGCCTATGTACAATGCTAGTAAATGTTATGTTTGTGCTTTCTGTACTGATGTGGAGCCTTTGCAAAGGAGTCTTTGACTCAAATGATTATAATTCCGATTCTCTTCAATAAATAAATAAAAATGTTGTGGTTGTATATATTTACAGATGCTTTCTGTGGCAATTGGGGGGTACTTACACTACCACCTAGTCTAAGTCCACCTTGCTTTCTATGTTTCTGAGAAAGTTAAGGCACACATTGGTAATTTTCTTTGTTGCAAAGTCTGCTTTGAGCAAAGGAATTTCAAATATATCCAGCAAAACTTGTTATTGACCAGTAACTGTAGTGGGTGGTGAGTATTATAATTGCCGGCTTTAAGGTGTAAGCACAGACATGTAACATTAAGTGTTAAATGTACTCAAGTATTGTGAGGCCTATCAGCATGATTTAGATTGAATTTAGAAAAAAGTGTAAATTTATAGTAGTTTTTCTACTGAACATAAAAAAGATGTAGTATAGAACTATGTTTTAATGTTCAGGTTTATTCATCACTCATTTTTGTTATAAAGTAACATGCCTATGCAATTTCAATAATTATGTTTACTGTTTTAGGCAGTTCTATACAGTGAAAGATCTGGACCCTCCATTTGGTATAATATTCTTCAAATCAGTTGAATCCCTTACAAAAATATAGATATGCTGTGTACATGCGGAATGCCTGCCACATGCTTAATTGTGCAATGTTTGCATGCGGTTCACATACACAAAGTGATCTTCAGTGAACCAGATCTAAAAATCAAATCAGGTTCACATGCTGCAAGCTTTACGTGTGCACAGCAGGTAAGCTGGTGTGAACATCTTCTAAAAATTACATCAGGTTCGCATGCTGCATGCTTGACATGAGTGCGTCAGTTGAGCTGGTGTGAACATCATTAAAAAATCATGTCAGGTTCACATGCTGCACCCTTGCTGTCTGTGCAGCAGTTAAGCTGATACAAATCTTATCTAAAAACACATCAGTTTCTATTTCTTATACTACTGCTAGCAATTAGAATTATTAAAATACATTTTTATTTGGGTTCCCATAAGAATTAGATAATCTCGTGAATTCTAATCTTTTTGCAAATTGTTTAATGGTTTTTGATTTTTGTTATTAAATCACCATTAATTTGTAAAGTATTGTTGTTTGCTTACTGCATTAAATGTCTAGGATTTAGCCAGTCAATATCTCCCATTCCAGATGAACAAAGAGGGGCCTCTGTGTTCTGAAGCCTATCCTTTTTGTTTTGGACCATGAAAATCCTTAAGGAATATTTAGTGCTACAAATGTGTTTCACCATGACTGTTTCATCTCAGTTACATTCCATTTGTCTGTAACCCCCTGTTATCTGGGGTTACTAGAATCCCAGTAAGACCTAGTGGTAGGCAGGGAAGGCAGTTTGTGAAACTCCAGTTAAATGGATTTCACACTGTCTCACTCTGTTCTCAGTCTCAGCTGAGACTGAGGGATGACATCACCATTGAACTCTCACAGCTGCATGAGCCACACAGGAGTGCTGCAGTTGGAAGTTAAGATAGAATGCTGGGGATTTTTTGAACAGCATCTGTGTGCAGTCTTGAAGAGAGGAACAGCACAGCAGTCTGAGTGCAGGCTCTCAGAGCCTTAAGCTCTGTTTTAGAGCTACTGTAAGGGAGGTGTGTGTTTCCACCGAAAGAGGAACACAGAAGCTGATTGTTGAAGTGGTGGAAACCACTGTTACTGGTCCATGTGCCCCATCCCTGAGGGGATGGGGGTAAAAAGGTTTGCCTGTCTTCCAGGGGCAACCCTCCTGGTTCCGGCTAAGGAAGAAACTGCCTTATTTCAAGTTGTGCTGTGGCACCAGAAGCTGTGGGAGGGAAATTCCTGTGAGGAATCACCTGTGGGGCACCTGCAACCAAAGGGTGAGTTCGCTCTGACATAGGGCCTAAGTTTGTTCACCTGAACTGTTGGAACATGGGGATTGGACTACTTAATTTGTAGGAGGTCAAGTGTAATAGACATTGCCGGTTAATTCAAGTAGGTTCAAGTCCAGCACAAAGAGTAAAGTAAAGTGGGGACTGGACTGCTTAATCAGTGGGAGGCCTAGAGCAGTGGGCTAAGCCAAGTAAAAGTATGTTCAAGTCCAGCACAATGGGAAAGCAAGACAAGTAGAGAAAATGTGACATACATTTATCCTTAATCTACATTGCCAAGCTTTACAGAATGAGATGTTTAATGTCCAGAGAAATGGCCGGGTATGAATTGTGGAAGCGAGAGGTGGGAGACCCCCCCATCAGTAGTAACCAAATTGACATCTACGGATTTGCTCTGTGGCACATTTACTTTCTCTCAGGTACTTGGCCAGTGCCTGGGGAAAGTACCCAGATGTGAGATTAAAAGGAAAATTCCCTGATAGAGCTGAGGTGCTCTTAGGTGGTTTAGGGAGCTACCAGAAAATGTCTCCATGACATATGAAAGGTATCCGAGTGGCCGGCAAGGGAGCCGAGCCTGGGAATCCCAGATAGTGTACAAGTTCAGGCTGTGTACCCAAAGCAGCATGCAAGTCCAGGCTGTGTGCCTGGTGGGTTCAGAGCCTGAGGGCTGGAGTGTTGATGAAGTGTTCCTGATTCTTTTTAATCTGCATTACCCGAAGTGTAGCCCCATGCGTTCCATCTATGCTTTGTTTGTTCTGCTTGGATGTGAATAAAAGCCACACTTTAGAATACCATTCCTGGTATTGGATATTACAGTTATTGCTTCCAGTGTTTGGAATTTCTTGGGTGCCCCTGTGCAGAGTAGCCAAACCAAGCCCTTGTGCCGAGTAACCTATTCCTCCCCGAACCCAGTCCCCACCTGGTACTGCTGTCAGATTTAAACAGCATACCACCTGTCATTTGCCAAAAGGCAGGGGTGGGGGGGCTTACAAAATGGAGGCACCACTTTGGATTTAAAATTTAGGGAGGAAAGGTGCTTGGGCAAGGGGCTAGCGTTTTGGTCATCTGGCAGTGGGTAGCCCAAAAAAGCAGAAGCAAGGTTAACTAATGTGTCGCTGTGTGCTGTTGTCCATATGCTGCTATTAAAATGCCAACTGTTTATCAAGGAGCAGTAAAGCCTGAGTGAGTATGCACTTGTGCTGCATCAAACATTTACAGCGTTGTGCCAGCTTTTTAAAATTGTTGTGACAAAGAAAAGTGTGGAAGACTAGGGGTAGCAAAAGGAAAATTGTGCCCTGGACGTTGGAAATGGTTTCTAGTGAATGGAGAGACTTTCTGTGTTAATGGCCATGATAAATGGTTGAAATGGGCTCCCGCCGTGGAGTGAGTTTGGAAAAAAAAAAGTGGTTTTGCAGTTTAAATTTGCCTGCTCGGCGATTGCCGTGAGAAGGAAGAGCACTTGCGATGGAAAGAGGCTCATTTGCATGGCATCGTGTGATTGGTGAGACTGCAATCAGTCCAGCCCCCAAGCCAGCTCTACAGCGACTGCCCAGCATTCGAGAGGGATTGTGAGTGGAGTGCATGTACTGGCTTATCGGAGGAGCTTCGTGGTGACTGAAAGCGCTGTAAAAGTTTCAAAAACTGACTTTTCTATTTAAAATCGGGCTCAACTCGCATCTCGATCGACTGGACTGTGAGTGTAGTGTTCAGAGGGACGATCAGCAGGACTGCCAACCCACTTCTGTCCAGAGGCCTCCAAGACTGGCTGCAGGCCGTTTTCCATCACAGCAAACAGCTACTATAACAGTGAGTACCGACAGAAATAATTGCTCAAACAAGTGATTTTTGCCAAAAGCCAGCTGAATCTGTGTGCAGCAGTGTAATCATTTTGCAATCAAAGACTGTGTTAAGTTTTTACCAGCAAAAGCAAACCTGTTAAGCCATCGACTGTGAGCAAAGTTATGGGTTCAGTGTCAGTTTAAAGTTTCAAAGCTTAGAGGGAGAGATGGTGAGTTGTATCAAATTATGCAGCACTGGTTACAGGCAATCCTGTGCTTGAAATAATAGGCTTTAAGGGACTGTGAGCCAGAGAAATGTTTTCAGCAAGTGTAAAGTCCGTGGTAAGTCATATAAATGTGCTAGGAAAAAGAACAGTGCAAGTTTGTGCAGTTTTGAGCAAAGTTATCAGTAGAGTGTGTAAATCGGATGCACAGTGGCTTGACCCAATTTCAGAAAGTTGATGCACAGGAGTGCTGCTGCCGCCATTACAGAGTGGGGTAGTAATGTAAACACAGCAGCAGAGGAGCCATTTTGAAAGTGAAAGAAAGTGTTCAGTGATGTGGGACTTTCAATAACAGTGAGCGTTTGTTTGTTTTTCTCTGCAGTCATGGCCTCAGGACCAGCCCGCTACCCAGATCATGCCCAGGCTGTGGTAGCAGCAGAAGTAAACAAGTTAAGGGACATTGAGAGGTGTTACTATGGAGGACAACTGCTCCCTCATGTGGTGATTCCTGGATACCCAGTGCAAGTGTGCTTAATATGCTTAAATGCTGGAAGGGACGTCTTCATGGTACCTCACTGTTCTGGGTGCCTAGAGAAATACGTCTTGTTTAAAGTGCCCAAGATTCGTTTGGCTCCCACATGGACAAAAGTTCAAGAATCTGCTGTTGGCAGCACACAGGACCAGGTGGAGTCTGTTGGAGAAGGCACCTTGGGGGAGCATGGCACAAAGCTAGAGGGTGCAGATTTGCAGACAGAACAATATTCTGATATTTTGGATGATGGATCACAGAGAGACAATTCAGGCAGAGCATCAGTAGACCCTTGGAGAGGGGTGCCTAGCCCAAGTCTCATAGGAGAAGATGAGACGAGGGAGGCTTTTGAATCGGAGGTATCGACCTCCACTCCCAGAGAAGAATGGATAGTCTCAGGAGTGAGGACGATGGCTCACTCCTGGGCACAGATTCTCAGTGAAGAAGAAGAAGGGGGGAACCTATGTGGCCTTGTGAAAAAGGAACAGGTACACAGCCTCAAGTTCTTGCCTCAGAGGAATGCATGGATGATGGTGGTGATGTCACTGCCCCGGCTGTGCAAGAAGAAGAAGCCAGGGATCCATTTTTTGTCTCGTTGAGAATGCGTAGCTGGCAGAACCAGGACTAGCCACCCTCAAGTCAGGCCAGCGGTCTTAGATTGACCAAAGCTAGTAAAGAGGAGAAGCTGGTTCATAGGAAGGTGAATTAAATCTATGGGATGTCCTTTCCTACCTTTCCTCGGAGAGTCTGGGAGGAGATTGAGAACAGCAGGAAATCCTGGATTTGGGCTGATGCAATGAAATGTGTGCATCCTGGTGCAAACAAGCATGTTAGGAACAGAATGTTTCATGAAAAATACAGCCAGTGGAAAAGAGGCAGGACACTGTTGATGGACACTATTCGAATAGTGGATGGACAGGGATGTGAAACCTTTCACAGTGTGAATTATGTGCACCCAGATGGGGTAATAATTCAAGCTTCTGACTCTTTGTACTATTGGCCTCAAGGCAAAGACCACCCTGCAAATGTGCCAATGCCTACCAAATGGAAAGCAGAGCAGTGGTAGTCAGTGCTGCCACTCCAGCCATTGCAGTGCCTTTATTTTTCCACAAGTATGGACATCCAGGACTCAGGTGCCCCACATTCATCAGTTCTACAGTGTACTGACTTTCCAGAATCCATTGACTGGCCCACCAGATGACTTCAGATCCAGAGAGGACACCAGCCCAGCTGTATCCTGAGTCATCGCCTGGTAACCGGATGATGTCAGACCAGCTGTTTTCCTTTTTGTTCCTGTTCCAGGGTTCCATCTCCAGAAAGGACATTAGCCCAGCAGTTTCCAGATGTGCCCTCATGTCAGTCCTGGAAGATGTCCACCCAGCTGTGTCGGAAGAATGCTGCCAGGGAGAGTCTTCGGCTGAGGAGCAGGTCGGTGTTTTGTTCGTTCTACAAGGGACTGGTAAGTCCAGACTTTTCTATTCTTATGACATTGCAGTACACACCCTGCACTAGCAGACTCCAGATGTGTGGAATGTCCTCAAAGACTCTCCCCTTCGGGACTTTGGCCTGCTAGAACTGTGCTTCACCGGGCTCCAACCCAGGAGAGACTCTTTAATGGACTAGCCTTTGGGCACTGTGGTCACTAGATGGGACTTTGAGGGCACTCCATCCCCCATATGTGTATTGTAAATAATGTCATTGTTTTCTACTGATTTCTAATGTTTATACTGTTTTCTACCTTTTCTAAAAAAAAAAAAATCTTTTTGGGATTCTCCAGTGTTTTGATGGTAGGGGTTTAGATAGACTGTGTCTGCAGATTAGGAGTGTGTGTTGTCTTTCTTTTTCTTGCAGGTGTTCCTGAAGAAGATAGAAGAGAAGACAAGAAGAGGAGGAGGAGAGACTCATCGGAGTTCCTCACTAGTACTTTAGTGAGTAGAGTTTAAAGTACTGCTGTTGTTGTTGTTATTGTGTGTAACTCTATTTTCTTCCACAGGTATGGTTGTTGGGAAATGTGGGAGTAATGTATGGTTGGTATTAGCTCCTGGTGTGCGGTTGCATGGTGCCCAAGGTTGGGGGGGTCCCCTGTTTGTTTTGTTTTGGGATTTGAGTTAGGGGCAGACAGGTTTTCCGTAGAGGGCTGGGGGGGGTAGACAGGCTATGGTCCTGAACGGCCGTAGGGACTGCAGTGCTGATCTATTAGGGCTATGCTCTGGACAGTTCTACCAGAGCCACTAGGTACCCATAGTTAGAGGGTAGAGGAGAGGCTGATATGTCAGCCAAAGGCCTCTAGGCCCTTAGTGTTGCCTGCCTGTGCTAGCACATGGTAGGAGGGGGCCTGATCATCCCCCACCGCAGGTAGCACATAGGGTGAGATCGCCTAAGCTGGGTAAATAATGACTGTGGACAGTCATTTTCTTGGCCCAGGGTGAGTGTAACCCCCCCATTACCCAGGGTTACTAGAATCCCAGTAAGACCTAGTGGTAGGCAGGGAAGGCAGCTTGTGAAACTCCAGCTAAATGGATTTCACACTGTCTCACTCTGTTCTCAGTCTCAGCTGAGACTGAAAGATGACATCACCATAGAACTCTCACAGCTGCATGAGTCACACTGGAGTGCTGCAGTTGGAAGTTAAGATAGAATGTTGGGGATTTTTGAAGAGTCTGTGTGCAGTCTTGAAGAGAGGAGCAGCACAGCAGTCTGAGTGCAGGCTCTCAGAGCCTTAAGCTCTGTTTTAGAGCTACTGTAAGGGAGGTGTGTGCTTCCACTGAAAGAGGAACACAGAAGCTGATTGTTGAAGTGGTGGAGACCACTGTTACTGGTCCATGTGCCCCATCCCTGAGGGGATGGGGTAGAAAGGTTTGCCTGTCTCCCAGGGGCAACCCTCCTGATTCTGGCTAAGGAAGAAGCTGCCTTATTTCAAGTTGTGCTGTGGCACCAGAAGCTGTGGGAGAGAAATTCCTGTGAGGAATCACCTGTGGGGCACCTGCAACCAAAGGGTGAGTTCGCTCTGACATAGGGCCTAAGTTTTTTCACCTGAACTGTTGGAACATGGGGATTGGACTACTTAATTTATAGGAGGTCTAGTGTAATAGACATTGCCGGTTAATTCAAGTAGGTTCAAGTCCAGCACAAAGAATAAAGTAAAGTGGGGATTGGACTGCTTAATCAGTGGGAGGCCTAGAGCAATGGGCTAAGCCAAGTAAAAGTATGTTCAGTCCAGCACAATGGGAAAGCAAGACAAGTAGAGGAAATGTGACATACATTTAGCCATAATCTACATTGCCACGCTTTATAGAATGAGATGTTTAATGTCCAGAGAAATGGCCGGGTATGAATTGTGGAAGCGAGAGGTGGGAGACCCCCCATCAGTAGTAACCAAATTCACCTCTATGGATTTGCTCTGTGGCACCTTTACTGTCTCTCAGGTACTTGGCCAGTGCCTGAGGAAAGTATCCAGATGTGGGATTAAAAGGAAAATTTCCTGATAGAGCTGAGGTGCTCTTAGGTGGTTTAGAAAGCCACCAGAAAATGTTTCCATGACATATGGAAGGTATCCAAGTTGCCGGCAAGGGAGCCGAGCCTGGGAATCCCAGATAGTGTACAAGTTCAGGCTGTGTATCCAAAGCAGCGTGCAAGTCCGGCCTGTGTGCCTGGTGGGTTCAGAGCCTGAGGGCTGTAGTGTTGAAGTAGTGTTCCTGATTCTTTTTAATCTGCATTACCAGAAGTGTAGCCCTGTGGGGGTCCGTCTATGCTTTGTTTGTTCTGCTTCGATGTGAATAAAAGCCACACTCTAGAATCCCATTCCTGGTATTGGACATTACAGTTATTGCTTCCTGTGTTCGGAATTACTTGGGTGCCCCTGTGCAGAGTAGCCAAACCAAGCCCTTATGCTGAGTAACCTATTCTTCCCCGAACCCAGTCCCCACCTGGTACTGCTGTCAGATTTAAACAGCATACCACATGTCGTTTGCAAAAAGGCGGGGGGGGACTTACATGTCATTCTATCATTCATTGAGCATATACACTATGGCCATGTTCAGCACTTTTTGTACTGAGTAGGGTCTTGGAAGCATGCACCATACCTCACGATTTGTCACTGAAATGAGGGACATGGTCACTCAAAATGAGGAACAATGAGGGACACTAACCCACATGATGATCAGGATACATCCTGAAACATGGTTATATAGTACCTCAGAACACAGTGGAAAACGTTGCAATAGTACCTGAGAATGAAGAATTTCTACCATTAAGCAGGGTGCCATTTAGGTCAGGCAGAGGCAGTTGCCCCTCCCCCCCCCATTTGTGCTTAGGTTGTTCTTACGGTGTGGCAACAATAGCATTAAATTTAGATTTAATCTTTAGCACAATAAGTGCTCACCTGGCCTGAGTCTGCTCACGCTGCAGATATTCTCCAGACTCGACAGCATCTGTATTGTGTTGTCCACTCTCTCCACCTATTAGCGGTGGCACAACCACATGTGATGTGGATGAGCTTCAGCCAAGAAAGAACACATGAATCTTGCAAGTGTGACACTGCCTTCCCACCACAGAGTAGATAGACTGCACACTACATCTTGGAGGAGAGTCAGTGAGCACTGAACTCACAATAGCAGTGTTGTGGCAGCATACTTTTGTTGGTCTGCTCTTAAGGATTCTCCATCTCCCCAGTGACTGAAAGGGCAGAGGGTGAGCTAGAAGCTAAGTCAAGACTAGTCTGCCTACTTACTCTACTAGGCTTGACATGCGAGAAAAAACAAAAAAAAACAGCACAGATCCCCATGGCACCAAGGTAAGCTTAACAGCAGTGGTGGCAGTGGTGTGGATGGCCTTCATAGGCCTTGATCAGTGCAGTGCGGCAGCAGCCACAGCAGCAACCAAGCAAGAAGCAGGCTAACTCAGGTTGGGTGGATTTGCTTGGTGAGATAACTTGGTCGTGGACCATGTTGGGAACCTGTGATGGTTGGTTCTAGCATCCTGCTTCTGGTGGAAGGAAAGAGGGGGAGCAGACTGAAAACTGGGCCAGGTAAGTAAAAGTAAAACATGTTTTTACAGAGGGATTGGGGAAGAAGGAAGGACTGAAATATTGATGTGTTTTTCACATTTCTTCACCTTTGGGAATCTTCATGACCTATAGGGTATGGGTATTGAATAGAATGTAGTCAAGATAAAACTCGGGACAAAGTTCTTTTTTTTTTTGGAGGGGGCAGAGCTTCAGTAAGGAAAAAAATGGTTACTAACTGGATGGGTTTAAGCCCAAATCTGATGCACTGCTCTTGGGTATATACAGATTATACACTTAAATGTTTCCTGATTTGCATATCACTTTTCAGTCCAAATAAATAAGTTGTACCTTTCAGAGATGTTACAGACATTCTAGAGCTGCCCCTTGCATTCACGGACAATTGAGTGGTATTGCATGCACAGAATTTTGGAGCCCCACTGTAGTTAGACTTATACCCCCACCCCGTGAAGCTGACCTCCACATCTCCACACTCAGGCACATTATGACAAAGGGCAAAGGAGACTGCAGGGGTGTGCATCACTGAAATGAATGGGTTTAATTGTTATTACTATTTTATACATTATTAATGCAGAGTTGAAGATTAATGAAGGCCACTGCTTAACTAACAAGAGCCTTGTTAGTAGAACAGTGACCTTCATTATTCTCCAACTCACCATCATGCATAAAATAGTAATAAAGAATAACTATTCATTTCAAATGGGTATGTACCAGCACTCTGACCTATGGACATCATCTCTTAAAGACTCCTGACTCTGGCTCTCTAGTACTCAAGTAAGAGATGTTTTAATTATATCTATACTTGGTGGGTTGTCTGTAGCAGCTTGACTGTACCTACTACAGTGTGTGTGCATGGGGTGGGAGGGGCACAGGCAATGTGAGTGTGTGTCAAGTCATTGCTACTTTTTTGTTTGCACCTTAATGTCTATCTGTAAGGAAGCATTCAAAACTATGGAGAGAAAATATTAGGAGTGCAGGCCAGACAGAAGTATTAAAGTGGTTTTGCGGGTAAGTTTGTGTATTGGGGGTGGGAAAAACCACATGTGTTTCCATTGGTATGTGTGCTACAGTTCAACTGTGAAACTGAGATAAGTAAGAAAAGAAAACTGAAAAGCATAAAAGTGGCTACAAGCATGCTACATGTGTGCAGATCTAGTCAGATACAGTGTGTATTTAAGTACAAGTGAGCCATATGTGTGCAGACAGTATGGCATAGTGATTAAAGGCACTGAACTGCAAGCCACGAGACTTGGAGGCATGAACACCTGGGGTTTGAATTGCATCAACCCCCACTTTTGAATGGTGTGATGCTGAACAAGTCACTTAACTTTTTTGTGTACAGTTATCAGTGACCACTTGTGTTCTCCAAGCATGCCACGTGCATGCAGTCTTTACGAACATACGAATGTGCCAGCAGAAACAGACCACCCGGTCTATCTAAGTCTGCTTGAGTGTGTAGCTAGCACCCCTAATTTGCACCTGCCCCACCTCCCTCCCCTTTGTCATCCCACAGCCGCCCCCTACTCTCCCCTGATTCCTGTCCCATGCCCTTTTGAAGTTGCTCACAGATTTACATGATACCACCCATTCTGGTTTGGCATTCCATTTTGCTACCACCCTCTCTGTGAAATAGTGTCTCCTCATTTCCTTCCTAAATCTTCCTCCCTCTATTCTTACCACATGCCCCCTGGTGACCTTCCCCTTCCTTAACTTAAAGACCCCATCTGTCCCATCCTTATTGATTCCCCTCAGATACTTGAATGTCTCTGTCATATCCCCCTGTCCTTTCTATCCTCCAGGGTGTACATATTCAGGTCCCCCAGCCTGCTGCCTGCTGTCATAGTGTCTCCCCTCCATTCCACATATCATCTTTGTTGCCCTCCTCTGCACCCCTTCCAGTAGCCTGATATCATGCTGTAGGTATGGCCTCCAAAACTGCACACACTACTCTAAGTGCGGCCTTACCAGTGACCTGTAGAGGGGCAAGATCTCCTCTCTTCGCCTAGATGAAAACCCCCTCACTATGCACCTCAGCATTTTGTACACTTTTGCAGCCACTCTCCTGCATTGGGCAGTGTTGTTTATGGTCCCTGTTATCATTACCCCTAGGTCCTTTTCCTCCTCAGTGATCCCCAGCTGAACCCCACCCCCAGCCAGTATTCACTCCTTGGGTTCTTCACCCCAAAGTGGATAACCTTACACTTCTTTGCGTTGAACTCCAGCTACCACCTCTCTGACCACTCCTCAAACTTGCTTAGGTCCCCTTGCAGCTGCTTCCATCCCTCCTCTCTATCTACCACTGCTCAGATTTTGGTGTCATTAGAGAACAGACTTATTTTGCTCACCACCCCATGTGCAATGTCTGATATGAACAGCCCAAACAATGCTGGCCCCAACACAGAGCCCTGTGGCACCCCACTCATCACTGGCCTTGGAGTTGAGAGCTCGCATCTCACCACTACCCATTGCAGCCTCCCACTCAGCCAGCTTGCAAGCCAGTTCATCATTTTTCCCCTACCCCTACATCAGTTAGCTTCCCTCCAAGCTGCCCATGAGGCACAGAATCAAAAGCCTTGCTGAAGTCCAAGTAAAGAACATCCACCGCATGACCCTTATCCAGCTCACCTGTCACCCAGTCATAATATTGTATCAGGTTGGTTTGACAAGACTTCCCTGAAATGAACCCCTGCTGCCTCACATCCTGCAGGCCATTGTCCTCCAGGTATGACACCAGTATTTCCTTTAGTATTGTTTCCCTGAGTTTGCACACTATGGAGGTGAGACTTACCAGATGATAATTACCTGGTTCATCCCTTGGCCCGCTCTTGTATAATGACACTACATGTGCCATTTCCAGTCCAGTGGCACACATCCCAACTCCAGTGAGGTGCTGCACAGATCCGTCAGTTGCTCAGCACCCTGGGGTGGATACCATCCGGCCCTGGTGCCTTGTCTGCCTTCAGTGCCCTCAGTCCCTTTAGTACTCTATGCCTCAATTCTTCCATCTGTTGCCTTCTCTCCCCCTGTCACCCCCCCAGCCCATGGTGGTAGCGGTCCCCCCTTTTTTTCCATGAACACTGAGCAAAGTATTCATTCAATGCCTTCTATCTGCTCCTCCCCTTTTCTCCACTCCCCACCCCTTTTATCCTCCTGTTGTCTCCTTGCTTCCTTTTCTCCCTGATGTATCTGAAAAAGTCTTTCTCCCCTCCCCCCATTAATTCCCTGCACTAAACTCAGCTCCCTCTGGGCCTTGGCTTCTCTCACTTTTCTGGTCACATTCCCTGGACCATCTTGCATACTCTTCCCTGTCCTTTTCCTTCCCCATCCTCCTATACCTCTGGTGTGCCTCTTGTTTTGCTCTCACCACCTCCACTACCTTGCTGTTCAACCAGCATGGTTTTCTTGCTCTGCTCCTGTTATTCTGTCTCTTGGTGCAGGCTTCTGTTACCTCTGTAATCCCCCATTTAATAATATGCCATTTCTGCTCTGCATCCATCTCCTGCCTTATGCTCTCTAGTTTCCCTTTCAGTACTTCCTGCATCCTCCAAAAGTCTGCCCCCCTGAAGTTTACCACCAGAGAAACTGATTTCTCTGGCTCCCTGCACATTATGATATTAAACCACACCGTTTGGTGATAAGCTGTCTGCTCAGTCGGGTCCTCCACCTTTATTTCCATACTGCCTCCCCATTCTACAACACCAGATCTAAAGAGTTCTTTAGCCTAGTAGGTACACTAATGAACTTATGTCAGGAGACCACCCTCCTGGATCATTGGCCAGGGCACTTTCTCCCTAGCACTGGAGGTGACAGAATGCTCAAGTCAGCCCCCAGCAAGTTGAAATCCCCCACGATGACCACCTTCCCTTTTCTACATACCTTTTTGATTTGTCCTGCTAATTCCCTGTCAAGCTCCTCAGACTGCTACGGTGGTCTGTATACCTAGAAACATAGAAACATAGAAACATAGAAGTTGACGGCAGATAAGGACCGCAAGGCCCATCCAGTCTGCCCATTTCTTTTTCTACCTTATAAATGTGCCATCGGGCTTTGCTCTGTCAGTGGTCTATTTATTCATAGCCATTTGTATTTCTCCCTTATGCCTATCCATGCCTGTTTGAACCCTGCACTGTATTCATAGCCATCACTTCTTGTGATAAGCCATATCCATGCATCCACCACCCTTTCTGTGAAAATAATTTCCTCACATTCCCCTTAATCGGCCCCCTAATCTCAGCTGTGTCCTATTGTCCTGCTATTTTTCTTATATTTAAACATGTTAGACTCTTTCACCTTGTTAATGCCCTTAAGGTGTTTGAATGCCTCGATCATATCACCTCTCTCCTCCTTTGCTCAAGGGTATACATATTGAGCTCTGTTAATCTGTCCTCATATGTCTTCTGATGCAGTCCCTGCACCATTTTGTTGCCCTTCTCTGGACTGCCTCAAGTTGATTAATGTCCTTGTGAAGGTGTGGCCTCCAATACTGCACAGTACTCCAGATGGGGCCTAACCAGGTGTCTTGTAAAGAGGATTATTACCTCCTCGTGCGACATTGATACCCCTACTAATACACCCTAACACCCCCTAGCCTTACCTACTGCTTTGGGGTCTGCTTGGATGATTTCAAGTCATCAGTGATGATGATGCCCAAGTCTCTTTCTTCCTTTGTGACTGCTAGCTCCCCTGCCAGCCCTAGGTGGCTTCAGGGTGTCTCTTCCATATGTGCATGATTTTGCACTACTTTGCATTAAATCCCAGTTGCCACTCTTCTGACCATTTTCAGTTTTCCAGATCTCTTCTCATTCTGCCCACCCCATCTGGATCATTTACTCTGTTGCAGATCTTGGTGTCATCTGCAAACAGACAAACCTTACCCTCTAGTCCATCTGCAAGGTCACTAATGAAGATGTTGAAGAGGACTGCCCAGGACTGATCCCTAAGTACCCCATTGTGACTTGCATCTCTTCTGACTGTATACCATTTACCACCACTCTCTGTTTCTGCCCACAACCAGTTTACCACCCAGTTGACCAACTTGACCCACCCGAGCCTACCAGCTTATTTATCAATCTTCTCATGTGAACAGTGTCAAAAGCTTTGCTGAAGTCAAGGTAGGCGACATCAACTGCTCCCCCTTGGTCTACCACTCTGGTTACCAGTCAAAGAAATCTATGAGATTAGTTTGACAGGACCTTCCTTTTGTAACCATGCTGTCTTGGATCCTGTGCCCCTATGGATTCCAGGTGTTGCACTATCCTTTCCTTAAGGAGTGCCTCCATAATCTTGCCCCACTACTGAGAAGAAAGACTGGTCTGTAGTCCCGCCTCCTCCCTGCTACCACTATTGTGGAGCTGGAATCGATGATTCCTTCTCCAGTCTCTGGGACCTTTCCTGTGCTTAGAGACTCACTAAACAGTTCTGCTAATGGCTCTGCTAGTTCCACCTTTGGCTCCTTAAGTACCCTGGGATGTAACCCATCAGGTCCCATTGCCTTATCCACCTGAGCTCAGCAAGCTCTTGTAGGGACCCTTTCTTTTTGAGCGAGTAGTGCTCACCTCCTCCCCTGTGTCCATGATGTTGAGCTGTGGCCCTGCCCTACCTTCTCTTCAGTAAATACTGAGCAAAGTATCTATTTAGGATAGATGCCTTTACAGGGTCCTCACTCTCACATGTCCCTTTCTCCATTAAGCAGCAATACCCCTCTAGACTTTCTCCTTTCACTAATGTATCTATAGAAGTCTTGTCACCTTCTTTTACTATTCGTGCTAGTTTTTCCTCAGTTTGGGACTTTGCCTGCCTGCCTTCCCTGCTTCCCTTAGGGCAGTTCGTATGCCTCCCTATCTTCATCCGCTGTGTTCCCTTATATTTCCTGAAGGCCAGCCTTTTGTCTCTGACCTTTTCTGCTACTGTATTTGAGAACCAAAGTGGTTTCCGTCTTCTGGCAATTCCTTTTCTGTCTAACACAATGGGATGTTGCTTCAAGTATTGCATCCTTAATGCTTGCCCACTTTGCCTGTACCCCTCACCTGTGTTTCTTTTTGCCAGGGCTAGCTTAACTCTGTTGGCCATCTTAACAAAGTCAGCTCCTCTGAAGTCCCATATTTTTGCCTTGGAATGGGATGATTTAGATGTAGTAGCCAAATTGAAACCATACCATGTGATGGTTACTGGCCCCAGGTGACCTTTCTACCTGGAGATCTGTGATCCCTTCCTTGTTAGTCAGTACTAGGTCTAGGATAGCCCTGTCTCCTCGTGGGTTGCTGTACCAGCTGTTTGAGGCCTCCCGTATGCCAGGAATCCACTATATGTCTAGTTCTGGCAGATGTTCCTGCTGGTATTGACCAATCTGTATCCGCATGTTGAAGTCTCCCATTATCAGAACCTCCCCTTTAGCTGTCATGTTTTGTATATCTTCTAACAGTAATTGTCTATGTCCTCCCCTGGTCTGGGGCCTGTAGAAAACCCCAGTTCTTATGGCTGTCCCATTTCCTGTTTTCAGGTGACCCACAGTTCTCCTGGCTGCTTATGTGTATTCTGAATTTCTGTAGCTTTGATATTTTCATTGACATACAGGGCCACTCCTCCCCCTTTTGACCTCGGTCTCTTCTGAACAATACATAGCCAGGTACTGAAGTCTCCAAGTGTGGTTACTGCAAACCACGTCTCACTAATTGCTACTATGTCCAGTTTAGCCTCTGACATTATTGCCTGCAGGTCTGGGATCTTATTTCCAGGCTGTAAGCATTTGTGGCATGATTTTCCATTGGGCAGATTTTGGTGTTTTAGTTGTTGGGTGAGGTTGGCATTACCCTGTACGTCATATGGGGAGACAAACCTTTTTCTTACCTGGTGATGCAAATGAACTGCAAACATGCTGAATCCCTGTTTTGACCACTAGCTGAGGGGAGGTGTTCTCCCATTCGACGTATGGGGTGCTGCACCCTCTCCCCATTTGCTAGTTTAAATATTCTGCAAAGACATCAAACTTCTGCCCCAATGCACTGACTCCCTCCTTAGTCAGATGCAGTCCATCAAATTTATCACCCAAACCTCAATTTCCTACCCCTTGAGTCTAGGAGCTGTAGCCAGATTGCCTCTGTTCTTCTTTCTTCCACTTCATCCCTTGTGCATTTGATCCCATCCCTCACATAGACTGCCACCCACACCCTCCTCCTTACAATCCTTCCTGTATACTTTGTATCCTGAGATTGCCAGATCCCAGTTCCAGTGCTCAGTTACCCACATTTCAGTGACAGCTGCAATATCCACCCTTCACACTGCTATGAGTGCCTGTAGCTCAGCTGATTTGTTGCCTAAGCTTCTGCATTCAGCAAGACCACCCTCCATCCTGCCCCTTCCTTCATTGACCTCCATTTCCTTCCTTCTATGCCTTCCTTTTTCAGCCTCCCAGAATCCTTCCTGCGTAGCCTGGGGGTAGGCTGTGACTCCACACTATCAGATCCCTGCCTACCTGTCACTTGCCACCCTCCATCTAGTTTAAATCCACCTTTGTGGCAATATACCTCCCAGTCTTTGCTCTAATGCCTCCTTCCCTCCCCACTCAGGTGCAGCCTATCCCTTGCAAACAGATTGTTATTATCCCAGGTACTGCCCAAGCCGCCCACAACCCCATATCCCTTAGTTTGACACCATTCTACCAACCTCTCACAACCTTCCCACTTCCTCAATCCTCTTCTTTATTACCACCACCATTTCCCCTGCTAGGTCATTTGTCCCCACATGTACCACAATGTATGCTTTCCTTCTACCCCTCCTTACACACCTTAAGATTGCATGTCCTGCCTTGTCTGCCTTTAATCCTGATATGGACTCTACCCATATCTGACTGTGCCTCTCCCCTTGCTGCCCCATCTGATCCCCTTGAGTATGGAGTCCACCAACACCAGTACACCTCCCTCCTCTTTCCTTGTGCCCATCGCCACCCCCCCCGGTTCTCATTTCTGGGGCCACACAAGATGGTGCTTTTACATTGTGTCCCATTGTCTTCCCCCAAGCCCTTCTCAATTGAGACTCCTCCCCTCATCCTGTTTGACTGCCAACCTTCCTCTCCTCCTCACCTCTCCTAGTATTATCATCCCCCTGCCATGCCATGCTCAATCTCTCCATTAGTAATGACCCTCTCTCTTCTTTTGTGAGTACTATCCTTGTGCAGTCTCCTCCTGCATACTCTTTCCCATGCATTGCTAGTAAAGCAAACATGTTCCCTACCCCTTTGCCTTATTGTGTGTTTCCTCCCCATTTCCTACTACTGCCTCTCTTTTCTAGGTTACTACTAGAGGCCACCTTCATTAGCTGGCTTCCTGCTCTCTGTGCCCTCCCTGACCCCTCCCTTGCCCCACTGTTCCTTCTCTGTAGTGCCCCTACAGTACTCTCAGATGTCAGCCCTCCTACCGACACAATCCTCCCCTCATCCTTCAAACTCCCCAGCTCTCTGTCAAGCCACTGAACCTCTTCCTCAAGACTCCTTAGCCTGTGGCATATTGTGCACCCTCTCAGCCTCCACAGTATGTTCATCTGCATTGCTGCTCCATACCCATTGCGCCATACAATCCTACTCATGGTCCACACTACCTTTAAAGCCTCTCCACACCAACTCTCCCTACAGCAAGTAGAATTAACTAATACTAGCCCAGGTTCTAACAGAAATTGTTATCCTAAATGCCCTTGCATACAGCATAAGACAGCCAACTACAGCACTAACTTGAAACCACAATCCTACTCATAAGGACTATAGATCTACTAATTTGTTTTATATATTTATATGTCTTTAAGACTTAGCTCATATGGCTGCTCCTTGTTTCCTCCTTCCTGGCCTGTTCTGAGGGCTCAGATCAGTTTGCAGCTCCTCAAGTTCCTCCCTCACATCTTTCAAACCCAACCCCCAGCAGTATTTCAGTATTTAAGAAAGGCTGCTGGAAGGGTTGGGGTGGAAGCGCTTTTGCAATCACTGCAGCCACAGAAACCTAAAAGCTAAATTCCGCTTTAAGCTAAATTAAAAAAGAAAGTAAAACAATATTAAAACTTACAAAAATCCTCTGTACATTAACTCCCTCAACAGCAAGTAGAATTAACTAATCCTTCTCCCTCCCGTAGTTTAAAAAACAATAGCAAAACTTACAGAAATCTTCTCCTCAGCCAGCAAGCAGACTTAACCATGGCTTCCACACTTGCTTGCTGCACACAAGCCATATGCATGCAATCGGTTCCAATTTAACATTGAAATCATATTTGCAGCATGCATATCACTTGGGCAGTTTTATGTGTGCAGCATGAAAACATTTTATGTATTTATTTCTGTAAGGGATGTCAGCAGAGATAAGTTCATTTTTATTGATAAAGACTTTCATTTGGGGAGTTAAAGAATCTGGGCAAACATATTTTTATGTGCCTTAAAATGCTACCTGTCTGTTACCCCTCCCCTCATGTGCAAAAGCATGCAGTGGGAACAGGGAGCAGATGCAAGTCGAGTGGAGGACTCAGCAGGCATCCAGTTGGATTCCCATTCTGCCAGCAGACTGATCCCATGAACCATGCAGAGCAGGAGATTGTTGGTGCTGGTGTTCCATTATAATAAGGAGCTGTGTGAAAGTACCAGTACATTTTATACCACTAACAGAGGCAGATACACTGGAAAATGAAGAGTTTAGGCAACAACATTTCTGTATTGTTTCACATTATCAGTGTGCACATAGATATATATTGAGCAACACTTGGGTATTGGTACAGCCCAAAGCTGTCACTCAACATGAAACCCTGGCCACATGAGGATTACAAGAGCAGCGTACAGACTCTGCATGCCACAGAGGGATAGAGTTACAGTCACAACTGCAGCGTTCACAAATGCATCCTGTCAATTTGTTTCTTTTACATTAGGGAGGGATAGGGATAAGAGAATTGGGATACCCTCAAGCAATGATGGGATATCCTCTGCTTTGAGGAGCACTTACAGCAGGATGCCAGCAGGCATAGGCTCATGCTGTACTTCAGCTGTACTTACCAGCTAGCTGTAGGTGTGGCTCACAGGAACAGGTTTTGAGTAAGCACCAGCATGCATATGGCCTGTATACAGTGCCAGTGCGTGAGGCAGGCTTAGCTAGCCTGCCCACACACTGGCACTGTAGTAAACCATATGCTCTGCTGCTCAAAACCTGTTCCTGTGAGCAGCACCTACAGCTGAGCTAGCTGCAAGCACAGCTGGAGTACAGCACGCGGCCTATGCTGCACAAATTGCATATATGGCCCAATATGAATACTAATCACGTACTACAGTACTACTACTTTACCACTATTAAGAAGTATTTAATTAGTCTTCATTAGTCTTCATTGGTATTCATTTATATAATTTAGAAGTAATCATTTAAGTAGTCATCTGATCTTCACAGCACTGCCTTAATTTGCATGTAAGACTAGCTAACTACTAACTGAATACTTACCTATTAATAAGTTAGTCTTCAGATACATTGCTCATTTAAATTTTTTGGCTTATGAGCAGACTACTTTATTACTACTCAAATATTAGCCAAAAATGATCATAAAATTATTATTTCAATACTAGCAAAGAAGACAAAATGAAGACAAAAATTAGTATTCAGACTCTGGTGAGGTTCAGTTAATTAAATTATTCCTAGGATAGACAGTCTGGATTTAAATTACTTAAAAAGAGGTAGTTCTCTTAACTTATCTTGGCCAGGAAATAGTCAAATTAAAACCTGGAAGAAAAAAGTATACAAAATAATGGGTTCAGACTGAGAGTGAGTGGGGCGCATACTGATGGGCCCTGTCTGTCCACCACCTATCTCCCTGCTGTGTCTGTACCCAGTAAAATTGGAGGCTCTCACACTTAAGTGGGTAGCTGGATGTTGGTTGCTAGAGACATGGCATACCTGGTGGCTGTGCATGTCTTTATTGAGTTGATGCAGTGTACAGGGAGAATGGTCACTTTCCTCCCTTTGTCCATGGGAAGCTTGACTTGCCCATTGCCCTGTGTGTCTTGCTGCTTCAGGATTGCGTTGAGTGCCAGGCTTTGGTGCTGATTCAAACCCTAAGTGGTGGATTACGGTAGCTTTCACCTCATTTCATGTGGTAATTGTAACTAGAAGCAGAAAGTAAGGAAACATAATTGCTGCTCCCTACCAGCCCTGATTGAACACTTGGAACTCCTCTTTGCTTAAAAGCTATGTTTACACTACTGGATCTACACCATTGTGAGTGGTGCAGGTGAATTACAATGGTATAAATCCAGCTGTAAATGGCTTGCCAGAGCACAGTACATCTCTCCGCTGTGCCACCGCCTATTTCTGTTTGTGAGCATTCATATACGAGCTGCAGGTGATTTGGGTTAGGTGGTAAACATGCTGCTCTGCCTACACTGCTGTAACCCCCATGCACCCAGCATGTTCAGCCAATTGTACCTGCCTCCTGGCCCTGCAGAATTGACATATAAAACAACAGAAGGCCATAAGAAACACTGCACAGCCCCCCCCACACCCGTGTACACACAAACCAGCAGGGGTGTGGTTCCTCCCCTTCCTTTTTTTTTTAACTCCTTTTCCCTCTGGTTGCTGGCTACTGTGATGTACTTCAGATGAAACCTGTCAAGATGGCATGTTTCACCCTGCCTGAACCCCAACTCAGAACCTGACTCCGAATCCTGGCATCAGCCCGCCTCACCTTGTACCCCCCCCAGAGGCAGGGATTCCACCAATTACAGGCACTCTTCCAAATCGACTGCCAGGCTGAGAGGAGGAGGAGGAGGAGGAATTGGGGATCCTTGATGGGCTGAGTCCAGTGTTGAGTGTGAGGTTGTCCTGAAGGCCCACGGTTGTCCTCATAGCTACTTGGGCTTTTCCTTGTTCTGATAGTCCCCCTCCTAAGACACAGACATGCAGTGACATCCAGCAAGCGGTGAGTGCACTCCTGCAGCTGCACACAGGATATCTGCTGACATCTCCCCCCTCTTCACATTCCCAACTGCAGTGCACCCAGCCTCCGCTGGGAGCCACTAGCATCACAGAATCACATCCCCCCTTCCTTCAAGAAGAGGAGAGCAATCCATCTGATGCTCAATCCTCTCCTCCCCAGCTGACCCCTGGCTCCCCAAGCTCATTCCTGAACCCAAGTCACCAGCGTGGCACAAGGCAAGGCTGATGCCTCAACCCTCCGCACCACCGGGCAGCCTGTTCCACTTCCTTAATACTGTCCTTTATTGTGTGCTAAATTCCAGGATAATAAGCTGTGTGGGAAACAAATATATTCTCACTGGTCTAAGGAGCTGATAAGCCAGCAAGGGACTGAGGCTGTGAGAAACATTAACACTTGAGGAATCTGAGGCTATGAATATTGCAACATGAGCTGGACCTCAAGGATGGCACAGGCTCATGCCACCATCCCTTGGAAGGTTGTACAAGGATGTGAAAAGGGGGAAAAAACTTTTTAATTTGGGAGGAAAGCAGTTTATTCTGTGGGGATCCTACTACTCTGTTTATCCCACACACTTCATTCCTAAACTATAATGGGCACCTTACTGCCTTACTGGGGGCACTGGGACTTGTTGGGAGACCCCCATCATTGGTTATTACAACTTTCACTTTTTTGGCTCCCACCCACACTGGTTGGTTCCTCTTACAGGCCCCACATGGACCTTCCCCCAGCTACCCTGACCCCCACACGCCCATGTTGCAGCCTGTCCCAGGGTACCAAGATGTATCCCTTCATTTGGTGGGTCCCTACCTTCACAGGGAATGAGCCTACTGGCCTTCTATATGGTTCTGGGTGCTGCTGAGGTGGCTGATGAGGGTTTGGGAATTCCAGTGGCAAGGATCCAGGGGCCATAACCCAACCAACCAGTGTGACATTTCCACATTTTCTCCCACAGGAGCGTGACATCCAGGATGCAAGGCAGACACTGGCATTTGTCACTCTTCTTGGCTAGTGGAACCAGGCACCTGCAGCCCTGGCCTCTACCAGGGGTCAGTAGGCACCAATCATCCACAACACCTCCCCAGAGAGAAGGTGATCAGTTAATGGTTGCTCCAACCTTCTCTCCCTGGCTGGCCCTCCAATGTCCCAGTTTGTGTAGGTAGCTGGCAACAATTTTGGGAGAGAACATTCTTTAAATTCGATGGACTGCATCTGACTAAGGAGGGAGTCAGTGCATTGGGGCAGAAGTTTGACATCTTTGCAGAATATTTAAACTAGTAAATGGGGAGAGGGATGCAGCACCCAATACGTTGAATGGGAAGAACATCCCTCCCCCTCAGCTAGTGATCGAACAGGAGTTCAGCATGTTTGTAGTTCATTTGCATCATCAGGTAAGGAAAAAGGTCCGGCTCCCCATACCACGCACAGGGGAAATGCCAGACCTCGCTCAACAACTAACACACAGAAATCTGGCCAATGGAAAATCATGTACACAAATGCTCGCAGTCTTGGAAACAGGATCCCAGACCTGCAGACAACAATGACAGAGGCTAAACTGGACATAGTAGCCATTAGCAAGACATTGTTCACCAGTAACCACACTTGGCAGACTTCAGTACCCGGCTATGTACTATTCAGAAGAGACCAAGGTGCAAAAATAGGGGGTGGAGTGGGCCTTTATGTCAATGAAAATATCAAAGCTACAGAAATTAAAAATACACATAAAGAGCCAGAAGAACTGTGGGTCACCCTAGAAACAGGAAATGTGACAGTCTTCCTTTTCTATCAGTTTCTGCTCCTCTGTTTTTCCCCAGCTAACCTGATTTTATTTTATTTGACATGTCTGACAGAACATGGACTCCTAACCATCAGATAAGTATATTTCTATGCCTAACCTGTCCTTTCCATTCTTACTGTCCCATCTAAGAGCTAGGGATCCTTTGAGACACCCTTTTCTATTTTTTTTACAGGTGTGGTGGACAACATCCCTTTGAGATTCCGACCTCTGGCTCCTATATTGCTCAGGTAAGACCCTCTACTTAATCTGTATTAGGTGTATTGACTGTAATGGTGTGCCCATACCCATTACATGCTGAAGGTGGGGCCACTGGCTCTTGAGCCCCCACAGCCATGGTGTCATACTCACTGTTGTACTGCTCTTAGCCCTGGCAGCATTCTCTTAAGCCCCATCCCCAGCTTCAGGTTTCCTCACCCTCCATAGCTATGTTGTTAGGTTCCTGACTACCCCCTATCATGGCCATAGGTTTCCAATCCCCCAGTGTCCTGGGTGGGGCAGCATGATTCAGGTGGTCTCCTAGGTGGTCCAGATGGGAGAAGAGGGTGAACGTATGTGGGGGAGTCTATTATGTGGGTTCCTTAGGAGGATGAGGTGTGGAAGAGAGGACATAGCTGGGGAAACCTTGTTGGGGTCCCTTTGGTGATTCAGATGAGCAAATAGGCTCCAGGGGGGCCTATAGGTAGTCTGTGGGGGACAGAGTAAGGTAGCTGTTGAATCCTGGTTCTGGGGTTCTAGGAATGGTGTGAAACAAGGTGCAGGTGGTGTCTGAATCCTTGTATATGACTCTAAAGATTGGTCAAGTGGTTGATGAAGAGGAGTATTATGGCATACTGAATTGTTGAGATCCGGATACCCAGGATCCCGAAAATTATAGCCTAACAGTAGGTATCCCAACATTCTGGAATTGCCCACAGCAGAGTTGGAAATCATAAATAAGTGGGGTGTGGGTGGCAAAGCCCCACAAAACACAGAAAAAACTCAGCTGCAGGCAATTCCAGACTTATGGGATACCAACTATTGGGCTATAATGTTTGGGCTCCTGGGTTTCCAGATTCAGCATTTTGGTATGCCATAGTAAGTCTGATGATGGTGCTTGTGGGTATTTGGCTCCTGTTTTAGGGTCCTAAGGATAGTATGAGTGGGAGAAGTGGATGCAGATGTGTTTCAGACCCAAGTTCTCTGGATCTAGGGTGCTACAGGTGGAGGATGGGGTGGAGGTGAGTGTAGGACCAATGTATAGGAGTCCTATGGCTGATCCAATTAGAAAATAAGGAAAAGATGTGAGCTGGACACCCTTCCATGGGTCTCTTGCTGGTCCTACTAGAAGCAGAGGGTAGAGGTGAGTTTAGGAAGCCTGTCTGGGAGTTCAAGTGCTGGACAGCATGGGAGATGAATGTGGAGGTTAGTGTCAAATACTCTTTTAGGGTTTGCAGAACTGGTCCTGGGGGGCAGAACAATGGACATACAATAGGTGGGAAATGCCAGTTTGAGATTCCAGAGCTGGTCCGGGTTGGGGAAGAGGAGGGACTTAAATGAGGGAGGGCAGTACAGTGGTCTCAGGGTTGATCCAGGTGGAAGGATATTGGGACATAGGAGGGAAAAGCTGGTCCAGGGGTCCCATGGCAGGTCTGGGTGAGCAAGCAGGGGAGTCATAGACATTGAAGGCTAGTCTCATGGTCCAAGGGATTATCTGGGTGAAGGAACATGGTGACATGCATGGGGACAGCCAGTATGGGTTCCCAGGGATAGTCCAATGGGCAAAAAGGGGAGATTTTCTTAGGGAAAGCTAGACCGTGGATCCCAACACTGATCCAGATTGAGGGACATGGAGGACGATAGTGAAACCCACCAGGATGAAGTGCAGTGTCACAGTTTCCTGCATGACAAAAGGGACTGACTACCATTGAAGCTGCATTGTTTGCTGTAGTAATTCTGCTGCAGCATGCTATAGAATTGGGTTTAATCCTGGCAAGCTTCACATGTAGGTGTGGAGGCAGATCCAGTGCTCCCAGGCCTGGTCTGAGTAGGTGGGCAATGGAAATATAGACATGGGAGGTTATTCCAGTCATCCCAAGGCTGGTCCATTTGAGGATACCATGGAGACATAAGTCAGGCAGGCCAGCCCAGCAGTCCCTTAGCTGATTTAGTGTGAGGGATAGGGAGAATGTAGATGGGGAAGACTGGCCTTGGTTCCAGTTGCTGGTCAGGGTGGGCAGAGAGGGAACATGTATGTAGGGGATTCAAGTTAGAGGTCCTAGGGCTGGTCTGGGTGAAAGAAAATGGGGTCCATAGGTGGGAGGGATATTTTTTTCTGATTTGATGGACATTTGATTCTTATGTTTTAGGACTGTATGAAATTTACACATTAAAAGGGTATTTCAAGTACAGTTGAAGGTCTTGTTCAAAACACATTATTATCATTATTTCAGTTTCCTTTTTGAAGGCTAATTAGCATTTTTCTTGCTTTTTGAAGGGCATTTTAGAACAAACTGAGATTTTTTTTACCAGTATTTTAACCTTCTTTTTGAAGGCTAATTAGCATTTTTAGTGCTTATTTTGAAGGGCATTTGAGAACAAATTGAGACATTTTTCAATGGATAAAAACTGGTGTCTGAGGTACAAACGAAGTCAATTTGAATTACTTTGAAAACATGAAAATAACTGGATAATTAAAAAAAAAACTGAAGAATACCTGAATTGAATTTGAAGGCCTTCTTTTTCTGTATGGGGATGCACAGATTTTCTGAAGTTTCAAAACCCTCAATTCTGTACGTGAGTGATACCACAGGTATGTAGTATAACTCATGTGTATTATCACCTGTATATTGTCAGATTTGTCTCATGCACAATCAAGGTTCAGCTGATTCACAAGCTTTAAAGAGTTGCTGACATGATCTGTCATGTGGGGCAGGCAACCCATGTCCAGAGCTGCTCTAGGGAGTGGGGCCGCGAGTGGAGATGCGCGCAGAGACGCGCACATCTTAGCACACGTGTATAATGTCCACCGGGGACAAACGGACAAGAAGGCAAATCCTAAGGCTCTGATTAGCATAAGACACAACAGGTAAACTACTATATTGTGCTTTCAAGTAGTACTTGCAGTATCCACTTTCAAAATGAAAAAAGCTAATAAATAGTGCTCAACATGTAAGATGTATGCCTCTGGTAAAATAACACCTAACTACATCTGTGAAAAGTGTATTTTGGTTGGTTATTTACAAATGGAAATTACTTGACTACAGCCCAAAATGTCTTCAAAATCTGAAATAAAAGCACTAGAAGACTATATTGACCAAATGTCTATTTTGGTAGAAATCAACACATCTCCAACTAAAAGTGTGGATGATGCTAACTATCGGGAGCGTCATTTAGATATACCACAAGTCTCTGTATTAAAACCCCAAATCATTACATCCACTCCCTTAACTGCGGCCGCTAGTTGGCAACAGTTAAATACAACTAAAGTTGATTCCTGGATTACCGTATCCCAAACAGGGTTAAAAAAAAACCTCCCCCCTTCCACCTGTAATTCAGATCCCTATACATAATTCTTTTGAACAATTTTCACAATTGATTGATGAAACTGTGTCAAGGAGCCCAGTATTTGGTATAATGATGAAAATAAAGCAAAACTTAACCAAATACCTAGTGAGCAACTACTCACTTCCCAGGTCCATCTTCATAACTCCCCCCCTGTATCTACCTATGAGATAGTACCTAAAAAAGAAGTATTTGTATTGGGAGACTCCATTATAAAATATATTGATCGCGTGGTTTGTAATCCTGACAAAGAACATCGTATTTGCTCCAGTTATCGGGGGGCAAGGATTTCAGATATCACCTCAATGGTTAACTCAATCCAACAACTAGCTGGAGATAATCCACTGGTGGTTGTACATGTAGGAACTAATGACATTTCTAAACTATCTTTGCAACAAATAAAACAAGACTATGTATCCTTGTGTAACTTACTAGTTGAGATGGGTTGTGACATATGTCTATCTGAAATTTTACCAGTTCAACGAGCTACAGAATTTATTACAGCTAAAATAAAAGCCTTAAATGAATGGCTTCATGAATGGTGTCTCAGACAAAGTATTCCCTGTCTGACATATTGGGAAGAATTCCATCAAAGTCCATCCCTCTTTTGTTGGGACAGCTTACACCTTAGCAGATGGAGTAGTGCATTACTAGGATGTAAAACTGCTTCCTTTATTCATACTCATTTAAACTAATGAGAAAGGGAGACTGAGGTACCAACCAATTCTCTTATTACAGGATTCACTTTTCTAATCAGCAACAGTTGAACATATTGTCTCTTAATGCTCGTTCTTTAAACATTGCTAAATTAGCAGAGTTGGAACTTAAGGCACACATTCTTGACTTATCATTAATAGCTATAACAGAAACTTGGGGCAATACTGATAAAACCTGGACAACTGAAATCCCAGGATTTAATCATTACTTCAAAAACAGATCAGATAATAAAATAGGTGGTGGGGTCTGCCTTTACGTCAGAGATAACATCACTTCTTACCAATCTTCAGAATGTTCAGTCTGAGAGTGTATGGTTATATATTCAACCCAAAGGTTCTTCCCAGATACTGACTGGGACTTGTTATCATCCACTGTCATCAGATTATAACAAAAGTTTACAGCTGGTCAATGAAATCTCCCAGCTAGCAAAAAATGGTTCAGTTTTAATTCTGGGTGACTTCAATCTTCCAGTATAAATTGGGATACTTTAACAGGTTCAAACCATCATGATCAAAAATTTCTTGAAACCATTATTGATTTAGGACTTTATCAATTGGTTAAGGAGTCGACATGGGAAGTAACATCTTGGATCTCATCATAACCAACATTGATATACCTGTAAACAATATATTAATATCAGAACCACTTGGGAACAGTGACCATCTGTCCTTATTTTTACTATCTCTTTCTCTCAACTCCTGTAAGGAATGAGCATAAAATTAAACAATATGACAGGGCAGATTTTCATAAAATAAACCATCATCTAGGAGCATTAAATGGGACAACATTCTCCATCTTAATATTGATGAAGCGTGGAATTTTAAAAAACAAATTCAAGAACTCGACATCAGTTTATTCGGAAAAACAAAACTACAACAACAAAGGCAAATTCCCCTTGGTTTAACAGAACTATAAAAAACAAATTTCCATAAACAAAACTTTTCTCATTACTAAAAAATGTCCCTTACTCAAAAGAATGAAATATTAATTAAATACAGGAATCGGTTAAAACATAAAAAATTCAATTTTGTTAGCTAAACATAATTTAAATTTCATTGCACACACTAAGGACTCTCATAAAGCTTTGTATGCTTACTTAAATAGTAAAAAAACAGCAGGAAAATTGGGCCATTAAATATAAACAACACAATAATTACTTCAGACTCCAAGACTGCTACAGCTCTAAATAACTATTTTTCATCAGTGTTTGTCCAGGATCCATCTAACATTTTCCTTGATAGATACCTCCCAAGTCATACAACATTTACAATTTCAATGAATGAGGTCTATGATTTACTACCAACATTAAAGAAAACTACTAGTCCTGATCCAGACAATATATGTACCAAATTTATACTGGGTGTTAAGGATACTATAGCCTTACCGCTTGCTATTATTTTTAATAAATCTCTCCATGAATCAAGGGTCCCTTCCGATTGGTTAACTGCAATAGTGACTCCCATTTTAAACAAGGTTCTCATTCTAAAGTAGAAAACTATCGTCCAATTAAGCTACTTCTATCCCTTGTAAATTAATGGAAAGATTAATTAAAACTTTTCTTGAAACAGAGATGGAAACTTTGAAAATACTTGATACAACCCAGCATGGATTTAAGACTAGATTTTCTTTTCTACAATCTGCTTTCATTTTATAATTATATTAGTATGAATCTCAATTCAAATATACCAACTGATGTCATTTTATTGGACTACAGCAAAGCATTTGACAAAGTGTCACACAACATTCTGATTAAAAACTCATTCATCTAGGATTTTCATTAACATTAGTTTCATTGATTAATAGCTGGCTGAGTAACCGCACCCAGAGGGTTCGGGTAAATGGTACCTTGTCAGACTTGGGAAGGATGATAAGCGGAGTTCCTCAGGGTTCCATTTTGGGACCCACTCTGTTTAATGTTTTCATCAATGATATGAAAATTTGTTCTCCTAATTTACTCATGAAATTTGCTGATGACACCAAATTGGGTGGCACTGTGAACAATACTGATAATACAAAATCACACATGCCCCCACATACACAAAGCATCATGGGCTGCATATGCAAATCACCACAGAATGTTATGCTGGTCCAACTTTAAGCAGAATTGCATGGTGCCAAAAGGCCTCTCACACAGTTTGCAAAGGGTGCTAACAGAAGACATAGACACGTGTTTCATCCTACCAGGACTCATCAGTATGCTTCGTCTGTTTGACACCCCAGTGGAATGGACCAGCTACCCCTGAGGCAGTGTGCCTGGGATATATTGTGGTGAACCCATTAAAATAAAAAACTATTTAAAAGACAAAGAACCTCTGTGCATAAACACTGAGGCAAGGGTTACCCCAAAGGGCATTTGGCTGGGAAGCCAAGTTTCAAGAAAATACAAAATCACACATGCCCCCACAATGCAAAGCATCATGGGCTGTATATGCAAATCACCACAGAATGTTATGCTGGTCCAACTTTAAGCAGAGATTGCATGGTGCCAAAGGCTTCTCACACAGTTTGCAAAGGGGGCTAACAGAAGACATAGACACGTGTTTCGTCCTACCAGGACTCATCAATATGCTTCGTCTGTTTGACACCCCAGTGGAATGGACCAGCTACCCCTGAGGCAGTGTGCCTGGGATATATTGGTGAACCCATTAAAATAAAAACTATTTAAAGACAAAGAACCTCTGTGCATAAACACTGGGGCAAGGGTTACCCAAAGGGCATTTGGCTGGAAAGCCAAGTTTCAAGAAAATACAAAATCACATGCCCCACAATGCAAAGCATCATGGGCTGCATATACAAATCACCACAGAATGTTATGCTGGTCCAACTTTAAGCAGAATTGCATGGTGCCAAAGGCCTCTCACACAGTTTGCAAGAGTGCTAACAGAAGACATAGACACGTGTTTAGTCCTACCAGGACTCATCAGTATGCTTCGTCTGTTTGACACCCCAGTGGAATGGACCAGCTACCCCTGAGGCAGTGTGCCTGGGATATATGTGGTGAACCCATTAAAATAAAAACTATTTAAAAGACAAAGAACCTCTGTGCATAAACACTGAGGCAAGGGTTACCAAAGGGCATTTGACTGGGAAGCCAAGTTTCAAGAAAATACAAAATCACACATGCCCCCACAATGCAAAGCATCATAGGCTGCATATACAAATCACCACAGAATGTTATGCTGGTCCAACTTTAAGCAAATTGCATGGTGCCAAAGGCCTCTCACACAGTTTGCAAAGGGGGCTAACAGAAGACATAGACCACGTGTTTACGTCCTACCAGGACTCATCAGTATCCGTCGTCTGTTTGACACCCCAGAGGTTCTTTGTCTTTTAAATAGTTTTTATTTTAATGGGTTCACCACAATATATCCCAGGCACACTGCCAGCAGGAGCAGCTGGTCCATTCCACTGGGGTGTCAAACAGATGAACATACTGATGAGTCCTGGTAGGACGAAACACGTGTCTATGTCCTGTTACACCTTGAGGAGGCCTTCGGCACCATGCAATTCTGCTTAAAGTTGGACCAACAGCATAACATTCTGTGGTGATTTTGCATATACAGCCCATGATGCTTTGCATTGTGGGGCATGTGTGATTTTGTATTTCTTGAAACTTGGCTTCCCAGCCAAATGCCCTTTAGGGTAACCCTTGCCTCAGTGTTTGCTAAAGGTTCTTTTGTCTTTAAATAGTTTTTATTTTAATGGGTTCACCACAATATATCCAGGCACACTGCCTCAGGGTAGCTGGTCCATTCCACTGGGGTGTCAAACAGACGAAGCATACTGATGAGTCCTGGTAGGATGAAACACGTGTCTATGTCTTCTGTTAGCACCCTTTGCAAACTGTGTGAGAGCCTTTGGCACCATGCAATTCTGCTTAAGTTGGACCAGCATAACATTCTGTGGTGATTTGCATATACAGCCCATGATGCTTTGCATTGTGGGGCATGTGTGATTTTGTATTTTCTTGAAACTTGGCTTCAGCAAATGCCCTTTAGGGTAACCCTTGCCTCAGTGTTTATGACAGCGCATTCTTTAAAGGTTCTTTTTATCTTTAAATAGTTTTTATTTTAATGGGTTCCACCACAATATATCCCAGGCACACTGCCTCAGGGGTAGCTGGTCCATTCCACTGGGGTGTCAAACAGACGAAACATGCTGATGAGTCCTGGTAGACTCAAACACGTGTCTATGTCTTCTGTTAGCACCCTTTGCAAACTGTGTGAGAGGCCTTTGGCACCATGCAATTCTGCTTAAAGTTGGACCAGCATAACATTCTATGGTGATTTGCATATGCAGCCCATGATGCTTTGCATTGTGGGGGCATGTGTGATTTTGTATTTTCTTGAAACTTGGCTTCCCAGCCAAATGCCCTTTGGGGTAACCCTTGCCTCAATACTGATAATATACAAACTTTACTATCAGATCTTGCATCTATTGAACATTGGGCTATCGAAAACAAAATGCACTTTAATGTAACAAAATGTGCAGTCTTACACATAGGCAAAAACAACCCTAGACAGGTATACACCTTAAATAATATATCTATTAGAGAATCTTCTTTAGAAAAAGATCTCAGTGTACTAGTAAATAATAAAGTTTCCTCATCTTCCCATTGCAACAAAATAGCTAATCAAGCCAATGCTCTTCTTCGTAGGATAAATAGTACATTTGTTTCTAAGTCAGAACAGTGTATAATGACCCTGTATACATCTCATGTCAGACCTTACATGGATTATGGCTCCTCCTTTTGGAGTCCTTATCTAGTATCAGACATTAATAGAATAGAACAAATTCAGCATGAGGCCACAAAAATTATTCCATATTATGCTCATTTGGATTATGGCACTAGATTACAGAAGATTGGCTTGTATTCACTCAAACAGAGATGAATAAGAGGTGATCTTTTACAGTTGTTTAAAATTATGAAATCTCCTGTTCTAATGGAGCAATATGGCTTAACATTATCCAACAGAAAAATTATTGCCAGGTTACATAATAAACAAATTGACATCAAAAAATGCAATACAAATAAAAGACAAAACTTTTTCACTATTAGAACTCCTACGATATGGAATACTTTGCCACAAGATATTGTTGATTCACCTACTATTATGATTTTCAAAACAAAATAGACAAATGGTTATTAGAATAGTACGGATACAATGATCCACAAATGTGGAGGACAGTCTTGATGGGCTATGGCCTTCTTTTGTCCAACGAATCAAGTTACCAAGAGCTGCCCCAAGAACCCATAGTTTGATTTTTTCTAAGCATTAAATAGATATTTACCTTAATAGAAGTGTAATCATACTTCCTTGTTTTCTAAGCTGCCGAGTCCCTGCAGCCCTGCCCAGAAAATCACATTTTGATGGACTAAAGTAGGAAAAGAGGCTGCAGAGCTACAGATGGCATTATAATGTTTTGGGAGCAGTGGTGGTCTTTAGGTACAACTTCTGCTTAAGACAAGCAACTGTTCATGTTAAGGTGGAGTGGAACATACGATCCTGATTTTTAAGATAGGTTTAAACTGCTGTCTACAAATGTACATGGAAAGGTATCAAGTTTTTATTGTTTTTATCTATTGTGCCTTTTCACAGTCTTACCAGTCAGCCCCATCTATCCTGACCAGTTAACCAGCAGCATCACCTACTTACCCTGGTACTTACCTCTGCCTCTTGCTTGACACTCTGACCCACCTCCCAGGGCAGTACCCTTGGGAAGGGGCTCTACCTCAGACAGAAACTTGCTTTTGGCTTGTGGGTGGGAGGTGCCTCGGGGTTCCTCAGTCAGATATGTGGTACCTGCAGTGAGGGGTCGATGTCCTCCTGCAGCTTACCTACACCAGCTGGACTCCCAGTTTCTAGCCCCACTCACCAATGAGCTGGTTAGAATTGTTTATTCTTAACTAACTTATAACTTGCAGAGGACCGGAAGAAGGCAGACATGGTGCCAATTTATAAAGAAGGCTGCAGGAGGAGGCAGGCAATTATCGCCAGTCAGTCTCACATCAGTGGTGGGTAAAGTAATGGATACAATATTAAAAAAAGGGGTGGTCATCTATCTGGAAGTAGAGGGGCTACAAGACATTCAGCAGCATGGTTTTACTCAGGGTCAGTCATGTCAGATGAACCTGATCAAATTCTTTGATGAGGTGACAAGTGTGGTTGATCAGAGTGGGCCAGTGGACATGGCCTACCTGGACTTTGGGAAGGCCTTCAACACAGTGCCCAACAAGAGACTGTTCAATAAGTTGGGGAGTCTGGGGGGCGGGGCAGAAAATAACAAGATGGGTGGAGAGCTGGCTGATGGGTAGAAGCCAAAGGCTTAGCAAGCTCTTTTGTAGGGACCCTTCTTTTGTAGGGCGTAGTGCTCACCTCCTCCCCTGTGTCCATGATGTTGAGCTGTGGCCCTGCCCTACCTTCCTTCAGTAAATACTGAGCAAAGTATCTATTTGGATAGATGCCTTTACAGGGTCCTCTCCTCCATGTCCCTTTCTCCATTAAACAGCAATACCCCTCTAGACTTTCTCCTTTCACTAATGTATCTATAGAATCTTGTCACCTTCTTTACTGTTCGTGCTAGTTTTTCCTCAGTTTGGGACTTTGCCTGCCTTACTGCCTTCCCTGCTTCCCTTAGGGCAGTTCGTATGCCTCCCTATCTTCATCCGCTGTGTTCCCTTATATTTCCTGAAGGCCAGCCTCTTTGTCTCTGACCTTTCTGCTACTGTATTTGAGAACCAGTGGTTTCCGTCTTCTGGCACTCTCCTTTTCTGTCTAACACAATGGGATGTTGCTTCAAGTATTGCATCCTTAATGCTTGCCCACTTTGCCTGTACCCCCCTCACCTGTGTTTTTTTTGCCAGGGCTAGCTTAACTCTGTTGGCCATCTTAACAAAGTCAGCTCCTCTGAAGTCCCATATTTTTGCCTTGAATGGGATGATTTAGATGTAGTAGCCAAATTGAAACCATACCAGTGATGGTTACTGGCCCCAGGTGACCTTTCTACCTGGAGATCTGTGATCCCTTCCTTGTTAGTCAGTACTAGGTCTAGGATAGCCCTGTCTCCTCGTGGGTTGCTGTACCAGCTGTTTGAGGCCTCCCCTGCATGCCGGAATCCACTATGTGTCTAGTTCTGGCAGATGTTCCTGCTGGTATTGACCAATCTGTATCCGGCATGTTGAAGTCTCCCATTATCAGAACCTCCCCTTTAGCTGTCATGTTTTGTATATCTTCTAACAGTAATGTGTCTATGTCCTCCCCCTGGTCTGGGGGCCTGTAGACAACCCCAGTTCTTATGGCTGTCCCATTTCCTGTTTTCAGGGTGACCCACAGTTCTCCTGGCTGCTTATGTGTATTCTGAATTTCTGTAGCTTTGATATTTTCATTGACATACAGGGCCACTCCTCCCCCCCTTTTTGCACCTCGGTCTCTTCTGAACAATACATAGCCAGGTACTGAAGTCTCCCAAGTGTGGTTACTGCAAACCACGTCTCACTAATTGCTACTCATGTCCAGTTTAGCCTCTGACATTATTGCCTGCAGGTCTGGATCTTATTTCCAGGCTGTGAGCATTTGTGGCATGATTTTCCATTGGGCAGATTTTGGTGTTTTGGTTGTTGGGTGAGGTTGGCATTACCCTGTCAGTCAGATGGGGAGACAAACCTTTTTCTTACCTGGTGATGCAAATGAACTGCAAACATGCTGAATCCCTGTTTGACCACTAGCTGAGGGGGGAGGGGTGTTCTTCCCATTCGACGTATGGGGTGCTGCACCCCTCTCCCCATTTGCTAGTTTAAATATTCTGCAAAGACATCAAACTTCTGCCCCAATGCACTGACTCCCTCCTTAGTCAGATGCAGTCCATCAAATTTATCACCCAAAACCTCAATTTCCTACCCCTTGAGTCTAGGAGCTGTAGCCAGATTGCCTCTGTTCTTCTTTCTTCCACTTCATCCCTTGTGCATTTGATCCCATCCCTCACATAGACTGCCACCCCAGCACCCCTCCCTTCCTTACAATCCTTCCTGTATACTTTGTATCCTGAGATTGCCAGATCCCAGTTCCAGTGCTCAGTTACCCACATTTCAGTGACAGCTGCAATATCCACCCTTCACACTGCTATGAGTGCCTGTAGCTCAGCTGATTTGTTGCCTAAGCTTCTGCATTCAGCAAGACCACCCTCCATCCTGCCCCTTCCCTTCATTGACCTCCATTTCCTTCCTTCTATGCCTTCCTTTTTCAGCCTCCCTGAATCCTTCCCTGGTAGCCTGGGGGGTAGGCTGTGACTCCACACTATCAGATCCCTGCCTACCTGCTGTCCACTTGCCACCCCTCCATCTAGTTTAAATCCACCTTTGTCGCAATATACCTCCCCAGTCTTTGCTCTAATACCTCCTTCCCCTCCCCACTCAGGTGCAGCCTATCCCTTGCAAACAGATTGTTATTATCCCAGGTACTGCCCCAGCCGCCCACAACCCCATATCCCTTAGTTTGACACCATTCTACCAACCTCTCACAACCTTCCCACTTCCTCAATCCTCTTCTTTATTACCATCACCATTTCCCCTGCTAGGTCATTTGTCCCCACATGTACCACAATGTATGCTTTCCTTCTACCCCTCCTTACACACCTTAAGATTGCATGTCCTGCCTTGTCTGCCTTTAATCCTGATATGGACTCTACCCATATCTGACTGTGCCTCTCCCCTTGCTGCCCCATCTGATCCCCTTGAGTATGGAGTCCACCAACACCAGTACACCTCCCTCCTCTTTCCTTGTGCCCATCGCCACCCCCCGGTTCTCATTTCTGGGGCCACACAAGATGGTGCTTTTACATTGTGTCCCATTGTCTTCCCCCAAGCCCTTCTCAATTGAGACTCCTCCCCCTCATCCTGTTTGACTGCCAACCTTCCTCTCCCTCCTCACCTCTCCTAGTATTATCCCTCCCCCTGCCATGCCATGCTCAATCTCTCCATTAGTAATGACCCTCTCTCTCTTCTTTTTGTGAGTACTATCCCTTGTGCAGTCTCCTCCTGCATACTCTTTCCCATGCATTGCTAGTAAAGCAAACATGTTCCCTACCCCCTTTGCCTTATTGTGTGTTTCCTCCTCCCTATTTCCTACTACTGCCTCTCTTTTTCTAGGTTATACTAGAGGCCACCCTTCATTAGCTGGCTTCCTGTCTACTGTGACCTTCCCTGACCCCTCCCTTGCCCCACTGTTCCTTCTCTGTAGTGCCCCTACAGTACTCTCAGATGTCAGCCCTCCTACCGACACAATCCTCCCCTCATCCTTCAAACTCCCCAGCTCTCTGTCAAGCCACTGAACCTCTTCCTCAAGACTCCTTAGCCTGTGGCATATTGTGCACCCTCTCAGCCTCCACAGTATGTTCATCTGCATTGCTGCTCCATACCCATTGCGCCATACAATCCTACTCATGGTCCACACTACCTTTAAAGCCTCTCCACACCAACTCTCCCTACAGCAAGTAGAATTAACTAATACTAGCCCAGGTTCTAACAGAAATTGTTATCCTAAATGCCCTTGCATACAGCATAAGACAGCCAACTACAGCACTAACTTGAAACCACAATCCTACTCATAAGGACTATAGATCTACTAATTTGTTTTATATATTTATATGTCTTTAAGACTTAGCTCATATGGCTGCTCCTTGTTTCCTCCTTCCTGGCCTGTTCTGAGGGCTCAGATCAGTTTGCAGCTCCTCAAGTTCCCTCCTCACATCTTTCAAACCCAACCCCCAGCAGTATTTCAGTATTTAAGAAAGGCTGCTGGAAGGGTTGGGGTGGAAGGGCTTTTGCAATCACTGCAGCCACAGAAACCTAAAAGCTAAATTCCGCTTTAAGCTAAATTAAAAGAAAGTAAAACAATATTAAAACTTAAAAATCCTCTGTACATTAACTCCCTCAACAGCAAGTAGAATTAACTAATCCCTTCTCCCTCCGTAGTTTAAAAAACAATAGCAAAACTTACAGAAATCTTCTCCCTCAGCCAGCAAGCAGACTTAACCATGGCTTCCACACTTGCTTGCTGCACACAAGCCATATGCATGCAATCGGTTCCAATTTAACATTGAAATCATATTTGCAGCATGCTATATACTTGGGCAGTTTTATGTGTGCAGCATGAAAACATTTTATGTATTTATTTCTGTAAGGGATGTCAGCAGAGATAAGTTCATTTTTATTGATAAAGACTTTCATTTGGGGAGTTAAAGAATCTGGGCAAACATATTTTTATGTGCCTTAAAATGCTACCTGTCTGTTACCCCTCCCCTCATGTGCAAAAGCATGCAGTGGGAACAGGGAGCATATGTAAGTTGAGTGGAAGACTCCATCGGGCATCTGGTTAGATTCCCATTCTGCCAGAAGACTGGATCCCATGAACCATGCAGAGCAGGAGATTGTTGGTGCTGGTGTTCCATTATAATAAGGAGCTGTGTGAAAGTACCAGTACATTTTATACCACTAACAGAGGCAGATACACTGGAAAATGAAGAGTTTAGGCAACAACATTTCTGTATTGTTTCACATTATCAGTGTGCACATAGATATATATTGAGCAACACTTGGGTATTGGTACAGCCCAAAGCTGTCACTCAACATGAAACCCTGGCCACATGAGGATTACAAGAGCAGCTGACAGACTCTGCATGCCACAGAGGGATAGAGTTACAGTCACAACTGCAGTGTTCACAAATGCATCCTGTCAATTTGTTTCTTTTACATTAGGGAGGGATAGGGATAAGAGAATTGGGATACCCTCAAGCAATGATGGGATATCCTCTGCTTTGAGGAGCACTTACAGCAGTATGCCAGCAGGCACATAGGCTGCATGCTGTACTTCAGCTGTACTTACCAGCTAGCTGTAGGTGTGGCTCACAGGAACAGGTTTTGAGTAAGCACTAGTATGCATATGGCCTGTATACAGTGCCAGTGCGTGAGGGCAGGCTTGCTAGCCTGCTCCACACACTGGCACTGTATATAGGCCATATGCATGCTGCTGCTCAAAACCTGTTCCTGTGAGCAGTATCTACAGCTGGGACAGCTGCAAGCACAGCTGGAGCACAGCATGCAGCCTATGCTGCACAGATTGCATATATGACCCAGTACGAATACTAATCGAGTACTACAGTCCTACTGCTTTACCACTATTAAGAAGTATTTAATTAGTCTTCATTAGTCTTCATTGGTATTCATTTATATAATTTAGAAGTAATCATTTAAGTAGTCATCTGATCTTCACAGCACTGCCTTAATTTGCATGTAAGACTAGCTAACTACTAACTGAATACTTACCTATTAATAAGTTAGTCTTCAGATACATTGCTCATTTAAATTTTTTGGCTTATGAGCAGACTACTTTATTACTACTCAAATATTAGCCAAAATGATCATAAAATTATTATTTCAATACTAGCAAAGAAGACAAAATGAAGACAAAATTAGTATTCAGACTCTGGTGAGGTTCAGTTAATTAAATTATTCCTAGGATAGACAGTCTGGATTTAAATTACTTAAAAGAGGTAGTTCTCTTAACTTATCTTGGCCAGGAAATAGTCAAATTAAAACCTGGAAGAAAAAGTATACAAAATAATGGGTTCAGACTGAGAGTGAGTGGGGCGATACTGATGGGCCCTCGTCTGTCCACCACCTATCTCCCTGCTGTGTCTGTACCCAGTAAAATTGGAGGCTCTCACACTTAAGTGGGTAGCTGGATGTTGGTTGCTAGAGACATGGCATACCTGGTGGCTGTGCATGTCTTTATTGAGTTGATGCAGTGTACAGGGAGAATGGTCACTTTCCTCCCTTTGTCCATGGGAAGCTTGACTTGCCCATTGCCCTGTGTGTCTTGCTGCTTCAGGATTGCGTTGAGTGCCAGGCTTTGGTGCTGATTCAAACCCTAAGTGGTGGATTACGGTAGCTTTCACCTCATTTCATGTGGTAATTGTAACTAGAAGCAGAAAGTAAGGAAACATAATTGCTGCTCCTTACCAGCCCTGATTGAACACTTGGAACTCTTCTTTGCTTAAAAGCTATGTTTACACTACTGGATCCACACCATTGTGAGTGGTACAGGTGAATTACAATGGTATAAATCCAGCTGTGTAAATGGCTTCCAGAGCACAGTACATCTCTCCGCTGTGCCACCGCCTATTTTCTGTTTGTGAGCATTCATGTACGAGCTGCAGGTGATTTGGGTTAGTGGGTAAACATGCTGCACTACAGTACAGTAACCCCAATGCACCCAGCATGTTCAGCCAATTGTACCTGCCTCCCGGCCCAGCATAATTGCCATATGAAACACCAGAAGGCCATAAGAAACACTGCACAGCCCCCCCCACACCCGTGTACACACAAACCAGCAGGGGTGTGGTTCCTCCCCTTCCTTTTTTTTTTAACTCCTTTTCCCTCTGGTTGCTGGCTACTGTGATGTACTTCAGATGAAACCTGTCAAGATGGCATGTTTCACCCTGCCTGAACCCCCAACTCAGAACCCCACTCCCGAATCCTGGCATCAGCCCTCCACCTTGTACCCCCAGAGGCAGGGATTCCACCAATTACAGGCACTCTTCCAAATCGACTGCCAGGCTGAGAGGAGGAGGAGGAGGAGGAATTGGGGATCCTTGATGGGCTGAGTCCAGTGTTGAGTGTGAGGTTGTCCTGAAGGCCCACGGTTGTCCTCATAGCTACTTGGGCTTTTCCTTGTTCTGATAGTCCCCCTCCTAAGACACAGACATGCAGTGACATCCAGCAAGCGGTGAGTGCACTCCTGCAGCTGCACAGGATATCTGCTGACATCCCCTCTTCACATTCCTAACTGCAGTGCACCCAGCCTCCGCTGGGAGCCACTAGCATCACAGAATCACATCCCCTTCCTTCAAGAAGAGGAGAGCAATCCATCTGATGCTCAATCCTCTCCTCCCCAGCTGACCCCTGGCTCCCCAAGCTCATTCCTGAACCCAAGTCACCAGCGTGGCACAAGACAAGGCTGATGCCTCAACCCTCCGCACCACCGGGCAGCCTGTTCCACTTCCTTTAATACTGTCCTTTTATTGTGTGCTAAATTCCAGGATAATAAGCTGTGTGGGGAAACAAATATATTCTCACTGGTCTAAGGAGCTGATAAGCCAGCAAGGGACTGAGGCTGTGAGAAACATTAACACTTGAGGAATCTGAGGCTATGAATATTGCAACATGAGCTGGACCTCAAGGATGGCACAGGCTCATGCCACCATCCCTTGGAAGGTTGTACAAGGATGTGAAAAGGGGGAAAAAACTTTTTAATTTGGGAGGAAAGCAGTTTATTCTGTGGGGATCCTACTACTCTGTTTATCCCACACACTTCATTCCTAAACTATAATGGGCACCTTACTGCCTTACTGGGGGCACTGGGACTTGTTGGGAGACCCCCCATCATTGGGTTATTACAACTTTCACTTTTTTTGGCTCCCACCCACACACTGGTTGGTTCCTCTTACAGGCCCCACATGGACCTTCCCACCAACGCTACCCCTGACCCCCACCGCCCCATATTGCAGCCTGTCCCAGGGTACCAAGATGTATCCCTTCATTTGGTGGGTCCCCTACCTTCACAGGGAATGAGCCTTACTGGCCTTCTATATGGTTCTGGGTGCTGCTGAGGTGGCTGATGAGGGTTTGGGAATTCCAGTGGCAAGGATCCAGGGGGCCATAACCCAACCAACCAGTGTGACATTTCCACATTTTTCTCCCACAGGAGCGTGACATCCAGGATGCAAGGCAGACACTGGCATTTGTCACTCTTCTTGGCTAGTGGAACCAGGCACACTGCTGTAGCCCTGGCCTCTACCAGGGGTCAGTAGGCACCAATCATCCACAACACCCTCCCCCAGAGAGAAGGTGATCAGTTAATGGTTGCTCCAACCTTCTCTCCCTGGCTGGCCCTCCAATGTCCCAGTTTGTGTAGGTAGCTGGCAACAATTTTGGGAGAGAACATTCTTTAAATTCGATGGACTGCATCTGACTAAGGAGGGAGTCAGTGCATTGGGGCAGAAGTTTGACATCTTTGCAGAATATTTAAACTAGTAAATGGGGAGAGGGATGCAGCACCCAATACGTTGAATGGGAAGAACATCCCTCCCCCTCAGCTAGTGATCGAACAGGAGTTCAGCATGTTTGTAGTTCATTTGCATCATCAGGTAAGGAAAAAGGTCCGGCTCCCCATACCACGCACAGGGGAAATGCCAGACCTCGCTCAACAACTAACACACAGAAATCTGGCCAATGGAAAATCATGTACACAAATGCTCGCAGTCTTGGAAACAGGATCCCAGACCTGCAGACAACAATGACAGAGGCTAAACTGGACATAGTAGCCATTAGCAAGACATTGTTCACCAGTAACCACACTTGGCAGACTTCAGTACCCGCTATGTACTATTCAGAAGAGACCAAGGTGCAAAAATAGGGGTGGAGGGCCTTTATGTCAATGAAAATATCAAAGCTACAGAAATTAAAAATACACATAAAGAGCCAGAAGAACTGTGGGTCACCCTAGAAACAGGAAATGTGACAGTCTTCCTTTTCTATCAGTTTCTGCTCCTCTGTTTTTCCCCAGCTAACCTGATTTTATTTTATTTGACATGTCTGACAGAACATGGACTCCTAACCATCAGATAAGTATATTTCTATGCCTAACCTGTCCTTTCCATTCTTACTGTCCCATCTAAGAGCTAGGGATCCTTTGAGACACCCTTTTCTATTTTTTTTACAGGTGTGGTGGACAACATCCTTTGAGATTCCGACCTCTGGCTCCTATATTGCTCAGGTAAGACCCTCTACTTAATCTGTATTAGGTGTATTGACTGTAATGGTGTGCCCATACCCATTACATGCTGAAGGTGGGGCCACTGGCTCTTGAGCCCCCACAGCCATGGTGTCATACTCACTGTTGTACTGCTCTTAGCCCTGGCAGCATTCTCTTAAGCCCCATCCCCAGCTTCAGGTTTCCTCACCCTCATAGCTATGTTGTTAGGTTCCTGACTACCCCCTATCATGGCCATAGGTTTCCAATCCCCCAGTGTCCTGGGTGGGGGCAGCATGATTCAGGTGGTCTCCTAGGTGGTCCAGATGGGAGAAGAGGGTGAACGTATGTGGGGGAGTCTATTATGTGGGTTCCTTAGGAGGATGAGGTGTGGAAAGAGGAGGACATAGCTGGGGAAACCTTGTTGGGGGGGTCCCTTTGGTGATTCAGATGAGCAAATAGGCTCCAGGGGGGCCTATAGGTAGTCTGTGGGGGGACAGAGTAAGGTAGCTGTTGAATCCTGGTTCTGGGGTTCTAGGAATGGTGTGAAACAAGGTGCAGGTGGTGTCTGAATCCTTGTATGATGACTCTAAGGGTGGTCCAAGTGGTTGATGAAGAGGGAGTATTATGGCATACTGAATTGTTGAATCCGGATACCCAGGATCCCGAAAATTATAGCCCAACAGTAGGTATCCCAACATTCTGGAATTGCCCACAGCAGAGTTGGAAATCATAAATAAGTGGGGTGTGGGTGGCAAAGCTCCCACAAAACACAGAAAAAAACTCAGCTGCAGGCAATTCCAGACTTATGGGATACCAACTATTGGGCTATAATGTTTGGGCTCCTGGGTTTCCAGATTCAGCATTTTGGTATGCCATAGTAAGTCTGATGATGGTGCTTGTGGGTATTTGGCTCCTGTTTTAGGGTCCTAAGGATAGTATGAGTGGGAGAAGTGGATGCAGATGTGTTTCAGACCCAAGTTCTCTGGATCTAGGGGTGCTACAGGTGGAGGATGGGGTGGAGGTGAGTGTAGGACCAATGTATAGGAGTCCTATGGCTGATCCAATTAGAAAATAAGGGAAAAGATGTGAGCTGGACACCCTTCCATGGGTCTCTTGCTGGTCCTACTAGAAGCAGAGGGTAGAGGTGAGTTTAGGAAGCCTGTCTGGGAGTTCAAGTGCTGGACAGCATGGGAGATGAATGTGGAGGTTAGTGTCAAATACTCTTTTAGGGTTTGCAGAACTGGTCCTGGGGGGCAGAACAATGGACATACAATAGGTGGGAAATGCCAGTTTGAGATTCCAGAGCTGGTCCGGGTTGGGGAAGAGGAGGGACTTAAATGAGGGAGGGCAGTACAGTGGTCTCAGGGTTGATCCAGGTGGAAGGATATTGGGACATAGGAGGGAAAAGCTGGTCCAGGGGTCCCATGGCAGGTCTGGGTGAGCAAGCAGGGGAGTCATAGACATTGAAGGCTAGTCTCATGGTCCAAGGGATTATCTGGGTGAAGGAACATGGTGACATGCATGGGGACAGCCAGTATGGGTTCCCAGGGATAGTCCAAGTGGGCAAAAAGGGGAGATTTTCTTAGGGAAAGCTAGACCGTGGATCCCAACACTGATCCAGATTGAGGGACATGGAGGACGTATAGTGAAGCCCACCAGGATGAAGTGCAGTGTCACAGTTTCCTGCATGACAAAAGGGACTGACTACCATTGAAGCTGCATTGTTTGCTGTAGTAATTCTGCTGCAGCATGCTATAGAATTGGGTTTAATCCTGGCAAGCTTCACATGTAGGTGTGGAGGCAGATCCAGTGCTCCCAGGCCTGGTCTGAGTAGGTGGGCAATGGAAATATAGACATGGGAGGTTATTCCAGTCATCCCAAGGCTGGTCCATTTGAGGATACCATGGAGACATAAGTCAGGCAGGCCAGCCCAGCAGTCCCTTAGCTGATTTAGTGTGAGGATAGGGAGAATGTAGATGGGGAAGACTGGCCTTGGTTCCAGTTGCTGGTCAGGGTGGGCAGAGAGGAACATGTATGTAGGGATTCAAGTTAGAGGTCCTAGGGCTGGTCTGGGTGAAAGAAAATGGGGTCCATAGGTGGGAGGGATATTTTTCTGATTTGATGGACATTTGATTCTTATGTTTTAGGACTGTATGAAATTTACACATTAAAAGGTATTTCAAGTACAGTTGAAGGTCTTATTCAAAACACATTATTATTATTTCAGTTTTTTTTCTTTTTGAAGGCTAATTAGCATTTTCTTGCTTTTTGAAGGGCATTTTAGAACAAACTGAGATTTTTTTACCAGTATTTTAACCTTCTTTTTGAAGGCTAATTAGCATTTTTAGTGCTTATTTTGAAGGGCATTTGAGAACAAATTGAGACATTTTTCAATGGATAAAACTGGTGTCTGAGGTACAACAAAGTCAATTTGAATTACTTTGAAAACATGAAAATAACTGGATAATTAAAAAAAAAACTGAAGAATACCTGAATTGAATTTGAAGGCCTTCTTTTTCTGTATGGGGATGCACAGATTTTCTGAAGTTTCAAAACCCTCAATTCTGTACGTGAGTGATACCACAGGTATGTAGTATAACTCATGTGTATTATCACCTGTATATTGTCAGATTTGTCTCATGCACAATCAAGGTTCAGCTGATTCACAAGCTTTAAAGAGTTGCTGACATGATCTGTCATGTGGGGCAGGCAACCCATGTCCAGAGCTGCTCTGGGGGAGTGGGGCCGCGGTGGAGATCTTGGCGCGAGGCAGCACATCTTAGCTGCACGTGTATAATGTCCACGCGGGACAAGCGGACAAGAAGGCAAATCCTAAGGCTCTGATTAGCATAAGACACAACAGGTAAACTACTATATTGTGCTTTCAAGTAGTACTTGCAGTATCCACTTTCAAAATGAAAAAGCTAATAAATAGTGCTCAACATGTAAGATGTATGCTCTGGTAAAATAACACCTAACTACATCTGTGAAAAGTGTATTTTGGTTGGTTATTTACAAATGGAAATTACTTGACTACAGCCCAAAATGTCTTCAAAATCTGAAATAAAAGCACTAGAAGACTATATTGACCAAATGTCTATTTTGGTAGAAATCAACACATCTCCAACTAAAAGTGTGGATGATGCTAACTATCGGGAGCGTCATTTAGATATACCACAAGTCTCTGTATTAAAACCCCAAATCATTACATCCACTCCCTTAACTGCGGCCGCTAGTTGGCAACAGTTAAATACAACTAAAGTTGATTCCTGGATTACCGTATCCCAAACAGGGTTAAAAAACCTCCCCCTTCCACCTGTAATTCAGATCCCTATACATAATTCTTTTGAACAATTTTCACAATTGATTGATGAAACTGTGTCAAGGAGCCCAGTATTTGGTATAATGATGAAAATAAAGCAAAACTTAACCAAATACCTAGTGAGCAACTACTCACTTCCAGGTCCATCTTCATAACTCCCCTGTATCTACCTATGAGATAGTACCTAAAAAGAGTATTTGTATTGGGAGACTCCATTATAAAATATATTGATCGCTGGTTTGTAATCCTGACAAAGAACATCGTATTTGCTCCAGTTATCGGGGGGCAAGGATTTCAGATATCACCTCAATGGTTAACTCAATCCAACAACTAGCTGGAGATAATCCACTGGTGGTTGTACATGTAGGAACTAATGACATTTCTAAACTATCTTTGCAACAAATAAAACAAGACTATGTATCCTTGTGTAACTTACTAGTTGAGATGGGTTGTGACATATGTCTATCTGAAATTTTACCAGTTCAACGAGCTACAGAATTTATTACAGCTAAAATAAAAGCCTTAAATGAATGGCTTCATGAATGGTGTCTCAGACAAAGTATTCCCTGTCTGACATATTGGGAAGAATTCCATCAAAGTCCATCCCTCTTTTGTTGGGACAGCTTACACCTTAGCAGATGGAGTAGTGCATTACTAGGATGTAAAACTGCTTCCTTTATTCATACTCATTTAAACTAATGAGAAAGGGGGAGACTGGGGTACCAACCAATTCTCTTATTACTGGGATTCACTTTTCTAATCAGCAACAGTTGAACATATTGTCTCTTAATGCTCGTTCTTTAAACATTGCTAAATTAGCAGAGTTGGAACTTAAGGCACACATTCTTGACTTATCATTAATAGCTATAACAGAAACTTGGGGCAATACTGATAAAACCTGGACAACTGAAATCCCAGGATTTAATCATTACTTCAAAAACAGATCAGATAATAAAATAGGTGGTGGGGTCTGCCTTTACGTCAGAGATAACATCACTTCTTACCAATCTTCAGAATGTTCAGTCTGAGAGTGTATGGTTATATATTCAACCCAAAGGTTCTTCCCAGATACTGACTGGGACTTGTTATCATCCACTGTCATCAGATTATAACAAAAGTTTACAGCTGGTCAATGAAATCTCCCAGCTAGCAAAAAATGGTTCAGTTTTAATTCTGGGTGACTTCAATCTTCCCAGTATAAATTGGGATACTTTAACAGGTTCAAACCATCATGATCAAAAATTTCTTGAAACCATTATTGATTTAGGACTTTATCAATTGGTTAAGGAGTCGACATGGGGAAGTAACATCTTGGATCTCATCATAACCAACATTGATATACCTGTAAACAATATATTAATATCAGAACCACTTGGGAACAGTGACCATCTGTCCTTATTTTTTACTATCTCTTTCTCTCAACTCCCTGTAAGGAATGAGCATAAAATTAAACAATATGACAGGGCAGATTTTCATAAAATAAACCATCATCTAGGAGCATTAAATGGGACAACATTCTTTCCCATCTTAATATTGATGAAGCGTGGGAATTTTTAAAAAAACAAATTCAAGAACTCGAACATCAGTTTATTCCGGAAAAACAAAACTACAACAACAAAGGCAAAATTCCCCCTTGGTTTAACAGAACTATAAAAAAACAAATTTCCCATAAACAAAAACTTTTCTCATTACTAAAAAAATGTCCCCTTACTCAAAAGAATGAAATATTAATTAAATACAGGGAATCGGTTAAAACATAAAAAAATTCAATTTTGTTAGCTAAACATAATTTAGAATTTCATTGCACACACTAAGGACTCTCATAAAGCTTTGTATGCTTACTTAAATAGTAAAAAAGGAAACAGCAGGAAAATTGGGCCATTAAATATAAACAACACAATAATTACTTCAGACTCCAAGACTGCTACAGCTCTAAATAACTATTTTTCATCAGTGTTTGTCCAGGATCCATCTAACATTTTCCTTGATAGATACCTCCCAAGTCATACAACATTTACAATTTCAATGAATGAGGTCTATGATTTACTACCAACATTAAAGAAAACTACTAGTCCTGATCCAGACAATATATGTACCAAATTTATACTGGGTGTTAAGGATACTATAGCCTTACCGCTTGCTATTATTTTTAATAAATCTCTCCATGAATCAAGGGTCCCTTCCGATTGGTTAACTGCAATAGTGACTCCCATTTTTAAACAAGGTTCTCATTCTAAAGTAGAAAACTATCGTCCAATTAGCTTAACTTCTATCCCTTGTAAATTAATGGAAAGATTAATTAAAACTTTTCTTGAAACAGAGATGGAAACTTTGAAAATACTTGATACAACCCAGCATGGATTTAAGACTAGATTTTCTTGTACTACAAATCTGCTTTCATTTTATAATTATATTAGTATGAATCTCAATTCAAATATACCAACTGATGTCATTTTATTGGACTACAGCAAAGCATTTGACAAAGTGTCACACAACATTCTGATTAAAAACTCATTCATCTAGGTTTTCATAACATTAGTTTCATTGATTAATAGCTGGCTGAGTAACGCACAGAGGGTTCGGGTAAATGGTACCTTGTCAGACTTGGGAAGGATGATAAGCGGAGTTCCTCAGGGTTCCATTTTGGGACCCACTCTGTTTAATGTTTTCATCAATGATATGAAAATTTGTTCTCCTAATTTACTCATGAAATTTGCTGATGACACCAAATTGGGTGGCACTGTGAACAATACTGATAATACAAAATCACACATGCCCCCACAATGCAAAGCATCATGGGCTGCATATGCAAATCACCACAGAATGTTATGCTGGTCCAACTTTAAGCAGAATTGCATGGTGCCAAAAGGCCTCTCACACAGTTTGCAAAGGGTGCTAACAGAAGACATAGACACGTGTTTCATCCTACCAGGACTCATCAGTATGCTTCGTCTGTTTGACACCCCAGTGGAATGGACCAGCTACCCCTGAGGCAGTGTGCCTGGGATATATTGTGGTGAACCCATTAAAATAAAAAACTATTTAAAAGACAAAGAACCTCTGTGCATAAACACTGAGGCAAGGGTTACCCCAAAGGGCATTTGGCTGGGAAGCCAAGTTTCAAGAAAATACAAAATCACACATGCCCCACAATGCAAAGCATCATGGGCTGTATATGCAAATCACCACAGAATGTTATGCTGGTCCAACTTTAAGCAGAAATTGCATGGTGCTAAAAGGCTTCTCACACAGTTGCAAGGAGGCTAACAGAGGCATAGGCAAGTGTTTCGTCCTACCAGGACTCATCAATATGCTTCGTCTGTTTGACACCCCAGTGGAATGGACCAGCTACCCCTGAGGCAGTGTGCCTGGGATATATTGTGGTGAACCCATTAAAATAAAAACTATTTAAAGACAAAGAACCTCTGTGCATAAACACTGAGGCAAGGGTTACCCAAAGGGCATTTGGCTGGGAAGCCAAGTTTCAAGAAAATACAAAATCACACATGCCCCACAATGCAAGCATCATGGGCTGCATATACAAATCACCACAGAATGTTATGCTGGTCCAACTTTAAGCAGAATTGCATGGTGCCGAAAGGCCTCTCACACAGTTTGCAAAGAGTGCTAACAGAAGACATAGACACGTGTTTCGTCCTACCAGGACTCATCAGTATGCTTCGTCTGTTTGACACCCCAGTGGAATGGACCAGCTACCCCTGAGGCAGTGTGCCTGGGATATATTGTGGTGAACCCATTAAAATAAAAAACTATTTAAAAGACAAAGAACCTCTGTGCATAAACACTGAGGCAAGGGTTACCCCAAAGGGCATTTGACTGGGAAGCCAAGTTTCAAGAAAATACAAAATCACACATGCCCCCACAATGCAAAGCATCATGGGCTGCATATGCAAATCACCACAGAATGTTATGCTGGTCCAACTTTAAGCAGAATTGCATGGTGCCAAAAGGCCTCTCACACAGTTTGCAAAGGGGGCTAACAGAAGACATAGACACGTGTTTCGTCCTACCAGGACTCATCAGTATGCTTCGTCTGTTTGACACCCCAGAGGTTCTTTGTCTTTTAAATAGTTTTTTATTTTAATGGGTTCACCACAATATATCCCAGGCACACTGCCTCAGGGGTAGCTGGTCCATTCCACTGGGGTGTCAAACAGACTGAAGCATACTGATGAGTCCTGGTAGGACTAAACACGTGTTCTATGTCTTCTGTTAGCACCCTTTGCAAACTGTGTGAGAGGCCTTTGCACCATGCAATTCTGCTTAAAGTTGGACAAGCATAACATTCTGTGGTGATTTGCATATGCAGCCCATGATGCTTTGCATTGTGGGGGCATGTGTGATTTTGTATTTTCTGAAACTTGGCTTCCCAGCCAAATGCCCTTTGAGGTAACCCTTGCCTCAGTGTTTATGCACAGAGGTTCTTTGTCTTTTAAATAGTTTTTTATTTTAATGGGTTCACCACAATATATCCCAGGCACACTGCCTCAGAGGTAGCTGGTCCATTCTACTGGGGTGTCAAACAGATGAAGCATACTGATGAGTCCTGGTAGGACGAAACACGTGTCTATGTCTTCTGTTAGCACCCTTTGCAAACTGTGTGAGAGGCCTTTTGGCACCATGCAATTCTGCTTAAAGTTGGACCAGCATAACATTCTGTGGTGATTTGCATATGCAGCCCATGATGCTTTGGCATTGTGGGGGCATGTGATTTTGTATTTTCTTGAAACTTGGCTTCCCAGCCAAATGCCCTTTGGGTAACCCTTGCCTCAGTGTTTATGCACAGAGGTTCTTTGTCTTTAAATAGTTTTTATTTTAATGGGTTCACCACAATATATCCCAGGCACACTGCCTCAGGGGTAGCTAGTCCATTCCACTGGGGTGTCAAACAGACTTACATACTGATGAGTCCTGGTAGGACGAAACACGTGTCTATGTCTTCTGTTAGCCCCCTTGCAAACTGTGTGAGAGACCTTTGGCACCATGCAATTCTGCTTAAAGTTGGACCAGCATAACATTCTGTGGTGATTTGCATATGCAGCCCATGATGCTTTGCATTGTGGGGGCATGTGTGATTTTGTATTTTCTTGAAACTTGGCTTCCCAGCCAAATGCCCTTTGGGGTAACCCTTGCCTCAGTGTTTATGCACAGAGGTTCTTTGTCTTTTAAATAGTTTTTTATTTTAATGGGTTCACCACAATATATCCCAGGCACACTGCCTCAGGGGTAGCTGGTCCATTCCACTGGGGTGTCAAACAGACGAAGCATACTGATGAGTCCTGGTAGGACGAAACACGTGTCTATGTCTTCTGTTAGCACCCTTTGCAACTGTGTGAGAGGCCTTTGGCACCATGCAATTCTGCTTAAAGTTGGACCAGCATAACATTCTGTGGTGATTTGCATATGCAGCCCATGATGCTTTGCATTGTGGGGGCATGTGTGATTTTGTATTTTCTTGAAACTTGGCTTCCCAGCCAAATGCCCTTTGGGGTAACCCTTGCCTCAATACTGATAATATACAAACTTTACTATCAGATCTTGCATCTATTGAACATTGGGCTATCGAAAACAAAATGCACTTTAATGTAACAAAATGTGCAGTCTTACACATAGGCAAAACAACCCTAGACAGGTATACACCTAAATAATATATCTATTAGAGAATCTTCTTTAGAAAAAGATCTCAGTGTACTAGTAAATAATAAAGTTTCCTCATCTTCCCATTGCAACAAAATAGCTAATCAAGCCAATGCTCTTCTTCGTAGGATAAATAGTACATTTGTTTCTAAGTCAGAACAGTGTATAATGACCCTGTATACATCTCATGTCAGACCTTACATGGATTATGGCTCCTCCTTTTGGAGTCCTTATCTAGTATCAGACATTAATAGAATAGAACAAATTCAGCGCAGGGCCACAAAAATTATTCCATATTATGCTCATTTGGATTATGGCACTAGATTACAGAAGATTGGCTTGTATTCACTCAAACAGAGATGAATAAGAGGTGATCTTTTACAGTTGTTTAAAATTATGAAATCTCCTGTTCTAATGGAGCAATATGGCTTAACATTATCCAACAGAAAAATTATTGCCAGGTTACATAATAAACAAATTGACATCAAAAAATGCAATACAAATAAAAGACAAAACTTTTTCACTATTAGAACTCCTACGATATGGAATACTTTGCCACAAGATATTGTTGATTCACCTACTATTATGATTTTCAAAAACAAAATAGACAAATGGTTATTAGAATAGTACCGGATACAATGATCCACAAATGTGGAGGACAGTCTTGATGGGCTATGGCCTTCTTTTGTCCAACGAATCAAGTTACCAAGAAGCTGCCTGCCCCAGAACCCATAGTTTGATTTTTTTTTCTAAGCATTAAATAGATATTTACCTTAATAGAAGTGTAATCATACTTCCTTGTTTTTCTAAGCTGCCGAGTGCCCACTGCAGCCCTGCCCAGAAAATCACATTTTGATGACGCAAAGTAGGAAAGAGGCTGCAGAGCTACAGATGGCATTATAATGTTTTTGGGAGCAGTGGTGGTCTTTAGGTACAACTTCTGCTTAAGACAAGCAACTGTTCATGTTAAGGTGGAGTGGAACATACGATCCTGATTTTTAAGATAGGTTTAAACTGCTGTCTACAAATGTACATGGAAAGGTATCAAGTTTTTATTGTTTTTATCTATTGTGCCTTTTCACAGTCTTACCAGTCAGCCCCATCTATCCTGACCAGTTAACCAGCAGCATCACCTACTTACCCTGGTACTTACCTCTGCCTCTTGCTTGACACTCTGACCCACCTCCCAGGGCAGTACCCTTGGAAGGGGCTCTACCTCAGACAGAAACTTGCTTTTGGCTTGTGGGTGGAGGTGCCTCGGGGTTCCTCAGTCAGATATGTGGTACCTGCAGTGAGGGGTCGATGTCCTCCTGCAGCTTACCTACACCAGCTGGACTCCCAGTTTCTAGCCCCACTCACCAATGAGCTGGTTAAGAATTGTTTATTCTTAACTAACTTACTTAACTTGACAGAGGACCGGAAGAAGGCAGACATGGTGCCAATTTATAAAGAAGGCTGCAGGGAGGAGGCAGGCAATTATCGCCCAGTCAGTCTCACATCAGTGGTGGGTAAAGTAATGGATACAATATTAAAAAAAGGGGTGGTCATCTATCTGGAAGTAGAGGGGCTACAAGACATTCAGCAGCATGGTTTTACTCAGGGTCAGTCATGTCAGATGAACCTGATCAAATTCTTTGATGAGGTGACAAGTGTGGTTGATCAGAGTGGGCCAGTGGACATGGCCTACCTGGACTTTGGGAAGGCCTTCAACACAGTGCCCAACAAGAGACTGTTCAATAAGTTGGGGAGTCTGGGGGGCGGGGCAGAAAATAACAAGATGGGTGGAGAGCTGGCTGATGGGTAGAAGCCAAAGGTTGGTGGTTAATGGGGTGCAATCTGGGGAGACAAGGGTTATGAGTGGGGTTCCCCAGGGGTCAGTGTTGGGGCCCATTCTGTTTAACATCTATGTCAGTGACATAGCAGAGGGGCTTCAGGGGAAGGTCTGCCTTTTTGCAGATGACACGAAGCTCAGTAACAGGGTGGACACCCCGGAGGGATGGAGGCAATGAAGAAGGATCTAAAATTGATGGAAGAATGGTTGGAAACATGGCAGCTAAAGTTCAACTCCAGAAAATGCACAGTGATGCACTTGGGGAGGAGGAATCTGAATACCACATACATACTGGAGGAGGGGGGGAATAATGGCTGCAACCAGGCAGGAGAAAGATCTAGGAGTTATAATCACTGATGACCTTAGGATAGGGAACCCAGTGCAGCAAAGCAGTGGGCAAAGCTAACAGGATGTTAGCATGCATAGGGAAGGGGATAACCATCAGAAGGAAGGAGGTGCTGATCCTACTCTACAGCTTCATGGTAAGGCCACACCTGGAGTATGGGGTATAGTTCTGGAGGCCTCATCTAAGAAAAGACATAGATGGCATGGAAAGAGTGCAGAGAAGAGCCTCTAAAATGGTGCATGGGCTAAGTGGGAAGTCATATGAGAAGAGGATGAAGGAGCTGGATTTGTATCATCTGGAGACAAGAAGTGAGTGAGGGGGCATGATCAAAATATTCAAGTATGTGAAGGGGATCAATAAAGTGGGGGAGAACTTGTTTGTAGGGAAGTTAAATACAATAACTAGGGGCCATGGATTGAGGCTGGAGGGGGGAAGGTTTAGCAAAAATGTTAGGAAGTATTACTTCACAGAGAGAGTGGTTGAACCCTGGAACAGACTGCCAGAGGAGGTGGCGAGGGCCAGTACAGTGGAGGGTTTCAAGAGTGCCTGAGACAGACACAAGGGATTGTTAAGGGGAGGAGGGGGGAATCGTGGAGGGAGGAGGACAAGTAGAAGGGGAAATTGGCCGACTTGATTGGCCAGGAGGGTCCTTTTCTGCTGACACATGTCTATGAATCTATGAAACTAATAAATATGCATTACTACATGATGTACAGTTAATTATCAGCTAATGCTCTACAAGTTGAGTGTTGATCATAAATAAATTACGTATTACATAAGCTTGACTAGTAATTAATGAATGCCAAACTAATACTTAATTCATGGGGATTTGTTAATTCTTAATTAGGAAACAGGTCAATAAATGACTAACTACTGAAACTGTTAAGAATTAGTTAGCAGTAGTTTGAACTAGAAGGGGTTAGCAACTAATTCATTTGCATCTGAAAATCTCAACCAAAACAAAATTGAGGAATAGGTGAACATTTACTAATTATTAATGATTTGACGTAGTTGAGCATTAGGTTTACTTTTTTGTATGGGTTCCCACACCTACCACTGTACCCTTTACTCTTCCCTCTCCCTCCCTTCCCTTGAAGATGGACATCTGTCACATGTTGCTGCTTTCACGTCAAAATTCTGTCTTTCCTCTCTACCCCCCTATCTTGACTACTTACTCTGTCCTGTCACCTCTTCCTCCTATTCTCTTCATAACATTGCATTTCAGTCACTCAAGCTCCCACCCCGAAAAACTCTAGTTGGCCAATTTGCATTCTCTTTCTGCTTTTCTAAACTCTCGAATTCCCTTCCATTAAACATTTACTCTGCTTCCTCTAAGTCCTCCCTCATTTTTCTTCTCTGCCCCCGCCTTTGTTACTAATGTGCCAGGCCTTTGTTTCTTTTTGCTGCAGATTGCTAATGTGCTGAAACTGCAGTATTTGTATCATGCACTTAATTGTATTGTCACAAATCTACTGGCAATGTTTATTGCACTTATTGTTGTTTAATTTGTTTATCATAACTTGGCTGCTTTTTTGCTGCAACAGTATAACACACACTCTGTATTTTACTTGTTTCTTGTCTGTAATATTGTATGCTACTTTCAAAATGTGCTCTCTGTATGCTACATGGTTTGTGCAATCTTTATATTATTCCCACTTCCCCTTCACCCCAGAACACATCTGGAAACATGCTTTTTGAGCTCAGTATGTTTTTCCTGGTGAAATGCTTTTAATAAATTAATAAATAAATAAATAGCACTCTCTAGCCTCTGTGATTGCAAGTAGGCTCAAAGCTGGAGGTAACAGTAATGGTCAATATAAGGAATATGATAGATATTTTGCATCTCCTCAAAGGGACTTACACCCTTACCATCGAGTAGTTTATGGACATTGGTGAGGCCAAGCTGGCTCCATTTCATCAGATCTCTTCAGAGAGGTAGTCGATTAATTATGGGGGCAGTCCCTATCACAGGGTAGAGCCATCAGCCATCTTCAGAGCATTATGTGTTCTGGCACCCTAGATAGTGATGCCAAAGTTTCAGAGTGGTAGCTGTATAGTCACTGAAGTTGAAGTATGGATGACTGCCCCACCTGATGGCTGAAGGGTAAATAGGTAACATTCAATAAAAAACATGTAATTATGTACAAATTCAGTACTCTTCCAGTGTGCCTCACAAGCTTCAGATGTCCAAGGCATACAAAACAAAGGTGGGCTGCCCTTGCAGTATAGGTTAGATTCAGGAGGACCACACCATCCTTTCCTTCAGACACCTGATAGCAAAGCTGGGAATGCCACCCCCCCTCCACATGCACACACATGCAAAATGAGAAGTTATCTTATCCCTCTCCTGGAAGTATAATTCATGTGATATAACTAGGAGAGTCTGAAAACATACAGAATCCTTTGTCTAATGGTTTCCACCCTATTAAGGAAACTCAAAGTGACAAAGGTCCACTTTTGCAGGTCCTCTTGTACTGTTGCAGTTAGTGGTTCATAATTTTTATTTATTTAGTTTTTGTTGACCAGGTAAGTGCACTAGACAAATCCTACCTATTTTCAGGCACCACCCAGAGGAGGGGATACAGGTGAATGCCAACTGACCTTGAACCAGAATAAGCTGTTTGTGGTATTTTTTTTAGTGAATGAGGGAAATTTGGCCAGGACACTGAGGAAATTCCCTTACTCTTTTCGATAAGTGCCATGGGATCTTTAACATCTACCTGAACTACTACCAATCCAGGCAGATGGGAACTCTGTTTAATGTCTTATCTGAAAGACAGCACCTCAGAAGTGCAGCACCCCTCTCATGCTGCACTACAGTGTCAGTACTGGGATATTAACCCAAGTGCCAGATGTGGGAACTGAAACCACAGCTCTCTGATCTCCCAGCCTCAGAGGTGAGTATGCTACCTATTGAGCCACTGGCACTGCAATTTTAATTTAATTTAATTTAATTTAATAGTTCCATGTGGTCTAAGGTTTTAATAATCTGGATTCCCCAGCCATTTAAGTGCTTCTCTATACCATCTAAAGGGAAACTGAAGTTCCATGCCCTCTAAGGGGACACAATTGTATGGGATCATTACTGTTTGTGTTACATTTAATTTAAAGCCAGTCAGATCTTCATTGGAGGCTAAAATGTACCACAACTGGGGGACACATGTCTCCAGGCATCTTAAGGCTAAAAGGATGTTATCTATCTCCCCCAGAGGGACACCCTCCACCCCATCCTCCATCCAAATCAGGGCCACAAGTGGCTTCAAATATAGGTGAATAATAGTGGGTAGAGGGAGAAAGACCTGTCAGGTACCTTTTTCCAAAAGTATGAGATCAGATGAGGTACAGTACCATCAAGCTGAATGTTTGCCTGAGGAGTGTGATATAGGAGATGGGCTGGAGTGAAGGATGTGCCTATTTGCAGATGATATGAAAATTTACAATAGGGTAGACATCTCGGGGAGGGGGTTGGATACCATGAGACAGAACCAGAAGCTTCTGGAGGGGTAGTCGGAAACTTGGCAACTGAAATTCAATGCCAAAAAGTGTGCTGTGATGTACTTGGGGTGTAAAAACCCACAAATCGCTTACACTAGGGGGAGGGGATGAAATAATAAAAACAGAGCAGAAGAGGGATCTGGGGATTATAATATCAAACAACCTTAAGGTAGATAGCCAATGCAGCAAAACTGTGAGAAAGACAAATGGAATGTTGGCCTGCATTGGGAGGGGCATAACTAGCAGAAGGAGGGAGGTACTGATGCCTCTTTTCAAAGCCATGGTGAGGCCACACCTGGAGTACAGGATCCAGTTCTGGAGGCTGTGCCCATACAAGGACATAGATGGGATAAAAAGAGTTCAGAGAAGGGCAACCAAAATGGTGCACAGTATGCAGGGGCAGCCAAATGAGCAGAGGTGTAGGGAACTGGATCTGTACCCTTTGTAGACCAGAAGGGAGAGGGAGGACATGACTGAAACTTTTTTTAGTATGTGAAGGGGTTCAATATGGTGAAGGAGGAGAGCTTATTTAAATGGAAGGAGGGGGCTAAAACTAGACAACACAGCCTAAGATTGAAGGGCAGAAGATATAGAGGCAATGTAATGTGGTGATTCTTCATGGAGCGGGTTGTGGAGGCTTGGAACAAACTACCAGAGGAAGTGGTGGGGGAAGAAATGCGGGAGGGAATCAAGAGGGTGTGGGACAGATATATGGGGTTGGTAAGTTGGGGGAATGTGAGGACCCATGGAAAAGAAGATGAGTGGGGGAAGGGACAGACTTGATGGGCTGCCTGAGTTCTGTGATTCTGAGATTCTGTAAGAGGTGTAGAGGATCAGAAGGACCTCCACTAGTTCTTCCTTTGTAGGGAGGTACAGCAGCTACCCTACAGCAAGGAGGTGATTTACTGAGCACATTGAATTGAATTCTTAATTCAGGGGCCTGTAATAGTAAGTAGAAGTCAGTGTTTTGGTTCTGTTTTTGGGGTTATCTTTACTTAGTGCAACTTTAATTTGCTAGGGAAGTAATCTATCTGGGAGAATATCTGCAGTCCTTTGTGGTTAGAACTGTTACTAAAACTCCATGAAAGATGTGTCTGGTTAGGGGATGAGCTGAAAAAGGCTTGAGGGACTGTGGATTACAAACGGGAGTTGATTGTGGACTCTGTTTGCTGCAGAAGCTGACAGAGGGAGAGCAGCTACCAGCTACCTTAAACCAGAGCTGTGTTTTGACCTGTAGGATTCAGAAGAAAGTCTTTTTTTACCAGATTGTTGATTATTTTTGTAGACACCAAGTACCAAATGAACAACCCCACCACCCACCCCCCATTCCCCAACCACCCAGGGTGCTCTGCCTTTATAGTGGAAGGCCAAGCCACACCTGCTTAAAGACACAGGAACAGTTAGGCAGCACAGCAGAAGCAATAGCCTAGCTGGTACGGCAGCAGACCTACTGAATAAAGCAATGTAATTTCAATGGCAATTAGTTGCTTTTGTCATGCAGGAAACTGTGGCATTCACTTCATCCTGGTAGTGTCACATTTTCCTGAATAACAATAGGGACTAATTGCCATTGAAATTACATTGCTTTATTCAGTAGGTCTGTGCAGCATTCTGAAGCATGCTACAAAATGCTGCAGAATTGGGTTTCATCCTGGGGGATGCCACTGTATATAGGCAGAATTACAAAAGGTGTAGCTAGCAGCTAGGTCCACAAGGGCACATACAAGAGGAGAAGAGAGAAGCTGTAAGTCACTACAGAAAGAGAGAAAGACAGGGAGAGAAGGAGAAGAAAAAAAAAGGCTAACTGCTGGAGTTCTGTCTCTGAGCAAGTAAGAAAGAGGCTACTGAGGAATACAGGAATGTTCTGTCCCAGAACAGGAATGGCAGGAACTGTAAGGACACAGAGTCAGTAGTAAGGAGAAAAAAAAATAGAAAACAGAGAGAAGAAAGAGTAAGCATACAAAACAACAGTCGAGGGGACACAAATAAGACATGATGGGAGTGGTGTAGTGCAATGACAGTGGAGAGGCAGTCTTCCAGGAGACATTCTGAAGGATGCCGTGTTGTCCCATCTACAGGCACCTCTCTGGCTGAGGGAGGAGATTGCTTGTCTCCAGGCTGAGCTGGCCAGGATTCAGGGGACCTCCTCTCCCACCCAGGGACTACCAGGGCTACCTCCACTGCTGCAGAGGTAGCCAAGAAAGAGGAGTGGTTGAACCATGGCTGACTCAGGGAGGGTGAAGGTGGTGGAACAGAGGTGCATCCCTCCAGTTGTATGTCTCCACAATTCATATGCAGTTCTGGCAGAGTGTGATTCCTCTATGGATGCACTTGCAATGGAGACCAAGAAAGATGCTGGGAACCTCCACAAAGAAGACTCTCAAGAAGGTGGCACGGGACCCCACATGGGAAGGAAACAACTCCAGGTGTGGGATTCAATTGTTAGGGAGATAGAACTGGGGGAGGGAGGGGAGAGGGAGGTAAGGAGCCTGCCTGATACCATGGATAGGAGGGACAGGGATTGAATCTTCAAGATAGCAGGAGGAGCTGCATGAGGGAGGGAACTGGATGTCATTGTCCACCTAGGGACAAATAACCTGGCTGGGAATGGGATCAGAGCAGTGCAGGAGGGTTTGTGGAGTTGGAGATGGGCCTTAGACAAGTAGCATGCATGGTAACCTTCTCAGAGGTGCTGCCTGTCTATGGCATGGGTGAGGCTAGAGTGCTCTGCATCATGGTATTCAATCAGTGGTTGAAAAACTGGTGCAGAGCTCAGGGTTTTGGCTTCATTGGGGATTGGGGGTCCACTTGGAGAGATACAGGCCTATACTGGTGCACTGGTCTGCATCTGTTGGGGAGGATCCAGGATCCTAGGTGATAGGCCTAAATGCTTCATTGACCATCATTTAAACTAGCCAAGAGAGGAGGCACTGAAAAGGAGAAGGAAAATCCCAGCCCTCCACCACAAAACAAGGTAATTACTGAGGTAAACACCAAAATAGAGAAGTTGATAGGGAGAAGGGCATGGGTAAATGGAGAAAAAAACAAAGGCAGTAAGGATAGGGATGAGGCTAAAAGGGGTAAGGCCATCAAAAATAGAGGGTAGTGAAAACCAATGACCATAGTCTGGGTAACAAAATCCCTGAAATAGTGACCTTGACGGAAGAGGGAAACCTGTATATTGTGGCAGTCACAGAAACATAGTACATAGAGATCCATGACTGGGTTGTTAACATACCAGGGTACACAATCTACAGGAAGGACATGCAGGGCAGAAGAGGAGGAGGATTAGCTCTCTACATAAGGGAAGAGATCAAAGTAACAGAACTAAAGGGTATATAGGGAGAAGAGGAGGCACTGTGGGTTGCCCTGGAGACAGGAAATGGCACCACAATCTGCATGGGGGTTGTATACAGACCCCTGTATCAGGGGGAAGAAATGGACAAGGAAATGATAGCAGGCATCCTTAGGATGGCAGAAAAAGGGAGACATTGTTGATGGGGGACCTAAATATGCCAGATGTTAAGTGGAGCACCTTTCCTGCAGCCACATCCAAAAGCAGGGTAATTCTTGATGCCATACAGGGGGCATGCCTCAGACAGCTAGTGTTGGAACTCACTCAGAAGGGAGCAATATTAGACCTGGAAGTCTCAAAAGGGGACAGAGAGAGGATCTCAGATTAAGAAGTAGGTAGCCATCTGGAAACAAGTGACCACCCCCAACAGTATGGTTCATGATAATCACAGCCATTTAGTCAAGAAATATAAATGTGAGGATACTGGACTTTAGGAGGGCTGGCTTTGGCAAAATGGGAGAGTGCCTCAGAAAAGCACTAGCAAGTGGACAAGAAGGAGAGGTGGAGAAACAATGGTGAAACATCAAAACTGCCATCACTGAGGCAACAAGCCTTTGAGTGAAGCAAATAAATCAAAATGAATGAAAAAACACTATGATTCTCAAAAGAGGTGGCAGGGAAGGTTAGGGAGGAAACGATAGCATTCAGGAAGTATAAGGAAACACAGAAGAAGCAGGACAGAGAACTGTACTAGTTAAAGAAGAAGGAAGCAGGGAAAACAATCAGAATAGCAAAGGCCCAAACTGGGGAAATGGACACCAACTCAGTTAAGAAGGGGGATACAACCTTTACAGGTACATTAGGGAGCAAAAGAAAGACAAAGGGAGGGATAATAAGACTTAATAAAGGGAAGGTGGGTGGGCAGAAGTTGACAGTGAAAATGCAGGGATACTGAATGAATACTTCTGCTCAGTATTCACAAAAGAAGAGGGGAAGACACCCAATCCAATCAATAGATGCACTCTGGATAGGGGGGTTGATACTGTGACACTTGGACAGCTGCTTCTGATTACTCTATGACTTTTGTAATATAAAAACATGCAGTGTGCTTGTCTGTCATGAGAAATCCTGTGCTTCTGAGATGCCCCCCCCAAGGTATCACTTCAAAGGACAGGATATATGTTAAACAGCAGATCTCTGTAAGGTGATTAACTTCCCAGTTTGCTTTGAAGATAGGAACTAAAATATCAATTTTATGACGTCCTCAGGAAGGTCAGTTAATTGCACCTGGTGTCGCAAAGCATATTACACCTCAGTGAGATCTGGCGGAGAGAGTCATAAAAAGTCTTTTGATGTCTCTGACAGAGGAAACTGCTCACAGATCAAAGAAGTCATTTGGAAAATGAGTTTTGCTGAAGTCACAGAATTTAATACCTCTTGATAGAACATCCTGTTTTGTATAACTTTTATATTCTGAAAGGGAGGAGCGAGGTGACCTCATGGAAGAGGTTGGCAAAGACAGTTTTAAACTGTATTCTGGATTCCATTCAGACACATTCTTGTTTGGACTCTCTGAAGCAACAGCATCTACTTCAAGCACTGTTAGAAGATATACATTAGATAGATAAGTCTAATTGTCTGGTGGTAGGAATTTGCACTTTTTAAACCTTGTTCTTTTAAGTGATTGTATGCATTGTGATATATTGTTCTGTATTTATATTTTACATTTTTATCTATGTTAAAGTAAATCTCTATTTTAAAGAGACTGATTGGTGTGCCTTCAAAATTCGTTCTTTGACAAGTGAAGCATATATGGTTAAAGTTGACACTGTGCATAGTTTAATGGTAATACCAAACTGGGAAAAGGTAAGAGTTTATCTGAGGTCTTTCACAGAGTTTTTAAGGGTTCATTCTGTACACCTGCTTAGGTGCCCATAGTCGAAGGATATCTGGCATTCCCTGAAGAGCAGAGTTATCTGAGCCTTTACATTGGGTACACTAGCAAGAGGTTCACAGTTTGAATCCCTCCAGAACTTGAGACCAAAGGTGATTTGGACCCACAAAACAGACAGGAGGGTTACCTTGTTCTGTTCCTGTTCACAATACTGCGTTCGGAGGTTGGCATTGTGGGAGCAGAGGGCCTGACCTGCTGAGTGGGGTTGTGACAGTTTGGTTGGCAGCGGTGTGGATAATTTTGGTATTACAAGCTTTTATTGTTCAGTGTGTCAGCTTGATACTGTACAGCTCACTTGACAAGGAAGGGCAGTTATTTAATTTTTAAAAGGAAACAGAACTATATCTCTTGGCTTACAGTCAAGTTCCTACCTGTTTTATTTTTTTTCTCTAATGTGCAAGTTAGAGTAGCCATAGTTAGGGAAGAAGATGGCTTCCAACTACAGTGGGCACACTGTAGACTACTTACAGCAGTTGAGCAGGGATAGAGGAGTCCCGTATGGGGTAAAAGCCACCAAACAGAACCTTGTGGATGCCCTGATGTTAGCAGATACCCAGAGCATTGAGTCACAGACAGTGACTGTCAGGGACCGAACCTTGAGTGTTGAAGGGCTAGCTGCCAGTACAGTGTCCAGATCTGATGAGGAGGGCAGCAGGGCCAGTGCCAGTGAATGGCCACAGCAGCAGGGGAAGGTCACCAGCATTCTGGAGCCTGAAGTACTCAAGCTGCAAATTGAGTTGCACAGAATGGAGATAGAGTTCCAGAGAGAAGAGAAGAGAAGCGAGAACAGCGAGCTGCAGAGGAGAAGAGGGACAGTGAACAGCGAATGGTGGACCGTGAAGAGTGTGAGTGCCAGAGGCAACATGAAATGGAGAAGCTACGACCCCAACCACCAGCACCAGAGCAGGTAAGTGGCTTGAATTCAACTGGGACTACAGGACTGGGTTGCAAATTGAATTCCAAATTGATAGCCAGATTTAAAGAGGGTGAGGATATGGATGCCTTTTTATATTCTTTTGAAAAAGTTTGTATTCAGGTTAAAATTCCTAGGGAGTCCTGGAACTTCCAGCTATCCACGCTACTTACTGGGAAAGCTTGGGATGCATTGGGTCAAATGGACAATGAGGACAGTAATGATTACAGCAAACTTAAAGCTGCACTGTTAAAGAAATTTGAATTAACTGCTGAATCATACAGAGCTAAATTCTGTAAGCTCAGGAGAAGCCCTGACATGAGCTATGAGGACCTAGCCATGAAATGAAATCAGTTTTTAAAATATTGGTGGGAAGGAATTGAAGTAAACTCTGTAGATAAAATTGAAAATGTGATTCTGTTAGAACAGTGTTTCTGGGCATGCCCAGCAGAGCTAAAAACCTGGCTGGAGGACTGAGATACCAAAACAGTGCAAGAGGCTGCTGAACTCTCAAACCACTATGCCAAGAGCAGACCTGCTCTGAGAGTGAATGGGGCAGGTGTGGCAGTGCAGAAAGGGAAAAGTGTGCCTTCAGGGCAGCTAAAACCCTCACTGCCTCCACCAAAACCAGCTAGACCCCGATTTCAGAGAAAAGAATTCTCTGAGCAAAGAAATGAATGTTGGCTGTGTAAAGAAACTGGGCATATTGCCAGACAGTGTCCCAAAAGAATGAACAATACGCAAGCTGGTGCTAGGAAGGAAGTGGGTTGTTTGTGTGTCCCTGGAAGCATGCCTGTGAACATGAGGGAACACATGCACCCAGTCATGGTGAATGGTATACAGACACAAGGATTAAGGGACACAGGGGCATCCTTGACATTGTTAAAAGGGGATCTAGTAGAGCCTGGTCAGCTTATACCAAATAAATACGTCACTGTACAGGACTTTACTGGTGAGGAGAAAACATTGTCACTCACCAGTGTTCTCCTAGACTGGGGTGAAACAGGGGGAACTGTGTAACAGGTGGCTATAGCCAAAACGTTAGTAGTGGATGTCATCCTTGGCAACAATCTCCAACAGGAGATGGTGTGTGCAGTTACCCGTAGCCAAGCAGCCAGGAAAAAATTATAGTTTCCTGAACCCCACAGAAGCCATTGTGGAAACCACTGGGAGGCTGGTTCCCCAGCCTGTGTCTCCAGATGGGGAGACTAATGAAAAGGGGTAGAAATTTCCCCAGTAGCAGTTAACCACACAGCTACAGAGGGTTACTCCGAAGAGAGAGTTGTGACACATTTTCAGAGGGTTAGGGAGGACAGTGATCCTGGGTGCCCTGACGCTAGTACTAGGGACCCTAGTTTAGAGACTGAAGGGGACCCATCTGATGCCTTGGGAATGTGTGAGGAGTTTTCAGCTGCTCAGAGAAGTGACACTAGTCTAGTGAAGCTGAGGGCTTGGGCAGACTCTGACGGAGCACAAGGAGGTGACAGTAAACATAAGGTTTATTGGAAAAATGGACTTATGTATACTAAGGCTGTGCAGACAGAGGGAAGGGTGCTAGGCAAGCAGCTTATCATTCCTCAGGGGTATCGTGAGCAGTTGCTCAAGATTGCACATGATATTCCCTTGTCAGGTTATCTGGTAATAGTGTGCACTATGCAGTGGTTGGCCAGAAATTATACTGGCTCAACTTCACCCAGCAGGTGAAGGAGTATTGCAGGTCTTGTCACCGGTGCCAAGAAATAGGGAAGGTGGGCAAGAAAACCCAACATAGAAACATAGAATTTGACAGCAGATAAGGACCGCTTGGCCCACCCAGTCTACCCATTTCCCTATTTGATGGATAAGCTGCAGATTCTAGTTAATATGAAACATAGAAACATAGACTTTGGCGGTAGATAAGGACCCTCAAGCCCATCTAGTCTGCTCATTTCCCTACCTACAGGATGGCCCCAGATCCTAGTTAACCAACAGCCTATTTCTTCCTACCCCCTACAAGAATTGCCTTATGTCTGTCCCATGCATTCTTGAAATATACCTGATTTTAGATCCCCAACCTCCTCAGGAAGGCTGTTCCATGCCATCCACTACCCTCTCTGTGAAATAATACTTCCTCACATTGCCCTAGACCACCCTCCTTCTATCTTTAAATTGTCCCTTGTTCTTGTAAGTCTCTTTTCTGAAAGATGCTACCCTCTTGGACTTTATTGGTTCCACTGGGGTACTTAAAAGTTTCTATCTATCTCCCTCTCCCTTCTTTCCTCAAGGAGGTATACATATTAACTCCTTTAGTCTCTCCTCATACGGCTTCTCTTGCAGACCCTGCACCATTTAGTTGCCCTCCTCTGGACTGCCTCTATCCTGTCTATGTCCTTGTGGAGATGAGGTCTCAGAACTGGACACAGTACTCCAGATGGGGTCTCACCAACTGCTGTCTGTACAGAGGGATAACAACTTCCTGTTTTCTGCTGCTGATGCCTCTCCCTATACATCCCAGTATACTGACCCTCCCTACTGCCTTCTCACATTGGTTGCTAACCTTAAGGTCATCTGATATGATTACCCCAGGTCCCTTTCCTTTTTTGTTGTTGTTACTACCTCCCCACCCATTGTGTATTCTTCCCTGGGTTCTTGTTTCCCAGGTGCATTATTGCACTTCTTTGCATTGAATCCTAGCTGCCATACTTCAGATCATTCCTCCAACCTTGCCAGAGTCCCTTTTCATCCTTTCACGCCTCCTTGTGTATCACCCCTATTGCAGATCTTTGTGTCATCTGCAAAAGGCATACTTTCCTTCAGTCCCTCTGCAATGTCACTGATAGAAGACATTAAAAGGACTGGACCCAATACTAGATCCTGCGGTACCCACTAGTAACTCCTCTTTCTTCAGAGTGGACTCCATTTACAATTACCTTCTGTCCTGTTGTGCAGCCAATGTTTACCCAGGCTACCACCTGGGACCCACTCCAGGCTGGTTAATTTGACTATTAATCTTTTGTGTGGGACTGTGTCAAATGCCTTGCTAAAAGTCTAAAGGCAGGCCATGTCCACAGCCCCTCCTAGGTCTACTACTTTAGTCACCCAGTCAAAGAAATCTATTAGATTCGTCTGACATGACCTTCCCGCTGTGAACCCATGCTGCCTTGGGTCCTGTGCTCCACTGGCCTCTAGGTACTCAACTATTCTTTCCTTCAAGTGACTCCATCACTTTCCCTACCACAGAGGTCAGACTGACAGGTCTGTAGTTTCCTGCCTCTGTCTTGGTCCCACTTTTGTGAAGGGAATCACATCCGCCTTCCTCCAGTCCTCGGTACCACCATATCCTCCATGATTTATTAAAAGAGTAGCCAGTGGTTTCACTAGTTCCTCCTTAATTCTTTTAGAATTCTAGGGTGAATTCCATCTGGACCCATTGCTTTGTCCACCTTCAGTTTTAGGAGTTCTTGCAGAACCCTTTCTTCTGTGAAAGGACTGGGATCGACCCCCTATCAGAGTGTTTCTGTTGATTGGATTAGAGCACCCCCTCCTCTTTTTGAATACTGAGAAGAAATATTAGATTCAGTATCCCTACTTTTCACTGTCCCCTCTGCCCACCACCGTTCATTCTATTCAGCCTCACTATCCCTCCTTTGTCTTTCTCGCTCGCTGATGTACCTTAATAAGGTTTTATCCCCTTCTTAACTGAGTTGGCGATCTTTTCCTCAGTTTGGGCCTTTGCTATTCTGAATTCCCTCCTGCTTTCTTTGCCTTATCTGGGTACAACTCTCTGTCCTGCTCCTTCTATGTTTCCTTATACTTCGGAATGCTATCTTTTTCTTCTTGACTTTCACAGCCACCTCTTTTGAGAACCATAGTGGCTTTCTTTCATTTTGATTTGTTTATTTGCTTCATACAAAGGCTTGTTGCCTCTGTGATGGCAGTTTTGATAATTCCCATTGTTGCTCCACACCTCCTTCTAGCCTGTTTGCTAGTGCTTTTCTGAGGCACTCTCCCATCTTGCCAAAGTCAGCCCTCTAAAGTCCAGTACCCTCACTTTTGTATGGCTTAACTCTGTGAGCTGAGTTTAATGTGAACCACACTGTTTGATGGTCACTTGTCCCCAGATGGCAACCCACTTCTAGATCAGAGATCCTCTCACTGCCCCCGTTTGAGAGTACAAGGTCTAAGATTGCTCCCTCACGCGTGGGTTCTGAAACTAGCTGTCTAATGACTGCCACCTGTAGGGCATCAATAATGGCCCTGCTCTTGGATGTGGCTGCAGAAAATGTGCTCCAGTTAACATCTGGCATATTCAGGTCTCCCATCAACAGTATCTCCCCTTTCTCTGCCATTCTAAGAATGCCTTCTATCATATCCTTGTCCATTCCCTCCCCTGACATGGGGGTCTGTACACAACCCTGTGTGGATTGTGGTGCCCTTTCCAGTCTCAAGGTGACCACAGTGCCTCCTCTCCTCCCTGTTTACTCTTTTGTTCAGTTGCTTTTATCCCTTCCTTTACATAGAGAGCTACTCCTCCCCCTCTTCTCTCCTGCCTGTCTCTCCTGTAGGTTATGTACCCTGGTATGTTTACATCCCAGTCGTGGTTCTCTGTGTACCATGTTTCTGTGACTGCTACGATATCCAGGCATCCCTCTTCAAACAAGGCCACCAGCTCAGGGAGCTTGTTGCCCAGACTACGGGCATTGGTACTCATTACCCTCCATTTCCTGATGGCCTTACTCCCTTTTGCCCCATCCCTGTCCTTCTTGCCTTTGTCACTTTCTCCATTTACCCTGCCCTTCTCCCTATCGACACCTCTATGGTGTTTGCCTTACTACCATGATTATTTGGGGGTGCTAGGTTTCTCTGCTCCTTTCAGTGCCTCCCCTTGGCTGGTTTAAAAGCTTGCCAATGAAGCATTTAAACCTATCACCTAGGATCCTGGTTCCCCTCCGGACAGATGCAGCCCATCATGCCAATATAGGCTTGCATCCACTCCAAGTGGACCCCCAGTCCCCAATGAAGCCAAATCCTGAGCTCCACACCAGTTTTTCAACCACTAGATTGAATCCCATGGTGTGGAACACCTAACCTCTCCTATGCCATAGATGGGCAGCACCTCCGAGAGGTTACCATCGTGCTACTTGACTAAGGCCCTCCCCAATTCCATAAACTCTTCCTGCACTCTCTAATCCCTCTCTTAGCCAGGTCATTTGTCCCTAGGTGGACAATGACATCCAGCTCCCTCCCCTGTGCAGCTGCTCCGGCAATCCTGAGGATTCGCTCCCTGTCCCTCCAAGCCATGGCACCAGGCAGGCACCTCACCTCCCTCTCCCTTCCTCCCCCAGTTCTACCCCTAACAATGGAGTCCCCACCAGGAGTTGTTTCCTTCCCCTGCAGGGTCCCCTGCCACCCTCCTGAGGTCTCCTTTGTGGAGGTTCCCAGCATCCTCCTTGGTCTCCACTGCGGGTGCCTCCATAGAGGAACCACACTTTGCCAGAATGGCATAGGGATTGTGAAGAGGTACAACTGGAGGATGCACCTCTGTTCCACCACCTAATCCCCCTGAGCCCACTGTGGTCCAACTGCTCCTCTTTCTTGGCAACCTCTGAGGCAATGGCAGAGGCACTGGTGGTCCCTGGATGGAAGAGAGGTCCCACAAATCCTGGCCAACTCAGCCTGTAATGAGCAACCCTCCTCCCTCAGCCCAGAGAGGTGCCTGCAGATGGGACAACACACATCCTCCAGACGTCTCCCAGAAGACTGCTGTCCACAGCCACTGCACCACCACTCCAATCATGTCTTATTTCTGGCCCCTTAACTGTTTGCAATCCTTACTCTTTCCTCTGTTTTTTTTCTCTCTCCTACTTTCTGCCTGTGTGCCCTTTAAGCTCCTGATTGTCCTGTTCTGAGACAAGAATATCCTATATTTCTCAGTAGACCAGTTACTTGCTTAGAGGCAGACCTCCAGCAGCTGGAGGGGGCCGTAGATCTACTCTTGCCCTTCTAGGATGGTGGGTCTTTTGTGGTTCTGTGATCACTCACTTCCTGCTCCCAAACAGGAAGTTCCTGTTGTCAGTCAAATCCTGTGCCTGTAAAAATAGAACTAGCTTTGGGTGGGGGGAAGGAGGGCAATATAGTCCCTGTAGAGAAGTCCAGTCACACAGCAGTCCTTTCTCCTGGTGTCTTCTGCCAAGCTATTAGCAGAATCTTTCTAAGGCAGTCTTTAAATGTAGCTTCCTTCTAGCTAAGACACTTCCCCTACTTACTAGATCATTCTACAAGTAATTTAAACCTCACAACAGTTAAGTCCTTTCAATCACCTGAGATTTACACCTAAATAACTGTTCAGATACCCATTCAGTTCAGTTAACCCAGACACACACTTTTTTTTTGGTTTTGTATGTTAGTTTTTTTTTTACCCTAAATTAAAGGTCCAAGTACAAAAGTTCTTCTACTGTAGTCCCAGCAGAGAAGTTCAGTCACACAGCAGTCCTTTCTCCTGGTGTCTTCTGCCAAGCTATCAACAGCTTACTTCCTCCTGCCCCCCACTAGAATTGCCTTATGCCTGCCCCATGCATTCTTGAATTCTCCAACTGTTCCTGACTCCACAACCTCCTCAGGAAGGCTGCTCCATGCATCCACAACTCTCCCTGTGAAAAAATACTTTCTAACACTACCTCTGAGCCGTCCCCCTTCTATCTTCAAATTGTGCCTCCTTGTTCTTGCACATCTCTTCTTCTGAAAGATACTACCCTCTTGTATCTTGTTAATTCCCTTGAGATACTTTAAAGTTTCTATCATGTCCCCTCTCTCCCTCCTTTCCTCAAGGGTATACATATTATGCTGCTTTAGTCTCCCCTCGTACACCTTCTGGTGGACCTTGCACCATTTTGGTTGCCTCCTCTGAACAGCCTCCACTCTGTCTATGTCTTTGCAGAGATGGGGTCTTCAGAATTGCACGCAGTACTCCAGATGGGGTCTCACTAACTGTCTGTAGAGAGGGATAACAACTTCCTGTTTTCTACTGTTGATGCCTCTCCCTAATCATCTCAGTATCCCCCCAGCCCTCCTTACTGCCTTCTCACATTGCTTGCCCACCTTTAGGTCACCTAATATAATTACTCCTAGGTCTCTTTCAATTTTTGTTATTATTAACTCATCCCTCATTGTGTACTCTTCCCATGAGTTTTTGTTTCCCAGATGCACCATCTTGCACTTCTTTGCATTGAATCTGAGCTGCCATGTATTTGACCATTCCTTCAACCTTACCAAGTCCCTTTTCATTCTTTCCACCCCACCTTGTGTATCAACCCTGTTGCAGATCTTTGTGTCATCTGCAAAGAGGCTTACCTTTCCTTCCAGGTGCTCTCCAATGTCACTTATAAAGATATTAAAAAGGACCGGTCCCAGTACCAAACCCTACGGTATGCCACTAGTTGCCCTCCTTCACTGTGGACTCCGTTTACTATTATCCTTTGTGTCCTGCTGTCCAGCCAGTTTTTTATCCATGCTACCACCTTGGGACCCACTCCAAGGCTGGCTAACTTATATATTAATCTTTTGTGTGAGACTGTGTCGAATGCCTTGCTAAAATCTAGGTAGGCCATATCCACAGCCCTCCTGGTCTACTACTTTGGTCACCCAGTCAAAGAAATCTATTAGGTTCATCTGACATGACCTTCCTGCTGTGAAACCATACTGTCTTGGGTCCTGTGCCCCACTGGCCTCTAGGTACTCAACAATTCTTTCCTTCAGAAGTGATTCCATCATTTTCCCTACCACTGAAGTCAAACTAACTGGTCTGTAGTTTCCTGCCTCTGCCCTGCTCCCACTTTTGTGTAGTGGAATCACATTTGTCCTCCTCCAGTCCTAATGTACCACTCCATCCTCCCATGATTTCTTAAAGAGAGTAATCAGAGGTGTTACTAGTTCTACCCTTAGTTGTTTTAGTATTCTTGGGTGAATCCCAAGACCTCATTGCTTTGTCCACCCTCAGTTTCAAGAGTTCTTTCAAAACCCTTTCTTATGTGAATGGACTGGTATCGACCCCCCTATTCAGAGTGTCTCCCTTGTTTGGTTTAGGCACCCCCCTCCTCATCTGTTGTGAATACTGAGCAGAAATATTCATTCAGTATCCTGGCTTTTTCATTGTCACCCTCTGCCCACTTTCCCTCCCCTTTATTAAGTCTCTGAATTCCTCCCTTGGTCTTTCGCTCCCTAATGTACCTATAAAAGGTTTTATCCCCCTTCTTAACAGAGCTGGCTATCTTTTCCTCAGTTTGTGCCTCTGCTTTTCTGACTGCCTTCCCTGCCGCCTTCTGCTTTAACTGATAAAGTTCTCTGTCCTGCTCCTTCTGTGTTTCCTTATATTTCCTGAATGCTATCCTTTTCTCCTTAACCATCCCAGCCACCTCTTTTGAGAACCATAGTGGTTTTTTCCTTCATTTTGTTTTATTGATTTGCTTCACACAAAGGCTTGTTGCCTCTGTGATGGCTATTTTGATTATTCTCCATTGTTCCTCCACTCCTCCTTCTTGCCCATTTGCTAGTGCTTTTCTAAGGAACTCTCTCATTTTCCAAAAGTCAGCCTTCCTAAAGTCCAATAATCTTGTTTTTGAATGGCTTGACTCTATGGCTGCATTTGTTGTGAACCACACTATTTGGTGATCACTTGTTCCCAGATGGCTACCCACTTCTAAATCTGAGATCCTTTCTCCTTCCCCATTTGAGAGTACCAGGTCTAAGATTGCTCCCTCCCGAGTGGGTTCCAACACTAGCTGTCTGAGGCATGCCCCCTGTAGGGCATCAAGAATGACCCTGCTCTTGGATGTGACTGCAGCAAAGGTACTCCAGTTATCATCTGGCATGTTCAGGTCCCCCATCAACAATATCTCCCCTTTTTCTGCAATTTTAAGGATGCCTTCTATCATTTTCTTGTCCATTTCCTCCCCCCTGAGATGGGGGTCTGTACACAACCCCTATGCAGATTGTAGTGCCATTCCTGTCTCCGGGGTGACCCATAGTGACTCATCAACTTGCTGTTTACTCTTTAGTTCTATTGCTTTAATCCCTCCCCTTATATAGAGAGCTACTCCTCCTCCACTTTTACCCACCCTGTCCCTCCTGTAGACTGTGTATCCTGGTATGTTGACTTCCCACTCATGGTTCTCTGTGTACCATGTTTTAGTGACTGCCACAATATCCAGGCATCCCTCTTCCATCAAGGCCACTAGTTCAGGAAGCTTGCTGCATGGACTGCGGGCATTGGTACTCATCACCTTCCATTTATTTTTTATGGCCTTACCCTTTTAACCCTATCCCGGTCCTTAACACCTTTTTCTGCATTTATCCCTGTCCTGCTCCCTACTGACTTCTCTGCCTTGGTGTTTACCTCTCTAACTACTGTGCTTTGTGGGGGGTGGCTTGGATTTCCCTGCTCCTTTTCAGTGCCTCCCCTCTTGGCTAGTTTAAATGCTTGCCAATGAAGCATTTAAACCTGTCACCTAGGATCCTGGATCCCCTCCTGGACAGATGCAGACCTTCGCACCAATATAAGCTTGCATCCCTCCAGGTGGCTCCCCAGTCCCCAATGAAGCTAAAACCCTGAGCTACACACCAGTTTTTCATCCATTCATTGAATCCCATGGTGTGGAATACCCTAGCATCATCCTTGCCATAGACAGGCAGCACCTCCGAAGCTGCCCTGATTCCATTGCCCATAGTGAAGGAACCATTCCAGAGGGTGGGAATGGATATTGTGGGGCCTTTAAATGCCCCCAGCTCCTCAGGGAAGAGATTCATCCTGACTGTGGTGGATTATGCCACCCAGTACCCAGAGGCAGTCGCCCAATCCTCACTGATGACAGACAAAGTGGCAGATGCCTTACTTGAGATTTTCTCCCATGCTGGGTTTCCAAAGGAGGTTATCACCAATCAAGGGGGCTCCTTAATTTCAGACCTGATGAAATGTTTGTGGGAGAAGTGTGGGTTAGTGCAGAGATTCATGAGACTGTATCACCCACAAGCCAATGGGCTTGTGGAAAGTTTTAATCATACCCTGAAGTCAATGCTCTGGGCATTTGCTGAACAGCATGGGAGGAACTAGGAGAAATACCTTCCCCACCTGTTGTTTGCATACAGGGAGGTACCCCAAGAATCAACAAGATTTTCACCCTTCAAACTCTTATATGAATGCCGGGTATGTGGGACCCTAGACTTGATCCAGGAGGACTGGAAAGTCAAGCACACCACCCAGCGAACTCCCATAGTGGAATACATCCTTAGGTTTAGGGAAAGGCTGCAGGAGCTTATGGGGACAGCCCAGAGCAACCTGGCAGCTGCCCAACAGAAACAAAAAGTGTGGTATGACTGCAGAGCCAGAGCTCTCTCATACATGGTGAGTCAGGAAGTCATGTTCCTTATTCCAGTCCAGAAAGACAAGCTGCAGGCTGAGTGGGCAGGACCATACAAAATAGTTAGGAAGATAAATGACGTGAACTATATTATAGAGTTACCTGACTGAAGACAGACAGAAAGGATGTACCATGTCAACATGATGAAGCCATATACTAATAGAGCTGGCATGGTGTTTGCAGTGTGTAGTCCTGGAGAGGGGACGGACAAAGGAGACCCCCTTCTGGACTTGCTGGAAGAAAGTAAGTGGGAGTCCTCTGTGGAGGCAGTTAAATTGTCTCCCCAGATGACCCCGGACAAGATCCAGGAAGTAAGGGAGGTTTTAGCAGACTTTGCCCCATTGTTTAGCACCAAACCTGGACTAACCCCCTTAGTGATGCACGATGTGGAGACAGGGACACAGATGCCCATATGGCGGACAGCATATCGGGTGTCAGAGACTGTCCAAAAGGTCATTAGGAGGGAAGTGGAGGAGATGCTGGATTTAGGGGTAATCCAGAGATCCCGCAGCCCATAGTCCTTGTCCCAAGTCAGATGGCTCTACTCATTTCTGTGTGGACTATCGTGGACTGAATGCAGTCATGAAGTCAGATGCCCACCCGATGCCCTGGATGGACAAACTTCTGGACAAGTTAGGAGGGGCCACCTACCTTATGACCATTGACCTGACCAAGGGGTATTGGCAGGTAGAGTTGATGGACAGAGCTAGGGAGAGGTCATCCTTCATCACTCTGATAGGCTTATTTGAATTTAAAGTAATGCCTTTCAGAATGAAGAATGCCCAGCCACTTTCTAAAAGTTGGTGAACCAGATGTTAAGTGGTTCTGAGGAGTACACTGTGGTGTACCTGGATGACATTGCCATCTTTAGTGCCAGCTGGGAGGAACACCAGTCCCACCTCAGGGAAGTGCTGGACAGGATACAGAGAGCTGGGCTCACTGACAAAGCTGAGAAGTGCCAGGTGGCCATGGGAGAAGTGGCATACCTTGAGTATGTGGTAGGCCGGGGACAGCTGCATCCTAACCAAATAAAAATAGAGATGATCCAGGCATGGCCCAGACCGGAAATGCAGAAGCAGGTCAGGAGTTTTCTAGGGACAGCAGGGTACTATAGAAAATTTGTACCCAATTACAGTGCCCTGGCTGCTCCCCTATCTGACCTGGTAAAGAAAAGGACTCCAAAGAAAATTACCTGGAGACCAGTCTGTGAAGAAGATTTTACCAGATTAAAGGAGGCACTGTGCAGTGCTCCTGTTTTGAAAAGTCCAGACTATAGCAGACCCTTTATAGTTGAGACTGATGCCTCAGATGTGGGTGTTGGGGCAGTACTGAGTTAGACATCCAACCAAGGGAAAGATCACCCATTAGTGTACCTGAGTAAAAAGTTACTTCCTGGGGAGCAGGCATACTCTACTGTGGAATAGGAATATTTTGCCATAGTGTGGGCCCTAAAGAAGTTGAAGCCATACTTGTATGAGCAGCATTTTGTGGTACAAACTGACCACAACCCCCTGGTTTGGCTGATGCAAATGGGAAAGACTAATGGTAGATTGTTAAGATGGGGTTTTGCTTTGCAAGGGTATGACATGACAATCTTACATAGGGCTGGAGCGAAAAATCAGAACTCAGATTGCTTGTCTCGTGTCTATGTGGAGTGAACTGATTTGGGAAGCTCATCCCATGCAGGGGATAGAGCACCAAATTCAGCCTAGGTGGGGAGTATTGTGACACTTGGACAGCTGGTTCTGATTACTTTATGATTTTTGTAATATAAAAAAATGTAGTGTGATTGTCAGTCATGAGAAATCCTATTCTCCTGGGATGCCCCTCCCCCGTATCACTTCAAAGGACAGGATATATGTTAAACAGCAGATCTCTATAAGGTGATTAACTTCCCAGTTTGCTTTGAAGATAGGAATTAAAATATCCATTTTATGACATCCTTAGGAGGGTCATTTAATTGCATCTGGTGTCACAAAGCATATTACACCCCAGTGAGATCTGACAGAGAGAGTCAGTAAAAGTCCTTTGATGTCTTTGAGAAAGAAAACTGCTCATAGATCAAAGAAGTCATTTGGAAAATGAGTTTTGCTGAAGTCGCAGAATTTAATGTCTCTTGATAGGACATCCTGTTTTGTATAATTTTTATATTCTGACAGGGAGGAGCTAGGTGACCTCATGGAAGAGGTTGGCAAAGACAGTTTTAAACTGTGTTCTGGATTCCATTTAGACACATTCTTGTTTGGGCTCTGAAGCAACAACATCTACTTCAAGCACTGTTAGAAGATATACATTAGATAGACAAGTCTAACTGTCTGGTGGTAGGAATTTGCACTTTTTAAACCTTGTTCTTTTAAGTGATTGTATGCATTGTGGTATATTGTTCTGTATTTACATTTTACATTGTTATCTATTTTAAAGTAAACCTCTATTTTAAAGAGACAGCTTGGTGTGCTTTCGAGATTCTTTCTTTGACAAGTGAAGCATATATGGTTAAAGTTTACACTGTACATAGCTTAATAGTAATACTAAACTGGGAAAAGGTAAGAGTTTATCTGAGATCTTTCATAGAGTTTTTAAGGGTTCATTCTGTCGTAGGTGAAAGATATCTGGCATTCCCTGAAGAGCAGAATTATCTGAGCCTGTACATTGGGTATGTTAGCAAGAGGTTTATAGTTTGAATCCCTCCCGAACTTGAGACCAAAGGTGATTCGGACCCACAAAACAGACAGGAGAGTTACTCTGTTCTGTTCGTGTTCATAATACTGCGCTCGGAGGTTGGCACTGTGAGAGCAGAGGGCCTGACCTGCTGAGTGGGGCTGTGACAGATACCAGTCCATTCACAGAAAAAGGGTTATGAAAAAACTCCTGAAACTGAAGGTGGACAAAGCAATGGGACCTGATGGGATTCAGCCCTGAATTCTAAAAGAACTAAGTGGAGAACTGGTGACACCGTTGACTACTCTTTTTAACAAATCATGGGAGGATGGTGTGGTACCTGAGGACTGGAGGTGCCTAGATATGATTCCCCTTTACAAATGTGGGAGCAAAGTAGAGGCAGGAAACTACAGACCAGTTAGTTTGACCTTCATGGTAGGGAAAATGATGGAATCACTTCTGAAGAAAAGAATTGTTGAGTACCTGGAGGCCAGCGGGGCACACAACTGAAGGCAGCATGGATTCACAATGAGAATGCCATATCAGATGAATCTAACAGATTTCTTTGACTGGGTGACCAAAGTAGTAGACCAGGGAGGGGCTGTGGACATGGTCTACCTAGACTTTAGCAAGGCATTTGACACAGTCCCACATAAAAGATTAATAAACTAGTTAGCCATCCTGGGAGTGGGTCCCAGGGTGGTAGCCTGAGTAAACAATTGGCTGGACAACAGTACACAGAGGGTAATAGTAAACAGAGTTCACACCCTAGAAAGGGGGTTTACTATCAGGGTACCACAGGGTTCAGTACTGGGCCCAGTCCTTTTTAATGTCTTTATAAGTGACATTGCAGAGGGACTGGAAGGAAAAGTGTGCCTTTGCAGACAACACAAATATCTGCAATAGGGTTAATACACAAGGGGGAGGTGGAAAGGATGAGAAGGGACTTGGCAGGGTTAGCAGAATGGTCAAAAGTATGGCAGCTTAAATTCAGTGCAAAGAAGTGCAATGTAATGCACCTGGAAAACAAAAACCCAGGTGAAGAGTAACAGTTTGGGGGGGTGTACTAACAACAACAAAAACGGAAAGGGACCTGGGGGCAGTCATATCAGATGACCTAAAAGTAAGCAAGCAATGTGAGAAGGCAAAAAGGATGTCTAGGGAGAGGCATCCGCAGTAGAAAACAGGAAGTTGTTATCACTCTGTACAGTCAGTTGGTGAGATCTCATCTGCAGTACTGCATGCAGTTCTGGAGACCCCATCTATGGGAGGACATAGACAGGATGGAGGCAGTCCAGAGGAGGGCAGCTAAAATGGTGCAGGGTCTGCACCAGAAGCAATACAAAGAGAGACTAAAGGAGCTTAATATGTATACCTTTGAGGAAAGGAGGGAGAGAGAGGGCATGATAGAAACTTTTAAGTACCTCAAGGGAAACAACAAAGTCCAAGAGGGTAGCATCTTTCAGAAAAAGAGATGTGTAAGAACAGGTGGGGCACAATCTGAATATAGAGAGGGGACGCCTCAGGGGCAACGTGAGGAAGTATTTTTTCATGGTGAGGCTAGTGGACTCATGGAATGGCCTTCCTGAGGAGGTTGTGGGGTCAAAAATAATGGGGGAATTCAAGAATGCAAGGGACAGACATAAGGCAATTCTGGTGGGGGGGGGTAGAAAGAAGTAGGATGTTGGTTAACTAGGATCAGCAGCTTATCCAATAGGTAGGGATATGGACAGACTGGGCGGACCAAGCAGTCCTTATCTGCCATCAAAGTCTATGTTTCTATGTTTCTCTTGGAGACCAAAGTGAAGCAATGTAACCTAAAGAGAAGACCAGGATGCCCTACCAAAAGCCTTCTTCACATCAAGGCTGACCAGGACCAGAGGGAGAGAATGTGTACTGGGATATTCTATCAGTATAAATGTATGCCTGACATTGTCATGAGCCTGCCGGCAATGCACAAGTCCCACCCAGTCCCGACACAGCAACAATGGAGAAGAGCATGAAGACAAGTCACATAGACTGCAGTAAAAACTTTTTAATGAATGTTTAATATTAGCTTGTAAAACTGAAGGATGCTGAGATCCTTTCCCAGCTTTAGGATTGCTGAAATGGTCACAAAGCACCATGAACGAAGTGGGGCACCCCCAATGCACCAAACGGAAGGACGTAAGCAGTATAGTTAACAGAAGATCCTGAAACCTCTTAAAAAAACTCAGAAGGATGCCCATCATGGCCTGGAAATTTACCAGTTTTCAAGTTTTTAAAGACATACATGACCTCCTGTACAGTGACTGGAGCGTCCAAAGAGATCATCTGTGCTTCCATCATTTTTCAGAGGCCCAGGGAATGCAGGAAAGAAGTGACTTCACCCTGCGATGGGGAAGGGGAAGATTAATAAAGCTTTTGGTAATAAGCCCATAAAATAGTTTGAATGCCACTTGTTTGCTAAACTAATATATCTGTGGCCCGGTCTATCAGCTAGGTAACATAAGCTTGGGCTCTATGGGCTCATAGTCACCACGCAAATGTTCAGACCCCCCTGGCTCCACCCTCAAAATACCTTTTACTATAAGTAAAAAGAGCTAGTTTTATTTTTAGACCTAATGGTTGCTGACTTTCCCTATGGACCACATACATCTGTGGTTCCATGTATGTATCCCCCTGCATATGAAATAATTGCAATATTTGGAGGGACTGCACTTTTTTCTTTGCTCACTTTATGTTCTCTGAATCATAAGTGTAACCCCCCTCATAGGTAGGGCTTGCTTGGTCTGCCTCCCAGCCATCTGGTCTTACCAGTCCCAGGTTCACTGGTGCCTCTTACATTGCTCCTGCGAGCCCCTGTGTGCTTGTTTTGTAGTGGAGTCAGAGGAGGTGTGTGTAAGTAGTTACATCCGCTACCTAGCAATACAGTGCAGCCAGCACTGTGCAAATAGTGAAGTGCTACACTGCTCAGTGTGCACACATTTGAACTGGTTCATCCTGGAACGTATGAGTTGGAGATCTGTTTGCAGATCCCTTAAACACTACAGTGCCCCTGTTAAATTCACAATTGCAACTAAGGAAAAGTGTCTTCTGTTTGGGGGTTGGAGACACACTTTAGGGAACAAAAGAAAATAAATTTTGTAAAAGTATAAAAGTGCTTTTGTGTATACTGTCACTTTAAGAACCACTGAAGCTGCCCAAAGAATGTGTATCTCTGCCTGTCACCTGGGGACTTCATGCTATGGTGCTCGTGAAGGGCAGACAAGGACTCCTACAGAGTTCATTACTCAATCAGATAATGGCACAGAGGGATACTTATGGTGGCATGTTGTCTTTAACTTTTAAAACTGTACAGAAGCTCTTAAAAAGGATTTTGGATTTGGAACTGTGTGTAAACTGTTTACTGGGATGCCATCTTGGAAATGTGCAAACAGAGAAGAAAACAGCTCAGGCAATAAAGAAAGGGGACAAGACGTTATTCAGGTATGTAAGTGAAAGGAAAAGACCTGGAGACGGATTATAAGACTAAGGTGATGGGGGAATTGTGTGTGGAAGGGGACAAGGAATAAGCAGACATCCTGAACAAATACGTTTGTTCAGTGTTCATGGATGAAAGGGAAGGAGAGAGGCCACAGATGAGTGTCAGTGGCATCTAAGGAAGGGAGGTTGTCACTAGTCCATTTACAGAGGAGAGAGTCCTGAAGGAACTCACAAATCTAAAAGTGAACCAGGCAATGAGGCCTGATGGGATACACCCAAGGATATTGAGGGAGCTCAGAGAGGTGCTGGCTGCGCCTCTGACAGTCCTATTCAACCACTCACTGGAGACAGGAATGGTCCTAGGGGACTGGAAGAGGGCAGATGTAGTCCCACTTCACAAAAGTGGGAGCTGTGAGGAGGCTGGCAATTAGAGAACTTGCAGCCTGACTTCAGTTGTGGGAAAATTAATGGAATCACTACTGAAGGAAAGGATTGTGGAATATCTTAAATCCAGTGTCTTACAAGTGCCAAAGCAGCATGGATTCGCTGAGGGGAGGTCATGTCAAACAAATCTAATAGATTTCTTTGACTGGGTGACCAGGTAACTAGATCAGGTTGGAGCAGTGGATGTGGCCTATGTAGATTTCAGTAAGGCCTTTAACACCGTTCCACATAGGAGACTCGTGAACAAGCTAGGCAGCCTGGTAGTGGGTCCAAAGGTGGTGAACTGGGTAAGAAATTGATTGAGGAATAGTCGACAGAGGGTGGTGGTAATTGGAGTTCACTCCATGGACTGAAGGGTGACCAGCAGGGTGCTACAAGGATCAGTACTAGGATGGTCCTCTTTAATATCTTTATTAGAAACATTGCAGAGGGGCTAGAAGGGAAGGTATGCCTTTTTGCAGATGACACTAAGATCTGCAATAGGGTAGGCACTCTGGAGGTGTGTGTGGAAAAAATGAACAGGGATCTAAGAAAGCTAGAGGAGTGGTCAAGAGTGTAGCAACTAAGTTTCAATGCAAAGAAGTGCAGGATCATGCACTTGGCATGCAGAAACCCAGGGGCAGAGTACAAAATGTGGGAGTGGTACTGGTGAGGACCAAACAGGAAAGAGCTGGGGGTAATCATATCTGATGACCTACAGTAGCAGCTACAGACACTGCCAAATATTTCCCAAAATTTCTGTGATATTTCAAGAAATATCTCCTGCTTTCTGCATTTCCACAGTAGGGGCAGCAGAGAGAAACTCTTCAGAAATTTCGTGAAATATCTGGAAATAGCTGGCAATGTCTCTGGCTACTACTGTAAAGGTGCTAAGCAGTGTGACAAGGCAGTGGGGAGAGCCAGTGGGATGCTAGGGTGCATAGGAAGGGGTATCACCAGCAGAAAGAGGGAGGTTATGATACCGCTGTATAAATCACTGTTGAGACCGCACCTAGAGTACTGTGTCCAGTTCTGGAGACCACACCTCCAGAAGGACATAGACAGAGTAGAGGCGATCAAGAGGAGGGCAACTAAAATAGTGCAGGGTCTGCATCAAAAACCCTATCAGGAGAGACTAAAGGAACTCAAAATGTATACCCTAGAGGAAAGATGGGAAAGGGGTGATATGATAGAGATTTTCAAATATCTCACAGGTATAAATAAAGTTCAAGAGGGAAGCCTTTTTCAGAGAAAAAGATGCTCAAGAACAAGGGTTCATGCTATGTGGCTGGAGGCTGGTAGGCTCAGGGGAGATGTAAGGAAGTTCTTCTTCACAGAAACAGTGGAGGATGACTGGAACAGTCTCCCAGTGGAGGTGGTGGGGGCAAATACTGTAGTGGGATTCAATAAGGAATGGGAAAGGCATAAGGGAACCTTAGTGGTAATGAAAGGGAGGAGCAGGAGTTCAAGTTGGATCTGTGGGGTTACAGTAGGTAAGAAAAATGAGTAGACTAGGTGGGCCAAGTGGTCCTTATCTGCTTTAAGTGTCTATGTTTCTGTGTTTCCATCTGAACTGCCTCTGAATGTAATTTATATGTGCATTTTTGTCACCCCCAGCTTCTTGCTAGAATTGTGGTGGGCCCACCGAAACCCTAAGCTACCTAGAGTGAGTAAATTTATAAAGCAGTAAAAAGGGAGGTCAAAAATTATAATGATGTGTTATTTATAACTGCAGTTTCCTAAAAGTCTAAAAGTGACAGCTATCTATAAATTCTAAAGGCCTCTAGTATATGTTTGCTATGTCTAGACAGTGATATTTGTCTACATTAGGACCTCTTAATTGCCTATTCTAGCTAGGAGTCAATTGACTATTTAGACTGCGTATTTGGAAAAGGTAATGGCTAATCGCTAATGACTATTTGGTGCCAGATCCCTCTTTTGGACTTGGCACAGATGCCAAGTATTTAGGCATGGGAGAATGTAACACCCCACCCAGGGTGGGGCTTACCCCGTCTACCTCCCAGCCATCTGGTCTTGCAAGTCCCAGGTCCACTGGTACCTTTTCTATTGCTCCTGCCATCCCTGTGTGTCTGTTTTGCAGTGGGGTCAGAGGATGTGTGTGCAAATAGTTAAATCCCCAACCTTGCAGTACAGCGCAGCAAGGACAATGCAAACAATGAAGTGCCGTGCAGCTCAGTGTGCGCATGTATGTTTCCTGCTCAAATGTATGAGCTGGCAGTCTATTTGCAGATCCCTTAAGCGCTATGGCACCCCTGTTAAATTTTTATTTTCTTTTTTTTATTTAGAAACATAGAATTTGATGGCAGATAAGGACCGCTTGGCTCACCCATTCTGCGCATTTTCCTACCTAATGGATAAGCTGCAGATCCTACCTAACCAACAGCCTGTTTCTTCCAACCCCCTCCCCCTAGACTGTCCCACGCATTCTTGAATTCCACCACTGTTGTTGACTCCACAACCTCCTCAGGAAGGCTGTTCCGTGCATCCACAACCCTCTCCGTGGAAAAATACTTCCTCACATTACCTCTGAGCCATCCCCCCTCTAGCTTCACATTGTGCCCCCTTGTTCTTGCACACCTCTTTTTTGAAAGATTCTACCCTCTTGGACTTTGTTGATTCCCTTGAGGTACTTGAAAGTTTCTATCATGTACCCCCTCTCCCTCCTCTCCTCGAGGCTATACATATTAAGCTCCTTAAGTCTCTCTTGATATGTCTTCTGGTGCAGACCTTGCACCATTTTAGTTACCCTCCTCTGGACTGCCTCCATCCTGTTTATGTCTTTGCGGAGATTGGGTCTCCAGAACTGCACACAGTACTCCAGATGGGGTCTCACCAGCTGTCTGTACAGAGGGATAACAACTTCTTGTTTTCTACTGGTGATGCCTCTCCCTATGCATCCCAGTATCCCCCCAGTCCTCCTTACTGCCCTCTCACATTGCTTGCCCACCTTTAGGTCATCTGATATGACTACCCCCAGGTCCCTTTCCATTTTTGTTGTTGTTAGTATCTCATCCCCATTGTGACTCTTCTCCTGGGTTTTGTTTCCCAGGTGCATTACTTGCACTTCTTAGCACTGAATCTAAGTTGCCATACATTTGACCATTCCTCCAACCTTGCCAAGTCCCTTCTCATCCTTTCCACCCCACCTTGTGTATCAACTCTGTTGCAGATCTTTGTGTCATCTGCAAAGAGACATACTTTTTCTTCCAGTCCTTCTGCAATGTCGCTTATAAAGACATTAAAGAGGACCAGTCCTAGTACTGAACCTTGCGGTACTCCACTAGTAAACCCCCTTTCTTCAGACTGGACTCCACTTACTATTACCCTCTTTGTCCTGTTCTCCAGCCATTTCTTTACCCAGGCTACCATATTTGGGACCCACTCCCAGACTGGCCAACTTGTATATTATTCTTTTTTGTGGGACTGTGTCAAATGCCTTGCTAAAGTCTAGGTAGGCCATGTCCATAGCCCCTTCCTGATCTACTACTTTGGTCACCCAGTCAAAGAAATCAAATAGATTTGTCTGACATGAACTTCCCGCTGTGAATCCATGCTGCCCTGGGTCCTGTGCCCCTCTGGCGTCTAGGTACTCAACAATTCTTTTCTTCAGAAGTGATTCCATCATTTTCCCAATCACTGAGGTTAAACTAACAGGTCTGTAATTTCCTGCTTCTGCCCTGCTCCCACTTTTGTGAAGTGGAATAACATCTGCCCTCCTCCAGTCATTAGGTACCACCACATCCTGCCATGATTTATTAAAGAGGGTAGTCAGTAGTGTCACTAGTTCTACCCTTAGTTCTTTTAGAATTCTGGGATGAATCCCATCAGGCCCCATTGCATTGTCCACCTTCAGTTTTAAGAGTTCTTTCAGAACCCTTTCTTCTGTGAATGGGCTGGTATCAACCCCCCTATCCAGTGTGTTTCTATTGTTTGGTTTAGGTACCTCCCCCTCATCATTTGTGAATATTGAGCAAAAATATTTGTTTAGTATCTCTGCCTTTTCACAGTCACCCTCTGCCCACCCTCTTTCCCTTTATTAAGCCTCACTGTCCCTCCATTGGTCTTCCTTCACTCCCTAATGTAACTATAAAAGGTTTTACCCCCCCCCCTTCTTAACTGAGTTGCCTAACTTTTCCTCGGTTTGGGCCTTTGCTGTTCTGACTGCCTTTCCTGCTTTCTTTTGCTTTAACTGATACAGTTCTCTGTCCTGTTCCTTCTGTGATTCCTTGTACTTTCTGAATTATCTCTTTCTCTCCCTAACCTTTCCTGCCACCTCCTTTGAGAACCATAGTGGTTTCTTACATAGTTTTATTTTGTTTATTTTCTTCACACAAAGGCTTGTTATTATAACATTCGGATGCAACCTTTGAGCAAGGTGCTCGTTTACAAAGGTTCCACATCAGTAAATCCACAATTGCATCTCAGTACAAGAGTTTTCTGTGTGCTCTGACCTCTGGGATACCAGTACACAATTGAGGGGTTTATATACACATTTTAGGGAACAAAAGAAAATAAACTTTGTAATAGTATATAGTGCTTATTTGTGTACTGTCACTTTTACTTTTAAAACTCTACAGAAGCTCTTAAAAAGGACATTGAACCTAGAACTGTATATAAATTGTTTATACAGCGCCTTCTTGGTAGCCTCTGACCCTGTTCCTGCCCAATCACTGCTCAAGGAGCTCTTAGGACATCTGCTATGGCTTCCGGGAAGGGGGACTGGACAATGTTTTTGGCACCTTTATCCTCTTCCAATCGTGTGTCAAGAAGGCTCAATACATATTTATTTTACAGATGGACAGCTATGTTAGCGAATCGGTGCTTCCATGTTTCTCCCCTCAGATATCGGTGGAGAACACAGCTCAAGGCAGTTCTGACAGAGGTGCTTTGAGTAAAGCAGGGGAGTGCTGACAGAGGCGAGTGGAGAAGTTTGGAAGTTGGTCTAAGGCTTCCACAGCCAATTAGTAGGAGACTTGCCTTAAGCTTTCTACCACCTGGAAAGCCAGGTGAGAAGATGAGAAGTTGGTTTTGGTTAAATCTCTGCAGCATCTGAAAGGAGCTCTCAGCCTGTCAGTAGGGTGGGACTGAATACTGCCTAAGGCCTTGAGTGTGGTCTGGATCAGTAAACAGAGATGCTGGCAGAAAATTCTCTTTCTCCAGGGAATCCAGCTGAAAGCCAGAGAAGCTGTTTGTGATTTGAACCTGCTGCTGAGAATCACCTGATAGACTGTTTGCTACCCCTAGCCTGAGGGGTGAGCTGGAATGGTTTCAGAGGCGTTAAGGTATGCTAGCTGTGGAGAGGAGAAGACAGTGAGAATCCTGAGCTCCATGCAGAGAATCTGGACAGCCAGGATGGTCTGGTGAATCGGCCATGGAGTGCTACAGCTAGGTATTACCCATCATCTTCCTGCAGGGTTAGAGGCCTAGATGTGCAAGGTAGGCATGTGGCCCTAGTCCCCAGTACTGGCCTGTTATAGCATCCATGATCAGCTGCTGCAGAAAGTGACAAGCTGCCTGAAGGTGTCAAGCTGCTAGCAAGTCTCCCCAGCCAAAGAAGTTGCCCTCCCTGTTTGTACATCTCAACTAACTCAGCCTGCTTTTGTTACCCAGACCCTGTGAGACTGTGCTATAGAGCTATGAATAACCACAGGGCCTACCCTGACCTGGGGAGTGTACATAACGTTTACTTCAAGTTCTTATTTGATTTAAAAAAGTGCATCAACACTGGCCACATTGCTACACTGTACAGGCCTGCGACCTCTCTATTTCAGTACTCAGACTGACTTTAGGAGGCACTGGTACCACCTGGTGAGGTGTGTTATCTTTGTGTGTTGTTGTCTGGGGTGGACATTGTTAATGTTTGTTATTTGTAATGTTATTTGCAGTTACATCAAATTGTTTCAACAGTTATTTATTTCTGCATTCCCTTTCCCCTTTCTCTGTTTATTTCCCTGTTAATGGTTCTTGCTGCTTAATACTGTCTGTCAGCATATTATTAACGATAGTCATTATTTGCATACATGGTAAAAGTATTGCCAATGTTTATGGTATTCTGTGAGAAGGGTGACTGTGAGGGGACACATCATCCCAGGGGGTTGTACAACACAAACAACTGGCCCACTATATTTTACTCTAGGTGAAGGCATTGTGTTATTTACCATGTATCTGGGAAAGAACTTCTCTTTTCCAACAGAACCGGAAACCAGGCCCCTCAACCTTGTTGAGCCTGCAAGTCAGGGGTAGTAACCTTAGGTTACATGAAGACCTGCTTACATAAGCTATAATGTTATCTTTGTCCCCCAATTTTAGGGTGCCCCACAATATGCCCAAGTGCACTGCTAGGGTGGTATTATTCATCAGGATTTGGGGGAACAGGCATCTTCAGTTTATTTGCAAATGTCTCATCTCTAAGGAAGGCCATGTTGAGCCTCCAGTGAGTGGACTGAATTGGTTTGCCCAGTTGTAAAGAGGCCAGCACTGGGGCATGGTCCAAGAAATGCAGTATCCCATGCCAAATAGTCTGAAAGTTATCCACATGTTCAGTTGTGATAAATAAATAGCTCAACTGGGCATACCTACAGAATCTGGACAATAATGTATATTTTCCTAGGTTGCTGGGTGTAAATATTGTCAAATATCAATACGTCCTAAGTGACTAAGGGTAGTCTTAGTATACTTCTGGGTGGCTGAGCAACAAAGAGGATGGGTAGGAATAGAAATGTTTCAAACTTTACCATCACGGGTGAAATTGTTAATTTCACCGTGCAAAACATTTTGTGTAATTCCACCATTCTGTGAAATGTTTTGCTGGGTGCGAAACTGCAAACTTTTCACCTGCAAAATGTGAAATTTCACTGCGAAATTTGAACCTTCACCACATTTCGTCCAAATTTCACCCAAATTTTGCCATTTCGTGGGTGAAAATTTGTGTTTTGGGGCAAAATTTTGCATTTCACTCAAGGAATATTTTGCAAAATTCACGAATTTCGCAAAATATTTTGTGGCATTAAATATTCTGATTTCACATTTCTATGGGTAGGAAGTAATCCCTGACCAGATTTAATGTAATATTCTGATCTCCCTCCAGTAAGAGTTGTCGTCTCATAATAGGAAGGAGTCTATTAAAGAATGACCGCATGGGTTTCTTTGTGGTGTCCGTGGGGAAATATACATTAACCTGTGTCAAAGACTGGTCATACAGCATGCCAAACACAATAACAAAGCATCCTTCAGCATCAGTAGTAGTCAGCCGGAAATGGAACCTTCTTGGAATTAAGATCATTACCATTCTGCATTTACATGATTTACATGAGGAGGAAACTAGGACCACAAAACCAAACCTCTCATAATGTTGACTCTCTGTTAGAAACAAATGCATCTCCTGAAGGAACATATGAAGATATGGACACATGAAAGTTACCAGCAGAGGAAGGCCTAGAGGTCTAGCTAGTCTGCTTGTATTGTGGAGTTCTTAATAGCAGCTGAGGCCTCCACTCCCATCAAATTCTACTATCTTTATTGCCCATCCTTGATACTGACCTTCACCTTTTCCCTACCCCACTCTCTTTTGAAGCCTTCCACTGTCACCAGTGAGACTGCCTGAGAAGATCAGCTTCAATTTTTTCCTGTCTGCAATTTGCACTATTCTGGCCAATTTAATAGGGTTATATACCCATTAATATTACAGGATATTAAACAAGTTAATGGAGACATAATTAGCTCAATGGCCAGAATTTAACATGGAAAACGGTGTTAAGATTTTTCAGAATATGTGCCATCACTAAGCATTACTCGCCAGCAGGATCAGATAGATGTTGAAAAGGATGTTGGGGAAAAGAGGACCATTAACATGTCTTTTGGGCATGCCTGAAATTAAGCCCTTATTGAACAGAAGTGGCTATGGCCTGTTCAGATATTTTAGAGCTTGCTATTCCACTATGCTTTGAAAACCTATTGTAGGCCTCTGCCACAGGGAGCTCATTCACCAGAGAATAAGTATATGTATCTTATTCCGATAGTTGCTGCCCTAAAATCCATCACCAGGCATGAGTTATCTCCCATGAATTCCACTAAAAATGAGTGGTTAAATTTGGTAAAGGAAATTAGAATAATGGAAGAAATGTTTACAAGAATTAATTTCAATTATGATGGTGAAAATCTAAACCTTTTTACCTGTTGGCTCAAATGGGGTACATACCTTGGGCAAAAAAAAACTGCTTCAGGGACACCTCTGTGGGAACCTCAGCATGGTACAGTCCTGACATTAAATGTAATTGAACCCACTGTCGATGTTGTTAAGGATAGGACCCCAGTGCCATGACCCCTCTGTACTGGGAACAAGTTGCGGTAGCAGGCAGTATAGTTAGGGTTGAGTACTGTGTTCAACATTAAACACAAATATTTGCACCTTAATAATCTTGGTGGTGTTCAACGGAATAGTTTAAAAATTGCCATGCACAATCTGGCTGTCAGAGTCTCAAGATGTGAAAAGGTTCATGACAGCATCTTGTGCTGTTTCTGAGCTACAGAATATCAGTTTTTGGAAAAGTGTGTGTTTTTTCCAGTACTTAGAAATTGTTCTTTTTGCTCTCACCTACAGCCTAGATAGCTAAGTAATTTTTTCATTAAATGTTCAGTGTAGAAATGGCCTGTGCAGAGATATTGCCAGTTGAAGGTTTTGTGAAAAATATTAAGCAGTTCCAAATTCATAAGGATGTTAAACTTTTTTTCTGAGCATGCTCAGTATGGTTTTGGATAACCCTCTGATATGAACTCAAAGCTTTTAGATTCATGAGAGCATTTTCCATTCACGTCACTTACTGTAGATGTCACAAACCAAAAATGGTTCTCTTGAACTGAAAATCTTTTTTTTCATTTGTAATGGCTAGCATCTTTTCTTTTTTCTATACTAGAAAGCTTTTTTCTAGATTCTGGTTTTTGTCTTTTGAACATACTGCATGCTTGGACGTAAGGTTTTTGCACACTCAAAACTCCTGGGTGCCTAGCTTAATAAGAGGAACTATTAGCCCGTGTTCACTGTATGAGAACAGCAGGACTACCCTGCTTTGTACAGCTGCAGCTGGAGTTTTGCTGCAGGCTGGAATGGGAGCTATGAGCCAGCAGTCTGATGAGCTGTTGTTCTGTCCCAGTTTCTTCCTTCATTCCATTCTTTTTCTTTCTTTCTTTCTTTCTTTCTTTCTTTCTTTCTTTCTTTCTTTCTTTCTTTCTTTCTTTCTTTCTTTCTTTCTTTCTTTCTCTCTTTCTTCCCCACTCTTTTACCTATTCCATCTTAAGTGGATTGGGAGACCAACCATTGTGCCACTAGTTTCTACCCTCCTCCCCTTCAGGTCACCCATTCCACTTCTTAATACATAAATTAAAAAAACAATTAATATAAAAGTGGAAGGTGTTCCCACCACTGGTAGTGCTTGCCAACCTCCTCCCCTTCAGGTCACCCCCCTTCGAATAAATAGGTAATGACATTGGGGTGCCCACCCTTGGTGCTATCACAGAGTTATGCCAACACTGGGATGCCAAATCCCCAGTGTTGTATTCGATACTGTAGTAAACCTACAAGAGAGAAAACAGTCCCTTTATGTCTTTTTTAATTGAACCTTGAAAAGTAAAAATTGTCACTCACCAGTCTGCCCCCCACATCCCTCACACTGACTCTCCACTCAGTAACCACCACCTCAAACCCCCCATACATCCTCACTCATCTGAACATGTCCCAGGATCCACTCTCTGGTCAAAGACATGTCTTGCTGTTGTAATCGGTGACTGCAATATAAAATAAGGTTAGTCTGGTTTAATGTATTTCAATGGGTTTTAAACTTTTATTCATAATTTTCTCATTTTGAAGACTGTAACACCAAATTCTCAATATGGCTTTTTTGGGACCCCACCTCATAAACAAGGGTGGTGGAATTATTCAAATTCATCCTGGAAAAGGAATTTAGTGTTTGCTGTGAAAAATCAGCTTTTGGGTGGGATTTGAACATTTTCATCCATATGGTTCATGAGATGAGGTCATAAGAAGGTTATGTTGAAAATTTGGTATACAAAATATGATAAAATGACCATGTCATGAGTGAACATTGAAATATTTCAATGTACACTCATAACATTGGCAAATTGTCAGTATTTTGACTCCAAACTTTCAACATTGCCATTTTATCATGCCATCTCATAAACGTGAGAGGTGTCTTTATTTTTTTAATCCTGGACAAGATATGTTTTCACCCTTGTTGTATGGAATGATGTTTAGGTCAATATACTATAAATGCTACAGGTCATATTTATAAAGTGGAGTCATAAAACAACACTCAATAAAATTTATGTTCACAAGTAAAAAACGAAAAAAAATATCATGAAACATTGTGTGAAGTACCATCCTTTACCCCAGCTGGTAGTGTTTTGTTTTTTTATTTAGTTTTTGCTTAACAGGTAGGTGTGCTAGCCATAAAATGAACTATTTTCAGGCATGACCTGGGAGAGTACAAACAATCATAGACAAAATACATGGCATGAGTACAGGAATATTACATATCGCATAGGTCAGAGTCAGTTAAAAGGATATATACAGACAATGAAGCATAACACGATATCAACAATCACATATACAGTACAGTCAAATAACATACCATAACGTGACATATTAGAAACTACATAGGGTCAGAGAAGGTAATTAACACTGCAAATGGAAAACAAATTGTACCACAGGGTGGTCAGAAATATATGTTAGAATTTGTCACAGCAGTGAGATGTAGGGATCTAAATACTATAACGGGAGGCAGGATTAGGCCAGGTTGAGATATGCTTGGGAAGTGTGCAGGAGGTAAAAATAAGGCTGGTGGAGGTTTAAGTTGGATCAAAGCAGGTACAAGGGTCATCTTGGGATAGATGATGGTGCAGCTCCCTTTTAAAGCTGTTATGGGAAACTGCCTGTCAAAGTGCAAGGGGAAGGGAGTTCCATATCTTAGGAGCCAAGTGATGAAAGACTCCAGAGCCTTTAGTTGAGTTGCATCTAGGCACATTAAGTAGGGACTTGTCAACCAATCTTAGGCCATAGGAGGATATTTGAGCTACAAGCATCATGACGACTGCTGAGGGAGTCTGATTTCTGATTGTCAAGTCAATCAGGGAGCCAAGAGAGTATTTGCAGCAGGCAGAGGGGGAGAACCAGTCAAGGTCTCTATAAAGTTGGCAATGGTGCTTAAGCTGAGGTGACGAGGAGGTGTATTGACAAATATTAATATATGTTACATCTCATTTATGTAGTGTGGTTTTAAGTGCAGCAGCATAGGTAGGAGCACCATATGTGAGGGCAGTGAGAAGGATACCTCAGGCAATGGCCAGCTTAGCAGTGGGAGGTAGCATAAAGCTAGTCTTATAAACAACCCCAAGTTTAGCATTCACCGCTTTACAGGTAGACTGTATATGTATATTGCAGTCCAGGGATTGGTCCAGAAGAACACCCACATACTTGAAAGATGTAACACACTCTATTTGTGCACTACCTGAGTCCTGTACAACCAGTGATGTTTGACATGCCCTGAGCTTGTTTGCAGATCCAAATAGCATGAATTGCATTTTCTTAGCATTGAGTACAAGCTTATGGGCTGACAGCCAGTTCTGCATGTTAGCTGGAATTCCCTGTGGGAGCACTTGAAACTGTCCTCAGTGTGTGGGTGTCCCAAGCAACCTTAACCAGGTCTCCAAATCAGATCCATCTAACACACTGGCTACTTACAGACCTCACAAAGGCCTTTGAGCTCATTGATCACCCCCTGCTCCTATCTATTCTTCAGAATCTGGGATTCTCTTCCCCCTGTTGTTGACTTGTACAGAAGCAATCTATTAAACAGGACTCAAATCATAAAATTTACCAGAGCAGTAAAAGGGTCACTCATACAATGTAATTGCCATTGAATGTCTTAATCTATTTATTCTGTATGTATATGTATATTGTACCTGTTACTGCTCACTGTAGACTATCTATGTTCATCATGTTCTCTTGTAACTCTGTACATTGCCCCTCTTGTTGTTATGTACCTTGTTTGATCCTGTATTTTCACTGTACTGTCCCGGGTCTTACCTGAAAATAGGCATACAGCTTGTCTAGTGTACCTACCTGGTCAACAAAAGCTAAATAAATAAATAAACATCAGAGGAAAGGGATACACTTAAGCTGGTCACATTGCTTGAGCATGTATAGAGTTCGAGGTCATCCACATAGAGAATAGATGAGCATGAATGTATAACCTCTGTATTGTTAATAAAAAGTAAAAAAAAGAAGGGGTCCCAGGATAGAGCCCTGGGGTACTCCAATGTTGATAATAGCACTATTCAATAAGGAAGAGTTAAATTTTATGATTTGAGTCCTGTTTAATAGATTGCTTCTGTACCAGTCAACAACTGGGGGGAGAGAATCCCAGATTATGAAGAATAGATAGGAGCAGGGGGTGATCAATGAGCTCAAAGGCCTTTGTGAGGTCTATAAAAACTGCCCCAGTCAGTAGTCCAGTATCTGTATTTGTGAGTGTGCCAGTGGTAAATTTTGGAAGAGCTGTGGAGGTACTATGACCTTTCTAGAACCCATACTGAGTGTCTGAGAGCAGGTTATATTTTGTTAGATAGTCAGTGGTTTGAGCTGCAACTAGTTTTTCTAGAATTTTGCTCAATACCGAAAGAACGGCCTGTATGGTCCTGTAATTTGTGATCTCTTTAGGATCAACTTTTTTAAAGACAGGTATTTCACAAGCTATTTTCCCTAAGTCAGGGACATGGCTGCAGGAGAGGGACAATGTGAAGATTTTAACCAGAGGGGAGGCAATAAAAGGTGCCACTAGCTTCAGAAGCTGAGGTTCAAGAGTATCTGAGCCAGAATTGGTACAGTCAGAGATAGTTTGCAGAAGCTTTATGACCTCAAGTCACAAAATAGCCTTGAAAAGGAATAGGGGATTGTTAGACTGCTGATAGGTAGGAGAGACAAGGGTAGCTGATTGAGGAGTCTGAGAAGATTGAGGGGCTGTTTGAGGTGACTGGAAGGAGGAGGTATACTGAGACAGATCAGAGAACATTCTATTGAAAGAATTTGGTATTTGGGTCATTACAATGTACCTTATTTAATATCATGTCACTCGGGGTAGATGATTGAGAAGCCACAAGAAAAGACTTGATGTGGACCCAAACTTTCCTTGGGTTACCAGCAGAGCTTAGTAGTAAATCTTTGGAGTAGGCACTCTTTGCTGCTCTGACCTGTTTTTTGTAGGAGTTATGATGTGCTCTGTAGGCAGTATAGTCAGCTTGAAGCCCTGACAATTTGAAATTCTTCCAGAGTCTGTCCCTTGCATACAGATTAGCCAGTAGGTCTTTGTGCAGCCATCTTGTCAGTTTGCCAATGACCCTCCAGGTTACCTAGGGGGCATGCTTGCATTGAACTGCCAGGAATTCATCAGGGAAGATTCTTAGTGCAGACTCAACTTCACAGGAGCAATAAGTTCTAGACCAATTAATATTAGAGACATCTTTCAAGAAAGCCTCTGTTTCCAGGTTAGCAAAATTGGTGAAGGTGACATAGCGTGGTGGGGAGGGGGAAGGGGGCAGCCTCAGGGCTCCATATGCAGAAGATTGGTACTGGTGCCCATGCTGGTGAGATAAGTTTGGAGGCAAGCTCAGTGACCCAGCTGGTTGGGCTATGGCTAGGGACAAGGCACAGTTATGTGACTCTACCCCCCAGCATGGGAAAGGAGGTGCAGGGTTGCCCGCATGGGACGAAGTACCATATAGTAAAGAGAACTATTCTCTTGGCATATGGTCCTGCATCTCTGCACCCATGGGTGTCAGAGGGCCCTGTAATCTGGCTGAAAGATAGATTTTTTGCCCTGTGCATCTATGTCTGCTGCCATATGGAAGCAATGGACCCAAAGGACCTTTCTCTTCTGCAGTCCACAAGTCAGCCCTATGAATTCTTGATATTTGTTGCTGCACAGAAATGCAGGACCCTCACTTCTACAGGCAGACAGAGGTTTCCCTTGGTGCAAGATGAAAGGGACCTGCATGTTCACAGCTACTCATGCAGGTCCTGAAGGGACCTGCATGAATGAGGATACTGTTCCACTATCTCAAAAAGAAAAGACATTTCTTTGCAAAAAACTGTCCTAATGCACAGTTAATGCCACAAAAGTAGGGAAATATGGCATTATGGTTTTCAACTCTAACTCCCAACCCCCACAGTCAAAGTAGCAAATGGAAAAAAAACATTATGGTTTTCGGCCTTCGGAGTCTTGGTGAATCAATGGTGGGGTCTTCCTTGTGGTTGTCACCCATAAAATCCAAAGTTTCAAGTGTGTGTAGTGAAATTGCAATAAATGGTCATAATGCAGCCATTTTTTGAAATTTTGACCCCAAATTTTTAACATAGCCTTTTTATTACCCCACCTCATGTACAATATGACTGTCATTACACAAATCCGACTGGAAAAGTGATTTCACCAACTGACCGTAAATCACTTTTCCACCAGGAGTTGCCTAACAATCAAATTGTTCTTGAGGTGGGTTCCCCAAAAGACCATGTTGAAAATGTGGGGTAAAAATCTAAAAAAAGGGCAAAGTTATGCATCAAAGTTGACCGCCACATTGAAATACATTAAAGCGCATTTACATTAGTTCATATTTCAGTCACCAGTTCCAGCAGCAAGACGTGTCTTCAACCGCTTAGCTGGTCTCAAACCTGGGACCTTCATAGGTGAGTGGTGGTCTGTGAGTGCACAGTTGGTCGTCGCATGGGGGCTACAGTCATGATCAGCGATGGACGTTTTCTTTTACAGGTATAATTAAACTTAAAAAATATATAGAGGGACTTTTTATTTCAGGGAAAAAATAAAAAAAGAAAAGGGAGTGTGGGAGGAACACCACTACCACCGATGAAAAAAAGGGAATTCAAGGGTTGGGGGAACAACTAGACACCAGTGATAAAAACTGGGGACATTGTGACCCCCCCAAAAAAAAAACAGGATTGCACTTTAAAAAAATGGACATATAGTAATAGTTTACATAGAAATATACATTCAATATGTATACTGGGTGGGGGGTGCCTCTAAACACCAGGGATTTTCTGGTTGGGGGTGGTCACATCAAAAAATAAAAAAAATAAAACAAAGGCAAAAAAATGGAATAAAAAAAGGATCCTTTTTCACCATTATCTTGAGCTTTGATAAAAGAGCTCCATCCTTCTGGCGACAGGGCCAAGCACCCTTTTCTTTATTAATGGCACATGCTTGTCATGAATGTAAAACAAATGGGGTTACAAAAGACACTTTTAATATTTAATATTTAAATGGGCAATTCTGAGACTCTTTACATCATGTCATGAAGGTTGGTTGAAGTGAGTTAGATGTGTTAACCAGGGGCCTGATTATAATTCAATAGCACCAGCAAAGAGTAACTGGATCAGTGCCAGAAAACATGTAATTACAAACATTCATCCAATGGACAAAGGGATACATACTCCATTTAAACCTTTCTCAGAAACAGAAATCCAAAAAAGGATTTTTGGGTTGAACTGTGGCTTAGCATCCTAATTACTTTCATTCTGTAAGAAACATTTTGACATTGCTGAGTCACAGCAGTCAGTTCTAGTCAACTGTTGGAAGTTATAAGACAGAACTAAGTATGACACTAATAAGAATGTGTGAGAAAGTGGCAAGCAACTGTGACTATCCAGGTCAGCAGATTCAAAAGACAGGCAAATTAAAAAGTTAGACTGACTCAAAATCAATAGTGGGGACACCAGCCTTACTCAGATAGGGAAGCAGCTGGAATCAGTGGTGAGGATGTAGTCCTCGCCCAGAAAGGGAGGCAGCCATGGCTAATGAGGTGATTAAAAGTTACCCTAGGAGAGGCAGGAGCACAATATACTGTAATAAACCTGGATTGAGTTACATAGACACTCACTACACAATCACCAATTACAAATAGCTAATAACAGTTTTGAATCTAACAAGTAGTAAAGGAATGTAAAAGGCTGTTAACTAAGCAGGGACAGGTATACACTATTTTGGCAGAATGGTCAGCCAATGGCTGACTAAATAGATGAAATAACCCGCAACATGATGCTGTTGGAGAATATGTAAGGTAGAATTACATTAAGTGGATACTTTCTGTTTCAATATATCAATGGGGAGGACATTTTCCTTTGAAGAACACCAAGCATAACATTTACTGAGATTTGAATGAGTCATTGAAATGCGTACAGAGCTTATGTGGCATGATCAGCATCTCTGCTGTACTTTTGCTCTTTTGTAGTAAGACTTTAGCTACAAGGTTACGAAAATGAGCCAAGTATGCATCACTGTAAAAATTCCCAACATAAAGTGCCACTATCATGTTTGAACCATTGTTAGATGAACTAAATCCTAGTTCAAGGTTTAATGGTGTTAGTGCTCGATGTGTTTTATTAGTTCTTCCGCAGGATGTTTGGATCAGTGTGTGCTTTGTCCAATTCTCCAATTTTTTACTTATTTATTAAAAAAATTGGTAACTGGGTAGGCACACTGAGCCAAGGCTCATTTCCAGGTGTGGCCCTGGTGAAGGGAAAGGGGAGAAGTACAAAAAAAATGAAAGACAGACAGTCTGGTGATGTGGTTACAATGTCAATGACATAAAGAGCATGTGCTGATTGATGTAAAGATAAAATGGCAACACATTGAATATGGAGAACAAATAAATTAGCACACAAATCATCTGTGTAAATTGGGCAAACTCAAAAAAGTGTCTAGTGATTGAGTGACGGAAGCTGGTGCTGAAAGGAGAAGTCAAAACAGGTTGATTAACTAAATTATGCTACTGGAACTATGAGTTTATGGAGAAGGGAGAGAAATGGGGTGATCAAAAGACAGGCAAGGGTAAGAGGGTTGAAGAAGAGCATTGGCTGGAGTGGGGGGAGATGTAGCTGGCTTCTAATGGATTAAAGGAAAAGAGAGAGAGAGAGAGACAGAGAGAAAGAGAGACAGAGAGAGAGAGAGAGAGAGAGAGAGATGGATGGAGGAGGGTGAGTGGTTCCAGAGGGAGAAAAGGCATTATGAGAAAGCAGATTTCTCAGCAGAGGAGTGTGGGTGGGGAAGGGAGAAGATGCACAGGTCCCTTGAGCAGAAGAAGTAGGAGGAGCAATTTGGGAAGAGGAGGTGGGATAGGTATGAGGGGAGTGACCAAAGTCAGTATTTAGAGATGAGAGAAGTACAGTGGGACTGGCAACATGAGGGGAGAGGGAGGATAGATAAGGAGGAGTAAAGCAAGCAGTGGTGGGTATGAGGGCGAGTTGGTGGCAAAGTGGCAGAAGGTGTTGTAGAGGGTGTCAAGTCTGGCAAGGAAGGTGTAGGGGGCAATACCTTACATTGTATCCCCATAGTCTAAAACTAGGAGAACCATTTTGCCGACAAGCTCCTTCCAACCTGGGAAGAAAGGCAGTCCTTATTGCAGTACAGGGCACTGACCTTGGGGAGGACTTTGGCATGGATGGTATCAATGTAGGCAGGGAAGTCAAACTTTCTATCAAACCACAGTACTTGAAAGTTTGAACTATGTCAAGCAGTGTGCTACCCATTGTGGAAAAGACAGGAGGGATGATCTAAACCAGCTTATGACAGCTACCAAAGGTCATTGACACATTTTTTGTGTGTGTGTTGACCCAAAGTTGGTTGACTGAAACCAGTGCAAAACATTGTGAAAGTCCTGCTGGAGTGAGACTTCCAGAGATAAATATGCAGTCAATGGACCAAAGGTGTAGAGAACTGTGTCATCTGTATACATGTGAATATGTGAGTTGGCAGAGGTGGAGGGAAAGTCATTTAGGAAGATGGGGAAGAGGATTGAAACCATATTGGAGCTCTGTGGGACCCTGGGCTTGAGAGGGAGGGGTATGGAGATGGTGCCTCCTACCTGCACTAACTGTTGATGATCTGAGAGGTAGGACTGAAATCAGTTGACGTGAGGGCCGAGAGGCTAGCTGAGCTCAGCTTATCCAGGAGGAGAGAGTAGGACATTAAATCAAAGGATTTGGCTAGCTCAATGAAAATAGTTATGTGATGTGTCCCTTAACCATCCCTGAGAGGATGGAGTTAGTGACATTACATAGGGAGGAGATGGTGGAATGATCCTTCCTAAAGCCAATCTGAAAGGAGAGAGGAAGCTAGAGAAGTGGAAGAAGTCTGCTAGCAGTGAGTAGAATAGTTTCTCCTGCAGCTTTGGAAGATAAAGGAGGAGAGAGATAGGGTGGAAGTTGCCAGAAGTAGAGGGATCACCCCTGTTGTGGAAGGGGAGAACCTAGGAAATCTTCCAAGATTGAGGGAAACTGCAAAGGATGAAGGAGAGGTTTAGGAGGTGAGTAAGGGACAGAGACGATGGTAGGGGCTGACAGATGGAGAAGTTTAGTGTCCAAGTAATCCGGACTAGATATGGAAGTGTTGAGTGAGGAAAAGGTGAGCAAGGTATCCTGGGGAGTGACAAGGGAAATCAAACCCCAGAGGAATGAAGTAAGGAGGAGGGAGAAGAAGAATTGCACCAGGAGGTGGGAGGGAGGGGAGTATACAGTAGTAAAAACTCATTGAAGTGAGTAGCAACAGAGGGAGAGTCAGACACTGGTGTGCCATTAACCATGATGACTGGGGACAAGACCAGGGCTGGTGGGCAAAAAGGGAGTGAATCGCATTCCAGAATTTGGCTATGGAATTAAGATTACTCTAGAGGTTGGCCTTGAAGTGAAGGAACTTGGTGGTATGACCAGCCTTAGTGCAATTGTTCCTAAGTGCCCTGTAGAAGAGGAGATCCAGCAGGGAGCGAGATAATTTATACCTGGCCCAGGCTTGAACAGGAGTCTTGCACAAGTCAATGATATCAAAAGTGATCCATGGGTGGTGAGAGGATTTAATCCAGAATTTCCTGATTGTGGGGGGTGGGGGGGTTGCTTGTCACAGACAGAAGTAAATATTGAGTGGAAAAGGGTGAAGGCCATCTCAGTGTCTGGGGCTACGAGCATGGAGATCAATTAGTTATAGCCAGGATGCTCAGTAGAGCTTCTTTGTTCATACAAACATACGAAATTGCCAGCAGATAAAGGCCTTATGGCATATCAAGTCTGCTCGATTGTGCAGCTAGCAGCCCGTATACTGCAGCTGTCCCTCCCCCCTCCAGTGACCTTCCCCCTTAACCTATCCCATCCCCTTTTGAATCAGCCAACTGTTCTACAGGATACCCCTTCCTCTGGCAATGCGTTCCACCCATATATCAATAATCAAAAGGACCTGGACCAGATGCGCTTTGTGGACGAGGGAGGGACACAAACGTTCCTGACACAAAATGTCATGCAGTGATCACTAAAGACATCTGGCAATACACCTACTGCAACTATATGGTGGGGGTGTGAGGTGAGAACCCAGTCCAGGATGGAACACTTCGATAAGTGGAGAATGAGTTGGGTGGGTTCTGTGATGAGTTGTGAAAGGTTAAGGGACTCAGTCCTGTGGAGGGTCAGCCTAGAGGTCAGGGAAAGTCAATTAATGTTGCGTCATGCAAGAGCATGTGCAGAGGAATTGCGAGGAGAGGCTGAGAGTGAATTCACCAGAGAAGAGGGTGGAATTCTTGGTGTGACAGCAGGGGAGGAAGGAGCAGTCTCTTTGACAGGGGTGCAGGAGAGGTTCTGGCAGACATATAGTGCAACCCTGCCCCCTCATTTACCCTTGTCCTCCCTAAAGAAGTGGTAGTCTGGAATGGCAATGCTGGAATCAGGAATCCTGGAAGGGATCCATGTTACCTTAATACAGAGGAGGTCAGGAGATTGATGAAAGAACCATACAATGAGGAGATCTAGTTTAAGGAGGCTCATAGAATCGAAGTGGAAAATACTAAGGCTTTGAAGAAGGGGGGGGGAGCTGGTTTGAGTTCCACATCACCAACAAAGAAAAGAAACAAGGTAAGGAGGCAGATAATGCAATAGAACTTACATCCCCTTGGCCAGGGAGGAGAAGAGGAGGAAGAAATGAGGAAGGGACAGGATTTAATGGTGGAGGAACTCCAGCTTAACGGAGGAGGAAGGCAGGAAGGAAGGAGACTAGGATGGATGGGTAAGTCTGAAACTGAAAGTATATCTGTGTGTCAGGTTTTACCAGACCTGCATAACACTGAGGCCAAGTGTATCTTCACACATATATAATCAACCATTGTATTACTAGTCTTCATATCACTAGTGAGATAACCCTTGCCAGCAATTGAATCTTTCAGTATTTGCACTCCAGTGGAATTCATATGTTCCCAAAAGTCTGGTAATACAACACAGGAAAAAATCTATGATTGGGAACTAACCACTTTTATGTTGCTATATTTTCCAAATTACAGAAACCACTCCTTACACAAATGAAAATTGAAGTAGGTTGAACATGAGTATGTGAGCTAGAGTGATGTTGATGGTATATGTTCCATGGTGATTACATGCATACTTGGAGTTTTATAAGACAAATAGCAGGACAAAAGGACACAGCATGAGATTAGAGGGAGGCCAATTAAGGGGTAATGTGAGGAAGTTCTTTTTCACAGAAAGGGTGGTGGATGCATGGAACGGCCTTCCTCAGGAAGTGGTGGATATGAATGGTTGTATGTGATGTGGGTGACCACAAAAGGATGACCCACAGAAGAGCGACGTCAGGGTGGTGAAAACAATTTTGCCACCCTGACAACCCCGGTGCACAGAAAAAATGGTGCTGGGGACTAAAAATACTTGCTTTCTTTAGAGGGTCTGTGCCCCACCACTACCCCACAACGTGGGGGACTTTGCCCCCCTGCACCCTCCTACTTAAGGATTCTCAACTCCAGGTGGGTGAAAGTAAAAAAAAATTAAATTTTGGGCCAGAAGCAAGAAAAGCACAGTAGTACCCGGAATCGGACCCAAACCCGGAACCACAGCATCACAAGCAGAGGCCAACCCCCGATGCCACAGTGCAGCTCAGCAGCCAACCACAGTGCCACCCCCTACATCCTCTCTGCCCCCTCCCAGGCCACGCTCACCGTGCTCACTCCCCCCACCCATGCACGTGTACACGTAGTGACAACCTGTCACTAGGGTCACCCATCCCACCATATCTGATCACCCTCCCTGCTTCCTCACCTTTCGGGCTTTCACCCACATCGCATCGCTGTTTCAGACGGCGCCGTGATTTAGGCACCAACCTCACGTGCTACCGACATGAATGCAGTGCAGGGCTTCAAACAGGCATGGGATAGGCATAACGGAGCAATACAGATGAGTATAAATAGATAGGCCATTGACAGAGCAAAGGCCGATGGCACATTCATAAGGTTGAAAAGGAAATGGGCAGACTGGATGGGCCTTGCGGTCCTTATCTGCAGTCAACTTCTATGTTTCTGTTTCAACATCGAGCTTGGAAGATTTTTTTCACATTCAACTCTGCTTTGCTTCACTCTGTGTGACATGTTGTTCGATGTTCTCTGATTTCACAAGAACAGGAGGATTAATAGGAGGTTGTTCAGAACCATTACTACTACTTGACATCTCTTTGGGCATCAATTAGTCATGATTTCATGAATGTGTGATAGAGATGTTGGAAAGTTTTAAATTGGAGAATTTCAGGAAATGTTTCCAACTTCACCTTTGGGAATCGATTTGTAATTTTTTGCCATTTCCTAGAAAATTCAACTTTATTAACTTTGCCTGGCAACTTTGCCAGTAACTTCACTTATAGGGTGCCTTTGGGTGAAGTTGCTCAGAATGAGATCAATAGTAAGTGTGACAAAAACTGCCCCTTGGGCCATCCCAGCTTACAGGGCAGTTTAGGTCATGAGACTAATTCTCTGTCACCACCTGATTTTTTTTTTATCTGGAAAAAGGAAACCACCTCCTGACCCCTGCTGAGGCAAACCCAATAACTATTGGTAGAGCACCCTTCAGAGACGGACTGCAAACAGAGTACAGCAGAAATAGTAAAATTACCTTTTTAATACTGAGGCAGTCTCTGGTTCAGCCAAGACTAGATTCTTTACTAGCGTATACTATACGTACATACGAAATTGCCAGCAAATACAGGCCATATGGTCTATCTAGTCTGTTTGATTGTGCAGCACCTCAGCCCATTAGACTGCAGCTTCCCCCCCCATTAACTCTTCCCTTCCCCAGCTTCCCCTGCGGTATGTAGTTTCCCCTTGAATTTGCCCCACCCCTCTTGAAGCACCCCACAGCCTGCACTGATATGAGTTGCTCAGGCAGTGCATTCCACCCTGTTACCATTATTTCAGTGAAGTAGTGCCTCCTCCTTTCCCTCCTGAATCTGTCCCCCTTTAACTTCAGGGAGTGCCTCTGATATCTCTTCTATTCTGGAGAGTGAACCCACCCGGGAAGCCTACTCTGTTCATCCCCTTCAGGTACTTGAAGGTCTCCATCATGTCCCCTCTCCCTCTTCTATCCTCCAGGATATACATGATGAGCTCTTTTAGTCTTTCCACGTAAGTTCTATCTCCCAACCCCTGGATCATCTTTGTTGCTCTGCGCTGCACTGCCTCCAGTAGTTTGATATCCCTTTTCCAGTATGGGTGCCAGAACTGCAAGCAGTACTCCAAGTTTGGCCTCACCAGGGACATGTACAGGGCAAAATGACTTTGCTACATCTGGATGTAATCCCTCTTGCTATGCACCCTAGCATCCTGTTAGCCTTAGCCGCTGCCTTCCTACACTGGGCCTAGTGGTTTAATTCCCCAGTCACCAGCACCCCTAGATCCTTCTCCTCATTGGACATGGACAGTATGATACCATCCATCCAGTAGCTATATCCTGGGGTTTTGGCTCCAAAAGGCATCACCTTGCACTTATTGGCATTGAACCCAAGCTGACAGGTGTGCAACCACACCTTGAGTCTTGCCAAGTCCTCCTGCAGTAATTTGCCACCCTCCTCCCCATCCACCTCGGCACAGATCTTGGTGTCATCGATGAAGAGGCTGATCTTATTCTTGATCTCAACCACTATGTCTGCAATGAAAATGCTAAACAGGACTGGTCCCAGTAATGATCCCTGTGGGACACCACCTGTTACTGCCCTGGGCTCCAATGCTTCCACCCCCACACAAATACCCTCTGATGCTTGTCCCTCAGCTAGTTTTCTACCCATCAGGCTACATCAGACTATCTTCCACCCTATACCAGGACTCCGCAACTTGCAGGTCATCCTTCTGTGTGGCACTGAATCGAAGGCATTGCTGAAATCCAGGTAGACTACATCTACCACATGGCCCTCGTCCAGTGCCCTCATGACCCAGTCTGACAGGATCTGCCAGTGAGGAACCCGTACTGTCTGTCATCTTGCAGATCATTATCCACAAGAAACTGCACCAGCCTGTCATTGAAGCTAGATTCCATCAGTTTCCCCACAATTGCGGTGAGGCTCTCCAGTGTGCAGTTCTCTGATTCATCCTTGGGTCCACTTTTGTGGAGAGGTACCACGTGCAACCCCTTCAATCTCTGGGCACACATCCCGTATTTAGCGAGGTGTTGAACAGATCCATCAGTGGCTCTTCCAGGACCTCTGCCAGCTCCCTAGGTCACCCTGGGATGTACCCTGTCTGGCCCAGGTGCCTTGTCTACCCTCAGGGACCTAAGGCCCTCCATCACCCTTTCCACCATCTGTGGTTGTCTCATCCCCCATTCCTGTGCCCCCTTTCCCTGCAGGAGCGGGCCCATCCCTCTCCCTTGTGAACACTGAACAGAAATACTCAATAAGTATGTCTGCCTTCTCGGCCCCCTTGTTCATCCACCCACTGCCTTTCCTGATCCTAACTATTTGATCCTTGCACTTTCTCTTTTCTCTGATATACCTAAAGAAATCCTTTTCCACTTCCTTAATCCCCTGTGATAATTTCCTTTCCCTGGCTGCATTTTGAAGTCCTGACCACTCTGCTCACTTCCCTGGATTTCCTCACATAGTTCTCCCTCTCCTCTGCCCTCTTGATTCTCTTTTAGGTTCAGAAGGCCCTCCTTTTATCCCTCAGCTTCTCCATTACCCCTCTGGTCATCCAGCTTGGATGCTTGGTCCTTGATTTCTTTTGCTGGCTCTTGACATAAGTTTTAGTGGATTCCATCAGCCCTAGTTTTGTGATCACCTATTTCTGCTCTGCATCCATGTTAGAATGGATGCCATCTAGATGTGTTCTCATTAATTACCCCATCCTGCCAAAGTCTGCCTTTCTGAAGTCCAGGATCTTTGTTTTTGTACTGTGGATCTCTCTACCCAAACTGATAGAGAACCACACTGTATGGTGATCGCTACCAACCAGTGGTTCCTCCATCCTTACACCTGTGACTTTCTCCAGCACCAGGTCTAGAATATTTTCTTCCCTTGTTGGCACTGTCATCTTTTGGGTCAGGAAGCTATCCTGGATTGCTTCCAGGAAGATCTGTTCCCTGGTGCATGTGGTGGCTGGGATGCTCCAATCTACCCCTGTTAAACTGAAGTCTCCCATCACCACAGTGTTCCCTTTGCCACAGAGTCTCCTTAGCTGCACCCCTAGCTCCCTATCCACATCCTCTTTCTGGGTTGGGGGCCTATAAACAACCCCCAATTGGACCCTAGACCCCTTTGGGGCATGGAGTTGTATCCAAATGACTTCTGACCTACCTTCTTACCCTTCCTCCCTGATGCATGCCACCCCTTCCCATATATAAATGGCTATTCCCCCACCTTAACTTTTTCTCTGTCCCTCCTGAATAATTTAATTCCTGGCATGGTCAAGTCCCAGTCATGGTTTGGGGTTGCCCACGTCTCACTGATGGCTGCTATGTCCACCTCTCCTTCTGCAAGTAGTTCCTGCAGCTCTGCCATCTTATTCCCCAGGTTCCTTACATTTAGTGATGCCACCTCCACCCTGACTCTCTCTCAGCTGCCCTCTTACTTTCCTCCATTCTTAGACAAAGTAGGCCCTATCATTGCTATGGGGGAGGTCCTCTGAACCTCCTCTACTGATTCTCTCCACCTCCCCAGCCCCCCCCAGCAAGTTTAAATTATACTTTGTGGTGATAAATTCCTTCAGTCTCTGCTTTAACACCCACGAACCCTCCTTACTTACATGCAGCCTGTCCCCTGCATATAGATCTGGGTTCTCCCATGTGTTGCCCCACTCTCCCACCCAGCCATAACCCATGGACTCACACTATTCTCTCAGCAACTATAGTTATTTATATAACTGTACCTAGTCCTGGATGACTCCTACCACTGTCATCGCCAGCCATTTTAGCAGACACTTGGGGTGGTATAAACACCAAGGGTGAGATTTCCAAAGGGGTGCTTCTGTTTTTCAGAGGTGGGTGCAGAAATCTACCTGAACAGCTAGACCACAAAAAGTTAGTCTAACTTTGGTGATAGAATTAATCATTTGCATTTGAAAAACAGATGCGAATAACCCTTTTTTTACACTGAGGCATACCACACTTTTCCTCCTCATTTATCAGTCTATTCCCAATCTACATGACTTTTGCTCCACCTGTCCTCATGCTACACCTGTATTCCAGTTTCCAACCTAGTCAGGATTAGGTTACTGTCAGAATCTGCTCTCTTTCTCCCCTCCTCTGTCAGGAAACTACATATTGACATTGATGTTGTTATTACTATATGTTGTGTTTTAATGTATGTACCCATGTGTAGATGCAACCTAAATGTATTCTGTTCATACTCCTTGTACTCCCTCCCCCCAGTTTACACCAGAAGATGAGTAACTTGTTGTTCAGTGTGCTTTCCTGATTAAACATTTCAATAAATAAATAAAATATACAAACGAACTATATTTACAGTCAGACAAAAGGGTTACACGTTACTCACTTGCAATGCCAATATTCCAAGTTTGAGAACAGACTTGGGTGTTGGAGGGTTGGCTGGGTGGGAGAAGAATTGAGAGTCCAAGGGACAGCTCTTCTTCTCTGGGGGGAAAGGGGGTTAAGTGTCTAGTACTCTGTACCCCTAGTGGAAGCTTAGGGATCCACCACAACTGGTGTCTGGTTGTGTGGCAAGCATGCCAGACATTCTGCTGTATGTGCCTTACAACATTGCACATCACGCCTCCGGGGGGGGTAGCATCTCAAAAAAAAGAATGACATCTGACTCCCGGTACTGCCATGTCCTCTGAGGCACCTAAACCCTGACCTGGGCAATATTCCATAGGTTGTCCCCCCGCAGCCTCCCCTGGCAAAAAGCATAGGGAGCCCTGCCGGCAGTTGTGATGCTGCCAGTAATCTGGACATGTTTCCACTGGGGGAGTCATCTCGGAGGCCCTGTCATGGGGACAAATTAGGGTGGATGGTTGGTCCATGGCTGTTCCCAGGGGTGAGCGGTACAGTGAAGTCAGGGCTGAGCTACTCGGACAGGTCAGCACAAAATACAAATAAAAAATAGAAAATAAATCAAGTTATACAGACAGTAGATTGCTAGAAAAATCTGAAATTTGCTCACATAAAACTCTTAACCTGCCATAGCTAAAGAAGGTACTTCCCCTAACTGTGCTTTCTTACTAGTCAGCTAGCTTCCATGCAAGGGCTCCCTTTTCTTTGTAGCTGTATGTCCCAGAGAAAGAGAGAGAGAGAGAGTTTCCTGTCCCTCTACTGTTATGTACTCTTGGCTGTGGGGTGTGACTTTAGCCTGGAGTGACAGTCCTCCAGCATTCCCATCCATGTGAGTTCATGTGAGTGTGACATCTTCTCCTTTGTACTTCCTCGGTATCTGGGCTTTGTGTTTGGTTTCAGCAGGCTCTGGCTTCTGTGACTCAGGTTTTGGGGGCTGAATTTCTGTTAGCTTAGAGCAGTTTGTAAGTGGGTGTGGCTAGATTTTCAGTTGGTGTAGGTATTTAAGGGCAGGGTTCAGTTAATTTTACTGGCTTTGTGCTTGGTTTCAGCAGGCTCTGGCTTCTGTGACTCAGTTTTGTTTGGGCTGAATTTATGTTTGCTTTGAGCAGTTTGCAAGTGGGTGTGGCTGGATCTTCAGTTGCTGTAGGTATTTAAGGGCAGGCTTCAGTTAATTTCACTGGCTTTGTGTTTGGTTTCAGCAGGCTCTGGCTTCTGTGACTCAGGTTTTTTTGGGCTAAATTTCAGTTAGCTTGGAGCAGTTTGTAAGTGGGTGTGGCTGGATTTTCAGTTGCTGTAGGTATTTAAGGGCAGGGTTCAGTTAATTTTACTGGCTTTTTGCTTGGTTTCAGCAGGCTCTGGCTTCTGTGACTCAGTTTTGTTTGGGCTGAATTTATGTTTGCTTTGAGCAGTTTGCAAGTGGGTGTGGCTGGATCTTCAGTTGCTGTAGGTATTTAAGGGCAGGGTTCAGTTAATTTCACTGGCTTTGTGTTTGGTTTCAGCAGGCTCTGGCTTCTGTGGCTCAGTTTTGTTTGGGCTGAATTTGTGTTAGCTTGAAGCAGTTTGTAAGTGGGCGTGGCTGAACTAGACACTGCCTTGGAATTCCTTGGCTTATTGTTCTTGGACACAGTCCTTGGGGTTACTAGGACTTTCTTACCCTCCCTGTCTTACTTAAGCAATCCTGCTTTACCATAGCCAACTAACTCCCCATTCTGTCCTTCTCCCTGTACCAATGGTAGTTATTTAAAAAGATAACAAATGGCACATTCCTCCTTTCACCACCTTGGCCAGCCACTGTCTAATACATGAAACAGAGAGAAAGAACATCTAACCAAGTATATTAAGATATTTATTCTCTCTCTCTCTCTCGCTCTCTTTTTTTGTTTTATTCATTAGACAGTGCCTGGAAGGGGTTGCGAGAGATGGGATGTCCCCGTTAATGTAGTTCCTTTCTCACTACAGGTGGAATGGGAGTAGGGAGTCATGGGCTGCTAGCGGGATGGGGAAAGAGGAGTCAGTGAAACTGAGGAGGGGTTGGGGAGAGGGTGGAAAAGGTGTTCGTGGGTGGGAGAAGAGAAATGATTTTTGTGGTTTGATTTATTTATTCACTATTTCCAGTAGAGGGGTAGGATACCTGATATCTGAATGAAGAAATGAGGAAATTAGGTCTTCAGCAGCACAGGGGTTGGTTTCCTGGTAACCAATTTATATTTTTACTATAGGCAGCAATGGCGGTGAGGAGTGTGTCATGGAATGATGGTACTAGGCTGAGGAAGGTGGGATTTAATTAACTGGTATAAGTAACTGGGAGATGGTGGGGTTGGTGCTCTTGGGTGGGAGAAAGGAATCAGTTTGCTTTTAAACTGTTTGGAGGGTAGTCACCAGGGTTGAACTCCTGGTGACTACGTAAATTATTTTTTAGAAAATAAAAAGGTAAGGGTGGGGGCACTACTGAACACCAGGGAATAAATGGTTTGATGGCTGAGTAAAGGGGGTCAACTGGGTGCCAGCTATGCTTGGATATGAAGCAGGGTGTAGGATGGGGGTACCCCTGAACATAAGGGATACTTGGATGAGGCTGGGTGAGCAGGGGGTATCACTGGAAACCAAGAACAAAATGGCACATGGCTGCGGTGAAGGTATGTATGATACAGTACTACTGAAATTGTTTTGCACAGGATTATGTAAGAAACGGGTTAGGCACTGTGACTGGGTACTGCTTGCCACTGTCAATTATTGAAAATGATGGCCTTCAGTCTGCATTTTCAATACAAAAGAGTGTGTATCTATTTTAAGTGTATGTTTAAAAAAAGTAAGAAACATTATTGCAAAACAACAACAACATTCAGGCATCATTTAGGGCTGCATTGTCTTGGTGAAAATGTGAACTATCCCTTCTGGTGGATGGACTCTTGGACTATTTATGTGCTTGGAGTTGACATGTTCAACCCATTGGTGATCTCTCAGGGACACAGGCTGGCAGGATTAACCACATCCTCATAAAGTTCTGTTTAATAATTTATCATTGAACATGTTCTGTACTTGTTGTTAACAAACTCAATACCTGCAATAGTTTGATAAGTTTACTTTTATTAATAAATGGAAGATTTTGCAGAAATGTATGCTAGCCCGGACACTAGACAGCTGGTGTTTGAAGTACAGAAACATAGAAACTTGTTGGCAGATAAAAACTGCTTGGCCCATCTAGTCTACCCATAAGCCCTATACTAGTTTGGCTTTAGTTTGAAGTTTGGATTTAGTGAAGATGAGCAGAAGAGATTGTTCACAGCAATTAGGGCACAGACGAATTTAGAAGTGAACAACACAGAACAGGAATTAATGATTAGACTAGAACAGTTAGAAAGAAAGATGCCAAATTAGAATGGCACAGGATTACTTGGAAAAATACCTGAATTATAAAAGAATACCAAATGGACTGAGGGTGCTAATATAGCCTAACACTGGAGCTGAATCACAGAAACTGGATGAAAGATGGGAAGGCATTAAAAACAAGTGTTCTAATGATTTCATGTATGTCTTATAAGGCAGAAATAGTTTACTCCTTCTTTAACAATATTAAATGCTATAAGCATTACATTGATGATTTATTTATTTATTTTTTTATATACAGATTTTTATCCTCTATGGCTCTGCAGGCCTGTAAATCCATCCCTCTCCAGTCGCCGACCCCCAGGTGTCCCCGTGCTCTATTTAGTGGGCTATTACAGGTGGTCCCGAGGTGGCAGCGCTGGTTGAAAGGGACACTGTGGAGCCTGCAGCCATTTTTCCTCGTATTTTCTCCTGATTCCTCCCCTTGTAGCTGTGAACACACATGCATGGAGGCGCACACACACATCACAAAGCCATGTTTCTTGCATCTCCCATGATCCAGCACTGCCCCTATCCTCCACCAGGAGGCAGCCATAGAGTGGGATGATGTGCTTACCTACCCCTTGGAGAGGGGAGCTGTCTGCAGGCCTGTATATCCATCCCTCCCCTACTGACCTCCGGTGGCCCGAGCTCATTCCCGAACCTGGGCCACTGGCATGGCGTGAGGTGTGGTGTCCAATGCCTAAAACCTCAGCACAACTGGGCTGGCATGTATTGATGATTTATTGTTTATCTGGGATGGCTCTATGGAGGTGCTTCAGGGTTTCCATGAGTTCCTAAATTTAGTAACAGAGAATGTTAAATTTGATCAGACTGCAAACAAAACTGAGGTACCTTTTTTAGACCTTATGATTTATAAAGAAAATGGCAAATTAATGCCCAAACTGTTCAGGAAAGATACTGACATAAATACCATTCTGCATGCTGTCAGCTATCACCATAAATACTTGTAGGACAGTATCCCCTATTCACAGATGTTCAGGGTGAGGAGGAACTGCAATGATGATCTAACAAAAGATGTTTTTTAACCTAGAGTACTCCACTTTTACAGAACCCATTAAGAAAATTGTTAAAAGCCACTGTGACATGCTTAGGGCACTGGGAATTCCAGAATTTCTAAGTAAGCCTATTGTTGCATCTAAAAAGGTCAGCACCTTGAAAGATAGATTAGTGTACTCAGAACAGAAAGAACTGGATACACAAAAGGGACTTTTACTTGGTCCTTTAGAACCAGGGATGCATTCCTGCAGTTGCTGCTGTCATTGCAACAATATCTCCAAAAAACACTGACATTACCCATCCAAATGGAGACAGAAAATATCTGATTAAGACTTTCATGAACTGTGCCACACATCATGTGATCTATATTACTGTATGATCCTATTCCAAGTATTATGTTGGGAAAACTATTAGACCTTTAAAACAGTGCATAACAGAGCATAAGAGCAACATTAGAGTAAATAATAAGGAATCACCTGTTGCCATGCATTTTGTACAAGAGGGACACACTACAGCATCTCTGAATACTGAGCCATACAGCAAGGTGAGTGTCCAACACGTGGTGAGGAGTGGAATAAACAATTAGAGAAACTGGAGGTGTACTGGATCTACAGAATTAATACTGCTAGTGATAAGTTTAAAAGAGGATAAAAACTCGATAGCATGTTGGTAATAAGCATGCTGTCCATTCAAACTGAGATATTTTAAATATGTGATAGCCCTATAGGTTGTTTATTTCCCCACTTGCTCATAAGCCACCACCCACCACCAGAACCACTCCTAAATATGGAACTGTAAACATCATGGAAGTGAACTAATTCATGTGATGTTGAATAGTCTGTCCTGCACCTGACCACTGTTCCAATCTTACCAGCTGGAATGATGTCCAGACCCTTGTCTGAGCAGGATAAGACCACCCACAGGGCTTCCTGACCACTGAGCCACAACACCACAGCTAGCTTTATTTAAATTATTCAGTAATTGGAGACCCATGCTGCACTTAGGGAGATAGAGTATTAACACTATGGCAATAATAGAAAATTCATATTGTAAGGAAATGGCAACACTATATTTAGATGTAGATGAAACTTATAACAAGAATTATACCTGAGCCAGTAATTAGACACATGAGAAAAAAATACCATAAAGGAAACAATGTGCACTTGCAAAAACTAATGGAATAAATGAGTAACGGTTCTTATTGGATGGCCCCATTCAATATTGGCAACACAATTAAATAAATAGCAGAAGTATAGGGGCAGGTGGCATGCACCCTCTGATTGGAGCAGAGCTCTGATCACAGTGACAGCCGGTCACTTCATTGCCTAGCAACAAGTGGTGCTCACCAATCTAAGGGACCAGGATGTACAGCATCAAATGATGCATGTCTTGGACCACCGAGGATTGGTTGAGTCTATCCACCCCAGTACCTAGCTGTAACATAAATTGTACTTTTTCTGAAATGGCGATGCAGTTCACCTTACTTGACTGCCAGGAATGCTTCTGGAACACCTTGCTATAGACAGGAAGTTAGTGAACAGCCCCAGTCCTTTGTTACTATATTAAATATGGATGTGACTAAGACCTAAACTAAAACACATTTATGTCATTTCTTGGAGAACTTTCTCCCCTGAAGTGAACAAAAGAATGTGTAACATGTGAAGCAACTTTAAACCATGATAGCTGGGTTAAAAAAAAAGATGGAAAATGTGTAGAAGCAGATATTATCTTTGCAAGCTGTCTGAAAACCATTTGCAGGATTAGAAACTGTCTTTAAAGAGTCAGACTAATGCCCATATGGGATCATTTTTTAAACAGTAAGTGTAACTGTTTACCAGAAATAGATTTTAGTATGCAAAAGAAAACTAATTAATGATCACTAAAAGAACCTTATTACGCATTACAGAACTGAATGCAACCTATCCACACCTATAGAAAGAAATAAGAGAAAGCCCAGGCATGATTAGGTAGGTGTCCTAAACTCAAGTATCATTACAGAAGCACTGATATGTGGAGTGATGGCTTGTCAAGAAATACTGAAGATTGAATGCAAGGTCTAGTAGTCTGAACAAAAGTAGTTAGTAGCATTCACTGGTGATTCTTTTAGCATTTAAGCTATTGGTATAATGAATGTGCAATGAATTTGCATGGTCACAGAAAATATAAGAACAGTAAAGACAGAATTAAATAATTGCTGGACACAGAAATGTAATGGTCTTAACAGAACCTTTTTGGTGTGTAACAAGCTGCATAAATGATGAATAATATGATAATGCAAAGATGATTTCATTTGAAACTGGATTTTGTTTTATTTGTTAATCAATGAATAAAACAGACTAGATGGGCCAAGGGATCCTTATCTGCCATTAAATTCTGTGTTTCTATGTTTCTAAACATGTATGAAATAAGAACTTGGACAATGGGTCCTTATCTGAAGTGGGCACTAGGGAGTGCCATGATATATATAATAATGGATGGGGAAGAGTGATTAACAAGAATTTAATGGTTGCCCGAGGTGTGGGATGCTACATAAACCCCGAGGGAAGAAGCATCTCACACCGAGGGCAAACATTAAATTCAAGTTAAAAGCACATTTCCCCATCTTTTCTTTGTTATAATTGTTGGCTAGCAATTTCTTGCCCGATTGATATTTGTGGTGCTGTTTCAGTCATGCAGACAGACAGACAGACACACACACACACACACACACACTCTCTTTTAGCTTGTTTTAGTTTTTATTTTTTCATTTAGTTTGTTGGTGATTTGTAATTTTGATTTAGGATTACCTTAGCGAGGCACTTCGAGTTGGAGCCCTTCCTGTTGGCAGTTGTAGTCCAGCGTGATATCCGAACGGCACGAGAAACCTGATAGCTTTTTTGTTTCTATTTTTAAGCTGGCAGAAAAGAAAAAACAAGGACTATCGGCACAAATGCAGCTTTTTTTTCTGTCAGTGCAGACAAGCACTCCTGGTATAGTGGCTCCTCGCTACTGAGGATATGGAGCCGCCATGTTTCTCAAATTGATTAGCCTGCCCAGCAAGACCTCAACAGCCAATCACAGAGTGTCTGGTCTTGATTGAGGTGGCGCGTGTTTGTCGTAAATTATAACTGGCTCAGCCTATGGAAAAAAATTACTGGCCAGTTATTATGTAATCTTTCTAATCTATATATTAACATTATTATAAAGGGCAAATAGCGGTGAAAAATCCAGTTACTGATGAACTTAACTATTTAGAATGATTTACTATGAGTATATGGATGTGTCTTTTAGTCCAGACAATAGTGATTGAGTTAGTATGAGAGTAATTTAAAATTATAATATATAATACATGAACTTTCTTTCAAGACAAAAAATTATTTTCGAAATAATATGTTAAAATACTGTTTGACCATAGAGCCACTTCCGTGATGAAGCCGAGATAGCAAAACATTGGAAATGAAGGGGATCTTTGTTATGAAATAAATAAACTATGTTCACAAGTGACTATGTCCTCTGGAGTGGACAGTTTTCTCATTCCTCCTGGATTTTGATCTTTTGCCTACTTGCCCTATCTAACTTAGTGCCGAATCTACAGACAGGAGGGAACCCACTTTGAACTTGTGTTCTGTATTGTCCTAACTTTGACACCATCTCTCCAAGCATTGGTGTATTTTTCGGTGCCTAGAACGACAGTGCCTAAGTTGGAGAAGTACCAACACTGCTTCTCGCGATCATGCAACCCGCCCCCCCACCACAAAATAAAAGCTGAGCTGGATTTAACAAGGCTTAATGGATTTTGTTTCACCCCAATATTACATTTCTTTAGTTTTGTGTCAGTAAGGAACCTTAACTGGTGCCTAAATGTTATTTTTTGCAATGGATATTTACTATTGTATATATCTATTACTGTCCAGTGTTTTAATAAGCACAGGTAATCAATGTTACTGTCTTTTGTTCATCCACCCTGCAGAGCATATGCTGATCAGCACGTAAACCTGCTTCTGATATAGAGCAAGGTTAAGGTGTACTTGAAGTGGCTAAGCATGTTCCTGTGTGGAATCTGCCTTGCACTGTTTGAGTACTGTGTGAACAAGAGCCTGTGGTGAGTCAAGATGAGATACGATGGGAGCAGCCTCATTGGGTTTTGTCAGGGCTGGGGGCATCATTGATAAAGTTAGCAAGCCAAATAGTTGACTACCTACTGGCTCTTGACTAGTGTTAGGACAACTAGTAGAAACACAGAAACAAACACAACGATGGCAGAAAAATAACAGAGTTCCATCCAGTCTGCACAAGTTCCCTATTTAGTCCTGGGTCCTACTGTTCCTCCAGGGTCATAGCCCTCCCCACCCCACCCCCATATTATTTCCCAGTTCTGATGCCCTGAGCAACCACTATACCCTTCATTCTGTCCCAGCCATGCTTAAAACCAAAATTGGTTTTTGCACCCATCACCTCCACTGGCAGCCTGTTTCATGGCTCCACCACCCTTTCTGTAAAATAATAATTCCTCATGTCCCTCCTGAACATCCCTCCTGTTAGTCTTGACTCATGACCACATGACCAAGAGCTGGTATTCAGTAGTTCCCCACAGTTCACCCTGTTAATTTGTTTCAGGAATTTGAACATCTCTATCATATTTCCTCTCTCCCTTGTGTTCTCCAGCAAGTACAGAGCCTTGAGGTGCTTCTTATAGGACATGCCTTGCTAACACTGCTTCATTTATGTTACCCTGTGTGGCACAGACTTGAACCTATGCCTGTCCTTCCTGATGTGAGGATCCCAGAAATTGGCGCAAAACAATTTCTACCCATCAGGGAACTTAATTCTGGTCTCCTATGTGATAGGGATATTACCCACTTTACTAAGAAAGACTACTAGTAATATTCATACTGAAAACATTATTGTAAATTATCTGACTAATGACTGTTACAAAGTTACAGTTTTCTTTCTGAAATTTCTAGTTATATTTACAGTGGAACTTGTTTTGCCAATAACTAGACTGATGATAAGGAACAAGCATTTACACTCACGATGAGCTACTGATCTAGTAAAATTGAATAAGAGGTTTGTGATAAAATCTTTCCAGTAGATTAAAATAATCCATCCATGTATGTTAAATGATGTCTAAAAGTGGAATAGTTAAAGATTTGCATGTTTAGAATTTGAGTTGTTAGGAATATTGGGTTACCAGCTATGTACTTAAGCAATAATGCATGACAGGGTGTGGGTTGTGCTGGGATAACCTCATGCCTGGGGTGGTTGGGCACGAGGCCACTGGCCAAGTGTGTCCAATGCCCCAGAAGTAAAGTTATTCCATCACAACTCACACCCTGGAGTGCATCTTGCTGTTATTCAATGGCTAATGTTTGAAGAGAATGAAAAATAAAATGAGAAAAAATGTTTTAAAATATTTTTTTCTTGTGTTTTGTATGTGGAAGTGTATTTATATAAAAAGAAGTTCCCTTTTTTCTTTATTCACTGGGGGGAGTTGCCTGCATATTAGCAGCATTTCTGTAATGTTTTGTTTCTCCCTGTTGTGGTTGTCTCTCGTTCTCTCTGCCCCCCCCCCCCCAAAATGTTGCTTGCAATTCTCCTGGTACATATTGCTGTGGTATTTACATGTCCCAGTAGATTATCCTACTAGGATAACATTTTTAATGAGTCAGCAGTGTTTGGTGTTTGGAGGTGCCAGCCAGTCACCAGTCTCACTCTTGATGCCCACTGTCCCAGTCTGAGTTTTAGAAGTGCCAAAGAAGATGATGGAGGTAGGGAGGTGGGAAGGAGAATGTGGGTTTAGGTATTGTGATCTGGTTTTATCTATATTTACTGGCCAGGAAAGGTGTTGGAAAGAAAAAAGAAATTCAATGAAGTGAACTGAAAAGTGAATGAGCATTACCAGCAGAGCTGCATGCTGAGTGTTGAAAGAACTGCGTTCTCATGCCACTCGATCCTCCAGTTAAGGTTTGAGTAAAGGAATTAGAAAAAAAAAATAGATTCACTTTGTCAGTAATGCTGGTACAGTTATATTGAGATTATTCTGTTGGGAGTTGGTGGTGACCGGTGTGCGAGATGATGGCAGGAGTGTTGTGTACTACAGTGGTGAATTTTACAGGGAAAGCAGTAAGGATCGCCGATCATGGAGGGTAGTGTCTAGACAGGGCACAGTGATTATTTTTCTGAGCAGTCATGTTACTACTGGGCCTTGATACAGTGAGGTTATACTCAGATAACTTCAATGTCCCAGGCACACACTGACCAATCAGAGCTCAGAAAATGTTCTTGCTATTGTATAATAAGACATTGAACTTGGGGTGGTGAGTAAGGTAAGTCTGTTCGCATATGACACCAAAATGGGAGCAGTGGTGGATGGAGTGGAGGGATGGAAACAGCTGCTGGGGGACCTAAGCAAGCCAGATGAGTGGTCATAGAGGTGGCAGCTGGGGTTCAATGCAAAGAAGTGTAAGATTATGCACTTTGGGGTAAAGAACCCAAGAAGAGAATACTGACTGTGAGGGGTTAAGCTGGGGATCACTGAGGAGGAGAAAGACCTAGGGATAATGGTAACGGGGACCATGAATAACACTGCCCAGTGCAGGAGAGTGGCTGCAAAAGCAAACAAAATGCTGGGGTTAATAGCAAGGGGTTTTTCATCCAGGCAAAGAGAGGTGGTCTTGCCCCTCTACAGGTCACTAGTAAGGACACACTTGGAGTATTGTACACAGTTTTGGAGGCCATACCTGAAGCATGAGATCAAGATACTGGAGGGGATACAGAGGATGGCAACAAAGATGATATGTGGAATGGAGGGGTGATAGTATGAGAGCAGACCAGAAGACCTGAATATGTACACCCTGCAGGACAGAAGGGATGGGGGACATGATAGAGACATTCAAGTATCTGAGGGGAAGCAATAAGGATGGGGCAGGTAGGGTCTTTAAACTATGGAGGGGGAGGGACACAGGGGGCACAGGCTAAGAATAGAGGGAGGAAGATTTAGGAGGGACATGAGGAGACACTATTTCATGGAGAGGGTGGTAGCAAAATAGAACGCACTACCAGAATGGGTGGTATCATGTAAATCTGTGAACAATTTAAAAAGGCATGGGACAGCGAACTGGGGAGAGTGAGGGTGGGGGAAGTGGGGGATGGCATTGGGATGACAAGGGGGAGGGGGTGGGGCAGCTGCAAACTAGGGGTGCTAGCTGAACACTTGAGCAGACTTAGATAGACTGGATGGTCTGTTTCTGCTGGCAAATTCATTTGTTCATAAGAAATAACCTGGTGATCTTTAACTTTGATTGTCAGATTGCAGATCTATTATTTTCCTACCTCATTGCAAAACATTATTTTTTTCTTGTGCTTTTTATCCTTTGCAAAACTTCTTTACCTGTTCTTGCTACAGCTCTTGAATGTTACAGTACTTGCAATACTGTATGAATTATTCATCAGCAAATGCTTAATAGTACTGTATTTTATTTAAAGGTTTAGAAGGCAAACTAATTACAAGACCTCTCCAGGTACCACCATTAAGGGAGGGAATCACTAGATGAATGGAAGATAAATAAAAAAAAAATACATTATGCTGTAAATTATAATACATATTAACATGCAGATGCAGTAACATAGAAATTTAAGGACAAATGGACTCTAGGTCCAAGGACACGTAGCACAGCGGTAGCAAAATGTAGCACAGTAGTAGCAGAATCTAAGCAGATCACACAGCACAGCAGCAGTGGAATATCCCAGCCAACCAATCCCCAGCCTCCCTCTCAGGTTCCTTCCCCCCTATTTAGATCTGTAGACTTCCTGTTCCTGCCCTTACCCACACAGGACTTGCACCTGTCTCTGAATGATAGAAATATAGAAACTTAGAATCTGACCGCAGATAAGGATCGCTTAGCCCACCTAGTCTGCTCATTTCCCTACCTAATGCATGGGCTGCAGATCTTAGTTAACCAACAGGCTACTTCCTCCTACCCCCCACTAGAATTGCCAGTTTTATGTGATAAAGGCGAGTCTCAAAGACTGCCTATCACATACAGTGAGCAAACTTGAGCCCATAGCCAAAAGGGCAACAGATATTGTACCGACCATTGCAAATAGTGACGGTCGGTACAATACTTAACTAAATCACACAGGAATCTTTTTTTTTATGCGGAGGGCTGTGCCCCCATTCCTCCCTTGCAGGGGGCTGTGCCCCTGTACCCCCCAAGCTTAAATAACCAACTTCGAGGGGGGTGCGGATCATGGGGCAAGTTACCGGATTGTGGAAAAAAAAATTTCTGCTTGTAGCCGGACCCGAACCCAGGTCTGCTTGCATCGCAAGCAGTGGTGTTCACCACTATGCTATGTAAGCAGCTCAGCAGAAATTGGCCACAAAGGATGCTATATCCTGTAGAAGTGAGTACATCTCCTTGTTGAACTCATTATACAGGATAAAGCGAGGTATTGCACCATTCGCTCTCTTGTAGAGCGTTATTATTGAGCAGCTCAAATGTGCAGCACTCAATAATAAGTGCTCTACATGGGTGCTACCAAATTGCCTTATGTCTTGAATTCCCCCCACTGTTTTTGAGTCCACTACCTCCTGAGGAAGGCTGTTCCATGTATCCACAACCCTCTCCAAAAAAAAATACTTCCTCACATTACCTATGAGCCACCCCCCCATCTTCAAATTGTGCCCCCTTGTTCTTGCACATCTCTTTTTCTGAAAGATGCTACCATCTTGGACTCTGTTGATTCCCTTGATGCACTTTAAAGTCTCTATCATGTCCCCCTTCTCCCTCCTCTCCTCAAGTGTATACATATTAAGCTTCTTTAATCTCTCTTCGTATGTCTTCTGGTGCAGACCCTGTGCCATTTTAGTTGCCATCCTCTGGACAGACTCCATCCTGTCTATGTCCTTGCAGAGATGGGGTCTGCAGAACTGGATGCAGAACTCCAGATGGGGTCTCACCAACTGTCTGTACAGAGGGATAACAACTTCCTGTTTTCTACTGGTGGTGCCTTTCCCTATGCATCCCAGTATCCCACCAGCCCTCCTTACTGCCTCCTCACATTGCTTGCCCACCTTAAGGTCATCTGATATGACTAGCAGTGGAAGCAGTGAACCAGAGGAGTGGCTATCTCTGCAAAGCAGTGTGCAAAAGATGGAGATTAGTGCCCAAGAGGTGGATAGGCAGAAAAGGGGCAAAATTCAGCAGAAGGGCAGACAGCAAGGAGAACCAGGGATAAAGGACAACCAAGGAAGGGGCTGGCATAGAACAGCAAAACAATCTAGGGAGGTCAAATCATGGAAAGCCATGTGTGCAAATGCCAGAAGCCTTAGCAACAAGATGGAAGATCTGGAGGCTGTCATGGTGCAGTCAGACTGGACATTGTGGCCATCACTGAAACCTGGTGTAATGATAACCATGACTGGGAGATGGCCATACCTGGCTAACAACATATTCAGAAGAGACAGAGCAGTAGGAAGAGAGGAGGAGTGGCACTGTATGTGAAAAATGACATAAGAGCCACAGAGATCCAGGAGGAACAAAATGGGAGAGATACTGTGGGTTAAGCTGGAAAGGAAAATGGGGACAGACATCCTCACAGGTGTGGTCTATAGACCACCAGCCCAGGAGGAAGAAACAGATAGGGAGCTGATGCTAGCCATCCAAAGGATGGCAGACAAGGGTGAGGTAGTACTGGTTGGAGACTTCAGTATTCCAGACGTGGACTGGAGCATCCCAGCAGCAGCATCAACTAGGAGCAGATTTATCCTGGACTCCCTTCAGGGTGCATTTCTCAAGCAACTGGTCATGGAACCAACTCGGCAGAAGGCAATACTGGACCTTGTGCTCACAAACAGGGACAGTGTGATGGGGGTAACAGTGGGGGAGCACCTGGGGAACAGTGACCACCAGTCATTGTGGTTTGAAATCACAGAAAGAGCAGAACCAAACCACACGAAAACACGTGTCCTGGATTTTAGGGGGGCAGACTTTGGGAAAATGGGGAGATACTTGAAAGAGGCATTAAGGGGAATGGGACAGGAATCAGGGGTTGAGGAACAGTGGGCAGTATTTAAAATGGGGATTACAAGAACAACAGAATTATACATTAAGTAGGTTAGCAAGAGGAAAAGGAAGAGGAGACCATTATGGTTTTCCAAAGAGGTAACAAAGAAAGTGAAAGCCAAAAAGATTGCATTCAGGCAATACAAAAAGACACAGGCAGAAGGGGATAGGGAGAAGTACTAGGAGAAGCAAAGGGAGGCAGGGAGGTCAGTAAGGGAAGCCAAAGCTCAGACAGAAAAACACATTACAAAATCAGTGGGTAGAGGGGACAAAACCTTTTACAGGTACATAAATGAAAAAAGAAAGACAAAGGGAGGGATAGTGAGACTGAAGGGGGAGGATGGGGGCCACGTGGAGGATGACAACAGTAAAACTGACATACTGAACAGGTATTTCTGCTCAGTCTTTACTGAGGAAGAGGAGGGTAATGGGTCTGAAGGGAGTACAAGGGGTGAGAATGGTGCAGAAATGGACACAAGTCCCGTTACACGAGAAAGGGTCCTGAAGGAACTGGAAGTAATAAGAGTTGATAAAGTAATGGGGCCAGATGGGGTGCACACCAGGGTCCTTAAAGAACTAAGAGAGGTGGTGGCTGAACCTCTGGCTATCCTGTTTAGCCGATCACTGGAAACAGGAGGTACCCAAAGACTGGAGGACAGCAGATGTAGTCCCCTTATACAAAAGTGGGAACAAAGAGGAAGCAGGGAACTACAGACCAGTCAGCCTCACCTCGGTAGTGGGGAAGATCATGGAAGCACTACTGAAGGAGAGATTGGTGGAACATCTGGTTGTCAATGGACTACAGGACCCAAGGCAGCATGGTTTCTCCAGGGAGAGGTCATGTCAGACCAACCTCATTGAATTTTTTTGACTGGGTGACTAGGGAGGTGGATCAGGGGGAGGGCAGTGGACAGGGCCTATCTGGACTTCAGCAAGACCTTTGACACTGTGCCACATAGAAGACTATTACACAAAACTGGGAAATATGGGTGTGGGCAGGACAGTAGTGTGGTGGGTAGGTAACTGGCTGGGTGGCAGGACACAGAGGGTGGTGGTAAATGGCTGTCACTCCACAGAGGGAAGAGTGACCAGTGGGGTACCACAGGGATCAGTGCTGGGACCGGTCCTATTCAACATCTTCATCAATGACATTGCACAGGATCTAGAAGGCAGAATTTCACTGTTCGCTGATGACACAAAGCTCTGTAACAGAGTAGACACACCAGAGGGTGTAGACAGAATGAGAAGGGACCTGCAGAAACTTGAAGAATGGTCAGGGGTTTGGCAGTTGAAATTCAATGCAAGGAAGTGCAAGATAATGTATATGGGCAGAAAAACCCTGGCACAATATATCAGTTGGGGTGAGGATATAGCATGTACCAAGCAGGAAAGGGATCTTGGGGTTATCATCTCTGATGACCTCAAGGTAGGGAAACAGTGTGACAAGGCAGCAGGTAAAGCAAATAGGATGCTGGGATGTATAGGCAGGGGCATCACCAGCAGGAAAAGGGAGGTCATAATTCCACTATACAAGACACTAGTGAGGCCCCACATGGAGTACAGTGTACAGTTCTGGAGACCATACCTACGTAAGGACATAGACAGGGTAGAGAAGGTTCAGAGGAGGGAAAAAAAGATGGTGCATGGATTGCATCACAAGTTCTATGAAGACAGGTTGAAGGAACTTGAACATGCACTCCCTGGAGGAGAGGAGGGAGAGAGGGGTTATGATAGAGACATACAAGTATCTTACAGGGAGGAACAGGGTGCAGGAATACACTATTTGTAAGCGACAAAGATGTTTCAGGACTAGAAGGCATGGGATGACGTTGGAGGGAGGACGATTCAGAGGAAACATGAGGAAGAATTTCTTCACAGAATGGGTGGTGGACAAGTGGAACACCCTGCCAGAGGAAGTGGTGGGGGCTGAAACAATCACGGAATTTAAGAATGCATGGGATAGACATAAAGGAATTCTGGAGGTCAGGGGTAAGGGGCAACAGACTTCTAGGAAAACATAAACTGGACTTACAAGCTCAAATGGGCAGACTGGGTGGGCCATAGGCCCTTATCTGCCGACACTGTCTATGTATCTATGTACTCCAGGTCCCTTTCCATTTCTGTTGTTATTACCTCACCCCCATTGTGTACTCTTCCCCTAGATTTTTGTTTCCCAGGTGCATTACTTTGCACTTCTCTGCATTGAATCTAAGCTGCCATATATCTGACCATTCCTCCAACCTTGCCAAGTCCCTTTGCATCCTCTCCACTCCACCTTCTTTATCAACCCTGTTGCAGATCTTTGTGTCATCTGCAGAGAGACATATTTTTCCTTCCAGTTCCTCTGCAATGTCACTTATAAAGACATTAAAGAGGACAGGTTCCAGTACTGAACCCTGCAGTAACCCACTAGTAATCCCCCTTTCTTCAGAGTAAACTCCATTTACTATTACCCTCTGTATCCTCTTGTCCAGCCAATTTTTAACCCAGGCTACCACCTTGAGACCCACTCCAAGGCTGGCTAACTTGTATATTAACCTTTTGTGAGGGACTGTGTCAAATGCCTTGCTAAAGTCTAAGTAGGTCATGTCCACTGCCCCTCCCTGGTCTACCACGTTGGTCACCCAGTCAAAGAAATCTATTAGATTTGTCTGATATGACCTTCCTGCTGTAAATCCGTGCTGCCTTGGGTCCTGTGCCCCTCTGGCTTCTAAGAACTGAACCAGTCTTTCCTTTAGAAGTGATTCCATCATTTTCCAGCCAGTGATTAATGCCAATGAGCACTGCACACACCCTTGAAACAATCAGCCCTCTAAATGACCTGACTTGCTTCAAGATTGTATGCTGTCATCAGCAGCTGAACTCTTTCTCTTCTGTCTTCAACTATCCTAACCCTAAGCCCACCTAGTCTGCTCATTTCCCTACTTGGTTTGGCAAACCAGACTCTTATCTGGACTGCCTTTCCCCCACTGTGCTGTACAGCAGGGTGCCTTTATGCTTATCCCATGCACTTCTGAATCCCCATACCATTTTCACTTCCACCACATCTGTTGGTAGGCTGTTCTATGGATCCACCACCTTCTCTGTAAAAAAATACGTTGTAGCATTCCGTCTAAGCCTCTCTCCCTCCAGCCTCATGTTATGTCCCCTTGTCGTTGTGCACTTTCATATCTGAAATATGCTCCCTTCCTGTATTCTGTTTATTCCTCTAAGGTATTTGAAAGTCTCTATCATACCCCCTCTCTCCCTTCTCTCTTCCAGTGAATCCAATTGTTTAACCTGGAGTGGCACACTAACCTGAAAGTTTGTTTACAGGTGCAACCTGGGAGCACAGGGAAGTTAAGTGACTTGCTCAGGATCAAACAGTATAGGCAAGTGGGGGTTGTGGGATTCAAACCCAGGTCGCTAGGTTTGCAGCTCAGAGCCTTAAATCACTGTGCTATACTGCCTCCCATAGAAGCCAATAGATGTTTAGTTCCTTGAGTCTTTCCTCATAAGGCTTGTTGTGCAGTCCATGTATCATTTTTGTTGCTCTTCTCTGGACTGCTCCCATTCTGTCTATGTCCTTCCTGAGATGCGGTCTCCAAAATAGGACACAGTATTCCAGATGAGGCCTCACCAGTGATCTTTACTGGGGCATCACCACTTCACTCCTCCTACTGGTTATGCCCCTTCCTATGCACCCCAGCATTCTGTTTGCCCTCCCTACTACTTTTCTGCGTTATTTGGCTGACTTCAGGTCATCGGATATGATAACCCCCAGACCTCTGTCCTGAGTTGTGGTGGCTAGAACCTGCCCCCCCTCATACTGTATTCCACTCTTTGGTTTCTGTGTCCCAGTTGTATTATCGTGCACTTCTTAGCACTGATCTCCAACTGTTAAACCCTTGACCACTCCTCAAGTAGTCTTAGGTCATTTCTCATAATATCTAGCCCCTCCTGTGTGTTGCCTCTGTTATAGATCTTGGTGTCATCTGTGAACAGGCATACTTTGCCCTCCAGTCTCTCTATAATGTCGCTTATGAAGACATTGAATAGAACTGGACCCAGCACCAATCCCTGCGGAACCCTGCTGGTCACCTCCCCTACTTCTGATTTTATGCAATTTACTACCACCCTTTGGGTCCTGCTTTTTAGCCAGTTTCCAACCAATTTACCACTTTAGCGTCAACACCCAGGTTCCCCAATTTGTTAAGCAACCTTCTATGAGGAACAGTGTCGAAGGCCTTAGTGAAATCCAGGTAGGCCACATTCACAGCCCCTCCCTGATCCACCACCCTGGTCACCCAGTCAAAGAAATTGATAAGATTAGTCTGACAGGACCTACCCTCAGTGAATCCATGCTGCCTTGGGTCTTTTCCACCGCTTGACTCCATTAAATTTAAGTTCCATTAAATTGAGGCTTGGACTGCATTCTATAAACCAGATCTGCTGGCCATTAGTGAAACCTGGATCCATCCCTCTATTTAATTAAATACTCCTGCCTGGTTAGAATATATTTAGGAGAGACAGACTGTTTAAGAAAGGTGGTGGAGTCATGTTCTTTATAAAAGACTCATTTACCACAGAAGAATATAAGCTGATGTGTTCCTTTACTTGTCATTGTGAAAACCTGGCAATACAGCTTAAAATGAGCAATTCAAAATAACTAACAATTTGCTATGGCCAGGATATTCAAAGAGGTTGCACAAGCACAACCCCACATTGTGCCCTGGTGGGATATTGAGAAGGCTGCCTGGTGCAGCGCAACTCCCAATGTTCCAGGGCGCAATGTAATGGTATGCAGCGCAGATGCAGGGGGTGTGCCCATGCATATGAGGCACATCCCGATATTCAGCCTGGGATGTGCAGCGCATATGCTGGTGCAACCCTGCATTGCGCCAGATGGGGGGGCTCAAAGTTGAGTCCTTACATAGTAGGCACAACTCCCGGCCACCCAAAGGTGGGCAGCAGTATTACAGGGCACAACACATCAGCCCACCCAGGACACCATCCACAAGCAAACACTGACCCACACCCCCTGCAGCCCTGATCATGCAGTAGATGTACAATACAAATTCCCTGGTAGTCTAGTGCCCCCTCAGTCCCTGTTACCCCGATACATATCACACATGACCATCCCTGGTGGTCTAATGGAAACCCTCCTACCTGTTGCCTCTATCACGACTGATGTACATTACATCAATCCCTGGTAGTCTAGTAGACTCCCCTTCCTCCTGAGTCCCTGATCATGGTTCAATGCTCACACGCACATCCCTGGTGATCCAGTGGCACCTCCACCCTCCCAACTGGCACAGGACCCCTTGCCCACCCTCTCCCCATGTCATTGGCGGGCAGCTGCATCCACCCACATTCAACCCCAGCCACCTGCGAATGACAGGTACAGTATGGGCTGTAAGCCCATTGGTCCAATGTGGACCAATGGGCTTGCAGGACATACTGTACTGACAGTCCCAAGTATGTAATGATTCATTCACATATATGGGATTGTCTAGTACAGTATGCCCATACTGTGCCTGTCATTGGTCAGTGGTGCCTGGCAGTATGCAGGCAGGATGCAGCTGCCATTGATGACAGGGGAGGTAGGCAAGGCAACCTGTGTGGGTGGAGGGGTGGGGTGCCACTGATCACCAGGATATGGGTGTGGGCATTGGACTATGATTGGTAGCTCCATGGGGAGTTGGGTCCACTATACTACCAGGGATTGATGTCATTTACATTTACTGCGATCATGGCAATGGGCAGAGGGGTTTCCACTAGACCACCAGGGTTGGTCATGTATATTCTTTATCAGGGTATGGGAAACTGGGGATGGCCACTAGACTACCCGGCATTCCCTTGTATACATCTACTGTGTGATCGCAGCTACGGGGTGGAGGTTGCCCCTCGATCCCCACAGCTTATGTCATGCTGTATAGGGCTTCAGGCGCAAGTCACCGGGCTGCCCTGTGCAAGGCATGCAAATGGGGCCATAATATCATCCAAATGGCCCCATTTGCACCTTGCATATATTATGGCCTTATTTGCATGCCGCCTGCTGAATATTGTGGGTGATGAACCTAGCACAACTGCACTTGTGCTGGTGCATCCCCGTGCTCCCTATCTGTGACTTGCGCCGGTGCAGTGCCACTGCGCCATGTGCAGTATGTGCGCCGGCCTTGCCATATTCAATGGTGCTGCCCCATGGCACATCACTGTGGAATATCACCTGGTCCTGTCCCCGATGCAGACCAGTTGTACTGTGCCCAGGCTTGCACCACTGCCTGGTATAGTCTGAGTATCTGGGCCTATGTCTATAACCCACCTATATCTAGTACTCAGGGACTCCAGGGCTTCTCTGACTTGATCACTTCTAATACCTTTGGTGAATTACTATTTTTGGAAGATTTCAACTTGAACTGGACTGGGAATATCTCCTCAACCTACAGAAACCCCCAACTGGATACCGGCCTACAGCTGTTAATAAGTGCCCCTAGTAGGTTAAACCTATGAACTCAGAGGCACACGATTCTTGATTGGATTTTAACTAACTGGCCCAACCACGTACTTAGTTGTGGGGTTATTGCAAACTCCATAAGTGCCCATCACCTGATATTTTGTTTATGGAAACATTTATGTCAAAACAAATATACACTAAGGGTTCTTGAATTCCAGGATTATTCTTAATTCTACAGTACATACTACACTTTCACAATGTCTTTCACAGGTTGACTGGTCCTACTTAAAACTTATCTCAGACATTACTTGTGCTCTGGATTTATTCATACATGAATTCACTAGGATCTCTAATATACAAGCCTCTTTATTCATATGCATCTTAGTTCCAGGGATACTCAGTGGCTAACACCAGAGCTACTCTAACAGATGAAGGAGTGAGACAGAGCTTGGGTAAAATATAAAAAGAGTAATTGTACCACAGACCATCAGTACAACCAATGTCTGAGAAACCACTGCAAAGCTAAAATAAACTCTACAAAGGCAACTTTTTACAAAAAGCAACAAATAGAATCTCAGGCAGATCCAAAGAAATTCTGGAAATCCATCAACTCTCTCAATAAACCACCATCAAAAACAAATGTGACAACAAAGAAAGGAGATGAGGAACTAATTTGTCCATTGTTAACTGCAAACGAGTTAACTCTCACTTTACTAATTTGGATACCTATCGACAAAACTCCAAAGCCCATTCACCATTAGAGCAGAGCAGCACTACTTTCAATATACCCAATTTTTATGGCTGCAATGGGAAGAGCCCTGCAGACATTTTGCTATTAAAGTAGAAGAAGGGACCTCTCAAGATTCCTAATGAACTAGATAAAATTAGATGTTTTGAGCTATCACTCTGCTGTACTGTGGTTATTCAGCTGAGCAGTGTTTGCACTGGACTATTTTGTGGGATAACTGCTAGCTTAGGTTTGGCTAGTATTCTCTTTTAAGAAAGATTCACTCTTAGGCATGTCAGCTTAGTCACCCTTTTCCAGCAAGAAATCTTGTAAAAAGATTTGCGCCACTTTTTTAACCTCTTAAAACACTATCTTATTAGTGCTGTCTCTGACATAGTCTACTATAACAGAAAACATATGTTTATTTAACACCTAACAGAAGTAAAGATCTATTATCTTTTGTTCCTTATTTTACTATGCTTTTTGAGAAAAAAATATTTATATTGGGCTTTAGATGACAAACACATTATGACACTTTTAGCCTTGAAAACAGCCACCTTTTCTGGTTTCAAATCTAAGTGCGTAGCACAATCAGTTACAGTATCTTAAACGTGTTACTGTCTTCTGCAATGTCTAGAATGAATTTACTATAGCAGAAGACAGCAATATCTTTAAACCTTAAGATGAGTAAAGAACAGTATCTTTTTTACTCCTTTTGCTATGCTTTTTGAGAAACAAAAAAACATTTATATTGAGCTACAGTATGGCTGGTAAACACATCCTGTATTTTGTGTCCTGGATGGCACAGGGGAGATGCTACATTTCATTTTCATAGGGATCTTTATTTTACACATTTTTGCACTGTATTTACTCAGGATATCCAAAATTAGATACAATATATTGTTTCAGTAGAGTCATGATTTTACCATTTTTATAATGTATTTATTGAGGGTCACCTAGTCCAGATGTAAAATACTGTTTTAGCATGTTCTGGTTACATGCAATGCAGCATAATAATGTGTAGCTGTACAAGCCCACTGAAAACAAGATGTCACATCTTCTCGTGAACTACTCAGGCTATGTATATATATATTAGAGGCAAAAAACTCAGTTTAATGCATTAGTTAGTGTTGTTCCACAGCGACAAAAGTGAGGAAATTCGGTGTTAGGGTTGAAAACCCCCCTTGGACCCCCTGCCCACCCCCCCAACCAGCATTGGGGTCCACATTAGGTTCATCAGCCCCAACCTCACACCATCACATGTGTAAAGCAGCAGAAGCACAGGAGAATGGGGTGAGAGTTAGGACCGATGACCCAATGCGCACCCAATGCCGGGTTGGGGGTGGGCAGGGGTCCAAAGGGTTTTTTTTTAACCCTAACACCAAATTTCCTCACTTTTGTCGCTGTGGAACAACCCTAACTAATGCATTAAATGGAGTTTTTTGCCTCCAATTTCTCTTCTTTTTGAGAATCATAACTAGAAATAGTGAATGTAATGCAGTGGTGGGAGCACAGGGCCCAGCCATGTGATGTTTTGTGGCATAGTAACAGGAACAGCAATGCAAACAGAAGAGCTAACAGTGGTGCAGGTGGTAATGCAAGTGTGAATGAGAACAGAAAGGGTAACGCACATGGTGGCGTAGAAGGGAATGGTCTGCCACGTAATGTGTTGTCACATAGTAACATGGTGCCTGTAAACAGAAATGTCAATGGCCATGGTGATGCAAAGTGAAACAGAGAGAGAAAAAGTACTGTAGACACAAATGGCAAAAAATAACAGAAACGCAAGCGCAAATGAAAACGCAAAGGATAACGCACATGGTGGCATAGACGTCAACGGTAAGTGAAACGGGTATGGAACCGCAAGCAGAAAGGGCAACGCTAACAGTATGTAAGTGCACAGGCTGGTTTTCTCTAAAACCTGCATAGAGAAAGACAGTAAGTACAAAGAATGTATGCATAATGATGGCTATCGGAGCAGAAAATGAGGACTTGGAATACTAAATAGATTATATCTCAGGAACCGTACGATGTAGAAGAAAATTTAAAAGTCATATGATTTATGACTGTCCTGGCCAGTAGGGGGCTAAGCATTTTTCTGATGAAAAGTCCGTATCTCGCACCGTTTCCGAGATACGGGCCCTGAAAGGCACGGCGAACGCCGTAATGTTATCCTATGGGAAAAAAAGAGAAGTTCAGAGCACCATAACTTTGCCTCCCTGTAATATTTTTTCACCAAACCACAGAAAGGCACATCTGTGGGCTGTTGGCTGTTTTCTCTCCAAATTTCAGGAAAAAAGATCAAACCGTTATTTTGCAGCAGGGTGCCAAAGGATTCCTGTACTGCATCGGGTGCCATAATGTTATCCTATGGGAAAAATGTCAACTTTGGAGTGCCGTAACTTTTCCGCTATGTAATATTTTTTCAACACAACACTGAAAGGCACATCTGTGAGATGTCAGCTGCGTTCTCTCCAAATTTCAGCCCAAAACTCCCAACCATTCTTTTGCAGCACAGTGCCAAAGAATTGCTGTCATTTTCCCACAGACTAGAAAACTACTGTCGCAATTTGCGAAAGCTTTCGCAAAAATTTGTGACACTTTTGTGAGCACGAAAGTACTTTGTGAGAGCACTTTTTCCAGAAATTTGAAAAACATATTTCTGGGGTGTTTTACCCCAAAATAAAGACATGGCTAGCATCCTCAGGGTCCGACTAGGTGAATACAAAAAGAATTAGGTTGCTAGATGGTCCCAAATTTAAATGCCAAGCATTTTTCTGATCACCAACTGGAAACAAAATGGTGGATTTGCGAAAGTAACAGGCCCATTTGCGAAAGTAAAAATGCATTTGCAACACTGTCAAACTTTTTAACTTTTCCCATTGACTTATAATGGGAAATTGTTTTTTGAATAACTTTTGAACCGTTTAATATTTTTTCACCAAATAGTCGAAAGGCACATTGGCACATTCTCTGAAGATTTTGGGCTGGTCGCGCAAACCGTAAAACCTGTAGGCGCTACTATAGAATTCCAGAAAAAGCATAAATGTGTGCGCAGATCATGCTTAATACCTCTGCAGCTGTATATCTGACTGGTACACAACTTGGCAGATCCCAAGGCCTAAGGTTCTTGATGACGTATTCCAAATTTCAGGCAAATCCGTCAAACGGTTGCAAAGTTATTAAGGTGCAAAATTTTGGAGTTTAACATAGAAATGGCTCCTCAACTCTAACTATGGTAGCACTACCATGCTACCATAAGAAATATATATATATATATATATATATATATATATATATATTAGAGAAAAAACTCCATTTAATGCATCAGGTAGGGTTGTTCCACAGTGACAAATTGATGTTAGGGTTGAGCTCCTGGACCCCCAGCCCACCCCCCAACTGGCATCAGGGTTGAGTCATCTGCCCTACCTGTCACCCCATCACATGTGTAAAGAAGCAGAGGTATAGGAGAATGGGGGGACAGTTAGGACCGACGACCCAAACGTTCACCCTGATGCCGGTTGGGGGGGTTGGCTGGGTGGATCCAAGGGGGGCTTTCAACCCTAACACCGAATTTCCTCACATTTGGTGCTGTGGAACAACCCTAACTGATGCATTAAACTGAGTTTTTTGCCTCTAATTTCCCTTCTTTTTGAGAATGAGGATGATAAATAGTGAATGGAATGTGGTGGTGGGAGCACGGGACCCTTCGGGCCCCACGATCCCACCACATGATGTCTTGTTACATGGTAACAGGAACTGCAGTGCAAAAGCAAGCAGCAATGGTTATGCACATGGTAAAGTGAATGTAAATGGTAAAGCAAACATTAATAGAAACGCAAGCGTAAAGTGATGCCGAAGAGAACAGTGATGCAAATGGACATGCAAGCGCGTATGAAAATGCAACTGGTAACGCACACAGTGATGGCACTGGTATTGTAAATGCAAATGTTAAGTGTTACAGCAACAAGAACACCAAAGGGAACAGAAACGAAAACGTGAACGGAAGCCCACACGTAAACACAAACCGTAATGCACACAGGCACGGCACCACAATTGTAAATGCAAATGTTAAAGTTAACATGAACAATAATGCCAAAGGAAACAGAAACATAAATGCGAATGCAAACGCATACATAAACTCAAACCGTAACATTCATGGTCACGTTACCGCAATAGTAAATGCAAATGGTAATGGTAACAGCAACAATAATGCCAAAGGAAACAGAAACACAAAAGAACATGCAAGCATGTATGGAAATGCAAACCATAATGCGCACGGGCACAGAAACGCAATAGGAAACACAAATGGTAACAGTAACAGCAACGAAGACACAAAACGAAAGACAAACACAAATGCCAACAAAAGGGCTGCCATAAACACAAATGGCAATGCACACGTTGACACAAACTGAAACACAAACAGTACTGGAAATGCAAATGGTAACAGTAATGCAAACGCAAGCGCAAACGAGAATGCAAAGGCTAACGCACATGGTGGCATACATGGAAATGGTAACGCAAACAGGTACGTAAACGCAAGTGGAAATAGTAACTGTAACATTAACAGAAGCGCATGCCCTGTTTTTCCCCCAACAGCTGCATAGAGAAACACAGTGTGTACAAAGAATGTATGCATAATAATGGGCCTCAGAGCCGAAAATGAGGTGTTGGAATATTAAATTGCTTATATCCCAGTAACCGCAGGATGTAGAAAAAAAAAATCACAGATTTCAGGATTTTTCTGGCTACGTTTTGGCTACATGCATAGCCATGAGCTACGCATTGTCATGACGAAAATTCCGTATCTCGCACTGTTTTCAAGTTACAAGCCCCGAAAGGCGTGGTGTATGTTAGTCTATGGGAAAAAAATCACATTTGGAGTACTGTAACTTTGCAACCATGCAATATTTTTTCACCAAACCACTAAAATGCACATCTGTGAGATTTTGGCTGCCTTCCCTCCAAATTTCAGCTCAAAAGACCAAACCGTTCTTTTGCAGCAGAGTGGCAAAGAACTGCTGTCATTTTGGCCATAGTCTGAAAAAGTAGTGTCGTGATTTGCGAAAGCTTTCACAAAAATTTGCAAAAGCTTTTGCAAAAATTTGCAAAAGTGTCGCAAGTGCGAGAGTACTTTGCGACACTACTTTTTCCAGAAATTTGAAAAACATATTTCTGGGGTGTTTAACCCCAAAATAAAGACATGCCTAGCATCCTCAGGGCTCGACTAGGTAAACACAAAAAAGAATTGTGTCCCTAGATGGTCCCAATTTTAAATGCCAAGCATTTTTCTGATCATCAACTGAAAACAAAATGGCAGATTTGCTACACTACTAGGGCCATTTGAGACACTAAAAAGTGCATTTGTGACACTGTTGAACTTTTTGTTAACTTTTCCCTTTGACTTATAGTGGGAACTTGTTTTTTGAATAACTTTTGAACCGTTTAATATTTGTTCACGAAATCTTCAAAAGGCACATTGGGGACCCTGGCTGCATGTTCCCTGAAGTTGTTGGACTGGTCACACAAACCATGCAACCTGTAGGTGCGAGCAAAGAATTCACCAAAAACCATAAATGTGCACACACAGATCTCACTTAATAACTCCACAGCTGTATATCCAACCACTACGAAAGTTGGCAGATCCCAAGATGTATGGTTCCTAATCGTGTATTTCATATTTCAGGCAAATCCGTTGAACGGTGGCAAAGTTATTAAGATGCAAAGTTTGACCTTTTAACCTTAAAGGGCTACTCAACCCTAACTATGGTAGCACTACCGTGTTACCATAATATATATAGCAATCAGCTGGCCTATTCTAGGAATTTACATTATAAAAATGTATAAAAGGAAGACCATATTGAAACTGCCTCTCAGCAGATCAGCATTGTGCAAATACATTACGAAAAATGGAGAAAGGCATGACCACACTGTAAATGACATGTTGACTCTCAGATGGCATATCCTGTAAAAATTCTGTATTTAAAATGGGTTAAATGCTTTACCCAAATGTAATAAATATTTGAAATAATGGCTTGGCTAGTCTTTCTTCATAGGTCTTATCCAGCAGACCATGCACCATTTTAGTTCCCCTCCAATATGCCACCTCCACCCTGTCTTTGTTTTTTCTCAGATGGGGCCTCCAGAACTGGACACAGTATTCCAGGTGCAGTCTCGTGTTTTATACAGGGCAAGGTGACCCACCTCTTTATACCCCTCTCTATGCATCTAATCATCTAGCTAGCCTTTCCAGCCACCTTATCACACTGCCTAGTTTGTCTTAGGTCCTCTGAGATGATTATTCCCAGGTCCCTTTCCGGCTTTGTGACTGTCAGTACCTCCCTACCTAGTTCATACTTTATCCCTGGATTATTGTGTCCTGTGTGCATGATCCTGCACTTCTTTGCATTGAATCGCAGCTGCCATTCTTCAGATAATTTCTCAAGTTTTTTAAGGTCTTCCTTCATTCTTTCAGCACCCCCTAGCATGTCCACCCTATTGTATACCTTTGTATCATCTGTGAAGAGGCATACCTCCCCATCCAGTCCCTGTGCAATGTCCCAAAAAAGACACTGAAGAGGACCAGCCCCAACACTGACCCCTGCAGCACCCTGCTCTTCATCTCTCCCTCTTCAGAGTACTCCCTGTTTACCACAACCCTCTGACTCCTTCCATTCAGCCAGTTCTCCAACCACAGAACTATTTTAGGATCCAACCCTAGGCTGCACAGTTTGTTATGCAGCCTTCTATTGCAGACGGTGTCTAAGGCCTTTCTGAAGTCCAGATAAGCCACATCTACCAAACTCTCTGATCCTCTACATTAGTTAACCAGTAATGCCATAGATTAGTACAATGAATTAGTGCAATTCACAGTGCTTATCCTAAATACAGTAAAAGTTATGGTTAGATGTATAAGTAAATAAATGCCATATAAGACAGTGTATGTGTGTTAGTGTGTGCATGGCAATCCTCTGTGTATGAAGACAGTGCAATACTATGTCATACTGGAACATATATATGCATGTATGTATATATGTATTAGTGTGTGTGTATCACAACAATTAGAAAGTGAAGTTTAGTGGCTCAGTGGTTATTGCAAAAATTGCTAGTCTACATTCCCCAACTATCTAGATCAGTTTCAGCCTTATGCATGTCATTGCTGATTTAAATGAGGTGTCTAGTGGCAACCACCTACTCTCTGATGTCCCTCAGAGCCTGAAAAGAAGAAAATGGTCCCTCAATGTCTTTTTTTAATCAGTAACAATGTGTGTAGACAGTGCACTACTGCGTTATATTTGAATATACATGCATATATGTGTATATGTACTAGTCAGTGTGTGTGTGTGTGTGTGTGTGTGTGTGTGTGTGTGTGACAACAATTAGAAAGTGCAGTTAAATTGCTCAGTGGTTAGTGCAAAAATTGCTAGTCTATAGCCCCCAGTATCTAGATCAGTTTCAACCTTCTGCATGTCACTGCTGATTTAAATGATGTGTCTAGGGGCAAATTCCCTCCCTCCAATGTCCCTTGGAGCCTGAACAGAAGAAAACAGTCCCTCAATGTATTTTTTTTAATCTTTAAAAATGTGTGTAGACAGTGCACTGCTGTGTTATACTGGAATACAGTATACTGTATATGCATATATGTGTATATGTATTAGTCAGTGTGTGTGTATATCACAACAATTAGAAAGTTCAGTTAAGTGGCCAAGTGATTAGTATGAACATTTCTAGTTTACACATTTCTCACTACCCACAATAGCATATTTTGCAGCCATATTGGCTCTTGCTAGAGATTGTTATTTAAGAGCTGTCACAAAAATCGAGGTGATCAAGCTGTTGAAAAAGGTGAAACCAGATGAATCCTGAGGGTAATATTATTTAGAACATAAACTATTGAAACTGGCTGCAGAGAAAATTGTATACCAAGTAAGCTGAATATTCAACCTGTCATTTTCCTTGGGACAGGCCCCAGACCTCTGGAAATACTCTTATGCCATACTTGTTCATAAATTTGGCCCCTTTTCTGACTTTGGAAATTACATGGCAATTTCTATTTTATCAGCCCTCTCAAAAATTCAAGAAAAATTAGTGTACAATCAAGTGATTGTGTAGATTCATAGAGTCATAGATTTTGTCAGCAGATAAGGACCACCAGGCTCATCCAGTCTTCCCATTTACGCTACCTCACAAAGTGAACAGTGACCCCTATTGGTCATTGGCTTAGCTTTTTCTTCCTAATGCTACTATTCCATTGTTTTTGTCCCATGCATGTTTAGAACCCACCACAGTACTGGCTACCACCTCCTCCTGGGGCAGGCTATTCCATGTATCCACCACCCTTTCCATGAAGATGAACTTCCTAATATTTCCCCTTATGTGGCCATCCTTCAATCTCATGTCATGTCCTCTTTTCCTGGCACTACTGTTGAGCTGAAATATGGTGTACCCTTCCACCTTGTTTATGCCCTTGAGGTACTTGAATGTTTCTATTATGTCACCTCTCTCCCTCCTTTGTTCTTGCATATACAAATTTAGGTCCCTCACTCTTTCCTAGTAAGGCTTGTGATGTAATCCATTAACCATTTTGGTTGCCCTCCTCTGCACTGTCTCTATTTTGTCAATGTCCTTTCGAAGGTGTGGTATCCAGAACTGTACAGAGTACTGAAGGTGAGGTCTTACCAGGGTCTTGTACAGTGGAACAATTACCTCCCTCCTTCTCCTTGTGATTCCTCTTCCAATACATCCCAACATCCCACTGGCCTTTCTCCCTGCCTTGGCAGTCTGCCTAGCAGCTTTCAAGTCATTTGTGATTATGACCTCCGAAGTCTCTCTCCTCCTTAGTTACTGTCAGAAGCTCCAACCCATCCTGTAGCATGCTCCAAGGTTCCTGCTCCCCACATGCATGGTTTTGCATTTCTTTGCATTAAACCTTAGCTGCCACACCTCTGACTATCTCTCTAACCATTCCTGGTCTCTTCACATCCTTTCCACTCCATCCAGGGTATTCACCCTGTTGCAGATCTTGGTTTCATCCCCAAACAGGCAAATCTTTCCCTGCAGCCCATCTGCTATGTCTCCAATGAAGACACTGAAGAGGACTGACCCCACTACTGACTGCTTATGTACCCCACTGGTCAACCCCCTTTCCTCTGACTGGGTTCCATTTACCACTAGTCACTATTTTCTGTCCATTAACCATTTGCCAATCTAGTTCACCACTTTGTGTTCCACCCCCAGGCTGCCTAACTTGTTGACCAATCTCATATGTGGGACCATGTCAAAAGCTTTGCTGAAGTCGAGGTAGACAATGTCTACTGCCCCCCCCCCCGGTCTACAGCTTTTGTCACGCAGTCAAAGAAATCTATCAAATTTGTTTGACAGGATCATCTTGCAGAAAACCTCTGCTGCCTGGGATCCACCAGTCAATTGACTACCAGGTGTTCCACAATTCTTTCCTTGAGGAGTGCCTCCATTATCTTCCCAATTACAGAGGTTAGACTAACTGGCCTGTAGTTCCCTGCTTCTTCCCTACTACCACTCTTGCACAGAGGGATGATATTTGGCCTTCTCCAGTCCTCTGGGACTGCCTAAGTATCTAAGGACTCGCTAAACATGGCTGCCAAAGGGGCTGTCAGTTCATACCTCAGCTCCTTTAGGACCCTGGGATGTATGCCATCTGGACCCATGGCTTTGTCAACCTTTAAATTTACCAGTTCTTCTAGGACCCTCTCCTTTGTGAATGGACTGTTGTTTACCTCCCTGTCTTTACCTCCCCTGAAGTCCAACTGTGGACCTTGCCCAGCCCCTTCCACAGTGAAGACGGAAAAGAAATATTCATTGATGATCACTGCTTTTCCCCCATATCTCTCCACTATCTCTCCCTTGTCCGTCTAAGCTTTGTGTGTATATTGATAAATATAATCTCTTGTCAATTAATCAAAATGTCTTTAGAAAATGGCTTGGGACTTAGACTGCCTTGGTTGAATTCACAAGTGAAGTATATGATGGCATGGAAGGGGAATGCCTTATTAAGGCAGCCTTCGTGGATTTAAAAAAGGCATTCAATTTTGTGGACAATACACTACTATTGAGAAAGTTAGAGCAACAGGGGTTGGTAAACCAGTTTTAGACTGGTTCACTGACTATCTGACTGATAGGTATCAATCTGTCCAGTACAGAGGAAGCATATCTGAAAGAATCAGGGTGGGATGTGGTGTCCCATGGAGCTCAATTCTCAAACCCATCTTATTCTCCTTGTTCATTGACCCAATAATGACAGTTGTAAATGAAGCAAAAATAAACTTTTACACAGACAATGTAGTTATTTACTGAAACATATCATCAGGTCATGAGTTGGAAGTGGTCTTGACAAGAGGATTGCTCTTAATACAGATCTGGTTATGTAGGAATAACATGGTACTTAACCTATCAAAAACTAAGAAAATGGTCTTTGAGACTCATTCCAGGTTGACTGACCATGGTAATAGTCTCATCTTGGTGGCATTGGATGGGTTAAAATATGAACATGTTTCTTCTTTTAAATATCTTGGGGAGATTTTGGACCCCACTATGAGCTTTGACCCCCACATAGACATAGTTATGTCCAAGATTCATACAAACATTGCTACTCTATACAGAATTCAACACTTTTTAACACCTGAGACCAGAATGGCGATTGTTAACCAAAATCGGCAGCCACTAGTTAATTATGCCTCAACAGTGACTGACACTGCCCTGATAAATATATTGTCTAAGAAGGAAGTTTTGCTTAACAGAATAGGGAGATTTGCACTAGCAGCTCCAAATAGGATGCATCATTGTGACATGCTAGGAAGCCTGGGTTGACTTTCTGTCCCCTTGAATTACAAGTTATCTTTATCCTGACCTCTTTATAGGATCTGGAAGGCAGGGTCCCACCTATTCTAAGTTTGTATGGCCTGCATACCAAGCTTCATTTCATGCTCTTCACAAGACCAACGCCTCTTAAAAGTACCATTTGTATACACACTAAGTGGCCAACTAACTTTTGCTCATTCTGCAGCAACCACCTGGAATTAAATTCCACCATACATTAGTTGTCTTCTTACTTACAATATGTTTTCTTCAGCATTATTATCCCACCTTATTGGACTGTCTAAATGCAAATGTTTTTAATACTTTTTACCAATGTATTGTTTAATTGATGTGGAACGTTATTGTCCCTAACTATTATTGTTCTGTTGTACCAAACCGTTATTTGTTTAACTGATTTGGAATGGCATAGTTCCTGCTCACTACTGTTTGTTGAAGTATCCTTGAATTTGACCTTGGATCAAGCCTGTGAAGTAATTGTCATCCAGTGTACTTATCCAAACAAGAAAAAAAATGAAATGAAGCAAATTACATCCACACCAGCTATTGTACTGTATTTATTCAACAATGTAACAACATCTAGCAATAAGCTTATATTGTAGTATATACCAAAGCAAAAAGAGAAAAGGAAGGTTAATGCTAAGACACAACATACTTTATGTTCAAGTATTCCTGAAGTTTCTATTATTTAATTAAATTTTTCATTCTTTCCTTAATACAACAAATTTTATATATAGAATAATGCAAGAGTTGGGTGTGTATACTATTTTAGTTTTGCACACCTACCCTTCTGTTGCTTTACAAAATTGCCGTGGACTGTTTTTTTTTTTTTTTACTCCTAGTGTCTTGGTAACCATCCTCATGGCTTATAGAAAAGAGCAGGTTGGTACCATGTTCCCTGCCTGAGACCAATCCCCCCCCCAACACTGATCAGAGCCAGATGCCTCTTGACTGCTGTTTACCAGAGGTACTTTCAAATGAATGAGCACAAACTCAAGCAGAAAATCCCATTTAGTGCCTACAGGTAAGTCTCAGCATGACATCAAGATTTCTTTGACTGGGTGGCTAGGGAGGTGTATCAGGGAGGGGCAGTGGAGGTGGCCTACCTGGATTTCAGCAAGGCCTTTTGATACCATCCCACATAGGAGGCTATTAAACAAGCTGGGCAGCTTAAGAGTCAGCTCCAGGGTGGAAAACTGGTTCATAAATTGGCTGAGTGATAGGACACAGAGGGTGGTGGTGAACAGAGTTTAATCAGAAGAAAGGTGGTGACCAGCAGGGTCCCACAGGGATCAATATTTAGAACAGTCCTCTTTAATGTCATCCCTCATAATCAACATTGCAGAGAGGCTTGAAGGGAAGGTGTGTCTCTTTTCAGATGACACAAAGATCTGCAACAGGGTTGACACTCCAGAAGGGGTAGAGAATATGAGAAGGGATCAAAGTAATCTTGAGGAAGGGTCAAATGTGTGGCAGTTAAGATTCAATGAAATAAAGTGCAATATCATGCACTTGGGGGACAAAAATAAGGGGGGGAGGAGTTCACGATGGGGGAGTGAGGTAATGATGACCAACAACAAGGAAAGGAACATGGGAGTAATCATATCTGATGATCTAAAGGTTACCAAACAATGTGAGATTGCTGTGAAGAGAGCCAGTGGAATGCTGGGGTGCATAGGGAGAGGTATTTCCAGCAGAAGAAAGGAGGTGGTGATGCCACTGTATAGCACATTGATGAGACCTCTTCTGGAGTACTGTGCCTAGTTCTGGAGGTCGCATCTCTTGAAGGACATTGACAGAGTAGAAGCGGTTCAGAGAAAGGCAAAACATATGGTGCAGGGGCTGCACCAAACCCATATAAGCAAAGACTGGAGGATCACAATATGTATTCCCTGGAGTAGAGGAGGTGGGGGATTTGATAGAGGCTTTTAAATACCTCAAAGGTATAAATACGGTACAAGTAGGAAACATCTTTCAAAAAACAATATGTTCAAGAACAAGGGGCCATGATATGAAAATAGAGGGGGTAGACTTAGAGGTAATATGAGAAAGTATTTTTCTTAGAAAGGGTGATGGATCCATGGAATAGCCTCCCAGCAGAGGTTGTAGGGGCAAAAACAGTAAGGGAATTCAAAAACACATGGGACAGACATAAAGGAACTCTAGCAATAGGAAAGTGAGGGTAAGGCTGCAGATCATTTAGGATCAGCAGTATATCAAACAGGTAGGGAAAATGGGCAGACTAGGTGGGCCAAGTGGTCCATATCTGCCATCAGATTCTATGTTTCTATGACATATAACACAAGACAAATAAGGTGAAGCTCCAGAGCCTCTTAGGGGACCTGCTGTGGTTAGGCTGCCAAACCTTCCCAAAGTACTCTTGCCAGAACCCACTGACTGTTGGATGGTTTTAACTGTTAGTTTGGGGGTCTTGAGCCAAGATAGCTCTCAGGGTGTGATGAGTTTTAATCAGACCCCTCAGATATGCACTTAGGTTTCTAACCAGGAAGGCTTTCCATTTTAGTTACAGCTAACAGTTAAGCTTGATGGACACCAGGTTAAACAGAGAGGCTGCCTGACAAGGCTTTGGGTGAGTATTACAATTTTCTGGTACTCCATTAATGTGCTAACTTATTACTGGCACAGAAATAATGTAACCAGGATGTTGCCACAGGACTCTAAAGCTACCATGATTTTTTTCCTGTTCGGTTTGCTGAGTGTAAGTGATGTGACAATGCTGGGTTTTTAAGGTGTGTGAGTGCTGGATTGAGTGCTCTGAGCTGGGTGTTTCTTGCTGCTGCAGGTGTGTGGAGTTCTGGGTGTTTCCATGCAGCACCCTGGCATCTTGGAGTATATGTCTGGCCTGCATAGGAGTGTGTATGCAATTGATGCTCACTGCTGTGCCCATTTAGTTATAGGTCTAACTGGTCATGGTACTGTATAATTGTTTCCTTTCCATGTCATACAAAGTTTGTGCTGCATAAGATTGTTCCATGTGCTGTGATTGACGGCCTTAATAAACTTGCTAGCAAGAAAGCTTTCTAGGGCTCCTGTAATTTTTTCTTGGCATGTTATGTGCCTTCTCTCCACCTTTCTTGGACATGGAGTTTGTTTTAATAATTTCACGGGGGTGCAGGGTGCAAAGCCCCCCACTTCGGGGGGGGGGTTGCAGGGGTGGATCCCATGGCAATAATATACTTTTATATTGCTTTGTCATACTGTAGATCTTTTGTTGGTGTCTCAATACTGTGTGCAGGTTGCCATGCTGTTTTCTCAGTTTTGTCCCCAAGTACAGCGCTACTGCTCTCCGACGGCCAAATATGAGGACGTTGCATTTGGTGTCAGCAAGTTGCTTGCACTGTAATTTTGATCCTAGTGTTATATGTTGCTGCAGGATGGTTGAATCCAGTTTTCCTGAGAAACTGCTTGTGATTTGAATTTGTGTGCACTTAATGATAAAAGTGGGAAAATGTGTGGAACTAAGTGCATGAACAGAGAAGCCCTCTGGGTGTGAGTAGACTGATGGAGGCTGGCACTTGAATGCCACATAACCTGCTGGTAATAACATTGAATGCCATCTGGTTCTCCCTATGGGCAAAAAAAGCAATCCCCAGTTACAATAACCCATTTATTTTCATACCTAATTAAAATGTAACTGGTGTTGTCATACTCTGTATGAAAGAGGCTTTAAAAATCGAAATGCATTGTTATACTCTGTATCAAAGATGCTATACAAATCTAATCATATTCTACTGTAGTTTTATTTTTGATCATGTTTTTAATTAATGCATTTACTATGCCTGTAAACAACTGTTTTCTCTAAACAAGTTTGAAATCTTTACATTTCTATCAGATATTTACAAATTCTAGACATGTGGAAGGCATACTGTGGTACACAATTTAGCGGTATTGCAAGCAGGTAAACTACTGGCTTTGAGGATGTGAAAACAATAAGCAAGTCACACAGTGATGCACCTAACAAAGTGGGATGTCCCAACATTATTCTGCATACCTCAGGGGAAATTGCAGAAAATTGCAGGAAATGTAACAAAACCTTTTAAGACACAGAAGAAAACATGGGTGAGTAGTGGGAGGTTTCATCATAGCTAGGTGACATTCAAATACCTGCACTCTGAGAATAGAATAAAATTAGTCTGAAAGAACAAATACAAGTGAGGAACTCAACAATGCAATAGAGCAACTAAAAAATGGTAGGGTCCCAGGGATGGATGGGTTTACAGGAGAATTCTGCAAACTGTTTACACCCGAATTCAATAAATAAATAAATAAATAAATAAATAAATACTGCTCAACATATTTGCAGTATGCCAGGAAGAGGAAGATGTTCCATACTCTAGGGAAGAGGCACTGATTTCAGTCCTCCCCAAGGAAGGAAAAGACAGCAGAGAAGGTTGGAATTACTGCCTCACCTCCCTGTTAAGTCATGATGTCAAGCTATTTAAAAAAATCTTGGCAAACAGAATCCAAATAATGATTAGCAAAATTGTTCATCTAAATCAAACTGGTTTCACACTGTACCTGCAAGACACTTGAAAGAGAATGTCAGGAGGTTATTCAATATCATAGCAGTTTGTAAACACATACAAATGTAGCAGCTGGCCACTGCAGTCAATGCAGTAAAGGTCTTCAGACTTCTTGATAGTCACTGCAGAAGTTCAATGAGGGAGATAACTTCTGCAGATGGGTGGGATGGGATCTCTGTATGGATCACCAATGTCCACAGTAAAGGTGAATGGAGCAATATCAGGGTTTTTAAATGTACAGTGAGGAATATGACAGGGGTGCCCACCCTCCCTTCTGCTCTTTACTATTAATATGGAACCCTGGCACAAGCAGTACAGGACGATCCAGGAATCACAGCCATTAAAGTACTGTAGGCAGAGAAGAGTACACATTTTCAATGTACACAGATGATACTCTGCTATACTTGGACAAGCCAGAGGATTTGTACCCTCAGGTTGAAAATTTGATGGACAGATATTACACAGGGTCAGGTTTTACAATTAACTAAACCAAATCTAAGATCATCTGGTTAAATGAGGACCTGAATCTGGAACTTAAGAGAAGCATAACACTGAAATAGACACTGGGTAAAATCAGATGTCCCAGAATTGTTTAAGGCTAGTTATAGACACGCAGAGACCAGACGGGGCAGACTTTAAGAGACTGACTATCCTTACAATCTCCCAGTTTGGAAAGATAGAGATGCTCTACATGGATGTGCTTCCTAAGATCGTGTTCCTATTTTTCAACCCACCAATTAAAATACCCAAAGAAACATAGGAAGAGATGAGGAAGCTGATGTCTAAATTCATATGAGTGGGAAGGCACCATCAGAAATGACAATTGCTAATTACACCAAACTGAAAAGGGAGGGATGGATCTTCCAGACTTGAAGATGTACCATTATGCAGCCCAAATATCAGTGGCAGTAACCTACTTGGCAGATGAAGAAGAGTTTAGGTGGTGGAAAACAGAGGTAGAAGGATTGCTGTTAGGAAAACTGAATGCTTTTCTAACAAAACAAGCCAGCTAGCCAATTGAATCAGTTAATTATCCCAAGGTTAAACTTTCCAGGCAACTTGGTTAGAAATTACAGCCAAACATAAGCTGGCCAATTTAATTAGTAGATACACAGTATTTGTAGATAGCTTGGGTTTCTCATTAGGGAGGGTAGAAAACACCTTTTGGAGGTGGCAAAGGTATAGGGTTATTGTTAGTAGGCAAGCTTTAGAAGGAAGAGCAGCTTATAGACTTCCAAAAACTCTAGCAGAATTTAGTCTTGCAGGTAAAGATTTTTTCAGACTACTTCAAATAATAATCACTGTGTACTCTAACCCCGTTAAAGGAGAGATGGATCAATTACCTTATAAAGTCTTGCTATCCCTACTACAGAAGAACAAAGCCACTGATATGAGAAAACAGATAACCACTTTACCTTTGTAAAAATACTGCAGACAAAAGTTTAACTCTACTGGAAGGAGAAGCTTCAGGTGACTGTTGCCCCACCTTGGTGGATGGAACTCTGGGTCAATGCCTGTAAGAGCACAACTAGTTTAGCATGATAGGAATTCAGGTGGAAGATCGTGAGCTATTATTTTAAAACTTCGAAGGCCTGATAGTCAAAACTTTGCCCATGGGCTGAGTTAACACTGGCCGGCGGGCAAACTTAGCCCAGAGCACAAAGCAAGCTATATTCAAAATGAATAGCTCAGGGCAAGCAGCTTTTGAATACAGCATGGGAATGAGGCTGTGCAAACTGGGCTGGGAGTGCTGGGCAAATGTAGCCCTAGAATAAGACAGCACTGAATATAGCAACCAGAAAGTGCAAACCACAACAACAACACAGTGCACAGCGACATCAGGGTAGGTAGAGAGGAACTATGTGGCCAATGTGTGTGCCAGCAAATGCGTGTACCCTGTACAGCTGCAGGCAGCAGCAGATGAGAAAGAACAGCAATCAAAACTATATAACATTCCCTGAACCATTAGCACCGTACTAATACATTAGGGCGGCTTTAGCACAGAGCTAAGCTGTTTGCCTGGTGCAAACACGTTTGCCTGGCACTAAGATTTGCCATATTCAAACATGACATGCAAATTAGCCTACTTAGGTAGTCTCTAGGAAAACAGCCAGATTAGCTTCTCATTATTCCCTGATTTGCATGCAGTTTGCCCAGCATTACTGCAGGGTCCCACAGCTCTACCTGTAGGTCAGTCTGTAAGTACAGGGGCTGGCCAGGTCTGGCCGCAGCTCCACCTGTAGGTCAGTCTGATAGTGCATGATGGTTGCTGCAGGCTACATGTATGTAGTACAGCATAGCATTATGTGCCCCAGGGGACAACACAGCATAGACACAGATGGTGGTGGTGCTGCATGCAACTGTCACACTGTAGGCCATGCTACAGTGCACAGCAGACACTACAGTAGCAAGGGGCTGGTAGTGTGAGAGACACAGCAATTCCTATGGTATGTAGGGCAGTGATGACCACTGCACTGTACACAGTGACAGGCCCAGCTTGCAGGTGATTACTGACAGTGGACAGTACTGTTTCGCTGTTGTGTGCTCCACAGATGCTGCACCTGTGTCATGGGATGCTCACAGTGACATGTATATGGCCAGCTGTGTGTGCTGTGGCATCTGTACAGTTGTGCGGTATGTGGCTGGGGGGGCATGTAAGATCATACAGGCACACAGGTGGTGGGGTAATCCCACTACTGGCCCATGTGCACTGCGTGATGTGTCCCAGCTTTGTGTACTCACCTGGGCTGTGGTGAGGTCTGGCCACCCATTCACCCTTCCCTCAATTGCCACCATGCACACAGTGCTGCATGTGTGTGCTGGCATCTGTTGGTCACCACAGACGTATGGTCTGCAGGTGTGTGCTGTATCACCACACTACCATAATGTCCCCTGTGGGTCAGATCACCCCTTACTGTCTGTGCTTGGCTGGGACTGATGGCAGCTGTTGGCATCATGGTGGTGCCATCAGTGAGCTACATGTGTGCTCCATGTCTGGCATTTTCTAAGTGTCATGGTCATATGTTAGGGTTGCGCAAGCCACACTAACCTCGCGCCAACACCGCGCAAAGCACCAATGCCGTGCAAAGCTGTTTGCCCAGGGCTAAGACCAGCATGTCCTGGGCGGTAATTTATACCGTGCTAAGGGTCACGCTGTGTCGCACTAAACACCTTAGCATGGTGCTAGTCATTGAATATCTCATAGCACCTGCATTCATGTTCATTTTGCCCCATGCATATAATTATGATTTGCCCAGCGCTAATGCAGTTTGCACATGCTATGTGGCCTTTCCAATATGGCAGACCCACACTAATCCCACGCAAACAGTTTGTGCACCACGTAAAGCTCTGAATATCTGGCCCAAATGTGACAAAACATTAGAGTCCAGCAAATTCCAACTTATGCTGGAAGAAATTGTGAGCAATTGACAGACCATAACCACATATTCTGAGAATGCCCAGCCATTACCCAATTCTGGAGGGTGATAGCAAAAGAAATTCAAAAAATATTACAAATTCAGGATGAATTTGGAGCTCCGTAGCTCCATACAGTACATGCTTCTGTGAGAAATCACAAAAGGATGCAGGGGGAAGCATTTTAAATATTTATACAGAGTATTGATTGCAGTTGCTGTAAAATGTATCACAGAGCAGATTGCTGTCACTGGTGGGACCCAAATTAGAAGACAGAGTGAACCAGTGTAAAAGATTTAAAGTAATGGGGCAGCTCACAATGATACTGAGGTTAGAAGCTGAGCTCTTCAGCACCAGGTGGCTCCCATTTCATAGATACTTGGAAGACACAGAAAGTGTGCCCATTGCAGACAATATACTAACATACTGCATGAACATATGAAGAAGCCAGAGAAGGAAAGCCATTTGGTATATTTAGTCTGCTTGTATTACAGGGTCCACAGCTTCAGTTACTGCCCCAGTCCCCCCTCCCAACTCCTCTCATCCTACCTACCTATGATCTTTACCTTCCCCTATGCCTGTCCCAGCCTCTCTTGAAGCTGCCCACTGTCTTCAATGAGACCTCTTCTTCCAGCAGTGCATTCTAATTGTCCACCATCCTCTCCATGAAGAAGTGCTTCCTGACCTCCCTCCTAAACCTTTCACCTCCAGCTTAAAACTGTGCCCCCTTGTGTTATGCTAGACACTCAACTTAAAGAGACCCACCTTCTCCATCTCATTTATCCCTTTCAGGTACTTGAAGGTCCCAATCATGTCCCATCTTTCTCTCTCCTGTCCTCCAGGGAGTACATGTTCAGTGCCCTCAACCTTTCCTCATATGCCTTACCCTGCTGACCCACTATCATCTTTGTAGCCCTCCTCTGAACCTTTTCAGCAAGTTAATGTCCATTTGGAGGTGTGGGCACCAGTACTAAACTCCATACACTAGATGTGGCCTCACCAGTGACCTGTACAAGGGCAACATAAGCTCCTGTCTCCTACTACTGATCCCCCTAGCTATGCATCGCAGCATATTTTTTGCCCTTGCTGCTGCTTTCTTGTACTTTGTGGAGTGCTTCAGGTCACTAGTGATCCTCACTCCCAGGTCATTCTTCTCTTGCTATGATACAGATACAGTACCTGGACTCCAACCAGGCAGTACTCAATCCAGGGATTTTTGGCTCCAGTGTGCATAACTTTGCATTTCTTGGCATTGAAGTCAAACTGCCAGATCCCTGACCACCTCCCCAGCTTTTCTAGATCATCCTGTAAATCCTGTATCCCTTCAGCTGTGTCCACTCTCCTACAGAGCTTGGTGTCCACAAATAGGCACATTTTGCCCTTAATGCCATCCCCAATGTCATTGATGAAGACATTGAACAACATTGCTCCCAGCACCAAGCCCTGCAGGACCATACTAGTGACCTCTCTGGTCCCACATAACTCTCCCCCCACAACCAACCTCTGGGTTCTGTCCTTCAACAAGCTTTCCACCCATCTAGTGATCTTATCCTCAATCCAGAGATCTGCCAACTTCCCAATCAACCTTTTGTGTAGCACAGAGTGACAGGTTTTGCTGAAATCCAGACAGAGAATGGCTACCACTCGGACCCTATCTAGTGTCTTAGTGACCCACTCAAAATATGTTTTGGGGAGAGGCCAGCTGCTTGAGGTATATTTGAGCAGCAGGAATACTTTTACTCCCTCACCCTACTGCTCACTGGGAACTTGTAAGCTAAAGAGCAGGGAAAGGCACATGGTCTTATCCATTGTTCTATTACGTCTCAGTGACACCTAACCCATGCAGGAGACTGTAGCTTAATCTGATTGGACCCCAAACCATATATTAAATGGAATAAATGTGCAATGTAATTAAATGTCACTGTTTGTTATATGTGGTGCAATGGAAAATACCAATAAAATACAGCTTGCAAATATCTACACATTTTATTTTGCAGTATTTTCCTGTAAAGGAGAAAACTCATTCATGACTACGAAAAATGATATTTTTTCATTAGAAACAATTAAGATGCTTTACAATACCTAAAGAATAGTGATTGCAGATGTAAAAAATGACTGTCAGCATATGCTATGCATAAGATAATGTTTGTAAGAAAAACAGTGGCAGAACCATTTTGACCAATACTTATAAAATGTAGTAAAATAGTAAATTGAGACAATGGGTTCTGAATACAAATCCAACCTGTAATGGCAGTGTGGTCTAGCAATTAATGAAGAAGTTATTTTTCTTGCACTGACAAAGCCTTGCTAGTTTTCTAAATGTCGTACTTGCCGATTTCAACTTTGGAGTACATTTACTGAGACAATTTTATATTTATTTTTAAGGTGATATTACAAATGCACTCAAGGTACCATAATAGAATATGATCTTTGTGGAATGCATTCATACAAAAGTTACCAAGTGCATGTTATTTATTTTGTAGCACATACGGTATCCTAATAAAAACATATATCCTGTATCAGTAGCTCAGGTTTACATAATTGTATTTGATTTCATTCTGTTTACTGACTTTAACCACTTATGTGAGAAGTAGAAAGAAGACATGAATGACATAGTGCAGGGTTCTTTTCAGAGTCACATGTTGCACCAAATAGATACCTGAAACACCAAAAAGAAAACAATCAATTATTAAACAGACAAATGTTAAATAATGCATCTAAAACATTTAAAAGTTTAACTTTACTTTGGCTCACTTGATGATCAACATCCCTTACACCAGAAGCCTTAAAGTTGGCCATGCAGAACTGTGTTACCTCCATTATTGACTATGGATTGATAATCTATGGATCTGCCACTGAAATTGCCCTCCGGTGCATTTCAACTGCTCTAAACAAGGTGTGTCGCCTCATCTCAGGAGCTCACCATCTCATCCACTCATGCGAACTCTATGCCTAAATTGGTGGGCTCCAGCTCAAAGATCGCATCAAATATCAAATATGCCTGATGGCCAAGAAAATAACCCTATGCCTCCTACCACCTGGAATTCAAGGTCTTCTCAGCCCCTCTCTTAATACCCACCATACCCATGGCTCTGAATCCCAGCTCCTTCTGGCCCCTCATTGCCGTACCTCCCAGGGACAAAGATCGTTCATTTACACTGCCCCTCTTTGGATGAATGCCCTCAACTGTGACATCTCCTTTAAATCCAGATGGGTCCTTTCAAATCCAAGCTACAGTGACTACTCTCTGCCACTTGCTCCTGTGACTGTTTCTGCTAAACCCTTTTTGGCAATCTAAAACCCTAGCACTTGATTACTGCTAAATCTCCTTAGCACCATCTCTGACATCCCCTCCCTCCGCTATCCTACCCCTTCACCTTGCCTCCCCTCTACCTAATGCTCCACCCATCTGACCTGACAAGGCCTGTTGGCTGATTTCAACTTACCTTAGGATTTTACCAGTAACTGACAAAGCTTGTTTTGACTGATTTTCAACTTACTGTATGCATTCCTGTGCATGAAACTGCTTAGCGTTACTCGTTTCTATTCTTTAATTCACTGTGAATGTCAACTATTGCTTCTTTTCTTAGTTACAATTAGTTTACCATACCCTGTTTAGTCTAAACCTGTTGATCTCCTTTCTCTATGTATACTGTTTTGCCATACTTTTTGTTCTGTTAACCTGTTGTATTCTGCTGCTGACATGGAACCTTTGTAAAAGAGTTTCAAGCTCAAAGGTATTTGTAATCCAAGATCTAAATAAATAAATAAAAAAATAAAAAGTATGCTGTACTGCAATTTATGTAGCCAGACTGTAGGCAGTGATTCAGCTTTGAGCATAGTATATGCTGTTGGAATTCTTGTTTGTACTTTGGGGTTTGGGTGTGAGGGAAGGCACATAATATTTGTCAGTATATCCCTACTGATTAATCTGTATAGTGGCAATTGTATTGACCTTCACGGGGGGAGAAAGTTCTACCCTCCCAGCTAAATAATGCAGTTCTCTCAATAAAGTAGTGGTCTTTCTCCTATCTATGCAAATAGTAGAGCCCAACAATATGGAATGCAATGTAATGCTGCAGCATTCCACAGCAGTCACCAGAGGAAACAAAGCAATTTCAGTGGCAACCAATTATCTTTTCACACGGTAGCCTAAGACACTATGTTGCAAACCTTCAGGCTTCACCGTGTCTTAAGCTAATTGGCCAATGATTGGCCATGGACTCTTCTTGATACTGTGCTAGTATTGTCTAAATAATGGAAAAGGATACTGTATACTTGAATGATCGTCATTCAGCCCCCCTAAGTAAATAGGCTTCTATGCAGCAAGGTCAGTTAAGAGATGTGTCCGTAGTTAAATTTGGTATAGCCACAACCATACAGTAGGATAGGTGGACAATGTACTTTCTACAGTAAATCCATTCCATCATCATCACAGTTCTAAGTGACTGTGTAAGAGCGTTATACCAAAAATATAGGGTTCTCTTAGAGGAAAGCCACATGTGTCTTCTGAAGCACCAAATCCCACACTTCATCCATAAATAACAAGGATGTACACTAATTTTAAAATGTTATACATCAGATATTTGAATGTATATGTTTTGAATTTCCTGTTGTTTTATTTGCATAAAATTAATGAACATATCAGAAAGGTATTAAGGTTCTCTTCAACAGAATTCCACTAGTAAGTACCTTATGCAGATCTGACACCAGCTGTTTATGAACTTATTATTTAACCCTTAGACTGCCACCAGAATTAGAACATATAGGAATAATATATCACTCCATAGCACAGTAAGGGTTAAGTAAGGAACAGAGTCAGGCCTACACAGATAACATAGTTTCCAGGCCAAACACCCCACCCCCATGCTGCAAACAGCAACAGGCATTGAGAGTGTGCCTTGGGGTCATAGTCCATAACATTCACCCCATTCCATAAGTACAATAAGGTGAGATGGGTACAGTATATGATAATAGGGTGAGTGTTAGGGCTGATGACACCAAGGCACACCCCTGGCACCTGTTGGTGTGTGCAGCATGGAGGTAGGGTATTAGGTCTGGAAACCCTAATCCCAAACTTTCCTGCTTATTGTGGCTTTAACCCTAACTAGCACTTTAATGAAGATTTTTTTCCTTACTTTTTGAGATACTATAATTGTATCCTTATTTGCCTGTGGGAGCGCATGGTCCTCCTGGCCCGGCATTCCTATCCCTCCATAGATGCATATATGTATGTAGATGTGGAAGCACAGGGCCCTATGGGCCCTGTACTTCCATTTATAGGACAACAGTACCAAATTATCAGCACAGCCATGGTATTACCCCACCTCATTTACCCAGCATAGAAAATGTTTGCATTCCTGCCAAAACATAATTCTGGCAATAGCAAGCCCATTTGGTGCCACAGATGCAAAAACACATTTTGGCCAGGATTTGAAAAATGACAGCTGTGACATAGATAAGGTAGGGTAGTTAGAAGGCTATATCAGAAATCTGGGGTTAAAATATTTAACATTTCCAAAGTTATGGGCATGTGTAGTGAAACTGCAATGAATGGTCATAACTTTGCTATTTTTGCATATTTTGTCCCAAAATTTTAAACATATCCTTCTTATGACTCCATCTCATGAACAAGGGCTGGAAAAATTTTCAAATCCTGCCCAAAAGGTGAATTCACCAAGCAACAATGAAATCACCTTTTGGGTGGGAGTTGTGTAATGATAGTCACATTGTTCATGAGGTGGGTCCCCAAAAGGCAATTTAAAAAATGTGGGGTCAAAATGTCAAAATAATGGCTAGGTTATGCACTAAAGTTGAAACCTCCATTGAAATATATTGAACCACATTTACCATAGTTTCTCACATTGCAGTCACCAGTTCCAGCAGCAAGATGTGTCTTCAATCGGAGAGTGGATCTCGAATCAGGGACCTGTTCAGGTGAGTGAGGGGATGTAGGGGTGTACTGGGGGTGTGGGATGGTGGGTGCTTAGTGGGAGGGGGGGGTGGGGGTCTGATTGGTAAGGGACAGTTTTATTTTTTTGCAGATTTTAGAACAAAAATCATCGAGAGACTATTTTCTTCATTTCAGGGTTGTGCCTGAAATGGGAGAGTGGAGGTGCCACTAGACACAAGGGAATGTAATCAAAATAATGGGGATGGTGATCAGTGGGTGTCATGGGGAGGGTGCCACTAGACATCAGGAAAGAAAATAAAAACAATGGGAATGGTGATTGAAGGGTGGGGGGGTGCCACTAGACACAAGGTAAATCAGGAACAGCAATTGGCAGGTGGGGGGTGCCACTAGACACCAGGGCAAGGGTGGATCACAGCTCACACTGCAGCTAGCAGCATGAGTTCAGCTGCATTTGCAGAAGTCATTAAATGCCCACTGTTTTCATACAGAGAACACAGGGGAAGCACTCTTCTCATTAAGCTGGACACCCATAATTTTGGGTGCCCAGAAAAAGTATTTGTGGGCAACATACTAAAAAATAAACATCAGAATCTAGCTAAATGGCTCCATTAAACTAGGTTCTGATGTTTGTTTTTTGAAATGGCAATGCAAGGCAAGGCAAATTTTATTTTTCTGGGTGCATAATCCCGGAGGTTCTAGGTGCCATACACTAAAACATTCAATCAATAGGAAGTGATATCAAATAAAATTAGTAATAATAATAAAAGAAAACACATATTAAAACAGCATACAATAAATATATTATTTGAGACACAAAGCTCTCTAAAATAAATAGTCAGAGAAGATAAAAGGCAGGACTCCCAAAATAACTAATATGTCTGGTCTCGGAAGGCTTGATTAAACAAAAGGGCCTTGTGGCCGGTCTTAAAAACCTCAACTGAAGGGGCCTTTTGAACAGACGGAAGAAGTGAATTCCACAGAATGGGGCTGGCGACACTAAACTCCCTGCCTCTGGCAGTTTTCAACCTCATCCTGGGAATCACCAGGAAGCCCCTAGAGGATGACCTGAGGGAACAGACCAAGGCAGTAGGTGTAAGGAGGTCTGACAGATAGCCTGGGCCCAACCCATGTAGGGCCTTATAGGTGAGCAAGCCCACCTTGAAGAGTATCCTCTACCACACCAGCAGCCAGTGCAGTGCACACAGCACTGAGGTTATGTGGCAGAATTTTGACTGCCCCATCAACAACCTAGCAGCTGCATTCTGCACCAGCTGCAGCCATTGGAGGTCACCCCTGAGACCCTGAGGAGGAGCACATTACAATAATCAAGTCTGGATGTGACAAAGGCATGTACTAAGGTGGGGAGGTCCATAAACAGAACTAGGGGCATGATCCTGGTGATATTCCTAAGATGGTAAAAACTGGTCTGGACAATGAGATTCAAGTGTCAAACTGCTTTTGAAGGTCACACCAAGGTTTCATACCCTAGAGGTTGCCTTCAATGGTACAGTTCCCATAAATAAACTAGTATCAGCACCAGAGGCCATCCTGTTCTGTACTCTGTTCAACTCCACCACCAGTACCTCCATCTTATCAGGGATCAGTTGCAACCAGCTGGAGGCCATCCATCATTGATCTTCATGAGGCAGTTGTTAAGCACGTCCACTACACTGGATGTTCCAGGGACAAAGGAAAATACAGCTGGGCATCATCAGCGTAGCAATGAAAACCCAAGCCGTATTTCCTAATGAGCTCACATGGGGCAGCATATACACAGCAAACAACACTGGTGACAAGACTGAACCCTGAGGTACTCCACATGACAGTAGGCTAGGGGAGGAGGAGAAATTCCCCATCATTACTCATTGCCTCATATTTATGAGGTAGGACTCAAACCAGCAGATGACAGAGCCAGTAAGTCCACAAAATTTCCACAGGTAGTCGAGTAACACACAATGGTCTACCATGTCAAAAGCTGAAGAGAGATCAAGGAGGACAAGAATTGTCCCCTCCCATGATCTCTAGCCCTGAGGAGGTAATTTTGCATCCAAACTAGTAAAGTTTCCATACTATGCCTCATACCAAAACCCAACTTGAAAGGTTCATAGAGACTAGAAGCCACAAGATGTTCCTCAAGCTGTTGTGTCACAACCTTCTCGATAACTTTCCCTAAAAATGGGAGGCTGGAGATAGGAAAGTAATCCACCTTGGCATCAGGGTCCAAAGAGGACTTCTTCAAGAGGGGATTAACCAGTGCCTCCTTCAAGGCACAAGGAACAATCCCCTCTGACAAGGAGCGCTGACAATCAAGGCGAACACCTGGCTAACTGTGTCGAAACATCTCATCAAGAAATGAGTTGGCACTGGGTCCAGTTCTCAATATGTGTGCTTTAACTTGGAGACCACCCTGATGACCTTCGATGCCTCCACTGGTTTAAAATCCCCCCAACTAGGTGGAGTGCTCAGCAGGCAACCCAGACAATCACTGCAGGCCACAGAAGTGCTCACTGGTGGAACAACAAGCTGGATGGCAGACACCCTGTGCAAGAAGAACTGAGCAAACACCTCACAAAGAGCATCAGAAAAAGTATTTTTTGGCTGAAGACAGGCTGGATTTAAGAGCCTGTCCACAGTCTGAAAAATCACAGTTGGTCTATTTTTCCTGGCAGCAATCTCTCTGGACAGGAACTCTGCCTTCTTATGAGTGATTGACCCCTAATACTCAGTATAATGTGAGCACAGGGCCACTCTGTCCATCTCCAACCCAGACTTCTGCCAGCAATGCTCCAACCTCTTGAGGTCCCCATCAAACCAAGGGGACCTCAAGTGAGAGGATCTGGGTCATACACAGGTTGGTGTGAGGGAGTCCAGAGTACCTGCTAACACCCTATTATAGGTGGCAACAGCCTCATCCGGACCCCCAATGCATGCACTAACCACACTGGATAGGTCAGCTGCCGCCAGAGATCCCTCTGGGGTTAAACCCCTTAAAGAGTGATAGCTGACCATCTCTGCAAGGAGAGGGCTCTAAGGTGGGTCCCCAAATGAGAACCCCACCATGCAGTGATTGGACCAAATGACCTGATCAGTTTTGAGGTTATAGCCTCAAGCCCCAGTGAGAAAACCAGGTCCAACATATGGCCGCCTTGATGGGTCACAGAGGAAACTTCCTGCATCAGGCCCAGAGACGACATTGTCTGGAGGAAGTTGTAACTTAGCTTAGATGATTCATCATTGGTCCAGGCAGTGAAGTGCCCCCAAAATCAAGCACCGGCGGGACTCCCATGTCTCACCGATGATGAAATCAGCAACTTCTTATAGGAATTCACCTGCTACCCTAGGGGACGGTAAATCTGGAGAATCCTAGAGCCTGCACACAGACCTCCACATATTGACACACATTCAAATGAATCCGGTTTTCCCACTGGGTGCCCGGAGAAGCCAAGCTCAGATCTAAAACAGATGGCCACTCCCCTGTCCTGAAGTTCCACTCTGGTGAAGTGCACTACTGTATACCCAGAGGGAACGGCTGCCTCTAGAACTGGGCCAGCATCATCACCCACCCAGGTCTCAGTAATGCAAGCCATATCAATGGAGGAAAGCAAGTCCGCAATAATGGCTGCCTTGTTCCTATTCGATCTGGCATTGCATAACACGGCCCTCAGGGGATTGGTGGAGAGTGTAGCCCCTCTGGCTACCTGCCCACTCAGTCTGACGGAATCCCTACAGATGGGGACCAGACACATCTCACCTCTCCCAAGGTTCCGTTGACATCCAGAGTGCCTTCTACACCTGACAAGCTCAATTCTGCTCCCCCTTTAGTGAAGGGGGCACCCTGCCACAAATGATTCATATGACTCCTGTTTATCCCAACCTCACAACAGTGATATGCTGTAGTAATAGACACAGGGAGGTCAGTAAAGGTCCACAAATCAAGTAGCAGGGATGCCCTGTACACCAGCCAAACCTGCCCTAGACCTCCCAGTCTCCCCAGACACATGTTGTCCCATGATTGGTCCCTAAACCACTAACTAACTCAGTCACTCAAATCCAGCCACACCACTAATACAACAAAACAACCATAACCAATCATACATCCATCCACATAACTCACACTAAAACTTCAATCCCCACAAATTAAACCACCCCACCCTATGACACAAATAAATAAGTTATTAAGAGACAACAGTGGAGAATACAAGCAATGAGCATGTGCTGCAGAAAATTTAGAAAATACAAAAGTGGAATGTTCAGTGTCAATAAAAGGTAATTGTCCAATCCAAAAATCCAAGCCATTTAGGGGGCTCAGAGTGAATCAGCTGTCTGGAATCATCATCAAAGGTGGGGACTGAGACCTTTAAATTTTTGCACCGCTAGCAAGTGGCTATAAGCTGTGCTGTTTTCTACCTGCTGCCTGCTGTTTGCTATGAGAAGAATTTACCTGCAGTAACATCACAGAGAATTGCAATGCTGAGAGACTGTGTGATTTTATATTCAGTGCCTGGACTTAACATCTATCTTTATATGTGCACTGTTGTGAACAGGGGACTTGGGGAGAGTCAGCTGTCTGGAATCATCATTAAAGGTGGGGGCTGAGATCTTTAAATTTCAGTGCTGCTCGCAAGCACGAGCATAGCGTGAGCATTGTGAGTGGCATGAGTACCATTCGTAGCAAGGAAAATCTGAAAAGCAGTTTGAAGGGTTAGAAGTGTTTTATATAGAAATAAATGAAAAAGTAAAGGGTGGGTAGATTATTTCATTTAAATTTAGACAGCAAAATATTATAACTTGGAAATAGGCTATATTTTAAATAGTGTACTGAAAGGGAGTGTTTTTGTAGTATTTATTATTTAAATGTTGGTACGGTAAATATTATTTTGAAATATAGTCCCAACAGGTTTAAGGTACTATAATGTATGCAGGCAAAATGATGTGTTTGTCACTATTCATACGTTCAATTAATTATTCTTGTATAATTGAGGATGTCGCTAGTAAACTGGGTTATTATGGGCCAATTAATTCATAAATAGGATCACAAAGGGGGAGTTTTTGTAGTTTAAAATTGCCCAGAAACGAGTTCAGAAGAATTTGTATGACTTATTACTTTGCAAGTCAATTTAAACCTCTGGAGGTATATAAAATATATAGAAGTATGTGTTCTGATAATGTTACGTTTATCTTGCTTTTAATATTGGGGAGTGACACAGAACTGAACCCAGGGCTGACTCAGAAGTCGAGTATTAATTTAAAAATAATGCATGACAATACAAGGAGCTTGGCCCCAAAAATGGATTTGGTGGAAATGTTATTTGAAGCCCAAAAACTGGATATAGCAGGCTTCTCTGAAACCTGGCTTACAAATAAGGTAGAGGATGGTGAAATAGGTTTGGTAGGATATCAAATATATTGTTCAGCTAGGAAGAATAGAAGGGGCGGGGGTTATTCTTTATATAAAAAATACATTGGGATCAGTTAAAGTTTTAACAAAAGGTAATACAGGAAATATGGACTTTATAGTACTTTATTTGTGTGACTTAAAAGTTGCTATAGGGATCTTATACTCTCCCCCAATGCAAAGATGGTGGATTTGGAATCGGCCATTGGTATAATTCAGGATGAAGTAAAAGATAAATTGTTGATTTTAATGGAAGATTTAAACTCAGATTGGCATAATCAAAGAGGCAATCAATTAAACGAATTGTTGCCACCCCTTGATTTAATCCAGCTGATAGATGAACCTACTAGATACACAAACTCTATGACTAAGGGTACACTATTAGATTTGTTGCTAGTCTCACCTCAGTTAAAAGTCCATTCAAAGGGTGTTAAACCACCATTATTGGGAGAGCATCATTTAATTTGGGCAATTATAGGTAGTATGGTACAACCAAGGATACAATTGAGGGAGGGATAGGTTAGGAACATGAAACATTTTTCAATTGACAGCTTTAATTTGGACATGCAGACAGAAAATTGGGAGAGATGAAATTAATTCCTGATTTAGATCAAACTGTTCAGTATTTTGTGGCTATATTTTTGTAGATATGTGATAAGCATGCACCAAAAGCAAAAGTAAGTAAGAGAGAAGCTAGGGAGCCCTGGATAAATGATAATTTATTAAAAAGTATTAAGATTAAGAATAGATTGTGGAAATTGGCTAAAAAGACAAAAAAACAAGAAGTGATTGGGATATTTATAAAAATAAAAGGAATAACTGTAAACAACAGATAAAGAGGGCTAGATTGAACTATTTTAGAATGAAAATAGATAGGAATAATGATCCAAAACAATTCTGGCAAATAGTTAACGACATTATCAGTTCAGGCAATAAAAATAAAACATTAATCAATTGATTCATGAGGAGAAGATAGTAAAAGAACAAAGGGCAATAGCAAGTTTGTTAAATATTTTTTTTGTTAATCTCTCAGGTCTAGAAGTAAGAGTCCCACTAAACAAGACCCAGGATGTACCAGAATTTAAAGGGTTATAGCCACCATTTCGATTTAGAGTTTTGAATATAAAGGAGGTAAAAATATGTTTAAAACAAATTAAAATTCATAACTCTCCTGGCATAGATGGGTTGGAAGGAAGGTTTTTACAAATGGCTGCTGATTATATAGTGCCAACAATAGTATATATGTTTAATTGGAGTTTAAGTACAGGATGTTTTACTACTATATGGAAACAGAGTAAAACTATTAAAATATATAAAGGGAGTGACCAAAGTGAGCCAGGCAACTATCGACCAATAGCTCTGCTTTCAATACTATCTAAATGCCTGGAGAAGTTAGTACATATACAAATAATGGACTACTTAGAAACCAATGATGTATTTACACCATATCAGGCAGGTTTTAGAAAAGGACTTTCCACAAATTCAGCTTAGATCGAATTTAATGATCTTGTGGCAACTTCTTTGGATGAAGGAAAGGAGACTGCAGTTTTATTCGCAGATTTGTCGAAAGCTTTTTACCTGGTGGACCACTCCCTACTGATGAGAAAACTCTGGGTTATGGGCATTACTGAGGGACCATGAGCATGGATTAAATCATATTTAACAGGAAGATCTCAAACAGTATGTGTGTCCCAGACATTGTCAACAGTTAAATTAGTAGAAAGAGGAGTCCCTCAAGGATCTAAACTAGGGCCCTTATTATTCTTAGTATTCTGCAATGATCTTCCCCAGACAGTTCAAACATCAAACATCCGGCTATATGCCAATGATATGGCTCTTGTTGTAACTGGATTAGACTTTGCAGACCTGAGAGTTAACCTGCAGAGGGACTTCAGCAGCATAGGGGAGTGGTTCACCAGGCCAGTGCTGGCAATGACTATAAAGAAGACTAAAATCCTTTACTTTGGGAATAGAAACAAACCAAACTTGGGTACAACATCTTTGACAAATGTTCTAATAGATCAGGTAACTGAATGTCGATATTTGGGTGTAATATTTGATGTAGAGCTAAATTTTCGAGAACATATTAAGGATTTATTGAATAAAGTTAGTAGTAAACTAGGGGCCCTTAGACGAACATCAAGACATTTTGATTTAAAGACTAGAAAAACCATAGTGGAACAGATGGTGATGCCAATCATTGATTATGGAAGTGTTATATATAGGGTTGCACCTAAGTTAATGTGGGTTAAGTTAGATAAAATTTATTATAAACTTGTGAGGTTTATTTGGGGATCTCATTATAGAACACACTACTGTACATTATTAATTACTCTGGCATGGGCTACCCTAGAACAGAGAAATGGTGAGATATGGTTGAAATTATTGCATCACTTTTTTTATAAAGCAACCGGCTCATAACATATCAGTTAATGCATTGACGGAAAAGATTGAGCCTACTCGGACCTTGACTAGATCAGTACATGTTAATAAAATAAAAGGTAATTATAATAAAACAACATTTGGGGTAAAAACATTAAAACATCAAGCTGCAATATGGTGGAATATACTTCCATACTAAATAAGAGTGGCATCCACAAATGTATTTAAAACAGGATTGAAATCAATCTTCTAGGCTGTAATTGTTAATTGTTTGGTTTATGACTGTGTTTAGCAATTCTGATATGTGATGTAATTGTGTTTTAGCTTTGTTTGTTAGTCAATTGAAACGTTTATAATGTAATAGATGTAGACTGGGTTTGAACTCAGTCTAGATTGTACAGTATGTAGTTGTTAACTGCTTGGTTTACTATTGGAATTTGTAAATCTAGACCATATATCATGATGCGCTTTGTCTTCATTTTTTTGTCCTCATTGAAAATTTTGTAGTTTAATGTAATCAGGCCTGTTGGTATTTTTGTACATTTTGTACTTGTTGTTTGTTGTATTTGATAGACTGTTATTATGCATTTTGCATAGTGTATAGTGAATGTTGTTGTATTTAACAAACCTTGTAAAAATCTTAGTACTTGTAATACATGATTTATTACTTTTATGTAACCAAACAGGACTTGTCTTGTAAACAAGAATTTCATCCCTAATGACATGTGATATCCTGTATAAAAATAAAAATGTTACCGTACCTACCTACCTTTAGGGTTGGTAAATATATCAGGGTGCAGCAAGAATTTAGGTGCTTACACCACTAGTATTCCTTAGATTTTAATACTGCACAATCATTCAAGAAAATATTGCAGATATCAGGGAGCCCCTCCAGGTACACGAATTCAGCAGTGGCTCTACTCTCACCAGAGCAACTTTGACCAAAGGTCTTTAGGGATACAGGCACTCACTCCCATAGGCAGTAAGGATCAGAGAAAAACTGGAGACAAGTTCTCACTAAGTCCTCCAAATTAAACACTCTGACTTCCAGTACCAGCAGTTCCAGCAGGAGTACCACAGGCAGGCAACCTGCAAAGAAGCAGCACGAAAATCCAACCAAACCAGGAAGGAGTCTTTGGGAGAAAGGTTCCTCTTCTCCGACAGATAAACACAAATATGCTGCCTCTTTAAGGCACTGGATCCGCTGACAGCTCGAACTCAAGATAGTGGGAGACAGGCAGGGTTTTCCTGGGGGGCAGCGGAGCTCCCACCTCCTGCCACACCAGTTACCCCCACCATTCAACCACCGTCTAGATCAACAAGATCCATCATACATCCTTGAGGTGGCCTCCGACAACCAACAGCAGACACCAAGTTCTTTATAAGCAGCAGTCCTGCAGACACCAAGTTCTTTACAAGCAGCAGTCCTGCAAACCACAGCCAACTGGTGATTCCAACCTCCAGCAATGCCTATTCCATGTCCTCCTTTCCTCAGGTGAGTGCCTCAAATTCCTTTGACTTGCTCCTTGATATTGCAAATCAGGATTTTGAAAGCTGCAGCACTGACTCTCCGGTATTTCTCCAGAGTCATCCTAACTAAAAATAAAAACCTAAAGGGGTCGTGGCCTGCCTAGGCAGAAAATGGCAGCATAGATCTCCTTCTCCAGGGAACATAAGAAATCAAACCTCATCCTTCTTGCTACAGACCTTACGGATGTGTTAACGCTGCTGATCTGGTTCTACATAACTCATTACAGGTTTCCTGTAAGTCATTTTGCTGTTCGGTCTATTGCAAACCTATATTTTAATCCTTTTAGAATTTGGGCCTATACACCTGCAATATGGCTGACCCTCATCTACAACAAATCTCTCTGGAAAGAGTAGAAGCTATGTTTTCAAAACTTATAGAAGATATAAATGACTTGAAAGTCTCTACACAACATGCCTCTATAACTCTAGATTCCTTTGATAAGAGAATAAGCTCCTCCAACACCCAGACAAACTCTAATACAAAATCCATTAAGGAGCTACAGGCTTCTGTCAGAAACCAAGATCACACCATCACATTACTACAAAATAAACTTGATGACCTTGAAAATTGTAACCGCAGGAATAATCTGCAATTTCTGGGTTTCCCAGAGGGATCTGAGCTTGGAGACACTACAGCGTTTTTATGTCATGTTTTGCCAGCTATGTTAAAACTGCCCCCCGAGCAGCAACTGATAACTGAGCACTTCCACCACACTCTTAGTCCGAGGCCCAGTAAAGGTCAAAGGCTCAGACCGATTGTGACCAGGTTTTTGAACTATGCCCATACAAAACTCATCTTAAAAAGGGCCAGAGACGTTGGCACATTAATGTGGCAAGACTTTAAAATTTCAATATTTCATGACTTCTCCAAAGAAATCACAGATAAAAGGAAAGCATACAATCTATTGAAACCACTGCTGCATCAAAAAGGGATAAGGTTTGCATTACCCTGCCACTATGCATTTATTTTTGGGTTCCTCCTTCAAAGATTTCAACACTCCAGATGCCCTGTCTGCATTCCTGGGTTCTACTTCGGGTGATCCCCCACTGTTTAATCCATCAGAAAAAGCACTCTTGACCTTTGATGACATGCCACCTCTGAGTAGCATTTCAGCAGCACAAGTCAGCAGAGGAAGCCCAGTTGCATTAGCAACCCCTGCGGATGCAGCACCCGTGATTCCTGTGACAAGGCATTCAAACAGACTGAAAGACAAATCTACATTGTGCTGCCTTAAATGTACTTGTTCCTGCTGCCCAAATCCAGACTGCTCAAAACCTCCCTCCCATGCATCTGTACATACCAGCATCAACCCAGATATCCCGATCAGCAATAAGTTCTCCCTTCTTGCTGGTGAGCTTCACTTGTCTCAGGAGGACTTGCAATCCCACACTGATGCTGATCAAATGCCCAGTCCTAGTACAGCCGTGCAAGGTATCGCGTCTGTAGACTCTTCTTGGGCTGAAGTTGTTTCAAGTTCCCCCCCTAAACACTTGGAACCACCCAAGAAGAAAAGGAAAGCCAAAGTGAAAAACAAAAACTCAAAGGCCACAATCAAAGCTTCTCAGTCAATGATAACCCGAAGCTAGTGTAACATCGATTTGCTATTGTTTTCTTCCTGGCTTATTGCACAGCCAAGACCCAGTGCTGTTCTGGACCACTGTTCCTTTTCGGTTTAACTGACATACATCGCGCTGTGCAGCCTTCTCATTCAGACATTCCCTTCCAGCTGGTCATGATTCAGGAAGGCTGTACATCACAATAAGGTATGCTTATTAACCAGGTCTATTTTTCTTTTACTTTTTCAAAGTGGTACCACTGGTGTTCGGTCCTATGCTGTGTGGTTAATGTTACCATGTTCAATATGTCTTTGGGGCTGCATTTCATTAGTCCATCCTATTTCTACTTCACATTTAATCTATATACAATTATATCATAAAGAAAACCGCATTATCCTGTTCACTTTTACACAATACCTGTTATTGGAGCTAATGTCTTTTTTTCTGGAGCTACCCCTATTCTCACAGATATAGCTCCCTTATTTACTCCATTTATCTCTCATATATCCTACTTTCCATATAACAAACTGCTAGTTACTACTATTGGTGTATTGAACTGGTGGAGACACGTCCTATTTCGTATCTGTTGGATCTAGTCACTCGAAGCCTAATGAATGTTTTGATTTTATTTCTGATATTTTTCTGGTTCTGGGGTTCATTAGGATTATGACATAGACCTGACTACTCCTCAACCTAATTGCTGTAGGTTATTTTCAAGTGTGTGATGCCCTTATTAATTGCAGGAATCTCCACTACCATCATTCTTTCTCTTTTATTGAAATCAGATTACTTGGCTCCATTTAAGATAGGGTGCCCAATTTGACAAGTAGACCACACAATAATCTAAAAAGTTGACGTATCTGGGTGTTAAAATTACAAGGGGAATAGGTTCAATGATTAAAGAAAACTGTGACAATCTCCTTAAGACTATCAAACAAGATCTAAATAGATGGAATTTTTTGCCTCTGTCGCTATGGGCCAGGATAGAAACTGTCAAAATGAATATATTACTGAGGGTTATTTACCCTTTGAACATGTTAGGGTGTTATTTACCTAAAGTTTGGTTTGTTAATTTAAGAAAGATGATTAGCAAATACTTATGGAAAGGGAAAACCGGAAGGAAAACATATCAGAAACTCACGGGTCCAAGAGAAAAAGGGGGACTTTCCCTACCGTCTTTTCATAAGTACTATCTGGCCTTACATATAAGCAAGGTATCACATTGGTTTAAACCAAGCACACCCATGCCTATGCACCTCTATACACCGCTTTGGCTTTTTATTGAAAGGGACCTAACTAGAATGCACAAGTTAGTGTTAAATACGGTAGCATATATTGCTTTCAAACTCCTCCCGGGAAAGTTAAAAGATACTCCTATTGGATGGTCCCTAAAGGCCTTACAACAGACTCAAAAACTCCTACGGGTTAACTGGCGGTGTTCATTAGAACAAATATTGACACAGAACCCTCATTTCTTAATACAACAGGCACCAATCTCGTTAAGATTCTGGAAAATTTTAGAAGGCCTCAAACTAGGAGACTTGGCTCCTCAGGGCAAGTTACTATCATATGAACAGGCTGGGGCCGAGTTCCCAGAAATAAAGGGCCAATATTTTAAATTCTGACAAGTCTCTGAATTGATCAGAACACACTTGAATAAAAAAAATATAATGGAGACAGACAATAGAATTGAGTTAACAGATTTGATTAAGATAGCCGACCAACCGCATTCTATCTCTCGGGTTTATAATGCATTGCAACAGTTTGATGACAACCTCCCCAATGGGGTTAGTTATTATTGGATATGTAGGTTAGGTATAATGGAGAATAGGGACACATGGAGGAATATATGGCTAGGCACATATAGAAATATTAGACAAGGTCAATATAGACTACAGCAGTATCATATTATATACAATATGTACTATACCCTATGAAACTATATAGAATGGGTAAATCAAGGCAGTCTGCATGTGTTAGATGCGGGAGGAAGGTAGCTATATATATCATATAATGTGGAATGTACTAAAATTGGCCCTTTTGGAAGGCCATTCGTGTTTCCTATCACAAGCATTAGGTTTAGATGGTCTCTTTTCACCTGAAATTTGCTTATTGAATAACTTCCATAATGGTATGTCCAGGCAACAGAAAAAGTATATTGCCTTAATATCAGCGACTGCAAAGGCTGTTATTTTGAGGCACTGGATAGATACTTTGGCTCCGTCTGTGGGTGAATGGTACAAAGAAATTACATTAGCATTACAGGTGGAGTCCCATATTGCCAAAATGAATAACAGGACTGAGGGTTATTACTCACAGTGGGGTTCCCTGGATGCAGTCCTGACAGCACGGGGCCCTGGAAGTCACCCATAAGATCCCCTTGATGAGAAGTCCGTACGGATTCTCTTTCTTTTTTCACTGGCGTGTGAATGCTGTTATATTTTATTTAATTTAATGGGTGAAGGGTGGGGGTTTGTGTTGCTGGGTTTATTGTTTTTTTTGTTTTTTTTCTTTCTTTTCTTTTTCATATATTTTCCTCTTGTTTTTCATCCATGTAGGCATGTAAGTACTGTTAGTATGGGCTGATGATTATTATGTATAAGGTACTCACGGTTATTTTGTAAAATCCTTGACAGCCTTATGTGTTATTTATGACACCTGTAATGAACATGCCAATAAAATAAAATAAAATAAAGTGAATTAAAAAAAAAAAAGTAGACCACACAATGATTTCACATAATTGCATGAAACCTTTTTGAGCTACTATTTCACACCACCCACCTACATTTACTGATGCAGGATAACTTTTTTTTTCTAATGTACTGCTCAAATATTTTGAGTTTTATATTTCCCTTTGATTGTTGATACTCCTATTTCCTCAGCCCAATACCTGGTTCCCTGTTACCATCTTTAGACAACTCTGGTCCTAACCATCACAGCACTGATGTGTATTGTATAGGGTTAACATGTATTTTAAGACTTAGTTTCATGTTTTTGCTAATAAGGTCTGTTATAATTATAATTATTCTTTACATCTGTCCCTTACCAGTTGAGGTGTGAGTACTATCTTATTTTCCCCACTATACTCAAGAGAATTTGTTCACTGTTATAGGTAGTTGTTCATTAAGTGTGATAACTGTTCTTTAAAACTTATAAGTCCTAGTTTTTCAAACCTTACCTGGTCTGCATAGGACTTTTTCTAGGTATATACACCCCGTGGTGTGGCGGAGAGTCTGTTGTACTGGTTACTGACTCTAATAGAAACATAGAAACATATAAGTTGATGGCAGATAAGGACTGCAAGGCCCATCCAGTCTGCCCATTTGTTTTTCTGCCTTATAAATGTGCCATCGGCCTTTGCTCTGTCAGTGGCCTATCTATTCATAGTCATTTGTATTGCTCCCTTATGCCTATCCCATGCCTGTTTGAAGCCCTGCACTGTATTCATAGCCACCACTTCTTGTGGTAAGCCATTCCATGCATCCACCAATTTTCTGTGAAAAGAATTTCTCATTCCCCTTAATCGCCCCCCCTAATCTCATGCTGTGTCCTCTTGTCCTGCTATTTTTCTTATATTTAAACATGTTAGACTCTTTCACCTTGTTAATGCCCTTAAGGTGTTTGAATGCCTCGATCATATCACCTCTCTCCCTCCTTTGCTCAAGGATATACATATTGAGCTCTGTTAATCTGTCCTCATATGTCTTCTGATGCAGTCCCTGCACCATTTTGGTTGCCCTTCTCTGGACTGCCTCAATTTGGTTAATGTCCTTGTGAAGGTGTGGCCTCCAATACTGCACGCAGTACTCAGGTGGGGCCTAACCAGTGTCTTGTAAAGAGGGATTATTACCTCCCTCTTATGACTTGTGATACCCTACTAATACACCCTAACACACCCTAGCCTTACCTACTGCTTTAGAGGTCTGCTTGGATGATTTCAGATCATCAGTGATGATGATGCCCAAGTCTCTTTCTTCCTTTGTGACTGCCAGCAAGTCCCTCCCAGCCTATAGGTGGCTTCAGGGTTTCTCTTCCCTATGTGCATGATTTTGCACCTCTTTGCATTAAATCCCAGTTGCCCTCTTTTGACCATTTTGCTAGTTTATCCAGATCTCTTTCATTCTGCCCACCCCATCTGGATCATCTACTCTGTTGCAGATCTTGGTGTCATCTACAAACAGACAAGCCTTACCTCTAGTCCATCTGCAAGGTCACTAATGAAGATGTTGAAGAGGACTGGTCCCAGGACTGATCCTGAGGTACCCCACTTGTGACTTGTATCTCTTCTAACTGTATACCATTTACCACCACTCTCTGTTTCCTGCCTGTCAACCAGTTTGCCACCCAGTTGACCAACTTCTGACCCACCCTGAGCCTACACAGCTTATTTATCAATCTTCTATGTGGAACAGTGTGAAAAGCTTTGCTGAAGTCAAGGTAGGCAACATCAACTGCTCCCCCTTGGTCCATCACTCTGGTTAGCCAGTCAAAGAAATCTATGAGATTATTTTGACAGGATCTTCCTTTTGTAAACCCATGCTGTCTTGGATCCTGTGCCCCTATGGATTCCAGGTGTTGCACTATCCTTTCCTTAAGGAGTGCCTCCATAATCTTGCCCACTACCGAGGTAAGACTGACTGGTCTGTAGTTCCCCGCCTCCTCCCTGCTACCACTCATATGGAGCGGGATCACATGAGCCCTTCTCCAGTCTTCTGGGACCTCTCCTGTGCTCAGAGACTCACTAAACAGTTCTGCTAATGGCTCTGCTAGTTCCACCTTTAGCTCCTTAAGTACCCTGGGATGTATGCCATCAGGTCCCATTGCCTTATCCACCCTGAGCTTAGCAAGCTCTTGTAGGACCCTTTCTTTTGTGAAGGAGTAGTGCTCACCTCCTCCCCTGTGTCCATGATGCTGAGCGTGGGCCCTGCCCTACCTTCTCTTCAGTAAATACTGAGCAAAGTGTCTATTTAGGATAGATGCCTTGCAGGGTCCTCCTCTCCTTTTCTCCATTAAGCTTAGCAATACCCCTCTGGATTTCTCCTTTCACTAATGTATCTATAGAAAGTCTTGTCACCTTCTTTTACTGTTCATGCTAGTGTTTCCTCAGTTTGGGACTTTGCCTGCCTTACTGCCTTCCCTGCTTCCCTTAGGGCAGTTTGGTATGCCTCCCTATCTTCATCCTGCTGTGTTCCCTTACATTTCCTGAAGGCCAGCCTTTTGGCTCTGATCCTCCTACACTTACAAGAAGTTAACTTCTGATTTCTGTTAATAGTTTTTGTCTTACAGATATTAATATGCTATTTCACTCACACTTTTCTTCTACTTTGTACTATTTTAGAGAGATATTCATGTTCTTAATAACTGATAAACAATTCCTCATATGCCTGTTAGTTCCTGCCCTCCTCTATGTGAGCATAATGTTATACTCATCAGCTTGGAACTATCTCTGCTTGGCATATTGGTCCCTCACTATTCCTTTAATATTATTCTTCCCTTAAGCTATTACTATGAATGATCTATTGCTATACACATGGAATGTGAAGGGACTTAATTCCCCTCGTAAGAGGAAGCAAATTATAACTTTTCTCAAAAAACACAAAGCAGACATTGCCTTCCTTCAAGAAACAAAACAAAATTGCTAGCAGAGGATGTTAATAGGCTTAAAAAGGAGTGGGTCAGTCAAATGTATGACTCCTCATTTTCCTAAAAAAAAAAAAAAAAAAAGAGGTGTAGCTATTCTGACTCATAAAAAACTCAAATGGACCTTGAGTAAGTCTATATCAGATCCAGAAGGCAGATGAGTTATCGTTACTTTGAATACCCTCTCTGGTCCCATTATGCTAATCAATGTTCATGCCCCAATGCTGATTCTCCTGAAATTATTCATAGTTTATCCCAACATATTCTGTCTAACCACTCGAATAGCACTCCAATAATATTTGGAGGTGATTTTAATCTGGCACTAACACCACAAATGGATAGAAGTAATTACTCTACTGACTGTCACCCCAGAGGTATTAAGGCTCTCTCTTTATTACTGAAAGAGTTCAGCCTGGAGGATATTTGGTGGCTACTTCATCCCCGTGACTGTGACTTCACCTTCTATTCAAATCTTCATAAATCATATAGTCGCATTGACTACTGGTTCACTTCCCCTTCTATAACTGAGAAAACTATCGACTCCTCTATCCTCCCCATAATAATATCAGATCATGCACTGATTAAACTACACCTCTTATGGGGACCCCCTACAACAAAGTCTACCTCCTGGCATCTGGACCCCCTTCTCCTTAGGGACCCGGATTTCTTACCCTAGATTAGATCTCAAATTCAAGACTTCCTATCATATAATAACCCTGTGGACCCATCAATGTCTACTGTTTGGGAAGCTTTAAAAGCTACGCTACATGGGAAAATAATTAGCTTCGCAGCCATAGAGAAAAAAGCAGGGAACAACTACTTGCAGATTTAGAAAAAACACTTAAGGCTAAAGAACATCTATACTTTAAAAATAATAAACTGAATCCCATTTCTCAACTCCATTTAGAGATATTACAACTCAGAACCAAAATAAACAACCTTGTCTCTTGTAAAACAGAACCTACTCTATTCAGACATAAACACTGATTTTGGGAGCAAGGGGACAAAAGTGGGAAACCTCTTTTCTATCAACTTAAAGTGCAACAAATCGAGCACCATATCACCAATCTTAAGACCCGCAAGGTAAGGTACATACTGATAACCTCTCCATAAATCATATTATGAGATCTTTTTATCAGAATCTATATTATTTTGCCAGTTTTGCACCCACTCCACATATACAACATTTTTTGAACAGCCTGCATTTACCTCACCTCTCTCCTGATGAAAAAAATACTCTAGATGAACCCTTTAGCCTGCAAGAAATTCAAAATGCATTATGCTCACTAAAATCAGGCAAATCTCCAGGAGGAGATAGATTCTCCATAGACTTCTATAAATCACTTTCTGATTCCCTTTGCCCCCTACTTTTTGAAGTCTTTATGGAATCTTCAGACAAAGGCAAACTCTCTCCTACTTTTACTGAAGCAATTATTACATTAATCCCCAAAAAAGATAAAGATCCTTCCCTTCCTGCTAGCTATAGACCAATTTCATTACTTAACACTGATGGGAAAATACTAGCAAAACTTTTATCCACGCTTCTTGAACCCCTTTTTTCTAAACAAATTCATCATTCTCAAGCAGACTTTGTCAAGAACAAATCTGGCTCAGACCACTTGCACTCCTTGTTTAATTTAATTCACAATGCCAAATTCCTTAAATCTCCTGCTGCAGCAATAGCTATTGATTTCAAGAAGACTTTTGATTCCCTTAGTTGGAATTATCTATACCAGGTTCTCTCCTACTTTGGCCTCCCTTCAAATTTCTGCACATGGATCCAGTTACTTTATACATCACCCTCAGCCAAAATCCTCACTAATTCTACTCTTTCTTCCTCTTTCCCTCTATTAAGAGGAACTAGGACAAGGCTGTCCTTTATCTCCCTCAATGTTCATCCTGGCTATCGAACCCTTAATGGCTAGCCTACGCCAAGCTAATGACATTAAAGGTATCCCTATAGGTAACTCTAGATACATTTCCTTGTCGTACACAGATTACCTTTTAATTTCCTATACTCTCCATGGTCGTACCTGAAAATAGGCAATTGTCTTGTCTAGTGTACTTACCTGGTTAACAAAAGCTAAATAAATAAATAATAAATAAATAACAATTCTAGAAAATTTAAGTGAAGCTGGACCCCCTTTAACTAGGCTGCTTAACAAGTTCACTGAAATTGCAGGCCTAGGGTTGAATTATGGGAAATCCGAAACTCTCCCTCTTAATGACTTATGCAAACCCCTCATGAACCTACCACTTGGATTTTGTTTGTCCTCACAGGGCTTATTTAGGCATAACAATTTCCCGTGATTCAGGGAAGATTTGGGATCTAAATTTCAACCCCCTTCTTGTCAATATTAAAACGTCCCTAGATAGAGGGAAACTGTTAAATCTCTCCTTCATGGGGAAAATATCTACTATAAAAATGACCATTTCATCCAAGATACTATATTTGTTTTCTAACATTTCTCTAGTCTTACCTTCCACCTATTTATCCAAAGTTAATCAGTAATTTCATTTGGGAAGACAAGACACCAAGATGTAGCTGTACCAAACTTCGATCACCCTGGAGAGATTCAGCCTTCCCTGGTTCAAAGGTTATTTCTGGGCTTTTTGTACTTCTCAAACCATTAAATGGTTTGGCAAAATTTCGTCCCATACACCTCTCTGGGTAGAGATGGAGTCTGCATTATGTCCTGGTGGTGTTCCCACATCATTCATCTATACTCCCCTCCCTAATAAAAACTAAAAGCCCATCCAACTATTTCTGCATCCATTTTTTATTGGAAGTTGATACACAAGCACCTAAAATCCAATCCCACTACATTCTTCTATACTCCTCTTTGGGGCAATTCTTTGCTTTCCATAGAAGGACAACCTATTTTCTTCCACACATGGAAGAATAAAGGCCTATTCTTTTTAGGAGATATTTTTGATAGAAACTCTTCTAATCTTGACTCTTTCTCAAACTTACAGCTAAAATGGGATCTCCCCAAACAGGTCTTCTGGAAGTATCTTCAAATTCAAGCTGCCTATAAATCCATTGCACCTTATATTCACAACCACTCTCCACATGATCATTACATCTCACATTGGATTCACTTCTCAGCAACGTGGAATAGTGTCATCTATAAGGATATCATGGAAAAACTACCTGACCAGTCTTTTATGTGAAAAATTGATTGATTGGTACAATCTTCTTAACTATAATATATCCAAAACCCAATGGCATAACTGCTGGCGCTCCTCTCATAGCTTTTTTAAGGATGCTCGCAGCTCTTTATTACAAATCAAGATATTACACTTGTGGTATAGAACTCCCTCCATATTGAATCATACGGGTCTCCTAAACAACACTAATTGCTGGTGTTGCAACTCCCCTAACACAGATCTCCTTCATATATTATGGTCCTGTGCTCCAATTCATAAAATGTGGCATAGGATTCATTCCTTTACTATAAAGGTGATCAGACATCATATTGCCCTTGACCCTAAACTCTTTTTGCTTGGTATCCCCCCTCCTAACAACACTACTCTAGCTCATGCTCATTTCAGATGGCTAAGTATCTTATTTCTTCAAGACAAACACCTTATTCTTATGAATTGGAAATCCCATAATATTCCTTCCCTCACTGATGTCCTCCAAAACCTCTCCCATTATGCCTCTCTGGACTGGATTTCCCATCTCTCCTCTGATCAACTCAGCATATACGATAGATGTTGGCAGGATTATTTCTCCTACTTGAATATCTCTGGTAGCCCTAACTAGTATATTGTACTATATCATACAGCTCAGGTTATATATGGAATATCTCTCATTATTTCCTCAACTCTCCTTCACTTTCTCTCTTTTCTTTCTTTCCTCATTCCTCTCTGTCTTTAGAATTGTACTTTATATATTATACAACTTGTACAACTTTCTACAGCTCCTATTTTACACATATAGTCTATGTTATACATGCCTACTATTATGCATAAAGTTATGATAATGGCTCTATTGTATTTATAGCATGTCTCTTATTACTATAATTATACCATCTGCTAATCTCCTACTTATATAGATATAGAAATTAACAGACACATTCTCTTCTTTCCACTTACTTCTAAATATGCTCAGATATTAGCCTAAGTTAATTTTTATAGCTTATACTTACTATATAGGCGGCAATCATATTCATATGAAAGTTGTTGTTTGTCATATCTGTAATCAATATGTTCTTTTGTTGAAAATTAATAAAAAGATAAAGTGGTAAAACAAAAACCTATGTTCCTATGCTAAATCACTGTAATGTCCTGCCTGATGCTAAAACCCCCTTACACTAATACTTACTAAATTAGATCAAATACAATATAAAAACTCTCTCCACCAGTTATTCTTAATAAGCTGAAATTCTACATTGCAAAAACACTATCTTAAGGCATTCAAGACATGTTTTTAAGCATTTTAAGCAATTTTGTAACTCAGGCATCAAAGCCAAAGCAGATGACAACCCAGTGTGGTCGTCATCTTCCTCATGAACTTCCTGAGAAATTCTGAAGGATAAGGGCAATCCAAACATTTTCATGTATTTTCCAGCTGTGTTACTTCATGGAAAATATCAACAAGATTGCAATTGGCAAGGCACAAAAAATGTTTGGTTCCCTGACAATCAAGTGGTGGAAAAGCAAAAATGGGCATTTGCAGTGTCAAAGTTTTAATTTTGCTGCAGAATGTTATCTGAAAAATCCTACTGTGCATGTTGCTTGTCAGAAAATAATAAATTTAAAGCCTTAAAACTTGGGAACCCTTTAATATTTTTTCACCAGACCTATCAGAGGCAGTGCCTTGGGACATGACATATGTCCCCTGCAAGTTGGGGAAACAGTTCTATTCCATGTAGGCTGTAGGGGAGAGAAAACAAATCCATTTTAAGTATAGGGAAATAGTTATACAGTTAAAAAAAATGACACAGGTGTATCTCAGAAACCATTAAAGCAGCTGTCGCAGCAATTTCTATGGATCAAGACCTTGCCTCCCAAACAACACATAAACAATTTCAGTTCATTTTGTTAAATGGAGCTAAAGATATTAATATGCAAAGTTAGGGGTTTAACACTGAACAGGCTACTCAACCCTAAATTAAGGGGTACTACTGTGCCCCTATAATATATAATATTGGCACAGTTGCACCAGTATAGTTAGCGTTGAGCAGTTACTGCTATGTTAAACTTGAAAGTTTTTACTTTAATAACTTCACAACCATTCAAGCAATTCACATGAAACTTTGCATGTGCTGTCAGTGACCTAAGATCTCTTGATGTGGTAAGTTTCATTTCAGTCAGATGTGTAAGTGCAGAGATATGGGTGGGGGGGGTTCAAAAATGTGAAATTTACCATCTTTGTTTAAATTATCACACCACTGCGTGAAAACGGTGTGGAATTTTGGTCTAACATTTTTAGAGTATATAGGACTTGAGTCACAGTGATGCATTTTGAAGGTTTGGTGAAACAATATTAATCAATTAAAAAATTATTAAACTTCAAAGTTTCTGATTATTTTCTATGAGACCAAATAGGTCTGGCACTTGACAAAAGATTATTTTGTCACAAATGTAGAATCCCTTGTCGTGCTGCTGCCATCTTGTTTTCAAGTAGCAGTGGCACAAAACATAAAAACTCAAAAAACACCTGTAGTTGGAGTATTGTAATAGTTGTCTTTACCTAATTGGGGCCCTTAAACTTTGATTCTGGGGTCAGTTTTTTGATTCTGTGCTGGATGCTGGGATGTATAGGCAGGGGCATCACCAGCAGGAAAAGGGAGATCATAATTCCGCTATATAAGACACTAGTGAGGCCCCACCTGGAGTACAGTGTACAGTTCTGGAGACCATACCTACATAAGGACATAGACAGGGTAGAGAAGGTTCAGAGGAGGGCAACAAAGATGGTGCATGGATTGCATCACAAGTCCTATGAAGACAGGTTGAAGGAACTGAACATGTACTCCTGGAAGAGAGGAGGGAGAGAGGGGTTATGATAGAGACATACAAGTATCTTACAGGGAGGAACAGGGTGCAGGAATACACTATTTTTAAGTGAAAAAGATGTTCCAGGACTAGAGGGCATGGGATGAAGTTGGAGGGAGGACGATTCAGAGGAAACATGAGGAAGAATTTCTTCACAGAGCAGGTGGTGGACAAGTGGAACACCCTGTCAGAGGAAGTGGTGGGGCTGAAACAATCACGGATTTAAGAATGCATGGGATAGACATAAAGGAATTCTAGAGGTCAGGGTAAGGGGAAACAGACTTCTAGGAAAACATCAACTGAACTTACAAGCTCAAATGGGCAGACTGGGTTGGCCATAGGCCCTTATCTGCCGACACTGTCTATGTATCTATGTATCTATGTAAAATGTGTTTTTTCAAAGTGGCTAAATCCTTTATCACAAATTGTGAAAAAGTATTTCACAAAAAAGAATCCTTTTTCATGATTTGTAGAAAAGAATTAATCATTTGTCGCATACTGCGATAAAAAGGATCCTTTTTCACAATTTGCAAAAGAAAATTTTTTAGACAGCATTTTCTTTGTCACTTCACACTTAATTAATGGTTTAGGATTTTGGCCTAAAATTTTCAGGGTACAAAGTGCTTTGCCCACAGATGTGCCTTTTGATGATTTAGTGAAAAAAATTACTTTGCTCTGGAGGTCTATGGGTATAAATTGTGCTTCATTTCCCATAGGTAACATTGTAATGTGAGGTTTAGACAGTCGTTACTTTGTCACTACACTGAGAAGAAACAATTTTCAATTTTGCTCTGAAATTTTCAGAGTACAACGGCCTTGTGCCACCGATGAGCCCTTTGTTTCGTGAAAATATATTAATTCAGAGTCTAATTACACAAGTTTCACATTTTGCTGTGTTTTCTATAAGATAAAATTGCATTGTGAGGTGTTTTTTGGTGCTGCACACTCACAGGCAAATAAGGATACCACTACACTATCTTAAGAATTATGCATGGATTGGAGTGCAGTGCCCTCTGGGCCCTGAAAATATGGATATGATTAGGGACTGATGGGCCCTGTGCTCCCACATGAAAATGAGGATACAATTACAATCTCTATAAAATTTTGGATGGATAGGTGTGCTCTCCCACAGGCAAATAAGGCTATGATTAAACTATCTAAAAAAGTAAGGCAATTCTTGCCAGAAACTGTGTTAATGCATCAGTTAGGGTTCCAGTGTCAAAAATTTGGAAATTTGGCATTAGGGTTTCTAACGCTAACACCCTACCCCCACCCTGCATGCAGCAACAGGTGTGGGGCTGTGGCTTGGGGTTGTCAGCCCTAACGCTCACCAAATTCTCAAATACTGTACCCATCTCAGCTTATTTACTGATTGGCTGAGGTGAGTGTTAGGGCTAACAACCCCTAGCCACACACCCACGCCTGTTCCTGCATGCAGGGTAGGGGTTGAGTGTTAGATCCGGAAACCCTAACACCACATTTCCAAACTTTTGTCACTGGAACCCTAGCCAATGCATTAACAACATTTAACATTTTGACCAAGAATCAACCAATCAATCTATCTAATCTATCTGTGTATCTATCGATCTCTCAATCTATCTATCTATCTATCTATCTATCTATCTATCTATCTATCTATCTATCTAAACATAGTTTCAAACTATATTGATATAGTTCAAAAGTATATTGTCATATTTTTAAAAGCATATTATCTATATTTGATGTGTACCCTATCCTTGAAACACAAGCCAGCATTTCAAAAAGGTTTATTCAACAGCAAGCTTGCACCTTTCATTTAAATATATATATATATATATATATATGATTTAGTTATTTAATTATTTCATTTTTGTTGACCGGGTAAGTGCACTAGACAAATCCTGCCTATTTTCAGGCACAACCTGGGGGAGGGGGATACAGATGAATGCCAACTGACCTTGCACCAGATTAAGCTGTTGGTGGTATTTTTAAGTGAATGAGGGAAATTTGGCCAGGACACCGGGGAACTTTCCCTACTCATCAGTAGGGGGACCCTGTGGCTATCGAAGGATGGCTGACTCAGTTGCTGGTCGGATGAGTGAGGTGCTGGAGGGACAGCTGGTTCTGGAGGCTGTCCCCTCCTCGGTGCCTGTGTTGCTCAAATTGACCATTCTTGCTGCTGCTAATGCTGTTTCTACAATATATTCTGCTACTGACCTTCCTGTGGATTCCATGCATGATGTTGCCTTCTCTGTTTCTGCTGTAGTTCCCGAAGACTTGCCTCCTTGCTCTGCCCCATCTGCTGTGTTATCTGGAGATCAGACAGACACTGCTCCCACCCTTGCCCAGCTTCTGCTTCTTGAAGAGACAGCCCATTTATGGCAGAAACAAGCTCTTTTAGCCCATTTTGGTTTGTCGGGTCTGGATTCTGAGGGAAGACCTATTGTACTTCACTCGCTCTCCCGACTGTTCCGGTGGTTACTCCGGCTTTGGGTATGGACACTATGCCTGCTACTCCCCCACAGTCTACTCCATGGGACTCGATCAAGGTTCTGCCATGGTCATCTCGTTTTGGGCTATCCCCTCTCCCATGCTTCCTGGATGGACTCCGAAAAAAGTTTCCTCTGGAAAGTTTTGTTGGGCAGATACTCCTCTTCCTGAAAATGATTCTTGGTCTGTGGAACAATCCCTCTGGGTGGTGGGCTGGGTCCATCCCCCTGACTATCCCCACTGGATTTCCAGCTTTACCCTGATTCAGATACCTGGGGTGTCCCTGGCACCATCTTCTGTGCCACCTGCTGTGAGTATTCCTGCTGTTCCTACTACGTCTGCAGTTTCTGATATTTCTATTACATCCCAGACCCCTGCTACTTCTGTTCTTGTGCCAGACATTCCTGACCCAATTTCCTCTCCTTTACATTTAACTCCGGACTTAATCCTGACTCGACACCCAGTCCTTCCTATTCCACCTGCCCCAAGTTCAGAGGATATGCCTTTGGATGTGTCTGAAGACAATGGACTCAGTGTTGTTTTGAACTTTACTGATATCCCACAGAATATTCCTGCAGATGTCTGAAATGGGCCTCTCCCTACTGCTTTGCCTTCCCCTGCTCCCCCTCCTCCTAAGAAGACATACGCTTCCTTTTTCAACAGCATGTTTATCTGGCAAAACATCATAATGCGGTCCGGCACCTGTAGCAATGTGACCTAGACATTTTTCTGGACCAAATATATGTTGGCAAGACTCTTTTGCAAGATGATTTACAGTTTTCTGTCACTGAACTGTATGCTTTGATTCATGTTTCAGGGGAGAATGTTTTTGATATTAGCTTTAAGCTCAGTAGTGGGTTGGATAAATTTTGGACACAATACCATAAAAAGAAACAAACTCCTCTTTGGTCACCTTTTGAAGTAATTCCTTTGACCAGGCCTGCCAATAAAACCATTACTGTATTGTTTTGTAATGAATGGGTCAGTGTTACTGACCTCTTGTCATCATCATCATCATCAACAAATCTTTATTTATTCAGGCGAACATCATTGAGCAAGGCTCATTTACAAGATGGACCTGATAAGGTCAAGGTTCAATAGTTGATACACAACAGATACATCATACACTTATATAAGACAGTTATACATACAGGGGAAAATAACGTTTATAAACACAGTGATGTACAGTAAATTCACATGATAAAAAACGGTTACAGGAAAGTTAAGCTAATATTTACAGTATGTACAGTATATACATATCCCAGTGGGGGCATGGCAGACACTCAACATAATGTAATACTAGGATGGTGAAGGTATTACTGGGTGCCATAAGATGGGGTGTCTGTCTGGAAGGAATATGCCATATATGGTTTGGAAGGGAGATTTGTGAGATAACAATGCTAGCTCTAGTGGTAGCAATTGCATTTCTCTTTGAAGAAGACTGTACAATGCTGTTTAAAGGATGCAAATGGAATGATATTGGACAGTTTTAGGGATTTTTGTAGGGTGTTCCATGCTATAGCTAGAGAATAGCTGTTTTGTATTGTATTTATTTTGTATTGGTTAAAACAATGCTGCACAGTTACTGGCAATCCTGAGGCCATTTTTGATTCCAAGGGAATATGGACTGGGGGTTGGCATATTAAGGTGATCCTCCATTCTGATGACACAGGCTTCCAACACCTGCCAAATAGCTTTTTTTTGGGTCGGGATAGAAAGGTCTTGTTTTACCTGGGCCAACCTCGTACTTATTGTAAGTGTGGACAGGGTGGTCATATTAGTAGTGTCTGTGACTTTCAGAGGTGTTCCTTATGCCATGAGATGGGTCATTCCTGTTCTCAGTGTAGGAATCAGGTTCACTGTAACCTCTGTGGAGATGCTGGTCATGCTTACACTTCCTGCCCTGTGGCTGCTCACAGACAACCAGCTTCAGCTGATTCTGAGGAACAGCGGTTGTTAATTACTTCTGCCCAATGGGACTTTTCCAATCGCCTTGCCTTGGATGCCCATCCTGACCCTCTGCCTCAACGACCACAACCCTCTCAGCCTGCTCCATTGGAGTCTCTGATTTTGGAGACAGCCCCCCCTCCTTGCACAGCCCCACCTGACTCTGTGCCTATGCCCATCCCCCTCAGGATGCTGTTCTGTCTCTGGTTTCCCTGGTTAAGCCTCCGGTTACTCCTGGCCCAGTTGAAGCCCATTCCTCACCAGCTTTCTCTGACCCTTCCTTGCCTGTTATGCCCCCTTCCCCAGTCCTGGACCATCAGGGTGGGAGAATGTCGATCAGAAAATGGCTGTCTGGATCTCAGGCTGTGCCTAAGATCTCTAGGTCACTCTCTATGGTGCTTTCTAACTCTTATCAGGTGTTGGATGATGATGTTGTTTCTGAGGCTGAGTCAACTGCTTCAGTTGATTCTCAATCCCTTGATCAGCATGTTGCTGATCTGACCTCAGCTGTCCCCACAGCTGATCCTACCCCTCAATCCAGATGGGGCAGGGTCAAGAAGAAGAAGAAAAGCTGAGTTCTCTTCCTTTTCTCTCTATGTCCCTCATTCCTTCTTTGCTGTTTCTTTCTTCTAATGTAAACAGCATTCAACAGGCTAAGAAATGGGGGGTTGTTTTTCACCTCTTGGGTTCTCGCCCTCCGGGCATTTTTCTTTTACAAGATGCCCAGCTCCACTCCCTTTTTATGGTGGATTTGGTCACTAGGGAATGGACTTCTGGGGTATCCTTTTAGTCTCTTGGTACAGAGAGTGGTTCTGGTGTGGGAATTTTATTCCACCATCTCCTGCCAACTGTTTTATGACTATTGGATCTGGTTCCTGGGCAGGCCTTGCTATTGGATTTTCTTATCCAAGGGGTCTCCTTTCATATTATTTTGATTTATGCACCTCAGACAAAAGCAGAGCACACTGCTCTGTTTTTTTCTGATCAGTCCATACCTTCATGTTGCTCATAATGTTGTTTGGGGGGGAGATTTTAATTGTGGGCTTAGTAAGCATGACAGGGGTTCTTCTACTTCGACAGAAAAGATTTTTGGGGACATGGCTGCCCTAAACTCTGTTCCCCGTTTGGCTGGGTTGAAGGATGCATTTTTTACTTATTCTGGGAAAAGGGACTGCACATTTTCTAAGGGGATTCTGTCCAGTCATATCAATTTTATGTTTATTTCCCACTCATTACATATTACTAAAGCTGAAGTTCAGACAGTGGAATATTCTGACCATTGTTCTTTAACCTTGTTTTTGGGCAGCCATTCGGACACATCTGGCCCTGGTTATTGGAAATTCAGCTCTTCCCTCTTATCCCAACCTTCTTTTCTTCAATGACTTGCTTATTTTTTGCATTGTAAGAAGTCGACCTTTGACCTCTTTGACTCTCCTCTGGCTTGGTGGCAGGACATCACATCTGACCATTGGGCTTTCTTGTTGGGATTTTCTAGATGTATTCGTTCTTTGGCATATCTGGCTTATTTGAATGCTCGTAAGCATTTGCAGCACCTTCTTTCCCTCTCTTATTCAACTACTCATGACTTCTCTGCCCAAATCTCCCGTATTTGGTCTCAAATGATGTCATATCACCTGACCCAATGTGAGGGTTTGCGCCTTAAATAGCAGTTTTGTATGATGGGCTCTCTCCCTGAGGTGAGTCTGTTGCTTCATAACCGGAAACATCTCAGTCACCATTTGATGGCTTCACTCCATGATTCTGGTGGTACCCTCCTTTCTTCCCTTCTGATCTTTTACATATAGTCACTGACCATGTTGCCTCTTTATTTAGTCAGCCTTCTTGTGCGGACCTGGATTTTGGCCCCTTTTTTCATATGTTTCCTCTTGCACATGCCCCTCCAGACTTGCTTCAGGCTCTTTCTGCTCCTTTTTCGGTTTCTGAGCTTTCTTCGGTACACTCCTCTTTAGCCCCAAAGAAATCTCCAGGTCCTGATGGTCTTCCATCAGAACTGTTTAAGGTTTTGGGTCAGGAAATCCTTGAGGAACTGACTAATGTGTTTAATTTCCTTCTCCGACATTCTGAGCCTCCTTTGGAAATCGCATCTGGGGTTCTGATTTTTTTGTTCAAAAAAGGGGGCAAGTTTGACATCTCCAATGGGAGACCCATTAGTCTCCTGAACACCGACTTTAAGTTTTTGACTAAGCTCTTGAATGCTAGACTTCTTACTGTTGCACCTTATCTTATATCTTCTGCTGAGTTTTGTACAGTGCCCGGGAGGTCTATCACTGATCCCTTATTTTTTCTGCATGAGATGTTTACTTGTCATGCCCTTTCACCCCTGTCAGGGGTACTTCTTTCATTGGACCAGAAACAGGCCTTTGATAATGTCAGTCATTCCTTTCTGTGGTACACTTTAGCTCAATATGGTATTCGTCTCTCCTTTATCAGATGGTTGAGGTTGTTGTACAGGACGGCCATGATCAAACCTTGTGTGAATGGTTTTCTGGGACCTTATGTCCCTATCCATAAGGGAGCCAAGCAGGGTTTTCCTCTCAGCCCATTGTTGTATGTTTTCTCAATTGATCCGCTCTTGCGCTGTCTTCATTCTTCTCCAGATGTTCATCCACTCCATTTACCAGGTCAGTTGGTCTCTTATTCTACTCTGACTTATGCTGACGACCTTATCCTCTTGACTGTAGATACTGCTTCCACTGAGACGGCTCTTGAGTGCTACCTAGAGTTTAGTGTCTTTTCCAGGATGCAGCTTAATGTCCTTAAAAGTACTGGTAGGCTTTTTGGGGCTCTGGACACTGCTCTGTGATTGGGGTGGCTGGAATCCCGATCTCTGCTTCAGATTTATGTATCCTTGGAATTCTTTCTGGCAGTCCACAGATGGATGTCATTAACTGGGATGCCAAGTTTCTGCTCAGGAAGTCTATGTTACTTTCCTGGTCAAAACAAAAGATGTCTTTTCGGAAAAAGGTCTACTTGATTAGATCCTTTTTATTACCGCTTTTTTTGTATATTAGTGCCTTTTTTCCTGTGCCTAAATCTCAAGAGGCTGCTGTATATAGACTTATTTTTCAGGCCTTTTGGGGCAGTAGGCTTAATCCTATCCATCATACTATTCTTTATTTGCCCTTATCAAAGGGGGGGCCAGAATATGGTCAATCCTATTCTTTTCTTTTTTTGCCAGTTTCTTTTTGCTAATTTTCAACCTTTGTTACATGCCACTGCCAGTTTTTGGGGGTGCCTGTTTCCATCACTCGATTTTACCTTGGTATGAGGCTTGGGGGCTTGGTACCTATGCAGGCTTTCCAATTAGGACCCTCTTCTTTTTTTCTCCGGGATGTATTTGTTAAGTTTTGGTTATGGGGGTTATTCCCTGATTCTGTTTGCCTTCTTACTAAGAAACAGCTCTATGCCCTGATTCTTCAGACTCATTTTTGGGACACAGTCCCTTTTTCTAAATGTCTGCTTTCTTCTCAGGTGTCACTGTTCTGTTCTCTTGTGGATAAACACCTGCCGGACAAGCTTAAGGATTTTCACTGTTGACATGTCGTGAACGTTTGAATGTAAAGGCGAACCAAAAACATAAGCAGGTCTCGGAAAGGAATTGTTCCAGACCTCTCTGCATCCTTCAACCTCAGACCCTTGACCATTTATTTTTCTCTTGTTCTTATATTTATGGTTTTTGGGATTTTTTGTTTACAATGACTAGCTTACTTTTTTTTTGCCAGGTTACTTATTCTAGACTTTTGTATGGGGATTATCCTTCTGCCTTGGCTGAAATGGGATAGTAGCACCTTGAATATTATACTTGTTTTCATCACATGGTATGTTTGGAATTCCCGATGCCTTTTTACTTTGCAGCAGATCCAGTTATCTCATATTGAATTGTATGGTAAACTTTTGTCAGATTTATGTAATTTTTACTTTTCTGAGATGAAAGTTTTTGACAGGCCTTGTTTGTTGCAGCTTTGGAGGAACTTACACTGGATCATGGACTCTGATGTGCCTGTTACCTGAAAGTTTTTGTTTTTGCTCTTTTGTACTTTGTTTTTGTTTATGTTTCTTTGTTTTGTTTTGTATGATTTCTCAATAAAATCTTCCCCTACTCTTTTCGATAAGTGCCATGGGATCTTTAGCATCCACCTGAAATACCACCAATCCAGGCAGATGGGACCTCGGTTTAATATCTCATCCACAAGGCAGCACCTCAGAAGTGCAGCACCCCTCTCATGCTGCACTACAGTGTCAGTACTGGGATATTAACCCAAGTGCCAGAAGTGGGAACTGAACCCACAGCCCTCTCCTCTCCTGGCCTCAGAGGTGAGTGTGCTACCTACTGAGCCATTGACACACACACGCATATATATATATATATATATATATATATATATATATATATATCTACACTAAGCTGAAAGCTTGTTTACAGGTGCAACCTGGGAGCACAAAGAAGTTAAGGGACTTGCTCAGGGTCACACAATATACAAGTAGGGGCTGTAGGATTCAAACCCAGGTCTCCAGGTTTGCAGCTCAGAGCCTTAAACCACTGTGCTATACTGCCTCCCTAATTTGACCACTATGAACTCAGAACAATCACATTATTGTTATTAAACTAATAGTAGTGACATCATCATCCTACCTTACATTTTGATTGGTCTACACTGACAATTGAAGGTTTATAAAAAATGCAGATCAGTGAATGGGTGGAGTAGATTTACTACCAAAAGTCCCTGATGACAAAATCAATACCGCTAGCCTTTTCTGAACAAATGAAATAACAGTGATAACATGCTGGTTAAACTGTCTTCAGCAATAATGTGATTGCCTCATGAAGATGATGTACTCATCCTTCAGCTGCACATTTTTTTCACCCAGCAATTGCATTATTTCAAAGGTTGGTGGGCAAATTATAGCTCACTTTTTTTTTTAATTCATAACAACTTTTCTAATTTCCTAATTTATGGTTCACCTTCAGTTAAAAAAAATAACATTTAGCTTATTTTTACACTCTTAAACCATTTGCAAAGTACTACAATCAGATTAAAATATTGCAAAATTCCTCATTTAATGTTCATATACCATTATGACAGTGATGAAAAGACATCAAAGCTATTACAACTACAGCAGTACAGCAAAGGGAATGACAGTAATAGGGTTTCAATGTCGACAGGCTGTCATAACAGTATAGCATCAGCAGGTGGCGAGGCAGTGATCTGTGCAGTGGGTGGGAATATGTATTGGTGGAGCAGGCATGGGGGGCAGACCTTCAGGAGGTGGGTGGAATGTGCAGTGGGTGGGACTGTGTTTTTGTCTAGTGAGTATGGGGGCAAATGATTGGGAGGTGGAAGGGATGTGCAGTGGGTGGGACTGCATTTTGGTAGAATGAGCACAGGGGGCAGACCATCGGGAGGTGGGTGGGATGCACAGTGGATGGAAGTGTGTTTTTGTGGAATGAGCATGGGGACAAATGATTGGGAGGTGGGTGGGATGTGCAGTGGGTGGGAATGTGTTTTACAATGTACAGGTGGTGGTATGTGATCCTCCCAAGCTGATCCAACAACAGTTCCGCTGACATCCTCAAGTGCCATTGTTGGGGGGTTGTACCGCTGGAGAAACTGCCCTTTTCTCCACTGTCTGTGCAACATGGAGTTAGTTATCTACAGTTTGGGGGTGTTGGGGGTGCAGCCCTCCACATTTCACTATTTATTGTAGTGTTTGCCAGTCTGTGCAGTCATCTGTTGTTTTGTTTTTGTGCCACTGTGGGGGTTGTCAGTGTAGGGGTGTTGATGTAATGGACATTGGTATATTTTATGTCAGTGTGGCTTGGTGGAACCTTTAATGTTCAGTTATAAAATATCTTCCATACCTTGGCAGCTTCAGCTGTGAAGGCATTTTGAAGATAATAAAGGAAGAACTTCAGAAAATGTGCTTTAGTGTCTTAATTTTAGTACAGTAATTATATACAGTAATTAAAGTAGTATAGCAGGCCATTCATTAAAACAAATGTTGCTGATGGTAATGCAAATGACAACATCCAGCACTAAAAGTGGTACAGTATATTCACAACTAATGTTAACATCACTTATTATGTTCAACTATTAAGGCAAGGTGCATCATGTACCATTTAAAGGTAAAGCACATAAAAACTCTATTACTGTGCGAACTTGAGGGCCATCATCTCATATTTCATTCTAAAATCATATACAGTGGGCCGGATATTCAAAAGGGTTGCGCCATGCGCAATAGGGTTGCGCCTGCGCAAGTCCGAACTTGCTCCATTCTGCGATATTCAGCAGGAGGCAGTTGCGCCACTGAAAACAGGCTGAGCAACAGTGCAATGCAAATGAATGCATGCTGAACTGGTGGGGGAGGTACCATGCATAAACTGCACAGCCCCGATATTCAGCCGGGCTGTGCAGGGTTGTGCAGGCGCAACCCCCAACCTGCGCCTGCACAACTTTGAGCCAAAAAAAAAAGGCTTAAGTCGAGGGTCATCCACAGGTGAGCTGCTGCATTGCAGGGTGCAGCACAGCAGCTGCCACCTGCTGCTGGCCCCCAACCCACTCCCTGTGCCCCCTCCTGCAGCCCGATCGTGGGCAGCAGACTGTAAATCCCCACCTCCACTGGCCGATCGGGGTGGTATACTCCCCACCAGCCCGATCGCAGGCGCAATGGCCCCCAACATATCCCTGGTGGTCCAGTGGACCGAAATGCCCGATCGCTGGCAGTACGTTTAATAAACCTCGAACATAGCCCTGGTGGCTAGCGTCCCACCCACCCCACCCACCCACGAAGCCCTACCACCCCGCTCCCCGGCAGCGGCGACGTCAGTATCCACCGCCTGCCATCCGCCGCCCGCTGACTGACTGCCGGTGAGCTGCCCATACTGGTGCAGAGCAAGAGCCAATGGGCGTGCAGCACAGAAGATGAGAGTCCAGATTTGTGAATTCATTCACAAATCTGACTGTCATGGGAGGCGGCTGCACGCCCATTGGCTCTTGCTCTGCACCAGTGGGCGCAGCTCCTACCGGCAGTCAGCCGGCGGGGGCGGGCGGCAGGCGGTGGATGCTGCCGCCGCCGCCGGGGAGCGGGTGGTGGGGCTTCGTGGGTGGGTGGGTGGGGATGCTAGCCACCAGGGCTATGTTCGGGGTTTATTAAATGTACTGCCCGCGATCGGGCATTACGTCCACTGACCACCAGGGGTACGCTGGGGGCATTTACTGCCGCGCACATCGGGCTGGTGGGGAGTATACCATGCCCCGCCATCGGGCCAGTGGGGGTGGTGGTGGGGATTTACAGTCGGCTGCCCGCGATCGGCTGCAGGGCGCCGGTCCTCGACGGCTGCCGCCTGGCAGGCACCAGGCGCAAGTCCTCGGGATCGGGCGCACCTACATGCTAATGGCATGCAAATGGGGCATAATCAGATGCAAATGGCCCCCCGCGCTCTGCATGAAATTATAGCCCCATTTGCATGTCACCTTTGAATATCGGATTTTGGCGATGTATTAGTCGTGGTACTTTGGCGCCCACCGCAAGTTGAATGCTCCACCTGTCAACTTGGCGGTGGCGCAAGTTCCATCAAGCGCCATGCACAATGGTTGTGGTTGGGTGATATTCAAAGGAGTTGCTCAATAGCACAACTCCTTTGAATATCGCCCCAGACACACCCCTGCACAACTATTTTGCGCAGCGCAAGGGCTTGCGCCTTTGAATGGCGCAGTTTGAATATCCAGCCCAGTAAATTTAATTTTCTGACATCACAAGAAAGGGAATCCTTTGATGTTTGAAGTTTAAGACATGTCTAGACATAAATGTGTCCTTACATTTCTGTTAACAAATCTCATGTTACCATATTATGAGACTTCTTTATACCTTAGCCCTTTCAAACTCCTGATACTGGGAACTCTGTACAGTGGTGTTCAGTGTCAGGTTCCTTTTTGTTTAATCATGTTGTGATACTATAGTCACAATGCCCAGAGGGATGATTAGACATAATGATAGGAAAGGATCACCAGGTGGGTGGAAAATTCGTTGAAGGGAAGGAATCAGACGATGGTGGTAAATGGGACACATTCCAGGGAATGGGTGGTGACCAGTGGGGTGCCACAGGGGTCAGTGCTAGGACCAATACTCTTTAGCATATGTGTTAGTGACCTAGTGGAGGGTCTGGAGGGATGGGTGTGCCTGTTCCCAGATAATACAAAGGTCTGCATTAGGGGAGGCCCTTGGAATTCTGCGGTTCTGCAGTTGCGGAATTTGCCGCATAATTTGCATCATGCCTCAGAATATATATAGTGCCACAGAATTCATTGTTTTTGGTGAATTTTCATATAAATATACTTTTCTCTATAGCGTCAACCTTTCTTTCCCACCTCGTTTATCCTGAAGCTCCTCCTCTATGCTCAGCATATGATGTCATCGATGACATCACATCATATTTAGCCAATGACAGGACTGCATTCTGCCAGAGAAATGCATAAATCATGCCTCAGAAATCAGAAAATGCTGCCGCAGAAGTCAAGGAGCCCTGCCGCAGAAATCAGAAAATTTTGCAGCAGAACACCAGGGACTCTGGCAATAGGGTGGATTCACCTAGTGGGGTGCAAGCCATGAGGCAGGACCTGGAGAGGCTGAAGAGGTGGTATGACACCTGGAAATTGAAGTTTAATGCACAAAAGTGCTCACTGATGCACCTGGAGAAGAGGAATAGAAGGGAAACTTACTCCCTTGGGGGGTGGTGATTAAGGAGAAGGAAACAGAAAGGGACCTGGGAAATGCAAATGGAATGTCGGCCAGCATTGCGAGGGATTTAAGTAGCAGGAAGAGAGAGGTGCTAATGCCATTATACAGAACCCTGATCAGGCCGCATCTGGAGTATGGGGTGCAGTTCTGGAGGTCTCACCTATGAAGGGATGTTGAGTTGATGGAGAGGGTACAGAGAAGGGCAACCAAAATAGTATGAGGGATGCTGGATGTACCCTATGACAGAAGATTGAGAAGGCTGAATCTGTACATTCTGAAGACTAGGAGGGAGAGGGGGGGACATGATTGAGACCTTTAAGTATCTGAAGAGAATAAATAAGGCAGAGGATGATAGCTTTTTCAAATTGAAGGAGGGAGCGAACACGAGAGGGCATAGCCTCAAACTGGAAGGTGGGCAATACAGAGGTAATGTCAGGGGGCAGTTTTTCATGCCGAGGGTGGTGGAGGCCTGGAACAAGCTGCCGGAAGAGGTAGTGGCAGCTGAAACAGTGGAGGGGTTCAAGAGGGCTTGGGATAGAGGGTGGAAGCATAACAGAAGGGAGGAGGAGGTAGGGTATTGGGCAAAATAAATAGGCCATGGGGCCTTTCTCTGCCGTCACATTTCTGTGTATCTGTGTATCTGTGAAACACATTGCAATTCTGCATTTGGCATTAATGGCTCTTTTCATGCTTGTCAGTTTGTGTCCAAACATGTTGACTAACATGACTAGATAAGAAGGAACCTAACACTGAGCAGCACTGTAGTTATGAAATGACTGAATTACTGTACTTGCAAGGAGCATGTTAAATGGTAGGACAGCCTGGAAAATAATTTCTAACATATTAGTATGGACATGCCTTAGGTGAAGTTTCTTCACTGAGATACAAATGAATAGTGATAATACTAGACAGGTGCTTTAGAGATGGCCCAGGCTCCAAGAATGGCATCAACAAATGCAAGTGACTGTAGAAATCTTAGGTTAAGGGTAAAAGCTGACTGGACAACTCATTTGCTACGGAACCAGATGGTATTCTAAGGTCAAGGTACGAATTCCTATTCACTCATAACATTTGTTATCAAATCTGTTGGTAATACTGTAAAAACAATTATTTTCCATCTTTTTTTCATAATTGAATAATTTGGTAAAAATACGACTGGGCATGGAGTTCTTAATCTTTCAGCCATTGTGTTTAAACTGGTCAAGGTAATTTGTAGTAAAACTTGATTTATGCTAATTGATGTTTGTTAGTCAATAAGAAATTAATTGTAGTATCCTCAGTCTGGTTTCCAGTGTACAGCGTTAACCACCCTCATGATTTGGACTAAGTTTAATTGTCAGATTAGAAGATGCGGGCTAAGTGAACTGGGAGTCTGAATACCCCTCAGAACAACTAGAAGTGTTAACCCTCAGGCAGGACTGAGGCACAGTAGCAGAACAGTGTTCCTGGAAGTTTGTTTTGTAACTTTTTTTGCTAAATTTGCCATCTGCATAAGGTTGCATAGGTCATACTAGCAAAAGCACATACAGTAACTGTGTCTATCATGATTGTTTGCTATTTCTCAATGGTTGTACCCAGGGATACATAGCTCGCAAATGTACTTGAAAAATTGTCTTTTGAATACATGCATTACCCAAATTTCTATTATCCCACTAGATAATCTGAACCAACATGTGACCTCATGTTGCGTTACCCATGTCCCCTTTGGGTGTCTTAAATAGTTCCCCTTTAATCTGACTCTTGTACTCCATTGCAGTGACAGTATTTTCTTGGTGATCTAATTTATTTGTTTAGTTGTTGTTGACCAGGAAAGGAGGACTAGACAATTCTGCTTATTTTCAACCTTGTCCCAGGGAGGGGGAGACATATGGATGCCAACTGATGTTGAACCAGATTCTGTTGTTGGGTTGGCAGCATAGCCTAGAGGTTAGAGTAATGAGCTGTGAATAAGCTTGGTACATCCAGCAGAGCAGACCAGACCAGGGTTTGATTCTCACAACCTCCACTTGCATACTGTATGACTCTGAGCATGTCACTTTACTGCCCAGTGCTCCTAAGTCGCCCCTGAAAACAAGCACTTGTGCTTAGTGGGCCTGACCCATTACCAAAGACTAAAAACATTTATATATAATTTTTTTTTTGTAAATGGGAAAAATTTGTACAGGACACTGGAGAAATTCCCATAATTTTTTTTTTAATTTACTATGCTCCCCCCCCCCAACACTGCCTTCCTTCCGGCACCTCAGCCCAATCATGGACCTCGGCTTCTACCTGCTCGCTATTGACTGCAACCCTCTGATACCCCATGGCTTTCCCCCCAGGGTGGGGTTTGCGGCACTGACCCCTAACAGTGCCACAACGATGGGGACTAGGTCAGAGGGCTGGTCTGGAGGAGGCTAATCAAAGCTGAGGCGGGCTTCACTAAGGGTAGCTTGGCAGCAATTATTTTTCTGTGTTTCTTGGGGGCAGGGACATGCAATGACATCCTGCATCAATCCCACCCCCCAAGAGCTGTCTAATGCCTGTTGCTGCAGTATGTCTGACCTCTGCCTGTGGTCCGTCAAGCACTGGACATTCACCATTCCTTCCCCTCCCCATGGAGAAGGAGAGCATTCCTAGGTATGCTCCATCCTTCTTCCCCCTGACTGGCCCTATGATGACCCAAGTCCATTCCTGAACCCGGGTCACAGGCATCGCAAGCAGAGATCCAACCCTGTGCCGACGGGCCAGTGGAGAAATTCTCCTCATCTACAGTAGGGGGTGTTCCAACCCCCTGTACAATCATGTAGCCACCAGATGATGACAGGATGAGCTCTGAGATGGCTAGAATACACCCACCAGTGGACAGCACATCGTCTCACAGATAAACCCAAATATTATGGCAGAAGAAATGGAAGTAACTCACTTACCAGCAAATACAGAAAAAATGGATTTCACCACTTATGCGACTATTCTGGATGCTGAAAGATTACTTATGGTGGAATTGGAAGAAAAAAAAGCCAGAGATGTTAGCTGAAATGTCTGCAGTTGAAGCAAGATATAATCAAGAAAAATCCCGGCTAGAGGAAGAGAAAAACTATAAGAGACAGGGGAATTCATCTCCCGAGAACCTAGAGAACAAATCCTCATAAGTGTTTATTTTCGGCTCTCAACAAGTCCTGGATGACTAGGCACAGCTGCCAGCACATCCTGGCACTTCAGAATCAGATGCCTAGACTCTGGAGACTGCATTGCCAGAAGCAGGATGGGTATGGTCCAGATCAGGAACCTGTAGCCCCAGTTCACACACCCTGATACCAGGAGCAGATGTGACACTACCTTCAAACTGGTCAGTAGAAACAGCAGCTTCCTTGGGACCTACTCACTGTTCAACAGGACTGGGAAAACTATGAACTCAGGTACCTCAGTAAATCTAAATGACAAAAAAGCATTTAATTTTCCCCACTAGATACTGGTATTAAAGAATTTTTTGAAGCTGTCACTCAGGAGTCAACCTTAACATTTTTTTGCACTAACCAGCAGGGCAAGTTGATTCAAAATTACACTAGCCCACAGATGGTTGCACTAGCCCTCAGTTATAATGGTAAATTTTGATCACTTATACAGGAAACAGTGGAAGCCAAGAAATACTGTTATTGCACATTTTTCCTGCTCCCATATTGCTTTTAGCTCCCCAACAGAAAAAAAGACTGCAATGCAATCACACATAGTAAGCTCCCCGACCCCCACTCCCTCATTGTTTTGTACCATGGCCTCCTTTCTTCTTCTTCTTTCTACCCCCCACCACCACCATCAAACCTGAGGACATCTCAACAGCACATTTTCAATCAAGAAGTCTTTGCTCTGCACACACAACCACATGCACCTCACCACACTCTCACCACCACCCACAGGACAATGAACAGAGTCAGGCAGAGAAAAATACTCTCAGCACCCACCCTAAAGTCAAGTGGAGACCTGCACTTCTAGAAGTTGTTGTACAGTCTCAAGTGAGCCAGGAGCACATCTAATATTTCTTTGGGGTGGGGGCTACACCAACCTAAGGGGCTTGGGAAATTGGAAATTATGACATTTTTATTTTTAAAAGAATTGATTTTAATATGCTCTGCCCCATCAATAATAGATTTTTCTTTAACATTGTCCTTTCATCAACTCAGTGGAAACAGTACACAGGCATAATGTATACTATCTCTATTTCTATATAGGATGATCTATGTACCCCAGGAATACCTATTTTAACCTTTCAAATTATGTATTTTATTATGGTTTATTTTTGTAACATACATGATCCAAAGCTTTGTTTTTAGGATGAAAGGACATGTTGGGTGAGATAAGGATGGGACTTCATGGATGGTGATGGCTGGCATGATCCATTTAGAAGAGTTGGGGACCCCAAACACTTGCCAGTATTGGAAACTATGGATCTGTGGATGGTTGTTTCAATGTCTGGACTACAGTGGTGTCCAGGGAAAGAACAGAACTGAGATTTGGAGGGGAGAGAGAAGTTATGGAGAAGCTGGGATAAAATCCATCACCTGCAAGGTTGACCCTGAACACCTCCTCGTATTTTGTCACTGAAAGTTTGGATAAAGACACTCAGAATATAGGGAAATGAGGGACACTGGCCTTGATAATATGGGACAAACTGTTAGAGACACATTTAGAAAACTGGAAGCTACTGACTTAACAGCACTGTACCCTTGATCACACCCTAGACAGTAGCTGAAAGTCCTAACAGTAGTGTGATAATGACTAACACTGAGTCTTTTGTGGGATCCCCCTCTTGAACTGCCAGATAATTGCAGTTCTTAATGAGCTGTTAATCATACCAGGCCATCTGGAATATTGAGAGAGATTAGCATGAGGACTAGAGCCTGCTAAAGTAGAGACTTTTTAAGTTCATTAACAGCCAGGAAAACTTGCACTAGTCAAGACAGACAAGTAGAGTGTTAGCTGCACTAGCCCTGGTCAATTTGCAGTAGGGTTTGGGCTAGTAAAACAATGTTGCGATCGACCCCTACTCTCACTGAAGTTATTCCACTGGGAGGGTCACAATCGGTAGCACATGAGCCTTTGGTAGAAGAGACACTTATAACCCCGAGAGACACCCCTGCAGTGATTTATGCAAGCCTGCTGAAAAAACACTGGAGCAAGCAAAGCACAGGCATACAGTAAGGCTCAGATATCTTGGGGGATTAGAACTCCCTCCAGATAGATTCTATGTGGGCAAGCAACTTTTAAAGCAAGATTTAGGTTTTTCCCCAGCAGAGGTTTATGCCTTAATCCACGCCCCTGGATAATCCACTTTCGATATTAGCTTTCGCTCTGCACACCTTTTGGACAGGTTTTGGACTTTGTGTACAACACACAAATAATTGATTTTGTGGGCTCATTTTAAGGCAACACCCCTAACAAAGCCCACCTTCAAACTAGTCATGATATTATTCCAAAATGAAGGAGTTAATATCTCAGACATTATGTTTTGGCTGGGGAAGACATTTGAGGTGCAAGGAACCCTGGACCCCATTGTAGATGGGGAGATTTTCTGGACAGGGTGTGGAAAGTCAGGGTAAAACGGCACCAGCATGATACTGGTATCAAGCATCTCCCCAACTGTTTCTAGGGACAAAGGCATCTTGTTTTAGCAGGAACAACCTCACTACTGCTATAACTGCAGGTGCCGACAACATATTAGTAATATATATGAGGTACTAAAATGCATACAGTTTGGTTCCAAGGGCCATTCAGGCCTTCACTATACTGCTATGCCCCTATGCCACCTGTGTGATGAAGGGGTCCATTCTTTTCTAACTTGCCCTTGGACGGCCCACAACACAGACAATGCAGACTTTACAGTTCAAGACTTAGACATTAATAAAGCAACCAGACAGGCACAAAGTCCCACCACAGAGGGGAGGTCTAGGTCCAGGCTGGTAACACCTAGACCAGCACCTACTCAAACCTCAAGCACCACACTGGGGAATGTGGATCCCCCTATGGTTCCCTCTGGAAATATGGATAAAACAGCTTTAGCTTTTACTTCACTCCAGACCTCAGCAGTGGACCCCCTTCCCACTGAGGCTGCAACACAAGAAAAGGAGATGCCCCGACCCTCTAACCCAGTGGAGTTGGTATTTCAGATGATACCGAAAGGGAAAGCTAGAAATCCCAAGGATAAAACTGGTCAAGAAGACCCCATCACCCTGCAGAATAAATTTCCACACTCCAGTGGGGAAAGACAGAAATGGAACAGGATAGTGATGCTACATCTGAACACTCCTCCCAAACTGATGGCATCTCGGAGGAAGAGAAACGTGTGCCCTTACCTAAAATGGAAACAAAAATAAGAGAGAAAGATGGGGACTAGGACTAGTCTACAGAAAAGAACCTTTTGACTGACATCATGCATTATGAACACTGAACTGTTTATTGACTTCTTAAATGTTAACAGCCTAAAAACAGATAGAAAAGAAAATCCACTTTTGCATGGTTTGCTAATAATAAATATGATCTTGTCTTTTTTTAGGACACCCATTTAGCAACTATGCATGAAATTCAGACTAATAGCATTCACTGGTTATGGGGGGCCACCTATTGGTCCTTAGGGTAGGATGCATATAGTGGAGCGTGTATGTGTAACTAACCCCACCATTAAAATAACCCAGATAGTGGATATTTTTCCAGGACGTGCACAATTGTTAGATATGTCCTTACAGCAACATGATTTTAGGTTTATTAATGTATATGCCCCCCAGGATAAGTCTGTACGAATCCACCTCCTTACCCTCATTCAACCATAACTCTTTATATCTAGGGCAATTTTGCTAGGAGATTTTAATTGTAGCAAATTCAAATGTGACAGAAGCTCAGTCATGAAGAAAATGTTCTGTGATAGAAACACAGAAACAGACTTTGACGGCAGATAAGGACCGCTTGGCCCACCTAGTCTGCCCATTTCCCTACCTACTGGATAAGTTGCAGATCCGAGTTAACCAACAGCCTTGCGTCATTTTTGAATAAATTGCTGACACAGAATAAATTAAAAGATGTTTTTCTTTACCATCACAACACCCCTCAATGTACTTATTTTAGGGGGAAACAAAACCAGAATTGATTACTGGTTCTTATCACCAAACCTCCTAGTTAGATTTTCTTCAGTAGTAACGGTAGCTGCTTCAGACCGTGGCCTGTTAAGAGGTTAAGGTCTCCCCTCTCACTGGATTCAGCAGTTGGCAGGGCCTATTGGAGATTAAATGTTATTTTAATGCACAAAGTGAACATTTTTATGGGGTTGTTAAACATTATTGTAATAAGTAAATTAATGTTTTTCCTGTATGATTCACTTATTGACTGGTGGGAACAGAGTAAAGTAGATTTTACTTCCTTTTTGATAACAAATAGGGAAACTTTTCAGATATCATAGGAACTCAATCTATGAAACACTTCAACAAAAATGATATACACTTTTTCACTCAAAACTGAAACAGGTTAAGATTACTCATTCCAGTCTCAGCACATTGAAGGGACACTGTCAACCTTTTTTGCATCATATTATTTTCAGTTAAAATCTCACATTTTATGATTGTTTACTTTCTCTAAAATTCATTGATGTTGCTGGTTGTTTTATCTGCCTCCTTGCTTATTAGAACTGAAATGCATGGTAATGAATAGCTATGCCCAGCTTTGTTTTGCTTCAAATCACTGAACTACTCTTAGTGTACACTTTCTGAACATTAGAAACACCCTCAGACAGTGCAACCACTCATGATACAATAGTCTCCTCTATTCCCACTGCATAATAAGTGGCTAGATTGTGTTGGGGGTGTTCCTGAGTCCAGGAAAGATGCATTGGGAGCTGGTCAAGAAATGTAAACAAACATGTTTTGGTGTGATAACACCAATATGGTGGGCAGCCACTTTTTCACTTTTTAAAAGAAAAAAGGGATCTGAATCAAACTACCAGCTGCATCAACAGTCTTCATAGAATGTGGACAATAATAAAATGTATTTTTTAAACCAGGGACACTTTGAGGACTAAGGGGGTTGACAGTGTCCCTTTAAGCAGGAGCTAGCATCCCTCCAATATAATAGACTTAAGTCCTTGGAGTTTGAGTAGAGATTCAGCACACACAGGAGCCAATTCCAGGTCAACCCTTTTGAAAGCTGCCTTACACGTACCAGGAATAAAAACATTTCTTTTATTAAAACAACCCATAAGGAGACAGTTACGGGGAATAACAACATTATGTCAGAAATAGAACAATATGGGCCCAGTTCCAAGACAGTTACACCAGGTGTAAATGCAGTACACCAGTCCTGACAGTGCAAAGCGCAAGCTATGCCAGTGATTTGTGACATGCGTGATTCCAAGAGAACACTTATGTCGCACCCCACAACAGCTATGAACACCACAAGTTATGATGCAGATACAACAGAAAATGCATACGTTACTGTGTATGCGGCCTATGACAGGCGTAAAACACCAGTACCATGGAAATGCTATTCCAAAACAGATGGAGTACAGAGATACGGCAGATGACGACTGCATAACTAAGAACAGGTAAAAGCTGTCTTAAACAGTGCACAGGCTAGAGAAACATCCCCCCCCCAGACAGACAGCACCACACCACACAAACAGCAGTGCCCCACTCTGCAAACAGTGGAACACGTAAGCCAATGTGCCCGGTATGCACAGGACAGAGTGAAAGGGGCAGCAACGCACATGCCAATGGCATGGGTGGCACAGGAGGCAACAGGTGCACAGAGGCCACAGACACAGCACTGGGATGATGGCACAACCAGGCACAATGCCCCTGCCATGGACAATGATACATGTAAACAGTGCAGCCACAACAGGGACACAGCACCGGGTGGCACAGACCTGGAGACATATGGCAGTGAGACACACTAATGCCTGTGCCACTGGTGCCACCCACAGCGTACACTGGACCCCTGGGTGGAAGGGTGCCGTACAGGCCCAAGGCCACCACACAACTGGGATGTGCAATGTGTAGCAGCATGTGGCCCTGACCCAGCATGGTGCACTGTTGCAGACAGGGCATCATGCAGCCATGACCCCCTGTGCTCGCCAATGGCTGTGAGGTGCACATCTGGCACACAGCAACCTTGTACACAGTGGGGATGCACAAGTGATGGTACAGTACTGCCACAGGGACACACACACACACACACACACACACACACACACACACACGCACACCACAGACAGATGCACAAAGACATGGGTGTGTAAAAAGCATTTAATGAAACAGCATGGAAGGAAAAATCGGCAGCAACAACATGAACAACAGCATCAACAACAACAACAGTAATAATGAGAAGAATAAGAACAGCATATACAATAGCAATGGAAAACAAACCCCCCAGTATCCAGTACAGACAGCAGTAGTGTACGTAATCAACATAGCCCACATGCCCCCCGATGGCTGCCCCCCAGCAACCACAGCCACCCACCCAGGCATGCAGCCCAACACAGACACCCACACATGGGCGGCCCCACCAGGAAAACACAGCCCACAAGCCCCCCCACCCACAGATACACGCCAGGTCCCCCACACCACCCCAATGTACAGACAGTATGGCAAAGGCCCCCAAGGCACTGCGCACCCCAATAGTCCATGTCCACAGTCCATGCTCTGACATGGCTAGCGCCGCTACACCACAGAGAGTAGGGCGCCGAGTGAACCGTGCAGGTGTGCGACATCTGCCATAATGGTGGACACAAGCACCACCAGGTGCTGGTTGTCAGGCGCTGGCTGCCCTGGGTACAGGTCCAACTGTGGGCCCATCTGTCTACCAGGTGCCTCTGCAGCAGTGCCATGGCCGTCCTGCAGCTGCCGGGAAGGGCCACTGTGCCAAGAGTGATGGACAGCAAAAGCATCCTGTGGCATGTCATTCACAGCCTGCTCCACCACCAGGTGCTGCTCCACCACAGCCTGACCACCTGCAGGGCACTGCACTCCCACCCTCTGCACTGCTGCAACATGTGCCTCCACCACCAGCACCCCTCCAGTCGGCAACACCACCTCTGGCTCCCCAGCAGGGTGTTCCACCACCAGGCACTCCTCTGCCTGCATGTCCTCCATAGGCACATCTGCATTACCAGGACCAGCCTCAGCCAGCTATGCCATGGGCACCGCCGCATGGTGCCCCTTGGACCCCTGAGTCTCACTGTCATGTGCGTCCTCCTCTGCAATCATGTCCCCCTCCACCTCCTCATCCATTGTGGGTGGTACTGGGTGCAACATGTGTCTGCTGTGTGTACGATGCCGGTACTCCACTGCATCCCAGGCCTTTAGGTCCACCATTGCCCACAGCAGTGCCTGCTGCCATGGGACAAGTCAGCTCCCACCACCTGCAGGAGAGAAGGGCATGGGTTACAGTGGAAAATACAGTATGGATCCGCACACACATGTGCATGCCACAGAGAACACCGCAGGCAGTGCCAAACACACACGCACACACACACACACACACACACACACACACACACACACACACACACAGGCACACACACAGCATCCACAACATGTAGCATGGTGGCAGGCACACTGACATTGCAAAATGGCCACAGGCACTGCAGGTGTGCATGGCGACACCTAGGCTGCATAGCGGTGTGCAGCTGCCCACCACTGTACACGTGACCAAGTCCAGGCAATGCAGGCCCCCCGGAGCCACCTTGCTGTGGGCATGCTGTGCATTGTGCAGTGATGGAACCTACCCGACCTCTTGTGGCCATGCATCCCCGCCGCTGGTTGCCATGCTCCTGCTCCAGGGCTTGATGCTCCTGCTGCCCACGCTGACTGGGACCTGCAACTGTGTAGGAGACAAACAGTGTCATACAGGTACACCACAGCAGGGACGTGCACAGGTTATGGAGTAGCAGTTGTGGCAGGCAACATGTCATCGTACCGGATCCATGACAGGAGTCTGACAGAAATTCTGTCGAACACCCCATCAGCGACACCGGCAGGTCGACCGCATTCTGCAGTCAGCTGCTGGTTCACTATTGCTGTCTTTGATTTCTTCGGGGGGGCTTTGCCCCAGAACCATCCATATGGGGGGCTGCGCCCCCTGCACCCTCCCACTTAAGGATTCTCAACTCCAGTTGGAGCTGATTGGGGGGCGTGGAGAACCCCCGACAGACAGCGCCGGATTCCAGCAAGTCTCCCACTGCGGCTAGGCACTGTAGTCGCTGTGGGGGACATCGCTGGTGAAATGTCACTGCGAGGGGGGTAAATGCATCGTATCCACCTTCAGTGCTGCCACCACTTATTCTCATCTCTTTGTCCCTCCACTCCGCCATGTCGAGCAGATGGTGCAGTATCTCCAGCTCATGATGGGTCAGGTCGTCCCACCTGTGCTGCAGCTTTCCCATGCTGCATGACTCCCCACATACTGCACTGACGCGTGCTGCTATGGTGCACTACACCATCTCATACTCCATGGTCGTGCAGTGCCTGCAGCCATGTGGCAACAGTGAGGTGCGCCACTGTTGCACCTGATTTACCAGCTGCGCCATCTCTGCCGGCGTGTAGTTCGGGGCACAGTCACTCAGGCTGACATCTCTGCTGCAAGACATGGTGATCTGAGACCTGCAACATAACCATGACAGGATCACCAGCTGTGGCAGTACATGTGGCAAGGCACAATCACCCTGGCCAAGGCACCTACCTTTGCTGTGTTCCACATACACCCCAGATGGCAGGCCTGCAGACAGCTGTGTGGCACCTGGATGGGGAAATGGAAGCATGGCAGTGAGTGCAGGTGACATCAGTGGGTGCTGCATGTGTGCAGGTGCTGCCCAGGAACCCCACCCCCCAGTGTTCCATGTGTGCCACACCTGGGGTTACCACTGTAGTAATGACTGCTTGTACTGCTTGGCACAGGATTACTTTGCAGAACATTAGACTGTGCAATGACCCTCAGCCATGCCAGAGGTGCGGGTACTGCACTGTCACAGTAACCACCAATTGCCAATGTGTGCCCCACCTGGTGTGGCATACATGTACAGTACAGTGCCACTTCCATGGGGCACTAAGTGCTGTATCTGTGCAGGTTGTGCTGATGCCCATGTACCCACCCATGCCCCACCACCCCACAACATCAAACTCCATTGCACTGCCCTGCACGTTACATAGCACAGGGCCAGTATGTGTGGCTGTGTCCTGACCTGCACAGTAACATGTCTTCAGATAGTGGGCCCCATATGGTTTGTGAACAGGACTGTCCCAATCACTGTATGACACAGATGAGGCATGGAATGTGTTCCCAGTATGGGCCTTTCCATCCTGAAGTACATCTTCACACATATGCAGAGCACAGGTATATATGTGTGAGTGTGTGCGTGAATCACAGAGCTATGCATAATTTGTAACATGTGTGAGCTGTATACTCACCAATCAGTAGGCTGTGCTGTGTGTCAACAGATATCTGGTTTGCGTTACACCCCAGGAATGCCCAGTCTCCTTCCACTGCTGCTGGGATCTGCTGTGTATCAGGCGAGTGAGATTTGTGGCCTAGTGCCTTCTGATGGTGTCCCCGTACATATTCCATGTACACGCCACATGTGCGGTGTACCACACCACTGCGCGAATGCGGCCTGAGTGACACCAGATGTAGTTATGCAACTGTGAGGTGCAGATACTGCGATCATGCAACTGCTGCCTGCTCAATCGCATGTGCATTCTGCTTTGTGTGGTATGCTTTTGAACCTCTGTCCTGTTACGGCAGAGTTAATGAATGACACCACACAGAGGATTTGTGCAGTGTTGTATTAGTGACAGTTGGGTACAACTGGGTGACAGTGCAAGACAGTCAGCTACTGGTGGCAACACTCACACACAATATCACCCAGTGCCCATGCTGTGCACATTCATGACCCCACACAGTGGCCTCCTCGTGCCCCCACACACTCACACATGCACAAGCACACCCCCTCACACACAGCTGCCACCTGCGCCACATGCCCACCCCGTGTGCAGCCCAGCCCCCCAGCCAACGACAGGCAACATCGTACCATGGTTGCACATTTGTCTTGTGCCTGTTGCTAGTGCCCAGTTCTTTTCCACTTTGCAGACTGTGTAGTGGCACACGTCCCAACCTGCACACACTGCACCCTGGTCATGCCGCCACTGTTGCTGGGTGCCAACAGCACCACTGTCTTCTGGGTCCTGCTGTGGCTCCCAGATGCGGGTGGCACATGCTGTGGCACTGTCCCTTGGCTACTCCCCATTGGTGCAGTGCTGTCCGTGGCCTTTCTCTGTGCCACCTCCTGTGCTGCCTCCTGCCATGAGCCAGTGGTCCTGCACACTGTACCCAGTGCCTTCTGCCCCCACGTCCCTGGCAGAGGGTATTGCAGCTGCCACCTTGCCAGTTGATCCTGCAGCCTGTGCTGCCACCGGTGCGCACCCAGTTGTCTTTGGTAGCTGATGTCGCCTCACAGCTGTGGGTGTTGGTGGCACAGGGGGCTTCAGTGCCTGTGACATAGACAGTGGCACTGGTGCTGGAGGTTGCGGTGCTGCAGACAGCTGCTGTGTCATGGCTGTAGAGGGACGGTGGGGGGTGGCATTGGTGTTGGTGGTGGCGGTGGTCTTTGTGCTGTTGGGGGCAGCAGTGGGGGTGCTGATGGCACTGGCATTTGAACCACCAGTGGCAGTGGCACTGTGGCCTCTGCACCTCTTTCTGGCACCATTTGTGGTGTTGTTGCTATCTGATACTCTGGTACCACCTGTGTGGATGCGTCTCACCCAGCAGTTGCCCATTGGCACAGGCCTGCTTGAGTGGCCTGCAGCAAGGCCATGAGGGCATCGGCCTGCCTTGCTTGTTGCTCCACCTACCCCTCGACGGCCATGGCCAGGCGGGTGATGGCACACATCTGTGCCTGTGCACTGGACTGTGCTGCAGCCATGGCCTTCACGATCCGATCCATGGTGCTTGTGGTGGTCTACTCCCCAGTCTCCAGCACCCCTATCAGTGCTGTCATCTGCTCCTGCTGTGCCACTTGGTGGGCATCCATACTGAGCTTTATGCAGCCCAGCATCTCCATGTGCTCAACGTGGGCAGTCACAAGGGTCTGACAGAACCCTGTGTAGTCGATCGGGTCTGCCAACTCTCCCTCTCAGGTGATGTCATCCCATTCAGGGCCTCCTCCAGCCTCTGGTAGGATGTGGGGCTCAGGTCCTGTACTATGTCACCCCCAGGCTGCCACAACCTAGGTAGTCACTGAGGTCCAGCAGTGGCTCCTCCTGCAGCTGTCCCCCCCCCCGCTTGCTGCTCCCCCACTACTGGTGTCTCCTGCTGTGTCCTGCTGGGCCTGTCCTGCAGTGTCAGGTGCACTGTCCACTGCCACTGTGTCCACCACTGCTGTGCCTGTGCGGGGATATCAGTGCATCAGTGATACATTCACTGTCATGCCTGCTACCATCCCACCCCTGCATTGCTCTCTCACACACTGCTGTTGGCACTGGCCATGTCCTTACCTGCCCCATTGCCATCTGCCTCTGCACCTGTGGGAACATGTGAGGTAATCAGTGTTGCTGCACCATTACATGTCGCCTGTGCCTGTCATGGTCCACTACCCTGCAGCTCCATCCTGCAGGGCGGTGGTGCAGATGGCCATTGGCTTACCTTCCTCTGCCCTCAGGCTCATCACTTGTGGATTGAACTATAGTGCTTTAGTGCTACTACACCCATCAATGCCCTGCATACGTGCTACCATCCACACCCCTGTGTTGCTGTACACCTCATGTTGGGCAGTGCTGGCCACTACCTTACCTGCCCCTGTGTCCACTGTGGCTGCACCTGTGGGGGGGGAATTACAGATCGTCAATGCTGACCGCCCTTGTGGTGGCTGTATGGTCAGCTGTTCACAGGGTCATGCACTATGCCAGGCTATATTCCAACATTGTCCCCCCCCCCATCTGTGCACTGTTCCACTGTACATTGCTGTGCCCCACCTTCACAGTTGCAGAGAAAAGGTTATTTTGTTCATCAACAAGCCACACGTGTTTTGTATAAAATCTGTTTTCTTTTGTTTGTTGCTTTACTATGAACACAGTGATCCCCTGTGGCCCAACATTTCACCCAACTCTGGGCTTCACCAGGGGCAAGGATCTACTGTTCAATCTCACACATAAATCCCCTTTATGTTATTTGATAACCATTTCTTAGAACTTAGAACTTTGTGAAATGGCACCAGACAAGGCCCAAGACACAGGAGCAAGCTCTTGCACAAAAACAGCCCATTGAAAATGTTAACAAAAACTTTAAAGGCCCTAGCTGCAAAGTAAAAAGATACTGGTACACTATTTAGAGGCCCTACACATGAATCAAAAAGAAACAAGAAAAGCTAAAAATGAAAAACGGTTGATGAACAATAAAACTTTTTCTCTGCATCTTGGAATCTGTACTACCATCCCTCACCATAAACTTTTAGGACTTATCCATAACCGAAAGGTACCCACCCAATGGACCTTCTTTCTCTCCACCTTCAGTTCCCACTGTGCTGCAGCACACTGTGCTCATCGTATGCCACACCTGCTCCTGACCATTATTACTTTATAACTGCATATGACATTTGCTATGCTTTGCACATCTACTTACCCATCCCTGTGGCCATCCGGAATGTGTCCAGCTCTGAGACCATATGCACACTGTGCTGGCTCACAAATGCAATCACTCTCTTTCTGTGTGTGCTCAGGGGTCACACTTCCTGTGGCCCACCTCCTGTGGCCATCGCCTGCCATTTGTTAAATGCCTCCTTCACCTTGGTATGGCTCTCGAGGTCACTGTACCGCTTCTGCAGGTCCCGCACAGTGCGGCATGCATGTGCCGCCGCATTCACCTTCTGCACGACTACATCCCATGCTGCTTTCCTCTGTAGCCATTCCTGTTGCTCGCCCCTCTTCCACAGCAGGTCTACGTTTGCCTCAAGTTTTTCCAGGAGAACATTGGCCTCTTCAAAGGTGAAGTTCCTTGTTCGCTTTTTGCTACCGCTCGCTGCCTCTCCCCCGCTACCCACCATCTTGTAGCCCCTATGACATGCCTGCGACTTATGCACAACTTCATAGTCATGGGGTTGTGACTTGTGTAGGGCTACACCACTCTTGTGGGCTGCATCGAGCACTAGTGGTGTTAGTTGCGACCTGCATATTCCAGAGTTTCTTGGTGTATCTCGCGACTCTCTTGGAATCTGGCGCAGCTTGCATGTCACAGGGATTTTGACATATCTTCCACTTTGGCGTACTCTGTGCACTGCTCTATCCACTGTCTTGGAATCAGGCCTGATGTCTTTACCTTGTTTGGAACTGCTTATTCTGGTTCTGACAAAACTACTGAATGGCTTCAAGACTGTCATCTACCAAAGCTCTCCCCCTTAGATACTAAACTTTTAACTAACCCTAACAGCGCAAAGGAGCTATCCTCTGTTATTTCACAGCTTACAGCAGGATCAGCTCCAGGATCAGATGGGATACCCCACACTTTTTATAAAGAGGTAATCTCCCACTTACTACCAGAACTAACATAATTGTATAACTATATGCTTACTAATGAGGTACTACCACCAGATATGTACTCTGGGTTGCTGATCCTGATTACCAAGACTGAGGACAAGGAGCAGTTGACAAACTGATGATCCATCACATTACTGAACTCTGATTTTAAAATATTGACCAAACTACTCAGTAACAGACTGACCTCTGTTTTAACCTCCCTCATACACCCCACACAAGACTGTCAACTTACTGAAAGGAAAATCTCTGATATCCTAATTATACTTAGAGAAATCCTAGAAAGAGGACAAAATGAAGAAATAACTGGGTACATATTAAGTATTGCTCAGACCAAAGCTTCCAATAGGGTGTTTCATCCATACCTATGGTCATGCATGACATAATATGGGTTTCCTCAGAGTTCTATTTCATGGGTGCAGTTATGCTATAGATATGCTTCTATTTCTCCATACATCAATGGACGGATAGGCAACCCCTGCGAACTGAAGGTAGGAGTCCACCATAGATACATAGATACACAGACAGTGTCGGCAGATAAGGGCCTATGGCCCACCCAGTCTGCCCATTTTAGCTTGTAAGTTCAGTTTGTTTTCCTAGAAGTCTGTTGCACCTTACCCTGACCTCCAGAATTCCTTTATGTCTATCCCATGCATTCTTAAATCCCGTGATTGTTTCAGCCCCCACCACTTCCTCTGGCAGGGTGTTCCACTTGTCCACCACCCATTCTGTGAAGAAATTTTCTCATGTTTCCTGTGAATCGTCCCTCCTCCAACTTCATCCCATGTCCTCTAGTCCTGGAACATCTTTTTGCTTAAAAATAGTGTTTTCCTGCACCCTGTTCCTCCCTGTAAGATACTTGTATGTCTCTATCATATGCCCTCTCTCCCTCCTCTCCTCCATGGAGTACATGTTCAGTTCCTTCAACCTGTCTTCATAGGACTTGTGATGCAATCCATGCACCGTCTTTGTTGCCCTCCTCTGAACCTTCTCTACCCTGTCTATGTCCTTACGTAGGTATGGTCTCCAGAACTGTACACTGTACTCCAGGTGGGGCCTCACTAGTGTCTTGTATAGAGGAATTATGAACTCCCTTTTCCTGCTGGTAATGCCCCTGCCTATACATCCCAGCATCCTATTTGCTTTACCTGCTGCCTTGTCACACTGTTTCCCTACCTTGAGGTCATCAGAGATGATAACCCCAAGATCCCTTTCCTGCTTGGTGCATGCTATATCCTCACCCCCCCAACTGATATGATATGATATGATATGATATGATATGATATGATATGATATGATATAAGCAACCAGTGGTGCTCTCTTAGTCCACTCTTATACCTGCTTTCCTTAGACCCCCTAATCCACATAATAAATGCGGACCCACACATCCAAGGTCTCTCTATATCTAGCCAAGACACAGAGACGAAAACCCTGGCCTACACCAATGATCTCTGTCTTATTTTAGCAGATTAACAATCTGGCCCTCTAGTAGAACTAATACTTACTTCATTTTCAGAAATCTCAGGACCCAAACTGAGCCCTCAGAAGAGCAAATGCTTACCGACTGGACCACCCCCTACACATACCTCCGAACTTTTTGGTATTCCCATTAATCTTAATGACATAAAAAATTTGGGTATATATGTTGGACATCCTGATTCTGTATATTTCAACTGAAATTATACAATCAGCAGTGCACTAGACAGAGTAACCCAGTGGAAGAAGTGGAGGATGAGTAAGAAAAAAAACATATTTTTATGGTTAAAACTTATCTCATCCCCATGTTCTTGTATTTAAGTTATGTTTTCCCTCCTCCCCAAACCTTGGAAACTAGGCTTTTTAGTTGCTCTTTCCTCTGTATTTGGGAAAGTCACTTAAATGGGGCACAGACTCTTCCCTGACCAACCGTTGCAGAAAACACATAGTCCTCATCAGGCTTGATTCCCTCCTTCTACTACTGTCAGGCAATGTCCACCTCAATCCAGGCCACACTGCAGCTAGCCAAAACCGATCCTCTTCATCTGCTGGCTTACGCATGGCCTCACTGAATATATGCAGTATTCTCAAACAATTTGCCACTCTCCAGTGCTGGGTTGCCCAATACCAACCAGATGTTCTTGCACTGGTTGAAACATGGCTATCTAATAAAACACCTGATCATTTAGTTACTCTACCAGGCTGCACACTCTTTTGAGAAGATAGAATTGGGAAAGGTTGGGGTGACTGCAAGATTTACCTCTGAGACACCTTGGAAGGGCTTGCCCTTCCATCACCTAAGCTGGAGCATGGCACCCAGGCAGTCTCCCTATAAATAGCGACTGGTGCCTCAAGAACCCCATTAATATTCACAGCTGTCTATATCCCCCCTTGACACCAGTACCCAGCTCTTCAGTCATTACTAGAGCAACTTGCCAGTCTGCCAAGCAAGCTGGAGCAGATCACTATTGGTGATCTCAATATAAACTGGCTCTCCTGCACTGCCTCCCAAGCCAAGGATGCCATAGCAGCCCTCAACCTCACACAGCTAGTTTCCACTCCCACCCGGTACCATCCAACCAAAGGCACTGCCACTCTTCTGAACATTGTCCTATTGAACAGACCGCACAAAATTAATAGCACCACCATGCCACCTAATGGCCTCAGTGACCACTCTCCTGTCACCTTTTTCTGGTCCTGTAAGCTTAAAAAATGATTCCTAAAACTGTACAGAAACAGTGCCTTTGCCCTGGTAGGTTAGCACAATTCAGAGAGCACCTTCTCAATAGGGACTGGTCTCCGATCTCCCTAGCCACTAACTTCAATTACTTTGTGCAATCTTTCAACACAGCATGTGACATCTTTTCCCCCCTCACCAAAACTACAATTACGGAACATAACTCCACTCGGATAACCCCAGCACTAATCAGCCAGCTGTGGAGCAGAGACAATCTCTGGCACAGAGTGATTGAATCTGGCAAACCATCCTATAGGCAAGCCTGTAGTGTGGCACACAATAAATGCACCTGGGCCATCTGCGAAGTAAAATCTAATTATTATAGATCCACCATAGCCTCCTCCTGGGGATCTGCCCAGAAGTTCTAGGATAAGATTAAGGAGCTGAATGGAAAGACCAAGTCACCGTCCCCCACCCAACTAGATGTCAATGGCTCTCTAATCACAGACCCACAGAGAAATGCTGATAGACTCAATGAAGCATTCTTGGATCTCAGTTCTGTCCTCCCACAAATTTTTTCGACCCGGGACCCAGCTCCCCCACCCCAGCACCTCCCCCACCCTCTTTCCATTTCAGGGCCCTCACTCTGTTGGAGGCCAAACCCTACCTGCTTAAGGCCATCAGTGGCACTGGGTTTAGTAACAACACTCTGGACCCAAAACTTCTTCAGTTAGTATTTGATTCTGTCCTCACTCCCCTTACTAGACTTAATTAACTGCTCACTCTGCAATGGCCAATTCCCCTATGCCTGGAAAATTGTGGTAATCACCCCCATATACAAAGGTGGAGTACGCACCACCCCTGGAAACTGTAAGCCAATTTCGACACTGCGCCCCGAAAGCTATGGAGAAGATTGTGGCAGACCAAGTTACAGAATACCTTTATAATGTTGTCCTCTGTGCGTGACAACATGGGTTCCGCAGGGGACATAGCACTACTACCACCCTTATCGAGTTCTCAAACTTCTTATACACTGCTCTGGATAAAGGGCACCTCATGGGATCCGTCTACATTGACTTATCGAAAGCATTCGTTACCGTCTGCCACCCACTCCTTGTATCCATACTCTCCCAACTAGGTTTTGCACATGGCCCTGTGTCCTGGTTCTCCAACTACTTCACCAACCAGTCACAGTGTGTCAACAATACCCACTCTAACATGCAACAGGTCTGCTCAGGTGTACCACAAGGCTCGATTCTGGGACCACTGCTCTTCAGTCTGTATCTCAACTCGCTCCCCAGCTCCTGCTCTGAAAAAATGCTTCTTTATGTGGATGACACTGTTCTTTTAACATCCTACCAGACCCTCTCCCTCCCTCCTTCAAAGTGCCCTTCAGCACTCTTAGAATCAGGCAGAATCCTGGTGTCAGGACAGATGACTTGTAATTAACATAAAAAAGACTAAGCACATGCTGTTCTCACAATGCTAAAACAAATCTAGGGATACACCACTCACCATCCTGTCTGGCTCCCTCCTTCCACTAGAGCAGGTAAAAATATACAAATGCCTGGGTGTCACTTTCGACTCTTCCCTCTCCTTCTATGACAATACTTGCAACCTCTCTGCAGCCATAAATACTCATGTTGTCCTACTGTGCCGCCAGAAGAACTGCCTTCCACCCCCAGCCCTAAGACTGACCATCACCTCCTCTGTTCTCTCCCTAATTGACTACAATATTCTAGTATATGGTGTCACTGATAATACCATACTCAATAAAATCAAAATGTCACTAAACAAAACCTGCCGTTTACTTACAGACTCCAACAGACTCACCCACATGTGCACCCTATATGACCTTGCTGACTTTCTCAACCTCAAGGAGATACTATGCTACCATACCTACTTCTTGACCAAAAAAATTGTTGCAGGCCTTGCTCCACCAGGCCTAAATACCATTTTCACCCCTTTCATTCCTGCTATACCTACACAGAATGCTCTCAAGTGCACATACCAAGTACCCAGGGTCAGGACTTTCCTGGCACAAAGATCCTTCTGATATCTGGCACCATCCTGGAGCAATGCCCTCCACCATGTAATCACCACTCAACCAAGATTAGGGCCCTTCAAATCATCCCTTAGACAACACCGTATCTCCACCTGCAGCTGTAGCTGAGCATAGCCACTGCTAAGGTTTTCAACAAGGCTGTCCCTAGCATTTTCTTGCTATCTGAAAGTTTGTTCTACAGAGTTGAAATGTTGCCTCCTGTGTACACTATGATATGTTAGCTACCACACTGTATAGGATCTACATTGAGTGGCACTCCCACGATGTGCTCCATTCCATGTAACATTGTACATATATGTTAATTGTGTGCAGAATATGTGAACTAATGTATATAATTATCTGTATAGTATGTTTTTCTGTCATGTGTTTGTGTGTTTACCTTCTGTTTTTGATAAGCCTTTGTAAATGAGTCCCTGACTCAAAGGGATGTAATTCTGATTATACAGATAAATAAAATAAAACAAATAAATAAACCCTATAAAAAGAGGAACCTGTATCTCAATACAGCCCTAGGAGGTTTACAGATGTTAAGACCTGTAGTGTTTCATCATAGTATTTTTAATTTTTGTATATAAAATCCATACTGACAGGATGTCTTTCCCTGTGGACCCCATGGGTAGCTGACCAGCTGTCCCAAGTCTTACAGGCATGGAGACAAATGTGTGCTATACCCAGTCAAACCATAATAGTAGATTTGCCAAAATATTTTGGAGACTGCATTGGCAAGTTGAGGTTATGGAAAGTTACAAGAACTTCCCTTATCAATCAAGGCAGGAAGCAATTTTACTCCCAAATTCAGAATAATTTCAATGTGGTCCCCTCTGTTTTCTTGACCCACCCATCTGAGGAGATCAAATGTATCACTGCTATGCTAACTGATCAAAGGACCCCACCCAGCATATTGGATTTAGTATGGTTATGTGCTCATGGGAAATTACAGGTCAAAGATAATTTGAAAAATAATGTGTTTGGCTGCTTAAAGGGGCAGACTTATTTGTTCCCAGGGCCCCATCCAACAAAAGGGATGCTCGGGGGAAGGTGGTTTGCTTGGTGGTGGGGGGACTTGGGAGAAATTAAAATGAAATAAAACACAGAGACTGTGATGATCTGATTTTTAGAAGGTATAAGGTAGGGGCCAGGTGATCCCACAGAAGGAATAGAGCCTCAGGGAAAGTGTGTTGATCCTGATTGGCTGGAAAAGAGAAAGAGAGAGAGAGAAACATAGAAACATAGAAGTTAATGGCAGATAAGGACCGCAAGGCCCATCCAGTCTGCCCATTTCTTTTTCTACCCTATAAATGTGCCATCGGCCTTTGCTCTGTCAGTGGCCTATCTATTCATAGTCATTTGTATTGCTCCCTTATGCCTATCCCATGCCTGTTTGAAGCCCTGCACTGTATTCATAGCCATCACATCTTGTGGTAAGCCATTCCATGCATCCACCACCCTTTCTGTGAAAAGAATTTCCTCATTCCCCTTAATCGGCCTCCTCTAATCTTCATGCTGTGTCCTCTTGTCCTGCTATTTTCTTATATTTAAACATGTTAGACTCTTTCACCTTGTTTATGCCCTTAAGGTGTTTGAATGCCTCGATCTTATCACCTCTCCTCCTTTGCTCAAGGGTATACATACTGAGCTCCGTTAATCTGTCCTCATATGTCTTCTGATGCAGTCCCTGCACCATTTTGGCTGCCCTTCTCTGGACTGCCTCAATTTGGTTAATGTCCTTGTGAAGGTGTGGCTCCAATACTGCACGCAGTACTCCAGATGGGGCCTAACCAGTGTCTTGTACAGAGGGATTAATACCTCCTCTTACGACTTGTGATACCCTCACTAATACACCCTAACACCCCCTAGCCTTACCTACTGCTTTAGAGGTCTGCTTGATGATTTCAGGTCATCAGTGATGATGATGCCCAAGTCTCTTTCTTCCTTTGTGACTGCTAGCAACTCCTCCCAGCCTATAGGTGGCTTCAGGGTTTCTCTTCCTATGTGCATGATTTTGCACTTCTTTGCATTAAATCCCAGTTTCCACTCTTCTGACCATTTTGCTAGTTTATCCAGATCTCTTCTCATTCTGCCCACCCCATCTGGATCATCTACTCTGTTGCAGATCTTGGTGTCATCTGCAAACAGACAAGCCTTACCCTCTAGTCCATCTGCAAGGTCACTAATGAAGATGTTGAAGAGGACTGGCCCCAGGACTGATCCCTGAGGTACCCCACTTGTGACTTGCATCTCTTCTGACTGTATACCATTTACCACCACTCTCTGTTTTCTGCCCGTCAACCAGTTTGTCACCCAGTTGACTAACTTCTGACCCACCCCGAGCCTACCCAGCTTATTTATCAATCTTCTATGTGGAACAGTGTCAAAAGCTTTGCTGAAGTCAAGGTAGGCGACATCAACTGCCCCTTGGTCCACCACTCTGGTTACCCAGTCAAAGAAATCTATGAGATTAGTTTGACACGACCTTCCTTTGTAAACCCATGCTGTCTTGGATCCTGTGCCCCATGAATTCCAGGTGTTGCACTATCCTTTCCTTAAGGAGTGCCTCCCATAATCTTGCCCACTACTGAGGTAAGACTGACTGGTCTGTAGTTTCCCGCCTCCCTCCCTGCTACCACTCTTGTGGGAGCGGGATCACATGAGCCCTTTCTCCAGTCTTCTGGGACCTCTCCTGTGCTCAGAGACTCACTGAACAGTTCTGCTAATGGCTCTGCTAGTTCCACCTTTAGCTCATAAGTACCCTGGGATGTATGCCATCGGTCCCATTGCCTTATCCACCTGGGCTTGTAAGCTCTTGTAGGACCTTTTCTTTTGTGAAAGGGAGTAGTGCTCTGCTCCTCCCCTGTCCATGATGCTGAGCTGTGGGCCCTGCCCTACCTTCTCTTCAGTAAATACTGAGCAAAAGTATCTATTTAGGATAGATGCCTTACAGGGTCCTCCTCCTCACATGCTTCCTTTTCTCCATTAAGCTTAGTAATACCCTCTGGACTTTGTCCTTTCACTAATGTATCTATAGAAAGTCTTGTCACCTTCTTTACTGTTCGTGCTAGTGTTTCCTCAGTTTGGGACTTTGCCTGCCTTACTGCCTTCCTGCTTCCCTTAGGGCAGTTTGGTATGCCTCCTATCTTCATCCCGCTGTGTTCCTTTATATTTTCTGAAGGCCAGCCTTTGCTCTGACCCTTTCTGCTACTGTACTTGAGAACCAAGTGGTTTCTTCTTCTTTGCCTTCCTTTTCTGTCTAACACAATGGGATGTTGCTTCAAGTATTGCATCCTTAATGCTTGCCCATTTTGCCTGTACCCCCTCACCTGTGTTTCTTTTTGCCAGGGCTAGCTTAACTCTGTTGGCCATCTTATCAAAGTCAGCTCCTCTGAAGTCCCATATTTTTGCCTTGGAATGGGATGATTTAGATGTTGTAGCCAAACTGAACCATACCATGTGATGATCACTGGCCCCCAGGTGACCTTCTACCTGGAGATCTGTGATCCCTTCCTTGTTAGTCAGTACTAGATCTAGGATAGCCCTGTCTCTTGTGGGCTGCTGTACCAGTTGTTTGAGGCCCTCCCCCTGCAGGGAATCCACTATGTGTCTAGTTCTGGCAGATGTTCCTGCTGGTATTGACCAATCTGTATCCGGTATGTTGAAGTCTCCCATTATCAGAACCTCCCCTTTATCTGTCATGTTTTGTATATCTTCTAACAGTAATGTGTCTATGTCCTCCCCCTGGTCTGGGGCCTGTAGACAACCCCAGTTCTTATGGCTGTCCCATTTCCTGTTTCCAGGGTGACCCACAGTTCTTCTGGCTCCTTATGTGTATTCTGAATTTCTGTAGCTTTGATATTTTCATTGACATACTGGGCCACTTCTACCCCCCTTTTTGCACCTCGGTCTCTTCTGAACAATACATAGCCAGGTACTGGTACTGGTAAACCAAGTCTCACTAATTGCTACTATGTCCAGTTTAGCCTCTGACATTATTGCCTGCAGGTCTGGGATCTTATTTCCCAGGCTGTGAGCATTTGTGTACATGATTTTCCATTGGCTAGATTTTGGTGTGTTAGTTGTTGGGTGAGGTTTGGCATTACCCCTGTGTGTCGTATGGGGAGACAAACCTTTTTTCTTACCTGGTGATGCAAATGAACTGCAAACATGCTGAATCCCTGTTTGACCACACTAGCTGAGGGGAGGGTGTTCTTCCCATTAGTATGGGGTGCTGCACCCTCCCATTTGCTAGTTTTAATATTCTGCAAAGACGTCAAACTTCTGCCCCAATGCACTGACTCCCTCCTTAGTCAGATGCAGTCCATCAAATTTAAAGAACTTGGCCGGCCCAGTGGTGCTGAGGATTGAGGCGCTGGACGCCACACCTCGCACCACACCGGCGACCCGGGTTCAGGAATGAGTTCGGGTCGACGGGGGTCGGCCGGGGCGGAGAAGGTTAGAGTGCCCAACAGCAGCTCTCCTTCTCCGGGGAGGGGTTCTGCAGGCTCCCACCGCAATGCTGCCACCTTGGGAAGCCCGGGTGGATAGCGCGGCTAGGGGAGAAGCAGCGAGCGGATTGGGTTGCGATCAACAGAGGGGCAGAGCAGGAGGGACGTCTCAGCGTGCCTCTGAGCTCATAGACTCTCATTGCACGCCGACGTCAGGGGAGGGATGAAGGAAAGGAGGAAAAAACACCTTGCTCCCTCCTAGGCGAAGACGCCTCGGAAAAACGGAGTATCTCCAGGACCCGTCGGACAGACCCCGCTGTGCCATCCACACGAAATGCTTGGAAGGGGAATCCCCCCCAGCCCTCTCCATCCCATTCCCCAGGTAAACTGGGGTGCACTCAGGGTCAGTGTGGATGAAGCACTCTAGGGACAGATCATGATAGGGGTCCGGGGAGATCCAGGATCTGAGGTCGTCGGAGAGAGTGGAGGGAGGAGGCAAGAACAGGAGTATAAATACAAGGGTTAAAAAAAAAAAAATTTAAAGAACTTTCGCTCTCAGAACTGTTGCCAGTTCCCTACAAATCTGTGTCCTTTTTCCTGGCACCTGCCCTTGAACCACGTGTTTAGCTCCCCTATCTCCCCTTCTCTGACCTTCCGTCCATCTGCTCCCCTCTCCCAGACTGGCAGGATCTCAGAGAAGGAGATGCCAGACAAAATAGATGATAGTTTGTCACCCAGCCTGGTCAGGTGTTCCTTGGTTTCCACAACTGACCGGCTGGTGAGATCATTAGTCCCTGTGTACTAGGACATCAATGTTTTCTCCTGCTTTGTGAACAATTTATAATGCGGGTCAGTGTCTCTCCATGCTGATGTACCTGGGAGACATCTGACCATTACCCCTGGTTGGAGATGGGTATCAACTCCCCGAATCATGGAGTCTCCTATGATCAGAAGTTTTTTGGATTTCCTTTTTACTTTCTTTGTTTTGGTTCCTGATTTGGGTGAGTTTTGTTGTGCTAGCTCCTGTGCTGCAGTGTCCTGCTCTGCAGTGTCTTCTGCCTCTTTGTTTTATTTCAGAGATAGAGGCAGATACCTGTTTGTAGTGTTTATATGGTTTTTGGAGGTAATATGTTGGAGAGCAGAGAGTGATGGGGCACCCGATTTGAGAGAGAGAGAGATAGCCTCAGGGGGTACTTAAGGCCAGGTTGGAGGGGCCAGGGCTTACAGTTTTGCTCCTTTTTGATTTTAGGAGGAAGCACATTCCTTTTGCCAATCGATCATAGCCTGGCACTAACCAGCACCTAGATTTCAGTCATTTTAGCATTATAAATATTTTAAAGCGGTAATAGTGCTTGCAGTGTTTGGCTCAGTGAGTTCCTGTGGTATTTGTTGGAGTGTTAAACAATTCTCAGGTGGTTATTTAGCACATCCATGTAAGAGGCATCCTGGTTCCTGAAGTAACTTCAGAGGATAAAAGGTAATGTTGTGTTTTTTGGTTTTGGGGAAACAAACAGGCATTTAAGGTATGTGCCAAGTTGGTAAGTTGTTTCCTGCAGTCGAGGAGGAAGAAGAGAAGAAAAATCAGCATTTATATAGCGCTTTCATACACAGTATCCCAAAGTGCTTTACAAGCAATGCTAGACTGGTGGTGAAGTGACTGAATGTGTGGTGGTGGCCATATCGCACATCATTACCCACACACAGCCTGTATAATTGCATGAACCAGTTTATGAGAAGGGGGATGTTGGCTACGACACTGGGAATGTTCCCTGCTCTTTGCAAAGAGTGCCCTGGGTTCTTTTACTTCCACCTGGACACCCACCAGGACAACACCAGGATGGGTAGAAGGGACCTTGGTTTAATGTCTCATCCGAAGGACGGCACACCCCAGCAGTACAGCACCCCCCAATACTGCACTCAGATGCCAGCGATTTTTAGGTGCAAGTCCAATCCCGGTGTGGGACGAGAACCCACGACCTTCTGGTCCAGAGGCGGATGTGCTACCAACTGAGCCATGCTGACACCTATGGAGAGGAGCAGTACACCCATCCGTGGTCTGTTTGGAGTGCTGGGCCTATGCTAGACCATGTGGTGTAGCCTGTGCATTCACTGGAGTTTGCAGCTGGACAAGGGAACAGGCACTCTGGTTTTGTTGGTGCTTCCCCAGAAGAGCCCCATTTGGGGCCAGGAACTTGTTTCCTGCACAGCAGGGCAAGTTTTAAAATAAAGAGCATGGGTGAGCACCAAGATACAACTGCCAGACATGAGCCGGCATTTTGCTCGAGACTCCTGGGAAACATAATTGGTCAGGTGCTGACACGTGGTTTTCCTAGAATCGGCAATGGAAAGCAGGACTGTTTCCTGCAATGGAGGAAGCCAAGAATGGGCATCTTTTCAAAAAAAAAAAAAGAAAAGAAAGAAAGAGAAGGGGCAGATATGAGTAGTGAGGTTGAAGGCTGAGTCAGTGACCCACCCACGGGAATCTGTAAGGGCCTGTTGGGTCGGGAGTAGCCACATGGGGCCTGTGGATCAGTGTGGCTGAACCAAGCAGGCAGACAATTTTCTAGCAGCCTTCAGCGTCTGGGTGAGCCAGTCGAGGGAATTTAGATAAAAGAGCAAGAAAAACAAGTGGTGTTGTGTGGATAACGGCACACATGGTGAAGCAAGAGTGTTCATTTGGGGGTGGTGCCATTCAGGCATAAAGACAGATGGGGATTTGTTTGTTAGGATGGTGGTGCCATGTTGTTCTGTTTGGCGTGAAGCTCCATGTTTGTTTTACATGGCCAGGGCACAGGTCTATACTGGGAAGGGGATGTGGCACCATCTTAGCATGAGACACAAAGGTTACCTATCATAGGAAGACAGCCTGGGGCCATTTTGTGGTGGTTTGGGGACATGGGGGGGTGGGGCTGCCATTTTAACATGCCTTGGGTGCAGGGTCACAATGGTGGTAAGACTGATTACCTTTGGAGAGGAGAGTAACTATGGAGAATCCCAATTAAAAAAAAAAACTATAATGGGAGTACTTAGGCATTGTTAAGCAGGGATAACATTGAAGACAGTGAAATTCCTACAAAAAAACGAGTAGATTTGCAGCAAAAAAAAAAAGGGGGTGGAGCAGGACTTCTGATCTAAAAAGGAGAAGACAAACTGGGCAAGCAAGTCCTTAGTCTATTTTGGGCAATGACTGGCGTGCATGGGGCCCCCAAACACATGCCAGAAATCAGGTCACAGAGGGGGTGCAAAGCCCCAAAAAAGCAGAGGGGGGCTAATTAGAAATTTTAGAGAGTGTGAATAAAAAAATATATATATATATGAAACCCCCAGGTGGCTCTATCCCAAGGGCTACTACCCCTTCCTGCTGGACTACCAACAGGTTGAGGAGACTAGGTTCTATGGCGGGTGCCTCCACCCAGAAGTCAGGGTTTGTAATGGTTGTTCTAGTTTGGTCACAGCCCTTTGGGACACTGAGACCCCCATCTAATCCCTCTAATGACCCACACAATGTACAGGAATTATAGTACCAGTGCCCCACATGTACATGCAGTTCAATCATAAGGTACCACTTACCCTCGAGACTGATTCTGAAGTTCATCTCTGAGGACCCCCTGTAAAATAAGGTTAATCAACATACATAAACCAATGCAATGCCTGCTAAGTAGGTACTGACCCTCCAGAAAGTTTAAAGTTAACAATATCAAATCTGGTTTATTTAAGGGGACTGAAACTTGGGAGGGGGAGATCAAGTTGATTGGCAGAATTAAATCACAGTACTGTGCACTCATACAGGGTCTTAAAAATCACACTCTGGGTACCCAGGTTGGGGGCTAGCCAGGTCTGTTGCCCAGGGTTGGCAGGCAGGTGCAGATGGATAGGGCCCTGTAGAAAAAGATATGCACAACATCCAATTGTAATCCAGAGCCGGATGGCTCAGTCCTTGAAGAAATGAAATAAAGAAAATTAGATGACACACTGGTGATTGCTAACAGGTCGCAGGGGAATGCCCTGATATGTACTCATACTACCCAAAGTTGAAAACCTGATGCAGATGGTGGTTCTGGATTGCCAGACAAACAAGGCACAGAAATGAGATTCTACTGGCCAGGCTCAACTGTTTTGACTAGCAGACAAATTTAGTCCGATTAAATTCAGTTCGGCTTTCAGCTTACACCACACGGTGAAAAGAGAATTGGAATAGCTATCCCTCACAAGCATTCAACACATTTATATGTAAAGGAAATTACTATACCAGGCAGCTGCTCCTAGGTCCCAATCGCACTTACTGCAAATACCCGGGAGTTCACACAGCAGCTTCAGTTCCTGACAGACCGAGCGTGATTCAACAATTTCTCCAGTCTTCTACAGGGTGAGCCTGGTTTCCACTTTTCAGCCTTCCTTCCTTTCAGTCACCTCGGATTCAGTCCAATTCAGTCTTGCAATGGCAACAGACCGACTTCAGGCCTCTCACGTGTTTCCCGTGTGAAACTGTACACCGCAGAAGCACAGAGCTCCTTCTCTCCTCACGGTCACAACTGATCTGACCTCCAGTTGCAATGCAGAGCATTCCCTTCGGGTGCCACCCAGTCCAGTTGGTGGACTCAGCTGTCAGTCATTCCAAAGCTCTCTCAGTTGGTGCAAAAAAGGCGCCAAGGTCCAAAACTACACTTCCCAGAATTACTAGCCATACATTCCCATTGTAAGCTGGCTCTCAGAAGAGTCCGAATTCTGGTTGGTCCAAACAGTCTCCATTTTATAGCTCCCATTATCCCATTGGCCAAGCACAGCAGTTTAGGTCCAAAATGGAGGGGCAACACACACAAAATCCCATCTGCAATAAAGGCAGGTTAGGCAAACTACAATATTACTAAGGCTTCAACTGATTACTGGCTAACAGTTATATCTTCCAGATAGGCTCCCTTTGCACCTTCAGCGACCGCAAAAAGGAGCGATTACTCCACAGTTCAGGCGGTATTCGAGCAGGGAAACACCAGCCCCCCCGGGAAAAGCATTAGTTATGTCTGCAAGCAGACAGATCTTAAAGAGACAGTATGTGGAGGGTCTACTTTCTCTCACAGTGCCATTCTAACGGCTTAAACACCAAATGCCAGCAGGCAGGGGAACACTTAAGCAAGCTCCTAGGAGGCTTTTAGGAACCCCCATTTGTAGGGTGGTTTTATATATATATATATATGAATAATTACAAAAGCAATGTTTTAAAAATTGTGAAACGCCTTGGTATTGGAAAGGCACTCAATAAATAAAGTTTATTATTATTATTATTATAATTAAAACAGCTCAGTGGCTGCTAAAGTAAAGTTGGGGGGAGGGAATAAGGAAAGAGAGGCCCAGTGAAGAGGATAAGGCTATGGGATGTGCAATAACATGGTATTTTTTGCTTACAGCTGTGAGAGAGAGATTATGGCCCATAGGAAGATGAAGATGACAAAGGAGGATGCATACCAGGCTTTAGTGGACCTTGCAGATAAGGCAAATAAGTTGTGGGAACTGGCTGAAGGGGAACCAAAGGGACGAGGGGAAAAGGAGAAGGCGGAGAGGGTGGAGGGGGCAAGGGCAACAAAAAAAAAAACCCTGACGGGCCAATTATCCCGGTCCCACCACAGCCGGTGGTCCCTGTGCCTCCTCCCCCTGTCTCCACTCCCGCTCCAGTACCCGTACCTGAACTGGTTCCACTTCCTTTGCCTGACCCAGTTCCTCTGCCACCGCTGGGTTCCATAGGCCCAGCAGCACCACCTATACCTCCAGCAGAACCTTCCAGCCCAGATGACAGTGCACCCCAAGGATCGTTGGCCCTGGGTGGAGGTCCAGTACCTGACCCACAGCCAAAAGCAGGTAATGAGGGCCCCACAGTTGGTGGAAGCATCAAAGAGTATGGGAAGCAGATGACTGGGTCCATAGGGAGGACAGGCTGGGTCAGTTTGAGAAGGCACTAGTGGAGATTAGAAAGGGAAAAGGGGTTGAGTAAGGTGCGCATGACAAAGCAGGTGCACATGAAGGAATGGGAATAAGGGAGATAAGGTCACCAGGGATGAGGATTGGGGAGCACATCCCATTGGCCACTAAGGAAAAAATATGGAAGGGGGAGTACATGGACGTCTTTGCCCTAGTGAGCAAAGAGGTAGTTACTAAATACGATGAGAAAGAGAGCATTGAGAAGAAAGATATGGCAGTGGCAGTTGCCCTGTTAGGAAAAGAGGAGGAGGAGAAAAACACAAAAGGAAAAAGCTGGAACTTGTAGTCTGTGGGTTTTACAACATACATGGCCATAGTAGTGGAAAAGTAGCTGGAATTAGCCATACCGTTGCTTACATACTCCCTGATCATCAGCAGTGCTACTAGAAAATTGCGCTCGCTATTTTTTTGCGGGATCTGCAATTTTCACCATTCTCCGCAAAAACTGACATGTTCCACAATTTCTTACAGTTTTTGAGTTTTTATAATGAATTGTGTAAAAAGTATTAACATTTTAAATAAAATACTCTCAAATATATTGACAATTTTGCATGCAGACTTGGGTTTGGCCGAAACAATGCAGTGCAAGGTAGGACAAGGGTTTTACGTGACACTGATTTCTTTTGAATCCTTGTCTTGTTTGGTTTCAAAATCCACTGGCCAAGCATAAGTACACTTAAACACTTAACATTTGTTTTGTGTTGAAGCAATCTATTAGAAAATATTTTGTTGCCACACAAGCTGAAACAAAAGATGGGAGAAAAGGTGCAAATTATTCCATTCACTTAAATGGGGTGCTAACTATGAAGCCTCTTTGTAAGTGGCAGGGCAAGTTTTTCTTTGTGAGCATACCTTCATTCAGACTAGTTTTGATTCAAACAGCTGAGGATTTTTGGATGGGCAGATTTTAAACTTGAATAAGCTAGTTGCTAACAGTGATCTTGCTCTTAACAATCTACCATCTAAATGCTCACATGCAAAGACTACAATAAAAACCTGACTAAAGTCTAAAAACAAGCTTATAAAACACAAAATGTATCTGAACATTTATCTTTAAACAAAATCACTGCAGCCAGAGTAAAACAAAGGTAAATTACAGGGTGCCCTGACTACTGTATGATGCAGTAAAAATATATTGGTATTTTTTTACATTTTTTGGTAACTGCATGAGGCCCACTAGGCACAAGTGCCTGTTTTCAGGTACAACCCAGGAGCACTGAGGAGATTAAGTGAATTGCTCAGAATCACATAGTATGCAAGTGGAGGTTGTGGGAATCAAACCCAGGTCTGCTAGATGTCGTCAACTCATTCACAGTTTGTTACTCTAACCTCCAGATTATACTGCCAGCCCCAATAACCCCCAGATTTAAAGTTTAAATATGAGATTTCAAAAATAGTGTACAGTTCCTATGGTACACATTATGACCATTAAACACTTTAACAACATTTTACTATAACTCAATTTTTCACCACTCTATCTGCTTATTTTTTGTTCTTGTACCAAAGTGGGTGAATAGCTGGCACAGCACTGTAAACAGCTGTTGATTAGGCTACATTATTCTACAGCCAGAAACAAAAAAATATTTTTTCTGGCTTTATTTAATATTGATTTGCTGTGGCTCACTTTATAGAATCTATTTAGTACTGTATGAGGCAGATGCTTTTAAATTTTGGAAGATAGGCAGTGCTTATGATAGCTTATCAGTTTAGTATTCTTTTTAGGAACACAAACTTTTCTTTATGTTTTAAACATATTCAAGTGTCAGCATATTCATTTAGCAATTTACACTGACTAATATATGCTGCAGAAAACATTAAAAGATTTACTGTGAAGCACTCAGGGTCTATAGTCGAAGGCCCGCAATTTCCTGCAATTTTTGCGAAACGCTCCGCAATTTTGGGTAACCTTTTCCGCAATTTTCCAGTGGCCCTGATCATCAGGAAGGCATACAAGATGAGGTGGGCAATAACTGGCTACAATATGACTAACAGTTTTGCCAACTTATGGCCACATCTGTGGATGTCAGATGGGATACCAAACAGTCTGATTTGTGGCTGGATGTATGATGGGGTTAGGCAGCGGTGAGGGGGACAGGGAGAAGAAAATGATACTGGGGCAAAAATGCTGCTGAGGATACAACAGACTATTTTGTTCTTGGCTGCAATGTTGTTTCTGCCATGCATGTTCAAAATGTGGGGGAGCACTTGGGCCAACCTGGGGTCTGGGAACATAGGGGAAACCAGGGCAACCAGCCCTTAAGGCTTGACCAGTCTGCTTTTAGGTGTTAGCCCTGGGGGAGTGGGCAGGGGGTTCCAGCCATAGAGGGGGATATTATGAGGGTGGGCCGCCGATTGGTCATGGCTTCTATATGGCAAGAACATCCATTAAGTTGAAAGCACTGGAAGAGGGACTGAGATGGTACCCAGACAGAGTGGTTGCCCATACCTTGGCCGAGGGATTCCGAGCGAAGGTTTAGCTTATTATTCCAAGGGCAGCGGGTGTAGACCAAGGCCAGGAATCTAGGCTCAATAAGGGGTAATCAGAAAATATTACTCGAAAAATCCAAAAGGAAGTAGCGGCAGGGAGGATGGAGGGTCCATTCCAGGCCTCGCCATTTCAGAACTTGAGGGTCTCCCCTTTGGGTCTGGTGCTCAAGAAGTAACCTGAAGAGTTTCAAGTCATTCATCATTTATCATTCCCAACAGGAGAGTCAGTCAATGATTATGTAACTGAGGAGGACTGCAAGGTGACTTACGTAACATTGGAGGAAGCAGTATGGGTGATTAGGGTGACCAAAGGGGCACAGCTTGCCAAGACAGACATTGAGGCAGTATTTAGGCTGCTACCAGTGTGGCCAGAGGACTGGGGGTTGCTTGGTTTTCAGGTGGACAGCCAGTATTATTTTGACATCACCTGTGCCACATTCAGAATGTTCAGCACCTGGCTGCAAGGGGCGTTTCAATGGTTCAGGGCAGTGATACATTACTTAGATAATTTTTTGCTAATTGGTCCGAGCACAGAGGAGACAGAATGTATGCTGGGTTGCTTCCAGGATTTCTGTCAGGAAATAGGAGTCCTACTAGCCCCCCAAATACTGAGGGCCCATGTTGCAGGATCGAATCTTTGTGGATAGAGATAGACGTGGAGGTGGAGGTACTCTGCCAACCAACCACAAAAATTAAGAAGCTGCTGCAGCAGCTCCTGGAGATTAAGGGGCACAGGAGGGTGCAGTTATGGCAGGTCTAGCAGTAGCTAGGACACCTCAATTTCACCTGCAGTGCGATTGACCCAGGACACATGTTTACGCAGCACCTAGCTTGGGCAACCAGGGGTGCATTGAGGCTCCACTATTAGGTGAACATTTTGAATGGCACGTCGGATGACATGGGGATCTGGGAGCAGTTCCTTAGAGATTTCAATGGAAAAACATTCTGACAGGATGAGTGGGTTTTTAATACTGATTTGGAATTGTACACAGACGCCGCCGGAGCCTGGGGATGGGGGCCTACTGTAGGGGAAAGTGGTGTTCATAGGCATGACCTGCAGAATAGAAAGCCAATGGTATCGCAAGGGACATTACTTTTTTGGAAATTTTCCCTATCTGGGTTTGCACACTGCTGTGGGGGGAAGAGCTGAGAAACCAAAAAGTCACATTTTGTTGTGATAACAAGACCGTGGTGGAAGTGCTAAATAGAAAGGGGGCAGCATCGGAAAGAGTGATGTGGGTGTTAAGAAAACTGGTACTTCAGGGTTTATGGCTTAGCCTGTTTTTTAGAGCGAAGCATATAGATGGGGTGCAGAATATGTTATTTGACAGCCTCTCCCGTCTGCAGCTGGACAGGTTCCAAGACATCACCCTGAGAGCAGAGGCAAAAGAGGCACCAGTCCCAGCTGACATTTGGGAGACTGGCTGGAGGGAGCTGATTTGTGGTTCCGTACCTCTTGGTCACCCAGAATGTAAAAGGCCTATAAAGAGTCATGGTGAGCATTTCAGGCCTTCAGAGAGGGTCATGGATTATAGGTAAGTGGGATGGTTACCGAGGACCAAGTAGGCAGGTTTGTGTTGGACAGGTGGAACAGAGGCATAGCACAGGTGACTATAGGGGTGCACCTAGCAGTAATTAGTAAGGTCCCCAGTCTAAAGAAGTGGCCAGACCCCTTCAGGGGTATGCTAGTAAGGCGGATGATGCAGGTGTGGATGCAGCTCAAGGAGATGGCTATAGACAAGAGAAGGCAAGTATCCGAAACCATTTTGGAGCAGATTATAGGGATAATGTACTTGATATGCAGGTGGGAAGATGAGAGCACCCTGTTTATGGCCAGTCTTTGCAGTCATGCTCCATGGAGCATTTCAGATAAGTGAGGTTGTAGGACGGGGTAAAAAAGAAGTGGCAGAGGTGCTGCAATGGGAAGAGATCATGGGGATGGTGTGACATTTCAGTGTGCCTGAGGAGGTCAAAGATGTATCAGGAGGGAAAAGGGTCTGGTGTAGTGTTAAGACAGAATGTGAAACAGGCCATATACCCAGTGCAAGCACTGTGTGTATGCAATAGGATGATCCACCAGGAAGGGGCCACTATTTTTGCATGGGGATGGAAAACTGGTGACAGGAGCCCAGTTCTGGAGACCCCACCTCTGCAAGGACATAGACAGGATGGAGGCTGTTCAGAGGAGGGCAACTAAAATGGTGCAGGGTCTGCATTAGAAGTCATACGAAGAGAGAGTAAAGGAGTTTAATATGAATACCCTCAAGGAAAGGAAGGAGAGGGGGGACATAATAGAAACTTTCAAGTACCTCAAGGGAATCAACAAAATCCAAGAGGGTAGCATCTTTCAGAAAAAGAGATGTACAAGAACAAGGGGGCACAATTTGAAGATAGAGGGGGGGATGGCTCAGAGTTAATGTGAGGAAGTATTTTTTCATGAAGAGGGCAGTATATGCATTGAATGGCCTTCCTGAGGAGGTCATGGAGTCATAAACAGTGGGGGAATTCAAGAATACATGGGACAGACATAGAGCAATTCTAGCGGGGGTTAGGAGGAAGTAGGCTGTTGATTAAGTAGGATCTGCAGCGCATCCATTAGGTAGGGAAATGGGCAGACTAGGTGGGCCAAGTGGTCCTTATCTGCTGTCAAATTCTATGTTTCTATGTTTCTAGGTGGCTGCCCTGATGAAGGAGGGAATGGAAGTCATAGGGGAGGATCCTAGGTGCTTCTCCTCACATGCTTTCAGAATCAGGGCAACCTCAGTAGTTGCAGAGAAGGTGAAGTCTGAGATGGAGGTAAAGGAGGTGGGGCGGTGGGCCTCAGCTTGTTACAACGGGTATTTAAAAATAATTAAATAACTCAATTACTAACAAAGTTTCTTTTCTCTTGCAGGTAACTGCAGTACAGCAGGGGGGGTTTGGGGCAATATGGGGGTTTGGGGGAGGTGGGCGGAGAAGGAATGGGTAGCCTAGGAGACAAGGAGGTGATGGGGGGTTGGGCAGGGGAGAATTATATAGAGCTGTGTCTCACTATTATGTTGTTTGATTAAACAGGTAACAAGAGGTAGCAAGAGATTTGGATCTGTGGGCATTCCTTCATATTTGAGCTGAAAGGAGAGTGGAAAAGAGCATGGGGGTACAACAGCTGTACCAGGACCCAAGGCAGTGTAAGCTAACATGGAGAGGAGTCAGAGGGATGTGGTGGAACCAGCTTTTACCAACCCTGCAGGAGATGAGGGATTGCTGGCCAGAGCTGGACATGACAATTATCCATCTGGGTGGGAATGATTTGGGGACCAGGCCCTGGCTCGACAAATTCTACCGGATTAAAGAGGACATTACAAAAATATTGCAATGGTGGCTAGGGGTCATTTTGGCCTGCTTGGACATGATTCCCAGATGAGTCTGGCAGAATGCCCACAACCAGAAGGCCATTGATAAGGCACAGAAGCACATGAACCACAGAATGGGGACTTTGTTTAGAGGGATGAGGTGCAGAGTCATACATAGGGGGATTGAGGAACATAAGGATGAGTTTTACAATGGGGATGGGGTACACTTGTCTGGTATGGGGACAGATCTATTCAGTTCTGAGATAGCTGATTGTATTGAAGCATGGAGAAGAGAAAAGGGCTGCTAGAACATAAAGGGAAGGCCCACCATCCTGTACAAGCTGGAGGCAGGCTAGTGGGAGAAATGGAGGATGGGGCTAGAGGAGAGGAAACAAGGGGGAGCGGGCAGGTGGACCTACAAGACCGCACTGATAGGATGACCTGAAAAACGGTGCTAACATACACTGTCACCCTGAGAAGAAAGGAAGAAAGAGAAGAGACCCCCCATGATGTACATCTTGGGGGACGAAATAATGGAAAAAGATGGAGGCCAAATAACATGTATATGATGTGTATATAAAAGGAGAATGAGTGAAACAATGTTGAAAAGAAAGGATGATGTGAGGTATAATAAACTGAGATAGTATGTGACAACAGAATAGATAAGATGTAAATGATAATAATAATTGAAAATCTTGAATAAATTGATTGCCAATACGAACACCTAAAATTCAGCTTCTGAATGGTTTGTTGGAGGGAAAATCTGGGAACAATGTGGTTTGTCTGCTTAAAGGGCAGATTTATTTGTTCCTGGGGCCCCATCCAACAAAATATGTGCTCGGGGGGAAAAGGGTTGGGTGGCAGGAGGGGAGGCTTGGGAGAAACTAAAATGAAATAAAACACAGACTGTGGTGAGCTGGTTTTTGAAGGTATAAGGTAGGGGCCAGGTAACCTCACAAAAGGGGTGGGGCACCAGGGAAGGTGTATTGATCCTGATTGGCTGGAAAAGAGAGAGCCAGTGAGCCTCAGGGGGTACTTAAGGCCAGGTCAGAGGGTCCAGGGCTCACAATTTTGATCCTTTTTTATTTTACCTATCACTCACCCTACATGTTAAGAAAAATGGAAAAAATGGGGTCCCCACATCGAATGTGGATGGTGGTTTGAGGGGGCTATGGTTACTGGGGTGGCCAGGTGAAGGTGGATGGCTAGTCTAGAAGAGAAATATTGGATTAAAAGGTGTGGAGAAATGGAGGATGGGGGGAGGGAAGAGGGAAAAGGGAGGGAGGGCAGGAGGACATACAAGGCCACACAGATAGGATGACCTGAAGAAGGATGCTAGTGTACACTGGCACCCTGAGAAGAAAGGAAGAAAGAGAAGAGACCCCCCATGATGTACATCTGGGCAGGGAGAAGATAACAGAAAAAGATGGATGCTAAATAACCTGTATATGACGTGTATATAAAAGTGGAATGAATAAAAAACAGTTGAAAAGAAAGGATGATGTGATGTATAAGAAACTAAGATAATATGTGAAAACAGAATTGATAATATGAAAACGATAATAATAATTGAAAATCTGGAATAAATGGATTGCCAAACGAGCACCCAAAATCAAGCATCTTAGTGGGTTGTAGGAGGGAAAATCTGGAAACAGAGATGAAATGGAGAGAAATTGCCCATGACAAGCTTGTTTTGAACAACCAGAAACAATGCAACACTAGTATTTCAAGTGCCCCTTTGTTATTGCCTTTTGAGACCTCCTCCAGACTAGATGGGTACAGTTCCTATCTTATATCATTACCCCGGAAGTGTTATTCTGGGGAATATTTCCATGTAATAACTTTCCTTATAATGCCAGCTGTTTTAGGATTATAATCACACATTTGAAGTATTGGATCGGGCAAGCCAGATGTAGGCTGACCATACAACAAACTGAATGGCATTTAGAAAAAATACTACATTCCATTTTAGAAAATCTTCACTGCATTAAATGGCAAGAACAAAGTGTATGCATACAGGCCCAATATCTGGATAGATGGAAAGAACTAGAGTGGTTTATTTGAGAAACTGGATAAGGGAACAGGATATAAAATCCCAAGACCGTGGAGCTTGGTCTTAGGTTAGCCCATACAGATTAATATTGTGACCAGCCTTTCAATTAATTATTCCATTTTTGTTTGCTTTCTGATTTTTGCCACAGCTATATGTTTTTGTTTATTCTCAAAAGGTGACTGTAACCCTGTATCCTTATTCTATTTTTGTTATGGTGATAATAGCATTATATTTTGCTTTCCATATGATTTCCTACATTTTTGAATAAAAAGTTCCCTACACTTTTTGAGAAGTGCCATGGTATCTCTGACATCCATCTGAACTACTACCAGAACAGGCAGATGGGACCTCGGTTTAACATCTCATCCGGAAGATGGCACCTCAGGAGTGCAGCACCCCCCTCATGCTGCACTACAGTGTCAGTATTGGGATTTAACCCAAGTGGCTGGTGTGATGTCCAATCCATCCATCTCTCACCTTACCCAACTTCCCAGAAAGATCATGAGCAACATTTTTTTTGACATATTTTTAATAAAAGTTTGAGAAACTGAAATTCAAGTCCCTGTGTCATGAGTAGAGTTTCCTGAAAATGTCATGCTGTTTGGTTTTGTGGCTTTCTTTAAATCAGCATTTGTTAACATGCTCTATAGTAGCTGAAAACAGTGGCATTATTTCTGTCCTCTCAGTCAAGCTTAGAGAGTGATGACATCATTTTGAGTAGCAGCTGTTTCAGGTTTCCAATCAGAGCAGCAATATGTAGAGTTAATGATTTGCTGAGTTCTCCAGGTTTCTTACAAACCCAGTCTCTGGTTTGTGTTTAGATAGATCAGCTTAAAATATATCATCTTGTAAAAAACTGATCATTTCAATTTCAATGCTGAATTAAAAGAGTGGAAATCTTTCTCTGGGAGAAATCAGCTTGTCTGTACCACAGCTATCACAGCTATGTATCAAAATTGATTTCTTCTGATTATATAACACAAGGCTGTTTAATGAAAGTAAAATAAATCTAAATATTGTTCATTCACAGAAACAGTTTGTCTTTGATGTAGCCTTCATAAATACATTCATGTAAGAACATTGTTTTCATACCAGACTGACAAACAGGAGCCGGTCTCACACTGCTACAGTATTTCAAGCATGTGCACTGTCTGAACTCACAAATTTCAGTTCTTTGGTGGTTTCTGTGTGAAAATACATCATGTGTGTGTAAAACTAGAAACACTATATGGCATCCCAATGCACTGTATCTCTCACCCACAGTTAAGGTAGCTGCAGTCTATTGCCACCTGTTCCCTGCCCTACAAGCCCCCTGCCTTCTGCTCCACATTTGAGGCTGCTGCACCCTGTTACCCACTGTCTCTCCCACACAGTCAGGGATTGTGCACCTTGCTGCCTCCATCCCCTGCTTAAAAAATCAGGGCTGCTGCACCCTGCCACCCCAGTTGCTGCACCCTGCTGCACTCTTGTCTCTCCCCCACCCTCATAGTTAGGGATGCTGTAGCTGTTGCCCCTGTTCCTGCCTCCACAGTCGGGGCTGCTGTGCTGTGCTAAGCTCTAGAGTGCCAGATTCTGTGCCTCCACAGCTGGGGTTGATGCATCATGCTGCCCTAGCCACCAGAGGTGGGGCTTGTGCTGCACCCTGTTACCCACTTCCATTGCCCCAAATGGGCAGGGCTGCTGCACCATGTGTACCCCATCTCACAGTCAGGGCTGCTGTACCCTGATGCCCTCGTGTCCTGCACCACAGTCAAGACTTCTGCACCATGCTGTCCTCTATTCCCTGTCACCACAGACAGGGCATCTGAACCCTGCTTCTTTTTTCACAGCTGGGGCTGCTGTGGCCTGCTGTGCCCTAGATCCCATGCTTCTGCAATTTGGGCTGCTGCATCATTCTACCACTTGCCACAAGATTCAGGGCATTTGCTGCACCCTGTTGCATGCCTCCACAGTTGAGGGAGTTGCACCTTGATGTCCCCCTTTCACCAGAGTCACATCCTTTGCTACACCCTGCTGCCCACATCCCTTATCCCAAACAGGCATGGCTGCAGCACCCTGTCCCACAGTTTGGGCTGCTGAAGCCTGATGCCGCAACTATTTCCTACATGAGCAGTCAGGGCTGCTGCACCCTGCTGCCCTCTGTCTCCACCCCCACAATCAGGGCCATGGCACCCTGTTTCCCCCTGTTCCTATCTCTACAGTCAGGGCTGCTATGCTGTGCTACACCCTATAGTCTCATGCCCCCTACTCCACAGTTGGGGCTGATGAACCCTGCTATGCATTTCCATTGCCCCACATGGGGTGGGCAGCTGCACAGTGTGCACCCTGTGCCACTGTCAGAGCTGCTGTACCCTAATGTCTACCTGTGTCTGACACAGTCAAAGTTTCTGCACCATGCTGTCCTCTGTCCCTTGACACCACTGTGCCCTGCTGCACCACATAGTCCCTTGCCTCAACAAGCCAGTAAAAGAGTAGAGCAAATGCCCTTACTCTTGTGCTGCACCCTTTCCGAAACAGTTGCGGTTGCTGCACTCTGCTGCCCTCTGTCTCCCACCCTCACAGTCAGGGACACCGCACCTGTTGTCCCCGTTTCCTGTTTCAGCAGAGTGTAGCAAAGGATCTGACTGGTGGCAGGGGGACAGCAGGGTTCGACTGCCTTAACTGTAGAGGCATGCAACAGGGTGCAGTAAATTCCCAGAATCTTGAGGCAAGCAGCAGCATGGTGCAGCAGCCCTAACTGTAGATGCATGGGGCTCTAGGGCACAGCAGGCCACAGCAACCCCAACTGCATAGAAAGGAGTAGGGTGCAGCAGTCCTGTCTGTGGTGACAGGGGATAGAGGACATCATGGTGCAGAAGCTTCTACTGTGGGACAGGACAAAGGGGGAATCAGGGTACAGCAGCTGTCACTGTGAGATGGGTATACATGGTGCAACAGACCTGCCCATTTCAGGTGGAGCAGCAGCCCCAGCTGTAGAGGCAGGAAACCTGGCACTGTAGGACTTAGCATAGCACAGCAGTCCTGACTGTGGAGAAAGGAACAGGGGCAGCAATGGCAGTGCCCCTAACTGTGAGGGTGGAGAAGAGAGGGCAGCAGGGTGCAGCAACCCCAACTGTTTGGGCAAGGAGTGTGGCAGGGTGCAGTAGCCCTGATTCTTTAGACAGGGGATGGAGGCAACAGGGTACACTGTGTGGGAGAAGACAGTGGGCAGCAGGGTATAGCAGCCTGAATGTGGAGCAGGAGGCAGTGGGCTTGTGGGGCAGGGGACAGGTAGCAGCAGAGTGAAGTTGCCTCAACTGTGGGTCAGAGACTCGGTGCGTCAGGATGCCATATAGTGTTTCTAGTTAAGCACATACATGATGTATTTTCACACAGAAACCACCAAAGAACTGAAATTTGTGAGTTCACACAGTACATGTGTTTGAAATACTGTAGCAGAGTGTGACATACACCTGTTTGTAAATCTGATATAAGGTAAGTGAATCAAAACTGCCCACAGTATTCAACATACTGCCTTACAAGAGAACTGAACAGTGACATACAGTAATCACCTGTCTCTGCTTATTTATTTATTTTTTCCCTATGCATCCTATTGCACTTTTTTATCACTTTAGTACACTGAATATTGTGTTTCAGGTCACTAGTTACCCTTATTCCAAAATCTATTTCGCTGTCAGATTTCTCTTCTTTAGTTCCACCCACAGGTGATACACAACTGGAATTTTTTTTCTCCAAAGTTCACTACTGCACACTTGTCTACATTAACTTCTAATTTTGCTGCATTTTCCCAGGTCTCTTTTTCTATAGATTTTTTCATAGTTTAATAGCCTCAATGCTAGTTACCACAAACCTGATTTTAATGTCATTTGCAAATTCACCCATCGATCCACCATATTTCAAATTTATGTTTGTTTGGATATAAGCCTTTGAGCTTAGGCAGATTTTCAGTAACATCCCAGATAACTTAAAATAGTGCACATAAAATAATAATAAATAGTAAGCATTACACATCAGTTACAATGTTACATTCTCATAGTGACAATAACAATTTCAACTACTGCAGTGCAAGCCAGGATATAATTCAATAATGCTACAGTATACCACAAAATACAGCAGTATCCTACAGGGAACAATGTATTTCTTTTTTAATCATGTCAGATTTTTCCCCCCCAGACAGCCCCCATCCAACTGACTCCCCAGCCTCATCATCTGGAACTACCGGGGCTTACCTTTGCCTGGCCCAGGTGCCACGCCTGTGAGGAGTCGGTTCTCATCCTACCGCTGGCATTTTCAGCCTCCATTTTCTCCCAAAGAGCCCCAGGAGAATGGCGCATGTGCAAGGAGGCGGTAACAACCCCCTTCTGCCCACCCCATTGGCCTAATGCCGGGCACCCTATGGCCTGCACTGTCTCCTGGCCTCCACCAGGGGGCAGCCATTGCTGAGGGATGCCACATACCCCAGCCCAGAAAGATGAGCTGCCTGTCTGCAGCTCCATCCAGCTCTGCCCTCCCCCCATGTACCAACCTCTGGTGACCCAAGCTCATTCTTGAACCCGGGTCGCTGGTGTGGGTCAAGGTAAGGTGCCTGCGACTCAGCCCTCTATACCACCGGGCCAGTGGAACAATGTATTTCAATGGAAATTAAGCCCTTTTATACTGCAGTATTTTGTGACATGTCATTTATAGCAAGGTAATGCATTACATCTGGCTCCAGTATAGATAATTGTTAAAAAAGTAACGGTACTGGCATTGGTGCTATTTGTTGTATGTGCTCCTTTTAGCTGTTTGGTTGATGGTAGTGTGTAGGTAACAGTCTTAATGTTATAGGCAATCTATTACAACATATAGGACCATGAACAAAAAATGATTTGCTCCCTTTAATAGACATCATGTGGGATACTTAAGGATAAGACTATTTGCTGAGTGTGTGGGTACACAAGAGTTCCTCACAGACACCAGGGGGCCCAATTCAGAAAGTGCTTCAAAGACTGACAAAAGTTGCTTCAAACTGAAGCTTGCATTAACTCCTGATGTGCCAGGGACCCTGCACCTTATTATCTATTGGCTGGGGTCATGACACCAACCCTCTGCTGATTGTGGCATATGTTGCGATGCACCAAAGTTAAGGCACATGGGAGAGGTCTGCTTGAATCAAGGGGGGGGGTCGAGCACCATCAGTGTTCATTGCTGGAGACCTGCCTGGATGCTAGCAGGATCAAATGGGACAGGATGGGGAGTGAGAAGGGCAGCTAAGGCACAGATGGGTTGTGGGGGGGGAGCAGGTCCTCAACAGGGACATTACACAGCTGCTGCTGTGCTTGTGCTGTCTGTGGGTGGGGGATAGGGTGGCTGCCACATGCCTGGCACCATAAGGGAACCCTGTAGGCAATGCACCACTGTTGTCTCTTGGTGTTGCATGGGCAGAGGATATGGTGGCTGGGTGGTGGCACAGATTCCCTCCCACCCATTGATGGCCCCAGGTGTGGTGCTAAAGCCATCAGACCTGCTCCGGACTGATCTAACTCTCCCAGACATTGAACCCTGGGGGGATTCCAGAATTCCTCAGTAGGGGACACTCCAGCTTGCATTCAACACAATCCCCCTAATGCCATGGCACACCCCCTGATTGAGTAAAGGGTTGGTGCAGGACCAGTTGATCATAAGGGGCCACAAGGTTGCTGCAGCCTGCATTCCTGAATCACAGTTGATGCAATTTTTAAGACAAGGTGCCCCTTATGTCAAATCAGATTGACACAGGCACCTTGAGTCAAATTTTTGGCTTTGGGAATCTAGCCCCAGGTCTCCTAAATAAATAAGCTCTTTAATACATTTTAGGGCTACAGTGGGCAGAGCCCTGCAGACCTCTTGTGACAAGAAAAGTGCCCACGTCACTGGATTCCCAGCAACCAACACAGGTTTTTGAGTTGCACTACTATCACTCCACCACCAGTTGAACCAGTCCACTGCACCATTTGTCCCACAGAGGTCATGGCAGAAAAAGGCATTGTCCTGTGTCCTAAATGGTCAACAAGATTCATTAGCGCATGCCACTGGGCTAGGCACATACAATAACAGACCTTGTTGGCCATTTTGTACACTGTGGATCGTGCCATATTCTGTCATGACCTCTGTTTTTGTTCTTTAAAGTTCAAGATATCCCCCATCTGACCCTCCCTCAGCATCCATAACCCCACCTCCCCAGAAAACATAAGCGTGACACTGGGGTGCCCAATCCCCAGATTCATGATCATCTGCCTCCGTACTTTTTTTTGATAAATTTTCTCCCACCACCCAACCCTCCCTCTCAGCAGCCACTACCCCACCCCCAAGAACATTACACTGACATGGGGGTGCCTAATCCCATGTCACAAATGGTAATCCTCAGGTTTGTTACCCCCCTCCGAAACATAGGAGTGACATTGGGGGTGCCCAGTCCCCCAGTGTCATGATTGTCTGCCTATGTAATTTTTTTTTCTCCCCCACCTGACACTTCCACTCAGTACCCACCACCTCAACCACCCTAGAAACATAACCGCTGACACTGGGGGTGCCCAATCACCCAGTGTCATGAATGGTAATCCTCTGGGTTTTTAATTTTTTGCCCTCTTAAACCTGAAAAAAAAAACCATCCACCGATGTCTTTTATTGCCATTGTTGACACCCACCTAACCGTCCCAGTCAGTACCCACCACACCACATCCTCCAAGCCCTTACTTACCCACTAGGAGGTCTAGCGCTGTAATCTTCTGTGGACTGCAGACATGTCTTCACTTTTCAAAGACAGAACATGAACTGAGGAAACAGGTATACGGTTCCATGTATTTCAGTGGGGGTTTTGAACTTAGTGCCATAACTTGGCCATGCATATTTTTGCCCCAGATTTTCAAAATGCCTTCTTTGGGACCTCACCTCACAAACAATGACACTATCATTAGGCAGACCTGTCCCAAAAGGTGGTTTTGTGGTCCCTACATAAAATCACCTTTCAGGCATGAGTTGGAAAGGTATCACACCAGAATGGTGATCCAATGTGAGTGACTCGCAAATGAGTGAGTCATATTGAGCAAAGTGGTGAAAGGCTACTTTCGCAGGGGTAGTGACCTGGTCGATGACGACAATGGAGAAGAGAGACTGGAAGGCAGGAATAGTGAGGGGAAGGGGAGGGATAGGAGATAGGATTTCTGTGGGGCAGTGTTCCTGGTGCTGCTGAACCAGCTCGTGTGGTATGGTGGTGAGGGTGGCTGGGCTCTGGCATAAGAGGTTCTAGATTCAGAGACTGCATGGGGACAAAACTTGTGCTTCTGCTTGTGGCTCTTGTTTTTTTTTTTTTATTCTTTTTGTAGTCTCACCCCATCCCTGAAATGCACCCCCCTGGAGTTAATAATCCTTCAATAGAGGGTGTGGGGGACTAAGCCCACCATTAAGGGGGGCATGGGGGGCTCAGCCCTCTCTGCATAAACACTGAAAACTACTTGCTGGAAGTAGTGTAGACATTTTGTGTATATCACTGAGTTGCTTTTCAGCGATATACACTCTCCATAATAATGATTGCTCTTTTGCGTTCGCTCTTATGACATTGAACCAGTTGAAAATTTTCTCTGCTCCTTTTCATAAGGTGTGGTCATGAGAAGGCAATATTGAAAATGTGGTGCAAAAATATAAAAAAAAAAACAGCAGAGTTATGAGCCAACGTTGAATCTTACGAATGCAGGCTCCATAATTTGGTAATTTTCAATATTCCCCCCCAAATTGACTACATTGCCATATCTTTTCAGGAGTGTGATAGATGTCACTGGCTGAATCCTGGCTGAATTTTTTTTTTTACATCTTGAAAGATGATTTTGCAGTCCCTGCACAAAATCACCTTTCGGCCAGGAACTGAATATTTTCTCTGCCTTTATTCATGAGGTGGGGTCATAAGATGGCTATGTTGAAAATTTAGTGTAAAAACATTACAAAACACTACAGTTATGAGCCTACATTGAATTTAGCAAATGCAGCCTCATAACTGGTAATTTTCAATATTTTTGCCCAGAATTTACAACACAGCCATATCTTTTCAGCACTTCATGAATGTGGCAGTTGTCATTTTTCAACTCCTGCCCAAAATGTGTTTTTGCATCTTGAAAGTTGATTTTGCTATCCCTGCATGAAATCCCTCTTAGGCTAGGAGTTGAACATTTCCTCTGTGGCTCTACAATGCCGGTTCAACAACACTTTTGTTGACTGGCATCACAGCAGCAGTTGACTTAAATTCTGATTGTCTCCGGGTCCTTTTTTTCATCGGGGTTTCTACCCCCAAACCTCCCATCCAGGAGGGCTTGCTCCCCACACCCCTGTACTGTAGATTATCAACTTTGATTTGGAGTTGATTCAGGGAAGGGTTGCAGGACCGGGGGACAGTGTGCCCCTCTTTCAGGTGCACCAACACAGCAAACTGTCAGTGAGCTGTCGATTTTGTCAGCAGGGCTATAGGTCACTGTGCTGGTGTCGCTAATCATGGCACATACCTTCCTCTGACCTTCTTCATGAGACATTGTGTTAAAAAGGCTATGTTGTGCATTTGGTGTAAGCATATTAAAAACACATTTTCCATATTTGTACCACAAATTCCTCACCTGCAGTCTTATCAGCTCTGGCCAGAGTTTGTTTATTAACAACAATAGATAAAGTTCTATTCTTTGTTCCAATCAGAGCCATCTAAGTGAGTTAACAACTCACAATGTCTGGTGGTAAGACAGGCTCTAATATGGAATGTTCCAGCTGATTCGTTAAAACATCCAATTTGTTTAGTTTGACCAATATCAGCCCCCAAATATAATATACCTAATACTCCCTAAGGGTCATAGCCATTAACTCTATTATACTCTTCCTTACATCATATGATAATAAATCACAGCATATGTAGAGGAAACCTAACTTTGGGACAACCCTTTTGACAGTACTTTTAATATCTGAATCACATTATTGACACTTTTTGATATATATGACATAGGTATATTAACAGTGTGGGACCCACAAATGATTGAGTAACCCCACTTGTTACTGCTTCCCATTCTGAGAGGAGATGCTTAATTCCATTTCCTGCCTATTATTTCTCAACCAAGGGTCTAAAATATTAAAACCTTTTATGAAGTCACCATAAAACCGTAATGAGCATTTGTCAATGTCAGATGGTCACTACAGGTATAGACGTTCTGGAGTACTAAATGATTTGTGGTGCACTTCTTGGCTTATTTAGTACCAAAGTTAGGATCCAGCATTTGTAAATAGTAATGCAGGCTCAAAACTTGGGAAGAATATTGAAAATTACCAAAGTTATGTGCCTTAGTTCACAAAGTTCAATGTAGGCTCATAACTCAGTTTTTTTTTTTTTAATATTGTTGCCTACCTTTTTAACATAGCTGTCCTATGACTCCACCTCATGAACAAGGGCAGAGAACATGTTCAGCTCCTGCCTAAAAGGTGATTTCATACAGGGACTGTGAAAACAACTTTCAAGATGAAAGAATGCATTTTGGTCATGCTTTGAAAAATTACAGCTGTCACATTAATAAGATGCAGTCAAGAAAGAACTTTGTTGAAAATTTGGGGTAAAAATATTAAACATTACCAAAGCTATGAGTCTGCATTAGTAAGGCTCATAACTTTGTTGTCGTTTAATATTTCTGAACCAAATTTTCAACATAACTGTCTTATGACCACACCTCACGAAAAAGTGCTGAGAAAATTTTCAGCTCCTGCCTGAAAGGTGATTTCACACAGGGACTGCAAAATCACCTTTCAGGATGTAAAAACACATTTTGGCCAGGATTTGAAAAAGAAAACAACTTTCACATTCATGAGGTGCAGTGAAGAAATGGTTATGTTGAAAACTGAGGGTAAAAATATTGAAAATTACCAGAGTTAGAAGCCTTAGTTCACGAAGTTCAATGTAGGCTCATAACCTTTTTTTTTATATGTTCACATCCAATTTTCAAAATAGCCTTCTTATGACACTGACTCATGAACTAGGGCAGAAAAAATTTTCAACACCTGAGAGCTGATTTCACACTGTGACTTTGAAATCACCTTTTGGGATAGATTTGCCTAATTTCACTGCAATTGTTCAAGAGGTGGGGTCTCAGAAAAGACATCTTGAAAATTTTGGGGCAACAATATTCAAAAATGGCCAAGTTATGCCACTAAGTTCAAACTCCTATTAAAATATATTGAACCACATATCTGATTTCCTCAGCTCCCAGTCTGGCTTTGAAGAGAAAAGACATGGCATAGTCCAGATAGGATTATGACATCAGATCCCCACTGGGTAAATAAGAGCTTGTGGGCAAGGTTGGGGTGATTGCTGAGTGCATAGGCCAGCTGGGGGGACTAATTGCATAACCGATATCACTGGATGGTTTTCTTTGTTTACAGTTTATAAAAAAAAAACTCAGGGAAGGTTTTCTTTATTTCAGGTGTTGACACTGGGGATTGGGTACACCCAGTGTCCATGTTATATTTGTGTGTGGGGGGGATGTGGGGTTGTGGGTGCTGAGTGGCAGGGTCAGGTAGGGGGGGAACAATTACAGTGGAGCCAGCAAGAGACATCAATGGATGGTTTTCTTTTTTTGTAGGCTATATATTATAGTGGTGCAGTAGTACCATTGTAGTTAGGGTTCAGCAGCAGTTTCTATGTTAAACCTGAAATTTGGCACTTTAATAACTCTGCAACCGTTTATCAAATGTGCACAAAGTGCTGCATGCATGGTCTCCTGGGGTAGCTCTCTCATTATGTAAAGTTTCGTTCTGGTCAGATTTGTGGATTCTGAGAGCCAGATAGTGAACAAAACTGAAAATTTGCCACTTTTTGCAGTTTTATTCTCATCACGCTGCACACACACACGCGCACACACACACACACACACACACACACACACACACACACACACACACACACATAAATAAAACCTACAAGGTGGAAACACTGGGGAACTGGGCACCCCCAGTGTCAGTGCTATGTTTGTGGGAGTAGGGTGGGGTGGTACATGTTGATTTAAAAGGGTCAGGTGTGGGGAAGTTACATGGGAGCCAGAAATAGACATCGATGGACATTTTTTTTTCATTGTTACAGCTGACAACAGCACAGGGTTCTTCCTGGATTTCTGAAATTCCCTTCATTAGCCAGGTGATCAAGACGGATCGGGCAGTGTACATCAAAGAGAACAGCAGACACATGATTAGTTTGGCTTTTCTTTTTCAAGTACGTAACTGTTTCTGCCCACCAAGCCTAAACTCTGTCAGGATCAGCCTGGATGATTATTGGCCTGGCACTGCTACACACCTTGAAGACTGCTTGGCATTGGACCAACACTACCACACCTGTCAAAAACCAAGCTCTCATAAAAAAAATGTTTACTGTGCTCACACTTGCACGGCGAACATAAATATTTTCAAAAAATACAAAATAACTTTCAAATAAATGCTTGGGTGCCACAACTCCTGGCAGGCTAGACACATACTATAATTGGCTTACCTATTGAGCTGTTAAATTCTGTGCAAGCAAGTAGGGACTCAGTAATACAACAACACTGCAGCAGGATCCTCTGAAAGTGTGTGATATTTGGGATTGCTATTCTGTAGACGTGTTTCTGGCTGCCTGCTGTTTGGTATCTAGTGTTTGTGGTTTTGGGCTTGTAGTCTCTGGCATCTGGCTGGTAACTTGACCCCATCCCCCTGCCTGCCAGTCAGCATCAACAGAAACCCTGTGGAGTTGGATCCGTGGGCAAATCACAGAAGGGCACTCTCTAAACCTTTTCCTTTTTCTATTAGTTTAGCTCCTCCTGCACACCCCTACCTCAGCAGTCAAACGAAGAAGACTAGGAAGGGTCTTTGAATGGGATCCTTCACACTGCTGCTGCTCTACTGGCCCATGAAGGAAACCTGTTAGGTAGTTATTTTACACTGGCTTGATTGGTTTCAGAGCTCCCGCTGGGCGCCACAAGGCAAACTCAAAATGGCAGCCATCCAAGGAACACTGAAGCCATCTGCGTAAGTTGCATCCATGTTTGGACTCTGTGCTACTTTGTGTTCCTGTTAGCTGTATTGTTGGAAGTCAAGTTGCATACATAGCACAGTGTGGGAATGTTAACCTGAGTTATTTCCATAGTTGTACTGCTGTGTCTTCTAGATTGGAATTTGAGCAGTTAGCATGGGTTGAATTCATAATGCCTTGGTTTCCAGACTGCAGTTTGAGCATATAATGGGGGATAAATTTGTGTTTTACCTTTCTATTGACTCCCACTTAGATGGTTGTGTCATGTGTTAGCTGAATGCTCTCTGGACAGCCTGATGTGTAATTGGAAGTCATACATGCTGACAAAAGAGTGGCACTCAGTTTCTATATTAGTAACAGTAGTACTGTTTCTGTATTAGTAGCAGTAGTACTGTTTCTGTATTAGTAGCAGTAGTACTGTTTCAATATTAGTGGCAGTGGTACTGCATAAGAAGTTCTCTGAACTGTTCCAGCTCTAGTGTGCCATAATCCAAAGTAACAGTGCTAAGTCAGTCTTTCCGGTCCGCTTCTTACTGTGTGTAAATTGACTAAAGCAGGCTCATAGGAATGTACCAATGATTGGGAGCCGTACTCCAAATTAACTGATGTTTGGACAAAGTTAGGTGCTAGTCTCACAGCTGTTGTAATATTATGTGTGATTTGGACTCTGAATGCTTACCTGTTGAGGTGTTCTGTTTAAGCGAGTAAGGACTCAGTAAAACAACTGCATTGCATCGGGAGTCTCTAAAAGTTTGTGATATTTGAGACTGCTATTCTGTGGATGTGTTTCTGCCTGCCAGCTGTTTGGTATCTAGTGTCCGAGGTTCCGGATGTCTAGTCTCTGGCCTCTGGCTGGCAACTTGACCCCATTCCCCTGCTTGTCTAGCAGCATCAGTAGAAACCCCTTGGAGTTGGATCTGTGGGTAAATCACAGCATGGCACTCTCTAAACCTCATTCTTTTTCCTACTGTTTTAGGTCCTCCTGCACACCTCTACCTCATCAGTCACACAAAGGAAGGGCTTAGAAGAGGTATTTGGATGGGACCCATGCCCCCCATGACCGCTGCTGCTCTACCGGCCTGCTAAGGAAACACCGCAGGTAATTATTCAGCATTGGTCTGATTGGGTTCAGAGCTTCTGCTGGATGCTGCACCACATGAAAAGGAATAGCCCCCCCCACACACACACTGGGGATGCTCATTTTATACCCTAGGCCTTTCAGTTGCCCTTCCCCGAAACTGAGATACACCTAGTGATAATCCCTGACATTTAAGTCAAACATGTTCTCTCCTGTTCCATAGTTGAGCCTTCCCTGCCTGTTTGTGTCCTACAGTTCAGCTTAGTCTCCTATCCAGATGTGGTTTAAAAAGACTTCCTCCTGTTAATTCTGCCTAGTTCTTTTTCCTCTATATTGGCTTGCTTATGCCCAGAAGCTTGATATATATGGTATTTATTACCTTTTTTTCACGTCCTCTTACTTTTGTCTACTACCATGTTTTCATCCTCTTTTCTCCCAGTATACCTCCTATCCATGCTCTTCACGGCAACTTTTTTGCCTCCTCCCCCAGGTTCCCCTCTCTTGCTCACCCTTCTCCCCCCAACACTACCCCTCTGTCCCCCTACTCCTACATCTCCACCTACACCCCCTTTGCCTACAGTTATTTCCATCCTCTCCCTTCCACTGTTCACTCTTGCTGTGTTCCCTTCTCCCTCCCTCCTTCTCTCTCCCCAGCCCTCCCATAGTGCCCACACTCCTCCATCACTTCCCTCATTCACCCCATGCTGCTTGCCTCCCACCTCCTGAACATCAAGCCCCTGCTTCATTGTACAAATTCTTTCACACCTCCATCCTCTTACAGCCCCAGCTGGCACCAGTACCCTACCCACCTGTCCCTCTTCTTTCTTCTTCTGCTTCTCTCTGTCTCTTTGGTGATGTCCAACCTAACTCTGGACCTCTGACAATGCCCTCTGCCTTCATCCTAACCTACTCAGGCACTGCACTGCTCTCTACCCCCTTCCCCTGTCTAAGGGTCTTCATGCTTTTCATCTAAATGCTCAGAGCCTCCTCCCCAAATTGGATGCTCTTAAAGTTTGGATCAGCTTTCACCCTCCTGAAATTCTGTTACTGAAACTTGGCTATCCACCAGAATTCCTGACTCCACTCTCTCCATATCAGATTTCAATCTATACCATCAGGACCGATGAAAGCATGGTGGTGGCATAACCTTGCTCATCAAACAGTCTCGCTCTTGTGCCTTTACATTCAAAGAATCCTGCCCCTCCTGCCATGAACTGATCATTGCCTTGGTGTCCCTCCCATCCTCTGCTCCTCTTTTCATAGGTGCATTCTATGCTCCACCTAGAACAACACCAGCCTCCCTAGCCTCCATTATCTCTTCTATCACCTCTTACACAGCTAAAGGCAAACTCCTGCTGCTAGGTGATTTTAACCTAGACTGGCTCTCCCCCTCCTCAAAACCTACCATACTCAGGATCAAGGTCCTAATCCTCACACAACTGATCTCAGAACCCACCAGCATAAACCCTTGCTCGCACAATCTTTCCCTGCTAGACTGGGGGTTATCCTCCAACCCACACTGTGTCACTGCAGCATGCATCCTGCATGATGCCCTCAATGATCTACCCAACTTGTCTTTGCTTACTCTTGCCCCTTATTCTAAGTCCTCACCTCATTCAGCCACTGTCAGTGATCTACGTGTCTGTAGGGGCCAGTTTCAGGTAGGACTCATTCTTCCCTTCCCTATCTCTTACCCCCACCTCTCTCCTGCCCCCTTTCTACCCTCCTGCACTTAATCAAAGGAATTAGTTCACTTGAGCTAATAATTTGCACTTTTTGTTCTGTCTGAGGTGCTCCCAGATTGCTCTAACTCTTTGTTAATTTGCCCTTCACAGCAGATTTTTTTTTTTGCTCACTTTTCTCCGGTAATGTTCCCCCCATCTTTATTCTCTCCTTCTCTCAGCTGGTTTCTCCTGTCTACCCCTCTACCCTCTTTGATATCCCCCCACTGGACCTCATTCATTCAATGATTGCTAAAGAATCTGCCCATTAACTGTGATCTATTTCCTTCAAGGAGCTGGCACCAAGGCTACATTAAATTTCTGTACTATGCTCCTCAGATATGCTACTTGTAAGTAAATGCATATTCCACAGGTATGATACGTTTAATAAATGCAACTATATGATTATTTATTATATTTTATAACTGTATGTCTTGTTACAAGTGTAATTGAATGTTTAATTTCCCGACTATGTTAAATGTTAAACTGTATGTCTAATTCTTCATCCAATTGTACCCACCCCCCCAGGTCACACCAGGAGACAAGCAACTTGTTGTTCATTGTGCCTTCCTGGTGAAATATTTCAACAAATAAATAAATGATCACTGCATCACATACCATGTACATAAGATACACTTGCCCTGTACCACCCCCAAATACATATGGTCTCATCCCATCCACAAAGTAGATGTCACAGCCCTGCAAAATGATCTCATTGAAGGAGATTGGCATCCCATATTTTGCACTCAACGTCGACTCTGCCCTGTTCCTTTTCTCTGGCATACTTGACCACATTTGGAACCACCATGTTCATCTTAAGAAAGCCAGGGTAAAACACCACCATCACCCCTGGATAACTGCAGATCTGCTGGCCAAATGCAGAGCCAGTGGTAAGGCTGGGTACCAGTATAAAGTATCTTTAACTCAGGCTGACCTCCAAGCCTAAAACACACTCAGAAATAGCTGCACCAAGACCATCCACCTCTCAAAGGCTAATTACTTCATGTCCCTCTTGCAGCAAGTTCAAAACACACCTTCTTCTTTCTGGAAAGTGCTACACTCTCCACTTGACCCCCCTGCCCAACAGACCTCCCTGGTACTCAAAACTGATGGATCTCCCATCTCAGACCCTTCCTCCATAGAAAGAGAACTTCAACAATTTCTTTGCCACCTGTCCTGTCCCAGATAACCCACCTCCCATCCCTCCAGACTCCTCTGGCATCCTGGTTAACTCACTCCATTCCCAAACCACTTTCCTTTTTGTCCCTTTCTCCCCTGACAAAGTCTACATGGGCCTCATTGCTCTCAATCCAGCCCAAACCAGCCCTGATGGTCTCCTCCCTAGGCTTCTGTATAATTCAGGCCCCCGCTATAGCTGCACCTCTAGCCCACATTCTCAACCTCTCCCTCTCAATTTCCACAGTCACAAAGGCCTGGAAATCTGCAAAGGTGTTACCTCTTCTCAAGGGTGGTGACCCTTCTGTACCCAGAATCTACCAGCCCATCTTACTCCTACTTTCTCTCGCCAAACTCCAGGAGTCTCTCACTCACTCCAGGTTGGCAGAATACCTTGCCAGTAACAACACTCTTTCTCCTGTGCAGTTTGGTTCTAGTAAACAGCACTCAACCATCTCCTCCCCGTTATGGGTCACTGACTCCATTTTCTCAGAGATGGACAAGAGTCATATTACAGCCACCATTTTCATAGACATGGCAAAGGTGTTCTATTCAGTCTCCCATCCCCTCCTGCTACAAAAACTCAAAGCTGTTGGTCTTACAAAATCAGCTGTTAACTGGTTCTGCTCATATCTGCATGATAGGCAGCAACAGGTCGAAAAAGTTGATGCACTGTCCTCCCCTCTCCCTATCCCTACTGGGGGTACCCCAAGGCTCCATAGTTGGTCCCATCCTCTTCTCACTATTTATTAACAACCTTCCCTCAGTCTGGATCACCTCCAAATTGCATATGTTCTCAGATGATACCATCATCTACACATCCAGCCCTCTTCCTCCCCCCAGCTGGTAAATCCTCCTTGGGTTTTGTGCCCCAAAATGCAGTACCTTACACTTTTTGGCATTGAACCCCATTCACCAGCTGTCTGACCAGGTTTTCAGCTTTGCCAGATCATCCTGCAACCCCTGCCATCCCCTTAGGTCGTCCACCACTGCTCCCATCTTGGTGTCATTAGCAAACAGACTGATCTTGCTCTTTATGCCCAATGATATGTCTGCAATGAATATCCCAAACAACACTGGTCTCAACACAGAGCCCTGTGGAACACCACTTGTCATTACCCTTGGGGATGAGAGCTCCCCAACCACCACCACCACCACCACCCTCTGTTGCCTTCCCTGAAGCCAGTTCCCTACCCATCTCACCAGCTTTGCACATGCCCCTGTGTCTTCTAACTTACTTCCCAGCCTCCCATGCAGCACTGAACTGAATGCTTTACTGAAGTCCAAGTATAGGACATCCGCTGCATGGCCTCCATCCAATTGCCTAGTTATCCAGACTTAGAACTCTACCAGGTTGGTTGGCAGTATCTGCCACTTATGAAGTCATGCTGTCTGCTATCCTGTAGTCCTTTGGCCTTGAGGAGGGCCACCAGCCTCTCCTTCAGGATAGTCTCCATCAGTTTATCCATGATGGATGTGAGACTCACCAGTCTATAGTTTCCTGGTTAATCCTTGGGGCCGCTTTTGTGGAGGGGCACCACATGAGCCATCCTTCAATCCTGAGGTACACATCCTGAGAGTAGTGAGGCATTAATTAGGTGTGCCAAAGATCCCACCAGGGCTTATGCCAACTTCTTCAGTATCCTGGGGTGGATGCCATCTGGGCATGGCACCTTGTCCACCCTCAGTGCCCTCAAACCCTCCAGAATCCTGCCCTCAGTGATTTCCACATTCATCACCCACTCCTCCTTTGTTTCTGCCCTCCCTCCCCCTTGGGTATCACCTCCCCTTCTCCTTAGTAAGTACAGAGCCAGAAGTAATCATTTAGTGCTTCTGCTTTATCACCTCCTGCTTCCACCCAACCCCCTTTCTTCCTAATCCTTACGATATGGTCCTTACAGTTCCTTTTCTCTCTGATGTACCTGAAGAAGTCCTTCTCCCCCTTCTTAATGTCCATGCCAGCCTGAACTCTGTAGATGCCTTGTTACCCTTACTGCCCTTGTCATTTCCTTCAGTTCCTTCAGGTACTCCGCCCTGTCCTCCTCCCTCCCTGTTTTTGTTTTACCTCCTAAAGTTAGCTCTTTTCCTTCTTACCTTTTCCATGACCTCCTTACTCACCCAGCTAGGTTTATTTTCAATAGTCTTCTTGCTCTGGGCCTTGCTTCAGGTTCTTGTTGCCTCCACTATCCCCAGCTTTTTGTGCTTCCTCCTCTGGTTAGTGCCCATACAAGATTGATTTCTTGCCATGTACCCTTTTACAACTTCCCCCATCATCCTGAAGTCAGCCCTCCTGAAGTCCAGCTCCCTTGTGCCGGATTCCACTCCTTCCTTACCCATATCCATCATGAACCATACTAAGTGGTGGTCACTCCCCACCAGTGGTTCTTCCACCCTAAGTTCATTCACAAACTCCCCATTTGCCAGCACAAGGTCAAGGGTATTCCCTAACCTGGTTGGTTCACTGACCATTTGCATCAGGAAGCTGTCCTGGAAAGCATCCAGCAGTACCTGCATCCTTCTATTTCTGTTTGATGGGGTACTCCAATCCACTCCTGGCATGTTGGCTCCCAGCTTTCAATCTGGGCATAGTAGTGCTTGTGGGGAAGGGATTTTTGTTTGATGCATTTCCACCCCTATCCACCCAGAAGGCAGAGTCAAAGAATTTCTGGTCTTGCACATGTTATGGCTTGTTGAATGAGGGTGCTATTATGAAACAGACTGAGATTAGGGAGGCAGAATCCCCCATTGCTCCAGTGTGTCTGCACAATGCTTAGTTTAAGCCTCAAGGTTTTATTATCCCAGACAAATGTGGAAATATTTGTACTGAGTTGCATAAAAAAAGACTGTAGGAAGAGTGAAAGGAAGTTTGTTAAGGATGTACTGAAGCTTCAGGAGGGCTGTCATTCTCAGTGCATTCACCCTGCCCCCAGGTAGATTGATATAAGGATTTACAATTTCGGATGTCTTTGGAGAGTATGTCTATCATTACACCCATATTGGCTTGGAGCATTGATTTTATAGTGGGCTGGATCTGTACCCCTAGACAAGTTACTCCAGTCAGCACCCAATGGTTAGGATAATCAGCAAATAAATCTTTAGTGCAGTTTGGGATAACAGGCATTACTTGGGACTTGCTTCAATTCAGTATATACCCTGAAAGGGCTAAATATTTCTTTAGTATAGTTCCCAGAGTTTGTAAGGCAAGGGGTATGTTAGATAAAAATAAGGTGATGTCATCAGCAAACAATAATAGTTTGTTGATAATGGGTCCTGTTGAAATGCCTGGGAAGTCTGGGTGAGCACAGATTTTGGATGCTATGGTTTCATCTGTCAGAAGAAATAGAAAAGGAGAGAGAGGACAAACTTGTCTTGTTCCTCTCCTTAAGGAAAAGGGTGGTGAGAGCACTGAGTTAGTTAGAACCAAGGCCATCGGAGATGTGTAGAGGAGTCATACTAAATATATGAAATGTGTGAGGAGTCCATATCTTCTCAGTGTGTCAAAGAGAAATTCTCATTCCACCCTGTCAAACGCCTTCTTAGTGTGTAGTGGCAAGGTGGCTGTGGGGTGTGTCTGTGTACTAGCTTCCCAGATAATGTCCAGGGATCTACCGGTGTTGTCTTCCTTCAGTCTACTCAGGATGAAGCCCACTTGATCAGGGTGTATCAAGACCCCAATCAGAGGTTCTAACCTGTGTGATATTTCCTATGCAAGAATATTTGCATCTACATTAATGAGGGAAATGGGCCTGAACTGAAAGCATTGGACACTATCCATCCCTTTTTAGGTATCATGGTAATGAGTGCTTGCTGAAATGAGGGTGGTAGTTTACCTGCTTCCCACACTTCATAAAATAGATGTGTCAGTCTGGGAGGCAGTATAGAGGAGATTGCTATTTATCACTGGGATATCTGTCCAACCCTGGGGATTTACCCTTGGCCATTGACCGAATTGCCTTTTCTTCCTCTTTTTCTAAAGGATCTCAACAAATTTATTACTCTGCATAGAAAAAGTTGTTCTAAAATTAGGACCATTGGCTCTTTTTTCGTTATGTTATTCCTATTACTTCTAGGTATCAATAGTGTATTCCTATCTAAACAGTCCACTTCTGCTCTAGCTGTTGTTGGACATGTTGCATCACACGGTCTGGCTTCAAATCTTTTATTTAGTACTTTTTCCCCCCTCCCCCCACTCATAATCATTTACAGAGCTACAATTCCTTTTTACTCTCATAAAATGATCTTTTGGAATGTTTGAAATAATGTGTTTGGGGTGGCAGCTTTCATAGTACAACATTGTATTTTTTTCTGTCTGTTTTCTATACAAATTCATTACAATGTTGCCTTCTTCTCCTTTACTAACCACTAGATCTAAAAACGCCACTTTGTTCAGACTGGCACTTTAAGCAAAATCAAGGTTACAGTTATTGCTTTCTATTTGTGAAGCAAATGCTTTCAATTTTTCCATGGCACTTTTCTGGGTAATACAAGCATCATCAATAAAGTACTTATATAGATCCAGGTGTTCAAAAAAAAAAGGAAAAAGGATGGACACCTGGATCAAATACATGCACTTTTCCCCACCCAGATAGGTAGATGTTTGCGTAACTGGGGGCCACCCCCACCCCATAGGAGTCCCCTTTATTTAATGGAACCATTGGTCACCAAACAAAAATACATTTTTGGTTAAAATATATTTAGGAAACCCTAGTAGCAATACAACAGATCTTCCAGTGTAAGTAGTATTATCATAAAGAGCATTTCTTAATGCTTCAGATCCCTGTTCATGGGGGATATTTGTTTATAATGACTTAACTTTCAATGTCACTAAAATCCAGTTTGTTTCCATTTGAATATCAGACACAGTTTCAAAGATATGCACTGTGTCCCTCAAATAGGCTCTGTACATCTGAGCAAGCCCTTTAATATGATCATCTACAAACTATAGCAAAGGCTCAGTTAAAGAGTCATTATTGGACATAATAAGTCTCATCGGAGGATTTTGTAAGTCTTTATGAATTTTAGGAAGGCCATTAATGACAGCCCTCCTTGAACATTTAACAGTTAAAAAGTCATTTACTTATGTAGTGATGACACCCTCATTTACTGCCTCATAAAGAAACATGTCAGCTTCCATTTTAAATTCCATGGTGGTATCTGCAGACTGCTTCAAATAGAAGGACACATCATTCAAATGGTTTAAAATCTCAGAAGTATATTTATCTTTCCCATCACCACAATAGCCTCACCCTTGTTGGAGGGCTTTATGGTGATGGTAAGAAGGTTATGTATACCACCTAAAATCCAACTCTTGGTTTCTTTTTGAAAACTTGTGAGAAGGAAATTCAAGACTTGATGCACAATCTTCCAAAAATCAGAAACCATAATGTGATGAAGCAATAAAGAGATTCAATAAAAAGTCTCGAAGATAACAACACCATTACCATAAAGTCTGCCAACAAGGGTGGGGCTATTGTGGTGATGGGGAAGATAAATATAATTCTGAGATTTGAACTACAGTAATTGAATGATGTGTCCTTCTATTCAATGCAGTCTGCAGATCCCACCAGGGAATTTAAAATGGAAGTTGACATGTTTTTTTTTTTTTATGAGGCAGTAAATGAGGGTGTCTTCACTCCACAAATAAATTACTTCTTAACTGTTGAACGTCACAGGAGGGTTGTAATTTATGGCCTTCCTAAAATTCATAAAGACTTACATAATCCTCCAATGAGACCTATTGTGTCCAATAATGGCTCATTAACTGAACCTTTGGCTCAGTTTGTAGATGATCATATTAAAGGGGTTGCTCAGAGAACTAGAGTCTCTTTGAGGGACACAATGCATGACTTAGAAATTGTGTCTGATATTCAAATGGAAACAAATTGGATTTTAGTGACACTGGAAGTTAAGTTATTGTATACAAATACCCCCCATGAACAGGGATTAGAAGCATTAAGAGATGCTCCTTATGATAATACTACTTATATGTGAGGATTTGTTGAATTTATACTGGGGCTTACTGGACATATTTTGACCAAAAATGTACTTTTATATGGTGACAAATGGTTCCATCAAATAAAAGGGACTGCTATGGGGACAGCAGTGGCCCCCAATTACGAAAACACCTACCTATCTGAATGGGAAAAAGTGCATGTATTTGATTCAAGTGTCAGTCTTTTTTTTTTTGAACACCTGGATCTATAGAAGTACTTATTATCTTTTTATTATCTGGAAAAGTGACATAGAACAATTGAAAGCGTTTGCGTCATATCTAGGAAGCAGTAATTATAACCTTGATTTTACTTTAAATGCCAGTCCAAATGAAGTGTATTTTTAGATCTATTGTTTAGTAAAGGAGAAGAGTCAACATTGTAACAAATGTGCATAGACAACAGACAGAAAAAAATACAATGTTGCACTATGAAAGCTGCCACCCCAAAGTCATAATTTCAAACATTCCAAAAGGTAAATTTATTAGAGTGAAAAGGAATTGTAGCTCTGTAAATGATTATGATTGGGGGTGGGGGGTGGGGGGGGGCAGAAGTACTAATTGAAAGATTTGAAGCCAGAGGGTATGATGGAGCATGTCTAACAAAAGCTAGCGCAGACATGGACTGCTTAGACAGGAGTACACTATTGTTACATAGAAGCAGTAGGAATAAGAGAGAGAGAAAAAAAAAGAGCCAATGGTCCTAATTTTATAACAACTTTTTCTATGCAGAAAAGTAAAGTCGTTGAGATCCTTAAGAAAAAGTGGCACATTTTGGAGCTAGAACCTGTTCTACAGAAGGTCACCAAGGAAGACCCAGTTGTTACCTAAAGGAGAGGAAGGAGCCTAAAAGATTATGTTGTACACATCACTGAGAAAAGTGTTAAAGAAAGCCTGAATACCAGCATGCAACCTTTGAAGGGTAACCATTAATGTGGAAACTGTTCCGCATGTCAATATACGCAGGTGGGAAATTACTTTTCACTGAACTCTAAAAAGTATGACATATATGGTTTCATCACCTGTGGAACAGAAGCAGTGATTTACTTAGCATTTCACTCTTGCAATTGTTATTATGTGGGTAAGAATATTAGGAAATTAAGATCCAGGATTATAGAACACGTGAAACAAATAAAATAGAGAATGTGCTAGCACTGCATGTTAAAACAAAGGGACCTGGTCATAATTTCCCCTTTCCACATATTGAAAAAGTCATTCTTGGTTTGAAAGGGGGTGACTTGGATAATAAGTTATTGTGTAGATAATCTTTTTGACAATACAAATTAAGAGCTGAATCAACTCCTGGCTTAAATGAACATTTACAATTAGCCCTACTATTACCTAAAAAATAAATTATTCCATTAGTAGTTTGTTCATCCTCAATTTATAAATCAGCAGGAATTCTGTACACATAAAATAGGATACTAAGTAATCCCAGTGTGTGTATATTATTTTTTGAGTGGTATGTGTGTGGAGGGATGTTTGTAATGCAAAATTGACTTAGCATCAATGGAATGTTGTATTTATTGATGTCTTAATTGTATATTGTGATGTGTGAAATATTTAGGGTAATTCGTGCCTTTCAGTAAATATATTGCTGGTGAGAAATAAAAATTCCCCCAGTGAAATGTGAAATTTTGCCCACAAAATATGTAATTTCACTGGTGAAATGAGGAATTTCTCCACCCACGAGCAAAATTCTGCATTTGAAAGCTGGGAAATGATCATCCATATATATTTTAAAAAAAAGTTTCCCCTCTCTCCTGTCCAGGCCTACATTAAAATAAATGTTTATCCCCACATTCCTAGTGCCTAGTGGTTCCACCCCTAGCCAATTGCCAGCCCAATATGAAGAATTCCATCACCCTCACCAAGATTGACCCCAGTACCCCATCCAGAATTTCAAAAAAAATAAAGATAAATGTCTCTGGTGTCTAGTGGTTTCATCCCCCTGGCCGAACACTGGCCCAATATGAAAATGACACTCCCCACTGAGATTCACACCCCATCCCCCATTAGCCATTAGTGCCACCAGGCCTGTCAACATCAGTCATTCAATTAAAAAAAAAAAACTTTCCCTGGTGTCTACTGGACCCCCAACCCCACCCTGTCTGATAGTAACCCCACCCCATCCTGCACCCCCACCCCCATCTTGGACCCCAGCAGGCCAGCAGCTCAGCCCTCAACTCCACTCCATGGCTGGCAGCCTGACTGAGTGCTTTACAAATTAGCCTGACAGAGCCCTTTCAAATGATGACCATGAGATCATTCATTGAAAGGGCTCCAGGCAAGCTCATTTAAAGTGCTCACTCAGTCAGGCTGCTACATTGGAGGTGACTGAGAGGCTGTCGGCAGTCCAGCTGGGGTCCTAGATGGGAAGGGTGCAGGTGTGGGATCTCTACCAGACATGTTGGGGGTCCACTAGACAATAGGGAAAGTTTTTTTTTTTTTTAAATTAAATGACTATTGTTGACAGACATGCAGCATTAATGGCTAAAATAGGGAATGCGGTGTGAATATTGGTGGTGAGGAGTGTCATCTTCATATTAGGCTGGCAATCAGCTGGAGGTGGAGCCACTAGATACCAGGGACATTTGGGGGACAGGGGGTTAATCTTGGCAGGGGGTTAGGAATTCTTAATATTTGGTCAGAAATCTGCCACAGGGTGGGACCACTAGACACCATGGATGTAGGGATAAATATTTATTTTATTGTTGGCCTGGACAGGAGGAGAGAAAACTCTTTTTTGCTTGATTTCTTTTTAATATACATGTATTGGAAATTCCACATTTTGCACCCATGAAATATTCTACAAGATATGTTAGTTTCACAAAATATTTTGCAGGGCAAAATTCCCAATTTTGCCAGAATTTCTCTGGCAAAATTAAATGTTGCTGCATCACTAATTGTATATATAGGTATAAAAAGTATACAGTTAGTTTTCACTAATTTATCTATTTATAGTGAGCCTCACTGGTGAATATGTGGTTATTTATTTGTAAGCAATAATGTACATTTGTATAGTTATATTTGCTAGTCATTTTTACATACATCTTTAGGTCTTATCATTGGTAAAATAGTAGTTATGGTGTCCACAAGAGGGGGCCAGTGTCTTGATAAGGTGCTAGAGCAGAGTGAAACATTGACACTTAATGTGTGTGTGTGTTGGGAGGGGGGAGTGCTACTGTATTTCTTTGCTTAACCAAACAGTTTTTTTTAATATGTCCTAGCATTGGACTTGTTTGCTCATCACAACATGTAGCTGTGCAGCCTTTCTTTTATCTCATTTTTGAGGCTATGTTAATTTTTGCAAACACAGGTTCATAACTTTGGTAATATTCAATATCTATACCCAAAATTTTTAACATAGCCATTTCTTTGCAGCACCTCATGAATGTGACAGTTGTCATTTTTCAACTCCTGCCCAAAATCTGGTTCTGCATTTCGAAAGTTGATTTTGCAGTCCCTGTGTGAAATCACTTTTAGGATAGGAGTTGAACATTTGCACTGCCCTTTTTTCATGAGGCAGTGTCATGACAAGACTATGTTGAAAAATTGGTGTACAAATATTGCAACACAATAAATGAAGGGCCTACTTTACATTTTGCTAACGACGACTCCTAACTATGACAAATTTCAATATTTTTAAACCACTTTGCTTGCCTGCAGGCCGATCGGCTCTGACCAGAACTTGTTTAAAAAGGCTTAAGTGCTGTCTCAGTGCTCAAGAGAGGAAGCAGATGGTTTCTTACTTCCTGCTCCCAGTGACTATGGAGACATCATATACTACCATGCAAACATAACTGTCTCGCACCCCTGGATGATTTCTACAACAAGTTGTATGCTATAGGTTCATTGTCTCCTGATAATGGTCTACCCATCGTTGTTCACACTGTGATTACTCAGCTAACCAAGTTGCTCAAGCAAGTGTGACTACCAGTAGCTTTCTGTGTTGCACAGCAATGGACAAGAAAAAAACCCTGATTATCCCTAGCCCATCTGATGCAGTAAAGCAGTTCTTACTCACTCAATTCACCAGCGGCGTTTACCTTCTCAGTTCTCAGGTCCAAGTGTCAATTTGATAGAAACCCTTTGCATTTGCAGCACTAAATAACTTGGAAAAGCTTCCTGCACAGCTGAAGGATGTGTCTAGCTTGCAGGTGTTCACGTTTAGTTTTTCCTACAATTCTTGAACCTCCAACGTTTGCTTTAATGATTTATCCCTCTTTCCCTGACAATGCTTGTGTTACATAAAAATATTCTTGCTTATGTCTTACAACCCCACTTTTGCTGGCTTCCGTTAATTACTGTTTGAATGTACTTACCTTTACATTTAATTTCTGAATTATATGTTTTGTCCTGCATGTAACTATTTATGCTGGTTATCTTACCTTTTAACCACTACTGTCTTCCCTGAGATCCCCATGAAAATGATATGCTGCATATATGAAGCAATTTCAAATAAATAAATAACTTAAGTATTTTATAACTTCAGCTGTGGTTATATATAATGTGTACTGCAGGCCATTGAAGGTCAGAGGACAGCAGACTGCCCATTAAGACCATGGCCTGTAAATAAACCCAGTGTACTAACCATGGCTATATTTTATTTTATTTTATTTTATTGAAGTCTAGGATTACAAATACCTTTGAGCAGGAACTGCTCATTTACAAAGGTTCCACGTCGAAGGAATAGGGGGTATACATACATACAAAGGTCAACATAATAATACATAGTTACACAATAAAAGAAGTAAGAGACTGAGGCTTAGGAAATTCCAGTAATTCAAAATGTGCCAAATGTTAGGTAGCATGACATACCAGCCAAGGTCAATCTTAGAAATAAGTGCTGCAGGTGAGGGGGGTATGCAGACAGGAAAGCCATTGTCGGAGGGTAGAGGGTGATGGTAAGAGCTCTAAAGGGAGGGAGGGAGGGATAAAAGTCAGAAAATGCCCAGGGGAGGAAAAGGAGAGTGAGCAAGGGGGTCGGCAGGTAGAAGAGGGCAAGGTGGGGAGAGGTAGCTGTCAAGACTGAAGTGGAGGGCAGTGAGCAGTGGGCCCCGATTAGGTAAGACAGTCACAATGACTAGCTGAAATGAGATGAAGTCGGAGTTGTCTCTTAAAAGGGCCAAGAGCAGCAGCAGTAAGAGTTTCCTTGTTGAGAGTATTGTACCACTGTGGTGCTCTGTGGGCAAAGGCCCTCTGGCCCATGGTAGTCCGGCATCTGGGGACAAGGAAGGTTAGTTGTTGTGAACTTCTAGTTTGCTGGGTGCTGTGGTGGCCAATGAGGAGCTTTTCAATGCCCAGGGGCATGACCCTGAGGAGGACTTTTTTGGCTAAGAGGCAGGTTTGATACTGCATCCTGCTGTTGAGAGGAAGCCATCCTGCCTCAGTGTACAGGTCACAAGCGTGTGTAAGTCGGTCAGCCCCAGTTAGCAGCCTGCATGCTTTGTTGAGTGCAACTGTAATTCTGCAGAGGGCAGAGGCAGAGGCAGAGCCATAAATTGCTAGCCCATAGTCAATGATGGAAGTGACAGAGCTGTTGATAGCCAACCAGAGAGTGTCAGGAGTCATGCAGTGTTTGTGCCTGTAGAGCAAGCCTATACGGATGTTGGTGGCTTTGGCGACAGAATCTATGTGCCGATGGTAGGAGACTGAGCTGTCCAATGTGACACCTAGGTATTTAAAATCAGGAACATGTTCAAGTAAAATCCCTGTTTGGTTTAGGATGGTGAGGTCATGGGATTTGTACTTGCTCCTGGCATTGTAGAAGGTCATAACCTTTGTTTTGCTGTAGCTCATGACCAGTTTGTGTGACTTGAACCACTCTTCAATGTACATGAATTCAAGCTGTAATTGTTTCTCGAGGAGCTCTGTGTTTTGGTGGTTGGTGAACATGACTGCATCATCGGCATAGAGCAGTAATTTCTGGTGGCAGACACTGGGAAGGTCATTGAGGAAGAGGCTGAAGAGTAGTGGCCCCAGGATGGACCCCTGTGGGACCCCTGAAAGGACTGGATTTTCTTCTGAGGTGACACCAGCAATCCTAACCCACTGGACCCTCTCCCCAAGGTAGCTTGAAAACCAGATCAGCGCTTCATTGGAGAGCTCAATGTTTGATAATTGCTTGAGCAGGAGTGGGTGGTTCACAGTATCAAAGGCTTTTATAAGGTGGATGAATACTGCCCCTACACAGTTTCCTTGATCGAGCGTGGTATGGATGAAGCCAGTGAACTGTAATAGTGCAGTGGTGGTACTGTGCCCTTTTCAGAAACCATGTTGCTCAGGACACTGGATGTCATATTTTTCCAGGTAGTTGACTAGTTGGTCTGATGCGATGCGCTCAAGGGCCTTAGACAATGGAGGAAGGATGGAGATAGGTCTGTTGTTGGAGTGCAGTGATTTGTCTCCACTTTTGTGTACTGGTGTGATGGTCGCCTGTTTCCAGCGAGATGGTAACTGAGACATCCTTAGTGATAGGTTGAGGACCTTTGTCAGGGGTTCAAGGACAAGTGCTAACAACTTCAGGTCAAGGGAGTCACCGCTGTAGCCTGTGTTGTGAATGGCCTTCTGAATATAGGTTCTGGCTTCATGCACTGGGATCTCCTTGAAGTAGAATTGTGGGGCAGGGTGTAGGAGAGGTGTAGTTGCAGGAGGGTTACTACCAGAGGGGGCATCAAAGAAATTAGAAGGGAGGACACTATCCAAGTTGGAGAATGCATTGTTAAAGGTGTTGGTGATTGTGTACAGGTCAGATGTTGGTATTCCATTTATGCTGAGCATGGTGGGTGGTGACTTAGGGTCCTTGCCTGTAATGTCTTTCAGGTTACTCCAAAAATTTTTTCCATCACCCCAGGAGTTGGAGAGAGCTTCCTTGAAGTATTTGCATTTGGCACTCCTAACTGCCTGCCTACACTCATTTCTGGCAGCTTTATATTTATGAATATCCCCAGGTTTGGATGTTGCATGGGCACAATGCCAGAGATGATCCCTATGTTTGTGTAACATGATTAGATCGGGGGTTATCCAAGGGTTAGCTCTGCCCCTGACCTTCAGCTTTTTGAGAGATGCAAAGATATTGCAGGCCACAGTGAAGTGGCTGATGAAAAGGTCTAAGGCTTGGTTTACATCAATGGTAGAGTCGATTGGTGTCCAGTCCAGGTGGCTTAGGTGTATCTTTAGTAGCTCAAGGTACCCCTGCTTTAGCACTCTGGTGTGGATTATTTTAGGAGGGGGCTTAATGAATTTGTTTGTCCAGGTATATGTGACCAGTGAGTGGTCACTGATCCCATCAGGGAGCACTGAGACTTTTGAGATTCATTCAGGGTGATTAGTAAGGATCCAGTCCAGAAGTGTGTGTGATCCTGTCCTATAGTTGCATCTGGTGGGGGTGGTAACAAAGCTGGGTGGGGTTCTGTGACGTGACAGCATCCTTGTAGTTTCTGGCCTCCAGTGATAGCCAATTTATGTTGAAGTCGCCTAGTACTATGAGTTCAGCCCCAGTGCATTGAGGGGCCCTGGGACCAATCATAGCTGGCAGATGAACTGTTCCAGCTGGTACAGCTGGAGAAGACCTGTTTTAAAGGGTCATATAATCCCAGCACCACCACCACCACTGAGAATTAACCCGGGAAGTTATTCTGACCAGCCTAGGGTGTAACTCATCCCAAGGACCAAATTCTTAATTTGTTTAGGAAGCCATGTGGGCCAGGGTCAGCTGTGATGCATACCAGTTATCAGGACTAACAACCATGGGACCAATAGCTATTAACCATTAAGTGAACAGAGAACAAATATTGTGATACTATTACTGTGTATGTGGTCTATTATTGTTTTGTTGTGTGCATGCCCTGGTTGAGACTTGGAATGATTGTGTTTTTGGTTGTTCACATGCACTGGAGTTTTCTCAGTGGTACCTCCTGTGTTGTGTCTTATCATTGTATACATGTCTGTTTGCATCTGTGTAATTTCTGACAAAGAAAAGTGAACTGAATTGTATAGCGCATTTCTAGGTATGTCCTGTAGGGTGGTTTATATGAACTTCTTTTGCTGATGGGGAATGTTGGCCAGCACACTGGAAGTGTTAATGGAAACCAACTCCTGCAATTATTATTAATACTACTGAATTCTAAATTTCCATCTGGATAGCCACCTGAAATGGGAAGCAGGGGACTTGGCTTATTTTAACACATTATTCAAAGGAAGGCACCTACACAGTGCAGTACCCTCCCACTCCACTCCACTACATTATCAGTGCCAGCTATTCACCCAATGTTCTTGGTGTGGGGCTAGATTCCATAACTTTCTGATCTTCCTGCATCAGCGGGAAGCATGCAACTTTTTGTGCCAAGAACACTAATAGCTGACACTGATGCATGTCATTGCTTATTCATTCTAGATAGTGACATACTATGCATGGACCTTCTGTTTCTGTGTGGGGGGGGTTGTTTCAGTGTATGTGTGTGACACACAGTTCTTGAATGGATGTGCTATCACAACTGCAGCCCCGGGAGTTGTGTCATTTTGGGGGCCAAGTATCTACACATTCAGATGCCTACCTAGAGCTATAGGTTAGCATTTCCATGTGAAAACCTTTCATTGTATGACCATGTTGCTACATAGTGTACTCTACACAAACTGGGCAGATGTGTGCATAGAGCACATCAACATGGTAAATAGTGTAAGGCAGTCTGTAGACTTGTCAGGTCAGCATCTGTAACTTTAGTATGGAAGTGCCCTGGCACTTTCACTATGTGTATGCATAGCACTACTTGTGCTTTTGTGTCTCAAGCCCTATGCCTCTACAAACACTGAAGCCCAAGAAGTATCTTAGTTATTGTTGATCCTACTGAATTTTATGGAATATAAATAAATAGCTGAGCTCCAGCGCATTTGACCTGTTCACCAGCTGGCTAGCTAACTAGACTCTCGTTCTGATCCTGAAAGGAGATGTCAATCTGCTGAGACTGGGAGACACCTGGGGCAAGGATTGCTGGGAGTCAGGCCTTTGAAAATATGCTACAGGACTGTTTTCATGCAGCAGTGGGTAAAACAGCCGACATGATATGGAGCTTTCCTCAACCTGGTACTGTCATACCAGGGTACAATAGGAGACATTAGGGTGGAAGACACCCTGGGGATGAGTGACCATAACTCAGTATGTTTGAGCATAAGGTACAATGCTCCAAATCTAAGGTGTTGACCAGATTTCAGGATGGTGAACTTTGGCACCATGAAGGTAAGACACAGGGTCAGATTTTAAGGGCCATGGTCAACCCTGTTTACAAAATACAGTATCATTTCTAGATGAAACACCACATTTTATAAGTGCTTATTATTTCTAAAATTCATTGATGTTGCTGGTTGTTTTATCTGCCACCTTTCCTAGTACAACTGAAATGCATGCACACTATGTAATTATACAGAGTCTTACTTTGTTTCAAATCCATGATCTGGTGTTATTGTATACTACCTGAAAATTAGGAACATTCTCAAACAGTGCATCCACTCATGATGCAATAGCCTTCTCTTCCCTACTGTATCCTCAGTGGCTAGTCAGTGTTGGGGGTGTTTAAATTGTGACAATTCACTGACAGCAATCACCCAAAGAGAGGACAGAACTGAAAGGTCCACCAACATTTTAAGGATACACCCTCTTCCTCAGGGTGGTCAGTTACTTTATTATCAGCTTTACTCTTATTCAGTTAACATTTATAAAGAGAATACTATATCAGGAACAATGTATTATGAGACAACAATTGCACTGATGTGTTCTGCTTGCATGATTACCATGAGAACAAGTCTCAAGTTGTTAAATCATGTCACTAGAACTTAAAGATGCAATAACAGCTGAGTAATACATGCTCCCATTGTCTGTCACTGCTACCATGCATTTCTTGCTGTGACCATTGACTGAAGTTCTAGAATTTTATTGTGAGTATTCTTTGCATTGGTGCACATCATTTTCCAACATTGAATCCTGCCCCCTACTTTTTCCCCCATCCTGGCTGTTCTTGATTCCATTGCATTGGTTAATGGGAGCAGGGGGAGGTCAGGAATGCACCACTTGTTTGTGACATCAGATGTGTATCTTGCCACTCTGACTCCCCTCTCACTAGTTTAAACTAGCCATATGCTGTGCCCACCTTTCTTCCAGTACACTCCTCTGCTCATTGAGACGTACAGTTGCAGCAATAGATATGGCCAGATATTTCACAATATTTCTAAAGATATTCTGTCTGGTGGGCCTACAATGGTTCTACAAGAATGCAGGGAATTTCTTTAGTGATAGCACTGAAAA